>CM057002.1:127411791-128776923 GCA_029891345.1 Dryococelus australis
TAGGTGGGAAGTATCGTTCACTGTAATGAGCTAGGTCGTGACGAACTAGTCATATCTGAGAACAGTTTCTTCGGAACCGTTTTTTAAACGGTCACAGTCGAATTATCACGCGTTCTGGCGAACTGCAGAGTGCAAGTGTAACCTCGGTCCGAGAACTAGATAGGTCTTTCTCTGTACCTCGGTCCGAGAACTAGATAGGTCTTTCTCTGTACCTCGGTCCGAGAACTAGATAGGTCTTTCTCTGTACCTCGGCCCGAGAACTGGATAGGTCTTCTCTGCTTTCTGTTTCACTGTTCCATTTCCCCTCCCCAGAAGAATCTAAGCATGCCTGAAACGGAAAGACAAGCTAATAAGTTATGTTAGTTAATTGCTAAAGAATTAGTGCTTTATTGTGTGTAGTTGCGACCGATTCGCGACTCATGTCACTATTGGACTAGGTAGGTCTGCTCTGCGATCCCTGCAGTTCTGAACGAGCTAAAACAAAGATACCGATAGACAGGGGCAGATTGATAAGAAGTATGCACATTGCGATGTGGCCATTCACGGTGGGATTAACAGTGGAAGGGGGCGAAGCTGCAGGGAGTGACGAACGAAGGAGCATGCGCAGTGGCGCGCCTGGCATAGTTGCTGGTACTAAAGAATGACTGACCGATATCGCAAGAGACTAGTTCTTTTATGTCGCGGTGAACTATGCACCTAGTTATTTTTCAAGACCAGTTCAAAATGAACTGGTAGTTCTCCCGTGAAAGTCGACTACAATTTGTATAAATGGTATGAACAATTTGTTAACTGGAAAAGTTGTATTACAATAACAGTTATGATATTTATCGTTATTTGTGGATAAAAGGAACAGGTTATTTAAATATAACTGTTATTTGACGTCAGAATTGATCACCTTTTACAGTCTTAGTTCTACTTTATTATAATGGAATCGGCTCTAAATTTTTAAAAATATATGTGGCACATGCTGAATGCCATGTCATACTCTATGAGCTTCTTAACATTTTGACGTGAACCATGTCTTCGCCACCAACATTCATCGGCCACGTGAGTTGTCGCAGAGAAAGCTGATGCGCTCAGCACAAGGTCCCCAGTGTAAACACAGAGGGCACCGATGCAATGATAGTGTGCGATGTGAAAAAGCAGAGTATTAAAGTGTTTTAATTTGTGAAAGCAAGTCAGTGCGCAGAGTGCACGGTTGTGCAAGCAGCCAATTGCACAGAGTGTTTTGAAGGTTGTGTGATATTTGACGTATCTGTTGCAAATGTCAACAAAGGGTTTTCTGTTTGTGTGTCTTAGTAAGACACATGATTATTTGAACAGGGTAAATTATGTGTGTTATTTGTTTTCATTGTGTGATTAATGTTCTGAAATATATCATTGTTAATACTCCCTGTTCCTAATGCCATGTACACATGCATCATCATGCACATAATGGGTAATGTCACGGTAAGTCACTGTCGTGCCCAAAATTCGCGATGCAGCTTATATTTATTCTTTAATAGCGTTTTGTGTAATTTTTAAGAGGGTTTTAAATGTTATGCAGTGTCAACATATTTGCCATGCACAAAGCGGACGCTGGTTTCAGACCACAGGGACAACGCTTAACACTCATACCAGTAACACAGAATAGATTAAATTATGGTGTACTTTTTTAATATTAATATCCCAAGCACCTATCGCTAAATTATAAAAATAAGCGTGTGTGTGTATGTGTGTATATATATATATATATATATATATATATATATATATATATATGAGAGAACAAGTATTGGAAAGTACTAGGCCAGTGTGGTGATGCAGTATTGTGAGGTTAAGTTGTCATGAACACCAGCAACATATCATAAACATTGACCATGTTGGTTTCCTAACCTAACTTTGATGACAAATGAATTAAAACGGCAAATGTGAGAACTTTGGTAACTAACACTGAAAAGCCAGTACATAAATTAGTGAAGTGAGATAATAAACTTTTAACAGGGTGATTTATTTTGCCCATAATTAAATACAGAATCTGTGTGTTATGATTGCGGTAAGGACATAACATTTCTGTTAAACTGCTACTTAGAGGCATAATAGATATTTATTTTTATTTCCATATTGTAGTTTTCAGGGTTGAAATGAAAGCGTTCTTGTACTATGTTTTGTCATTTAAGATCGTTTCAAGGCACCATTCATTTAAACTTATATAAGGAATTAAAATGTAAGGTTTTCTTGTAGTTGTGCAGGGCGAGCTGGCCAATGAGAAGGCAGCCTGATGCCAAGAGAGTAGCGTGGTAACCTCGGTGCTGTGCGGACACACCTCGTCACGTCCTCCATGGACCTTCATCAATTTTGTGCCTAATCATGTAGTGTATCAATAGTTAGTTTTTAGTATGGAACAGTAAATTCATTTCTTATTTGGGAGAGTGCCGCACAGCAATCCAGTATGTCTTTTATACATCTGGGACATAACTTTCCTGTGACCATTGTCGGATTCGCACCATTTATATCAGTTTAAGTGTGCTGCGACTAAATAGGAGAATTGTTACTTATAAGGGCCTCAAACGAGGGAGCAATTTAATAAATCGAGTATGTTTGAAAGTTCGGCGTCCAGTTTATTTACTCAGATCGCCTAATGATCACTTAACCGAAATGTGTGGGGTAACATCTTGGGATGGCCGGAACAATCTCTCATCGTTTTAGTTCAAGCATTTAGAGGAAGCTTAGATAGCCTCTACTAGACCAGGCAAAGGATGGATATAGTTGCACCATTAATTAAGCCATATAAAGAGAGACCTGCACATTTGGTGGCCGTAGTTATGCGATCTGCCCTCGACCCACTATATTACTTTGTGCTGTAAACTGAGTGGAGCACTGGCGCACACCCAGACATAACCTATAACATCCATCAGAAGAGTATTCCCCAGGTGCTGCAAACATCATCAGGGATGCTCCCTCCCCGAAGCATCAATTTAAATAAAGAAAATAGAAATAACAGTGACACAATTTAGTAACAAATATTAATCATTATATTTACGTATAATGTAGAGTCGGCAAATTGTTTAAAGTAACCTTACATAATTTTATACATTTATTTATACCAAATATTTTAGTTTATATCTTTTTACAAGCAAACTTAAATTCCAAGTCTACTTTTGCTTTCTGATCTTACTGTGGAAATTGAGGGTATAGAAACTGTAGGGTTTGTAAATGAAACATGTTCGCATAAATGACTTATTGTGCTTTTGTACAAAAATTTTTGTTCCCAAATGTTCCATGATGCAATTCATCATTAACAGGAGTGAAAAATATCCATATTTCACTTGTTTTACGATGTTTAGGTTCATACATTGTCGAACATTCATTTCACACCACACAAACGCTACCCGAAAGTTTAAACCTTTGTTTTCGTTACTTCTGAAACTCGGGGAAATGCTAATATAAACCTTTATAGACTAACTTAGAACAGTTTACAGAACGGGATCGACACAGAAGAATCGAAGGCAGCATGAAAGTGTTACCTAGGTAGGAGTAGAGCTGTTATAACTGAAAAGTAGTTTCTTGTAGTGCTAGGTTGCGCTTAATGTTAAATCGTTATTGGTAACAGTTTTGCTGGACTTGGGAGTATGAACAGAACAACAAGGGCTGCGGTTAAATGGGATGTAGGACTGCTTCACTAAAACCAGTTCAGCTATTGAAGTGGTTACATTACCTTCGAACGAGTTCCGAGAGCAATTGTTTCTCGTTCAATGTGAACAGTTTTCATAAGTAGTTCCTACCAATTTATCTACTCTGCTGTGCTCATATTGACTGCTTCGAAGTAAACAAGCGGTGTAAAAAATATTGCTATATTTGGCAGGGATTCCTGCATTTTTTTGAATGAACTTAAGTTTAAGGTTGAATGTACTAATACCGACCCATTATGACGTTACAGTAAAAGTGTAAGTTTAATAACAATTAAAAAGATCAATAGCGATAAATGTTGGAGGCTATTATAATTAAATATCATACATTTTAAGTTTCTATATTTGTTGAGGTTAGAATTTCCATAGATTTCATTCTGCTTTGGATGTGTAACCATGGAAACACATTCCGTTTTAAACTTGTTCAGACATGGCTACTGAATGTATCCAGCTGAATGTGTTTAACAGCACTCGTGTAACCATGGTTAAAGTGGAGATATTTGGACATTCGCTATTGCGATGCAGATATCTGTCATGGAAAAAACAGGAAGACAAGCAACTTATGGGCTAGAAAATAAAAAAAATATGTTTACAACACTGGAAAATTCCAGGATAGAATAGAGGCAGAAAACAGAACAGCTACTAATTACGAAAAATATATGTATATATACATGCCCAACAGATAACACATAGAATCAACCCAGGCAAGAAACCTGCTGACAAACTTAGGACAACACTGACAAAATAAGTAAGAACAAAATATGACAACATAACAATCAAGTGCGTTAACCCATAGACTAAATATGAGGTAGACTGCTTATTCGTCTTTTGATCATGTACCGAACATTGACCTACCCCAATCCTACACAACTGTCTATGCCACATGGTCAACAGTGATGAACGTGTTTGTTTACATCTTAATTTTTAAATGACAAGCATAATAATAATAATAAAATACTTTTACCAGTTTGAATGTAATCAAAAAGCATTACAAACTGATTAGAAGACATATAAAAAATATCAAAAGCACTTGTTTACTAAACAGTGTTCTAACCTCAAACCCAATCCGTGACATATTTGCTAGACGTGTAAGCAGAAAGCAGTTCAATGTTGGGATATGAAGATTGGCTGTGCACAGCCAGCGAGATCGGTCTACCTCATCTGTAGTCTATGACCAGAACAGTTATTTTCTGATAACTTTTCATATAATGGTTACGTTAAATAACACTCGTCTCTAGTAAAAACTATTGTCTAATAAAATTAATTGGCAACACTAACATTATAATCCCATAATTTACAGTATATGTTTTTGATACAACTAGAAACCAGACATAACTTTTCACTTAGGTCTTCACTGTACTTATGGGTTGGCTGCCTAGGAATGGCCAAATTTTCGTTTCGATTATCATGAATCGAATTGAATCGAATTGTTCCGATTCCGATTATAATCGGATTATTAGAATCGAATCATCCGATTCAATGCATAGAGTAATCCTCATTTATTTCCGAAGACTGTGTTGAAGCTGGCTATTCTTAGTATAAACTATGACTAAACTTTACAAATCTATCATCAAAAGAGCAAAATATATGACGTATGTTTTTGTAATTTGCATTATTATTGCAATTTGTCAACATTGTTGTTTACTAATTAAAAAATACAAAATAAATCAATGCTATTCTAGTTTTGTAAATAAAAAGGGGAACTATTTTAATAGCAGGCCTAATAAGTACAACAATTTACCGCATACAGCTTGAAGAAATGATTTTGCACAATTACCCTTTGTTTTAGATTTAATTATACTTATCATTATTTAAAATCACTGAATATGTTTAATTTTCAATGAAATATTATTTTCTTCACTCTGTTATGTTTGCTGTGTTTTATTACATGCACTAAAAATAGGCATATGGCCTAAAGGTAAGCATGGTTTTTGAGTTGGGTAATGTGCATTCTGTTCCAGAGTGAATTATATTAATGTCAGCTGAAAACTATGTGCAACAAAAAGGTACCTATAGTCCATTCCCGATTGGAAGCGACTTATAAAAACCAACTTTCAAAAAACACTCTAGACATAACATGTAAACCTGTTCTTTCAATAACCTGTATTCCACAAATATATAACACTGTGGTTAACTTTAGAGTACTGTATTATTGAATAAGTGAACCTTTACTTTAATATCTTCTATAACTTGTATTATTTATTTATTTTTTAAATATGAATTAACAACAGCGAGAGCAGCGACATGTTGGCAACAGGCAGTAAGAAATAGTTCACAGTTAAAATATTATTTTACCTAATTTTTTAGTATAAAATTTGTAAATTAAACGGTGCCTCTTGAAATATTGAAATATTTAGGTTGCCCTGATTGCAACATATCTCATTTTTAAAGTTAAAAATAACAGCGAAAAATATTGCATGTAGGCCATAATGGACAGTGTTGTTTTATCTGGCGACGAAGCAACAGAAAAAACTGTTTACTGGGCGAGGCTTGTCGCTCTCTCTCTCTCTCTCTCTCCCCTCTCTCTCTCTCTCTCCTCTCTCTCTTCCTTCGTCTCTTTCTAACTCGGAAAATTTCACTTAGTAAGCAATTTAATTATACATGTATTCAACTGTAGCATGTTTCATACTTATTACAACAAAATATGATTTTTTAATTTGTAATTTACAGCTGAAAAGAGATTTCAGTTTTTGAATACTTATTTTAATATATTTAGATATGATGGTGGGGCAGTTACGAAGTTAAGTTGGCAGACGTGGCGAGCCATGACATGGCGTGTTGCTCTTTGCCAAACTAAACATAAATTATTCTTACTCTGAAAAATACTTCAAATTACCACATCATGTTTGTAGACGTGTTTTTTAAACCTACCTAGGCAAGTTATGATGTGATAAATCTGTGTTTCCACAGCTGTAATAAATATACTGTGACATGTGTTTTGCTAATCATTCCGTCTGTGAAATGGCATGACTTTGTGCATCGTGGTCGATACGCTGACCCTGTGTGCGCATGATTTCAAATATTTGATTAGCACTATTTATATGTTTTAACTGTGAACTGTTTTTATGATGAAGTTAATTATTACATCCATGCCTGTTTATTTATAACAACATTTAACCTTGGCCCTAAGGGGTTTGAACACAGTCGTCTAACATAATTTGCTACAATCCCAGAAGAAAAATACTAATGCCAGCTCGATACATTTCTATAAACCTAATAAACAGGAAATAGCAATACATAGAAATATGAGCGGAATGAAAGTAATCGTAGACTTATTGTTCACAGCTATCTTTTAAAGTTTACATGACAAAAATTAGCAACACGAGTTGCGTGCTTGAATTAAATGTGCTTTTTTCGTTTGACTGGTTATTACTTCGTTTTAATTTTTTATTCCAACTGAGGCCAGCCTTTTAAAGAAATTACCCAACACATATAAATATCAAAAGGGTAATTAGTACAATTCTTTACCTCGCAATTTTAACAGTGTTAAATACATTCGCGGAAAAATACTAACTTGTATTACATGTATTGAGCTATGTTGCGGAAAACAAATATGTTAATGTAAAATAACCATAAGAAATGTCGTCAGTTCAAGTATTTTTAAAATGTCATAATGCTGACCTAAATAATGTTATAGGCCTAAACAGTGAATATTCGTACGAAAAGGTTTTTGGAATATGACAGAATTCTTTGAAAAGCTGTAAACAGTAAACAACACATTTGACAGGTATAAAAGTAGAAGTCACATTTCAACGTTTATTTTTAGGTGTAGCAAAAGTATACGAACATATGTACACACACACAATGGAATGTAAACATCGATTTTGATAGATGTCACATGGCAGTCACATGGCACTGTTTGTATACATTGGTAGAAGGATACAAAACGAACCTGCAAGAAAATATTTAGCAGGGCTCCAAGAAAGTTGCTTCCAATGGAGAATGAAGTATACATGAAAAAACTTAGAAGTTTATAGTTATTGTATTTTTACTTACTGACTGTACTTACTTAGGTCAGCATAACATGTTTTTCTTGGCATTTTCAATAAATATTACATAATATTCACTACCTTTGTGTAAAAATATTTGTGTACTAATACAGGAACTGAAGAAGTTAATTTTTTTTGATAAATAATACAACCAAGAGAAAACTTCAATATTGTTTTAATGCCAGGTACAATTATAATATAATTTAAGTTTTCCAGAAAGTTATATCTACTCAACTATCCTGATAGAAGAACTTACTCTGCCAAACCTTATTACAGTGCTGGCACAAGAAGGACGTTGCTTCTTAGAAAAGTACATTTAGGCCTACAAGAAATTATCAACTCTTTTGCCTCAGTATATAACTGGAAATAAGTTTTATCATTAAAACCATAAATTTACTCTAACAAATTCACAGCCAGAATACATACAGTAAATCAGCTATTCAGACTGTATCTGAAATGACAGATTTTGTTGTCAAAATGATCATGTGATACGATTTCGTATATAAAAATAGGTGATGTATTTAGTGGTTGTTACCAAAAAAACAAAACAACAAAATCAGCACCATGTTGGTTTTGCTCTTCAAAACATATACGTGAATACACAATGAAAAGAATAAAAAAAAAACAACCCTTAATAAAATATGCTAGGCATTTTTAAAAAAGGAATTAAGTGTTGTGCATTGTTTTTATATTTCGCAACAAAACATTTCTTAAAGTGGATATTGCATAAATTATTATTTTCTAATTTTTTTTAAACATATTAGCAGCATTCACCAGATGAGGGTAGAAACATTAGGTCCACTTTAAGCATTAAATTTTGAATAAAAATTTTTTCACTGTTGTAAAATTGCGTTGCAGCGATTGCTAAACAATCGAATGTCGACAACATACGAATTGAAAGTTATGAAATGGTCAATTACAAAATAACGAATTCACCATTTCGGACATGTCCATTGACTGGGGCAGGAAAGACCTACCACTTTAAAATGTGTACAAGTTGGTCAGTTTATGATGGTAAAATATAACACAGTGTAGTTAGAGGCACAGATACACAATTTTAATAACCAGCATTACTTCACCAACAGTAGCAGAGAATACATAGCAGCTATATTTATGCCGCAATTATGTAACTGCAAATAATGTGTTACACGAATGGTGGAAATAACCTGTGCAGTGCACACACAATCAAAGACACCACTTTACATTAGGGTTGTGGAATGCACCGAAACCCTGTGAACTAGCGCAGTGATGCATTACAGTCCTGAACAGTAGAACACATGACACTGGACAGCAGATAGCATGGAAGGCTGGTCAGTTGCACATTATGCATTTGCTATAGAGACGTTCTTTAAACACAGTGAATCTGTGGTTGTGACATAGTGCACAATTTTTCATAACTTCAATGCCGGGAGACATGGTAGGGTACCTGATCTGCATACCACAAGTACATGGGTGGAGAAGTTTCGGATCACTACATCTGTGATGGATATGAAACACATAGGAAGCACAAAAGCCATGCGGACACTGGAGAATATTGAATGTGTGCGAACTGCAATGGTTTGCAGTCACAAACATTAGGCACAGAGGCATGCAACCACACTGAACCTATCAAACAGATAGTAACGGCAGATTTTGCATTCAGACCTAATTTCCACTCACACAAAATCCAGTTGGTGTAGAAATTGTTAGACAAAGACTTGCTGCATGCAAATCATTCTGTGAATCAGTGCTGGGCATAGTCAACAAGTAACATGATTCCATTCATCACATTATCGTATCCGATGAAGTCAATTTCGAGTTGTCTGGATGTGCAAATAAACAAAACATCAGACACTGGAGAGATGGAAACCCACAAATACTGCACTTCAAACCTTTTTTCAGCCCAAAAGTTATGATTTGGTGCAAAATATCAGCCATTGGAATTTTTAGGACCCTATTATTTTTAATGTGGAGAAGGCAGTTCAGTTACTGTGAAATCTGAACGATATGTGTGTATGTCGACTGAATTTGTGTTCCCTAATTTAAGCCACTATGATATTGACCTGGATACAGTTTACTTTCAACAGGCTGGGGCAACAGTGCATACTGTTCGTCACTCCGTGAACACTTTATGGATGATGTTTCAACATCAAATACTGTCCAGATTTGGCCACATTCCTTGGCTGGCTAGATTAATCGACTTGTCTGCATGCGACTTCTTCCTGTGGGATTCCTCAAGAGTAAAGTGCTTGCAACACATCCAGCTGACATCAATGCTCTAAAGCAGCAATTTGAAGAAGTCACTGATATACCAGCCACAGCACTCGTGCATGTAATGGACAATTGTGTATCCCGTCAATGCAAATGTTCCAGGCTTGATGTACGACACATCTCAGGCATTATTTTCAAGAAATAAATAATATGTGCTGTTATTGGGTTGCAACCAACAGGCTACATAGTGCATGTGTATTCATTTCTCACTGTTGGTGAAGTAATGTTGGTTATTAAAATTGTGTCCCACTGTTTTATATTTGACCTCGATCATATACTGGCCAGCCGACTTATAAACATTTTACAATGACAGGGCTTTGCTGCCCCCACCCTGTATTTACTAACTACCTAGACCCCTACTAAGTGATTGGAAACATTTTTCAAAAGTAAATAAATAGCCACACAACAGCGATTTCACACAAAACTCTGCCATGTTCGTTTTCCAGAAAATGAGCAATAACAAGCGAGGATGGTCACACCCATGAATAGGCAGTTCACTGTAAACTGATCACTTTTGAAAGCCATGCATAAGAACTACCTTTATGCACATTGTGAATTCTTCTGCCTTATGTAACATTAACATCCTCATGACCTCATTATTTTATTCATATATTGTGAAGTGAAACTGTCAAATTATTATAAAAGTATGTATATTATAATTCTGCTATTTTTTACACTTCCATGCATCAAAAATAAAAAAGCGAAAGTGAAAGAAATAATTCAAGTTATCACAAATGGTTACATAACATTTGTTATTCAACATTCAGATATGGAACTACTTTCCCTCCATCGTTACCAAGTTTACTGAACATATGCCACTCAGAGCGCCCATTCAAATATATGAAGGTAAAAGCACAGACATTTTTCTAAGGTTGATCACAAAGAAGTCACTTTATTGTGAACAGCCTTTACCTGGCTAAAACCATAAAATATTTTCTATTTAGGCTAAGCTCAGCTAAACATGGACAAAACCAGAATACCAAAGTGAAAAGCAAACAGGATATAAAGTTGGGTTTACTTTAAATTAACAGAATAAGTGTGCCATGTTATTAAGATATGATTCAATGTATTCAATATTATTAGTTTATAACAGTCATGTGCGGGTCTTGATGGGGCGTGTGCATTCTTGGCTTGACTTAAAAAGATCGTCATATTTTATATCTTAAGTACAAATCATTACGAAGTAGCTAATCAGAGACCAGTGACATTTTTTGTTGGCAGAAACTGTACTTACATCTTGGATTTAGGTAATGTAATATTGTCAAACTGTATGAAAATAATTATTTTAATAAAGAGATAGTATCCTTTTAATTAAAAATAAAACAGTTTGGTGGTAGGATGGCGGAGCAAAAGTGGTTTACTTTGAGGTTGGGAGTTTGGATAGGAATTTCACGGCAGTTTCTCACCAAACCTCTGTTATTGTTCTTGGGCGCCAGACATTGTGGGATGTAATGCCAAATCGATGTTGTAGAGCAGACTCCTTCCAGGGTCATGTGCCGACAGTCGGAGCGATATCCTTCGAATGATGCTCTGTCCATGGTGAGTAATAAAAATACGTTACCAGTACTATGTTTGCTACGCAGTGAGGACTTAGGGTGACTCACACACCCATTAATTAGGTAAATAAAGATACAAAACACTCTGCAAACACTTGAAACAATTTGGATAGTACACTTATAAATTGGCGGGAAAGCTGAGGGCCAACGCTCCTATAGCCCGTACAACTCAAATGAAGAAGCATTTCACGTAAGTTCAATTGGTTTCATTAAATGTTCCTCATGGAAACAACTTACAACATTTGCCGGGCTTAACCCGCCGGTAGGGTAACACTGAACAAAAATGGCACATGGCCACAAAGAATTGTGTTGAAAAGTTATGCGTTCCCAGGCAATGCTATTCCATGGGAAGGGGAGGAATGAAGATTCTAGGGGGGTTAAATAAAGAAGGTTCTGGTATTCTAGAAGTCTGCTGCAATGAAAATGATCAGTTCAAGATTTGAAGTGCCACCCAAGCTTGCAAACATGACACCATCCGTCAGCAAATCCACCTCCTCAAGACACTGTGTAATTACTAACTTCTCCATCGCGACATGCTGGCCAGTTTGGCGGGCAAGCAAGCAGAGCGAACTAATTTCCTGCACACAAAAACTCTGCAAAAATACATACATGTGGCTCCACTGCTTGCAACTCTTGCATAAAAATTATACTAAGCATAACAACACTTTAAAGTACATAATATACTGAATGGAATGAAGTTATAATGAAACACGCGATAAATGAACAATACAGAAAAATAGGAAATGGTACAGTGTTGCCCGCAGGGACCCTTTAAAACATATAATGGCTGTTCTTATGAATGTTGCATGACTTGGCATCCCTGAGCATCTCGAAGTTAATAAATATTAACTTATGCCTGATTTTACAAGATCTCCTTTCAAAACACTTGCGCGCAGGCGCACGTATCTGCCCTGCACCTTGCACTACTTTGCTCTGCACTTGTGCTCTCGTTACGAGTGCTTACCTGACCACTATCTGGCTGCACTCATGGTGTAACCTGCTTGTTGGTGTAACAATGCAGTGCACTGCTGGATCGGCGCACATGAGCACCAGGTAGAGTGCTGCTCCCTGCAGCAGCTGCCGGAGATGGTGGGCAAGCGGGCTTGGGGGAAGCAGCTGGTGTCAAGTTCATGGTAAATTTTTTTATTTTTTGGAAGAGGTTATTGAATTAGATTTTATCAACCTTTTCAGATGTATTGCTGTAACTGCCTAATGTTGGCATCGTCTTTCTCTTCTATAATATATCACGGTATTTTCAAAACGTTTAAATAAGCATTAACCAAAAATGATTAAATACATGTAAATAATCTTTACTCTTGTTCATATTTCCAGGTTATGTAGGTTGCTTTCGTCTTTTACAATTCTGATTGGGTAGACTTGACAGTTGCTAATTCAATCGTAAACTGCAAAGTTTCTTATTATTCATTTCCCGTGTGCTTATCGAGTCATTAAGTACAATTCCTAATTCTTCAGTCTTCAACGGTAAACCCACCTTAAGAGTAAGGTGGAAAGTACCTGTTAATAATACTGAAGGCTGTTCACGATAAAGTGAGCACCTTTGAAATTAATCTAAGAAAACAGCCACTGCTACTAAATGTCATATATTTTAATGGGCACACAGAGTGACATGCGCCCAGTAAAGTTGGTAACAATGGAGGGAATGTAGTTCCATATCATAACATCAAATAGAAAGTGTTAGGCAACATTAATGAAAACTTAAATTATTATTTTCGCCTCTTGTTATTTTTAATACACTGAAGTATAAAATTGAGCACATTTCTAAAGTATTTACTTTTCCAATAAGTTCACAGTTTCACCTGACCGACGCATGAATAAAGTGATGAAGCCCAATGACAACGTTAATTTTATATAAGTTGGAAAAATACACATTGGACATACAAGTAGATCTTATGCAAGACATTCAAAAGTGTTTATTTGACAGTGAACAGCTTATAACAAATGTTTACAAATAATTTGTGAAATATGTGAAATTTAACAACCTGATAATCGTATGAAAAATTGAAATAATTGAATCGAATTAGCCGATGCATTTAAACGCCTTTATCTATATGATTATAGGCAGTAATCAAAAGAACTGAAAATAATCAGCTTCTAATAGAATTGGAATCGGCCATCCCTACAAAATAGTTTTGTTCCATTTCATTTCAATTGATACCATAATACCCTGACCAATTATTTGCGACACAGTTACATAAATGTGGCCTAAATAATTATGGCGATTATTGAAATTACAGTAACATTTTAAAAGTTATAATCATAGACTAAAGATGAGGTTGGCCGATCTCGCTACCTACCGACAACCAATCTTGGTGTCCCATTACTGAACTGTTTTCATGCCACTTGTCATGCGAAAACGGCATGGTTTGGTTGTTAGGTTGCGAAATTGATGTGTAAACAAATGTTTAGATACTTTTTATACTTCATTCAACCTGTTTGAAATGCATTCTGATTGAATGTCAATTGATTGAAAGTAATTATTTTTCTTCATATAATAGGGCTTGTCATTTAAAAAATAAGATATAAACAAACACTTACATCACTGTTAACCATGTGACTTTGCCAGTTGTGCTCCTTTGGGGTAGGTATATGTTGGGTACATGCCTAAAATATGAATAAGCTGTCTACCTTATCTTTAGTCTATGGTTATAATCTCTCAGTTTCTTAATCGGAAAAGTTACTTTGCAACTATGGCTGTGAAAATCGTTATTGTTTCTTTAAATGGGTACTCTTTCGCAGCTACACAATCACTACCAGACACTTAAGCTTAGTTTCACTCAAATACCCAAGCTGCACTAACTCCTAAAGCTTCACAACACAGCTTTTCTGTCAGCTAGTTGTGAAGTCACTAAAATTATTTGCACTGTAATTCTTTTCGTTTGTGCCGATTATTTTAGGCAATTTTGTGTAGCACAAACTGCACCAACTTGTGAGGATGTGTAGCTGGTGCAGTGCAGTGAAATACAAAGAAACCTGTTTTGCTGTTGCAAGGTTAGGCCAATAATTTTGTTGAAGATGAAACCTTATCAATGTGGAATAAAAGTTGATAGATTTTTAATTCAAACTAAGATGTAATTCAACGTATCGCAACATGAGACATTTTTAAGTTCGCTGTAAACAAATTTATTTGTTTGACAAGCAGTGGAATATTGGATGGTGTTTATAGTGAGAAACTGTTGTTGGCGCCAATGAGGAATTTATTAAAAATTGCATATAATCTATATTGAGAGTTATTGATTGTAGTTTATAAAGTACAGTAGCGAAAGTTCAGCAATAATAACTTATTTGGATGGTTTTGACCTGCACAATGTTGATGGTCGAACATACAAGTGAGAATATCAGCTACCCTGACGTGAATTTGTGTATTGTAAATTACTTTGATTTTCTTCACAACCATATGCTGCAGAATATGTAGAATTCAAAAGCATCGAAGCATAGCAATCTATTAAAAGGGTGGGTGCAGAATGTCGCAGCAAAGGTATTGGCTATAGAAATTTTGGGGAAGGGTAGCCTATCTCGAAATATTAAAATTTACCTTATAAAGTGCTTTTATGTTGTATAATTTTTTATAAACAGTATTGGAATTGTATTGTAGTTAGCTGGAGAACTAAAATAGCTCTATGTACATAGCTACTTGCCATAAAATAATGCTCCCAGAATACACTAATTTGTATTTATTCCAGGCTACTTCATATGAAAGTCCACACCAGGAAGAGCTATGAAGAAAAGTATGTATTTAATAAAGACGATGGTCAATTCTGTGCATAATTTCTCAAGAAACCTATGACCTGAACTGTGTCAACAAGCCTTATGCCCGTTCACCACGCCACGATCTGATAGCAGCCCAACCATCTCTGTGCCACGCGTGGGTAATTGTAGCCGAAGACACCATCCCACACATGCACATGAATGCATATAGTGCAGTACAGTTCAGTGTAATGTGTTCATGTTTTATTCTTATTTGTGTTCAGGGTTAATGTTGTTATTGTTATTATAGAGTCAGTGAGTGCATCATTATGATATAAGCAGTGCGATACAACACACGTGCTATTGTTTACTTATTCAGTGTTATGTTTCAGTGCTATGTTTATTTGGGGGTAATGTTATTATTTATTATTATTAAAAACAATGAGTGTGTTGCCATGATATCGCCCATGGGATCCAGCCCATATGCCATTGTTTTGTTCTTGTAGTGTTTATTTTTTCATCCAGGATGTTTTATTCCAGTCCATATGTCATGTGAATTTTTAATATTTTCCCATGTATCTAAAACATAAGTAAAGAGAAAAACAGTATCCTTATTTTCTTATATACTTGAAGGTCCTGTGTGTAGTGATTTGTACTTGTATCTGTTTTAAAGTGTTAATTTAGTCCCGTGCCATAATGGCCTGTGTGTTGAGCATGCCCTCTATATTGAAAGTTTGGAAACGAACACACATAAGAGATAAACTAACATAGTGTTCAAGTGGTAATATTATTTACACATTTATGATACAGCAATTACGTGTCTGAATGTCACGTGGCCAAAATAGGTAACCCTAACCTACAAAGACAGTATTAAAATACTGGTTAATACTGGCAACACTGAGTGTTCGGTTAGCAGAGCCGATGGGTGCACATGGTACGCCTGACCACATGGCCAATAGTTTATAAGGTATGATATAGTTAATCATGTGTGTTTTTCAGGGCTATAGTTCATTATAAGATATTTTACCATGAATATTACATGTTACAAAAATACTATTCGAGAGGGGGAAGAGACCCAGCTCTTAAAAACTGCTTGAGTCCTACCCCCCAAAATTGAGGTTAGTTTACCACGTGTGTAGAGTTGTTGAATGGACTTTTGTTCTGGAGAATATTTTATAAATAAGTTGTTGCTTATTCTAGAATGGCATTTTAATGTTTCCATCCCATCAGCTTCATGGTTAATAATCTCAATTTATTTTTAATTTTTATATTAATTCTACAAGGCAAATGATATGTTGGTGGCAGTTGCAGTCAATGAGAGGGCCTCGTGCCCAAACCTAGTCAGTCTGGAATTCGGCTCGGCGTGAGATGGCCGCCGTACCGGTGGCTCTGGGCAATTCACTGTGTTCTTGCCAAACCTCTTTAATTCTGTTTGATAATGTAGTATAACCTGTTCCATTTGCCTGTGTGTTCGCCCAGAGTCAGCGCCACCTCACAGCCTGGCCGTATTGTGTACGGTCGGGACAACTTTATTGCCGTAACTCCATGTAGGCTCAATGCCTTTCGTACAGTTTAAGAGCTCGCCTAGCTCTAATGGGAAACCATTCATTTAAGCGATCGGTATAGAGAAAGTTAATGAAATAAACCACGTGACTGCTTAATCGGCATGATTATTTAATTCAGCTATTTCCCGGCTGCATATGGTAATGTTAACCTAAATTGGCTATGTAAATATGTCTTTGGGAGCCCACAACAGCCCACTTATGCATATGTATTGGCATCTTCGGGAGGCCGACAGCCCCCACTAGCCCAGGCACCATTGTGTGTAGCTCTACAGAGATCATCGCCATTTTGGGGAGTAAGCATGGTAACCACTTGGTTGCCCCTTTCACGTCTATTGCTGGAACAACTACGAGAAAGTCCACATGGGTCATCGGCAATAACGACCTCAACCTATTCTCGTGCTCTCTAGATTTGGCACCCATTTCCGGAATCTTTACAGAACTCTTCAAATCTTCCCCATAACCTTTCTCTGGAGCCTTCTACCCACACCTATTTGCTGACCCCCCCCCCCCCACACCAGAATAAATATTTAAAAATAATCTGAGCAGCAAATCACACATCACTAAATGTTCAATAACCATTAGACCTAGCCTATAAGCAAGCACCCTAGTAACACTTATGTAGGGCAGTAATAACCATACTTGAAGATTGACCTAATGTTGATTATTTTGTTTCTGTGCAACAAAAATACATAATTTGTTGTCTATACAAAACTGTTTTCATATTAGCATTATGAAGGCAATGAATGTTCATTTAACATCTAGGTTTATTAAAATTCTTCACAACAATATGGTATTGATATGTTTCGGTGTTGTCACAAGCTCTCAGTAATAAAATTAATGTTCAGAGTGTGCCAGATAACCAGTTAAGGGAATCAGCTTGGGGTTAGCATGAGACACTTGAGGTGGGCCATGCTCGAAAAGTGCGGGCTAATATAGCAAACCCTGTGCCTTGCTCTTTTACAAGGTTTTGTGTGATAATAAACTTCGGTGACTGAATATGCGATGTAACATATACACTCCCTAACTGGGGTATGATGACTCCCCAGCACACAGTACCAAAGAACTGACATAAACACTTCAAATATTACACGAAATACACTTCGACCTACTTGATGCAGAACATGTGGAAGGTAATTGACGGTTTCAAGGGCCTTCGCATTTATGATCTCCATGGGATGGGAATAAGTGAACACTACCACATCGGTCCAGAAAATTACTCATTGTATTTTAGCAAAATTCAGATTATATAGTTCAACGTTTAAGCAGACGAGTGGCACGACATCTTGCACTCGCCTAAGCTGAACACTAAGGTGTTGACGGAGGTAACAAAATAAATAAGTGGTAAATTATGCCAGAGGGGCCTCGAGTCTGCTTCTTAAGGGAGGTGTAATCAGGGGAACCATGCACACTTTTTACCATTAACTTTTGTACATAATACCAGGGAAGGCAACCCATCATTTACTCAATACAAGAAAATACACTGAAATATTTTAAAGTCTTTTAATAAAATGCTCCTCTCATAAATTATTCGAGAATATAAAAGAAAGAGCAATATAATAATTCTCATTACATATAGAGCCAAAACATACCAATAAAATACTGTAATATAAAAAAAAAAACATGCTCAAATGGTTAACTGACACCAATATACACTAATGTATTTTTCTCCTGCTTAGAAGGATTACACAAAATTCCACAGCATATCATAAATTGTATTGAAACCCATGGTGTAAATACTTTCAATCACAATAAAATTTATAAAACCAATACACAACAAGCACTAGTAAAAGGTAGTACCACTTACGATCACGCAACATCATAAATATTTCGGTTATTGCCCTTTAAGAGAAAACTTTTCCTCAGCAACAATATTTTATTCCACGAGCTCTCACTTTAGAGCTGCGAAATGTGATAAATCCTATGTCTCCTGGGCTTCTACCAGCGGAAAGGCCGGAAAAATTACAGTGGTATAATCAGACTCAATATTCTCCAGAAATTCAATGATGTACACCTCACTTACATTTTACAATATCTCCATCCATGTCATTAAACATAAGCACTATCTAAAAAATTTACACAACTGCGAAGTTGTTTGACACCAATAACTTTGATTAACTTTGACTAAAAATAACAACCACTAGAAATCATGTAGATTAAAAGGTCTGAGTTACGACCTAAATTCACTCTCAAGAGACTGGTATACTTTCAGAAATACGGCCTGTTACATTTGACTTCTACCAGACCCAAGAGCGATTTCTTTTGTTCTCAGTTAGTAGATGATGGGGGAAAAAAGGGAGCAAACATGTCTTGATAAAGGAGTGCTGTGTTTTACAGGTAAAATGACAGGAGCCAAAAAATCTTAGTTCCAGATCCTTTAAGACCTACTACTTCAAAATCTTCAGGATCAAACATTCACGAGAGAGCATCCGCGACCTGGTTCTCGATGCCCCTAATGTGGTGAGCCTGAAACCTTAAACTGGACAGACATAATACCCAACGACCAAGTTTACCCAGCTGCTGTGGGTGATTAAGCACCCAACTCAGCACTTGGTTATCGGCGTACAAGTCTCATTCATCATGTTCCATGTAGGAAACAAATTTTTCGAGACCAAAAATACATGCTATCATTTCTTTCTCGTAAATGTCTAAATTCCTCTCACTCTCACTAAGGTGACAGGTGCCGAACCTTAATCAGAATGTTGGCTCAACACAGTTTCTAATGCTATTGGAGAAGCATCCACTTACACTACAAATTCGTTACTAAAATCAGGTAGGTGAAGAACAGTGGACGAAACCAATTTATTTTCCAAACTACGAAAGGCAGTTTCCTGTTCAGAGCCCCTCTCAAATACTACTCTCTTCCTTTTTAAGGCATTTAATGATGCAGCAATTTCTGACAAATGTTCAATGAATCGGGAGTAGTACCCGAGCACGTCTAAAAATTTCTGAACTCCCTAAAGGGTCTTGGGGAGTGGGAAGTAAACAATCGGCGCGACATGGTCGGAAATGATCATCAACCGACCTTCACATATCACGTAACCTAGAAATTCAACCTGATTCGACCCTAAGGCAACGTTTTTGGGATTAACTGTCAAGCCGACCTCTCTAATTTTTGCAAATACCAGATGTAAATGTAATAATTAGGAAACCAAGTCATTACTATATACTATAATATCGTCCACATAGTTGAATACAAATTTATATTTGAAGTCGACTAACACATGATCAAGAACCCTAGAAAGAGCCTAGTTCCCAAAATTCGACCCCACCGGGATTCTAGCGAACTTGAACTGGTTCCAGGGTATACTGAAATCTCTGTATTCTCTACAGGAAGGATCTAGTAAACATTGGTGGATACTATTATTGAGGTCTAACACAGAAAAAACCTTTGCTTTAGCCAGATGTTGTAGAGCACAGTCGATTGTCAGAAGGAGAAAGGGATCTTGTTAACTAGAGAATGATTAACAACTAAATGGTACTTGTCACTGCCTCATTTACGGACAAGCAATCTGGGAGAGCAATAGTCTGAGGTGGAATGAACTATCACCCCGGCTGCCAACAGCTTATTGATGATTTCTCTAAACGCCTGTAATTTGGGAGGAGGGCATTCGAAGTGGCGATCCCTGACAGAGATGCCATCGGTAAGAGAAAAGCGACAGTGAAAGACGTCACACTTACCTATACATGATGAGATGTAATCACATCTGATTTATTTTGTTAAATTCAGTCTGAAGAGAACTTAAACTCCGATTATCTTTACAAGAAGAAATTGCCACTGGACTATAATCGCCTACTAAATCTACCCTGATATTGGGGGCTAAACCAAATAACTTGTACCCTTCATCGAAATTAACACTCGCCCTCGAACGACCTAAAAACTCTAGACCCAAAATAATGTCATTTGAGAGTTGAGGGAGAATCCAAAACTCGTGAGTCCAGGAGAATTTTTCCATTTTGAAATGAAGATTGACAACTAAATCTGACTGAACTATCTCACCAGTGGCTATACACAAACTTTTTTCAACATTACTAACAATTTCATTTTTGTGAATTATTTTCTGTTTTACCAATTTATCCAAAATAGACTCAATGATGACACACAACAAAGCACCGGTGTCCATAAGGGCAGGATAATTTTCACCACCTATCATAACATGTACTAAACTGTGGATAAATTTACGCGCAGCCTTTAAAATTTTGTGATTGCTGGACCTACGCCCTCCCTCGGTTACCTGTCGTTTGCCTGATTAGGACAGCTAGAACATGAATGGCCTTCGTTACCACATCGGAAACATCGTCTCTGGTATATTGGCCGATGGGGAAGCTTACAATCCCGTATACACTCTGTACCGGGATGTCACCACCCCGTGACACGTCAAGCCGAAGGCCGACAAGGCTACCGGGTGGATGGTTGGTGTGTGTGTGTTTGTGTGTGTGTGGGGGGGACTTCTGATGGTAATCTCTGGCAGCAACTAACTTGCCCTGCAAGTCCATGAGGAAAAGCGGTGTAACTCCAACATATTACTTGGTTTAGTTTCATTACACATAGCACTTAGACATGAGGTGCCAAATTGTCAAAGATTGCATTAATCAAATCCGTATCTGAAAGCCCTACACACAATGCTTAATTGTATGTGCAAGTTGATTCTATAAAATCAGAGACTGATTCTCTAGGTTTCTGAATGCGATACACTTACTTTTGTTTACGCTGGCATTTCAGTGTGAGGGGATATCAAGTCTGTATAAAATGGCTCTTAAAACTTTGTAATGTCCCACCATTAGGCGAAGTAACTTCTCCACACAACATATGAAGCACATATCCCTCACATTTCACAACTAACAATCTAAGAATCATGCCCTGAAAACACAGGCCTAAATTTTCTAATTTTGATACAGAAATGAAAAATGACAAAATACAAGTGGGTCCAAGTACGTCAGGGCAGGGTAACGGTCAAGGGTAGCTAGAAAAAGCTGCTCTAATTTGACCAAAGGAGATGTGATGCTTACCGGGACCACTTGCCCGGGAACAGTCACCACAGTACCCTGTTGCATTCGAAGGTGTTCTACAGCTGTTTTCTGGAGGAAGGCGACTTTAACCGACTCATCGACTTCAAGGTCGCGGTCCCATAGAAATTGGATTAATTCTTCTTCACACAGTGCACACACGAAACTAACATTGCACGCCTTGGCTCCTCCATACATGCAACAAAAAATCTCACTAAGTTAATAAAGACCAGTAGAGTAGTCGCAGTTTTTATTATCCCTTGCGCCATACACACATGACGAGGGATAATAAATTGTAACAAGCAAAATCCAAGGCCCGCTCATATTTAACAAAATAACACAACACACTTTTAAAAGAATTGAGCAGGTCTCAATATTTCACAAGTATCACAGATGAGCCAACATGAATGCTGATTAAATAACCATGCACATGTTTTACCATTAACATTTGTACAGAATACCAGGGAAGGCAACCTTTCATTTACTCAATACAAGAAAATATACCAAAATATTTTAAAGGCTCTTAATGAAATGCTGATTTCATAAATTAATTAAGAATATAAAAAAGATCTATAAAATAATTCTCATTACATATAGAGCCAAAAGATACAAGTAAAATATTGTGATGTTAAAAAACACGCTTAAAAGGTGAATGGACACCAATATACACAAATGTATTTTTCTCCTGCTTGGAAGGATTACACAAAATTCCACAAAGTATCATAAATCGTATCAAAACCCATGGTGTAAGTACTTTCAATAATAATAACATATATATAATCAATACACAATAACCATTAATAAAAAGTAATACAACTTACAATCACATTTCGGCTTTTGCCTTCAAGAGAAAACGTTTCCTCAGCAATAGTTTTTTATTCTACGAGCTCTCACTTTATAGTTGCGACGTGTGATAAATCCAATGTCTCCTAGGTTCCACCCAGCTAAAGGCTGGAAAAATTACAGTGGAAGTTCCAGTCTCAATATTCTCCAGAAATTCACTTACATTTTACAATATCTCCATCTATGTCATTAAACATACGCACCATCTCAAGATTTTACACAACTGCGAAGTTATTGGTGTCAATAACCTTGTTTCACATCGATTAAAAACAACTAGAAATCACGCAGATTAAAAGGCCTGAGTTACGATCTAAATTCGCTCTCAAGAGGCTGGTATACTTTCAGAAATACGGCCTGTTACATTTGACTTCTACCAGACTCAAGTAGGTGTTACGTGTTTCATTTAAAACAAACAATTATAAAACTGATGTTAATATGGTATACCTCTCAATCGGGCCTCTCACTGGGGGACAAGAAATATAAAAGATTTAATCAACTTAGTACTACTCTGCATCCCGACTATTACCCAAAAATTCGGGCTAGAGCTACAATGATCGACCCAGGCATGAGCAGGTGACAATAAAATGCCCTATCATAGCCACCCATACCTGGGTAAAACTTTTTGTTAGCTAAATAAATAAACTGTCGGAAACTAATCAAGAAAATTTTCATACCACAGAAAATTCTAACATAAAAACTATGTACCTCACTCATAACCGAGTGGACTGAGAATTAGTACGAGTTGTGGCGGTCAAATGGAAAAGGTACTCAGACAATCCATCAAAAAGACAATTATTTAACACAGCAAAATTTACTTGATCACTATGCCCGACTATTAGTATCATTATCAACCACTTTAGACAAGTAGAAGGCTTGACAAAGGCCATCAAGTTTACCAGCTCCAGCAAAAAGGTGCTCTCACAAAATACCATTATTAAATTATTAGTTCTTCTAGGATGCCGATGCGATGCACATGGTGCCTCGTTTCAGAAATGTTGATAATAAAATGCACTAACAAGACCCATGAAAAAGCTTTCAATTGGCGGCTTTCGCCCACCACAGCCGAAGAAACCCGATGGAGGTTTCCATGTTTGCCCTAGGCGTTCACAGCCGAACCACACTGAACCAAAAGGAGAGATCGAAGAAGGAGGAACTGGTTGTGCAAGGCATTATATGAACAAACTTGGTTGGGAAAGGAGGGGACGAGGCAGGAGAGGATCGAGAAGAGAGCTAGGAAGGAGAGTGAGTTGGTTGAGGAACTTACTGTTTAGCCAGAGTAATTGGTTTGTTGGGTCGTCGGCGACAGCACTGTTGTAGTAAAATTATACACTTTTCACAAAGTTACGCCTTGTGGCATGTAAAATTGTTGTACTGACTTTGTAGTGCAAAGTTGGTTGTGTGCCCTGCTGTCGCATGGCGTGCTGCCAGTACCTTGGTTGGATAGTTACTACCTGCCCTGCTAGGTGGTGTGTGCGGATCGACAAGGGCTCTGGGGAAATCCGAGTTTGTCATCAAATGCCTCCCCCCTGTGGGAGCTCTCCGACCCTGCACTTGGCAGGAGTATAAAGCGCCGGGGTGCAAGGCAGCCCATACCAGCGGTGTGGTCACAGCTGATCCCGATGTTGGTCAGCGTCGGGATGTATGAATCGGGTGTCTCGGCGGCTCACTGGTTCTGATGTGGTGCGGCTGTGCTGTTTTCACAGCAATGGTAGTGCTGTGGTAGGTGCTGGCAGCGCTTTGGTCCGAAAAGCAGGAAGCACAAGGCACCACTGTCCCACTGTGTTCCTTCGCCTGCTGGCAAACTGGGCCAACTCCTCTCCTCACTGCCCCTGTCATTGGTCATGTACTGGGCATGGAAATACAGGAGCATTGGTGCAGGTAGGGGGTGGTGTGTTGCAGGTTCAGGGCTGGCAGCTGTCAGTGAGGTTGCTATGCTGACTGGTAAGTCTCCCCAGGTCCCCTCATAGAATGACACCACTCTCCTATTTTTAGATGGGAAAAGGGGGGGTAAAGTGGTGTCATGAGGGTGTTGTGGAATATCTGCTGAAGTGATGACTGAAATGCCACACTGACTGGTGGTAGAGATGCCGCAGGCGAAATATCCTAGCCGGCTTCAAGTGTGGACACTGGACCCTTTTTGGTTGGCTCGGTGCCTGACATCTGTGTAGTTGAAGGCTATGGTGTGAATGTTGCTGCTGGCGCTCGTGTCATGCTGGTTGTGACAAACTGTACCACTCTGGAAGCAAGTAATGGAGCCATAGGCAGGCAACCCCATACTCCCTATAGTAAACCTGCTGCTCCCCGTTTGGTTGTCAAGATGCCGTGGGTTGTCAGTTGAAAAGGCAAAGTTGGTACTTGTGCTGCTGGATCTATAAATTTTTATTAGAGCAATTAGTATGTCGTCCTCCTGATCTTGATCCATGCTGGTCTTCGGGATGCTGGACATCGGGTGAGTTTCTTATTGTGCCCTGAGTTACCACTGGTTATTGCTCCTAGCCTGTGCAGGCTTGTGCTTGACATGGCCACTCCTGCTGAATATGCCCGATCCCTGTCGGGCACCTGTGCGCTGGGCATCGAGGCAATGCCTTCCACTGTTGGGGTGGCAAGGTCAAGTTCAAGAGTAAGGGCAGGGGGATGTTGCTCATCGTCCACTTCGTCACATGTCGCCCTTATGTCGCTTCGTTGGAAATTGATCGTTCGCCTGGTGCTGAGCTCTACAGTGTAGCTATCTCCCCAGTTTGGAAGTTATGGGGTAGGGTCCACTCCACTTCGCAGGTAGGCCTATGCAATAATTCTTATTGCCTTCTGATTTTGTGGGTGCTCGCGAACGTAAAAAAAGTTCACATACATGTACTTCACTTGATGGTCATTGGTTGGTGGGTAACCAGGTGTGGCCATACCATTTTTGTTGTTGATGCACCTGTTGAACTACTTCCCTGTGTTTGACTTCTCAGTCTGAGAGTTCAGGCTGGCTTGCCGGGCAGGCTAACCCTTCAGGGCGAGCTAGATTGCGTCCTTGCAGTATCTCGGATGGTGTTTACCCTATAGCGGCATTCACACACATGCACAAGAAAAATAGAGTAGTCAGCAAGTGATGTAGTTAGATGGTGAGGTCCTTTTTCATGCACATCTGGAGCTGAGATTTATGTCTTTCTTGCACTGCTCAGTGGGGTTCGCTCTTGGATGGTATTGGGCTGTAGTGTGGTGTTCTGTTTTCCATCATCCACATAAATTGTGCCACCAGTGTCCTGTAAATTGGATACCGATATACGTTAGTAGCACCTGGGGAAATACAACGATAAAAAAACTCAGTTTCTAGGACTTTTGCGACAATATTTTCACGTGCATTGCTGACGGCATAGTCTTCTTTCCAGTCAGTAAAGAGGTTCATCTGAACTATTATGAAATGATTTTCCTGTGCGCTGCATGGATAGAGTCCCACGAGACCCGATGCTACAATGTCTAAGAGCTCAGTTGGCACCCTTAGTTGTTACTGTGATCCATTTGAGCAACTGGCCATGAACGCATTGCAAATTTTGTACTCTCTTAAGTAATGGTGTGTTTCTCAGGTGATACCAGGTGACGTGCATCAGGTTGTCGGATGAGGCTAGAGGTTAGGTTTGAGGAACTACGAATACTAAATTTTGGAAGTTTGGTATTTCTGAATGTGACCTGGGACTCCAGGCATTATTTACCAAAAATATCGTGATGTTCGGTATAACTGACTCGTTCTTGTTAGGCCGACGCTGCCGATGTCCAGGGTGTAATCCTTCCCAGGATTGTTGTAGTACACTGATTAATTATTATGTTTCCTTGCTCACTGTGCAGTGGGATATTTGGGCTCCCCACACGCCCGTATGACACTGTTACTTTGCGAACACATGTGACCCTTAAAGAACTTCATTATACAATTGCATAGGTTACAATCAAATTGCCGGGAGAAGGCCTGTACTTTAAATGCCTTGCAGCGACATGAATACGAATACAAGTGGTAATTCCCTTAATTAAGAATTTTATTAGGTATCCTTGCTACACTTCTTCATTGGAGAACACATATATTTCAAGCTGTACTTAGCCCGTCAGCATGGGCGAAACAGAAATATAGATGC
The DNA here is from genome assembly GCA_029891345.1 of Dryococelus australis. Taxonomy (NCBI): domain Eukaryota; kingdom Metazoa; phylum Arthropoda; class Insecta; order Phasmatodea; family Phasmatidae; genus Dryococelus; species Dryococelus australis. The sequence continues at coordinate 127,438,481 of CM057002.1, forward strand.
TAGGTCCCTCAATGAATTAAGTTGAAGAACAAAATCCATACAGGCGATGAAAACACTGGGTTCCAGTTCGGGTTAGTGAAAGTCTATTGCACGTCAAATGATTGATGCAAAAGTTGAATGCTGCCTGAGCATGCAAAATGGGAGCCATGACATAATGCACTGCACCCCTCGCAAAACACACTATGATTGACTTGGCGGGACATGGCGTGCCGGCCGAATTGACGAGTGAGCACATCGCGTGGAACTCCTTTTCTACACACAATTTTTGCAATAAAATCTTTTAACTTACTGTGCTGACATCTCACACGTCTACATAAATAACCTGCGTTTATTACAGAGAAAATCTAGGCACTGAAATGATGGAATGAGATGAAGAAGGTTACACATGGGGAATGAACTTAACAGAAAAACAAACATGAGCACTTGTGATTGATTACTGGAGCATTGAGACAGTTGAACAGGTGTCTTTTGTGCATACCTGTCCTTATATGTCTCCCTTGGCTTTTTAAACACATATTAAATGGGTCCGTGCAAATGTGGGGTTTCTTTGTGTATTCATACACTTGCGGTGCATGTGGCCACTATCCGAGTGACGTGTCAAACGCCCCCTGCGAAGGTGTTTGCAGCCGCACTTACCACTGATGTCAGATACACTTCCTGACGTCTGCCCATCGTGGACATAAGGCTTAGGGGCTTCTTGCTAACCCCACTATGCTCCAGAACCATTGGCTGCTGCCACTGTCCCACCTGGTCTTGCATTATATGTGATGGCGAGCTCACGGATGTGCTGCATCCTGCTGGCAGCTTCTTCTTCCGCAGTGACTGCCCAATCTGGAACGAGTCGACGAGTCGTGTGATTTGCCTCGTCGCCACCGGTAGCTAATCGGGCAGGCAACAATTTCGGTGGAGGGAGGGATTGTGCGGCCACCCACTAGTTATTCCCCAAGTGACGTCACTTGCTCTGAAATTGCTCTTGTTGTGCTCTCCCCATCGACTGCTGGTGCAGTGATAATTGGCATCCTGCTGATGTCTGGAGGGTCCTTCCCCAAGGGTATTGCCATTGGTCGCAATTCCAGTGTTCGTGTTCCTGGGGAAAGTCGTCATGAGTCACCACATCACTTACATTTTTCTCCTCGCTTGCTTCTCTCTCCTCACTCACGCTTTGCATACTACTTGCTGGAGGTGTCGGGATTATGGTTCCCATTGCTGTTCTGCTTCTTCTGTCGCCTCTGATTGTGTTCATCTAATTCCTGGGGGACATGGCCTCGTTCCACATCGGCGATACTTTGGTATATGGCGGGGACTCTTCTGTGAGAAGTGCCGTTTCAACTTTCTGCCCCTCTCATTTGCATTTCAGGCTTGGCAGGTGGTGTGCCGTCATAGGGTGTTTGGGCACCGGGTGTATTTTCGCCATGGACATCTCCTGGCGAAAGATGGATTGCATCCTGATGTGCCTTCACACACTTTCTTCCCATGCGGACCAGGTAGGTGGCTGGTCCGAGGCCTTTGATGGCCCGGTTCTGTCTCGTCCAGTGTGCAGCGAGGCTGGCACAGAAATTCTGGCGGGCTGCTAACTGCGGGTGGGCTTTGAGATACACTTACTGACAGGGCTCCAATACTGGTGGGGTCCTCGTACTGGTGGGGACCCACCCTGCAATGTACCGGTTTTGCCATTCCATTTGTTCCTTGTTCTCTTGGGGGTTTTTCTCTCGCCTGGTAGTGTTAGGTTGTGAGCTAACAATACATCCGCTGGTGTTCTTCCAGTTACGGCATTCACATGCTGGCGGAGGGTGAAGAGGGCAGTGGGCAGGTGGTCTGCCCAGTTGGTAAGTAGCTCATCCACATGGAGCCACAGCTGCACTTTCAAATCCTTACTGCGATGTTCCATGAGGTTGGATCTTGGGTGGTACACTGCTGTCTACAGATGTTACACCCCCACTGGGTGCACTTTCCTTGACATTTCCTTCCCGCTAATTATGTTCCATTGTCTGCCAGTACCTGTGTCGGGTACCCCCAATGTGCGAAATATTCCCGTTCGAGAATTTTAACAATGCTTGTCACTCATGTGCTACTCGTTGCGTATGTTTCCACCCACTGGGATAAATTTTCTTTTACTACCAGAATGAATTTCTTCCCCTTAGATGTTCGTGGGTACGGCACCATCAAGTCAAGACTGATCGTTTCGAATGGCCATTTTGGTAAGCGGTGCTGCTGCTGTATACCGTTGGCCCTGCAAGACTTGGAAGTTTGGTACTTCACACATTTTCGCACGTACTTTGTTGTGTCATGTGACAGACTGGGCCAGAAAAATGCTGTTTGACATTCCTTATTGTTTGCTTAATACCTGGGAGTCCGGCCAGGTGATTGGCGAGTGCGCGTTCTAACACTTTATCCCTACAGTTCGGCAGTACAAACAGTCTTCATTTTGTTGCATCCTTCGCTAAACAGGTCTCCAAACGATTCTCTATCACACATGATTATTTTACAATCGGCATCGCACACTGTTCATTATTCTCTTGTGTGACAGTGCAGCTGTATTGTGCGTTCACTATTTCGCGGTACAGTTCGTCCATGAGAACTTCTTTACTTACTGCCTGCAACTTGTTGACATTGACTTCGCGAACATTTCGTGTGGGTCTGGTGGGAGGACATCGTCCCATTCTGCATAATCTCTTACTACCACACTCGTGTCTGGAGCGCGATAAAGTATCTGCCAGCAGATTCTCTTTCATTAGGATGTGCTCCACAGGACTGTAGGAGCAACGACCACCGGGTAAGCTTGCTGCGTGCTTCTTTCAAGGCATGCAGCCACACAAGACATCTGTTATCAGATCTTAAAGTAAAATGCTGATATTATAAATATGGCTGGTACTATTAATGGACCACACTACTGCTAGCATTTCATGCCCATTAACATCGTACAGTCTGTCCACTTGTCCGAGTTTTGTACTTGTGAAATCTATCACTTGCTTGGTGCCATCTTCTGTGCATTGACACGGCATGGCACCCAGTCCCTCCTGGATGACGTCCGTATGCAGATATAGGTGCTGGTGTGAGTTTAGGGCAGGAATGGAAATGTGATTTGATCCCTGTAAATACTTTCTGTTCTCGTCCCCCTACACAAACTGTTTTTGTGGAGAAAGTAGGGCAGAAGTGAGGGGTGCCGTTACTACTACAGAATGTTCAATAACATCCCTAAGCCAGTTTATGAGTCCAAGCACTTTGAAGAGTTGCTTTTTAGTGTGTGGTGCCGGATACTGTTCTATTAACTGTAACTACTCTGGGTTAGGTGTGTTTCTGTCCTTGTCTACTACTTGCCCTAAAAATTCTAGCTTGCTCTTCCCGATGTGACATTTGTTTACGGCGCATGTGAGGCAGTTTATGGCGAGACTCTCAAGTACCATGGACATGTGGTACCCGTTGTCCACCCAACTACCGGACCAGATGATGACGTTGTCCAAGTATGCCAACGTGAAATCGCAGATGAGTCCATCCAGGATGCGGACCATTATTGATTGGAATGTTGCAGGCGCTCCCTTTAGCCCAAAAGGCATCACACGAAAATGAAACCTCCTGCCATCTGGTGTTAGGAAGGTGGGTTTCTCGTAGTATTCCGGCTTTACTGGTAACTTCTGCGGAAGTCAAGGGACATTATTACAGTAGCTTTTCCTAATGAGGCAAGGGCATCTCTGATAGTTATGTAAGTTGGTAAGTCATAACATGTTATGTCATTCACAGGGCAAAAATCAATGTAAAAGCACCAGCTCCCATCTGTATTTGGTGCCAGAGTATTGCCAAAATGTACTTGCTACGTGTTGGCTCTATGATTCTGTCATTCAACATTTCCCTGACTGTTCGCGGATAATTTGGGCTTGGTATGGCATATATCTGCACAGACCAGCGTAGATTGTCTCCCCTTGTGAGAGCGGTACCTCGGGTTCAGCCACAGTTGTTCTGCATAACACATCTGTTTTTGCGAATACCTCCCTCCATCCAGTATATGCTGGAATGCTTCTGATGTTGTGACGGGATATCGTGATCAAACTCTGCGAGTGACACCTTTGGGGGGGGGGGATAGGTCAATGGTAACAGTTTTGTCAATGTTATGTACAGTACGCCTCTCATTCGCCCCGAAATGTATTCGCCTGGCAGCCGGTTCTACTACAGTGTCCTGTTCTTGCAAACCAGGGCAAATCCAATATCGCATCCTCCCTTATCTCCGGTATTACTATTGCACTCGTTATTGTTTCCAAGTCCCTCACCCTAATGGTAACCGTGTCTTGGCCCAACGCTCCACTACTTAGTTGACCTGTAGCGAATCTGAGTATATGGTTTGTCGGGGTAACATCATTAGCATGCACAAAGTGAGGTTAAACGAAATTGGGTAATGCTGCTGTGTCGATAAGAGCATGACATGGTTGCCCATTCATGTACACCAAAATTCGGTTGAACTGCACTTTTCCCACTCACCTGCTGAATAAGTGCTTTTTGTGGTGTTTTCTCTGTAAATGTTGACGTGACCGGGGTGGAAAGATCATTGGCCCTCTTTACCCCTACTGCTTGTTTCCCTACTTCTTAGATGCAGACCCTTTGTAGTTATCCAAGTGCGTATTGTTGGGACACCTGTTGTGCCAGTGGAACACTTCTGCCGGTCTACAATATCAGTAGGGTGTTGTTGGTGGCTGGCTTTTGTCCAACCAGACACGCACTTGCCCAGCATCATTATTTGCACTGTCAGTCTGCATGGGCTTATCAATGTCGTGCACACTTATTCCACTGCTGTAAATCGCTGGGTTTCGATCCGATTTCTGTCCGAAATGTTTTGCGTAACCATCTACCCGATCCTGTTGCGCGCTACCAACATCCGCCTGCAACCCGTGTCGCCATTGCACAGCACCAGTTTTGCGATGCGACGAGTCCGTCTTCTGCTCTAGGATGATGGCGGCTTTCAGAACCTCATCCATGTTGCTGTTGAGGAAGGGCAGTAGTGCTGGATGGTACTCTGGTAAGGCGGTTTCCGGGACGATTTCCAGGGCCTCCCTGTTTGGCAACTGTGGATGAAAGCGTTTGATGAGGTGTGACTTCTGTGTTATGAAGGTGGGTAGTTGCTCACCTGGCTGCTGCTCTTGTCAGAGCAGTTTGCTCTTGGCCTGGAGTGACGAAAAATGCTGCAGTACTAGCACTGGAATGAGTGTACAAACTCTTCCCATCCCAGGCCATAATGGTTTACTGCTCTCCACCAGTTCCTTGCTTCTCCTTGCAGCTGGTTCCCAATACAGCTGGCACACTCATCCTCCTAAATGCTGTAACATCTTAAGCGCTACGTGCACTCCTTCAAAAAGATGCTGGGGTCTTCACTTGCCATCTCAGTGAACATCGGTAGATTCTGGAAATGTGTTGGGGTCCACTTTAGGCCACTGTCAAAATTCATAGTACTGATTTGCTTCTGTTCCCTATGATGTTCCTTCTCTGTTGGCCAGCTAGGGGCTGTGTTTGCCCTGTAGCTGTTGGGGGAAAGTGAGGTTATCGGTGTTGGTGCCAGGAAATGTGTGGGAAAAATTGCTGGTATTTCTCATGGAAATAATTGCTTAGGACGGAAGGCAGATAATTTTGGCAGGTATGGTGTCATTGGCTGGGGTGGTATAGGTAGTGATGATAAGGTTGGCAATGGCAAGGAAAACTGTTTACTCGGCACTGGATGTATGTCAGCTGTCCCAGAGCAATCATTAATATGTGAAATTTATTGCTGTCATCATCTTTGGCCTTACAGTCTGTTTCCGCGACCTGCACTTCCTGTGTGTTTACCCCCTCACTTGCTACTCTACACAGTTCCAATATCGTTGCTGCACAATAACTATCCGGTAGATCCTGGAGGTTCAATTTCCCTTGGCTTTCCTCTTGCTGGCACTCATTGAAACGGGGCTGTGATCCCGTGAGTAAGACCTCAAAAATTTTCTGAATCATATGTGGTCTCAAAAATTCACTGCACTTTCTTCAGCATTGCTTAAGCATTCCCGATTCAATTGCATTTGGCACCGTCCACAGCTGATTCTTGCTGTTCCTGAGCCTGCATTTCATAGCTTTCCACACAAGTGCATTTGATAAAATTTTTGTAAATTAATTGAAGTGTTTTTGTTCGGATAGTCTTTTTCTACTTTTCCCTCTGGAATGTTTCCACAGTTGCTCGTGACATGGTTGGTTGTCGGGCTGGTTTTGCTGTTGCACTTGCAAAAGCATGTGCGCATCTCATAAGTGTCTACCACATATGCAAGTATTGGACGTAGGCGCTGCAAACACAACTGTGGCATTGCACAGTGTTGTGTTTGGCCAGCCATGGTTGTTTGTCAACAAACGCACGTGCTCGCGGAGATGCCGGGCAGGAGTGTAGTGGGCGATTATGCATCGCAGCTGTTCCTGTTCGGTGAAGCACAGGTATCAACGACTGGCACATGCTCAGCTGATGTGCGGCACGGAGCAGAGGGTTAACTGGTCACCGGTCCATGGAGAGCGTTGGAGATGAGGGAGGAACTTCCCGCTCTTCATTTCTTTTTCCTTTCGTTTCTACTGGCTCCTCCTCGGTGTGGTGCTGCGAGGAGTGGGTGGAGGAGGGTTGGCATGCAGCGAATCACCCGGGTCCTTTGCCCCACTCCTGCAATGAGATCGCGGCCACTTATATCATGCTGCTCCAAAATGGCCGCTTTCCTGCCCATGCTCCTTTGTGCTGCACAATGGTGGTGCTTAGCTGTTCTCACATGCTTTTTCTCACTGGCCATGTGTGTCCTTCCTGGCGGCATCTGGGCATCTGGAGGGTGTCCTGATGCTGCCACTGATTCTGTGGGTCGCCTGGTTGACCACACAACTAACTTGTTGCTGGTATTTGCAGGAAATATGCAGGAAAAATTATGAAAGTATTTTGGAAAAAATATTTTGGTGGTAGAATTTTCTCAGGAAAAATTGTAGATTAGCTACGGGATGAATTAAGCCACAATGTTGGGCGACACTTTGAAATGTATCAGGTTGCCGGATGAGGTTTGAGGTTAGATTTGAGGTGTGGTTAATATTAACATTTGGAAGTTTGGTATTTTGGAATATTACCACGGGGACCAGTCATTATTTACCAAATAATGTTGTGATGTTTGGTAGAACTGACTCGTTATCCTCAGGGCCGCATGGCCAACGACCACGGCGAAATCCTTCCCAGGATTTTTGTACTCCTCTGATTAATTATTATGTTTCCTTGCTCACTGCGCATTGGGATACTCGCCTGTACGACACTGTTACTTAGTGAACACATGTGACCCTTAAAGCACTTCGTTATGCACTTGCATAGGTTACGATCAAATTGGCGGGGAAGTTCCATACCTTAAATGCCTTGTGGTGACCTAAATAAGAATACAAGTGGTAATTCCCTTCACTAAGTATTTTATTAGGTCTCCTTGCTACACATATCCATTGGAGAACACATACATTTGCAGCTGCACTTAGCCTATCAGCATGGGCATAACAGAAATAAAGATGCTAGGTCTGTCAATGAATTAAGTTGTAGAATAAAATCTACCCAGGATATGCAAACACTGGGTGGTGCGAGGGGCAGAGTCTGCGGCTAATACGAGAACGGTTCCTGTTAATAAAATTGCACGTTAAATGGTATATGCAAAAGTTGAATGCCTCCCGAGTGTGCAAAATGCGAGCCATGACATAACGCACTGCACCCCTCGCAAGATGGACTATGACTGACTTGGCGGGATATGACGTGCCGGTCAGATTACCGGGCGAGCACACCACGTGGAACTACTTTGCTACATACAAAATTTACCAATAAAACCATTTAACTTGCCATGCTGAAACCTCACATGTCTACATAAGTATCACTGTCTTTATTATAGAGAAAACATATGCACTAAAAGGATGGAATGAGATGAGGATGGTTGCACATGGGGAATAAACATAGCAGAAAAACAAACATGAGCACTTGTGACTGATTACTGGAGCATTAAGGCAGTTGAACAAGTGTCTCTTGTGCACACGTGTCCTTACGTGATACCCCTTGCCCTACTAGGCTCTTATTAAATGGATTCATGCAAACATGGGGTCTCGTGTATTCATACACCTGCAGTGCATGATGCCACTATCCCAGCGATTCTGGAGTTAAATGGCACTCATTTGCACTGCACCTGCATTGCATCCCTGGTACACTACAGTTGCACATATGCGCATATGCACTGCACTGTCGGAACTCATTGCGGCAGACAAACTGACTATTGGAAGGGGGTACACGGCATACGCCACAGGCCTGTGGCATTTGTTTGAGATCTTGCGATGTGTGTGTTCTGCACTTATGTAGCCGGCAAAGTGATGATCGTGTGCGTAATTCGACTACTGTGTTGTGGGCCTCGACTTGTACAAGTGTGGTGGAAGTACTTCAAGTCGATTGTTTACATTGCACCAGTGTTTTTGGACACCCTGGGCACACTCATTGTGCTATCATACTACACCTGGAGCTATCTGTTGTGCTTGTATGACTTGTACATCTAACTATCGTGCTGTGAAATTTTCATCTGTGTTTGAGTTGACGATTTGATTTGGCATTGTGGTGAGTTTTTCGGCATTGAACTGAGGTTGGTTGACAAGTGTTAACAATGCTTCCCACTCATTAGGGGTCATTTTCACACAAGCATGATCCGGGGGAGTGTGAGAGTTGATATGAGTGGCATGAGGGGCACGGTAATGATGGCTAATCGCTTAATGAATGGGCAGAGCCGTCTTATAAGTCCGAAAAACTTGCACAATTTTTTGCGTGTTTTTGGTGGCTCTCACTCGTCAATGAGCCATAGGTATTCTTCAATATGGTGGTTTCCGGTTTCGTTTACAACGTATCACAAGAAATTTAGCTCTGTTTTACGAATCTGAAACTTGTGGTTAGTGCAGGAGAGACCTGTGGTTGCAAAATGTTCCAATATTGAAGCTAAGTGTTCTAGATGCTTCTCCCAGGTATCTGACTAAACCACTACATTACCTAGATAGACAGTGACGAATTTACCAACATTGCCATACAGGATGTGAATTATCATGGTTTGAAAAGTAGCAGGTGTGTACTTAAGACCAATAGTCATAGCACAAAATTGATACCTCCTGTCATCCGGCATGGCGAATGCAGTTTTGTGACGGTAATTAGGTGTGACTGGGACTTGCCAGTAGCCAGAACGAATGTCGAAGGAAGACATAATTTTTGGAGAGACGAGCAAACTAAGAGCACTGTTTGCATTAATTACTGGCAGTGTCGGAAATTTTTATAATAGTTTATGGGACAAGAATTCAAACAACATCTCCCTTTTCCATCTTTCTTGGGTGCCAAAGTTATGGCTAAGTTCTAGTTGCCCTCAGAGGGCTTAATAAAACCATCCCATGACATTTCACTCACCTTGGTGTTGATTATGTTGTGGTGGTAGGCTGTTTAGTCTCTGGGCAGTGTGTACTGTGGTCCCTCGTGACTTGTAATAATATAGTGCTATACAATGCAGGGGCGGTGAAGCAAGTCCCCATATGTAAACACATCACCTCGCTATTGCAAGATGGATTGTATGGTACCCTGAAATTCCACTGGGACAGCATGGTCGAAGTCGTAGAGGTTTACAATGTCGAGTATTGTTGGCTGGTGATAGCCTACATGGCGTGACTCTAACTCCTAATCTTGGACTCAAGAAATCTCCATGATTCCATGGTAATTTTTTTGTTTTGCCACATTTGCGGTCAGCATTTTGAGCCATTATGATGAAGGGCGTGGCGAGCCCAAACTCGCGACATGGCTACATAGCTGCCCTACTTTGGCAGGAACGTCCAATGCTGCAGGCACGTTCCGGTTTCTTCATTCAGGCCATTATGTAATTGATTTCGGCGTGTGCATGGACAAAAACTAACCTACTAAAATATGCGAAGAAAAAAAACCTATCTTGGCTTTTGTTTGCAAGTCTTCAAGACTTCCCTTTGCTACTATCTGCATTTTTCAACATTGATTGAGGGAGTTAAGAACTGAAATGTTTCAAAAGTGTCATGTTGCCACCAGCTATGATGGTTTCTTTTAAAGCTAATCCTGTCTCGGGATATCGATAATTAAGATAAATACATTAAGATATTAAACAAAAGAAAAAGTGAACTATGATATTAATACTTTAAGAAAGAGAACATTATTTATGAAAGTATGTCTACAAGTTTTTTTTATGTGTTTATCATGTTGTTATTTTGAAGTATATATAAAGTAGGCTGTGTCACTAAGACACACATTTTTCATTTTACAGTAAGTAATGATCCTCTTTGAACACCCTACAAGGTTTTAATCTTTAAGGAATTTTTTAAATTTAAGATATAGACACATAACCTATGTTTTACTAAAGAGCATACAATAACAACTGGAGTGATCTAAAAGCACTATTTAAATTTGTCGAGCTGGTCCAGTGTTCGACCTACATTAATGCTACTATCCCTGGTAATCTCCGCTAGTCACAGTCGATCCACTGTGTTGTCGTTTAGCTGTGTGTACATAGGGGTAATTTGAGGTTATATACATTCATAGGGGTTTTACCCTTTGGTATTTGACCCTTGATGCCTCCATGTGCTACAGTTTTGGTAGCAGACCTGGTGATTGTGATTGAATGGGATTAACTGTTCTTGCTTTCTGCATTGTGCCTTTTCCCTTTTGTGTGGCTCCGGGATTCTTTGCGCAGCACCTGGCATGGATGCCACACATTGTAGGATTGAATGTTGTTGAGGTTATCTAGTCGATTACAGTGTAAGATTTTGTGTATTTGTTTGTGTGTTGTGTGTCTCCTTTGTATCACTTTTCGCCATGGCCACTATTGTTCTGGAGTTCCTGCTAAAGGACAAAATCAGGTATGAGTGTGCCATTCGGGGTGTGCAGCCACCTGATTCCACGGTCATGTCATTTAGAAGTGCCCTTCGTGCAGCACTCAACAGTGGCACTTCCATTAATTTTGAGTATTTTGCTGATATTACTTTTGATGATGAGTATCGTGTATGTTTCACCAAATTAATTTCCTTTCATGCAATATTAGAAAGTCTGGACGAGGACTCCAGTTCTGCGAAATATTCCCTGTTTAAAATCCAGGTTACTCACTTCATTAACAGAGCAAACAATTTGCTTTCCTTGTGTCTTGACCAGCTTTCAGAGGCCCAACTCCAATCGTTAAAGAATGCCATTACGCAGGTGCAATCCCTATTCGAAAGTGTGTGTAATTTAAAAACTAGCCAGTTGCAGAAAACTTCCTGCCATCTTGATGTTGCCACTGTTTGTGAACAGATGGTTAACCTTATCTGCAGTACTGCCACAGCCATTTGATCTCCTGCACCAGCTCTGAACAGTTTTGTCAGTTTGCTCTCCATTTCCCAACCCCTTCCACAGTTCAATTTTCGTCTACCTCAGCACACATCCCGACCACATCATTTCCTGCTCTTGCCCACTCTGTTTTTGTCACCACCCCATTCATGACATCCTCAGTGACACCAACCACCCAACCCCTGGCATCACATACATTTGGGAAGATTACTCAGCCCTTAGAGCGTTTGTTACGTAATTTCTCTATTACAGATGGTTTGCATGTACATAAATTTCTGGAATTCTTGAAACCAGGCAGGCTAATTCAAATCATTTCATCTTTGATCAGTTTCACACAGACATACTTCACTACTTTATTCCATCCAGACTACTCTCCCAATTGCAGTCAAGTATGTTCAATAGACTCCAAGAATATAATGAAAGCCTATCAGTGTATGTTAGCTGCACAAGTGAAGCTTGCATGATCTTGCGAATGAACTTGTTTGAGAGCGAGGGAATAAACAACATTTTAGAAGGTTTGGCGCCTCAGGAGTGTTCGCGTTTAGTTTTCTTGGGCAAACCAAATTCATTTTCTGAGCTAGACCACATTTGCATTTACTCGTAAAACATTAAGTATGCTGACCAGTTACGAGAAAAGTTCTCTGCCCAAGACAGGTACCATAAGAAGTCCGGTCCTAATTTTAACAAGAAAAGTAAACCACCGGGTCGAGACACTAATGTTGTAAGCACAGGGAAGGCTAATAAGGAAAAGAGTGACGAAGTAAGTGCCTCAACAACTTCTGCCAGTGACATGCGAGCGTGTTTCTACTGCAAAGCAGCTGGTCAATTGATTGCTAATTGTCCCAAGCTATTAGCAAAAAACAAGTCCTGCGGGGACGAAAAGTAAGTGTTCCTTCCAATAATGTTGGCAACCATACTAATTCTCAGCTCAATGCTCACATGATAAGGTCTATTAAAATAGGACACAGTTTCCATATTTTTGGCCCTTACGACAGATGCGAGATTAAAACTCAGTATAATACTTTTCAAGTTAATTTTACCAATGTTGTTGGTGTTCAGAAATCAGTCACCCCACGTGATGAAATAAATTTAGGTCCTTTGTCAGTCCAGGCTCTGGTGGATTTTGGATCTGCCCATACTACTATTTCAGGTGAAATGTTTAACAATCTGAAAGAGTTAAAGCTAGTAAAATCTATTGAACCTTCAAAAATTCAGTGTCCTATTGCTTCTAGTGAGGCATTACCTATTTTGTGTTCTGTTAAATCTAAGTTAAAATTGGGCTTTTTTTTTTTTGGGTTTATGAATGTCTGATTTCCGAGAAACTCGGCTTACCTTGAATTTTATTTTGGGAGCCGATTTTATGGCTTACACTGAGCTTATTTTAGATATGCAAGCACGACATATTTTCTTTAATTTTTGCCATTTTGAAAAAATTGTTTTTGTTGGTTGTGTCCAAGGTCAACACTGTTCGTCAAGGATCAGTACTGGGACCATATTGTCTGTGGACCCTTTTATGCATTTGGAACCCCAGCAACGTATTGCCATTCAAAGCCTATGTAATGAATTTCCCAAAGTACTCACTTCGGAGTTAATCTCACTGCCTATTACAATATGAAATAAAATTAGCAGACAATGACCATGTCACTAGCCACCCTTATATGATAGCCCCGCGCAAGATGGAGATCTTAATACAACAGATCCAGGAATTAATAAATAAGGGAGTAAACCCTCCACATCATAATACGCGAGTCCAGCTTTTTTGGTTCCAAACCCTGATAAAAACATAGAATTTTTATTGATTACAGCAAGGTTAACAAAAACATTGAAATTGAGTCTGTTCTGCTTCCTGACCTACATTCGGCATTTAATTGGTACAATAAGGCTAAATTCTGCACCACTATTGATCTCAGTGCTGCTTACTGCCAAATTCCGATATCAAAAAATTCCAAACTAATAAAAAGTTTTTGTGTACCTTGAAATCTGTATAAGTTCACCCGCGTAATTTTTCGATTGGCCACTGGTGACCAGATCCTTACGTATTTTTTGGACAAAATTTTCCACGATGTAAAATTTGAGTACGTTGTAAAATTTGAATCCCATTTAGAGCATTTAAGAGAAGTTCTAGTTCGTTTGTAAAAAGCATGAGACCCTAAGAAGGTTAAATCTGTCGTTCAGGAGATTTCTTTTCGGGGCCATAGAATTCTTCACAAGGTGTTTACATTGATCCTGAGTGTACTAAATATATTAGAGATTTTCCGCCACCTCGGTTGTTAAGGGCATTGCCCATTTTACTGGCATGATTTAGTTTTTTGGCAAATTTATTCCCAACCTAGCGTAAGAAATCAGTACCATTCAAATTAAGAGAACAATAGAAAGCTTTTGACGCACTTAAAAATCACATTATGAACCTTCCCGTTCTTCGAATGCCCGACTTTTCTGTAAATGGACGGTTTCAGTTTGGCAGCAAGAGTGGTCCTGTGTCAAGAATTTGATGGCATTAGGCAACCAATTTCTTTTGCTTCTCGCACACTTACACTCCAGGAGAAATAGTCATCCATTTCTGAACTAGAATGCTTAGCGGTTGTTTTTGGCATTGACAAATTCCAGACAATATTTGGAGCACGCAAAATTCCTCTTGGAAACTGATAATCAAGCATTGTTGTGGGTTTTTGCTCACCCATGACAACTAGAAAAAATTGGCCATTGGGTTGTTGGTATTGCTTCTTTGAAATTCGGAGTACAGCACATTAAAGGATCACAAAATATAGTGACTGATACTCTCTCTCATATGTTTCAGGATACTAAATCTTGCAATGAAACTGCAGTCCTTCCAAATTGTAATGTTTTAGTGGATTTCCCTTTGGCTTCTACCAATATTAAGGAACATCAAGAAAAGGATCATTATTTAAATGAAATCATCTAAAAATTGAAATCAGGCCTTGAACAAAAACCGTATTTTCTATCCAAAGGTGTATTGTGTTGTAAATCTCATGGTAATTTTAAACATGCTGTGTTGCCAAGCCACCTCAAACATATGGTTTTTGAGTATTTCCATTCATCGCCCCTTGGTGCCCATTTAGGATCCTGGAAATCTATTCATGCCATTAGAAAACATTTCATCTGGAAAGGCATGGATGCTGAAATTGCAGAACGTGTCAAATATTGTAAGTTGAGGTGTGCTTTGAGTAAACCTGCACAAAACATTCATTTGGGTCTTCTGTCAACAGGTGTTGCTGAGAAGCCTATGCAAAAACTTTTTATTGACTTTTTCGGCCATTTTCCTATAACCAAGTTTTGTAACAATATGTTATTAACTTGTGCTGATGCATTTTCTAAATTTTAATGACTCATCCCTATGAGAAAAGCTGATGCAGCATCAACTGTTTGTGCCTTGCAAGCCCGTGTATTCCAAAATTTTGGCATGCCCATGTCTATGTATCTGATAATGGTCCACAGTTCTCTTCTAAAATTTTTCGTGAGACACTTTTTTCATGTGGGATTTGCAACATCACGTTGTCTCCGTACAACCCACCTCCTTCGCATGCGGAGCATTTCAACAGGAACCTTCATTCGGTCCTTATAGCCTTTTATGCAACATATCATTCGAGTTGGGATATGAATCTTTCCTGGTTGCAATTGGCATTTAATTTTGCTAAACATGAGTCACATAAGACCACCCCATTTAATCTTGTTTTATACCTACCTACCCAATAATCCTTTGTCTAATTTGTGGAGTTTGGATGATTTGTTCCTGGATGATTCAAGGGATATCTGTCAGGTTTGGGCAGCAGGCCTTAAAAACCTCAAGAAAGCTCATTTTAGGAGTTGTGTCAAATATGACAAAAATGAGGTTGACAATCCTGTTCGTGTGGGCGAATTAGTTCTTTGTAAAGCTCACCCCATCAACAGAGCAGCCGACAGAAGGATGGCTTAGGTTTCGTTCCATTAGACTGGTCCTTATTAGATCCAACGTTTTCTAATGCCAGCCATTGCTAGCCTTGCTGACCCTAGTTCTGGTAAATATATAATGAGAGCACAAATCTCTCATTTGAAAAGGTTTCATGCACCTAAGTAAGTCTCGTGGATTTTACATGTCGAGGAGCTACAGACCCTAGCTGTAGTTTAAATCTTGTAAATCCTTTGCTGGCCTTGCCAGGCACAGTGATGTTTCTTCAGGGGCCTAACCCTCCCCAACTTATGAAAAATTCTTTGACCATGACTTGGTTTTGACAAGTGGCCTGATCACCCACTGGTTTGAGTCGTTTTGAGGTAATTTCTGTTTGCACGCTATATAAATGAAAGAAGAATTCTAGGTGGTAGTTGAAGTCAGTTTGAATGATAGGTTAAGCAAATATTTTTAAAAATCATATCTAAACATGGGAATTTTGTAAAATATATTTTCCACCATTGATATGGGTAACAATCTGAATCTTATGGGCTAATTTGTGTTTTTCTTTTGGGATTTTCTTTTGTAGGTGATTTTTTCTTGTTGAGGTTACTTTAGATTGTTTGTGGTTGTCATCTAGTAAAAAGTCATTTAATTTAGTTTAAAGTGACACCTTAACCTCGGACTATATTCTCTATGAGTGCACCATGTTGTCTGTTGTAGTGTTGTTTCCCACCATGTTGTTTACCTGCATCGTAGTTTTGGCTATCACCAGTGCAGTCTTGGCTTCAGTCTCCATCACACAGTTGGGCTCCGCTGTGGTTTTTGAAAGTGAGGACGATCTCCTTTTTTCGGACAATACATATTTTGTGGTACTGAATTTTGAATTCCTTAGACAGTCAATGCAATGAACTCCAAGATATGATTAAAACCATTGTGTCTGTTTGTCAGCAAGGACCTAAGAATCCCGGCGATATGTCGTCTTTTGAACAGAACTTTTATTTTACCATTATCCAATTGAAGAGTAGTTTCCACACCTTCCAATCTGAAGTGTAAACATTTACCTTGTTGTTGTCTTCCCAGGCAAAGCGAGTCTTAATTGACTTAGATTGAAAGATTCTGAAAACTGTGCTTGGGACATTAGATAGTGAAGACCTTTCAGTTTTAGAATAACGTTTAAACTCCTTGAGAAACAGTCAAGATGATATTTCAATTAGTGTAACCAACCAGATCATTCTGATGAAAAATTTGAAGGACAGGGTAATCAGCACCACTGCGCACATACAAAAATTGTCCCATGCCGGTCATATGATCAACTGTTTCTTAATATATCCTAATATTAAATGAAACAGGATAAACAGATATGAGCCTGGGTGAAACTGAAACAGAAAACATATAACACTTGACACTCAGAAGCCCGTTATAAAAATATAAAATATAAAATATAAACATAACACTTACCAAGTTTGTAGGTAATCTCCACTTTGGGATTATGTTACTTTTGTGCACGGCTCTGCCTGTGCAAGGATTTCGTGGCTTTTATTTATATCGCATAAGTTTGCAGTACGACACATAACAATAATAATAAACCCTTCAAACGAAACTCCTTAAAACTACTTATATTTTTTTACATTTTTCTCCCACGTGGCCAATAAATTATGCTTTGCGCACATTTGGTTCATGAACATATGTAAGTAAGTAGTGGAAAAGGCAGTGTTTATACTAGACCTCACACACACATTATAATCATAATTATATTATGCAGGCGCACATGAATAAAAATGGGCTAAAAACACATGATAATAATCTTTACACTTCGCGCCCCAAAACGTGGTGGCACGGAGTACCCTTCAGAACTTGTGTTGCGCATGGCAAACAAGAATTAGCAGTATGATACAACACAATATTCAGAACACTGAAAAACACTCTTAAAACTAGCCAACATAATTACTCTGCATCAAATGAGCGATATATATACATTTTATAAAAGACCATTTTAAATAAACTTGTAGCACTAATGCACTTGTTGCGCCATATACCACTTCTCACACGTGATTAATGAAGTCTCTTCCAAAGTACACAAATACGATTACTGACATTTAATGTAAATAAATAACACTAAAAAATAATAATAAAATGGGCCATGTAAACAAAACAGGAAATTAAATACACAATGGATACAGCCGCACTACATGAGTGCCCTCTCATGCATGCACGTGGAACACTGGCTTCGGGGCTGACAACTTCCCACATGTGTTGTAATGGCGACTTATAGTGGCCTAGCTGGCAGAGTGTGAATGGGCTAGGGAAATGGTACATGGTCCATATCAAACATCCGCCCTCCTTTCGAGGCCGTTCACTCAGTGTCAGCTGTTCTTGTTTACCTGATTCCGTGGGCGCAAGTTTTAGGCCATGCATTCCCCATATGGATCTGGTAGAAGTGGCCATGTTGTGACAGCTGTGTCGGTCACACGACTGTACCCATATTTTGTACATGTAACCACGTAACATGCCGGGAATGTCTGGCACACAATTGAGTAAGGAGGGGAGGAAAATTTCCCTGTCCCCGACTCGTCATTGCTGCTACTGCTGCTCTGAAGGGGGCGATGCAGTTTAGGCACTTGGGCGTCCTATATCTGAAATGAAAGGGCTAATATTGATGCCGATGCCCCTGAAGTCGAACAGGGTCTCCACGGCATCATTACGCTTTCGGGTGGGAACCTTGCCTGGTGATTCTGGCCATCCTCAGGTTGCCCACCTGGCTCGTCTTCTGTTACATTGGGGATAGGCGCCGAAGGCAGCTGCAAAATATCCGGCGAATGGGGATCAGTTTCCATGGCATGCCTCACTGGATCCGCTGTGAACATTGTGGCATTGGGTGTATTAGCAGCAGTCACACGTGATGTTGTTACCCTTGTATTTTCACCAGAAATGCAGGAGGCATTGGTAGGCGGGGTCACAGTGCCTCTCCAAGACTGATGCCAGCAACGGCAAGCCACAGTGTGTCGTGATGATAGATAATGTGTCTTCTCCTGCTTATTTATACTTTGAAGCAGGATTCTTAATGTGCCGACACTAATTGATGTTGGCCACCCCACTTGGCAGCGAATACTGCACAAAACCCATGCTGCCCAGATGACTAGGGTGGGCACACACTCACAAAAGTTGACCTGAACACAACTAAGGGGAGGGGGTGGATGGGTGGTGTCTAGTGTCCACTGCACTGCATAATGGTATTGTCACTCCCTCGCCTCATGCAGTTCTCTCCTTCTCCTCTTCCCTTGTTTCTCCTTCCCGGCGCATGGCTTGCTCTCTAATGCTGCTGAAAAACTCACCAGGGAGGAGGAGGTTGCTGCTTTGAAGCAGCTGGGATGGTGTTTTCCCTGTTGCTTCATTTGTGCATGTTCTTAAAGTAAACCGGGCGGTGGGGAAGTGCTCGGCCCATGATGTGTGGACATTTTCTAAACAAATGCGTAACTGCATTTTGACGTCTTAGTTTCGTCATTCAGTGGGATAGGGCTGTGGGTAGTAAATGGCCATGGTATGATGTTGCACACTCCAGTATGTGCAAACGCAAACACGTCCTGTGAACTGTGTACCAATATCACTCAATATAGATTGCCGGTAGCCCCAGCGGGCGAAAAAACTCATTTTCCAAAGTTTTTCCTATCCCTCTGTCTAATGCACAAGAATTGGGATAGGCCTCCACCCATCTTTAAAACAGGTCTGTTACTAAGATAATAATTTGTTGACTATTAGAGGTACATGGATAATGTCCCATTAGATCCAGCACCCCTGTTTCAAAGGGCTCTTTAGGCTTGCGCAGCTACTGTTGTTGTCCGTCACTGTGGTGGCTTTCTAAAGTGGTTACATTTTATGCACTCACGCACAAATGCTCTTACACGTAAAGCTATGTCTTACCTATAAAAGTGGTTACTCATTTTGGTTTTGGTCTGTGTGGGACTAGGATGCCCTGAAACGTGACTTGCGTGGGCGTAGTGTAACACAGCATCATGTGCTGTAGACGGAACAAAAACATGCCCACATCACTGCTGGCATTTGCCCGCGATTCAAAGCAGTTATCAACAACGTGGCAGTATTCGACTGCTTGTTGGACGCATAAACTCTTCCACTCACTTGTGATTGGGCAGTGCTCCTGTTTGATGATCTTGTTATGCAGGTTGGCCAAAGTCATGGCAGGTGGCAATGCTGCAATATTAGTGCAATGTACTCAGTGCGTACTTGATGCGTGACTTCCGGGGGGGGGGATATTTTCCCACTCCTCCTCATCACGTACTGTTTCTTCGCCGGGTGAACAATACATATGGTCGGCCAGCTGGTTGTCCTCCCCAGCAACGTATTGGATCTCGAAATCGTATGACTGCAGTAATATAGCCCAGCAGGTCAACTTGCTGCGGGTTTCGTTCATAGTGTGCAGCCACAGTAGGCAGCAGTGATATGTGTGCATGGTGAAGCGTTTGTACTCCAGAAGTGGATGGTACTTCTTGAACCCCCACACCACTGTGAGGCACTCCCTCTCATTCATGTCATAACACCACTCTACTGGGCCGAACATTTCACTATCGAAGTCAAATATGTTGCGTCTCCCATCTTCGGCGAGCTGGAAAACTACAACTCCGAGTCCCTTCTCACTGGCACATGTTTGGCTGTATATATGACTTAATGGTTCATATCTGGCCTAGCACTGGACGCTCCCAGAAACTGTGTTTGGCCTCGTCAAAACTGACATGTTGTTCGGCCTGCCGCATGTAACGAATGTTCGGTGACATCAATTCTGTAAATGTTGCAGTCACTACAGCAAACTCCATTATGTACTCTCGCAGCCAATTGACTAACCCGAAAAACTTCCGAAGTGTTTTTCTGGTAGTCGGGACTGGTAAATCTTTTATCAGCTGCAGCTGTGCCTGATTTGGATGGTTCCCATGATCATCTACGATATGGCTCAGGAATTGCAGGTTATTTTTTTCCTATGTGGTATTTCCTATTGGCACACATCAGGCCATTAATGGCGAGCCATTGCAAAACCAATGACAAGTGGTTAATGTGAGCTTACTACGAGCGGTAACAGATGATGACATCGTCCAAGTAGGCCAATGCAAATTATCCAATAAATACATCCAGGGCACTTACCTTTGTGGCCTGGAATATTGCAGGGACGCACTTCAACCCGAATAGCACCGCACAGAATTGAAAGTGGAGCTGATGGAGGCGGTAAATATTGTCTTGTGACAATCAGTTGGACACACTGGTAGTTACCATTATCCACTTCTGAGATCCATAGTTCTCAGCACTTTCGCGCACCACAAGATGTTAAGGGCGTCCTTTGTGTGAATGTATGGGTGTCGGTGTTTGAAGGGATGATTCGCGGGTGGAGGGGGGGGGGGGTGGGGAGGGGGGTCACTTTGCATGACCTGGATGAATCAAAGAACAATCGATGTAAAAACCACATATCCCATCCTTATTAGGAGTGAGGTAATATCGCAGTGTTAAACTGGCTCTCTGAAGGTTCAATAACAACTTTCGTCCATAATCTCCTTGATTTGCTCGTGTATTATCTGGCATTGGTGCAGGCAGTACCAACTAGGAATATCATAATTGGGGTTTTCATTGAGTAGCGGTATTCCGTATTGGGCCATGTTGTACAGTGGTGTGGGTCTGCGGCAGTGAAGTCATGACGTTGCTCATTCAACATGTATTGCATGATGTCCCTATCCTGTGGGAGAACAGAATGGTCCAGCTCGTCCAAAATTATGGCGGGTGCGTCATCGTTCGGCCTGGGGGTCAGGTTTTAGAATGTTCTCTTTCTCTTCTTCCAAAATATATACATCGGACCTCCTGTTACACCACAGTGTTTTTCTCAGTAACCCATGACATTCCTAGCATGGTATACTCGGGGATGTCATCAGACACAACCGATTTTGTTGTTGTTTCAATATCCCTCACATGTACTTGAATAAAAGCTTAACCTCTAATGTTTCTGGCATGTTGTTAAATTGCCAGTTGAATTAACTGTTGAATAGTCTTTATTTTACTGTCATGAACAAATTTTGATCTAATAAAGTTGTGCGATGTGGCCACGTCGATCAAGGTGTGGCATAGATGACTGTTTATTTTTAATGAAATTCAAATAAAACCATTTTGATATGCGCCGATTTGCGCAATGTGTGCCTGCTGCGAGGTTGGGTCCATGTTCGGAGGTAAGTGGCGTAAAGTCGCTCTACCACATCAGCTTGTTCCCCTGATGTGTATCACACAGTGGATGTTGTTATAGGTGCCCGACCAGTGTTCACCTCCACACCACTGGTAAGGATGTGTGGATCATCGAACGCCGGTAAGGGGGCATGGTGGAGCAGTGCTAGACAAGGTACGGCTGGTAGTTTGCTTGGTTAATACTGAGGAAGAACATGTTGTGGTGCCCTCAGCACCTTATTTCGACACTGCTCCACTACCTGTACTACCTCGACTCTTGGTTTATCCATTTTCGCGATGATATTGCTCGCAGTCACGATCCCGGCTGAATGTATCACTGACCTCCAGTTCTGGAGTGCAGGTGCTTATCAAGCTGATATTCTTGGTCACAAAATTATAGTGGGAGTCCTCTCCCTGCTCCTCTAGAATAATGCGACTTCTTACTTGGAGGGATGTATGCATGTTTGTGAAGCGGAATGTAAACATGTGGCTAAATTCCACCCACATGATGCCGCAGTTGTTTACTCCACACCATCATGACTTTGCATTGCCTCCAAGACGGTCACCAACACATGAAGTCCAGTCCTCCGGGTCTACTCCACAGTGGCTCAGTTGGGTCTCGCAAGATTTAAGAAATTGTACCAGGTCTTCATTCACTGCGTTGTCGTAGTGCGGTAGCGACTGGAAACGGACTGGTGTAGCAGTAGAAGCATTTGCCCCTGCCTGCTGGACTCTGTTATTTTTTACATTGTTAGGCTGGCTGCAGCTCCCCCATAAACTGGTAGAACCTACGACAATAACATGGAACATCCAGGTAAGCGTGGCAACTCCAATAATGGCACAGGTTGTATCTGATGAATAGCAACATAGAATTCGCCATCTGTTCCCACTGTTCCAGGAAGTTGTAATTTCTGTAGCATGGCGAATCGTGGCATGTGCTGGACTTGATGATCCACAACGGGATTGGCCTGTTGACAGCAAAGACAGGTGACATAGCACACGTCACCCAACATCGCTCATTCCCTAGGCGAAATACACTGTTCGTGGCACCGTCTCCAGCACCTGTTGCACGCGAGGGTTGCTGTTCCCAAACCACTGCAGATGTTAACATTTGCACACCTGAGCAGGATTTGTCAGAAGCACGATGATGATTGCTGTAAGTTATTTAGTGGTTTTGTGCATGCACGAAAACTCGGCACACACATGGGATTGACAAATCCCAGTTGTTGAGTTGGTTTTAAACACCGAGTACACAAGTCCTGGGATGTCCCAACATTTTACACTCCCAAGCACTCTCACACTGTTCAGCATTAAAAATTTAAACCTGCTCCCTTAGTCGTTGGGCTAAGGTAGCATCGTTGTACATGCAGGTTCTTCTCTGGATGTACATTAAATATAATGTGTCCAGCTTCGGCATCGACCATAAGCACAAGGTGCCCAAAGCTGATGTTTTTTCCAGTTGAAGTTTGCCAGTCTGACAAGTGACAGTGAAGAACGTGGCGTGGTTGACACCAGGTTTCCATGTTGTTGTTTCTTCACCATACCACCTGGTCGCTTGGCCCAGTGGCAAAAAACTTGTGGTGCGGCATGAGAGGGGTGGTTCCTGCAGATATGGCATGATGCTGATTGAGGGACACAGAAGGTGGTGTGCCTCCCCCTTGGCCAGTGCTAAAATGGCAGTGGTTGGCTGACCTCAAAGGTGGAATACAGACCAGAGATGGCTGACTATGTGGCTCGTGTAGAATAATGGCGATTTTTGGTGCCAACTTCACGAATCTGATATTCCCTGATTTTTCTGGCTGCGATTCTTCGACGTGTTGGCTTTGAATGACGAAAAAATGTTGTGAAGATTTCGCCAGTAGTGAAAACAAGGAGCCAAATCCCAAAGGAAATGGTACATCTGAGCCCATGTGGTCACACATGGTGTACAAGACAATAGCATTAAAAGTACAAGGAATGTTAGTTACAGGAGTGTAATGTAGGAATAATACATTTAAGTACATGATAGGATTTTTGAATGTTGCAAAATAGAATTTTCATAGTGCATTGTAAGGTGTGGAGAAAATGTGGAAAGTGTGGTGGCTGTGAAATACCACACAGAAGGGTGACAATATACATGATTGGCTTTCTGGATTCCAGGAGAATTTAAGTTTAGAACAGGAGGGAAAGGAAAGGATCCAGGTAAGGGTGCCAGCTCGACGAGCACGAGGTACTATTGGGGTCGTGAGATCAGTGGCCCATGTGTGGCATCTCCTGGTGGTCCCCTGTTTTGGATGTTGTAAACATTACATTAATGCTGCTGTTTCCTTTGATCGAATAATTGTCTGTGCTAATGTGATGTGTTAGCCCCTCATCCATGCCATTTTTCAAGTTGTATTATTCCGTTGAACTAAAAGTCATAAGGCCTAGTTTAGTGGGGGCTGTAAGCCTCCCCCAAATGCTTATTCACTCCCATGGAGGCTGTTTAGGTCTCTTCCAACACCATCAATTGACAAACATAATAATTATATAGCAGGTAAAATTGCCACGAGGTGGCCAGCGAAATAGAAAGCGAATGTTCATGTAACACTTTTTTTATTCTGGTGATCATTCACAAAAGCACTTATACAGAATGTTGTTCCACTTAAGTAGGAAGTCTCTTATACTGTAAAAAACATTGGAATGAGGCCGAAATGAACCATATGTTGTATTACAAATGACTGGGATGCGAGGCAGCTTACTCACCTGGCTATTTAAACAAGTTTCCAGTAATCACATGAAAACTAAATGATTTGGTGCGAAGTGATGTAGGCCCGGTGAGGATGCACACACACGTCCACCTCACGTGATGATGAAGAGCTACTGAAAATCATGGTGGCGAGCTGCCTGCTCACTGACTACAGTTCTATGCTGTCACATGACCAACTATTTATTAAAATATAATAATATTAAATAAAATGGGATGAATGGACATGACCCTTGTTGAAAATTATACAGAAAACATACACCACTTTACAATCAAAAATCGATGATAAAAATATAAATTGTAACCATATCACCAAGCATGAGGGCTACATAACCTCCACTTTGGTGGTACATTGCATGTTGTGCAAGGCTCTCAGTGTGCAAGGATTTCATGGCTTTTATTTACATCACATTATTTTGTAATACAACACATAATAATAATAAAACCTTCAAACCAATCTCTTTAAAACAATTTATATTTATTTTACACTTTACTCTGAAGCCAGCTGCTTTCCCCAAACCTGTTTGACAGTCATACCTGGCGACTGCTGCAGGGAGCAGCACTCAACTGGGTGCTGATGCGCCCCGGTGCAGTAGTGCGCTGCAATGCAACTACGAGGGAAGACACGAGGATGGTAGCAAACAGTGGCCATCTTGGAGCGCTGGTGTGATGTCTGCTGTGCAGCACCCGCTATGCTCCAAGCAGGACAAAGGAGTTGCAACCCCCCCTCCTCCTGGCTCATGCATGCTCGAGGAAAAAGAGGAGGAAAAGAACAGTGGGAATGAGAATAAGAAAAATCTCCTCCCCGGTCCCGCTCCCAGCATCATGCACCAGCGATCAGCTGTGAGCCACACCTACCGTTGACCCCTGCCTCGCAGAGCCAGAGCAGGTCTGCCATGCTGGAACAGGTGTGCCGCACCATGACATCACCTGTACCATGCCACATGGCACTCCCATGATCGTGCTTCCACATTGTCTTCCGCGACTGTGTGGAACTTTTTATAAATACCATGGCTGGCCGGACCTTCAGCAGTATGCCGGCATTGCTGTGTCCACAGTGCCTATGCAAACTGCCACAAGGCTTAGTTGCTAGATATGACCGAGGCATAGAACATTGTCAATGCGTATGTAAAACCACCCCGAAGCACATTCACGTCGCGGTCAACGGCGATAGTGAAAAACCACAGGATTTAGAGTCAGAAGATAGAAATTTCTGTGAACATTTTTCGGATGCTAACAACACAAATTGGTGTTATGACCTTATTTGCCCAGATCATTATGCACCTCTATTAAAATGTAAACAGAGGACTAATTTATATCATGTCGCATGTATGAACATTCGGGAACAGGAAATTGTTCATGGACTACTGTCCAATTAAACAGGAACAGATTACGTATAATTGGGACAACTTTATTTGTGAACTGCAGTGGATAAACATATGTGACCGACAGGAATGCAAAGGACTTATGAATGGGGGAATTCTACACAGCATTTCGTGCAATACCAGGGTGCATCATAAGTGTCAAACAGAAGCAGAGCAAGCAATGGCAGAGAGAGACAACTTAACACGTAGAGATTAACGGCCAAAAGGGAAGCAACATCTGTGATACCATGCAATCAGAAAGATGTGCATTTTATCTGCCAGAACTCCAGCTCCAGAAGTGCAACCGACACCCACAGTGATAATTCCATGCACACCCCGACCATAGATAGCTGACACGCCATATATACCAACCATGCACGCATACTATGCCACACCGCACAACAATATGCAGTTCCCAGCAGTTCTACCAAATACACCAAAATTTTTAACAGCAGAAACCGCAGTTCTGACCACTCCAGTAAATGTAAACAATACACCAGGGACAACACCCAGTCACTGCCATACATCAGATGTGCACTGCCAACCAACACCAATGTGTTTCCAGACCCTGCCCACATTTTCTGGGCAGCTGAAGGAAGATCATTCCGCATTTGTCAATGACTGCATAACGTGCCTGCGATGTTACGGAGTTTCGGAGGATGAGTGACCAGGTTGTGTGGAAAAGCAGCTTGAAGTAGGCACAAATCAATGGTGGAAGTCCATGAACCAATATGGCCTCACCTGGGTGGAGTTCCTCCACGCATTACACTACCGATTCGGGGGGACAGTTACGTCGATACAAGAACAAAGCAAGCTAACTTTACAACCCAAACCAGAAGGGGAGACCTTAACTGACTTTATCAACAGGAACATACACCTGGTGAGAAGGTTTCGCCCAGAGCTGGCAGTATGAGAGATCCTGGAAATCATCGCTGAGTCCGCCGTCCCCAAGTACAGGACAGCCCTAGTCCCACTGCTCAATAGCGCACTGGAAGAGGTGATGCGAGTTGAACTCATTATCGAACACAACACATGTGGACCAAGACGTGAAGCAGGAGGTGCACGGTTGCACGATGCGCCGTGTGACTTCTGGAATGATCGTGGATGACAGTACCGAGGAAACCTACCGGATTATCAGGCCAGAAGATCAGAACAGTAGCGAGTGTGTAAAATAAACAGTGTTCCGAAATGCGCACAGGGCGGTAGTAATATGCTAAGTGCGAGTGCGTACCGGGGCACAAACAGGTTCGTCCAGTGGGGCAGATCCCAGCCATCTCCGGTGCCGTGTCGGTACTGCCCAGGGCGACTGTACAACTGCCACATCGACTGCCCACGGAACCCCCACCTGGACCTTTGTCGAAATGCACCTGTCAGCAGCGAAGACCAGCAGGGAAATGGGTTGTAGGAGTAAAGTCGCCTGCTGTAAACTTTACCCCTCCCCAAGAGAACAGCCCGATGTTGACACTGCAACAAGCACTCATTAATCAGGTCAGTACTCAAGGTGCTAAATTTCTAAAGGTTCTTGTTCATGTAAATGGTTTATTGTGTTACAGACTAATCAACACCATTGTATCTCACAATGCGTGTGAAACAAAGTTCATAAACAGTAAGGACATAACCTCAACCGGACAGGTTATACAACTGGCAAATGGTTAATGCACAAAGTCAACTGTAGGGCAAGGCACTGTCACTATTATAATTAGGGACCTTGAAACGATCACAACTGCAATAGTCACAAACAAAATTACCGAAGATGCAATTTTGGGAGTGCCGTGGCTGGCAGAACAAAACATCATAGTAGAATCAGCTGATAGACACATTCATTTTGGTGCTAAGAAGAGGCTTACCATGTAAAATGTAGAAAGTTGTATAACAGAGAATATAGCAGAGGTAAATTTGTCTGAGTTCGAACACAACATTCCAATAGAACACCAGGCCACTTTTCAGTGCTTTTTAAAAGAAAGGAAACTTGTTTTTGCAGAGATTGATGCATTACGAAGAACCACAGTTGCGGAGCATACGATTCCATTAACCACAGACAAGCCAATTTTTAGCAGCCTGCACAATTATCTTCTTCACCTAGCAAGAGTAATCAAACAGCAGATCTCGGAACTGCTCTCTGATGGGGTGATAGAATCGACCCGCAGTCGTTACAACTCCGCTATCACACTAGCGCAGAAAAAGGATGCGACCTGGAGGTATGGTGTACACTTCAGGCCCATCAATCAGGTCATGTGTAGTGTGATAACCCTGTACTTCAGTGTCAAGGATGCGTTGAGTTCTTTCGGGAAGGCCAAAATCATGTCATAATTAGACCTATGCAGTGGCTACTGACGATCCCAGTACTCCAAGAGGTTCTGGAGAAGACCGTGTTTACCGCACCCGCTGATCGAGGATACAAGTTTTGTGCCCTTCCCCTTTGGCCTCAAATGCGCCCCAGCAACTTTCCAGAGAATGATGGCCAGAGTGTTAAGAAGCCTGTAGGCGAATTAATGCTCGCCTACTTCGATGATGTTGTCATTTGGTCGGAGATGTGGGAGGGACATCTGCACTAACTCTCCCTAGTCCTCGAGAGGTTGGAAATAAATGGTCTGACATGCACGGTTAAGAAATCCCATTTAGGAAAAACAGACATAGATTTTTTAGGCCACATAGTGAGCGAGTTAAGAAATAGGCCAAACCCCGAACAACTGGGACATTTTGATTGTCAGCAAGCGCAGTGTACACACAAGCGACTAAGAAAATTCTTTGGGATCATATCGAGAATTTGCCCTCATTACTGTGTCCTTCACCGACCTGCTATCACCACAGAAACGGTATGTGTGGGGTACCGAGCAAGAAACTGCTTTCTAGATTATTAAGGAAAAGTTCCGAACGTGCCCCGCACTGCTGGCACTATAATCTGGGCAGTAAGCAAGTACTTGCCGTACTTAGAGTACCGACGATTTACTATACGAACTGACAACCACTGCTTGGTATGGCTGAGTAGCATGCGAGAGGCGAGAAGTAAACTAACCAGATGGACATTATTATTATTGCAGGCATACTAATTTGACAAAGACCATGTGCCAGCGAAGAGCAACAAGCTCGCGGACACACTGTCCCGAACTCCGAACTAGATGTAATGCTAACAGACAAAGTAGAGTGGTAGTCTTACCGCCTGTCACACAAGCACTGCTCACCGAGGCAGTAGTAAACATAATCGATATCGTGGAGAATGACATACTTGTTGCGATTAGTACAAAGAAATAGTGGAGGCGCAAAGAACTGCGCATTTGCCCAGGAGATGCAACAGAAGCACAAACAGCAATACGTGGAAGGATGGCGAGTGATGGAGGGATGAGTGGAGGTGTGCTCGCCATATGACATGATGACG
Organism: Dryococelus australis; assembly: GCA_029891345.1. Taxonomy (NCBI): domain Eukaryota; kingdom Metazoa; phylum Arthropoda; class Insecta; order Phasmatodea; family Phasmatidae; genus Dryococelus; species Dryococelus australis. The sequence goes on from CM057002.1 coordinate 127,467,392, forward strand.
TAGAGACACTACGTACCTGCAACATGCTGAGAACAAGTTTTCAAGTACGTGCATCCAAGTAACACAGCTGGACACACAGGGTCCGGTGTCACCCAATGCAGCAGCGTTGGCGGGGGTGAGCCCGGCCGCCCACATCACAGAGTCTGATGGCGCAGCATCATTAAGCACAACAGTGCAGGTTAGAAGGCTGGAGCAAGCCCCGATACTGCAGCCAGGAGATGTGGAAGGGGAGGAGGTGGCCCCCTCCATGGAAACACTCACTATCAACAAAACATGAGAAGAGGACCTGGAGGTATGGTAACAGGACTGGCCTACCAGAGTTATGTTACCAGGTCACAACCGGCATAAGCATCAAGGCAACGAGGGAGGTGATGAGGCAAGCAGGTAAGAGGACAGCAGGAGTGGCGAGTCAGCTTGCTCGCTACTCCTTCGGCTGTCCAGGAGAATAAGACCGCCACAGCAGGACTGTACATATGTGCGGTGATGCCACAGCACACTATAGACTGCATGTTTTCCTGCAGCATCAAAAGAACACCAGGCTGTCAGCACGTAGGGAGCCCTATGTTCTATGTCCTTGCCTAGGGAGCAGAGGAGGTTCTCCTGCTGCGACTGGACGGATGTAAATGGTGTCCCAAGAAGGGGGAGAGAGGGAAGAGCATTTGATGCCAGCTGCTTCCCCCAAGCCTGTTTTCCCGCCGTCCCTGGCGACCGCTGCAAGGAGCAGCACTCTACCAGCCGCTGATGTGCCCTGGTGCAGTAGTGCCCCACAACACAATTGGGATATGCTACTTTGCAAATGCAGTGTATAGTGGTCACTTAAGCACTTGTGACATGAACGCAAGTACAGAGCAGAGCAGTTAAAGGTGCAGCGAAACCACGTGCGCCCACATGCATGTGTTTTGCATGTTGATTCTGTGAAGTCAGGATAAAGTTAATTACTCATTACCTAAAGAACACTCAAATATACTAATTCATGCAATATGTAAAAGAATAGCCCTGAGGAAATTTAAGTGCCCCTGCTGGCTCCAGTACAATAGTATTGTTCCTTTCCTTTTAATTTCTCACATGTTCCATCCCCATTTCATTTTATCCAGTGTGTTATGTAAATTAAAGGGTTTGCGTGTCTCATGTAATTATTTATTTAAGGGTTATGAGTAATTAAGCAATGTGTGTATGTTTTTGCAGGGTTTTTGTGTGTAGAAAAATAGTCTGCATGGCTCTTTTGCCAGCCAGCCTGGCCACCGTGCAGCAGCGGAAAATTTAGTCATTCTATTGTGTCTCGAGGAGTCGGACGTACGTACCGACAGGGTCGCGTTTCGCGTGCTTGGGCGGCACATCAATATTTTGAACTAACCACTTTAACTGCAATATACTTTTGATTACTAGAACCTCGTGTATTTTAGCCGCCCAAGACTTCTCCGCTCCTCTCTTCCCATGAAATAACTTTTCACAGTAATTCTTAGTGGCCATGTGCCTTTTTCTCACTGTAACCCTACCAGCAGGTGAAGTGTCGAAAGTGCTTTGAAAGTTGTTTCCTAGAGGAATATTTTAATAGAACCCAGTGAATTGACGCGAAATGTCTGTATCTTCATTCGGGTTTCCTTCGAGCTATAGAGTTGCTGGCCCCCACCTTTCCTGCCTTTTATTGACTGTACTATGCAAATGTTTCCAATGTATTTCAGAGTGTTTTATCTTCGTGTATCTAAACGTGGTTGTGTGAGTCACCCTGAGACCTCACTGCATAGAAAGCACACTACATATAAGTATTTTCATTAATTATGATGGGCAGAGCATCAACGAAAGGAGATCACAACCATGGAATGAAAAGTTTGCTCTACATCACCGACTTGGCATTGTATCCTGCAGTCTCTGGTGCCTACAATTAGCATTGAAGGATTGGTGAGAAACCGTGGGAAAATTCCTACCCAAACTTCCCAAACTTCAAAGTATTCAATTTTGCTCCACCAGCTTACCGTTACATCATGCATATGTTACATTCATGAACACACATAATTAAATACTGGGAAAGGCAGTATTTATACTGAATGTGATACTGGTTAGAATCATAATTATTATTTACTTCATATTGTATGCAGACGCACATGAATAAATATGTGCTAAAAACCTGTAATAATATTCCTTACACTGTGCGCCCCAACACGTGGTAGCGTTGAGTACTCTTCAGAACTTGTATTGTGCATGGCAAACAAGAATTAGCACTTTGATAAAACACAACATTCAGAACACTAAAAAACACTCTTAAAACTAGCACAACATAATTACACTACATCGCACGAGCGATAGGATAATATTTTAATAAAGACCATTTAAAATAAACATGTCGCATTATTGCACTTTGTGCACCACACATAATTTCTCACACGTGATTAATGGTCTCTCTATCTAAGTAACAAATATGGTTACTAATATTTAAAATAAATAATTAGCCCTAAAAATAATAATAAAAAAGGCCATGTTACCAAAAAAAAAAAGGAAGAATTAAATACACATTGGATTCAACCTCGCTGCATGAGTGCACTCTTGTGCATACACGTGGGACACTGGTTTCGGAACTGACAACTGCCACACATATTGTAAAGGTTACTTATGACAGCGTAGCTGGCAGAGTTGCGAATGGGCTAGGGAAGGGGTACGTGTTCCATTTCAGATATAATTAGATTGTTGGTGGCATGTTTTGTGCTGAATGGCTGGCATGATCTCACACTGTAATACTTATTATTATATCGTGCCCCATGTTCTTGGAGTCAACTTTGTAGTGGTATAATATTTATTTGTGGCAGCATATACCAAGTGTATCAGACAATATATCGGCCTCACGTTCAAGGAGCCAACTCTGTGATATGGTTAATTAGATGGACGCCAGTTATGTTATGCTGCTCCCTTTCTAAAACACCACTTTTAATAGGCACTACGATTGGTCATCAAAAGCTTACTGTGTGGAAAATTTAAACTAAAATTGGATTTGAATTTCAACTGAAATTGTGTATCATTTAATTATTTTACCAAATTTGCAAACACGATTCTATTAACAGTGGAATCATAAGAACCAATAATAACTAATAAGATCATAACTTTTACTCGGAACAGATATTAATTACACCACCAATTATTATGTAATTCACAAATAATATAGAACAACAATTATTCCTAGATCCTACTAAAATACTCTGGTGAACTGATATTCGCATTTTCCAAACCAACTCCCCAACAAATAGTAATTTGTATTAATATGAATATATAGGGAGATCAACATGTAGAATATTAATATTTAATCTTGACATTTTCTTATTAGTTGTGCTTGGCTTCGGCACAGTAAAATTCTACCTCGGTTAACTACTGAGTGATGTAATTTCGGATTGAATGAAATTCAATTATTTCGTTACCGTTTATTAACAGCATAACTGAAACTTTTTCTTACCAGTACATCATTCCACAAGTTGTAACACATTTGTCTATAAAGAACTACTGTAAATACATATAGCTCAAAGTATGCAGTCTCCCATCAGCAGAAGGTTAATATTTATTCATATAGTCTAATTATAACTTACTGTCTTGTACATTGCTGATATAATCCACATTTCTCCCAGGAATGTACGGGGTGCTACGGTGCATCAGTGGATAGAGGCGGGTTTGAGGAGCAGTAAAGTCTGGAGTTAGGAAAATTCTGGAAAAGGTTTTGTTACCTACTGCACCAGGCATTATACGGGAAAAAATGCTGTGAAGTTATTGGAGACATGTCTCTTCATCTCAGAGTTGTGCAGGCCGACGACCAAGGCAGTAATCCTGTGGTTGGAATTTATATGCTCATCTAATAAAATACCTATGAATCTGCATGCTACGCGGTGGCCTATTCAAGCTGACCACATGCCCGAAAACTGATAGTGCAAAACAATTAAACAGTTAAAAACATTGCAATGAAAAACTTAGAAAAAAAATTCCTCAATTTTAGCGGGAAGATGAGGGCCCGCGCCCTGAAATGACTTGCGGCAGACCTGAATAAAAACACACATGCATTTTCTTCACTGCTGCGATTTACTAGGTACGTGATTAAATACCCCTTTAGGTAGCCACTTTACAACATGAGTCGGGTTTGACATGGATAGCACTGTAAAAATGGCACTACAGCAGTTAAAATTTAGGTAAAAAAAATAAACTTACCCATGGGCAGTTTCCCGGGCGGCTAACGAAAACGAGGATCTGGTATATTAAAGTCTGATGCAGACAGCGACCCACTAGCCCATTTACTCGCGGTTAACGAGTTCGATACAGCAGTTATCCCGAATCCTCCAGGGTCTCGTATGCACCTGTGGAGTCCATGCGCCACTTCGATTGGAACTCGAAAGCAACACACTTGTGCGATCAGTGCTATCAGTGCGATAAAAGCAGCAACAGTGATGCGTGAGACAAAAGCAGAGCAAAGTGCTGTGTGAGCCAGTGTATCATGGCGAACCAGCCACATGCGCTTCACGTACATGAATGCGTAAAATTAGCACCCAAGTGCATAAATCTGAAATGTGTTTAAAAATCAGCCCCAGTACACGCCTGAACATACTGGGGAACCAGATGCCCTGCCAAAGTGTATTTACGCCCCTGCAGGCTATTACAAAGTGTTTTTCATTTGTTTTACTTTTCATTCTCGCATGGTTCATACCCATGTATTTCCACCAACAATATTGTCTGTGTATCAAAGCTATTATGATGTAGAGCATTCATTTACATATATATATATCTAACATGTCAGGTGAGTGCAATGTTTATATTTGAGTTAGAAAGAAGTTCTCATGTGGCTTGCCTGCCTGCCAATGCCGGCCGGCATGCCATGTTGCAAGTTCAGTTCGCGCTTAGCCTTGGCTGTTGCTGCTGCATGCCATTTGTGCGGCAGGACTTGAAATTCTGACACAGTTCACAGCTGTGTACATATTATCGAGCATCACGCAACATACTGGACCTGGAGAAAAGTTCTTTAACATTTTTTATTGTTTGCTCGGTTTCTGGGTGACCTGCTACATGACTTTTGTGCACCTTTTCTCTCATGCCTGGTGGTACGAATAACCTCCACTTATTTGTGACTTTAAGTGAGAACATTTCAAACCTATTGTTTATGACTCGCCACTGTTGAACAGTCTGGGTTGCACATTGAGTTTCTTTGCCTGCGAAAATGAGCACGTTTCTTATGCCCTCTAAACTTTGCGGTAAAGTTCACTAGTAATAATGTAATTATTTACAACAATAAGTTGGTGCATTTTTACCTCTTGGAACGAGTCTTGCAAGACCAGAGGGAGAATGTCATCCTATTCAGAGTCGTCATAAACAACTACACCAATGTTCGGTGCTCTGGACAATGCATCCACTATCTGATTCTATTTCCCGTGGACGTATTCTACAACTAAATCATATGCTTGTAAATGCAATGCCCACTGAGTCAGTTTGCGATGTGCATCTTTCATGCTATTCAGCCAGACGAGACACCTGTTTTCTGTTTACCCAATCTCTGATATTCTAAGTATGCTCTATACATCTTTACCCCCCCTCCCCCAACCACTGTCAAACATTTATGTTAATTCCCACTGTATCTCCTCTCAGTCTGGTCAAGTTTCGCACCTGCAAAATCTATCATGAGCCGAACTCCGTCGCCTGTGAATTGGTTCAAAACTGCGCCCAGCCTTTACCTGACTGGCATCAGTCTGCAGGTAAAGTTGTTGTGTGGGATTGTGCCTGGCAAGAATGGGGCTCGATTTGAACTTGTGTTAAATTTCCTTGAATGCCTTGTCCGCTTCTTCCATCCAAACAAACAGTTTCTGGGGTGTCAGTATGTCAGTTAACAGTGTGGTCACTACTGCAAAGCCTTCTATGTATCCGCGAATCCAGATGACTAACGTGAAGAATTTTCGCAATTATTTGCACATATGTGGGGTTTTCAGCTGTCAATCAAACTCAATTTCTCCGGGTTCGGTTTGTTTACATTCTTATTTTCCACATATCCTAGGAAATCGAAGCTTTTGTTGCCTATGTAACACTTCTTTACTGCACACGAGTCCAATTATCACAAGCCTTTCTAAAACTACTGATAGGTGATTTACGTGGTCCTTCCAACCCTCTGACCAAATGACCACGTCGTCTAGATACGCAATCGTATATTCGTCAACAAGGTCGTCCAAGACTCTCACCGTCATCGCTTGGAACGTTACGGTGCACACAGCACTGTAAAGGTGCTGTGAAGGTGGTTTTCTTGTGGTCATGCTGTTTGAGCAGAATTTGCCAGTATCCACTACATAAGTCCAAGGATGTTAAAACTTTTGCTCGGCCTAAGGAATGGAGTACGTCCTTTACACACACATCTGGTGGAAACGTGTCAAAAGTGACTTGGTCTATAACCTTGAAACCTGAAAACGCAATACCGCCCAAGAAAATTAACCGAATTCGGTCAAATAAAGTGTTATGTAATCAGAATAACTCCAGTAGTACAATAATGACAAACATATGCAAACTTCCAACAACAGGAATTAAGTCACAGTACCTGGTAATAATAACCATATACAGTTTAGAACCTCCTGTATATTGAATCACAAATCAAATCTGACAGTACAACCACAATACAGCACAAGGCTATATTCTTCCTAATGAGTTCCCTTCAAGAACTGTCATGTCATCATCAACTGTGAATTACGTATGTGTGTATAATTCTTAATGTAGTATCGCTTGTAGTGTCAACCACTTAGTGTTATCGAAGGTTGACGCTTTAGGATTTAACCTTCAGTTGTTTGTATATTATGTATTTAGAGTTAGTGTTATCATGGCGGGTACAGAGTCCATTGGACATGATTAGATATTGCGCTGTGCTGTTATCTTTGTGCTTATGCTTTCTGTCTTTTTTATTGCTATCTATGATTACCGTTTTATCAGTTCTGCATGTATATAAAGGCTGTAACCTGTTGGTGTAGTTCATTTCGCTCTGTGTCATTATAGAAGACACGTCATTATGTTGCCTCGTCAGACTCGTGTGTCTAGGTATTATCCTAAGAAGGTGTACCATAATATTTTGTCTTTTACAAAGGATGTTAATAAGGATGATAGGTCCTGGACTGTTAAGGTTGTTGATGTAGAAGAGAGTTATATTTTGTTATCGTTCTAGTTCTGTTTTGGTCTTCAAGGAATAATTTATAAGGCAAGTAGTGGTTTGCTGGAAATGTGTTTCTTCAGGAAGTCTCATACACAAAATGTAACTGCATAAGGAAATGATTGATATTGATCCCAGTGACATAATATGTTTGATTACTTATCCTGTTCATGAAGGGAAGGCAGGTAATACTGCTGTTATTAGTGTATTTGGTAATGCATCAATGTTCTCTCGTAACAAGATGAAGTTAGAACTCTGCGATAAGATTTGATGTATCGGAAGTTATTTGGTATTACTGGTGATATGCATATTCTTAGTCATGCAGAACTATATTTTAATCCACAATATATCTCTTTTGCCGTAATAATCGGTGTATATTTTGTTATTGTCATTTTTGTTGCAATATTGATTATGCTATGGCTATTAATAATGAGTAATTATTAGGCATTTAAGTATTCGTTTGTAATTACATGCTACAGGACCTATATGTTGTAACACTTATATATGCTTTATACAGAAACCTGCCATCATAGACATACCTGCCAATACAGTCCCAACTGCCAATTGCCTTGCACCAAACCATACATAATGAATGATACACACATATGTAACTGAGAGTTGATGGTGAAATAACAGTTCTTGAAGGGATCTCATTAGGAAGAATACAGCATTGTGGGTATTGTGGTTGTACTTTCAGATTTGCTTTGAGATCCAATATACAGGAGGTTCTAAACTGTATTTGGTTATTATTACCAGGTACTGTGACATAATTTCTGTTGTTGGAAATTTGCATATGTTTGTCATTATTGTGCTGCTGGAGTGATTCTGATTACATAACGTTTTGTTTGACCGAATTCGGTTAATTTGATTGAGCGCTCTTGCATTTTCGGGTTTCAAGGTTATGGACTTAGAGTGTCGCTTTTGTAGCGTCAACCAACTAGTGTTACCGAATGTTGACCCATTTAGGATTTAACCTTCAGTTGCTTGCATAGTATGTATTTACAGATAACGTTATCATGCCGGGTACAGAGTCTTTGGACATGATTTGGTATCGCGTTACCAAGATGATGGCCTCCTTGTTAATGTAAAAAAATGGTGACCTCCAGTAAAAAAGATGGCGGCCTACATTAACAGCCTATGTAAACAAAGAAGAGAGAAAGAGAGATAAGAGAAGGGAAAGAAAAAGAGAGAAAGAAACACTGGAAGAGAAAGGAACAAAGGAAGAAGGAAAGGAAGAAAGAGACAGAAAAAAGAAAGACTCTAAAAGAGAAAAATGGGAGCACTCGGAGAAAATCCTCGGAATGCAAGAACATGAAAAATGATTTACTGTTTACCAAGATGGCGGTGTACTTCCTTAAAATATGGCGGCATATTAGCTAACAACATGGCGGAATCCAATATGGCGGTCACATAACCTTGGCATGAGGCCATCCAAAGTCAGAGCCACAAGCCACCAGCCGAAGCCATTTGCCATTACCCAACTACTTACATAAATTTAAAAGTGTAGATTACTTTGCTATCTGCATAATTATGTGGATTTCAAATTAAGACATACCATGATTTATACAAATGTTGTATAATTGGTAGGGGACTATATGATAACCATATTCAATTTAACTTCACTGCTTATAGATGACCTCCTCCTAGTATTGAGAATTTCTTTTATAATTTTTATAAATTCTCAATACTACTAATTTAATGGAGGTATAAAATTTACATGAAAATTAATCTGAAAAAGGGCGCTACTTAGCAACACAAAAATTTTCAACATTAAAATTACAATTTTTCCAGTATAAAGTTATATGTGCAGTGACTTCTTAAGGAATGATATAGTTACTGAAATTTTTTTAATGTGTAACTATTTAGGGTTCAAGTAAAAAAAAAAAAAATTGACTAGCTGAGTTGTGGCGGCATGAACATCACACTCGTAGTCGCTCACTCTCCGGGAACTGCCTGCCCCTTGGATCCAGCGAAGGCGAGGTGTGGCTGTGGGAGTCTTGTGACTGTTTGCAGTTCAGATGCGGCACCTATCCGCAACTAGTCGCGTCCCTAGGGTGGCTCAGTTGAAGAGGGCAGTAGCACGTCAGCAGGAGGTAGACCCACGATAGGTGGCGCAGGGTTTGGAGGGGGGGAGGAGGAGGAGCAATCCCGAGGTGCTGAAACAATGCGAAGTGTGGTGAACCTCCTTTCAGCTGGATTCTGTGGTGTGTCGACTGTGGATATGTGTGGAATGGAATTGATTAGCATCGGACTTCTGAAGCATCCCGATGGCAGCCTTCGCACCTGGCCTAGCGGATTCGCCTCCACTACTGGTATCTACTGGATGTCCCGCAGAGCGAGTCTTGTCTACGACCTAGGGAGAGTTTGATAGAGGGGGTGGGGTGGCTCTCCTGTTGCTGGTCACCACCTTCACCCATGGCACGGAGCTCCTGGCATCGCTGCGGACGAGAGAAAATTGAGTCGGTGCCAAGACTGAACTGCACAGGTTTTTGACACACGTGATGAGAAGCACCGCTGGACGGTGGGTTGGGGGGGGGGGGTGCATCTAACACTGCTGTATATGTTTTTGTGCGGGCAGCCTGCACATGAACATGGACGGCAGTACCCCACTCAAGGACGAATGTGCCTCTAGAATGCGCCCTATTTGTTCATCTGTCGTATTAAACCAACATTCAGCCCACACCTGCAATTTCCTATATAGTTTTCATTAATGTTTCTACACTTTGTCTTTTATATCGGTATGGGTTTTACCCTGTTTGTGCGGATTTTACCACACCCCCTCCAGTATATAGTTTCAGCTATAGGTACGCTTACTGAGGTAGTCATGGCCTTAATTCCTGGCCATGGCTGCCAATCCCTCTCGCCGAGATGAATGCATGAATTCCCTACCTTTTAGGCGTAAAGGACGCAGACCTGATACACACTCAGCTCCTGTCCCACCATGGGCGCACATTTAATACTTAGCATAGGTGGACTTAGAAAAAATCGTTTGTAAGTTATTCACATAAACTGTTTGATATGCATGACAGAGAAAGAAAAAAACTATATTAAACTACTTGATCGAAATTTAAATCTGGTGGGTGTTCAGGTTATCCTTTTCTCGAGTGGACAGCAGCATCCACGCTGCTTCGGGTTCCTAGGCCATCAGCACCACATAGTAGACGTTTCACCACGATGACAACTCGGTGTCGTCCTGAAGTAATGTTGTCCCCGTAGATACCTAGATACATATACTTCCACCGTAAGACCTTGATGCAAATAAATGAATAAAATTTTGCTCTCAGTTTAGATCTTTGCTTATCTATGGTTACATTTGATCTTGGCTAAGGGAATTTATTTTGGTTATATTGACGAAATAGTTATATTCCAATCACCAATGCATTAGAGTAGGATTTCTAACTAACCCCTTATGCTTCCCTCTAAAATTCAATATTTAAAGAAGAAACTAACAAGGAGTTAAAGGGGCTTGTTTTGTTCCAGGGTTGCATGCTCCACACCTAACAACGAAGAGTATATTACAACATAATTCTAACAATTAACAACTTAATTATGAAGTGCATATCATTGTGGTTTTCTATGCAATATCCCTGGAAAAATCATTGAAGGTTCTAGTTAATTCAACAGACTTTCTCCGGCCAGTAGTAAATCTTTAAGAAACTGGCCAATATGTGTGTCCATGAACTTTAAATATATCCCTCAGTCTTATTTTCGCCCTTTCACTTTTCTTTATTACATGCCAATTTCTGGTGTGTAGCAGTTGCATGAAGAATGGCGTTTACTCTCTCATATAGTAATGCAGTTATTGCCTGCTTACAGGCAGTTCCAGTTAGCTAATGCAAGAAATCCTAAGTCCCCAGTTATCGTCGGGAAATTTTGCTCAAATTAATTTACATACCCGTGTAACTGATAGAGAGTATATCTATAAACACGTGAGTTATTTTCAATGTCTTTAAAATATGGAAAAACCCAAAAAATTGTATTGACCCTAATAAACAAAAACGGGACAAAAACACTAGATACATGACCTAAACCTAAGACAAATTAACATCAAGAATATTATTAATACTGACAACATAATACACTGGCTGTACTAATCATCAAAGGCTACTCATGTCAATCAGACCTCTAATCAAAGATACAACTTTTCATGTAATATTTATCACTCGGATAAATTCTTTAGGGCTATTGCAACATTTTTACTTCAACTTTGAATGTTTTAAATTTAATATGTTTGAACTTAGGGAACTTGGATACTGGGCTCTTTGTAAGGATTTAACTACGTTAAATAATGAGATCCAATGGTTTACCATCGAGGGTACATAATTCATAACAGTATTTATGTATTTTTTCTTATGACAAGATAGTGACAATCGAATAATATAAATAATTCTTTCGAAATGTTCTCCGAGAACAAAGTCTCCAATTTCAAAATTGACTCGTTTGCTTGTTCGGTAATACTTCTTTCGGCTCTCGGCTGCAGCGAAAAATCGACCAGATCTTCCAATACTTGTTGAACTCTTTCCGCATCAACAGAAGGCATCAATATTTCAAGTTGGGGTAGCACATCTAGCATAATGTCATCCGAGTGCTGGCTAGTGAATACTTATACCAAATGAAAGTACTCTCTCCTGGTATGCACTTTTAGCTCAGTCAGTTTTTCCCAAATAATAACCATTTCCCACCTGTGTCATGAAGGAATACATCGACCCTGTCATCCAGTAACAAAGGCAAATCACTTGGACACAGGACTGGGTACAATTAACAATCACCAGCCTTTGGAAAGTTACAGTATGTTTGTGGATTTTCATAGTATGTGGAAATGGCCAAGGTGGTATCTACAAGTCCCATGATCTGACCGACTGTAACATCATCTTCAATCTTCTTCAGCTGCGATCTTTGTCACTCCATATTCTGCAGCGCTCTTCAACAACCCCTCTTCTGCCAGCATCATACTGCAGTGGTTGTGGTAAATGACACAACAACTTTGGAGATGAGCATGCTCTCCTCATGTACTGAATGCAGTGGTAGCAGATTCCAGCTACGCTGGTTTTCTCTCGAAGTGCCAAACTTTTCTGCATGGTTTGCAAATGCATGCAATCCTGGTTATTGTGTTATTTGTTCACTGTTACAATGGTTTTGTGTTTCACCTCTTTGCATTGGATCAACAACCAACTTTCAGCATGAGTATGAAGCTGTTTTTTGGGGTCGTTACTTGCTGAATCATGACGATCAGCTGCAGGATTGTCATCAGTCCGAACAACTGCAACTTCTGATAGTAGAGCAGGGTCTCTTGTGACCATTCGATATGTACCTGATATGCTTGAGGCACACACTGGGTTTTCAGTTACCTGTGATCGATTCAGATCAAGGTAAATTCTTACTGATTCTGCGTGTGTTCCCACAACAGTCACAGTGTGATTTTCCTCAACAGTTTTGAGGTTAGGTGTGATTGTAGGTGCAGTAGCTGGTACTGTAGCTACATCATGCTGATTCACAAATTTTTGGTTAGCTATGTTTGTAGGTCGTGCAAAGAGATTAGCTATGAATACATTCACATATTTTGTAGCCAGATCACTCTCCTTAGATGGAGGCATATGTTAGTCCTTGTGAAGTATTGTATCTAAAGTTATGTTTTCTTTGCATGCAATGTCTTGCATCTTTGCATATGCATTTATGTCAATAATTTTGCTGGCCGTCATGCCTGTGATATTCATCATTGCCTCGTTTAAAAATTATCAAATTTCTTGTAAAACATTGTTAATATGCATGTAAAACATGGCCACTAAGTCGACATATCAAATTTTGTCTATGAAATATCTGTCTGAATATACATTTTTAAGGGCCACGACATTGGGATGCCAATTCTTTAGTGAGGGCGAGAGAACAACATCAGTGAGAAACCTTTATTATTATATTATATATATATTAATTTAACAAAAAAAAAGTAATTACACAATGGATGGATGGTATGACCGAGAAACACTTGAGATGGAAAAACAATAACATTACATGAAACACTTTCAAACACAATATTAAATAAAGGGTATTTTTATGGCATATATGAATGTTTCTGGTCAATCAAGGAAATCACAGGACTCGCCTTTAGTACCTTTTTAACCATACTTTCATTCTACCCATGCACTGATCTGTGCTACACTCAGCTGCACTGGGTATATGAGCATTTGCACTCTCCACTTGCTGCACTCTTACTTGCCCTTGGGTGCTTCACACACATGGAACATTTGGTAGAGTGTCAATGCTGTCTGCACTGGGTTGATGCTAGCTGGGCCAATGATCTCAGTAAGCAAGGGACATGAGCACACATCAAATGCTCCCCTCCCCCCTCAAGATACAGTTCGCAGGCTGGATGCTACTGCTTGCAGCAGGGCAACTTCTCCCCCTGCTGTCTCGTATGCATGACTTAAGGATATGCCAAATGATCTGCAGGTACCTATGGCGATAATGGGTGCTACTGCAGACTGTATCCTGCATGTACCGCAGGTGGCTATGGCGGCCATTGACTCTGCTGCAAATTGTGGCTTGCTGCTATGCAGGGCGTCTGAAGGCCACTGCACGTGATGCACACTCGAAGTGGATGTCGTTCCCAGCACGTCCGGTAAAGGAGGAAAGAGCCAACTGTCTCCTTACTTCCGCTCTCACGGTCATTGTTTGCCTCTGCTCCTATGTCTGTGTCGTGTCGAACTTGCTGTCGCTGGGAGCGACCTGGGCTGGCAGCGACCAGGGGGTTTGCTCACTTGCTGGTGACCCCTGGCCTGTGATGGCACACTTGCTGCTGACCTGCCGATCATATCCACTCCCTCGCCAGTGGTGGTTGCTCCTGTGGCCAGCCCTGACACCTTCACCATTGCGGCAGAGGGACTTGGGTAATCAACTGATGCGGGAACCATCGGGAAGATGGCCATATCCATAGATGGCCACATCCATGTCGTGTGTCATGACATGAGCAGGTTGGTAGACCACTGGATGTGCTGGAACCTGTGCTAGTGCTGGAGGTTAAGGGAGGGCGCTTGGTGGTACTGCACCATCAATGGCACCTAGACATTCGGTGGGATGGGCTCTGCAGAGCACTGGTGTGCTGGGTGACATCGTTCTTTCTGTCCCATCTGGTGGTGTGTTGCTGCAAAGTACTAGTGTATGTTCCTCCTCAGTACCAACCCTGAGCTGCTCTGCTGTACTGTTGCCCTCCAGCCCTGTTGGGGGTGGTAATTCTTTTTTGCGAGGTGTCGGTTTGCTGTAGACCCTCCTGCAGAAGGTGCTGCTGCACTTGTATCCTCTCCTGCTGCTTGGGGGAGCTCAGCATTGCTGTCGCCATCGTGGGATGGCAGGGTTTGGGTGCGATCTCATTAACAACGTCATCTGGCATGAGCCGGATGTTTTCCCAATGCACCCTGTGGTTGGTCTGTGGCTTCCTATGATCCTATGTAATTTCTTGTAATTTCGTTATTTTCCTCTCATTATGTGGTATTATGTAGTGTAGACACTACATTTACTTTCTCAGGAGCAAGATAATTTTTTTACAGAGCTTTACATGACGACTCAAGTTATCCGTTCATGTGAACTGGCAAAAAACCGTATTTGCAATTAAGAATCGTACTAGATGAATTCTTCAAACATTCTCTCCTCTCATGTCTGTGAACATTGTAGATGAAAGCGTAAATTTCCCCGCAGTATTTGCAGTATAGTTAATTCGGTGATGTCTCCATTTTCACCAATGTAGATTAAATGAATAAACTTCGATGTGAGGAGAAAGTTTACTTCCGAATAGATAATCACCTCACAATGTCAGCATGACGACTAACTTGTTTCTGAATGAATGCAATGTTTTTAAACATTATCAGGTTTCATTAATGACGATAAAATGTCTTCTGTTCTAATATTTGTATGTTAATTGCAGGGGTATGAATACTAATTCACCATGTGATTAAATCTACGTATGTTAGATGGAATACATCTTTACTTGGTTTTCGATTAACATGAATAAATAATAACTTAATTTCAGGAATGTAGAAGGGAGAGATGGGCTTAGAAGTATTTTGTAGGGAATTTTTAAAGACTTTGTTTACTAAACGAGTGTGTTAGTAGGAGGTTAGTCTGTTGAGTAAACCATTTTGAGCTATGATTGTCTTAGCGGTCTTCTGTTTTAAAAGTGCGTGTGTAATATGAATTTCGTTTTTCACGCTAACTTTTGTCTAATAATTCGTTATGTCGATTCCTAAAATGTATGGAGAAAAGTTATTTGTCTCGGATATCTCTTTACGATGTAAATAATTTGCTGATGGTCGGAATATATCATCCTAAAATAGGTTATACGATTACAAAATGGCTGCCATTTTAATTTTTAATTTTTACTTAAATATATTGAAATAATGTGTAAATTGACATATTCCAGCTCCAATAGAAGTCATTTATAGCTGCATACATATTATTTCAGTAATGTTACATCCAAATTTTTTGTTTTCTAGGTAAATAGATTTGTAAATAAGTTCGAGTGTATACAAATTTCATGGTAAATAGTGTATCTAGAAATCTCGATTGGGAAGCTTTTGAATTGAAACTTTGGTTATAAGAAAATTTTAGTGTTGTAGACAATTCTACACATCAAATACGTATTTTTCTCTGCTATACACATATATTTAAAAACCGATTGAAAGTTTGAATATGAATGCATGTGTCGCTTCTTCTATCGTAATATTTGAAACTTAGGTAAATGGAATCTACATGTTTGAAAGATGGTAATCTTTCAATGTTTAAAAAAAAATTTCAAGAGTGAAAATATTTATTGTACGAAAAATATGCTTAGTTTTCTGGAAATACTTTAATAAGTTTGCTGGAAATGGGATAATGTTTATTGGAATAACGTTAATTTCTTGGATTAAGATATAAAATTAGTTGGAATTTTATCTGGGGATTAATATTTTGGGTAATATTTGGCTTCAGGGATATAAATTTGGATCGGCGGGACTTGTAAAATTTTATTTCGCTGCAAATAAGGCAGGTTAACGCATTCGGAAGAGTTCAAACTTCACTACACGAGGGGAGGGGGCTTCATCTCGGGAAAAGAGATGCGGTCTGGTGAGGGGTGGAGGTGGGAGGTGGGGTGGGGTACAGGAACCTTGGGAGCCAACTACACTCCTGTATCCAGTCACAGCCATCTTACCAGAGTGGCGAAAAATGACAATCGGGGAAGACTGGTGAATGACCCTCAGGATCTCACAGACATGGCTTGGAAGGGAGGGGGTTTAGGGGGTGGCTGGCACCACTACTCTGGACTCGGGCCAGTTCTGAGGGCGAGGGGTGCAGGGTAGGGTGGCTATGAGCAGACAGCTCCCGATCTGTATGCAACTAGGCATTTGTCGCCATCTTGCATTAGTTCCGAAAAAAATTGGCAATCACAAGCAGCCCGGAGTCGCACTCTGTCGAGTGGCTGGGAGGGGGATGTAGGGAAATCTGGACTGAAGTGACCTCAGCTACCCAGTCGCCACCATCTTCAGTTGGTGATAGAAGCTCAGACTAGACAGACGTGAAGAGCTCTCTCTCACTCATCTTCATAAGGGGGGGGGGGGTAGGCAGTTGGTGGCTGACGAGCTTACAAATGGGGGTTACCTTAACCACGGACCGGCGACCATCTCTGGTGATAGCCTCGATTTTCGTCAAGCGATATTTTTTGCTCTGGGGTTCATGCCTCGTCCACAGTATTCGTAAACTATAGTGTGAAATATTTTTCAGTACTATTTATAAGCATCGATTTATCAGGAAAAAATTTTCGTGTGGTAACTTATTTTCTTTTCGGATCGATATACTGCATTTGTGATAAGTAACTTAGTATTGATTTCATAATTTTTCTTCGAGGTAATCTGCATACTCAAATCGTTCGGTTACATCGTGATTATATTTTCTCAATAAGTATGTGTGATTTCCATTTTTAAGTTAATCTTCGTCATAGTTAAACCGAGATACCATCGGCTTCGACACGAGCCAAACCTCGGGCTAATCTGTAATGGAAAGTTTTATTGCTTGTTAAAAGCGAATTATTTTAAAATACAGCTTCTTACAATAGCAAAATTTATTCGCAGTGGCAAACCAGTTCTCTGGATACTTCGTTAAATAATGCGAGTGAATTATTTATTTATTTTTCCCAGGGAAGTGAAATTATGAATTTCAAACATAGCAGCAGGGTGTTTTTTTTCTAAATTTAATGTGAAGCATTCAGGAAAACATGATTAAATTGTTCGTGGATAATAACTCATTAAAAGTAGAT
This sequence comes from Dryococelus australis, assembly GCA_029891345.1. Classification (NCBI taxonomy): domain Eukaryota; kingdom Metazoa; phylum Arthropoda; class Insecta; order Phasmatodea; family Phasmatidae; genus Dryococelus; species Dryococelus australis. The sequence goes on from CM057002.1 coordinate 127,484,809, forward strand.
TGGTAGAAAAATATATTATGTCAGTCGTAAATTTCAACTCGCTCTAAAGCTCCACACATATATAGTCAGGCGCAAGTCATACACCGACGCCATTCCTTCACCATCCTCCGAGGTGGCCGGAGGTGCGATTTCGGAGAGCTCCTGCTGCCATTCCATTATGTGTTTTATTTGGAAACATTCGTTTTGATTAAAATCTCAGAGTTGAAGTCTATAATCAAACAATGCTTCACTGACCTCGCAAATGTGTTTTGGGAGAGGTCCAATTTTTATTACGCATGTTAATGAGTTGATTTCTTTTTATGTTTGGATTACGTTCCTCCTTTGCCAGTCTCACAGGCAGACGGACATGTAAGGTATGTGCGAGAGGCATCATATATATAGTTAGTTTAAATTATAGGTACATTTTGTTGTAGATCGTTAATTCCATACTCATGTAATTGTTATCGTTTAGTGAGTTGGCACTTGTGGACACAAGATGTTATTCACATAGTTAAAATTCTCTCTCATGTAAATTATATTTCTAAGCTCGAGGCTCACATTACATTTAAGACTCACATAATTGCACTTATTATTCACATAGTCGTTTGAAATTTGCGATCCGATGTGTGTAATTTATTCATACATAGAACACTCTGAAATTCTCTAATGCCCAATTGCATTCGGAAAACAGGTCGTTTGTCATTACTAACATGTAAATCGCATCTTTCAAGGTCGCCTATCTCCCATCACCGTCTACGAGCAATATCCAACAAAAAAATATAAAATTTACACATAGCCCACTCTGGCACTCAACTCTAAACTTATATAACACATTGCAACACACCATTCTGGTCAGTCACCTCCAGAACTCCACGCCGTCAACATCGTACAGAGCTCCTGCTACCCCCAACCAAAAAAAGAAAGAAATAAAATTATTAACTATACACACAAAATAATTCCATCAAACAAATTTGATTGAATTACTTTGATCACATTTTATTCGATTAAGATTAATCTTTAATCCGATTAAATTTTTCGTTCGGATTAAGATCGGATTAAGGATTAATCCAATCAAATCGATAATCCATCAATTAATCCCAGGTGGGGTGAAACCGGCATGCCCCTACTACTGCCATGCTACATAATTTGTAGTTAAAAATATATTCAGCCATGTGAAAATTTTTTAATGATTCAGTATTGATTAGTTCGAACGATTAAATATAAAAATTAATGACATGCTTGTCTCCTAGGTTTATGTATAGCAGGAAAGTAACTATCGGAGAGCTAACTAAAGACATCATGAAGTGATCATAAATAATATGAATAGCATCTCTTGGATTCATTCTCGACATACTAAAAATAATTTTTATAAAGAGCTGAAATGAGTAAACTAAAATAAAAAGTCTAATGCCTGTGTGCGCAAAATAAAAAGGTTGTATTAAATATAATAAGATATTGGACGTGGTACGTCATATTAAATTAATTACATATCGTAGATAAAATAAAGTGATATAAATAAATTGTTACATATCAACATGCAGTGTTATGTTAAAAATAAAGTGTGTTTATTCGTAGACAGTTTAATGCATTGTGCACTTGTCGCATATAGGCAAGATGTAATATTAAAATGCTTTCGTGTATGACAAGCTGGTGCGAGCCACAGAGGCCTGTTTACCGTTGCCCGAAGGCAAAGCCGAGGCGACGCTACGATGACTCAGTTACACTTCAGAGATAATGCACCGCCAATACTCTCCCCCCACCGCAAGATTCAGCAGGATTGCGTGGACGAGCGCCACTATGGTTACGCAAGTGTGCCTGAGCGCGCGCTGCTAGTCTGTAAACGTGCAACACGTTAGAGCTACGTAAAATTAATAGTTTCATTAGGTTTAACATTTTCATGCACTTAGCTCATTTTAATGGCTATACAGAACGGGATGAATTAATTACCGTTTAACCAAGCAGTACGGCGATCCGGAAGCTTAGCCAGCTTCCGTGGTCCCAGACGTACCAGAGATACGCTGGACCAGTCATTAATTTGATGCTTCGACTTTTGGAACAGGTGTGAGAATGGATGGCTTTAGTGGAATGATAAGGATATTAACGGATTGGGAACTAGTGCCAGAGTCACGCCCACTTCGGCTGTGGGAGTCGAATACACGGTATATTCACACACGCTAAGGTGATAAGTCAGTTTTACTCGAGAGGTCAAATATTCTCTTGAGTGAGACGCAGGAAGCAGGCCATACGGCGACATAGCGAACCGACCTATAGCCTGTGGTGTTGCACACGATTGCAAGATCCGAAGTACATTTTCTTTTGTGCTGTAGAGGTGCTCCAGCCAAAAGGACGAGAGGGATTATAGAGATGAATTGGACTTTGACTGTGGGTCCGGGGTTATTACACAGTTAATTAGTGGTTGGGCTTTTATTGGGCGTCATGCTCATTGCACAGTATGTAGCGATTTCACCAAGAGGGCACGTCGCAAAAGCGACCTCCTGAGAGTGAAATCATTGTGTGAAGCTTTTCGCTTCCCGTATTTTATTGTTTCATGTTTTGGAACTGCTGATATACATTATAGAAAATTGAGTGTCTTATGTTTACGATAGGGTTATATTAAATTTTAATTACCAGAGTGCATTTTTAAGTAACTGTGCAAACTAATGTATAATATTGCTTATAATATTTGAATATAATTAAATATAGGTGCACACAGCACACATGCAAACCGCAGTAATTAATTGACATATAGATTATAGTTATGAAACATTTGTTAATGTCGAGAATTAAATTAATTATGAAGATACATATTTGGCATGAGAGAGGAGTTTCTCACACATATTAAAAGGCACGGCACGCCCCAACCCACTATAAATATGAAATAAAGACTCAAACACATTCTAAAATATGTGTGTGTGTGTATATATATATATATATATATATATATATATATATATATATATATATATATATATATATATATGCGTGCGTGTAAGTAATATCGACAAGATAAATTAAGAAGAGGTATTAATGGAATAATTATAAGATTCTGTGCGGCCAAGAGAAATTGCAGTTATATGCGTGGGACACCCTGTCGACGGCAGTGACGTTGCAGGAAACAACACGTCACCAGATCCCACCAGGAAGTGCGAAAGACGTTCGAGGCCGCAGATTCAGCTGGTAACGCAGGCGACACGTTAGCGCGCGTCAACACACATGTAACAGCAGTGCTGCTTTAACTGATTACTTCCAACACAGCGTTCAATGCTATACGCCCGGCCAGGTTAAAACAAATAGACACGTTACAAGAAACCTGGGATTACAAACAAAAGAAATTATAAGCTAATATAACATACTGTACACACACATACGTGAATTAATCAAGGAAAAAAATTGAGCATAGTAGAAAGTAATTATTAGATCTATTGGTGTTTCAACAAGCCGGCGATCGGCGAATAAAATAATAATAACTCATTAATTATATTAAAATGTAAAGTAAACAGGCGCATTATCTCATGATATGATATGAAGTGGCACTGCAATGAAAAAAGTAACAAAAATACCATTATACACAATATCATTGTTTACACAAAAAAATAATTAATACAAACAGGGTAGCAAATTCTTGTTTGTAGATAATTGTTAATGCAATAAGAAAGATTTATAAAGTAAGTACTGAAACAGAATATCTTGTATTATGCAACACTATCACAGAAGACACATCGTTATAGTTCGAAACATTATTATTGTTATTATTAGTATTACCGCTCCACATATAAATCATAAAAAACAAAGTTACCAATGCCTAGATATTCATTAGGTTCATATTTTTAGTTCACTAACTATATGGTGTCCCATTTAATATTTAAAATGATCATAGTTCTGTATGCACTGTTCCAACTGCAGTGGGTGGTTTACTGGAGCTATTTCAAGAATGTCAAAAGATGACTGTTTGCTGTCTTGTGTTTTGGACTGTATCAAAATATATATTTAGTTATTTTTGCTATTAGGTGATAAGTTAGCGGCTTAGGATGAAGTGCTGATTAGGACGTGTTTATAACTTCAACCTTTCGCCTGTGCATTGTTCCCGCGTGCACTGCGGCAACGCATGTCTGTGGGCAGTCGATCTCAGACTGATCAAATGTTGTTACAGAGGTGTACACTTCTGTATACCTGACGCGGCGGGCAAGGCACGAGCAGAGTCTGCGCGCGGGACGATGTGGTTAATGGTGCCCAAGCCTATCGCCCATTACCTTCTTCTTTCTCTCTGACGTATGACTGATTCTTGAGAACAGCTCAGTATTGGAAATTACAGCCAGGAGTATATCACGGCATCTGTGATGTAGAATATTGATACTATCAAAAATGTTAGGGTTTATTTTTTTAACCCGGGAATGTATTGGCAAACCTCGCAGTGGACAATTACCAGGAACTTATTATCTGTTGTATAGTGAAATGCCTCCGAATATACCTGGAAGCAGACGTTCTGCTGAACCTAGAAAACGTAACGAACGTGCGAAAGCATACAAGCGCTGTTTACTCCAACAGGAAGCTGCGTCACTGGCTGGAGGGCGAGTAGTGTTTCAGGTTAGTTATTAAACAATCTTTGCTATAAGTTAGATGATATCACACTGACTGATGATGAGCGCTCGGCTCCCACCCCGGATTTTCGCTTGTGGGAATCGCGTCGTGCGATGCTTCAGGTTAGCGGGGTTTCTCAAGAATCTCCCGCCACTCTTGCATCCCGGCCACTGCTCCACACCACCTCATTCGACCACCCCCCCCCCCCCGGCTGCTTCCAATTTTACTTTCAAGACATCAGATGACATCCAAACATCTCAACTGAACTGACTGTGATTTCAGATGCACTACAGCGAACTACAGCACAGGAGCAGGCACAGAAACGTGTTCCGAGAATCTGCAGCCATCGGATGAAAATGCAGCTTCTCTCGATAGGTGAGCAAACACGAAAATGTGAAAACACTACACTACTTTGGCCCATTATACCCCCCCCCCCCCCCCGGCCCAAATTGCGAACCCAGCTTCCTCGGTGCCAACGCCCGTGTGTAAAATATCAATTAAGACGAATGGTGGGTTATCTCGCAATCATTTGTATTTGATAATTTAGTCAAAATCGTAATTAATACTCTACACTAATCGATCATTATAGGCGACTGTGTAACCTACACTTTCATCGAACATGTATATTATTCACATTGCCAAAGACATGTTTAATAGTAACAGTTGTTGGAGAAGGGGGCGGGTGTTCACGTTGCACTCTCTATCTGCAACGTATTGCTGTTAGTTAAAGGAGGCTGCGGAGGTCAAGCGGTCAGATCTTTCAACTCCCGAAACAGAGATAAACATCCGATACCTGGCGGGTGACCCCCGGTTTTTCGCATGTGGGAATCGTGCGCAGCTGATGCCGCAGATCGGTGGGTTTTCTCGGGGTCCTACACACTCTACACACACCATTCACATACTACACACATATATGTATATATACATTTACATATACACGTACACACATATATATACACCACAGATGCACACATACTAGAGGTATTCCGCGAACGAATTGTTATTTACATCGCCTTCCTGCCAGAATTAGTTTCGTCTGCCGAATACTGTAGCATATTATAATCCAATATTTTGAGAAACGTATTTGAAAACCCTTTCTGTTGTAAATTTAAATATATGCTGCAAAACTATTTTTGAACCGTCATTTACCGCATGTAAAATAAAAAATAGAAATAATAGTTTGTCATCAATTGCACTGTTTTTCTGTATTTTTCAGGGAAAATCCCTTGTAATATTATCAATAGTTTTGGTGAATTCTTTTATTGTACTATGGAAAGTTTTGAGGTATTTAAATGTATTACCATCACGTTTGGTCGTGATGTGTGCCATCTTATATGGGCTATAATTTACTTTTGTAGTATTTTTTAGGGTAAAAATTCCCGATAAAGAAATTGAAATCAAGGCGGATTTTAGTGAATTTAGTAAAATTGAAAAATGAGACTTGATATATATTAATTTTGGTTGTTAAATTTTTAGTTGTTGGATGCACCATTTCCGAATTATTAAATGGTTTATGTCTTTTCGGGACAAATTGTGGTAAAAGATATAGAAGTTATCTGTGTATTTCGATGATTTTTTTATGTCTTTCCGGCACGATTGGTGGCATTTCCATGAAATGCCGTGACTGGCTGAGAGACTAAAAGACCCAGTTTTAAAATGTGCATCCGAACACTGTGTCGTCAGGCAACACCTCTCATATGCGCCTCACAGTATATGTGGAAATAATTGTTTTGTTATAATAGTTAATAATGGCAGCACATTGTATGTTTATTTTGGCAGGATGTTGAATTTACCTACAATTGCTCAACTTATTTTTGTTTACAAATTCGTAGTTAATTGTGCGTTTTCTTCTTTACAGGATAGGATGCTACTAGTTCAAATACCTCATTTGAACTGAACGATCTCCCACAATCGCTTGAATCCAGCACTGTAAGACATCATTCTTTCTTAGACTTCAGTTCTTCTAATTCAGAGTCATAGGAAAAGAACGACCACAATGATGAGGTATTGTACAAGCCAGAAACATCAGAATTTGAAAGCGAGGGTGAACTGCCAAACGTTGTGATTGAGAACACTGTCCAGAAAGAAAACATTGTTTCAGGAAACCGAATTGTTGATCCACTGTATTTCATTAAGCAAATGAAGCCAATTTTCGAACATCCCGAAGTATGTACTATGGACAAGTATGACCTTACGAATGAGATACGGAATGGTCTGTCGTTTAAGATGATTTATTACTGCGACAGCTGTTCAAACCACAGCATAATAACATCTGTGCCACCTGATAGAACAGCATATGTAAACAAAGCTCTTGTCTGTGGTGCCATTTCTACTGGAATAGGATACTCGCAGGCAGAAGAACTCTTCGGTATACTCGACATTCCTATAACGAGTGACAAGACATTTCGTAAACACGAAACAGCCATTGAACAGGTAGTTTATATATATAATTACAATCATACATTTGCAATCTTAGACTCAATAGTCCGTACTAAATATGTAGACGCACTCAACTTATTGCGCCTGTTATCAAGCTCGCTGTGAAACTATCAGCCAAATACATGAACATGAAAGTATATGTAAATATACTAATAATGACCTATAAATAAATATGTTTACACGATCTGGTTTTCTGTCAAATAGGTCACCGATAACTTGAGTGTTCATTACAGCTTACAGTTCTTGAATGACTACATCCCACACACCTTCTACCATTGCATCACACTTGCACTACACATTATAGATTCAAAGATGAAACGTTTCGCCCATCGACCAACATTCTGATAAGGTTTTAAAAGAATATATTTAAATAGTAGCGAATCTTGTACAGTCCCAATTTGACCTAATGCACTTTGACTTTTTGAATGTAAGGCATAAAACAAATGTGCAGTCACGTCGCTAATCAAATTTTAATAACTTTACACAAATGTGTCGTTCTTATTTCGGACAATATAATGGATATTAATATATAGGCCTAAATAGAATATCAATTTGAAAAACCAATGCGAGTCATTAAATAAGTGTTCAAAAGTTGGTGTAAAAAACAGAAATAAATGGGTATAAAGGAATATAGTTTAAATACTTTAGTGTCCAGTGATATTGGAAGCAGGTAATGTGTCACGAACTGTTATCCACACGGATTGTATGGCTTCTATAATTGGCAAAGGTATATGTAATGTTAACCATTTATAGACATGACTCGATATCTAAAACCATAGGAGATTTCAAATTCACATTTGCTGCGAATGTGAATTAGAAAATGATTTTTTTTGGCAATGAAATGGGACTCTATGTACCAGATAATATGTAATCGTTTAAGGAAATATTAACGACCCTGATAATTATGCTATTTTTATGATTTCAAATTGTCTGGAATTTGTTATGTTTTAATTGTAGATATTTTGAGTGTAATGTAAATGGTTCAAAAAAGGTAATGATCTATAGATGATTACATAAGGATAATAAATAAACAAATATGTCTTGATTATATATATATATATATATATATATATATATATATATATATATATTGGTCACGAATAAGATGCTCCAGTGGTGCCAACATGGTCCTGCGCCCAAAAGCAACATCTGCAAAGCAACTCTGATCGGGGCCGACGTTGCTTTATAATTGTAATATGTTAGGTCTATGTATTACACACATGTAAACTTAAACTAGCACACTTCATACAGAATATAGTAGGTTACAGAGGACTAAATGTGATATGGGTCAACATTTGGATTTGAGAGGTTTGGGCAACTGTTCACATCGAGATCTTTAGTGCCGATGAAGGGGAAGTAAGGTGGCTACGGAGTAGTGCCAGAATGTAAGGCCAGGGAAACTGGATAGCCCCTGGGGAAACCTGCCGGCCAGCAGCACCACCCTGCATAATACCCAGATATGAAAATCTGGGAATCCAAATAGGATAGCTTTGGATGGATGCAAACGCTCTAGTTGTTCGACCTATCGCGGCTCCTTCCAAATTTGTAGTGAATGAGAAACAGAATGTACAAACATATTCTACAGCTTACAAAATGTTCGTACAAAACTAAGATAAGGTGCAAATTTTTATGGTACGGAAATTTAAATAGGAGAAAGGAGGGCTGTATGTGGTTGTTCTTAATATAATACAGGTATCAGTTTTTAAGATATAATTAATTTATTACAACATTTCATAAACGAGTTCTCTTGTTTCAGACTTGGAAACAGCACCTGTTCATGAAGATGAAAGAAAATGGTAAAAAAGAAAAGCGGATCGTGGTTAGTAAAGGACATATTAAGGATGGAATTCCATACATTTCAGTTATTGGGGATCTTATGGGCACAGGATGTCATCAACAGCTGGGGTTGTAAGTTTTTATACAGTTACTGTAAATAACATACATGTGTAAACAAGTAGAGTTGTTCGGTATATAAGTTATATTTGGTCCGTTTGTCCCATGTTTTAGGGTGTCATAATTGGAGCAGAAACCGGTAGCCTACTGTATTTGGGGGGTGAAAAATAGCTTCTGTTGCTTCTGTGCTCGCTACAAGTCAGAAGATAAGGACCCACCATCCCATTTATGTTACAAGAACTATACGGGACCCGCAACAGGAATGGAACAATGTATTATTGTAGATGGATTTTCTAACAATATCGAACAACATGGACTTCATATACCTAAGCTATATAGGTGATGGTGATTCCAGTGTGTATACTCGCTTACAAGAGGGAGTCTCATATGGTTGTTACATAAAGAAAATAGAATGTGCTAACCATATGACAAGAGCATTCAGCAATGGTTTACACAAACTGGCAGAAAATACAGCTTATTCCCTGGATGGGAGAAGAGTTCTTACAGAGAAGGTCAGTGGCATTTCACAAATGGAAAGACTTATCAAAGGTATGCGCTCAGAGGTGAAAGAAGCATCCTGTATGAAAGATCAATCACAAGCCTGTGACAAATTAAGACAAGACTTGTTAAACTCGTTGGATCATGTATGCGGGAATCATGAAAATTGCCGGGAGGTATACTGCAAAAGAAAAACTAGTAAAGAACCTAACGCAATGCCTCGTTTAGTTGCTAGTAATCTACTTGTACCGATACAGAGAGTATTAGACAGACTGGTATGTTATGCGAATAGATTGACTCTCAACAAGACAACAAATCTAGCTGAAAGATATATGAGTTTGGTTCCAAAATTTACTGGTGGTAAGAGAATAGAGTTTTCTAAACGAGGGTCATACAAGCTAAGAGCAGTAGCAACAGGTTTGTCTTTCTCTGCTGGTGCATCTTGGCATTCCAGTCCTTGGTGATGAATGTCTGGAAGAAGTCCAGGGAAGACATTGAAAAGACTTTGCACCAAGAGGGAGACGGCTAGAGCTTCACTATGTAAGAGGTATAAAACTAATATCAGATTAAGAAAGAAAAAGACAGTGTGCCCAGACTCAGAGTACGGACATATTACCGAACCTGACATACCAGTAGAAGAGCTGAATAAAAAATGCAAAGATTTTCTAGAAGTGCTTTCAACTCAAGTAGACACAGAAGCAAAACTTGCATTGCTTGAAAAGAAAACAATATCACAACAAAACAACATAATTTGGAGAGAAGAACGCCTCAATCGCCTTACAGCGTCCAATTTTGGGACGGGTGTCCGTAGGTTAGACTACACACCATGCCACAATCTTGTAAAGATGATTCTCTACAAACAAGACGTCAACACTGCCGCCATACAGTATGGGAGACTCCGTGAAAGTATTTGCAGTGAAAAAGTACAAAGAGCTACAAGGAGTTACAACAAGAAAGTGTGGCTTATTTGTACATGCTGATACTCCCTACCTTGGAGCAAGCCCGGATGCGACAGTCGGAAGTGATGGCATTGTAGAAATCAAGTGTTTTCCATCAACTGGATTGTAATCATTTGAGCAAGTTGTGCTCTCAGGAAAGAAATACACGTGCCTAGAGAGTAGTCGTGTGGCCTAAGCCTTAAAACCAACCATGCCTACTACTTCCAAATTCAAGGACGGTTGAATATTGCTGACAAAAAAATTTTGTGACTTCTTTGCATACGCAGAAAATGATATTTTCATTCAAAGAATTCTCATAGATAAACTCATATGGACGAACTTTATGATACCCAAGTTGCAGCGCTTCTATCTGCAGTGTATTTTGCCTGAAATAATTGATAGCCGCATCAGGCGTAAATTAAAGTGTCGAGATCCTGGCTACATCCTTGAGGCGCAGTATGCAAAGGAAACCAAACCGGCCAAGAAAATGTAAGACACAAAGTGCACTGTTTGCCTGTACGTCTGTAGGCTTTCACTAATACCAGTCATAATTTAAGTGCAGTAATTTCCTGTCGAATAAATACATCAAGGCCATGACAGGAAGTTGTACGGTGATTTTGGAAAATAATTTATTTTAAGTAATATAGTCTAATATCCATACATAAAAATCGCTTCATATTTTCGTGCATTAATTTTATTTTCAACACAAATTTCTTAGAAGATATAACCTTCATTTGTTAAAAAATATTTCGCACGCAAATTATTACAACTATTGTTACAAAAATAGGCCTAAATGAGGCAAAATATTTGTTTGCGGATGAATGTTGCATTTCTTTGAAATATGCTTACATATATTTGTGCAATTACAGTTATCTTAATTGTTAACTCATGCCCTGTGTAGGGGTTTACAATATGTATTACATTAATATACATTTCACAACTGAGAAAAACAAGTGAATAGATGTGACTTTGTGGATACTAATTTACATTTTCCTAGTACCATGATGATGATATATTATGTAAGATATTTAGTAAACTATGTTAACTTTGTAAATTTTGTTACAGTTTCTTCACACAGCAGTGCATTTACTGTGTTCGATAGGACACTGCTTTCATTTCTTTTTTTTTTTTTTTCCTGCAAATTTGCATCATCATGTTTGATTATTGTAGTGTAAAATGTAGCCCCTATTTTTTTTAAATAAATTTTATTCTTAGGAGATTAATGGAAACTCATTTTCGGTTATCGCAATCTACAGTTTTTCAATAAAATCTGACTTAAATAATATGTTCTTCAGTCACGAAGCAAATGCGCCAGCGACGCGATATCTTATACAGCCAGTACTGCGTATGTATACATTCTCTCAACCCTCCTGTTAGTCTCGACACAGATGCCTGTCGAAGATAACAATGGACAAGGTCCGGTGCAGGAGTGGGGTAGAGTACACTATCATCATAAAGACTCAAAGGCTCAGGCTGAGGTCTTTGTCGTCCTGACACTTCTCCAGCAAGACGTCCAGAGATGGGGGCGTGCCGTCCGCCGGTATGCATCTAGTCTCCAGCCTACGGCATCATGGACAAGGAGAAGTCGGACCATAGTAAACTAGTCAGAGTGGCCTTTTTATAAACAAATAATTTAATAATGAGGCACAGTAATATCTAACACAATGTGATAAAGTAAGCTTAACGAGAGCTCATCCACTAGAACGAGTATCTAGCATTCTGTAATGAGTTGTAAAACATATTGTAACGAGATGCAATTTGATAGTGATTTTAATACAGGGATGTATGGATTAACCCAGTCTTTAACTCGAGCTGTGCCTAACCCCAACACATACGTTTAATATATAAAGCATTTATCCACATAAAGTCACACATTTTAAAAAATGTAAAACCATGTATATACCTAAATATGTAAATTTAATTTTAATGTCTATATATAAGTATGCACACTTCCCGTCAGAATAAATGAGCGATGGAAAAAGTTTAAGTCCCCTTCGGCAATCTTCGGCTTTAGACAATATGCATAGCCTTAGCTCTTAGGCAACCAGCAACACAGAACTATCCGGCAAATCGTTCAGTGTTTGAACTGCGCCAAGAATCTCTCTTGTTTCTACTGGAACATCATTCTGACATTGGTTACTCCAACTGAATATAATGCATTTAATTGGATGAAGTAACTCGTTCTGCGATTTATGAAGTGAATGCAAAACCCGAATATCTCACATAAACTCCAACTCCTCACTGGAGGTCCGTGTCTCACGCGCAAACAGGCAACACTTAGGGGAATAAACAACCAATTGTAAAGGCGAGCTGAGCTACAGTGTTGTGCAACATAGCTTGTCCTGAAATATTTCAGTAGAATTACCTCACATGAGCTCCACACTAAACGTTCGCGAGTTGTACAAGCAGGTAACACTTAGCAAAAAGAAAACCAATCATAAAGGCGAGCTGAGCTACAGTATTGTGCAATATAGCTTGTCTCGAGGTATGTAAGCAACATTTGATGCTTAAAAAAAAAAAAACAGTAAATTGATGGGAAATGACTATAATTACAGATAACTGCAAAAGAGAAATGTATAATTCCTCCGTTAATAATTAAAATAGACCCTATGCTATGTGAGACGTTAAGTAGTTATAATATTTATCTTTTATTATCAATACACAGGAATATATTTCCTGCTATCGTACTCATTTGCAAAAACCGAATATCACACTTTAGCTGAATATATGCCTATATTCGTCAATAACTAAAGCCACTGAACATTAATTAAACAATCGGTGCACGTTGCAGGTGTAATTATTGTATGCGCACATCAAGAATGTTTCTCTTGCATCTAGCTGCTGTCTGCATGAAAAGCCACGTCCTATTTAACCGGGCCAATTTATACGCTGCCAAATCAAATCATTCCGTAGGTTTCGTAATAAATACTGTAGCCGGCAGACATCTGTGCACGTCTGAGCACGCATAGTGTGTTAAATGGAGCACTGGCAAAAGGGGGGGGGGGGGGGGGGGGGAGATGAGCACGCAGGTCTGGTCGTACTATATGTTATTACATAAACATCATTTACGACGGGTCCAGATATATGTAAGGCAATGGAGGACGAAGGACGTTCGTAGAGGTACAAGAAATTTATCCTCAATGTTACAAAATTGCACTTGACCATGATATTTATATAAAAACACATATAAAAATATTATACTACTGGAATACTACTTAGTTTTTAACACTCGGTGCAATTTCGCGCGAATAATTTATATGTACAGTTTATCAAATTATAACAAAACAGTAATTTCAGGCCAGTGCTTTTCTTTTGAAACCATAGAAAATGTTTTATATCTTTATTTGCACAAAGTTGTGAAAATGAGTGTTTTTACTCATAGTAGGCTGACACGCAATCTAAATAATGCATAGCCTACACACAGTGTTTATAAAACAAGAAATAAAATAATAAAATTACAATCTACAGCATAATGTTCATCTACTTCACAAATTCCACCCAATTAATCTGCGTGTAAGCATTCTTGCCGTGCTAAATGGTAGTTAATGTGAAATTGTGGTCTATACACGCCTGGGTGTACAAATTTAAAAGCTCACGAAAATCACAGTAACCATTTAGAGTTTATATAAAAAGGTGTTAATTATCTTGTCGGTTTATGTATTGTTTCTAGAATTCCGATTCACGTGCAAAATTAATGCCACTTGTACATATGTTTTTTTTCAATTAACGCTGGCTACAGTAGACAGTGTATCCAATAAAAAATTAGTGCAGTAGCATTTATGATACAGTTATTTGTACTAACTTAACAGACTGTAATAAACGTTTGTCTATAATCCATGCCAGTAAATGTTATTCCAAATGCAATGTTCACTAAGAGAAAATATTTTCCCTATTATGAAACAAAGAATGTGGAAATGTGTAATCCTATTTGAAAGGCATTAAAAACTAAAACATTAGCAGTTTGAAATTATATGCCTGTCAAATTATTAGACAAACCGATTAGAAACTAAAGCTATCATTATAGTAATAAGAAAATTAATTTTCTTGTTGTTGGCGATAAGGCCACATGTATCTACTCAAGAAATTGTAGGTTCGATTTCTAATTGTAACGTATTTATTTAAATATAATATAAAATATAATCTTTATATTACATTTGTGGTATAAATAAATTTATGTTTGAAAGTATGTTATATATTAATTTAGATTCTCAATGTGCAAACGTGACTGAGATACAAGTTTAACTGTAATGTTAAATATCTATATATTGCAAGCCTTCTTAGTAGGATATTCATTACTACATTCAGTAGTAATATATTCATTACTACATTCAGTAGTAATATATTCATTACAGAGAAGGCAAATATTATTTTGGTTACTAGTGTCCATGGTTTTAGTTGCAAAAGTACCATAAAATGCACACACACACATCCAGATCTACAGCACTAATATTTTTAATCCGTGACAACTTTATTCTCGGAGTTCTCCTACTGGAAGTGACATTTCCCAAGAAAGGTTGACTCCTACGGACAAGCATAAATCACACCCTTGCTCTACCCGGGATTTGAAACCGGAACCACTCACACTGAACACTCAACCGACTGCGTCACATGGGCAGCCAGTAGGTCATCCGGAACACTGTCAGTGGTTATAAGTATTTATTTTTTTGTGAACAAAAAGCAGCTTATTTCATTGGAGATCGTTTATAAGTTGCAATTTAAGTAATATATTAATTGATTGTTCCAATAATTCACTGCCACGTTGGTTGGTATTCCCTTGTCTGTATTTGCGCTAAGTTAAATGCAGAAACTGCGGGCAAAATTTTGAACATTGTTTTAAAACATTTAAAGTTTAGTTTAACCTTCATACATCACTTTTTTCTTTGGAATAAAAAAAAGTGAAAATAAAAATATATCTTTATCCTTTTCTCTGTTCTATTTTGTGTTTTTGTCTATCAGTGATTGTACTTAATATTCCTTTATCATTTAATTTAGTACTATTATAATTTTTAATGTTTTAAATGTATTATTCATAATTAGATTAATTTATTTGCTGCCCCGTAATGAGATTGATGATTTCGACAAGCGACACAATTCAAGAATTCTATGTCATCAAAAATATCGTGCCAACAACTATGGATATGTTACAAAATTACATTCGGCATTGGCTAGATAGATGAAAGCTCTGTACGAATTTGTGTGTTATTATTTGCATTATTTTTGGACTTTTTTAAAAGTAATACTGCTATGTTGTAAAATGTGTTCAAGTTGGCTTAGCATGATGCTGTCTCTATCTCCTCAATGTTTGCAAATTTTGTGAACAAATTTTGTTTTGAGTAATGCATTCCCTTTGAGAAATTCATTACCCAACGCATGAAACCTTCAGATCAAATATTAATATCCTCCACTCACTCCCATTGTAATGGTGAAAGATATGAAGAAAATGTGAAAAAGGGACAAGTAATCTGTTGATGCGTCAAAACACAGAAATTATTTTATCTCCATCGTTGTTACTTTTATCTAACGTGATTTTAAATTGATACTATTTAATATTTGAACAGAAAAATCGGACTCAATTTAAAAGAAAAGTAATTGAATTCTATCGAAAAATACACGCAGAAGGTAAAGAAATCCTCCAGTACACACTGTCACAAGAGCACTGATACATATTGTCGCCTGTAAAAAGTCTCAGTGTCCGGTTTTGCATTTGCTGTTACTCAAGACAAAATACCGAATGTTTTTATGTCCGCGCGAATACTGCTGGGACGCAGTCTTGCTGCTTAGCTAGAGACCGGACCGTGCCGAGCCATAGCCTAGGGAGTAAGAGGGGTCTCGCGAGCACAGAAGTTTGCCGGAACCAATAGATAGTCTACATTGGTAGCCATGTTGGAAGACAAGCACTGCCTCAAATATAATGTTTAATAGCATATCTCAGAGATTGTTGAACCGATTTGGCATCAGTGAAAGTAATGGGAACAACAGAATCTGTATATAATTATATTTATAATTTACCAACCACCAAGTACTGAATTTTGATGCATTTCTTCAAGTAAAGCTATGAACGATATAATGACTTAATAGAGAGTATACAAATGGGCAATCTAAGAGGGGTTTGAAGTTGCGCAATAGGGAACTAGGCGACCCCATCTTTGTTGACGCCATACGAGAAAAATTACCAGTTTTTTCCCTTTCCCCCCAAAAAAAGTTCTGTTCTACCCCAAAAAATTTCTCATTCTCCATAACGCCCATGGTGGCCATCTTGGATCCCAACCTCCTGTTCTATCAGTCCGATGCCAGGGTGGTAAGACCCTTTCACCTAGTGTCCTAGTGTGTGCTGAGTCTCATGCTCTGTCATTTCTTTTGGGATCTGTCGACTTAGCATTGTAATGTGGTGCCAAATACCAGCATTGGCTTACATGTTCGCCAGAAATAAGTGCACATATAAGCATAGTTGACTGTAATCTCCGAACCACAAATGCTATAAATTTTAAGTTCATAAAACCAGGACGCACCCCCGTCGATGACAAGGGTTGCAGAGCCAAGTATACCCCATGTCTACTTATAAGCATAGTTGGGTGTATTTCCCAACCATATAACCAAATTCATAACATAGGCTTCATCCACAATGGTGAAAAGGGTCGTGGGGCCAAATATAAACTATGTCTACTTACAAGCATAATTAGCTATAAGTTCCCAATTACAATGGATATAGTTGCCAAATTCATAACATATGCAAGATTTACGACCACAAGAAGGGTCGAAGGGTCGACTACATCATATGTGTAAGAATAGTTGGCTGTAATATCGGAACTATGTAAGATATAGTTGTCAAATTCATAACATAGGGATCACCCATGGCAACAATAAGGGTCGCATGGTCAAGTATTCCCTGCATCTATTTATAAGCATAGATGGTGATAATTTCTGTACTCTGTAAGATAAGGTCGCCAAATTCATAACATAGGCATTAATCACGACACCGAGAACGGTCGCAGGGTCAAATATAATCATGTCTACTTATATGCATAGATACATGTAATTCCCAAAACATGTTAGATATAGTTTTCAAATTCAAACACAGGTATCACCCCCCACTACAAGAATTATCGAAGGGCCAAATATTACCATGCCTGCTTATAAGCCCCATGGGCTGTAATTTCCATAACATGTAAGATATAGTTGTGAAAATCAAACAGGCTTCAACCCCAACAACGAAAAGTGTCAAATGGCCGAGTATAGGCTTTGTTTAACTATATGCATAGTTGGCTATAAGTACCAAACTATGTAAGTTATAGTTTCCAAATTCATGACATAGGCACAATCCACTATGACGAGAAGGTTCGCAGGTACAATATTACCCTCTGTCTAATTATAAGCATAAACAGCTGTAATTTCCGAACTCTGTAAGATATAATTGCCAAATTCATAATATAGACATCACCCATGACAATGAGAAAGGTCGCAGGGGCAAGTATACCCTATGTCTACAAACAAAAATGGTCGTCAATAATTTCCGAAATGCATTTCAAAAGATAGGTATAATCCACGACAATGAGAAGGGCCGCAGGGCCAAGTATACCCTATGTCGACGTATAAGCAAAGGTGGCTATAATTTCCGAGCCACATAAGTTATATTAACCAAATCCATAACATAGGGCATCATCCAATGACAACAAGAATCAGTCGCAGGGCCAAGTATACCTAATGTCTACTTATAAGCACAGTCAACAATAATTTTCAAAAAGCATAAGATACTGTTGCCAAAGTCATTAGATAGACATAATGCACATTGATGAGAAGGGTCGCTGGGCAAAGTAAACTGTATGTCTCTTTATAGACAAAGTTGGCTGTAATTTCCGAACCTCATATGGTATAGTTACCAAATACAAAACATACGCATCATCCCATGATGGGAATGGGTTGTAGGGCCAAGTATACCCTACATATACTAATAAGCATAATTAGCTGTAATTTCCGAAATGTATAAGATATAGATGTCAAATTAAAAACAGGCATCACCCCAAGCAAAGAGATGGGTTGCAAGCCAAATTGTAAATATTGCATCAATCCAAAAATCGTTCTGTAAATATACCTTCATGAAGTTAAGTCTCTTCTTATAATTATATTTGCCGTGGTTGCCTGCATTTTATAGGCCATCCATCGTAAATTGAGCGATTTTGAAAGCCCTTTTATCTGGAATAATAGTCAATAAATATATATTACTTAGCCTTAGACTTTAACTTCAGAGTGCGGTAGAATATATACACTGTGTTTATTATGTGCACCGCCATATTTATTTAGAAAAGTGGTTATAGGTTTAAAATGGTTGATAGAAAAAATTAACTAATGCCTCAAAAGTGGTCACTTGACTGTGACCAGCCTTTAGCAGATATGTACGTAAGTCGGTATGCATGCTAGAAATAAACAATACGAGAACTGATCTCCTGCTTTCTTTATGGCGAAAACCGAGCCACTTCACTTTCCATGTATTTTCGCCATGGTATGGCATATATTTGCTTGATATCTTGTTCACGTGGTCAGGGGCAATTCAAATGCCTCGCCACTGTCCATGCGCCTCGTAGCGTGAAGTAATGGGTTGTTGTAAGCTCCATACATTGACTCTGTCGGATCTGTACACCTGGCAACCCTGCGAGTTTCTCACGCTCTGTACACTCTTCCCTCTCTATCTTTATGTATGCTAACCATGTTTATAGCGTCAGTTCAGCGGCAGTGACATTCAGAGTTTACAATGTTTAGTATTTAGAGCATCCTATTAGAGATATGGTCTCACCAACTTTTTTAATCTGCATTTTGGTAGTATATTGCTATAAAATTGTCCTGTTGAATTAATAGTCTGTTTTTTGTCTCTAGGATAAATGAAATTTAAAAAATAAATAAATTTTATTTGTTAAATTTAAAAAATAAAATATCGAGTTCATTACTATTAATTTTGTTCTACAAATCTTGCCAGAGTTGTTGGATTCAAACTGCTATCTCAAACAAATATCAAAATAACAGGGATAACTGTTTCCTTATGTTAAAGCTAAAAGGACAAACAAAAATAAGAAGAAACTTGTGTTGTTATAGTCAATAAGAGTAGATGCTGTTCATGAACGCCTCGGGGTAATGGACTGCATTCAACCATTTTTAACACTGTGTCTAATTTGTACTTCATTTCTACCCCTTCGAAAAACTTAAGCAAACCGTTATACTGTTATATAGTTAATGTTGCTCAACTCTTGTAATATCGTCTTCTATGGAGATTGCTAAATATTTGTCGATTAACTCCCAAAGTACAGAATATAGTTTGTGTAAACTGATTTGTGTTGTCTCAGCATTTATAGTTGTAATGCAACTGGAATATTTTCAAATGTGAATAAAAGCTCAGGTTTGTGTGGAAATGAAATATAAAGAAATGACCTCACCATTGTTTTAACATGTTATGTTAGCAGTACTCAACATGATTCGCAAGTTTATATTTCTGGTAGTTCTGTTTCCAAGAAATCTATTAAGTGTTGCTACTCACCTCATAAGAAAACATAACATATTTCACTGATTATTTAATTATTGAACCTGTTTGGATTTAATAAATGGTTGTTGAGGATGTAAAACGCATTTTGGTGTTGATGGTGTTGATGGTGATGGCGATGGCGGTGGTGATGGTGGTGATGGTGGCGATAGTGATAGTGGTGGTGGTGATGGTGATTGTGGCGATGGTGGTGTTGGTGGTGATGGTGGTGATGGTGATAGTGGTGGTGATGGTGATGGTTGTGGTGATTATGATGGTGGTGGTGATGGTGGTGATGGTGGTGATGGTGATGGTGAAGGTGATGATGGTCATGATTGTGGTGATGCAAGTGATAGTGGTTGTGATGTCGATGGTGTTGATGATGGTGGTGTTGATGATGATGGTGGTGATGGTGGTGATGCTGATGGTAGTGATGGTGTTGGTGATGGTGGTGATGGTGATGGAGGTGATGGTGGTGTTGATTGTGGTGGTGGTGAAAGTGGTGATGATGGTGATGGTGTTGGTGATGATGGTGGTGGTGATAGTGGTGATGGTGTTGATGGTGGTAATGGTGATAGTGGTGATGGTGATAGTGGTGATGGTGTTGGCGGTGATGGTGTTGGTGATGTTGGTGGGGATGGTGATGGTGGTCATGGTGATGGAGGTGATGATGATGGTGGTGTTAGTGGTGATGATGGTGGTGGTAATGGTGATGGTGGTGGTAATGTTGATGAAGGAAATGGAGATGGTGACGATGGAGGTTGTTATTGTGATATTGGTTTGTGATGGTGGTGATGGTGGTGATGTTGGTGGTGGTGGTAATGGTGGTGGTGATGGTGATGGTGATGGTGGTGATGGTGGTTGTGGTGATGGAGGTGGTGACGATGGTGGTGTCGTTGATGGTTGTGGTGATTGTGGTGATTGTGATGGTGGTGTTGGTGATGGTGTTGATGGTGATGGTGGTGATGGTAGTGGTAATGGCTATGGTGGTGTTGGAGGTATTGATGGTTGTGGTGATATTGGTGATAGTGTTGGTGATGTTGATGGTGGTGATGGTGGTGATGGAGGTGTGGGTGATTGTTTTCGTGATGGTGACTGTGGTGATGGTGATGATGTTGTTGATTGTGCGGCTGGTGATGGTCATGGTGTTGATTGAGGTGGTTATTTCTATGGTGGTGATAGTGGTGTTGATATTGATTGTCGTATGGTGTTGGAGGTGATGGTGGTGGTGGTGGTGATGGTGTTGGTGGTGAGGTTGGGTTGGTGGTGATGGTGTTGGTGGTATTTGTGATGTTGGTGGTCGTATTTGTGGTCGTGGTTGTTGTGGGCTCATTTATTGGTTATTTTTATGTCAGAGGCTGACTGACACTTGTGATGATTCAATGCCTGCCTGTGATTGATCAACTGCAATCTCGTTGTAACTGGATTATCGTGTGGTTGGTGTCTGCACAATGTATTAATAGTTCAGTACGACTGGTTCAAAGTCAATTTGACGCCATAGGCTTTGCACACTCGTATACCATAAGCAGTAGGGAGGTAAGCTATGATGTCTAGTTTAAGAGCAACTGCGTGGAATGTGGATCGTCTCGGCTAGCTTCTGCATCTTCAATATTATTTTTCTTGAGTTTTTTGTGTTTAAGATCATTTAACTTCATGGGCTCTAGGTCGAAGTAGTATGCATCTAATATAATAGCGGTAGGCTGTTAATGTATTTTCCTTGCTGAATTTTATGGATTTTTAAAATAATTTTTCGTTATCAAGGTCATTCAATGTCATTGGGCCAATTTTGAGATAGTCTCTGCATCTAAAATGGCGGTAGTGGTTTGAAGTGTATTATGCTTGCTGACTGGGTATTGTCGAGAGGGGGTGGTGGGTGACCTTCCGACTAATTTGAGTTTTGGGAGGGCCGTGAGGAGGGAACCTCAAGATATTTATTAATTTTTCATGGTAATGCTATTGGTGTGTAAACATAGATGTTTCCTCTGAAGGTTCCAGATGATTACTTACAATACTAAGGTTTTTTTTCCACCTCAGAATATTGCTTCGATTTGGATATATAAATATGTTGCACTGTTCGGGGCATGAAGAATATTAACTTATGTTCCTTACTGGGCAATTTTTATCCCTGTTATTGTAATGGGTGGCCTATTTCTCTCTTGCCTTAATATGGTTTCAAGCGTGTGTGTGTGGGAATATGTGTGTGTGTAGACGTGTGTTTAATGTATGAGCAAGTGGAGGCTGCACCAATTTCTTTTCGTATTTATTATACTCTACAGCATGGAAGAGTTCACCAGAAAGCATCACACACTACCAAAATGGTCAGAGAAGTACGATTTATGTTACATACACTATAAAAAATAACAATTTTTACCGCGAATATTTTTGTAATTTTAAAAATTCTTGCGACAGTACAAATATTTCTCTTGCAATACTACTCGTTTGTATAACTACAGGGGCCGTGTTTGCAATATACATAAAGAAATTATTGTACTATACTGACACGTTTCCACGAGCTTCAGAAAAATGGCGGATACTCAACAACGTAAAACCTTGCATGTGTAGCTGTTTGTGTAATAACTGTAGATGGTATAAAGGAAAGCTCCGTGTTAAAATGAAATGAATTGCAATTGTGGATAGCGCAAAACACTTAAAACAACTCAAACAATCATAATAAAACGACAATTTTAATAAAACCTGACATTATTCATGAACTCTTAGTGTTTCCTATCTGCACAAAACTCTTAAATCGGCTCTCAATACGTCGTTGTTAAGAGACGTCAAAATCTCTTACCTCAACAACAGAAAACTTAAAATGAAATAAATACAACTATCCTTCTAAAACAAATAACATAATTAATTTTTTTTTTTTAAGGTATTTGCAGATACATTTATCCTAAAAATAATTTTCCGGGTCGTAGGTCAAATCGGTCTTGTGGTTAAAGGTGCCCGCTGGTAATACAAGAGTGTTGGGTTCTAGTCCCCATGCTGGAAAAAAAAAAATTATGTAATTTGTTTCATTTATTTTCTGTTATTAACTTATCACATTTGTTTTCTAGAAGAAAACACAATTTTATATACACGTCTCAAGAACATCAGCTGTAATACAAGGCTAACATTTCTAATATTACAAAAAAAAAAATTGAAGATATTTCAAGAAAATACTTAATAGTTTTACGAAGAATTTGCTTGGCAACTGGGTTTCCAAGTATTTCTTGTAAATATACAAGAAATGTTTAGAGTGTATGATAATAGAATACACGTGTTTGTAGCGCATTAAAATTATTTGCAAGTGTTTATTTTGGTTTTGGATGTTCACTAGTAACGGGAGAAAAATAAATTGTAACTCAAAAAACCTGTTATGATGTTCCCCGTGCCCTGATCAGCGTGGCTTTCAATACCGAAAATACGAATTGTGTCATGGAGGATTAGCTATACATGAATTCAAGATCTCGGGGTATCTCTCCCTCTTAAGAGGAATGGCTAGGAAAAATTGTTGAAACGCTTCGAGGTAATGGCAGGCCATGACGAAGTACGACGAGCCTTTCCGGTGCAGCGATATGCATTCTCGGGTCGCTGGATTTCTCGCAAATTACATCTGCAACAGTAAGTTATTGTCACACGCGGTGAAGACCAGTGGATTAAACTACAGCTGCCACTTGCGCTTTATTCGTTTTCCTTTCGGCAACCGCGCAATGTAGCCGTAAAGTAATGATATTCCATACGTTTCCCAATTTTCCAGGTAATCAGTGACCGCTGTACATAATAGTTATTTTCCTTCATGGAGAAAAGCCTGTGAGGTCCGAAGACATCACGGATGCAAAAATATGTCGTCGGCTATACAAGTTACAAGAGATTATACGCCTCTACTCTTTCGTCGTCGGACAGAACTGTCACAATCGCACCCCCCCACTCGCCAAACAAAATCTTCTTCTCTTCCCTCCACGACTACCACCAGCACCTCTCTCTCCTACTCCTCCCACTACACGCAATCCCCCCAACCTCAACCCGAAGCCTAAGAGTGAGTGAAGATTGAGCGGCACCGGAATGAAATGAGCGACCAACGGCATCGTCTGGCACGATTCCCACTTGCGAAAATCCGGTGGACCCGGCCGAGGATTGAACACGGTTCGCCGTGGCGAGAGTCGAGAGTTCTAATCGCTCGGCCACCGCGGCCCCGCAAACCTAAGATAATGTATTTACTGAGGTACGCGTATCAGAAACAATATTTTACTATTGTCTATTCACTATCTGATAAATCACCCCATATACAACGCGTCGGGTTGTTTCCTAAAAAATATCGTGCATGTCAAACCTAACATACGAGTCTTAACATACAAGTATCTTACTTTTGGTGCAATCGAACCTTCTCTCCTATTTTATCTGCATCATTGTATTTGATTTATAATTAATATTAATAAAACATTTTAGAATATAGGTGTGTGTTGGTAATGCCTAGTAAGAAAAAGTTCTCATGATAAATATTACTAGAGCAAATGCGCATGAAAGCGATATGTGTTCTCTTTAGGTGCAATTTCCTAGACACTGTTAAGAGACTGTATCTCCCCTTATACAGGAATGATCCGTGTCAGTGTCATAAGAGAATAGCCAGAGTCATCAATGGAAATGTTCCATTACAGAAACATTAAATTCCATTGTTATGTGCAAACATTTGTAAAGGATGTTCAACCTTAGAAAAAAGTCACCGCTCCTGTCTGTAAGTTTTAATGTGCCCAGTAAAGTTGGCAACGAAGGGCGGAAAGTAGTTGCATTTATTAACGTCGAATAAAAAATCTCAAATGCCGATTTGTGATAACTTAAATTATTCATTTTACTTTGCGTTTTTTTTTTAATACATCGAAGAGTAAAAATGGGCATATTTGTACATTATTTAAACTTATGATAATTTCACAGTTTCACTTGACCGACGCATGAATAAAGTGATGAGACTCATGGCAATGTTAATTTGACATAAAACAGAAGAAGACACAACGTGTTTACAGGTAGATCTTAAACAGGGCTTTCAAAAGTGCTTATTTTACCGTGAACAGCCTATACCTGATCGGTAACAGGTGGTTCGAGGTTGTCATTAAGAGGCGAG
Source organism: Dryococelus australis (assembly GCA_029891345.1). NCBI lineage: Eukaryota > Metazoa > Arthropoda > Insecta > Phasmatodea > Phasmatidae > Dryococelus > Dryococelus australis. The sequence continues at coordinate 127,509,737 of CM057002.1, forward strand.
AATGAATTACCATAATAAATACTGTATTAAGTTAAACGTTGCATAAATATGCATTAGTGGTTCGTATATTATGCCCGCAAATGATGAGTAATGTAAAAAGCTAAGTTTACACTGTAGCGTTTTGAAGTAAATCCTCCTACATTTGAATCGGGAAGAAATAAATAAAAAAAAATTCCATGTGGCGGGTGACGCGAGCCCTTAATCTTTGTTTGCACGAGGCGGAGGAATATCGCGTAGGTAGAACTTTTAGCAGGGGCTTCAAAAAGGTTGTAAGCGACCGCGAACTGAGTAGTACTCCGCGACCGAACTGCGCGAGTTTGTCGCGCGCATCGCGTCGCACGCAGTCGTGCTGCGTTGCGCAACAACCCCCCCCCCCCCCCCCCAGCGAAACGAGGTTAGGAGAGTGCATTATTCCACTGCGTGCGGCCGGGTCCTTGACTGCAGGAGATCGAGGCGGGTCACGGGATCATCTCCTCGCGTTTGTGCTCACGCGCAGATCTCACCTGCGCGACCTTCACCCCTTCCCCCTCCCCCCCCCCCCCACAGCCCGTTATAAGTACACTTTCCCCTTCACCGGCCAGGATGCTCTCGTTCAGCAGGCAACTGAACACTTGTCGTTACTCACTTAAGCTTCTTACACAATAGAAAACTTTAGCATTTGACTTTACGTCTCCTTTCCTCCGACGAAACCACAAACACACAATACAATATTGTAAAGTCACAGTTCAGACAATCAAACATCGGTCCTGCCAGCTTCGTGAAAATGTGATCTTGTTATTCAGAAAATTATTATATAATCCAGGAATGCTTTTTACGCGCCTTTTATAAATATAGGCTTAAAATTTATATTAAAAGTTTTTTTTTTTTTTTTCAAAACAAAAAACTAATTTGTTTACTTTATTAAAGTATTTCAATTCATGTGTTTCTTCTTTGCATTATATTTGTTTGCCATTTATTTAATTTAAGACATACTTTGTTTAATATACTAAGATTAAAATCGTCCTATAGTAAAATAACGTACTTTCCAAATAACTTCTGTTAGATTCTCGGCAAAATGGCTGCTTAACTTTGACTTAAAATTTCAACTTTTCGAAATCGTAAAGTCAAGTTTCACTGTGTCAAGCTCCGTAAGAAACAACATGTCGGAAAGCAAAAGTAAAGTCAAGTGTTAAAGTTTTCAATTGTGTAATGGCCTTTAGCCAGTCGTACCTCGAACGTCACCTGCTCGCCTCCAGAATGCATTTGACTAAAGACTGTTCACGATAAAGAGAGCACTTTTGAAATAAATCTAGAAAAAAAGTCACTGCTGCTACCTACGCTTATTTTAACGGGTGCAATGAGCGACATTCGTCCAGTAAAGTTGGTAACGATGGAGGGGAAAGTAGTTCCATATATTAACGTCGAAAAAAAATTTTAGGTTAAAATTTGTTTTAACTTAAACTATTTTTTGTAGTTCCCCGTTTTTTTAATGAGCCGAAGTGTAAAAACTAGCAGATTTTAAAAATATTAACCTTTGTAATAAGTTTATAGTTTTACTTGTCTGACTCATGGAGAAAGCCGCGAGTCTCATGGCAACGATGACTTTACATAAGGAGGAAGAACGCACAACGTGCATACAAGTAGATCTTAAGCAGGGTTTTCAAAAGTGCTCGTTTTACCGTGAACAGCCTATAGATTGAGAGAGAAAAAAAGAATATTCACGGATGAAATATTACTCAGATATCTTCGTGGAATTACAAACTTCAAGTTAGCTCAATAGAGAACTTTCTGTGAATTTCTCCCCGAATTTCTTTTCAAATCACAGAAATTTCATTAACTTGCTTGTTTTTTTTCTATATAAAAATATTATGAAGGTGGTTTCCTGCAAAACAAATTATTAAAAACGTTTAAATGTTTTGTAGGTGATGGAGTAGGAAAAAGGTGTCGGTGGAAGGGGGGGGGGGGGGCGGTGTTGTATATGAAATTAAAAACACCTGTATCTCACAACTATGACGAATGACAGTAATATTCGCTGAAATGTAAGTAGTGTAATACTGCGTTTGGGGCCTTTATGTGATGCACGCGACATTCCAGTTTCCTGTAAGATTGAAGAATTGGGACTGCTGTCCTCTGCTATAGGTGGCACGTTCTACCATCTGACGTATGAACATGCATGTGCAAGTGGTTCGAATACCGAGACTGCCGCAAGAACGATTGTATTTTGGTCAAGGAAACAAATACAAGTTTCCTGTAGCCTTAACGTCGTTCGTCGCAGAAACCCTCAGCTACAGGGAACATGGAGAAGTGTTGCATTTTAAATACAAGAAGCTCAATTCATTAGCCATCACTGACCACGTTTCCGTATGCTGAGTGCATAATCGTGTAAAAATTGCCACAACAAAAAACTGAAACAATCTGGTACATACCACCATACCTCTTCTCCGATTGTGCATCCCTCAGATCCCTGCTACTCCATCTATGGAGGAGCACGATACTGTCCCCTCTCCCGCCTCAGCTCCTAGACCCATAGTTCACCAATAAGAAACACAGCTAAAAAATTAACTGTAGTAATGAATCACCAACGGCTCCCCTCGTTCCTTAACGGTACCAGATTCCGTAAAAGCCTGTGCAAGGTCCGCCATAGTGGACGGTATACGGAATAGTGTGGCGCCCGTCATGGCATTTCTCGCCTTATGCAACCAGATTTCGTTTGGTAATTGGACACATACTATCTTCCGTGGCAGGTTACATGCCGGCTCTCGTACTTGACCAATCGCACCACAGTTTCAGAGCGCAGGGCGCTCCCCGTGGCTACTACTTGAAACAAGTCGATGAAGCAACTGAAAAGGACGCCTCCATCTTGATTTTACATCCGCGAGGTTGAAACTCTTTCGAATAGATTTAAAATACGACGACGACGAATATTATCGGCCATGACAACTTTTAATTACTGTTTAAAACCGTACTGAATACTTAAAACATTACCTACTGTATGAAAAATTAATTCAAACGCTTTATAGTATTTACGATATATAAACTTAATTACAGGTGTGTGAACTGATAGTACAGTGTTGAAGTCGCGATGGATGCTAATAATATGTAACATTTGGGCAGGAGTTCGGAACTCCGCCGGGCCCAACATTTTTTATAGTAAAATTTTACATGCTGATAATATCCCGGTACGCAAATACGCAAAAAAAAAATATATATATATATATTTCGCACCCGTCAGTAATTTTTGTCAAAATTAAAAACATCACACTCGCACTCTTAGTGACTTCATGCCATTTTCAAGACAATGAATGGAACTATATTGGTAAGCAATCAATTTATGTAAAAGGCGAACCATGATATAGCAATATTAAGATGTGCTAGCTAGTTTTTTCTTGGCCTACGCAATTTACTAACTGGTAGCAATTCTACGAATGGGGTTTATATTTACTACAAACCACACACTGCACACCCACCGAGGGTACCAAATTCTAGTACGCGAACTGCTGTCGTGTAATATGAATCTTCCATGGCGGCTCGTATAGCTGCTGGTATACCGGCTCGTACCCCAGGCCTTGTAGAAGTCTGTACAATAACCGAGTATGGCTGCACGTATCGTGTAATATTGGCTTTAGGGTAAAGGGTTTCCTTGTGGAAAGTATTCGAACAATGAGGAATAAGTAGAAAAAGCGCCCAAGTTTAAAGGCGAACGAAATATAAAGTTGAAGCACCAATAAATTAATTCCAACCAAACATCGGACCCTCTGAATAGGTTTAGGATGAAAAGTAAGTTTCAATTATATTGTCATTAACCGTTACATTTCCTTTTACACTCTGCTAAAGGCTGTTCACGACTAAGTGAACACTTTTGTAATCAATTGTATAAAAAGTCACTGCTTCCACCTTCACACACTTAAACGAGAGCACTGTTTGAAACGCGCCAAGTAAAGTTGGTAACGATGGAGAGAAAGTAATTCCATGTCTTAACGTCGAATAAAAAGTGTCGGGTAGCTAGTAGCGAAAACTTAAATTATTTACTTCTGTTTTTTTTTTTTTTTTTAGTGCATATAAGTGTAAAAATTTACTGATTTGTAAAATATATACGATTCTAATAATTTCAGTTTCACTTGACCGATGTGTTAATCAAGTAATGGGGCCCACGGAAATGTTAATTTTCCTTGAGGTGGAAGAATACCCAACGTGTACACAAGTAGATCTTAAGCAGGGTTTTCAAAAGTGCTCAGTTTTCCGTAAAAAACTGATAGCAGTAATTCCCTGACAATCCTGATTTTCGTGACGAATAATTTTGCATTTGTTTAAGAATTCCCATAGTAAACGTATGAAGTGTGTTCAAAAAGATTCAATTTGACAGTTTTATTACAGGTGTCGACTTAAAACATGTCGCTGAAAACTGAAACTTTATTGTAAATATTAAAGTATATTTATGTCTACTGCCTGCATATTAACGATTTACTTTAGCCATTTGAGGATGTGGTAGTGAGGCATAAAAATTAACCTTTGTGCGAAATAAAACAATTTCGGTTTTTTGAGCGGTTGAAAGAAGGAAAAAAAAAATAACAATTTTAGTTTGCAGTATTTCACTTAAGAGCAGCATTTTACATATCCATTATTTTTATCTTTTTATCTTAATGAATTTTTTTGCGACATCAGTACATCGCAATTGACTAGAGTTCATAAAGGAAATTTCCTATAATGCAAATACACGCAACTTTTCGTATACGTGCAATGATTCTGTAGATAAGAATAATAACTGAATAATAAATAATACGTTATATTAGTTTCCAAAATATATTTACTCCAAGAAACGCTTATTTACAATGCTCAGTAAGCGGAAACGAAGAGATAAACTAAATTATTAGAATGCAAATTAAAATAATTAAAATTTTTATTCTTCGATAATTTCGCCAACAGCTAAGTGAAAATAAAACTATTCTTCCACTGCACGTTTATGACTCGAAATGCAATGTGGATACTTCACTCCATTATCCAGTCCTGCATAGCAAGTTTCTCGACAGAGCAGGTCGTCGTTAAATAATGCCTGCTAAGAAAGAGTGGGATGTGATGAAAAGTTGGAATTTTTTAAACAAACTTTATTGGTTTTTAACCACATCAACTTAAAGCTTCAGGTGTTGAAAAAATTAATTTTTAGATTAGTACTGTACTTAATTCGGCAGATGAACTGTATATTCAAAACAACCAACGAGCTGCAGACGTTGTGTTTAGCGATAGCAGATATGAACTAGTCATAACTCACAACAGTAACATATAAACCCATAAAAGATGACAGGGCTCTGTGGTTCGCATTGTACAGCAGCAATCAAAATATAACCTCGCTGTGCAACATGTAGCCGATTATCTACACTGGGAACGAAGGGTTAAGTACAGTATAAACTAACCACGAAGGATGTCACTTACAACTACTCGTCTAATGCTCTGTTTCATGGCAGTTATCAACCACTAATAATTATTGTTATCAACAAAATAGATCAATTTATTAAAAACGAAAGTTGAGAACTTTTATAATTATGAACGTGGTTACACTTTATATTAAATAATTCCACTCGTTTTCTATGCATAATGATGCTTCATAGCTAAACAGATCTATATTGTAGAAATACTCCCACACAACATTTCACAAAGTACACTGACTAAGGATCGAGAAAAGTTCCTTCACTCACATTACCGGAAAAGGGGGGGGGGGGGGGGGGGAGTAATATTCGCACTTTATGGAGATCTTAACAAACATGAACAAAAATCCCATTTTGTCTTGTAATGTTTTAAGCTCCGAGTTTTATATGTATCAGGAAAACCGTGGAATTTTCACAAAGATAAATGCGTGATAATTTGACAGGTCCATGCAAGACCTACCAGCAGTTTCCTAGTTGACTAATATATTCAGAGGACATCTTGTGTAATGTTTACAGGACGCCTATATATATGTGTGTATGTATATATGACATCCTTCACATAATATACGTATGCCTAAATACACACACAAATATGACATCCTGCATATGCACATGTCTGTAACACACTCACGTATATAGGCCATACACATAAATAACATCCTCTGTACACGTGTGTGTTGTCGTTCAAATTTGGTAAGAAAAATTACGTCCGTTATATTAGTTAAGTTCGGAATTTCTATTTATTGACTTTCCAATTTATATCTTTAGAAAGTCGCTGGTTACGAGGCGGCGAAACAAAAAATCATTTTTAAATTAATTACATTCCTTCATTTTCTCTACTCCTTTCCGGCTTAAATCTTATCACTCTTTCCTGTCAATGTATCTATAAACGTATATATTACTTCAATAATTAATCACTTTAATTAATCAAGTGGAATAATTCTGAATATTCAGAAACACTCTACAAAGTCCATATCTTTGGAAATTTGCTTTAAAATTTTTAATGCCACCTTCCATTTCCACAAGAAAATTTATCTCAATCCACCGTGTTGAATAATGCATATGCCAAAGGCTTTGTTTTCATGTAATTCAAAGTGTAATAATACTGAATTACTTAGCTACGTTTTCAGGTAAACTGGTCGTTGCTACGAAAACCATTTTTGCCTTTAAGTCATCTTGCGTATAACAATTAAAAAACGGTCAGAGTTTTGCATGAAACATCTTATTTAAGAACGTACTTAAACGTCACTAATATGAAAAGCCTATTGAGTTAATGAACACAAAAAAGCTTGGAAAACTGTACTGTCTGTTAATTTTCGTAAGCTGGTAGACATTTCATCATCTAAATTCAACACTATATTGTATTTCGAGAAGTTAAATTGACAAAAAGCAATTGTAGTCTACAAGTCAGGTATAGTGCATTACATGAAAATTTATATTAAGTACGCTAGTAATAAATACGTTCTTTTCGTCACTGGTGATCAGAGTTAAAGTTCGTGTAATATTATTTATGGTGCATTGTTTTTTTTTTTTTTTAATATCAATTCCTTCTTATGCCACACATTTGCTCCTATGTCTCCCTAGTAACTGCAAATGCACTAAATGGAGGAGTAAAGTAAGATGTAAGCCTTTATACGAAAAGTTCATACTGTAATAATTAATGGAAATTTTGGAGGAGTTCTTGAAAACTCTGAAAGATTGCAGCTGGCTGTTTTAATAAACTGGAAACAGCGCCATTGAAGATATCAATAACAGTTAGTCATTTCGATTGTCTTGTTCGTGAGTTCTTTGTTCTGTATCTCACGTTGGAATCATGCCAGACGATGCCGTTGGTCGGCGGGTTTTCCCCGGGGATTTCCTCTTTCCTTCGCCCTTGCAGTCTGTCAGTGCTCCAACCTCACCTCGCTTCACCCTCATCGGCTCTCAATATCAAGAGCGGCCGAATCATTTCCACTTTGCTTCTTTGTTCTGTCTGACTTATGCATTATTAAATCTTTTTGTTCTCAGCTTGTAATAAATATAAATATTTTTAGATATCTACCTATTGGCAAGGCAAAAATATGAAGGATTGTTAAATTAATTGTGTAACCCCAAAACCATAATCTGGGAATTAGCTCGATAGAGACAGCGTTCCTGAACACCTCACTTATATACTTGTTTCATATTTAAGTAAAAATACTGAAAGTATATAGTACAAATAAAAATCATAATTGGATGCACTGACTAAATGCGTACTATTGAACTTGTATTTACTATTTAAATGCGTTCTTAAGAGCCGTAGGTGGATATTAATATATGTGATGTACTTGTTTTATACTTCAACATTTTTCCTTTCCTAAGAATATTAATGTTTTATTAACTTGCAAGGAAAACTAGATAATTAACGTTGAGTGAGACTGGCTATTTATCACATCGTCGGCAGAAGTAAAAGGAGATTGAGATTTAAGTTATATTGAATTGGTTATTTAATAAAGGAAACGAATCCATCAGCCCCCATTCTGAGAAAACCAAAACTGACTGTTTAAAACGTGTTTTAAATTAGTATGAAAAATACATCTGCATACTATTTTTTAGTAGACAGTGCGAGGAATATATTAGCCTATCAAAAGATATAGTTCGGTCATTAAATCAATTGCTATAACGATTTTTGTGTTATGGACCTATTTCCTTTTTGCAATAAATGAGTGTACTTTTGTGCATATATGGTTTTTTTTTTAATGATTTACAAATGTTTATCAAAGAGTAACTTTTAAGAAAGACATAAGAAATGTAGGACTATCAAAAAATATAATTTGACAATTGCATCAATTGAATTAGAAGTTGCAGAAAGGGCATATGTCACAAAAAATAAATTTCGTGTTTACTGTTGAAAAACATATTTTAGTGGTAGACGCCGCATTGAACCGTGCAGAAGGGCACTCACAAGATGAATATTTCCTGGTGACTGGAGGTCATCTGATATTGAAAAGAAGCAGAAAGGGCACGTAATGGACACATGTGTCCTTTCTGCAAAGTAGGAAATTTTCCTGGATAATCTGTTAACATGGCAACCCTGTGTATCTGCTAAATCCCGCTCTTTAATTCATTGTGTGCATTTCTTGGTAAAATGTCGAGTTCAGAGGACGAAATATGTGCTAAAAGAAAGTCAAATTGTGACAATTATAGAAGAAATGTTATAAAAAGGGCAAGAATTAATGGCGATGAATACATTAACTGGAAAGGAAAGAAAATAGAAGCGCGGGAAACATGGGAAACTGTAGATAGTTGTACAACATAACCTAAAAGTAGGTAGTATATACCACATATGGTAGAACAAGTAGGATGTAATCAATTCTATTTTATTTCTGGGTTTTATGGTAGTCTATGTTGCGTGATGTTTAGACTTATCTTAGTAATGTTATTTAAGATACCTAATGTTGTTACTAATATACTATTTAAAACATACTTGTTTATAACACATATGTAGATAATAAAATAGCATTGTGTAACAGAAAATAAAAATGTAAAAAACACTGATATCTTTGCAATACTTAAAGATGTACTTCCTTATGAATATCACAAGATCGATACAAACAAACTTTCTTACGTGTGTGTGGAGGTGCCGCCTATAATGTATTGTGAATCTCGCAGATGACAATTTGATGGATTGCCTACGTCATTTGAGCGGAAATGAAAATAAAGACAGGCAAGACAAGTATCTGCAGGTTCTAATCGAGTGTCATCCAGTAGCAAGACGGACGGCTCGGGATATGAATACAAGTGCACCAGGCTGTTCTCACGCTCAGGTGACAAACACCACAGTCTCGGAAATACATTTTTACATATAATGTCTTGTGCAAAAATGTTTGAATGTAATTGTTCAAAAAAAGTCATTGGTCTCTGTATATGGAATTACAATGAAAATGGTTAGAAGGCTTTGCTGTTTAATCGTGGACGGTAAAATTCCTGTGGCCGGACGGGAGAAACAACGCAGTGCCAATTCTATATCTGGAGAGATTTTCAGGAAGATACACGACTTCATAAACACATTGGATGTGAAAAGATCCCACTGTACAGGAAAACATAGGTCGTACTCTTACGGTCCTTTTTATCGGGGAGAGGAAGCGTCAAAACTAAAAGGAACACCAGTTGAAAACTCCCAATAAAGGCCATAAGGAAACTCCCAATAAAGGCCATAAGGAAAGAACAAACACGCGGATCAGGTTGCGACAAGAGCGCATACTTACCACACAAACAATAGCGAGAGCAGAAGGCCGAACCTTGTCATGGTATCCAGCATCCAAATTAATTGGCTAAAAAAATTGTCACTCCAGTATGGACATAGGTGTATAACAATCAGTTTAAAAAATAATTTTATATGTTTTCATAATATCCAATGGAGCAATAAGTATACTCAATATAAAAGGTTAACACAAGGGGTAATGTGAAAACTAATCAGATTCGAAACATGTCTTTATTTAATTTCTCTCAATATTTTTTCGTTTCAATAAAATTCTTTAAACAATAACAATAACTTATAAGTATAACAGGTAATATGACAGACATGACAAAAGCAGAGCTATCTGATTAATGTCATTTAAGGTGAGTAAAACTTGTTCATACTTTATTTTTATATTTACTTATTTTATGTGATACTGGATAAAAGAAAACAAAATACTGTAGTGGGGATACCTTAACAACTTAACGAGTACTCGTTTTTATCTTAATATTTGTTCACTTTAGGTTTTCAAAATGACAGTTTGCACTAATTAACCTTGGGGGCCAAGGTAACTAATACATGTTGCCACAAAATTTCACAATTTCATAATGTCACACAAATTAGGTTAGAAAAGGTATTACAAAACTTTTGTTCATTTAAGGTCGATACATGCTTGTGACGAAACTAAAATTCATGCATCGAAAACTACACGGCTTGCATGCAAAGTCACATGCTTCAAAAATAATAAGATTGCATGGCCTGATGAAGGGGCGAGAAAATCACAGCCGAGTGATGGGATGAGTTGGAAGCACATCAGGAATAGATCCGTAAACCAAAGCAGTCAATCTCGCCATCACAGGGTCAGGAATGCAGGCTAAAACTGGCACATCCGCGAACCACTGCAAATAAACAGAGACAACGACTGCGGGCCGGAACACAAGTATAAAAACACGAAGGGGATATTAAGCAAACATTGTAAATTATCCTCAGTGGTGAGATTTAAAGTCTCACATGAAGATACGGGAAAACAGCACAAGAGAAACTTGAAAAAGATCACGCCATGTTCTTGCCAAAGAAAGTGTGGACGTAAGTCCATTTCGCGAAGTCGTAGCACAGCATGTATCGAACTTCGAGTGTTACAATCGATACATACAGTTTGTCGATTACAGTCAAAATGCTCTAAAAATATATTTGAGAAATATCTGGGTAAACGAAATTAGAAAACATCTTACTGATGCTTAGCACTAAACAAAATTTTATAAGAAACTTCATACAGTTTTGAATGCAGAACTAAGTTTTAAATGATATCTTAAAAGTTTGACACATGTGTTAATGAACAATTGGCCCGAATAAAACCATTCGAACACTTCAATGCAGTATCTTGAGCATTACAAAAAAAACGTAAATAATTAAGGACAACAATTTAGCAAAATAAGTTAAAAGTTTATACAAATAATAGTCATAATTAGTTCATCTTACTATTAAATTACAGGAAAGGTAAAACTTATTTGCTGGGAACAAAGATAAAAAAAAACAATAATTTAACTTGACAGAACATGCAGCATATTCAAAGGAAAACGAAAGACTGAAGTTACTGTTTTACACACACACAAATACATACATAAAATTGAAATTAATACAGTAACAGTAACTGACACACACACATACGTACACACACACATACATATATATATAGTTTTTAATTATCCAACAAAATTAGCCAAAAGTCATTAAATGCTGGAACCAAACGGATTTTGCCGAAAGTCAGACAAGATTATTACTAGCGGGGAACACTAACAATAAAACAAATCCAACAAACAGAGGTGGTGCCACGAGAGTGGCACACACCCCTAACCTCAAATGGGATCATGGGACCCAAACCTCACAGAACAAACACAACACACAAAAACACAAAATTATACATCCCATAAGGGGTAACACTACAAGGGACCAAAAAAAGGCTAACTTTCCAGGGAAGCAAAAACAGAAGGCAAAGGAATCGTTAAACAGCCTTCAGGCACAACCGCAGGTTATGAAGAAGGCGAGGGCTTAGCAGTAATGGAAAATTTGGATTTCAACCAAAGGAACACAATGATCAAAGAACAGAGTACACTAATGAAAGATACGATAATGGAGATGAAACTTTGATTGACCTGAGGGGGTGGAGGATGGGGACGGAGTAAATGAAGGACATCGTGGAGAATTTGTGCCGTGAGGATAGGAAGCCAACATAAAGTTTAACTCTTTGATAAGGGAATCATTCATTGTGGGGTTAGGGAAGGAATGGATATTTACTGGAGACCAATGAGCAATAAGTTCTGAAACAGGGATAACAGGCAGGGATATGTTGTAATGAAGGGGGGTGTTAACAGATCCAAAAGTCTTAAAAAAAGGGACTGACGAGATCGCAATGTGAGGCGTTATTGATTAGTCCAGAGCCAGACAAGGTGAGGGTGAAAGGATCAAATGTTTCAAAGGTAGATCTGCATAAAAATGTAACATCAACAGTAGAGTCAGTGGCAAAAATCCTACAGGAGTTGGTTTTACGCAAAAATGGGAGGTGTGGGTTTACAACACATTTATCACAAGCCTCAAAATGAGGTTTTGCTGAGAAAAGGTTAAACTCACAGTTGTTCACATGGGAATCATGTGATGGCCTTGTCGACACGGCTGGGTCACACAACACTTGTCACCCTCGTTTTGTCCATTAACATGACATAACCTCAACCGGTCATGTGGTACAGCTTGCTAACGAGGAATGTACTTATACAGTAGTTGGCCAAGAGGTCGTTACTATCCGAATAAGAAATTTGGAAACCATAACTACAGCAGTAATTATTAGTGAAATTAATGAAGATGTTATTATAGGAGTACTGTGGCTCTCAGAGAAAAGCACAATAGTTGAACCACCCGAACGACGCATCCACTTTGGAGCGCAGAAAAGACGAATAGTTTATAACGTAGACAGCAGTAGCCATGAACATGTGCCTAAAGTAAATTTAACAGAATTTGAACATGACATACCCACAGTGCACCAAGCTGCTTTTCAGCGCTTGCTAGATGAACGTAAACTTGTTTTCGTGAATCATGATGCATTATGCAGGACAACGGTGGCAGGACACACTATCCCGTTGACTCAGGAAGAACCTATCTTCAGTTGCCCCCGCAGCTACTTGCCTCACCAAGCTAAGATAATAATACCACATATATCCGAGATGCTTGCAGATGAGGTAATCGAACTGACTAGGAGCCGGTATAACTCGGCCATAACTCTAGCGCCGAAAAACGATGGTACCTGGAGGGTCTGCGTGGACTTCAGGCCCATCAACCAAGTGATGTGCAGTACTATACCACCCTATATAAGTGCCAAAGATGCCCTTAGCTCACTCGGAAGGGCCAGAATAATATCGTCGCTCGATTTGCGAAGTGGCTACTGGCATATGCCAGTACTCCAGGAAGACCGGGAAAAGACTGCCTTTACCACCCCGGACGACTGACGATGTCAGTTCTGCGCCATGCCTTTTGGGCTAAAGTGTGCCCCCGCAAAATTCCAGAGTATCATGGTACGAGTCCTCGATGGTATGATATGCAAATTCACACTCATTTACCTCGACGGCGTAGTCATATAGTCAGAGACATGGGAGGGACATCTAAAACAGCTGTCACTTGTATTTGAGAGATTATAGATAAATGGATTAACATATGATATTAAGAAATGCTGGCATGGCAAAAGCGATCTAGAGTTTCTAGGTCACGTGGTGAATGGGCAAGGAAACCAACCAAACCCTGAACAGCTGGGGCTGATTGGGAGTCAGGCACCACCACGTACACGTAAACAACTACGTAAATTCTTTGGCGTAATAAATTGGTTACATGAACATGTAGAGGATTTTGCAGTCATCAATGCACCCCTCACGGAACTTCTATCTCCACAAAAGCGGTACGTGTGGGGCAGCGAACAGGAAACAGCCTTTTGCAGATCAAAGAAACTATCCGAGAATGTACCGTTCTAGTGTGGTACGATCCAGCAAGACATCTTTACCCGCAGACCGATGCCAGCCAGGAGGGGCTGGGTGCCGTGCTCTACCAGTACGGCGTCACAGGTGAGAGAAGGGTAATCGAATTGGCGAGTGCGAAATTTGGAAGTGCCGAATGCAGATATGACGTCAACAAAAGAGAATGTCTTGCTGTGATATGGGCGATACGAAAGTATGGGCCATACGTAGAATATCGTAGTTTCACGTTGTGAACCGATAATTGCTGCCTAGTATGGCTCAACAACATACGGGAAGCCAGGAGCAAACTTACGAGATGGGCACTTTTGCTGCAAGCTTATGATTTTGTTATCGATCACATACCGGGAAAGGAGAATGATCCAGCAGACATGTTGTCACGGATGCCAGAAGCGAAAGTAACAGTCACAGACAATGTTGAATGGGAGGAGGTATTACCCACTGTTACTACAGAATCGGTTACGAAGGCAAATGCAAACAGGATAACAGTAAGAGAGAATGACCAACTGGTAGCAGATTTGTACTGCAACGTAGTGGTAGTGCAGGAAAGAAGAGAGAGAAGAAAGAGCAACGTGAAAAAGAACATGTGGATGGATGGAGATGTGTAGAAGGGCGTATCGAGAAATGCTCACCGCGAGGCGATACAAAATGGAGACTGTATGTACCACCTAGTCGCAGGGGGAAAAGTGTTAGCAGACGCTCATGGAAGCGTAATGGTAGTACACACGGGAGCCGATAAGACAGTTAAGAACATTTTGGAACAGTTTTCTGGCCCGGTGTCACTCATTATGTCAGCAGTTGGGTACACAGATGCCACAAATGTAATTTGTTCAAATACCGGTGGTCTGAAGGAAATCAACTACAACAACCAAGGCAGCCTAAACGACCATTTGAAACGGTCTGGTTATATCTCACGGAGCCTTATCCGAAGTCAGCCGGTGGAAGGTGATTCATATAAGTAGTAACAGACAGCTTTTCGAGATGGATCGAAGCTTACCCGGTAAACAGCGCTAGAACCGGGCAGATCGTGAAATGCATGGAAACAGAATTTTTTCACATGCGGGGATATCCGAGAGAATTACCTACGGACAACGGATCCCAATTTACCACGAAAAGATGGCATGAACTTTGTACGAGCTGGGGAGTGCGGCACATAAAACTGCTATTTTCCATCCCCTTGCGAACCCCCACGGAGAGGCGCAATCTGGAGTTGAAGGCGCAACTCCAGCTCCGTATGGGTGAGCACCATAACAGCTGGGCCGAACTCCTGCCCTCCACAATCTTCGCTCTCAGGCGAAGAGTAAATGCCGCGACCGGACAAACCGCGGTACACCGCCGCCGATTTATCATCATTGAGGCTACGCCTCTCAGCGCGAGGGAAGTACAGACCGAGGCCCTTGTCTTCCCAAGCGGTAGTCATTTGAATGGATCAGGGTTAGGGGCAGCTAACCCACCCAGCCCTGATCCCCCATAATATAGGCACTTTAACCTGGCACGCGCGGCGCTCGCATGTCAGGAGTGTGGTTTTGTGACCCAGTATAGCCCCTGGGCCACGGTTAAACCCCGGTACAAGTCCTGCTAGGAAGAAATATCACACTGCCGAGCGAAAGAAATTGTCCGAGAGAGAGAGAGAGAGATAGATAGAGAGAGAGAGAGAGAGAGAGAGAGAGATAGAAAGAGTAGCGAGACAGAAATAACTGGCATGCAATGCGATAGGCGCAGTCACCGTTACCGCGAACAACGGGATCGATAGGTGCGATACGTGAATCGCTGGTTGCCAGAAACCAAACGACCACCAACAGCACTAACAGTAAGATAGGCCGTATACGTCCGAACTCATCCGCAGACCGCAAACCACAAGAACTTTTGCGGTCGAACCGAGAAGACCACAGTTAAGAGAGTGGCCGCAGGGGCCAAAGACAGCGCTCGTGACGTGTGCAGGTAGGAAAGTGCAAGTGCCGAGCAAGCCACGTGCGCCCACGTGCATATGTCTTAAAAGAAGACCCTGCAAAATTGGGTGCATGTGAAATAACGTTTACTTAGGAAATGCTCAGGGACGCCCGTTCACGAAACGGCAAGTTAAGGAGCACCACAATATTTTGAGGCCCCCGTGGACTTTAATTACAGTGTATTCCATTTTCTAACATTTGTCATTTTCACGTGCTTCACCCCCATTTCGTTTCCCAGAGTGTAGTATGTTTATTAAAGGGTTCCTAGGCCAAGAGTATTTTTTTTGTGAGAATTGTAGTGTTTCAAGCAATGTGGATATGTTTCATGAAAGTTTGTGTGTGTGTGTAAGAAAATAGTCCCCCGTTGCTGGCCTGCCCGCCAAACCTCGACCGGCACGCCATGCGGGACAGTTAGTCATACTGTGGTGTCTCGAGGAGTGGGGCGTGCTGACCGACCGGGTCGCATTTCGCACGTTTGGCCTGCGCTTCATATCTCGTCACTAATCACTTCACAGCAATAGACACTAATTTACCGGAACGTTTGTGTACTTCGTAGCCGCCCAAGATTCTCCACCCCTCCCTTCCTGTGGAACAGCATCGCCTGCGAAGGCTTCAGTTTTCGTGTAAATTCTTTATCGCCTTCGAGCCGTTGTACAGTGTCGTCCTGCCGGCGGGTTAAGCCCGACACCATTTATAAGGTGTTTTCTGGAGGTGATATTAATAAAACCCAATGATTCAACGTAGAATGATGTGCGTTCTCTTTATCATTAAGAGTTATGTATCAGTGTTGTATATTATATTTAAGTGTATTTATCTGCGTACAACTAATTATGGGTGTGTGAGCTGCCCCAAGATCTCACTGTGTAGGGTTTCAGTAACATAACTGTTTTTGTATTAATCACGATGGTAGGAGCATCGGGAGAACACCACCTGTTGGTCGTCGGCACACGACCCGGGAGAGGAGAAGAGTCTGCTCTACGCTAGCTAGTTGGTATTTTACTTAAAATACCTGGCGCCCGACATCTACAAGTAGAAGAGTTGGTGAGAATCTACGGAACATTTACCTGTCCTGCTCCCAACCTTAATGAATACCACTTTGCTCCACTACCTTGCCATCGCAACATTTCGCGATCATTTAAAATGTCTTAAAAATTCGGCCATCATAACCCTCGCCTAACATCAAAATGACTCAAAAGGTCTTACAGCTTGATAAGTCTACATTTATGTATCAAATCTAGAATACTACTTATCGAGTAAAAGTATGCCCCCTCGAGGTAGCTGATTGACCCCGAACAAAGCATGTACAGGGATTAAATACACAGGTCCACCACATGGCGCCACCCATCACAACAATGATATGAATTTTCGTCATAAATTAATGTGATTACAAGAATCAAGTAGTGTTTACAATACTTCTTAGAGGGGTCGTGGAATTCACGACCAATGGTGGTTGACGTTACCAGATATGGTGAACGGACGCAGTGGTCACCTATTTCCCTTAGAGGGGTCTACCGGATGGTGCTGCCACCAGGCGATAAACAGCCGAAGCACCCTCGCCCGCAGTGCCTGCGGCCGGATGGTGCTGCCACCAGGCGATAAACAGCCGAAGCACCCTCGCCCGCAGTGCCTGCGGCCGGATGGTGCTGCCACCAGGCGATAAACAGCCGAAGAACCCTGCCGCTTAACAGTTGTTTGCCATGGCTGCGATCTGCTGCTTGTGAAAAATTTGCTCGTACATTGACACGTTTTCCGTTAACCCAAGCCATTAAATGTCTTTTTAAGGTAACGTGGATATGACGTGACTATTGCAGGTTAGTTATTCAATAAATTTAAGCAATTTTTAGAGTTTTTAACACCAAAATCGGTGTATTTAAATGTACATGCCTGTCGGCACTGCGCCGTAAACATGCCAGGTAACCCAAACGCAGTCATTAATCGAATGGGTGATTATGGCGACTTGGTCCAGCCTGCTAATTAAATAGTTTATTTGTAGAGTTCATTAATAATAATCCGAGGGCGATTGGCGATGTGGTCCAGCTCATCGCAATATATAATCACGAATAAAACATGCTAACTGTTAACACACTGTGTAAAAAAAAAAATGCCATTAACAGCTATCTAACATCTTGCATAATCAAAACATTTTTCCAACACATTATCGGCAAAAATACATCAGATAAATATCTTTATTGTGATAAAAAGCCTTGTCTCGGAAACTTTGCTGTGCCGGAATAAATAAGATGTTGGCCAGCTTACCGAAAAGACAAAGATGCTGTATTGGAATCAGCCCAGAATATTATTTGAGGTATTGGCGACAGGTTGGCTGTGAGATATCGCTGCGACATAATTCAGATGATAGCTTACTGTTATCCTAATTAATAGAGAGGGCCGTTTTGTTTTCTCTAACGGCAAACATTCTGTCTCAAAAAAAAGAAATCATACCACTAACAGTTAGCTAACATCTTGCCTATTCAAAACACTTTCCAAAGTTTGCCGGCAAAAATACATCATATTTTTGTATTTATTGTGATAAAGAGCCTTGTCTCGAAAACGTCACTGAGACGGAATAAATAAGATGATGGCCAGCTTACTGAAAAGACAAAGAGGCTCTATTGGAATCTGCCAACACTTGGCCGACAGTTTGTGTTTGCTGGGGTAAGGTTTCCTGGATTTCGGTTTTTTTGGCTTATACCAGCATCGATGTTAATTATTAAATTAAGTTCGTCAATTGCTGTTCTCGCTCAAATAAAAAATTTCTCAAGGAATGCAGCTTTCGGCTAAATGTGGAAGCAAAATGTAAAAGAAATGTTTTTAAGAATCATCCCCGTTTTACTCCGATTTTCTTTTCAAATGATTTTAAAAAAAAATATTAATGACGGAAAAGAATGAAAACCTCAAACCCACCTACTTGCCGCTGGTTGTCGGTGTTCCGTACCGCAGTTTTATTCATGGTCATGTGGCATGCATCGGTGAAGTTTTATATCATTTGGGATGTGTTGGAGACGAAATACTCATGTGCAACGAGGAAAAAAATTTACCTCTCTTTGATATCAAGGTATGTTTTTAAGATGAATCTCTACACAATAGATAAATTGGCCTTTCAACAAGTACGCGAAACTACTAAGAACAGCGAACTGCTATTATACAATTCAAAGTAACATAGGAGTAACCATTGATAATGACATTTATGCGCATTTAACGGGTTGTACGCTAGAAAAAATTTACATAGAACAAAAGACAAGAATAAATTGAAATTTATTCAAGTGTAAATACTTTTTTGTGGGGAAAAATAAACTATTTTAAATACATCAATGAATAAAAAGTATTTTTTCTTAACATATTTTGATTTCCTATTTTCATCCCTTCTATCCCTACTTCCTATAATCTTTACATATTACCATAGATCATCTTCACTATGTAAAACATTTTTACATGCTGTATATGTGTATAAGGCAATTAATAAAAACTGCAAATATATGTGTGTGTACCATTACTGGTACAATTTATTAATCTAAATATTAGGGTTGGTTTTATGGAAATTTAAAAATAAAAGAGTAGTCTCGGCGAATACACCATTTGGTGCGAGTAAGAGGGGCTACTAATTCAGGAACTGGAGTGTCTCGCAATCAATAAATGAAAATGGATAAGAAATAATTTCTATTATGAAAAAAAAAAAAAAAACTCTATAATTTTATCTTTGCGATTAGAGAGTTGTAAAGATGAAACCGACATGAAAATTAAATAAACAAGCGAATCATTCAGAATTTATGGAATCGGTTGAATTCATAAAACTAGATCCACTGTTATACTTGGATATTTTTTACATTTGACAGTTATAAATAATAAATATTTTTTACGATTCCATATTGAGTTTAATTGGTGTAAATATACGTATATTCGTAAATAACTGGATGGGACGAAGTTCTATCGGATTCAGCCCAGAATATTATTTTAACTATTGGCGAATGGTTGGTTGTGAGATATCATACCGGCATAATTTATGCGATATCCACCTGTTATAAAAAAAAAGTGGGCCATTGTCTTTTTTTCTAATGCCAAACATTCTGTCTCAAAAAAGGTATCAAGCCATTAACAGCTAGATAACATCTTGCCTATTAAAAACACTTTCCAAAATTTTGTCGGCAAAAAGACATATTTATATCTTTACTGTGATAAAGAGCCTATTGTCCCGAAAACGTTACTGGGCCGGAATAAATAAGATGATGGCCAGCTTACCAAAAAGATAAAAATGCTGTATGGGAATCGGCCCAGAAACATTTTTTAGATGCATGCAACATGTTTGCTCTGCGATATCATGCCGACATATTTACGGTGATATCCATCTGTTATCCAAAATAAAATACCAGGCCTTTATCTTTATCAAAACGGCTAGCAATCGGTCTCAAAAAAGACACCAGGCCGATGTCAGATGGCTATCTTCTGGCATTTAACCTACAGTTGACAACAGTACAGGTATTGGGTCGGCATAAATATAAATATAATGTAAGTGAAAGGTATTTTTTACCATAGGGGATGATTCTTAATGAACCATGTATTACCTAATGAGAATGATTAGTCAAATGATAATATTATGACCTGTACCACGTGTTCCTA
Source organism: Dryococelus australis (assembly GCA_029891345.1). NCBI lineage: Eukaryota > Metazoa > Arthropoda > Insecta > Phasmatodea > Phasmatidae > Dryococelus > Dryococelus australis. The sequence goes on from CM057002.1 coordinate 127,529,910, forward strand.
TCCATAATGCTGTTTGTCCGGCCATGGCCGGCAAAGTTAGCACAGCGGGGCTGCACACTCTGGCATCATAAAGTGTGCGCCTAGTCCCTGGAGCGATCAGGCGCAGAGCCATTGCAACGGCACGTCGGAGCATAGCAGCCGGTGGTTGCCATGGAAATCCCGCGGAGAAGGATGAAATGAGCGAATCGTATGGACCAAGAAAATAAGCCCTAATTACAGACATTGTTGATATATTTTAATTAAAATACTTATTTCTTTTGTTTATGTGTGTGTTAACTCTTTACAATGCAAGTGTTATGTATCATTATTTATTTCATCATTCATGCAGTGCTTTATCCATTCCAATCACGAAAGTTTTATATTGCAAGCTTCTTTTCAATCTTTTTTTAATGTTTAATTAGTTATTTAGTATATTGCAAGTACAGGAACTGAAAGTCACGACAGAAAGTAGTCCCGTTTCGGCGCGAGGGTAAGCTGAGGCGAGACCGCGTGTTGAGTTGGAAGTCAATCACCGCGTAGCAACCAACAGAGGTGAAGAGTGTGTCGTGAGCTCCGGCGTTTTCCCATGCGCTTCTGGCGGCCTTCAATATTTTGCATCTGGGCATTAACTACAACAAACTTAACGTTATACTGGAACCTTTCTTTGCTATAGTCGCCCGGTAAGCCACCTCCTCCCCCCGCGGGAATAAAATCGCCCCAGGGAGCTTTATTGTGCAAGTAACCATTGTTTGCCGTAAGATGTTTTGTCAGTTCTACCGCATGGCTGGATATAATAGCCAGCAGTGTTCATGTAAAGTGCCCTCGTCGAAGGGAGTGTAATTCAACGTAATAAATACGACTGTGAACTGAGCGGTACGTACTTTATTTATGTCGTATCATGCATGTCAGGGGATGGGCCCTTATAATACCCGCTCATTCTCCTTACATAAGTCATTTAATTTCCAAGTGTTTATGAGTTTTCTTTTGCATTGTATGGGCGTATGGGAGGCCCTGACAGCCCACGTAAGCGGATGTAAAAATTAGGTATCTTTCCCGCCAAAATCAACAATGGTGCATAGCCGACTGACGGGTAATCCTTTAGCAAACATCATTCATCTGGAGTAGTATTCAACGGGACAGAGGTCAACACTCCAACGGCGAGGAGATGCAGCATCAACATTGACAACGCCTTGATGGTGTCTGGTGCAAACCGGGTATAATAATTCCTAGACCTCACCATCACTGCTCCTGAAAACCTCATTTAACCCTTTACCATCCCACCAACAGGTGTCAGTTGGCACCTCTCCATGTGGCCAAATCTACGGCCTTAAAATTTTCCCGCCAAAAAGTTTTTGAAAATTTTCCAAAATTTCCAAAGTTTTTCCTGGATATAAATTTTTCCCGCTCTTTCCTACCGACAAATGCGTGAGGATGGCAGGAAGGCAGGAAGGGCGACGACAGCATCGGGACGCTTATTGGACGCTGCATAGATGCTTGGAAAGCTTGTCAGCATTCAACGGGCGACGCCACGCCGGAATCCACACCACGCCGTTTGGAGGAGGAGCAGAGAGAATCCGCGAGGAGGAGAAGTTACGGGGTGGAGGTTACCCTCCCCGGCCACGCAGGATTCATCGCCGCCGACAGTCAGCTGACACCCTCATGTACGCCGCGCATCAGCTGGGCGTGGGTCATCAACTCTGCACGGGGTAAGCAGGCGAGCCTTGTCGTGAGAGGGCAGGGCGATCGCTTTTCCCCAACCCAGTGCTTCCATGACAGTTCGTTCGTGTCTACCACACACGTGGCTTTGTTTACAAACAAATCATGGCTGGCAGGATGACTGACAGCTCGCCTGAGCTGTGGTGTCCTGAGGGTTTGTGCACTATGGTGTATCCTGGACAATTAGCAGGTGACATTAAGACTTGTAAATGCCATCATAAGACCAGCCCTACGAACACCGCTGGTGGCACCCGGATGAGGGAAAATGACTGTAGTAGTGAAGTGAAGCACAACAGTCAAATTTCTCAAAATTATCCCACACAAGTAAAATATGAAAGTGAACATTTCCCAAATTATGCATTCCCGAAACATTGTGATAACTTGCTATGCAAAGGCCAGGGTACCACTGAACTTCAGTGTGTACAATGTGACATAAAGTACCACCAAGAATGCATCGGTTACACGGAACACAAATCCGTTTCAGGACTCACTATGTACCCAACTAAAATGGGGTTAATGTAGGTTTTTTTTCTTAAAGTTACAAGCGGCAGAAAACACTTAGGAAACTGTAATTTTGAGAGAGAGAGAGAGAGAGAGAGAGGGAGAGAGGGAGGGAGAGAGAGAGAGATAGAGAGAGAGGGAGAGAGAGAGAGAGAGAGAGAGAGAGAGAGAGAGAGAGAGAGAGAGAGAGAGAGAGAGAGAGAGAGAGAGACTTATTTTCTTGACAACCATGGAGTTGGTTATAAGTTAATTTAATAAACACATTTAAGCACCTTACAAAACGGAAATTTCAATTAAAACATTTTACTGGCGGCCTAGCGTCATCAACTAGTATTAAATTACCTTGACTTTCAAAAATTGATCCCCGCGTAAAAATTGAGCAACGCCAGTTACCGGAAACGTCTTTGCCAGCCTTTTCGGATAAAATTAATTGATAAGGTTATTTTACGTAATAATAGGAGAGTTTTAGTTGAATATGTTAGCGAGTTAATTAGTTATCAAAAAGGAATTCGTTTGTTAATAACCTCACATACCCTAAATTTAAATTTTTTTAAATTTAGGATCTCAGAAAAGCAGCTGGGTGTTTTCTGCATAGCTTGATTTCAAAATGTGATACAAGACATAGTCCCAGAAAAATACCTCGAAAAGGACTTGCCAATTTTAGCATGTCAATAAAAATAGTGTTTATTTTGGACGCAAGACGCATTTACAAATACCGAGAATCGAAGAAAATTAATTTATGTATTTCAAAATATTACCCGTAGAAGTTCTTTCTATAATACAGCTTTCAAATATTCCAATTTCCTTACACATTGCAAATAAGAATAAAATAATTTCTAATCGTTGTTCGTATGAGCAGAGTACAGTACGGTATTATGAGGTTTGCGGTAACAACGTTAACATACCAAAATATCTGTAAAGAAAACTGGGTAACACATAACTTTCCACCTTAGAAAAATCGTAAATAAAGTAAGCTTTGAGAGGATAAAGTAAGCTTTGAGAGGATAAAGTAAGCTTTGAGAGGATAAAGTAAGCTTTGAGAGGATAAAGTAAGCTTTGAGAGGATAAAGTAAGCTTTGAGAGGATATTTACTCAAGATTTTATTGCAGGTTGACTTCACTAGGAATGGTTATCCTGTGAATTGGCAAAAAAGAGTCTCTTCATGTTGTACGTTATACAGAATGATTCTCAATAAGACTGACAAACTTCGGGAGGTGATTCTTCATGTAAAAGTAAAACATATGTTATGTGACACTTTATACCTAAATCGAATATTAAGGGAGGTATGAGCTGTTATAAAACAACGAGATTTGAAGCCGTATTTGTGCAAAATATCGGCTCTTACGTTGAAGACGCCGATAACATACCTACAATAATATTCCGAAAGTTGTCATTGTATTTTATTTCGTTACCGTAATTTTGCACAAATACAGTTATAAACTTCGTTTTTTAAGGGCTCATACCTCCCTTTATATTCGGTTTACATATAAAGTGTCACATATGTTTTCCTTTTACTTTTTCATGAAGAGTCACCTCCCGAAGTTTGTTGGTCTAATTGCGAATCATTCTGTATATTTCCCAACAAATCTTGCACAAACTTGAGTAAAACGATACTTGGCGCAAGACGTAATAAGAGAACAATAACATTCTGAAGTGTATTATTTGTGACTATTCTATGCAAAGAACGTATGTGGTACCACAAATTGCTTCTGTTGCAACAATGGCCGCGTGTTTATAAATGTTATAAAAATATTACATGGCACTTTATGTAGTTTCTGTATGGAAGACCTCATGAATAGCAGGAGCGATTACTGAGGAAAGGTGGGCCTGTCGGCCAGTCAAGTACTGAAAGTAAGTCTTTGTCTCTTGTTGGTCAGCGAAAATTAAGAACGAGAGTGGAAAGGAAAGACTGTGAGTGCCGAAGAAGGTGTCACGTCTACCCATTCGCAGGCGGACAAGCAGCAATTGGAGAAATGAGCGATCGTAGAAGTGGCCTACTTGCCATCGGAGAAATGGACAATCGTAGAAGTGGCCTACTTGCCATCGGAGAAATGGACAATCGTAGAAGTGGCCTACTTGCCATCGGAGAAATGGACAATCGGAGAAGTCGTCGTTTCCCAAAATTTCATAGTTGTAATAGAATTCGGATCGGACAGCCTTGTTCTAAAAATGGCAAGGCTTCGAGCTACTAAATAGATTCCTCCTTCAGTCTCCCGACATTGTTATCACCGCAAATCACTTACTTTTGATCACATAAACCAACCATAGACCTTTGCGCTACCATTTCGCAGTATATTGAAAAAAAAAAAAAAATTCCAGATATTTCAATGCTGTACGAGTGCTAGTTGTTTGCTATTGACTCAAAATCCTTAGTATATGCTTTATTTTCATTGGCGTGATTTTTTTTAAGTGACGACTTTTAGGGAAACTAACTCCTTCAAATACTGTTAGGTCAGCGAATTTCCACGAAGTAACTCCGCGGCACAAGAAGGTTTTATTCTTTATTTTCCATTATCATTACAAAGAAATCCGAACAGTTTCGCTACAATAGGTTACTTAATTTTTCTATACAACAAACGTCATAATTCGAAGACCAATCTGTGGTAGGCAGAATGAATTCCTCAGTCAATGTCTGCTTCGTTAGAATGAAACAGAGATTTATATTAGAGACAAATCGTTGTGTCAACATTATTGGATTATTTTCCGGGGGTCGTATTACAGACGAGAAATTCCTCGCATTTAATTATATTGAAGAAATTTCTTATAATTTTACACGCAAATTCTGTTATTCGTATCTAGAGAGCTAAGCTGAAAAAAATAGATTTTAACTAAAAATTAACATTATTAAAAATTTAAGCAGTTGAAGCACAAAGTTGCACAAATTATTTTCGAAATATCCCATTGCTATTTTCCATTTGTACGATAGGCCTATGTGTAGCTTTTATAGCTGCGTACCGAAATTTTCAAGTCTCCAATTTATGACATGTCCACTGAAAATAAATAATTTATGGCGACTACAATATGTTTTGCTAGTACTCAGCATGTCAATATTTTTTTAGTGGCGAACACAGAATATTTTAACTGTCGGCAGTAAACTATAGGCCACTAAATAATTTTTCTGCGATAGTCTTCGAATACTCGTACATTGGATTTACTTCAAAAAATGGATCACGATTTACTGCAGCTGCCAATGAGGGCTATGAAACCACAGCAAATCCACATGTAAATAAACCGTAAGACCACGCAGCCTGGTTCTCGGTGAGAAATCCAGCTCCGTGGATCAGTAGCCACTTAACAAATAGCCGTGGCCCGAGTACACAGGCAACTATGCAGCTTGTCACAGAACTCAGTAAAGACTAGATTTTAAATTGCTTTGTTCATTCATGTGTAACGTCCCAGGTAAAGATCACTTTAGCTGAAAGGGCGAATTACTTACTTGAACAAACAACATAGCAATAGGTATACAGTATATACAGTGTCGTGACGCCCAAACAAAAAAAACAATAAAATTCCTCGGGTGTTTAACAATGGTTTAGGTGTAGGAAGAAAACGAGATTTCTAATGGGAAAGCTTGGTATAGGCTGTTCACGATAAAATGAGCACTTCTGAGGCCCTAGTTACTTTTTTCTTCGAGCCATTTTTTATACTTTAACAGTCTTTCTGAATAAATATGGGTATGTAAGTAATAAACAGAGTGTGTATATTCTACCGCACTCGGAAGTACCGCCTAAGTCTCAAATAAAACATATTTATTGACTATTATTCCAAATTAGACGGCTTTCAAAAGTGCTCACTTTACCGTGAATAGTCTATATAGGGAAAATTTCCATCACAAAGTGCAATAATATTTCAAAGAGAATGCTTTTAAGCTGACGGTAAAAGAAGAAATCCTGTATCTAAGTGTGTTGCAAATGTCTTAGTTCCAATAGTGACGTCTAAGACTTCATTCCCTGATGAATTATATGATGTTAAGGGCGAAATAAATACTGATGTATTTAATGGCAATTTTTCTATTCTTTTGTCATATTTTAATCCAAAGTTTTGCTAAATAATATTTTTCGACGAATTATTTAATATGTCATAACATTTCCTAGCATTTCCGCTGTGCTGCGAAGAATAATTTTTCTTTGCCTAGGTTCTATCAAAGAACGCAACTCAGTGAATATAACATAGTCAAACTTATTTCGTAAACAACTATAACTCTCCCATTTGTTTCGGCAAAAATCAGATACATATACTATAATCCGGCACACATGCAAGGCCATTATAACACAGCCCATAACGTTTCTTTTGCCAGATTTTTAGCTGATTGGAATACGCACGATGTAAAAGTATAATTTAAATAAAAATTTATACACAACATTTTTTATGTATTTTTTTTTCATTTTTATATACAAATGGTAACAAAAACAGTATGTGTAATTTTAGATACATTTTATCAAGAACCCAGAGAAAACTATATTAAGCCTTTAGTGGAAATACGTTAAGGTGTGGCTTTATAAATATCATGTTGATATTAATTTACTCATTCAGTAGTTTGTGTAAAAACACATCCACTCCCTGTACTAAACTCGTAAATTGTGAATTTTACTGTTGCATGGTCGTTGTATAAACATTGGATATCAGTCGAGTTGAACATATTTCGATGTGTAATAGTGCAGGGACCGTCTATCTGTGAACTTATATTACATTCTGGAATACCGGTTAGTGTTGAGTTACTCGTACGAATTTTCGGCAATTTTTAATCATGTGCAATTTGTAGAATTCAGTAGATTATTCTTTACCTTTAACATATGACCCTAGGAATATAAATTAATTCGTTTGGAACATGTGACTGTATTGCTTTGCTAACTGTAACATAGGAATTAAAATTATACAGTTTCACAAATGTGCAGAAATACCCGTACGTCAGGTAATGCCAGTTTTCGGTGATTCTACTGGTTTTGTACACTATTTACGAAAGAATACTAACACATGTCATTTAGTGGTAAGGGGAAAATTTGCGACATATATGTAGATTTTATTTTCGTGGAAAAAGCTATGAATGGTACATTTTATTTTCTGCTAAATAGAAACAGTAATTTTGAAGCTTTCAGTGTATAGTTATTATCACGGTATACGTGTAATTCTACTCATGTTAAAAATAAATTTACTTCTACGCAGAGGGGATAAAACATCTGTATGTGAAAAAGTATACCAAATTTGGTGGAAATTGCGCTACCACATACATTTGTGTGAAACCGAACAAATTTTTATAGCGCATGGCTTTTCGTGGCGAATGTGGCGCCCCGCGCTTTTTGAAGTCAAAACTTTCGAAGTTTAGGCCCCAGAGGCAGCAAAGTGAGAGAGGGAAAAAATTTTTTCGCAAAGCTCTTGAGACATAATTTAGAGTGCGCGGAGCTGCAATAAACTAGCAATGCCGCGAGCATTTGCCCTCGCTCGAACGACCAGTCCGTCGGGATGTGTTCCTTGTTACGAGTCGGCTCGAATGAGGCCACCGCCTGCCCTTAGGGACTCTTAACTGCGAGGTTCACCTTCCCGCCAGTCACGTCTTCACGTGATGACGACCTCCCCGTCACTAACTCCTTCAAGCCCTCCCGACGTTGTTATTACTGGACGTCCTGAATATTCGCGGATTCATTTCAGAACAAGCAAGACTTCATGAGATGTACAGTCTGTAGTAATAATGACGGTAGCAGTAATGTTTATAGTAGTTGAAGAACAATAAATGGCACCAATAATAATGACGGTAGCAGTAATAGTTGCACTCTGGTAATGTTTATAGTAGTTGAAGAACAATAAATGGCACCAATAATAATGACGGTAGCAGTAATAGTTGCACTCTGGTAATGTTTATAGTAGTTGCAGAACAATAAATGGCACCAATAATAATGACGGTAGCAGTAATAGTTGCACTCTGGTAATGTTTATAGTAGTTGAAGAACAATAAATGGCACCAATAATAATGACGGTAGCAGTAATAGTTGCACTCTGGTAATGTTTATAGTAGTTGCAGAACAATAAATGGCACCAATAATAATTGATGGCAGTGTTGCAGATATTGCGATATACTTTATTATTAATAACTGATATTATTATTATTAAAGGTTACTTTTTTGAGTTATTAAAATAATACATTTATTTCCATTTAATCATTCTATTATTTTCGGTATTCAAAAGTGAAAATGTGAGATACGTCTTATTACAATGAAATATATTATTAAATATTCCACCCAGATTGTTTTAATTAACATTTTGAATTTATATTTATTGGCCATTATGATAATAGATCTTAATAGTAACATTGTGGCAATAGTTTATGCTAGAAAATATGTTAATGTTGATTCTTTAGCGGTTATGATGTTTTTACTCTATAATTATTGATAAGAAAGAAAATTATATTAACTTCTATTCCTATTCATTCTATGAACCCGAGTTGAATCAATTAGAGTAGATTACGCGAAAAATAAAAAAAGAAAAGAAAATAATACGTATGTTGATTTATTAAAAAATATAAAAGGATAATATTTCATTGATGAGGTATGAACCCATTAGCTTCTTAATAACTTATTTTTCTATACTTTGTTGTATCCATGGCTCATACAAGTGTTTGATACTGTAGGTGGCAGTTTAGTTATGTTAAGTACACACAGTGTAATTAATAATACTATGACATTTTATATTTCATCAAAATAAACTTCTAAATCAAGCATTTCAATACGTTAATTTCATCAACATTTTTCACACTTTCAAAATTTCTTTTGTTTTTGTTTTCTTGGAGCTTATTTCGTTTCAACTTTCGAGCTAGAAGTTGAGAAAGACCAAATTAGATTCGAAAAAAAAATTATTTGAACAAAAGTTTTTCAAGGTGTTAGTAGTGGAGGTAATAGCTGTAGACGTGTAGTGGCGACAGTAGAAGCAATAGTAGTAGCTTTAATAATACCATAAGAAGAGTTAGTAGCGGTAGTAGCAGCGGTAGGCGTAGCAGTAGTAGTATTAATATTAGTAGCAAGTGAAGTAATATATTATCCTCTGTCGCGTAGATTTCTAATTATTGCGCCTGGTGTCGCAGATGCGTCACAAAATCTACGTTTCTCGGACTGGTACGTCCTCAAGCTCTGGATACCATGTGATCCACTGAATTATTTGATTTTTTTTTTGTCGATTTCATGTTGTGATTTTCTGAGTTTCGCAGTTATACGCGAATATATTGTAATTTTGGTTGTCATGATTTTTTTATGGCCGTAGTGCATATCTTATGGGTTAAAACAAAAGTTCTTTTTTTCAATTGAATGAGTTTTTATATGACAACCAGGGTGACTGCGGGCCAATAATGAACCTGCAAGAAAGCCCATGCTACCTGGTGTGAGGTGTAGAATGGAGAAAAACAGGAGAGCCCCGAGGAAACCCACTGAACAAACGTAATCTCCACCACGATTCCCGCGTGTGGAAAACTAGTTTTACCATGAAACATATCGAAGCCGTACCGTCGAGCATAGGTAGGCTTAAGATAACTACACATTCCACCTATAACATAAGGGAATTTCCGTCCATAAGTGTTACTTTAAGACAGCTACACATTCCACCTATAACATAAGGGAATTTCCGTCCATAAGTGTTACTTTAAGACAGCTGCACATTACACCTGTAACATAAGGGAATTTCCGTCCATAAGTGTTACTTTAAGACAGCTACACATTCCACCTATAACATAAGGGAATTTCCGTCCATAAGTGTTACTTTAAGCCAGCTACACATTACACCTGTAACATAAGGGAATTTCCGTCCATAAGTGTTACTTTAAGACAGCTACACGTTCCACCTATAACATAAGGGAATTTCCGTCCATAAGTGTTACTTTAAGACAGCTACACGTTCCACCTGTAACATAAGGGAATTTCCGTCCATAAGTGTTACTTTAAGACAGCTACACATTCCACCTGTAACATAAGGGAATTTCCGTCCATAAGTGTTACTTTAAGACAGCTACACGTTCCACCTGTAACATAAGGGAATTTCCGTCCATAAGTGTTACTTTAAGCCAGCTACACATTCCACCTGTAACATAAGGGAATTTCCGTCCATAAGTGTTACTTTAAGACAGCTACACATTCCACCTGTAACATAAGGGAATTTCCGTCCATAAGTGTTACTTTAAGACAGCTACACATTCCACCTGTAACATAAGGGAATTTCCGTCCATAAGTGTTACTTTAAGAGCTGTACATCGACACAGTTTTTTATATATCACGGTAAAGTGAGCACTTTTGAAAGCCCTCTCAATTGTAATATCAGTTCATTAATATTACTGTCAGCCTTAGGCGTTATTTTCCGAGTGAGGTGGAATATACACACTGTGCTTATTACTTACTTGGCAAAATTTATTTGAAAAAGTGCTTCAAGGATAAAAAATGGCTAAAAGGAAAAAGTAACTAGGGCCTCAAAAGTCCTCACTTTACCGTGAACAGCCAGTATCGATAGCTATCTGATACATAAGAAATCTCAATATTTTCGCTATACTATATCATTCTGTCCATCACGCCATGAAAAAATTGCGGAAGGAGACAACATCATCTACGCAAAATGCATATAAACATTGATTTTATTTCAGTGTACATACACGGTAGAAAAATACTTTCGAATCTTTCTGTATAGCGAGTAAAGGTGTTTATTTAACTCTGTTTAGCTTTTACTAAATAATTCTCGCTTTAATTTAAACGGAAGGTTAAAGAAACTCATACTATCTATTATTAACTTCTTCTTTATACATTTTTATGCAATATAAATTTTTTTACTGTAGTGAAAAAATTCTTTACTCTGTTTTTTTTTTTTTTTTTTACATTTAAGACATGTTGCTGTATACCAAAGAAAAGTGTTATTAAATATTTCCTTTTGTTCATTACAATCTTTAGTAGGTACCTATCGAAACATTCTGAATGCCACATTACCAAACAGCAAAGTCCTTAAATAATCTACATACATTCAAAGTTCAGTAACTGAATGTATTACAAAGGATACTGCTGAACTATTACAACCGCAATGAAGGTTTAACATTTCCGTTAATATAAAGTTCATACACAAATTTTGTTTGATCAGTGCTATTTATCAGTGCTTCATATTTAGTTTTTTTTTTTTTTTTTTTGCTGCAACAAAACCAATAGAGTTGTTTTTAGAATATAAAGAAAATTAAACTTCATTATGCCGATGTTGACGTGAAGCAGAAAGAGATTTATTTTATCGTCATTTGTGTTTCCTTTTACTTTTCAATACACGATTACTACAGATGGTAGTAAAATGATTGATACGCGATTTTATTTTGCCCATAGTTTACCGGAACGTAATTTAATAAATCATATTATTGAAAATGTTTGATTATTATCTCGAAAGACTGTGCTGTTAACGCATATATTATAGTGATGGCGTAACTATTTTTTCACAAACTCGTGTACAGTATTGAAACAATTTTTCTTAACTTTCAATCTAGCTATAAATTATCGGCTTTCTGTAAATCATCTGGTATCACTTGTGTGTGTATATGCACTCATAGTGTATCATTATCGTTAACATCCCAAATCATGTTTGATGTTAGAATAAAATATGCTGGAAAAATCCGCTTATGCTATCGATACCACACGAATCAGAAAAATTAAATTTTATGCCAGTAGCAATCAATAGCAATATCATTATCAGAATTTCTCTGAACATAATTTAAAGGTACTATGTAAGCAAAATTCATAACATGTACATTGCTGGAGTGTTAAATTATATAATATTCATCAACTTTTATTAGATAGAAAGATTATCTCGAAAAGGTGTCGTGTTTTTATCTCAAACTGAATTAGCTTATTGACACTTTATAAATTATGTTTTTATGTTGTTAATTTAATTTGGCAGTGCTAAGCATAACATAGTTTAAGAACAATGAAAACGACGCAAAACACGCACGTCTTCTAGATATAAAGAAATAACCAATCCTGGAACATGATGGAAATATTTTAGTTCCCAGCCGTATTATTCCGCATATTCCAAGCAGCAATTCGCACCAACGTGAGGTCGACGTATAAATAATTTGTATTCCAAGCCCCCTTGAGGTTGATGCGTAATGTTGGCAGGAAATAAAATGACGTACGTTTTTACCTGGTGTGTCTGACCTAAGGAGCAGGGGGAGAGGAGGGAGGGAAGAGTCTTTGGCGGTTCTTAACTTCGATATCTTGAGAGCCGATGAGGATGAAACATAGGTGAGTACGGGGAAGTGCCGAACTGAAAGGGCGGAGGAAACAAGGAGATCCCCGAGAAAACCCGCCGACCAGACCCGTCCTCCGGCACGGTTCCCACATGAGAAAATACGGGAGCGACTCCACCGGAATCGAACCATGTTCACCTAAGTGGTGTGCGAGTAGTCTAGCCACTAAACAACCGCGGCCCCTGAGGAGCAGAGTGACTTTCATTTCGCATGATTCGTTTTGTAGAAGTACTGTAATATGGCTCTAGTCCCGCCAATGTCGGCAGCTCGCCTGCTGTGTAGGAGGGTGGGATGGAAGGAGCCACCCACATCTAGCCTGTCCTGTGACACGGGTTCAAAGGTCGCGGCCACCTGGTGGCCGTGGTGGCCACGCCTCCTACGCAGAGGAAACACCAATCACTTAAGGTCCCACGCCCGCGCAACGAGTGACTCAGAATTCTAGTGCCCTGCCGGCAATCAAGTGTGTGGGCCGAAGCGCATTACGATCAATGTCTGCCTTCACCTTTTACCTTTATCTTCAAGTCCGTGAGATCTTCGCACTTTTAGACTCACGTCAACTCTATCAGACCATTTAAGTTTATGTTTTCTGGTGTTGCAGATTTGAAACAGTTGTGGGCCCTGTGCTTTACTGTAGTCGTCTTTGCACTTGTTTAGTTCTCACACTCAGTAGGTGATCTTCGTATTCAGCTAAGGTGGTGAGAACAATAGTAGCCTACGGTTTGCCAATGAATTACCAGAAGATAAACTCATTGGGCACTGGAACTTGCTGTGTACAGTACATGCCGAAAATAATAATTTTGTTTGCACACAGTTGCGCACACGCTGATGTATGTGAATTGATTAATTCATGTTCTCAGGCATTGCAACAGTGTAATATTTTGATGCGTGCTGTATCAAAGCCGCAAATAATGACCTGTGAGCTTAGTGTTAAGTTATATAGACCGAGCACTTTTGAAATCAACTTTTGAACAATGTCACTGTCCCTAACTGTATCTATTTTAACGGACACGTGTCTGACCTGCTCCCAGTAAAGTTAGTTACGACGTAGGGAATGCAACTCAATTACGTAACGTCAAATTACAATTGAGAGGTAACCATTTGTGAATACTGAACTCATTAAATTTGATTTATTTTGTTAACACGTGTAAATGTAGGTATTGGATAACTTGTTAAATATCTACTTTACTAAGAATTTCGCAGTTCCACTTGATATATTACTCTCATAACTTTTCTGGAAAACTTCCTAAACTCTAATGGGATATTTAAATCCATACAATGTATGGTAATTATACCACACATCAAGCTGCAGATATAGGAATGTTTAGCAGAGCTAGTATACAAAGTTGGGAACTTCCCTATGCATTTGACTGTTTCCTGAGCAAATGTAGGAACGCTACAATGAATGTATAGGGGAAAACATTACCATTCCTGCTTTCTCACTAAGCTTACTGGTATGGTAAATTTCCGAATAATTTCTTACGGTGTACGCACGAATAAAGTGATACGGTGCATGGAAATATTAATTTTACATATAGTGGAAAAAACACACACTGTGCATACAAATAGATCCGAAGCAGGGCTTTCAAAAGTGCTCAATTTACAATGATCAGCTTTCAGTGATGTGGAAAGCTTAGTAATGTTGAATTGTAAATTGTTTTACAATACAGGTAGCCTGAAGGAGAGCCGCTGGACACTGAGCCCAGCAATGTACAGCACTGACCAAACATGCACGTTCCAGTGCAGCATGCGCGATATCGTGAACACAGGGAGTGAATGGGTTTCTGTTCATAGTTTCCGAAAAAAAAAAAAAAAAAAAAAAAAACATGGATAGTTTTGCTGATTAGGTAATCTTCAGAAACGTGTACGTTCATAAATAAGTTACACTGAGACTCCACACTAATGCCTAAATACGCTGGAAAATGGCGAAAAATCTCATAGCCAACATTTAATCGTTGACACTATAATAAGTTTATATTTTTCTATTGGGTGAGAAAGATTTTAATAAGCAAATTTTTTTGCAGACCAATCACAGACGTTCTGTTCTAGAGTATCAAGTTCCTCATTGGCCCTATGAAATTAGACAGTAGCTTTACGAACTTATGACAGCTAATAAGGAAAGTAAACACTCAGACATTTGTAGAGTACGTCGCTTCCTACTTAGTAAACTGTCAAATTTATTCGCGGTAAAATATCGCCTCTAGTGTTGCCGCGGAGCCACGGTGGCGCAGTGGCTAGGTCACTCGCCTACCAACATGCAGAGTCGCGTTATATTACTGGCGGGGTAGCTCCCAGATTTTCACACGTGGGAATTGTGCCGGTTTTTTTTAGGGATCTCCTGTTTCCCCCCATCCTTGCATTCCGACGCTGTTCCATACTCCCCTCGCTTCACACTCAACTTCTCTCAAGTACGTCATGTTAAGATCCACACAAATATCTCCACTCCAATACTAATGCCGAACTCATAACTTAAGACGAGTGAAATCGAACGAAAATGTAAAAGTAGTATTTCTTGTCATAAAGTCAACGGACAGTAAAATACTTCCTATAATTTTATTTTATGTTTGTAATTGTGTATATTGGTCTACAAATCACTGATATCGCCAGCGTTTTCCAATGCTTACCTATAAAGAACATCAAAGTTATACTGGGAATGATTATATCTTGCAATTTCCATATATTTCAGCAAATAAACAAACATAATGCGATACCGTTCTAGATGAATTCAGATCGTTCTAAAAAATATAGCCAATTAGTAAAACTCATGAAATAATTTTTAAAGCGATTTACTTAATTACTAATTTACTACTGTTACTTGGTCGATGAATTCCAGTTTATTTAGCGCATTCCAGGCGAAAACTGGACTTTCTAGACGTATAATCAAAATAGGGAGTGAAATACATTCTAAACATTGAAATAGATTAATTAAATGTTTACAAACATAGTACCCAATGGTCAACCAATAACAACTGTGTATATATATATATATATATATATATATATATATATATATATATATCACACATATAAATACACACACATATATATATATATCACACATTTAAAACACACACACACACACACACACACATATATATATATAGTACATCGCGAGAAAATGCAAGTATTTCTTATTTTTCACCGTACTTTGCACAGTCAGAAAGCTTAGAAATATTTATTTTATTACCAGTAGTCGCGTGTATACGAAGCGACTTGCTTATTCAATTATAACAATGAGAATTATGATTTTCTAATACTAGACGTTTGTGATTTGTCTGCAAACAATAGAAAAAAATCATTATCCAATTACAATAGGATTAAGTAATTAGAGCGTTTTCTTAGACAAGTTGACTCCCAAAAACACCTTGATGTTCCAGTGTTTCTAAGTATGGGCCATATGAAAACACCAAACAACTTCCGTTATAAAACGTTATCTATAACCCATTCACAGTTACTTCACACTTTCCTGAAGCCGTAACAAAGTTCTACTTTTAGGATATTCCTCCCCGTCGTGGAAATTATGTTTAACTAAGTCTAGAAATTTACACCAAAGAGACAGGGCACCGTATTCGTGCGCGCTCATTTGTATTAATATTTGGCATGAGAACGATTTCCTACTAAGCGCCACCAACACTCACGGTCTCTCACTGTTAGTTAATTAAATATAATTTAGAAATAATATAAAGTTAAAACTACAATTTAACGAAAAATAAGATACGTACTTTTATAGTGACAGGGGTATAAAACGCTTGAGATACTTTCCATATTTACGAAATAACTAAACACGTTATACATTCTAGGAAGACACACATGAGAGCTCTGTATGTTAAAGGGAGAACTGAGTGTAAAGTTTAGTACAGAGAGGCATTTGTATTGTACAAGAAAGTGAGCACTTGTATCGTGTGAACGGCCACCGAGTATGCTAGTTACAAGCACACGGGAGCTTGTACACTAGCTAGTGCCACATAGCGTCGGTCCTATTTTCCAACATATTATTTGTACTTGTCGAATGTAAACAAAACATATATTTTGTTGATGTTGGCAATAAGCGTAACTTTAATGGTTTTAATACAATTAAATATTTAATAGTCCCACTATCGAAAATAATTCTGTGAACGAATTTTAAAAAATTTAGTGTTTTGTCTTTTTTCTATGACTGATTGTAGATATTCTACATGTCTATATGTTTATTGCTAGAAATAGGTTTCATTGGACTAAATCTTTTATTCTTTTTTATGGAAGATGCTATTGATAATGAACAAATTACCCCCACAACCCCAAAAACTGCTTCCAAAAAATACATAGTTGACATCAACCATCTACTTTCTTGCTCATCAGCTAGTGTCGTGTGAATGGGTCACACAATACCGTACCTTCTAGCAAGTAGGCACTTTAGTGTTCAATTTCTAGTTCACCTTTTTTTCACTTTCTTATACAAGAAGGAGAAAGTGGAAGAGACAGTGTAGTAAGCAATGCCCCTCCAGTAATCCTCATTGCTATATAAATTCGAAAGTGTGTTTGTTTATTTGTTTGTTTGTTTGTCCTTCTCTCACGTCAAATTGGAGCAACGGATCAACGTGATTTTTGTACAGATATAGTTGGAGGTCCAGAGAGTGACATAGGCTACTTTTTATCCCAGGAAAATATCTCAAACAGTTCCAAAAAATGATGATTAGGGATATATATCCCTAATATATATATATATATATTAAACTTTTCTTCGGATTACTGCATAAAAAAAGCATTTTTAAAAATTTCTCCTATCTTTTTTGTCCATGGGCCGTCTTATATCCCTTCCCAAGAGCCGCAGTAGCTCAGTGGGTAGAGAACCCGATAGTGGGGCCGCAGTAGGTCAGTGGGTAGAGAACCCAATAGTGGGGCCGCAGAAGCTCAGTGGGTAGAGAACCCGATAGTGGGGCCGCAGTAACCCAGTGACTATAGAACCCGATAGTGGGGCCGCAGTAGCTCAGTGGGTAGAGCACCCAATAGTGAGGCCGTGCACGAAGCAGCGGGTAAAAGTTAGTGTGTAAATAATACCTCCTCCTTGGGGCTTGTAAGGTAGCTGTTTGTCTTTATCTCTGTTCGAGTCTATATCGCGATATGTATAATATTTGGTATCAATATATTCTTGTTTGAAACTCTACTTCTCGTCGTGTCTATCAAGACTTGACCTCGCTGCAAACTCATCCCCTCTGTGCCATTTTACCTGACGAAAGTCACATCCCCGCTAGGCGCAGAAAAAAAAACTGATCTACGTAAACAAGTGCTTTAAAATGTGTATACACTACATCTGACCTAGTTTTCAGTAGAGGTATTTTTTTTTTTTTTTTAAATAATAGGGTGGTTCGGTTGGGAATTTAAACTAAACCAAATAAGTTTATTACTGTTGCTCATGAGTGAATTTGGCAACATGAGCAAATTGATGCGCAGGTAACGAGATTTGTTGTACGTCAACTTCAATCTATGGCCTCTTAGCCATAAGTGGCCTCCGCCTGCAGTCAGTAGGTCTGTCTGTGATTGTGACACAGGTTAACCTCACGTCGATCAGAGACATGTTCGTCTCTCTCTCCGTGCTCTCGAGTCGAACACCAGATGGTGATGGGGGGGGGGGGGGGGGTTGCCAAACAGCCACCAGCACATCTCGGTATCTGACGCCGCGCGTGGCGAAGAAGCTTTGTTACGTCACCGAACTGCGAGCAGACCAGCACCTGTAGAATTTTCCACCGCATCTCAGCCGACATCGCCTCGTATCGCCCGCGGCTGCAGTGGCCAACCAGGTGGTCGCACGCCGCTAGTGGCGCCTGCTCATTGGCCCGGCCGACACTGGCGAGGCAAGAGCGCGTTGGCAAAGCAACCCAATTTGAGACAGCCCGTGGCTGGAAACGCCTCACTTACCAGTGCGCAGAAACCGCGAGTGGTGTAAATGTGAACCTGAACTTTCTACAGATCAACTCATCTGCAGTGAATAACACGTTATCTGATTATAGCCATTGTAGAAGTCCCAGGTAGTAGATCCTGAGCAATTATTTGATTTGTTTCCAAACTTAGTTCTACGAAACCTGCTTGTGTATTGATTAGGTAATCGCTTAAATTACAATAATAATTCTGATAATTTTCCATTTGTGTAGAATTTGCTGTATTTTATTATAGGATAATGAATTTCAAGGTAAAATATTAACCCCGGCAGGAAAAATTACAATTTCAATATATATTGTTATATGTTATAATTTGGGCCTGTTAATAAAAAACTAGTTTGTCACATGGGCGAGTAAGAACATTAATTAAGTTAAAGGTGATGATATCTACATATATGCTAGACATTACGAATTTTTTAATTTAATTTCGGACACACATTTGAAAATGTCGTTTATGTGAAAGTAGATGTAAAACCTCCGTATACATACAAAATAAAATACTTTTATTGTTACCTTTTGTTAGTAGGCCTACCCGCATGTAATTATATCTGTATAGGTCTCGCTTATTCGGGTTTTTTTTTCATTTTGTTTTTCAATTCAAAATATTACTTCCAACCAACTATTTGTGTCAGTTTTAAAAGACATTTGTTTATTTAACACATCTGATGGTTCGTTCATAATTTTCTGAATGGATTTTGGATTAAATTTGCACAAACTGGAGGGGCAAAGAATGCATACGCCAGTGTTTATAATTTTTCTCATTTTCGGTTAGTTGGGAACATTTAATTTATTATTACGTTTCAGACTTCGTATACGTATATGTTCCTTTCGTTGGCGTAATTTTATTAATTTTCAAAGCAAAACCATGCGTCTCTATACATTACGCTCTTGAAGTATAACTTCTTAACTTCGTTCATGTGATTATGCTGCAATTAATGGAAAATTATTTTCGATTAAGAGTACCTTATCGCCGTTTCACAATTGCCACGTAACGCGTCGATAAAATTTAGTGGCTACGTTGGAAAATTAAACATGGTGGATGAGACGGAGCATACGTAATTGTGGAAATGCCCTGCAATGAACGTCTCAGTACCAACTGTGAACTTTCACCACTCGGATGCTAGAAGTCCGTGTGGTGGAATGAAATTAATAAATTACATATGGGAAAGGCAATTAATCAACCAGGGTGGTTAAAACGAACCGGATTCGATTCTAGGCGTGGCCAACCGGATTGTCACTTTACCAGCGGGTTTTCTCGGGGCTATTCTGTTTTTCCGCCCTTACATTCCGCCATTGCTCCATCTTCACCTAATTGCACTTTCACCGACACCTAATACCTCACTGTTTAAAGCCGACCAGAACTCCACAACTCAAATCTCAATTCACCTACTTTACTTCAAGTCAGCAACACAGCCAAATAGTACACCTCTAGCAATTCAAAGAACCAATTCTTTAAATACCAATGTAGTTCGAGAAAAGCTCATTTTAAAATATATTTGTCATTCATACCAAAATTCGCACACACACACACACACACACACACACACACACACACACACACACACATATATATATATATATATATATATATATATATATATATATATATATATACATTCTTGGTTCTCATAGTGTTTAAGAGGCTCTCCCAAGAACACGACAGCGCAGTAGCAACCATATTCCTAACTACAGGACTTATTTTTATTTTAACTATTAAATTGACTCGATTGAATGCGATTGAATGTAAATCCTTTTATATAATGAATAATATTGAGTAGGTTGAAAGTCAGCTCGGCATCCCAATGGCTGATGATCAGCCAGTAATGAACGTTGTAAAGTACAGCGCAATACGCGATGTTCTGTTTACCAATAGGAATGTGGCGAGTGCTAGCACATAAAACAACAATACTTGTGTTCTTGCAATAGTGGATACAGGCGACGCAGTTCTCATTTGTCTTCAGAGTCACTCAATTTGTGCAGACATCAATGGTTTTTTAAGCTAAAAAATGCTCAAAACGAATAGTAACGAGTTACATTTTGGTTCACACGAACTGTAACTATGGCCACCTAACCTTACGTAAGCTGTTATTAACAGAGGCCTGTATTGTGAGTGGGCAAAAATCATTTTTTCTCCGGCTGATACCGGGTGATTATACCGTGAAAAGTGATCCGTTAGGAAATCATAAGCGTACCTTCCAGTAACACAATTAGAAGCACTTGGTAGCTGGAGACACAAAATTAAATATTATGAACTTTTTTTTTTAAAGTAATTTAAGTCATACATTCGTATCATTTCGTCAATAAAAACTAAAATCGTCTATATCATGGTTTATAGATATGTTTAAACCAAATGAAACTGCGAAATTGTTATGAAAGCTCACATGAATACAAAAGCCATCATTAATAATTCTTGTGTTCATAAACGAAATATTGCAGTTTTAATACGTCGTTAAGTAATTGAACATCTTTACACATAAGTACCACTGCCCAATTTACTTGGGCCATGAGTTCTCGCTGTGTTTGTTGAAATACATACACTAACTTTCCCTAATTTTTCAAAACGATTATTTCAAAAATGGCTTTTTAAGCGGCGAACGTACTGTGTGACGCGATACTGTCATGTACACGACTGTCGTCTTTATAACACACCGATTTATTTAACTACTTGGCTGTGAGCAGGAAATTTCTTGAATATTTTGATGACACATTACATTTAAATCACGCACGTATTCGAGTAATGCCCGCTCTACCTTCAGTGTGAGTAATTTTCATTTAATTTACCACGTCATTGTATGCGCATTATGAGTCAGCCCAAATGAGTTCACCCATGAAATTTAGGTGACATTTCGACAGTTGTTCAGGAAATACGGAGTGAGGTGGCACGGCAGGTAACCATTTTGTTCTCGTTCTGTCGGACCCAGGTTCGATTCCCGATCCGACCATCTTGATTTCGTTTTTCTCATGGTTTGCCGAAATCACTCCAGAGCAGGAGATTCCCAAACTTTAGATTGTCACGCCTCCCTTCTACAAAAAAAAAAAAATAAATACGCCCCCGTGTCACAACTTCATTATTATAAGGGCAAAACCACAAAGAATTAATGTATCAAATGTTTTATTTAATCATTAAATGTTGATGCTTATTGAACACTAACGGCGGTGAACAAATCAGTCAATGAGATGGATGAGCTTGCATATTTTTAACAAGATTCCCAATCCTCGGTTGAATAGAAGAAATTGCACAACATAAATCACTGGCAATATCTAGTTTGCTTCTATACTAAGTTCTTTATTGCTACTACTGTTGATAACGCCCTTTCACACAGATAGGTGGTTGAAAAAGGTAGATACAATCGCAGTGCTTGCTCTGTTATGTCGGGATAGACTTTGAAGTTCTTGACCCAATACAATGATTTGTCAATATTCTCAAAATCGTATTTCGCGCAGTGGGATAATTTTTTAATTTCCAACGCCTGTTATTGAAGGGTTTCTGGCAGCGAGTCTATGTCATCACGGGAAGGATCCGTAGCTAATATATAAATTATATAAATGTTATTATCACTACAGTCCGATTAAAAAGTTTATGTTCTATTTACTAACAGTGTAAGTGAACAGCTTGGCGCCCGCGTTTCCCCTTAGCGTGTCGTCCCGTCTCCCTTGTGTGGGGGGGAGGGGGGGGAGGGGTTGCATCCCACTTTGAAAACCAATGCTCTATGAGGATGCTGGGATGATTCACGTACCACCGACCGCATCATGTTCCTTCCCTATTCCTGCTTCCGAGAGCAACTTGCAATATACGACAAGCGCTACCTTTAGGCTGTGTTCCAAACAGCCAGCTCAATATACGTCGAGCGCTACCTTTAGGCTGTGTTCCAAACAGCCAGCTCAATATACGTCGAGCGCTACCTTCAGGCTGTGTTCCAAACAGCCAGCTCAATATACGTCGAGCGCTACCTTCAGGCTGTGTTCCAAACAGCCAGCTCTATATACGTCGAGCGCTACCTTTAGGCTGTGTTCCAAACAGCCAGCTCTCGCACTTGCTCTCCCTCCTTATGGAACCTTCGTCACCCGTACTCTTCAAATTAATCGATACTGTTTGCAATCGATTGTTACTCTACATGAACAAAATAATATTTACTAAAAAAAAAAAAAAAAAAAAAAATCAATATATTCATTAATATTTACATTTCAATTAAAAGTCGATTGAATAGTAGGGATGATGATGGGCATGAGAGTGATACATGAAATGAGTCAGATACAAATTTTATCTGAAATCAACAATTTCAGCTTGGAATTTTTGCAATGTTTATTCTAAAATTATGAATTAATAATTTCCGTATTTATGCATATTTTTAATATTTACCGAAAATACTTTACAGTGAAAGAATACTTGTTCCTCTGTCATTCCACTGTTTTCAGATATGTGGAAAACAAACAACAGAATGGCGGTTGTAGCGAGCACGGGTAGAGAGCATGCATGTGCAATCACTCGTAAACAAACACTCGCTCTCTCCCTCTAAGAACATTTGGAACAGCACTCTCTGACGTCATTGCCGATTGCGAGTGCATGATAGTGTGCATTCCTTGCTATTTGGAACACTGCCTTAATTAGGGGCGTCTGTCTATTTCCAGCGAAAAAATTTCATCACTGGGATTCTCTAACTGTCTTTCACCTCGTCTCGATCGAGATAGTCTTTAAATTCGATAAAAATAATTTTAAAAATGCAATTCAATCGATTTCCGGTATTTCAGTCGAGTTCTGAATTCTATCGACAGTGTCAGTCGTTTTCAACATGGCTGAGGGTATAAGACTCTTATTAGATTAAGATTTAAATATTTCAATTCGTATGGGGTTGCGTAGTCACACATTTCTGTTAAGAGAATATATTTATGGATCTGGAACATTACATATACGATTATATTGTATCTCCATGTCAATAGTAAAGGCTATGCGTGATAAAGTGAGCACTTTTAAAATCAACCTTAGAAAAAAGTCACTGTCTCTGCCTGCATTTATTTTAACGGGCGCGCTGGGTGACATGCGCCCAGTAACGTTGGCAACGATGGAGGGGAAAGTAGTTCCATATATTAACGTCGAATTAAACGTTTTAGGTAACAATTTGCGATAACTTATATTGTTTCTTTCGTTTTCTGTTTTTTTAATGCTTCGAAGAGTAAAAATTAGCAGACGTGTAAAATACTTACATTTCTAATAATTTCTCAATTTCATTTGACCGACGCATGAATAAATTGATGACGCCCATGGCAATATTAATTTTACACAAGGCGGTGAATACACAACGTGCATACAAGTAGATTTTAAGCAGGGCTTTCAAAAGTGCTCATTTTACCGTGAACAGCCTTTACACCTGAAAACTACATTAGTTGCCTGTGAAAATTGCGACATTCGTTAACTTGTGAAATTTACCGCATTTTATTTGTAGCACTACAAAAATAATCTTGGCAAATAGCTTTTCAAAGAATTGTTTGTAAAAGTACAGAAATTTAGCCACCGCTTGAAACAGGCATCGCGTCTGATTAACTGCTAAATGCTGCAAAGTTTTCCTTATTGGCTAGGCTGCTGGCTGACAATGGTGTTACCTGGTGCTAATTGGCGAACGGATGTTGTTGCACGTCGCTGCTCAATGGCCCCATTTTCCTTATTGGCTAGGCTGCCGGCTGACAATGGTGTTACCTGGTGCTAATTGGCGAACGGATGTTGTTGCACGTCGCTGCTCAATGGCCCCATTTTCCTTATTGGCTAGGCTGCCGGCTGACAACGAAGTTACCTGGTGCTAATTGGCGAATGGATGTTGTTGCATGTCGCTGCTCAATGGCCCCATTTTCCTTATTGGCTAGGCTGCCGGCTGACAATGGTGTTACCTGGTGCTAATTGGCGAACGGATGTTGTTGCACGTCGCTGCTCAATGGCCCCATTTTCCTTATTGGCTAGGCTGCCGGCTGACAACGAAGTTACCTGGTGCTAATTGGCGAACGGATGTTGTTGCATGTCGCTGCTCAATGGCCCCATTTTACTGGCGTGCAGAGCTGTTGCTTGCGGTAGAATGTTTCATTCTGAATATATGGCACTTCGAGCATAACTACTTTTGAGGAATTCTTGGTGTTTGAAGCCAGAACTTGCACGGGAAAGTTGCATATTTTTGGCAGTATTCGAAGGAAGTTATAAAAACACTTAAGCCAATAAAAAATAACATTTTTCTCACTAGTAAATTTCTTTTTATTATAGCCACTTAAAAGGACCCCGCTAATTGTACATTTTTGTAGTCAATATAGGACACTCGACTGGGGGAAATCTAAACACTCTATTGCCCCATGACCAGCCAAAAAAAGAAGTTGCACGGCATAACGTTCTGCCTGTTGTCGTGTGGACCAATCCGACGATGGTACGTGATGCTACAGAGAACAACAGATCCTGTGTTCCTATACACTGGTAGGTATATATGTGTTCGACTCACATCTAAAATATCTTGAATGCCATTAAACGTGTGTAGACATCAATGGGTTATCTGTTATGTGGTTTAGTCGTCAAATATATATATATATATATATATATATATATATATATATATATATACACACACACATACATACATACATACATACATACATATGTTACATTCGTGGTTACTTCCAGATTTCCTGAAGCCCTGCTAAAAGTTCTACTCCCAGGCTATTTCTTCACTTCATGTAAACATTCCTTTATTAAGTATAGAAAATTCGATCAATGGGACAACGCACGGCATTCGTGCATACTCAGTTTAATAATATTTTTCATGCGAACTATTTCCTACTAGACATTACCAACACGGCTTTCTTTTTTAATTTTATTCATAATAATTATAAAGGAAATATTATCATTAAGGACAATATAAGAGAAATATTAATTTGATAAAATTTATAATATACTTTAAATTAGCAGAAGTATAAAACGATCGTGAAACATTATTTTGTTCAGGCAACAGTCACGTTACGGGAGAGAGTTTATTTTTTAAACGTTTGATTGAAAGAGTGTGATCATACGGCGAATAGACTGTACCACGAATCTTAGAGTGAAGATATTTGAGCGACTCTCAACATTGAGGTATTGAGGCCCGACGAGGTGAAGCGAGGCGAGTACGGAGCAGCGCTGAGAAACTAGGGGGGGGGGGAGGGGGAGAGGAGATCCCGGAGAAAACCCGCCGACCAGCGGCATCGTCCGGCACGATTTCCAACAGCGCGAAAATCCGAGGGGAGGACCCCGCCGGGAATCGAACTCGGTTCGCCATGGTGGGAGGCGAGCAGTCTAACCATTACACCAACACATCCCCTACGAATTGTTCGAGATTATACAAACGGTTGTCCTTACCTGTAAGGAGAGAGGAATGAGTCTAAAAAAAAAAAAAAAATTGGGAGGTAAGTGTCTTGGGATGTGAGATCATCAACGTGAGAGTGACGCCATCGCCTGAAAACTGTTAACCTGCCACGGCTCTGCGCTGGAACTTGAGGTGATGGAATTCGCGGTGGGTGTAGTGGTAGGGGAACGAGGGAGGGGGGGGGGGGAGGGGGGGGTTGGCTGGTAAGAAGGAAAGCAAATGTTGGCGAGTAATCGCAGCGGTGGCCTAGCGAAATAAAGGGCGCTTCTTAACCTCGCCTCGGTTTCTGAAAGTGGCGGTCTAGGCCGCCCCAGATCGTCCGTCGTCTGCGAAATGTCAGGCGAGCATCGGCCCGACGTTGCCACACACGTGGTGGATTCGGGGGGGGGGGGGGGGGGGGTAGGGGGGTAGTTGTTGGCCGAGGGCACGGCGACCCGGAGTGGAGGACTTCGAATAACTATTAGGCGGTTGGATTGAATCATTTTCTGTGAAATAGTTGTTTGCGCGAATACGTCGAATCTCGGTAAATAAATGTTTTGCAAGAACGACTTTTTGTCAGAAAAGATTAAAAAAACATTATCTAGGTCCCATATTTTTTACTTTTGTAATATTATGTGTATTCGTGGAGAAAAATCTCGTGAAACTGGTCAAATATCGCATTTTTAAAGCTTGCCTATGCAGTTTCCTTAAGCGGCAAGAGGGGCCACAGTGGCTGAGCGATTAGCACGCTCGCCTCCCACCAAGGCGAACCGGGTTCAATATCCGGCCGGGTCACCGGATTTTCGCAACTGGGAATCGTACCGGACGATGCCGTTGGTCGGCGGGTTTTCTCGGGGTTCTCTCGTTTCCCCTGCCCCCTCATTCCTCATTAGGTAAACATACTGAAGGCCCATTTAACAGTTTCGTAAAATAAAATCAGGATTTTCAACACACTGCAGCGCAGTTCAAGCGTCAAGCAGACGGAACCCCTAACAACGAGGTGTTGAGAGCCGATGAGGGTGAAGCGAGTTGAGTATGAAGCTGCGCCAGAATTGAAGGACGACGGGAATGCATAAGTGTGCTTAGACATTTTATTTGAGGACGGAGGAGTAAATTTCACTTAGAATGAAGTTATTATACAATTATATTTGATACAGGATGTACCTAAATTTGACTGACATACTTCTGGTGTAGGTTAATCACAAAAAAAAAAGAAGTTGAAAACATATATATGACATATGGTCTAAAATTAAGTGTAAGGGAGGTACACATTTGTGAAGTTGTATTATAGAAGGCAATGTTTATTACTCTAATGTAGGTACCTCTCTGTGGAATCTTCCCCTCCATGTAACAGCCGCAAGAGTGTGGTATTGGGTATTGTGTGTGCCCCACCTGCCAAGTATTAGTAAATATTATTTTGAAAGTTAAACACTTATTACTCTAAAATAGAGAGGTTTAGGGTGTTTGTACAAGGTGACATTTTTGTTAATTGGGTCATGAG
This sequence comes from Dryococelus australis, assembly GCA_029891345.1. Taxonomy (NCBI): domain Eukaryota; kingdom Metazoa; phylum Arthropoda; class Insecta; order Phasmatodea; family Phasmatidae; genus Dryococelus; species Dryococelus australis. The sequence goes on from CM057002.1 coordinate 127,557,111, forward strand.
GTTAATAAGATGTCTTTAAATTCCGAATATGCTACTGCGACTTAAATGTTAGTTCGAAATAGGGGTAGCAACAGTGATTATTTACATGAAATATTTTGATGACAGCGACAAGTGCTGTGTGAGTGAAGATGTTTGTTCAATAAACCATCATCCAAGCAATCGGGGTTCCATATTAAATATTATCTCCAATATTTGCAGTAAACAAGTGTTCCTGGTCCAACTTCAAATATGTATACCACCTTTAGTATTCACTTTATATCATAAGTTATATATACGCTATACAATATATATATATATATATATTCAACGTATTTTGTCGTGGTTAAGCTGCAGCCGAAGTTTGTCGGTCGAATTTAGAGATACATTCCGTATACATACCCCTACATACAATATATACACTCATACACACAAAAACAGACACCATCCAACAAACATTCGCACCAAATAAACACTGATTTATAATTTCTGAGGCCACATAAAGAGCAGAAACACACACACACACAAACTATATAGCTATTTAACTCCACTGGCAAATCTATATCTGAATAAGATGGGGAAGTTAGTACTTGTCAACGTAGCCACAGGCATCCTGCAAACAACTGTACCATCTACAACATTTGTACATCTAGGATTCCTATTGGCGCAAACAGAAGTTCAGGAACGATGGGATGGGCGAGTTTCCATATTTCATAATTGGCGAATAGAAAAGAGAAAGGCAGAAAAAGTTCATCGTGCTGTGCTTTCTGGCGATCATTTCCACGCCCTTGCTCGGAGTTTGGTCGCGCTTTACAAAAGCTTTGACAGCGACACGTGGACGATACACACGCAATGGCGGATACACTGTATGGTTAGGCTACATAAGGAAGGGGGGGAACAGGACATGGGGCTCGTCTTTACCATCCTGTAGGCGCGCCCATGGGAACGGGAGATCACCATGATTCTCTCGTACGAAAGATGTGGTATATGTTATATTGAAATAGGACGCGAACAGGAAGAATAAGTGCACAACAAAAGATATCATTTTTGTGGAAATATTTTACAGGGAATTATAAACCTGCTGTGTGTGAATTGTGTATCGCAAAACCTAAACAAAGTGAAATTAATACAAAAAATATATTTATACACATATATACATTCATCCTGTCAATTATAGGATAGATAATGGTTTCACAAGTTGCTACTCAAAATCTATGGTTTTATTAACATAAACTCTAGAAGAAAATTATATTTTTTTTATTCTTCAACATGTATCATGATTAATATGTATTTATATTTTAAGGATGAAGTAGGGTGGCTTCTAATGGGGCGCCTTGACGATTGTACAACGTGCAGAGTTCCATGGGAAATATTACACACTCTATCTAAAGTGAAGAGAAAGTACGTTTTAATTTGAATATGAAAGAAGAAAGTATGTACTTTGTAACACTGCAAAATTAATTTGCTAGAATTTACTTAATTAATAGTAAAAAAAATCAATTGGTCTATTATTGGTCAGAAAGGAATCGTATTTCCATTCTGGGTGCTTCAAAAACGCATCTGCAACAAATCCTTCATCAAGCAAAACCATCATAGTGTTAACTCAAATAGTATGTAATAAAATATTAATAACGTTTTAAATACTTGTAATAATTAATATTATGCACTTTCAATTTAGTCATGAGAATAAAAAATTGCAGCTGAAATAAATAAATTATTTAATAAAATATTTTTAATATTATAATTAATTGTATTACATTAAAAAAGGTATATTATTATGACTATTATGTTTCATGGAGAATATTATTTTTCTTAAAAATCGGGGTTTTTAAGAGCTCAAAAAGTAAACAATCTTACATATTTACTAAAAAAAATAACGTCTTATTATTTAACTTTTAAAATAGCCAAGTAAGTGAATTATAGCAAAATACTTTTCGGTGCTACGAATTATGTGCATTTTTCTTTAAAATGGCCTTTATATTGTACATTCTGACAAGTTTGACTGTGTCTGTACTACTTTCTAATAAACTCTGCATATTGTCCAGTGTTCTATTAGAAGCAACTCTCCTTACGTCTCAATGCGTCTGTCTATTCGAAATATAATAAATATAGTACCACGTCACATATAATAGCATACACAATGCACAAGAATATGTTACAAGTTAGTGAAAGCATGTGTCAGTGGGACAGTGTTCTCGTTGACAGTACCTGTCACAAGCGGCTGTAAGGGACAAAGTAACAGGCTGGTACTGTACGACCCACCTCCAGCGCACAGCTCTACGGTGCGCTGGGTTGAGCCACATCCTCTCGTTGGGGAGCGATTCCCAAACCCCTTACCTTTCCCCTTCTCCGACATCACAAACCTGTCCGTGCTCCGATGACAGGTTACCCACGGGGCTGCCTTATGTTTAGGATCGAGCCGCCTGATGGCTGGCGTCTCGTGTGCAATTACCACACATGGCTGTGGCTGCAACGTCTCCCCCATCTCTCTCTCTCTCTCTCTTTCTCTTCGCCTCTCTTCTCGTCTCTTCAGCTTGTCTTTGCCGGAGGCCTGGTCGCTTGATCGGAACTTTGACACTTTGATACTCTGAAGCTGAAACAGGTAAACATTGTTGTGCCTTTGATACTCTGAAGCTGAAACAGGTAAACATTGTTGTGCCTGTGATACTCTGAAGCTGAAACAGGTAAACATTGTTGTGCCTGTGATACTCTGAAGCTGAAACAGGTAAACATTGTTGTGCCTGTGATATTTGAATGAATAGCGCAATGGGTATGAATGACAAGATGGAAATTTTCGGACATTCGCCATTGCGATGCAAACGTTTGTCATGGAAAAAAACATGACTGTGCACGAAAAAATACTTGAAAAGATAAGCAACCTGTGGACGAGAAAATAAATATTTATATTTATATTTACTTTCTCGTCCATAGGTTTCTTGTCTTTTTAAGTATTTTTTCGTGCTGTCCTGTTTTTACCATGACAGACATCTGCATCGCAATGGCGATTGTCCACAAATCTCCATCTTGTCATGTTATACCTACTCACAATCACACCCGGCCGCTTAAAATGATAGTTATAAGAGTCTATGTAAGTAAATAAAAAAGTTTATTTACTAATATCAGATTGGTAATAAAAAAAAATTACGGTTATTGCTATAAATAATTTTATAGCTTTTCAAAAGTCCTAACTTCGTTCAATGTAGGCTATTTATTTGGCATAACGTTTAGTCTACCGAGTTTTTTTACATGGTCGATCAACCACGGACGTAACATGATTCCGTCATGGCCTCCTTAAAGGAAGTACCGCGTTGTTTGCCTGGATATAGTATGTAAAATAATGGTAAATCGAAATTAAGATGGGTGAAACTAGAATTGAAGTCAGGTTCTCCCGACTGCTAACTCAATATGTTACCATTGAATCTTTTCGCTCAGTAAGAACTAAAATACGATTTATATTTATTTCCGTGACACTGTGGCTCTTCCGTCACAACAAAAAAAAAAAAAATCTAAATAAATCACGTTACGAAATGAATATGCGAAATACTCATTACACCTGTAAAAACGCTTTCTTTCCTACAACACATAATTTGCTGCCGCAAAAAAAAATTTGTTGAAATATGAACCACTACAATGTAGCCTTGCCACAAACATAATTTTTGTTTAATCTGTATAGTAATGACTATGATAACCTTGCATTGTAGTTACAATAATCCAGCAGGTACTTTTGTTGCAAGTCATTTACACTGTACAGACAATTCACGCTCTGACAAACAAACGTAATTTGTAAATAAGAGAGAGGAAACAAATATTTCAAAATAATACTCGCCAAAAAACTACGGCGGAACCCACTCACATTGTGCTATTAACATAAAACCCTGCACCACACGACCACTTCGTCCTATTGCATTCGAATTACTTTTCGATTGGTGTGTTACACGAGTTGGGCACATGGGCCGGAATAGAATTCCACATCTTGGGAAGAAATGACATTAGTGGTGTGGAGTATCACCGAACTATAGAATGACATTAGAAGTCTGCAGCAGGAGTGTACACGTGCTGAGCTGAGGTTTCGTAACTGCAGAATACAATTCCACATCTTGGGAAGAAATGACATTAGTGGTGTGGAGTACCACCGCACTATAGAATGACATCAGAAGTCTGCAGCAGGAGTGTACATGTGCCGAGCTGCGATTTCGTAACTGCAGAATACAATTCCACATCTTGGGAAGAAATGACATTAGTGGTGTGGAGTATCATCGCACTATTGAATGACATCAGAAGTCTGCAGCAGGAGTGTACATGTGCTGAGCTGCGGTTTCGTAACTGCAGAATACAATTCCACATCTTGGGAAGAAATGACATTAGTGGTGTGGAGTATCACCGCACTATAGAATGACATTAGAAGTCTGCAGCAGGAGTGTACATGTGCTGAGCTGCGGTTTCGTAACTGCAGAATACAATTCCACATCTTGGGAAGAAATGACATTAGTGGTGTGGAGTATCACCGCACTATAGAATGACATCAGAAGTCTGCAGCAGGAGTGTACATGTGCTGACCTGCGGTTTCGTAACTGCAGAATACAATTCCACATCTTGGGAAGAAATGACATTAGTGGTGTGGAGTATCACCGCACTATAGAATGACATTAGAAGTCTGCAGCAGGAGTGTACACGTGCTGAGCTGCGGTTTCGTAACTTTAGAATACAATTCCACATCTGGGGAAGAAATGACATTAGTGGTGTGGAGTATCACCGCACTATAGAATGACATCAGAAGTCTGCAGCAGGAGTGTACATGTGCTGAGCTGCGGTTTCGTAACTGCAGAATACAATTCCACATCTTGGGAAGAAATGACATTAGTGGTGTGGAGTATCACCGCACTATAGAATGACATCAGAAGTCTGCAGCAGGAGTGTACATGTGCTGAGCTGCGGTTTCGTAACTGCAGAATACAATTCCACATCTTGGGAAGAAATGACATTAGTGGTGTGGAGTATCACCGCACTATAGAACGACATTAGAAGTCTGCAGCAGGAGCGTACATGTGCTGAGCTGCGGTTTCGTAACTGCAGAATACAATTCCACATCTTGGGAAGAAATGACATTAGTGGTGTGGAGTATCACCGCACTATAGAATGACATTAGAAGTCTGCAGCAGGAGTGTACATGGGCTGAGCTGCGGTTTCGTAACTGCAGAATATTCTTATTGGTTTATGAACGTTGGCGTTGGTAAAACAGTTACGTACTGAAACCTGCTATGTACGAAAGAAAACCTTTTAATTGTTACCTTTGGTACAAATAAATATTTCTTTACTTCGAGCAAAATCAGCTTCGATTATGTTTATTTATTTGCCACAACGAAAGATAATTTTACCATTAAGCAAAAACGTATAAAGAAAACATTCATTAGTAGCAAACTTATGTTTCTGTAACCTTCTCTTTGAATTAGAGATACATTGTGTTGATGTATACAAAACAAAATCAAAAAAATGGTTTTCTTTGTCGTATAAAAAACTGTGTATGGATTTTTATAGAGTGGCGTAAAATTAAATAAACATATTTACTTTCAAACAGCTCAGCGAACTGTGTCCATTGATTTACCTGTGTTTCAAAATAGTTCCAAAATTAACGTTACAGGAAAAAAATTACATACAAATCCAACGTTACGGCAATTTATTTCCACTTACAAACTCCTATTAACTGTGTGAGAAAAGTCCTATCTCACATCAAGATGTGAGATAGGACGATAGCAAGAATCAAACGTAAATACATTTCCTAAGACGCTGTATTTTCCGTTAGACTTTTGTGGTTACAATTTTCAGTATTTAGGCAGTTCACGATAAAGTGGGCAATATTTAAGGCCCTTCCAGCAGGCATTAATTGCTAGTAAATATATCTTATTGCAGCCTCAGGCATTAAATTTTGATGGTGGTGAAATATATACACTGTGTTTATTGGTCACATTGCAATGTTTATATTAAAAAGCAGCAGGAAGATGGAAATTGGATAAAAGGAAAAACTAATAAGGGCCTTAAAAAGTGCTCACTTTACCGCGAACGGCATATATCAATTATTAATTAATGCCGTAAGTGACTTTAGGTTTAGTTCAACACGTTAATTTATATTAAAAGAAATAGCTCTTCTTATACACGGTGTATCTTAAATATAGCGACAAACTTCGGGAGATGATCCCACCTCACGAATGCAATACGACACGGGGGTTAACGGGGTTTTCGAAATTGTACGTCAGGGGCGAAAATAGTTTCCCGTTCACAAATGAGAATTTTGTCCGTTACCAGCATAACGTGTACAGTACGGGAGTGAGGACATAGTTCTGTGAGAGTAGCGAGTGGTAAAGGGAACAACAGAGCCTTGCCTCGTATGCATTTGCCACTCATGGCGGACACTTCAAGCATCGCCTGTGATGTAGTCAACGTACGACCTGCAACTCAATTACAACGCGTTGCAAGGCATATGTTCATAAGAACATTTTTGCTTGTTTTGATCCCAGTCATCACCTCCCCAAGTCTGTTACAATCATTTAGATACACCCTTATAAAAAAATTAACGCAATCTTCATAAAATCAAGGGGCTGGGGTGGCCGAGTGGTTAGCCCGCTCATCTCCCACCAAGGCGAACCGGGTTCAATCCCCGGCCGGGTCACACCGGATTTTTGCATGTGGGAATCGTGCCGGACGATGCCGTTGGTCGGTGGGTTTTCTCGGGGATATCCCATTTCCTCCGCCCTTTCATTCGAACGCTGCTCCATACTTACCTGAGTCTCCCTCATCGGCTCTCAAGTCCTCGCGTTTAAGAGCCGTCCATATCACAATACTTATGTATATCGGTTACTGTCACATCGTAACACAATACTTATTTATATCGGTAACTGCCACAGTCAAACACAGTACGTATTTATATCGGCAACTGCCACAGTCAAACACAGTACGTATGTAAATCGGTAACTGCCACAGTCAAACACAGCACGTATGTATATCGGTAACTGCCACAGTCAAACACAGTACGTATGTATATCGGTAACTGCCACAGTGTAGCACAATAATTATGTATATCGGTAGCTGCCACAGTGTAACACAATAATTATGTATATTGGTAGCTGCCACAGTGTATAAAAATTATTATGTTTATCGGTAAATGCCACAGTGCGACCCAATAATTATGTATATCTTTAGCTGCCACATTGTAACACGACACTTATGTACAACAGTACCTGCCATAGTGTAACACGACACTTTATCGGTAGCTGCTACCATGTAACACGACACTTATGTATATCGGTAGCTGCCACAGTGTAACACAATACTTATGTATAGTGGTATCTTCCACAGTGTAACACGACACCTATGTTTATCGGTGACTGCCTCAGTGTAACAAAACACTTATGAATTCGGAAGCGAAACTGCCGTAAACAAAAAAAAATAGCGTCACAGGTCAGCAAAATTTCAGAACTCCCGTCAATAATCCAGCGCCTTTTCCGAATTAATATCAAAATAACAACACGCGAAATCTTCGAGGCAGTTGTGACTGTATAATATTTCACACATTTACGTTAGAATTATAGTTTCTACATATAAACTCTTATCGATAGTCTATTTCCTCTGCACGGTATCAGATATAATCAGAGTTGTATGACGACATTTAGAAAATTATTGTTCATTAGTTATCTAAATAATTTAGCTGTGTTCCACTAGTCGTTTCTCATTCTTCCCCACACCTTGGATTTCCAAAGATTGTAGAATGGAACGCGCATATTTTGTGCGCATTTATCTGTCATACACACTTCAACTTTTTCAGTTCTGTACACGTATACAGGCATTTAAAAGAAGCTAGAAAACAATCGCCTATATTTATTACTGAAAGCACAACAGATATACTGAACGCAGTTTTAACTTACATTCGTCCTACTGCATCACACTTTATATACATAATGCTAGTGACTGTCTCTCAGTAATAGCTGAAGTAGTTTACTGTCTTACATATTGAAACTCTATATATTTCGAAGGAAAAAAATTTAAAACATATTGTATTGGTCTGAATATTTATACAAAAAATTATTTCACGTTTACATAACGTATTGTTGGTTGTCTGTACTTTCCTTGCAAGATTTCAATAAACTCTAGAGAACACATTATATGAAGTTCGTGTGGATTTCGTCTTCAGTAAACGCCATATTACACGGTACCAGATTTCGTAAAAGCTTGTGCAAGGTCTCCCATATCTGCCGTTATACCGGTCTGCACGGCACCCGTCATGAAATTTTTCGCCTGGCGCTGCCAGATTTCATCACAGGTTTGGAAATTGAACCTGTCCGATTTTCCGTGGCAGGTTCCATACCGGCTCTCGCACCTAGCCAATCGCATTGCAGTTTCTGAGCGTAGGGCGCTCCCCGTGGCTACTACTTGAAACGAGTCGATGAAGAAACCGAAAAGTACGCCTCCATCTTGAATTTAAATCCGTGAGGCTGTCAAATAGATTTAATTACTCTTTAAAACCGTTCTAAATACTTAAAACATTATCTTCTGCATTAAATATTAATTTAAATATGTATTATATCTACAGTATATAAAGTGATTACGTGTCGTATGAACTGGTGGTACAGCGGTACGATTGCAGCGCACGCGAGGTGTACGTATCTTGTGGGCATGAATTCGAAACTCAGTCAGACCTAAGTTTTTACCATCAAATTTTACATTCGGATAATATCCCGGCACATATAGAAAAACTATATTTTGCAACCGATCAGTAATTTACGTCAGAATGAAAAATAACACACTCTTACTCTAGTAACTGCACGTCATTTTCAAGAAAATGACTGAAACTATACTAGCAAGCAAATAATTGAAGTAAAACGCGAATAGTAATACAGCAATATTAAGATGTGCTAGCTAGTATTTTTATAGGCCTACGCATGTTACTAACTGGTAGCAGTTCTACGAATGGGGTTCATATTTACTACAATCACACACTGCGCACTCACCAAGGGTGCCAAATGCTAGTACGCGAACTGCTGTCGTGCAATGCGAATCTTCCATGGCGGCTCATATAGCGGCTGGTATACCGGCTCGTACACCATGCCTTGTAGAAGCTTGTACAAGAACCAAGCACGGCAGCAGGTATCCGCTTAGCAGAGAAGTATTCAAACTATCCCATTGTGAGCTGTACTCGGCCATGAAGGGCCAGGTGTTAAACGGTCGGTAGAGGCGAAACTTCACTGCCTTCATAACTTCGCTGAACTCCTGCCCCGGCCAACTTCGCGAAATATCTGCACCGTGCTGTGACTCCGCCTAGCCACGTCATTCACGTACCTTCGTCATCGCAAGTATGCACTGTGACCGCAACAGATGGGGGGGATTTTATAATGCTCGCTTTCGTCACATGTCTGTGCGACGCAGGCTTCCAAGGAATTTGACGTTCTCTTTCTAAGGAAATCGCACGGTGCCGCGCTGCTCTTACATATTGGTTAGTTTGTCATATCTCACATAACTGTCATCCAGTAATATACATGGATCAGTATTGTGATCGAGTAGTGTATAGCCTGTTCATGGTAAACTGAGCACTTTGAAAGCCCTAGATACTATTTCCTTTCAGCTATATTTTTTCATTTAACCATCTTTCGAAATAAATATTACCATGTAAGTAATAAACACGGTATGTATATTGCTCTCGAAGTTATTTATTGACTATTATTCCAAATGAGAGGTCTTTCAGAAGTGCTCGTTTTACAGTGAATAGCCTATGCATACCAGAACACACAAAAACAATGCAGCACTTATTAGAACTGACAGAATCTCATGTATAATGAGCAGCTATAATGATAATCTGCTGCTAAAAGAATTTGCAAATTTTGCAGGTCTGTAAATGAAAAGTAGTTGGTAATGTGTCGTCCATTGTAAGCAATTACATTCATAGAACTTCAAAAGCCTTTCTACTATAGCGTGTGGTGTAAATGTTAATAATTTCTTCTCTGTCAACTAAGCAATCACTCCTAATTCCTATCTCTCACCTGTGAATAACGACATGAGCATTCGATACTATGAAATTGACGCAAAACCTTCATACCTTTCCTTTTCGCGTGATAACAAAACATCAGACTAAAATTTCCTTGCTGCAAACATTTCAAAGAAAAAGTAAATAATCCACTAACTGTCGCGTCTGCGCGGTATTGATTTCCTGGACAATGCTTAACTGGCGTGCATGACTGCTACTATATGTTTTTGCGATTGATTCGCAATTCTTAATGTCGTGATAAATCAGTCTTGTTCTAGTCGCACGTCAACAGAAACTTAAGATAAAAAAGAATTCCTATTGCAACCGAAACATTACAGCGAACCGTAATTCTCGATCGAGGGTTACGAATAGGTAAAGCGGACACAATTACTTACATAAAGATACAGGTTTCCGAATAAAAAAAAATGTGATTACTGCAACAAAATTAGCTGCTTTTGTAGAGCCAATTATATATATATAGTTATAATTTGTCTCTAGAAATTAAGTGGGCTATACCAAGTGTTTCTCTTTCTATGCGTGACATTTACGTTTAAAAATTACGTTTTGTAAATTAACCGTTTACAGTTCCACATACTGTGTTAAGCTTTGATAATATTCTCACTGGTTTCTATGTACCAATATTAAGCCTTATTATATCCTCTAACAAGCAGGGTTACTCTCCTGCCGCAGAAAAAAAAATCAACAAACATTTGAGCTCTAAATTCGAACGAAGGCAATCAAATAACACGTTTACTTGACGTCCAGCCAAATAAATGGCCGTTATATGCACAGTTTATTTGGTTGCCACCACAAATTCTGTAATAACAGATATATAAGTACGTTTCACCTAACTAAATGCTTATTGCCTCCAAATAAAATAACTGTACCATGATTTATTGAACATACTTGGAAATCGATTGTGTGCACTTACTTCCCGCATGTGATCTTGGATTATCCAAATAAGTATACGTATCGACAAACTAATATTATTAAATATTCGGTGTTGTGCAAGGAAACAAATAAATATGTTTGGACAAAAAAAAGTAATTGATTGAGTAAAATGTTTAAAAAGGCAAATAAACAATTTTGAAAAGAAATTTGTATGGTCGACAAAACCTTTCTCGCAGTGCAGTTGCGATGCGAGTCCGCTAAACTCGTCAGCTTCTTTCCATAACCTTGCGACATCTGGCGTTCGCTCACATGATATCATCGCTGACACCATACGTGCTATTAGGTAAAGACATTAGTTTAATTTATAAGCACCGCAAAGAAACAAGTTGCTAAAGGTACTTTTGCATAGCCAAGTTCTGGATTACCGTAAAGATTACCACTCAAGACACTTAACCGCAAGGTTTATTACCTTGAAGGCCGAGTCTTTCTGCATCCACATAACTAGAAAACTATAAGTAATATTTCTGTTTTAGGCTGGATGTACTAAACAACGGAATGTGTAGCTTATTACTGTGCACTGCAGATACATATTTATTTACTACCTTGCACTGTGAAATAGTGTACGCGATTCTCACAAAATAATCGTTGTGTTCTTTAAGTGTACCATGTGGTCGGGTATAGCGACACGAGTGGCATACACATTTGAAAGTGATAGACTGATAATTACTACCTATTACTAAAGATAGTGACCTGAGCTCACGCAAATTACGCCAGGGTGCAAATTAATAATGTTTCTTTGGAGGAGGGGGGGGGGGGAGGTGGAAGGAATTATTTTTAATGAACTGCAGCTTTTTGGATATTTGCGTTTCCCAGCAAAGTTGCTGATATCTGGTGTTGAAATGCACGTACTTACTTACATATTGAAAACAAACTGCAGCGTTACAAATGCCTCCGATCTTCGCTTGGTTGCGAAATTAAGTAACTTATATAATAAGCAGCACGAAATTTTACGCTGTACTTATAAGCTTGGCTTGGGTTTTGACAGACAGCTTAGCCTAGACGGCGTTTATTTTCCAGCAAATAATTTCCATCTGAAGTACGCATGAAGCTTCGTTTTTATTCCGGCACATGGGAACTATTAATCTCATAAATCGTTATCCATTATTAAGCTACTTTTCAGGTAAGGAAATTACTTTCCCAGATAGGGAAATAATTATTCCTACAGAGCAAAGAATAAAAATATGAAATGGGGAATTGTTTCGCATACTGCTACACACTAGAGATAAATTTTCCTCTCTACAAAACATTTACGTGCGCATATATATTGAGCCGTGAGCAAACCGTTAGAATGAAATTATGCGAGGATATAGACGATCACATTTCGTTGTATGTTTGTCCATCGCGATAAAATTAACAAAAACGTTGCGAATCGTCCGTTTGTTTTCTTGCCTGCTCTCTTGCCATTCCCCACGTGACTGAGATAATTCACACTTCTGGATAACGATGTCGGTGCACTGAGAGCTCTGATATGTTGGCGATGTAGCACTTTCGGGAATGCCAAGAATGTTTCTCATTTTGAGAAACATCTCTATACGGAATTGTGTTCGTTTCTGGGCATGCACAATAAGCATGGAGTAATCATCAAAGGATTTCTGTACTTATGAATGAGGCTTGTTTACCGCACCGACGGAATATTTCGCATAATTCTATAGGCAGAGGTGTCTAGCAAGATTTTTTTTGGCGATGCAACGAACAGAGACAATGTCCTGTGTGCCATCAGCCAGCGCGGGAAATAAACATGATGCAATATCATGCACTTTATATCAACCTATGGTTTAAACTGCTACATGTTTAAGTACCTGAGTTGTAATACGCAGAAATTCAGGACAGGGATAAACATATCCTGATGGGCAAAGTCAAATGTCACGCTGTGTTCTTACAAAGACACAGCTAATGGCTAGAAGAACATTGCATATGTACACGTAGGATAGTGAAGTCTCTGGAATACTTTTCGTTAAATTCAGTTGTCCTTAGCACTATCTATGAAATCTTAGGAAGACTTAGTACAGCGCCCTCGAATAATTTTTATACGTATCTGACGCATTTATTTAAAGATATATGGCTGCGATATATATATTTTTTTTTACCATTTTGAGTACAGTACTCTGTAATTGTTATCGTAAAGTGCTTGACACGTTGACAGCACTCAACGGGCCTCCTATGAAGTGCATGTTTTTTTTTTTTTCGTAGATCAACTCATTGCCCGCACGTTTAATAAATTCATGGGAAAGCGTATATTTCAAACACTCGGCAAGCAGTTCTAACTCTGGGTAGGCTGGAGCCTTGCAATACTGCAATTACGGAATTCAAGTCGCAAACTGCGTTCCAGATATTGTTTTATGTTTTATGGCTCAACAAAGCAAACATCGCTGCATTCAGCATTTTTAAAGGAGATAATTGCTGAACTACTACTGTAAGAAAAACTTACATATTTTCCCGTGGTAAAAATTCACTTATTTCTTACCCGCTGTCACCAAAAAAACCAAATAATCAATTTTGAAATGAATATTTTATAACATAATAATGTTTAAGTATGTGTTATTTATGGCCTGTCGCACAAAATGTTTCTTTAAAACTTTTGCAAACGTAACTAATGCCAAACATTTTAATTAATGCGATGAGGCGGGGAATTATTCCCCTTAATTAATTTAGACCCACTTTACACAACTGTTTATATAAAACACAGATTTGTTTTTCTAAGCTGTTACCATATGCTGCAATATTCAACGCCCAAGGATCTCCCTTGTGATCAAATGATTCGTAAAACTTTTTTCTGTTCTGTATACAGGATGCTTCGTATTTCAATAGGTGGTTCAAATTAGGACTATGTCGGTTTAAGTATAGCGTGTGTGAAAAAATTGTTTTACTTGTAACACCTAATGTGATTTAAGCGATTGGGTAAGTTCATATCAAGGGAAAACACCTATATCGTTTCGATTATGTATAGACAAACACCCTGTGGTTTGACAGAAGCTATTTACTATTCATTCAGTACGGAAGCTATAAAATTTAGAAAGGATAATTCACTTTGCCCCAAAAAAAAAATCATTAGGGCTGTAACCAGTATACAATATCGTGAACTCTACTTTTATTCATGTTTTCTTTAGTTCGAGATTTTGTAGTGCTTCAGCATTGCAGATTCTCGCGGTGTAAAAATTTAAAGTGTTATTATGTAGGGGGAAAGCGACGAGTGCATCTTTCGCATACGACAGAACGAAGCGACTGTGAGATAGATTGCTTACATTGAAAACAGTTTTCCGTCTGACATGTGTCAGTTGGAATAAACTACTCAAAGCTCCTTACACTACATATTCAGCCATAACATCGACCCTCTCACCCCCTATTTAATTTTCTCGTTTGTCCTCTCTCAGTGCCTCGAGAGCCGTGTCCGCAAACAGAAGTTGTCGGCGTCGCCTACTGTCGCTGGCCGCGATGACTCGTCAGTACAGTCATCGTAAGTAGATGCCGTTGTAAACACGGGAGAAATTTTTTTCAAACTCGGTACCTTCTCCAAACATGCATTTCCATCGTAGCGAATGTTATTTATTGTCCTTGAAGCTCGGTGTACGAAGAGTCCCGTTAATATACACGAGTAGCGAGAGGTAAGATTTATTTCGGCCTCGAAAATGAAACGTGCGCCTGAGAGATAGATAGAGAGAGAGAGAGAGAGAGAGAAAGAAGGATTTGCCTTGGCGAGAACTTGCTGACGTCAGTTCGGAGATGTCTGCTCGTGGGGCGAAAATGGTCTTGCGAGCTCCTTCTTTCTTTTCATTTTCTTTGCTCTTCTTTCATTCGGTACATCTCGAAGCACGCACACAAACAAACCCCCGGACGAGACGTAGACTGAAAGGAGAGAGGGAGATGTGAGGAGAAGGCCCCTCAAGACGTACCTAAAGAAGGCGTTGCAGCATGCTCGTCCAGAGTAGCGTGACCTCGACTCGTCTTCCCTGGAGACCTGTTTATGGAGCCTTCGGGTTGTGATAGAGGCCTCTCTAACCAACTGGAAGAACAAAAAGAAAAAAAAATAAAGACGTGTTTTCAAGTCTGCAAGAACGAGTCCGGACAATGTACGCCCTACAAGCATGAGCCTACGCCGCCGTAACGTAGTATCACGTACCGCGATGGATCCTCGGTGGCCGAGCGGTTAGCCCGCTCGCCTCGCACCAAGGCGAGCCGGGTTCAATCCCCAGCCGGGTGACCGGATTTCCGCATGTGGGAATCGTGCCGGAGGATGCCGTTGGTCGGCGGGGTTTCTCGGGGATCTCCCGTTTCCCCCGCCCTTCCATTCCGGCGTCGCTCCATACTCACCTCAATCACCATCATCGGCTCTCGTGACCTCGCTGCTAAGAGCCGCCCAAATCTCTTCACTCTTCACTTACCGCAGTTGTGTATTCACACTAGCGACTTGACACTTCCAACTCCAAGTCCAGAAACCATACGAAAAACTCCCCTCCTTTACGCCTTACGTAAGGAAAAATTTTTCAGACAAATGCTTAACCTTAATAATGCTTCTTTTTATTCGAAGCTTGTGTATTATTTTCTGCATTCGGCGAATACATAGAGTTTTTCAGCTGTGGTTAAATTCCGGAACTGCGGATAAAATTCAAGTATCACGGAATAGGTGGTCCAGAAATTAAAATTATTTAACTAACTAACTCTATCAGCAGGAACAAGTCGAAGAAAAGATGATAGCTATTTTCAACAATCAGTGAACGAGTGTCTCTTTACAGGAGCATATTAACGTGAAAGTAACCTTTTTTGAGTAAAAATTATTGCCACGTTTTTATCCCGTAAAGAAATATTTACGGCTGCAAAAATAACTGAATTCACGCTTAATATTTATGCTAATTTATATATATATATATATATATATATATATATATATAAAAAAGAACTCATATTACACTACTTTTTTGGAATTATTACCTACGCAATTTCTTTTTTACGCGTATATTTGAAGATCACGAGGAAATTTTTACTTCCTAAAAATTGCTCGTGAGCTCCTTGTAGCTTCAAATGATGATATATAAATGATTTCAATGTGTTGCAGGCAAGATGGCGTTTGTTCAAGGACATTGTATTTATGTCCACTAAAGAGGTAGAATGAGATTTTATGTCTCTTTAAAGTTCCAACTTTAAAATAAACAGAAGTTTGGAAAATAAAAGAAAATCATATTTTGTTGTGCTTTATTGAGCCGTATTGTTTGAACGAACACATATGTTGATATACTTGTTGTGATATGATATGTTATGATATCCTCAAACACAAATTTTTCTTTGACATCTACCAACGAACAACAGAAGGACAGATCCATCAATGCGTAACCGGATTTTGTTGTAAAATATTAGACATAGCTGTCTGGTATATTACAATTTTGTGCACAATAATCCTCAATAGGTTTTAAGCGAATGATTGGTGATTACAAAATTGTTGTATTATTAGAATAGAAATATTCAAATAAATTCACATTATTTTAACACAAAAATATGCCGTTTTCTGAATAACTGCATTCCTTATCGAAGAGAATATTTTTATTTAATACTTTAGGATACACTTATTTTTTTAGTGTTTTAGGTGTTCAAAATTGTTATTTTATTATGGCAGCACTTAAACTGGGATAACACTTCTTTCGTTTACTAAACCAATGTACTGTATGATATTTTATTCTTTATTATTAGAAGACACATAACCTAGAAGAGTAGATGGTTTACAAATCTGTTACCTACACGAAATATTGTTGCTTACCAATTATCGTAGTGTGCAGGACAGACCATGAGTTACCGAATTATGCATTAGGTTCACAATTGTGTAAACTAGGAGTGAACTTGTTGAATTCGCCGAGTTTCTTTAACAAAGCAGACATTATTCTATAAATATTGGACGAGGCGTTTCACCATTTTACTTAATATTAGGTATCAATTTCACAGTTTTTACGTAATCACATTTACATTTATGGTATTTTACTTGTCATCCTTATGATCTACCCCTATAGCCGAAGCATTATTTCCTTTGTTCTTCATATTGCTGTATCAGAGTTTTCCTGCCTTCCAACCAAACATTAAAAAATAGTTACAATTTAAAAAAAATACCACCACATTAACCACAGAAGGTCGCGTGTGTCTGTCGATGATTTTAAAAATAATAAGTCATAAAATTGTGAGACTCTTTTTCTCATTTTTACGCAAATGTAATACTCTGGATATAATTCTTTATATAGTTTTTACATTAAAGCCACCGCATTATGGGATGGCGCTGATGTGTATAAGTAAATATTATTTCGTATTATGGTAGACCGTACGCCATACTCAAAATAATACAGTAATTTTCTTTGAAACAGTCGTGGATTGCCTTCAAGCTTTATCCTTAAAATTTTCTGTCGACGATATTGATAGTTATTGGCACCTGCTTTTCGCGGAGATTCTAAAACCATTACATCTAGTTGTACATCAAACAATTTTATTTGAAATCCACTTTTGTGACTGGACGATTCTTTGTTTCACGCGTATTAGCTGTCCGTCCCTGAATTACGGATGTTCATTATCGGAATTACTTGTTTCTGACTGACTAAGTTGGGTGAAAAATTATTTTTACAAAGACAGGCCAGAAGGAAAGTATTAAGTATGAATGCAGAAAATTGAAGTATATGGTGCACGTGAGTCCACTGATAATTTAATAACACCGTAATTGTTCAATTGGGAGTTTCGTGTATGCTGAAAATATGGGCTTCAAATTTCTTAATAATTTTTAAGCTGAAGGTTTCAAATGACGAGTTGCTTAGAAGGCACAATATTAAGTATAGTCTATGTGTGGTTTCTTCACAATGTTTTAATCAAACCTTTGGAATATCACCCCATGTATGACGTGTGTGTTTGTTTCCTAATTGCATTATTTATTGAATGAGTTTTATATTTTGTTAACTTAAAAGAACATAAAAGTAGTGAGTTTTATTATATTTTTATTATATTTATAAATTACAACATTTAACTTGTAATTAATATGGATGAAAACAATGAGAAAATAGGTGTGTTGGTAATGCCTAGTGAGCAATAGTTCTTATGCAATGTATTATTTCGCTGAGTGCTCACGAATGCGGGAAGTTGTCCCTTTAGTGTAATTTTCTAGACTTGGTTAAGCTTTGTTTGCATGAATTGGAAAAAAATATTCAGGAAGTAGAACTTTAGCAGGGCTTCAGAAAAGACGGAAGTGACGAGAATGAACTGTAACAAATTTAAATGCTTCA
The DNA here is from genome assembly GCA_029891345.1 of Dryococelus australis. Classification (NCBI taxonomy): domain Eukaryota; kingdom Metazoa; phylum Arthropoda; class Insecta; order Phasmatodea; family Phasmatidae; genus Dryococelus; species Dryococelus australis. The sequence goes on from CM057002.1 coordinate 127,575,288, forward strand.
TATTTTTTATATGTGTTAATACTCTACATTTGAAATGAAATGTACTTTCGTATTCGGAAGTATAAATATTAATGTTTTCTTTCGATGTTATTGGTTTTGTGCGCTCATGAAAACGTGGATTATTGCAGAAATGTTAAACCCATGGCTATACTTGATTAAGTGGTTAACATGTCCGGACTTCTTGTCGTTTAGAGATCTCAGTATTTCGCGGATTCCTCAGGCAGTATGATGGAATTGTTTTGCTATAGCACTATGAGTAGGCGGCCAATCCTTAGACGTGGCGTGTGTAATTTCGAGCCAGTAAGGAACAGAAAGCAACAGTGCGACCATATCGTGATCAATCCTGAACACATGGCTGTGGCAGTTGTCAGTAGACAAACGATGTTGGCTCGAGTTCATAGAGAACTGTTAATTCTAACCTGCTGTTAGCTCAATTCGCAAAATACTAGAGGGTTTGCTTGTCGTTATTGATTATTTTATTGTTTTGTTTGACTAGTAACAGTTTTATATGTGGATCTTCTGTAAAATTGATATAAAACTTGAATATTCCTTACACTGATGAAAATTTGGCTGTAGAAAAAGTTCTGTACGTAAAAACATTCAAATCTGTTAACGTAGGAAAGCAGTAGGAGCGTAAGGGTCCTACCCCACTTTTGATTAATCGAATTAACCATTTGATATCAAATTGATCGGATAAATTTGATACATACTTAATCCGATCTTAACCCGATCAAAATTGTTAATCCTATTTTAATCCGATGTTGAATAATGCCTAATCCGATCTTAATCCGATAAAATGTGATCAAAGAAATTTGATCAAAATTCTTTGATGAAACACTTTAATCAAATATATTTGATGGAATTTTTTTTGGGTGTGTATAGTTAGGTGAACTTTATTTTCTATTTCTTTTTTGGACTCATAACGAACACAACAACGTGACAAATGGATAAATATTATGTTTACGATGCACGTACTTATATATATTACACTACTTGAAACTATTTAATGAAATCGCACAATCACCTCTCCCAAAACACGTCTGTCCGGCTATGAGGTCAGTCAAGGAATGACTTATATACATGGAGCTTACGGCCGAGTTGAAATTATGGGAAAGAGAGTTGAAGATGACTCATGTACTTGAATTTCCAAACAAATTAATATTTCCCTAGAAAACTCGTTTACCACCAATTCTGATAATTTAAAGATGGAATAAACCACACATCCAAAAAAAACTTACTAACGAACTGATCTGAATACACTACTACAGACAACTTTTCACAATATGGAACGACATAGCAGTTCCACTTAACATGGACAATGAAAGATTTCCAAACTCTCATTTTGAATTATACCTAAAAACATATCTGATTTCCCTACGAATTAAATTTTAACCAGACGCAATAGTGTACTAGACATGCATGTATGTCTCCCTCTCATTTGTACATGTACCGTAAATGATTTTAAAACATGTCCGTTCGTTTTGGAGTCTGATGTAGGAATAAGTTCAGCATAGCACTTACGTCGACCTATAAGCTGTGTGTCGAGAGCTTGACTATAGACGTGGAGCACGATCGGCAGGAAACTGAGTTGAAATTATGGGAAAAAAACTCGTAAATGAAGGAAACGTTTTAAATGTTTATGAAATAGCAATTAAACAAAAAGAGAATTGAACACACAACTACGTGGATGAATAAAAATTATGTTTACAACGCACATACTAATGCCTAAATTTCACTACTTGAATTACAATAAATAATTAATTCATTCACATTATTTAACAATGTATCCAGAGAAGTGGTTTACTGCTACGAATAAATGATTCTATCGTAAGAAGAAGAATAATCCACTTTTAATTTTAACTTCCGTTGAAGATTAGAACGAGGTTCGGCCCATGTCAAAGCCGACGGTATAATTATGATGAAGATTAATTTAAAAATGAAAATCGCACCTACTACATGAGAATATATAATCACGATGTAACCAAACGATTTCAGTATACAAACTTCCTCGAAGAAATCCAATACTGAGTTACTTAACACAGACGCAGTATATCGATGCGGTCTTAACACACAAAAATCTTTACCGATAAATAATTATTAATCTAAAACGCTTATATAATATCGCTTAGCGAGAGTTGAACTCCGCTGCTTGGCTTTGCGAATCGGCTACCCTCAGTCTTAGCCCTAGTCTCCACCAAACGACGCCACGACCATTGATATCGGAAGAGTTGCTTCAGAGGAGAGAGCGATGTATACAGAACAAGGATTTACGACGAACTAAAATTGCGATTCTGAGCTGCAGGTGGAAGGACCTCTGCCCTGTCCACGGAGAGCGTTACACTCCCTCCCCCAATCCCCTCCCTTATAACAGAGCGCATCTTCAGGTATGCGCTCCCCTCCCCCTCCAACCCACCAACTCCATAGTCCAGAATGTGTGTGTCCGAGACGAGAGGTTCCTTGCACCCACTACGCGTCCACCCCCCCCCCCCCCCGCCCATCAGTCTAGAACGCGTTTTTGGCTAGCAGGAGCACTGCCTGCCTCGGCTAGGTTCCCCTCCACCCTTCCTCCAACCCCTTGTCCAGCACAAGAGCTGTCCACCTGCCAGACACCCCCTTGGGCCAGCGAATTTTGAACTCACCCGAAAGCATTGAACTGCTTCCAAAGTTCCTCTCCCCCCTCTGCAAAAACAAACATTCACTTTTGCCTGTCTGTTGACTTGTTCAGCAAGGAGATGCAAGGGATGACTTACTTCCAGCGAAATTAAATTTTGTTACCAAAGTCCTGATGATGAAATGATTTCCCAGATGTTAAAATTAATTTTAATTCCAAGAAATGATTTTTAATCCAATACATTTCAATCACAATATATAAACCTTTCCTAAGAACCTGTTTTTAAGTTTAATCCTGTAGAATTTGATGTCACTGTATCCCGTTTACCAGCAAACTTATTAATTTTAAGTTTAAAGTAATCCAGGTATCTATGAAAAAAATATCTAGTACAAGAGATATTTTCTCTTTGCTAGAATTTGTAAGTAATAAAAACACACATCATTCTATTGAAGTAACACACAAGTTAAACTTTTTCCACGTATTGAAAACTTTTGCTACACTAACTAACTCATGTTAAAACAAAATGTCTCTAAATTCAGGGGAATGTAAAATATGCACATTCAAGCTGTTTCAAATATTTATGCACAGCAGAGAAAATTACATATTTCACATGTAGATCTCTCCGTAAACTTACATGCGAGAATTTCGGCTAAACTACTTAACATAAAATGTGTATATTTGAACAAATATTAACATATTTTATTTACAAATACTACTTTTTTGATGTAATATTAACTAAATAGCACGAATCCAGCCTGAAATGACTGCTATCGAAGCTGAAATCTGTTAAATTTTACAATTGAAAAAAATTTAAATGAAAATGGCAGCCATTTTATATAGGTTTAGTATATAAGGAGGAATAAATTTTTTTTTTCTCAGTGTTGAGTCGTCAACGGCCAAAGTCACTTCGTATGTGTGCATGTATGTGCATTGCATTAGCCGTAGTGAGACTTAGGCATCTGCAATAGATTTGAGAACGACGCCAGGCGTCTACACCAAGAACGACGTCAGGCATCTACACTGAGAACGACGCCAGACCTCTACATCAAGAACGACGCCAGATGCTCACTACAATGTGTACAACATCTGCCAGCACCCCACCGAGAACAACACCAGATACTTATTACAACTTATACATCAACGCCAGGCATCCACTACAATGCCAGGTATCCACTGCATCATCTAGATCTACAACACAGAATCTACAGGAGAATACATCTTTATCATCATCAGTCCGCTCCAGGTATAATGCATCACGGCCACTGTTGTGATAATTATAATGAGGAATGTGTTGAAGTATTCAATGCTATGCTAGCATATGGGAAGGCAAAAACCTTATTGAGTTTAGACTGCTCTCAATTATGGGTGTTGCAGAAAGAGTTTATTATTGCCTTTGCCGGACACGAAATAGAGCTAGTATATCCTTTTCTTCCTGATCATTTACGAGTTGATGATGATATAGTGTCGTATTTGCCATGTTAAGACTGTCCTCACGGCACGCCTGCCTTTTCTAATGATGGAACTATATGCGGAGGGACTGTAAGTCATGCAGGCTGGAACAGCTTATTGAAGCAAAGATTATCCCAGGTGTAGTAATTGACGATTCCGGAGTTGATGAAGTGGATTCCGAGGCAACCATTTATATTTTATAAATAAGATGAGTGGAGACTTTTTGTACATAGTGTAAAACGAAATAACGTAGAAATAATGTGCTATGTGCAAGGTTTCGAAAACTGCCAAGACAACTCATTCGTAATTAAGGAGCTTGCTATTTCTTATGCGACCGATGCTAATGACTGTAAAGTAATATGCTTTAAATCGCCCAGACTTTGGTATACTTTAGAACCTGAAGTTACAATTATATTTCGGGAACAGACTTACGAGATACGTGACCTAAAATGGGATTCTGATGTCATAACTGTTTGAGTGTTAATTCAGTAGTCAAACACTATAATACCAATCACTGTGGGAAAAAAAAAGTTCTGTTTACAATGCAAAAGTAATACAGTAATACAGTAATACAGTATTACTCCAGGATAGAAGAAAGTAAGGTTCAAATCTCTAAACAACATGTACTACCAATTCCAGATGTGCATCGAAGATGAACACTGGAGCATTACACAAAGTTTCGCAGGAAATACGTACCAAGAATGGGTTTTGTGTTTTGAGGAAGATGGATGTTCAGTTTTTAATATGATGCCCGACAGTGACCTGCCTTCTTCTTCTGGAGACCTATGTTTTAAAACTGCATGTGAAGAAATAACCAAGGAACCAGGATTTAGACAAATAAAATATAAATTGAGTAGAGAGTTTTACAACATATGGACCTTATGGACTGAAGCATGTAATAATAAGGAACACATCACGCAAATGCAAGGCAGTAGCCGCCTTCAAAGGTCGCCTTGTGAGATGTGGGTCTGTGAGGTTTGGGACAGCAATGTTTGTGTCTGTAAATTTGATTTAACCAAGTTATAGTTGAAGAACTAATATTAGCACAAACTGGAAGGAAATTGCTATATATGAAGAGAGAGCGAATCGTACACCGGAGCTTCAATTATGATGGAAAGGTTCGACTCATCGCTTCCTTATGCCAGTGTTACTCCAGGATACAGACGAGTGTTGTTTCGTATTAAAGAAGATAGTCCACTACAGATACAGATGTGCAATGGAGATGAACAATGGCATTTCTCGTTAATCAATCCTGATTATACTTTAAAAGTTTTCGACGTTTGCTATGGGTGAAGGGTTTTGTCCTTTGTATAATTTACATCCTGATTTGCAGTAAGAGTCCTCTAGTATTTGAAGCTCACTGTACACACATCATGAATTGTAAAATTTGGCTTAGTAATAACACTTAAAATGACAAAAAGTGATAACACAACAGCTATATAAAGGAGACCGGTTAGTAATAGACTGCCAGTCTTGGCTAGCATCTTCAACCTTACCGATACATACGAAACAATGCAAATAGCATACAGAAGACTTCTCTTTAAGCCGTTTGATGTTATTCTACAAGTTCAAATCTGCAATGATATAGAACATTGGTGCTACACTTTCAATAACAGTCTCGACACTTGCTTTGGTGAAGGATTAGCATGCAATGATTGTGCTGTAAGATATCTCCGCCCCAACAGTGAATTACCATCAACATTCGAAAATTTGATGACTGACAGCCTTACCGAGGAGATTGAAGAGAAGCGTGGACATGGAGTAATCAGCTACCATCTCACCAGACCTCACCATGGAATCACCGTTCCCTGGAAGGAGACCTGCGCTGGAGACATTCGCTACTTTATTTTCGAACAAGGAGGTTTACTTTTCCCGTCAATGTGTAATTTATATGCGTGTGAAGTGGCTGATAGTGAATAAAGTTCTTACTGATATGCAAGTATGCGTTTATTAATAAAGGTTTGCATTCTGTAACTTATAGTGTAGCATATTCACATTTTGTTGTTAAGAAAATATGTGAGTCAGACATTCATTTCAAATGTATGTATTTCTCTGAATCGTTGTCAGCAAATGTTAAACCATGTAGTTTTAATTCCAGTTTAACTAATTGCAACAGTTTGAAATGTCTTTTAAACCAGTACAGACCGCATAGAGCAGATCGAAAGCATAAACAGAAGGTCGAGTGCATTGTAACAACATTTTGTAAAGAAGAACAATCTTAGAAACATCTTATTTATAATGCAGACAATGTGTTGTCCTATCAGTACTAGCAAAATTTGCAAAAATAAAATTTAGCCATCAAACACGTTTTAACTTTAATTGTTAGAGAATGCTTTTATCAATATGCATACATTTTTCCTTGCTAATTGTTCTCAGTCGGGTGTTGGATAGCAAACGCGTAACATGGCGTATTTTCATTCTGGAAACCATTACGTCAGTGCCAAACCAGGAAAGTCAAATGAAACTTACACGCTATAGTGTAATGGGCTTCTCCGTGTATTTATGGAGACTTTTGACAGTGTATTCCATTTTAAAGTTTTTTTTTTCTGTTAGGAAACCAAAACAGTCACGAATAATTCGATGCAATGATAGTTCGAAATGTCTTGTGTTTCACATAACTCCAACAACATCTATTCCATCTAGTATTGAAGATGTACACTCGCATTACGTTGAAACATACACAGACTTATTTGAAAGTATCGTGTTACATTCTCAGGAATGTAAAGACGTAAGTGTGCAAACAGATAGGTTAAAGCCAGGACATAATAAACGCTCCCTCCTTGAAAGCAGAGTTTAAGAAGGCGATCTGGATCCAATATTAAGAAAATGCACGAAAACCTTGTTCACAGAAGCTGCCAACAGTTTATAAAAATATTAGTTTTTTAAAGAAAATTGTTTTTATATATTTTGTACCAATCTGTACTGACTTGTGTTAAAATGTTATAACTAAATTTTTGAATCAACCTGTACTGACTTGTGTTAAAATGTGGTAACTAAATTTTTGGATCAACCTGTATTTTTATATATTTTTGAAATAATTGTCTAATACTTTTGTAACATTCTGTATTTACTAATGTTAAAAATGTTGTACATAAACTTTTGATGCAACCTGTACTTGTTTGTTTGTTGCTATGTGTGATGATATTTGGTATGTTTTGGAACTGTAGTATAACTGAGAGATTTGTCTTTTTAAAATATTATACATAAATTTGTGAAACAAGCTGTGTTTGTTGTTTTGAAGGAAAAATTTGCCAGTAAGATATGTTTTAAAATGAATTCTTACTTTAGTTATAAAATCCCTTTACAACTGTGAGGTGAATTGTTTCCTTAAGAGAGAAAAAAGGAATAAAATATCTTAACATATATATATAAGTTGTTTGGTTTCTATCAAACTATGTTGCAATAACACGTTTTAGTGTTATAAAAAAAGCCAGATAACAAACATACTATTCACTTGCCAAAACAAATCGTATTCAACTAAACATATTTGAATCTGGCTCCTGGGAAAATGCATGTTGAAAAAAAACATACTATTATTTTTACAACACAACATAAATACAGAATAAAGAGATTATTCTTTCGCCAGCCTCCGTGGCGTAGTCAGTTTACGCATTAGTTGGAGGCTCTGGGTTCGAGTCCCGGATAAGGCATGGTTAATGTTAGTTAGTTTCTGAGTTCGAGTCCCGGCTAAGACATGTTTGATTGTAATATGGTTTCTGGGTTCGAGTCTCGGCTAGGTCTTGTATGATTATAATATAGTTTGTAAGTCAGTAATATTTATCCCTGTTGAACGAAAGGAATAATGAAGAATCACGTAATTAAAAATATATAAATGAATGTTAGTCATTCGTTCGTGTACGTGAAAGGGTGGAAATGGTGATGAATCGTAGTAAAATGTATTAAATTCTGGTTAAAAACACCCCGCATTGCAAAAACCTCGCATAATAATTACAACTGTTCGTATACGAAATCGTTATATAAGAACATAATTCTAATCTAATCGCTTAAAACCAAATAAATACACGTATTCTACGCTAAATCCTTTTAATTTTAGTTAAATTTGGTTAAAATTTACTTTAAAACATTTCAAATACGCAATTCGTTCGTTTTATGTAGGTTTGAGGCGAATAGCATCATATCAAATGTTGCGACAAGGGAGAGTGGTGGGGGTATAAATAGGGGCGCCCATCCGCAGCTCGTCATTTGCTGACCTGACTTCACAGAGCGAGGAGCTCCTCTCTAGTGTGCGACAGTATTGAACATCCTGCGAACCGGTCTCAACCACACCTCCACTCACCGGAGCTGCTGCTCTCTGGGGGTTGATTTGTTCGGGGACCTGGCCGCCCGCCCGTCGCCTCCTACCCCCTGCTGGGCTCTTCCACGATGGTCAACGAAGCCACTAATAAATCAAGCTAAATTCGCTTAACGTTAGCCCTCATCTTAAACAGGCTAAGTAAGCTCTATCGTAAAGTAACTTCTTGGGGTCTAAATAATCTGCCTACGTTATGGCGATGCCGGGGATTTTGCACTAAAAAATCCCACCTACAAAAATGAGGTCCAGGTACCTTAAAGTCCTTCCCCAGAAGACCCTTACTTCCGGATACTTCATAAACTCATTTCAAAATGGAGCTCAGCTATATCCAGTCAAAAATACATTACTAAAGCCAAAACATAAAAAGGCAAAATAAACATGTAAACAAAAGAAAATAAATAGTTTTAAAATAAAAATAATAAACTCTGAGACATGAAAAATGTAAATAATTAATAATTAACATAACCCAGTTAAGTCACAAATTACTCAGAATAACATACACTCTTACCATACAGTAGCATTAATAGAAATAAAAATAATGGTGGATCCAAAATCGTGTTAAATACGAAAAATAATTTAAATAAATAGGACAAGTTCAGGAGGGTTAAAAATTAACTACGAATCTCAAATGATATGCAAAATAAGGCGCCATAAAGTCCAAAACGATGCGTGTGCTGACATACTTACCAGTCTATGTAAACATATTAATGAGTGTGCACTGATATACTACAGCGTTTTCTGCTAGAGCTCTGCACACTGTTTGGCGGCCTACCAAGGCGTCGCCTTAACGCTGCGTAGAAAAATACCTAACTTACAGAAATACTTTGGCCATTTAAATTAAGCTATCTAACGCTTCCGAAACAAATGCATTTTGGGCAAAGCACATACAATGGCAAATTAATAATAATTTGGTCAACTGGATATTTAATCATTCAGAAATTAATGTATATTGTCCATTTTAACGTTTTGAAAAGTTTAAAACACAGTTATCGGTCGTTTTACCACGCTAATAAGCGGATTTTAAATATGTGAGACTAAGACATCGTATAATCAGTAAGTTGTAAATAATTTCAGGTTTGGAGTGTATGGTTAAATATTTAGTGTTGCAATTTATGTTAATAGCCATTTCACATTTAATAATATAAGTGAATACATTATCACACCACGTCATGAGGCATTGGAATGTTAAAATCATGAATCACATAGAAAGGGTTCTCGTTAAATTATTACGTAGACATCTTTAAGTTTTCAATTAGTGGAGGGTGGAGATATCTGGGCAGCTCTCTTAACATCGATGTCTTGGGAGCCAACGCGGATGATACGAGGCGAGTATGGAGCAGCGCCGGAATGGAAGGGTGGTGGAAACGGGAGACCCCAGAGAAAACCCAGAGGCTACCCCCGCCGAGGAATCGAAACCGCTGGGACTCGGGTACGGTTCGCCAAGGCGGGAGGCGAGCAATCTAAACACTATACCACAGCGGATCCTTGTGTTTTCAGATTTCTCATTAAACTAGAAAGGATTATGTTCATAAGTGAACGGATCTCAGTATTACTTAACGTTACGCTTAGGACGTGACCAATCAGGCCGTGCGTTGTCCCTAAAAGGAGGATGCCCGGAGACGTTCGAAACTTCGCCAAATGCCACATCGGGAAATGAGCCACGCTGCCACATCAAGGACAGAATAAATTTTGCACGAGTTCACGACCGACTCTCCTGTCGAAGAATTTCCCTGCTTTCCCACGGCTATTGTGACTCACGACGCCCCGTTTCCTGCAAAATCTCGCAAGACTGCGAATTCGCCATTTAGTACGATCCCGTCTGGTAGAAAGTTTTATCATGGATTATCCTAAATGACCAGATAAACTGTATAAAAAAATTTTTCACTGATAATTTTTTTGTAATATTTATAAATGCTTGTAACACTACAAAGATTTCTCTTGTAAAACGACTCGTTTGTAAAACTACAAGGGCCGTGTTTGAAGCATACTTCAAGAAATGTTTGTACTATACGCTGTACAGTTTCCACGAGCTTCAGCAAAATGGCGGACACTCAACAACGTAAAACCGCATGTAACTGTATGCGCAAAAACTATGGGTGATGTAAAGTGTAGCTGCGTGCAAAAACAAATGTATTGCAAGTTTGAATAACGTACAACACTTACAACTCAAATAAGCATAATAAAATGCAACTTCAATGAAACGTGACCGTATTATTCATTGACTGTTAATGTTTCCAATATACACAGAACTCTTAAATCGGCTCTAAATACCTCGTTATTAAGAACCGTCCAAAACTCTTAACTCAACAACATAATTCTCAAAATGTATATGTACCTATTCTTCTAAACCAAATAACTTCATTAGCATTTTTCAGGTACTTGCAGACATATTTACTATAAAAATAAGTTTCAAACTTGTAAGTCAAGTAGGTTTTGTGGTTGAGTGTGCCGGTTTATAGTAGAATTTTTGTGGCTGGAGAAGTGTATTTTTTTTCGTAAATTATATTTTGAAATATATATTTTGTTAGTAATCCTCTGTTTTTAATTTATCACATGTGTTATCTAGAAGAAAACAATTACTTTATGTACATTTCTCAATGATGTCATTTGTAATACATAGCTATCATTTGTAATATTACAAATAAATGTTTTAAAGTATGTTGATATTATTATAATATAAATCCCACTGTAAAATTTATAGAACAAAACAAACCAGTTTCAGTTGAATCGAATGTAAATAGTACAGATAAAAAATATTTTATATTATGCAACTGGTATTTGTAATTTGCTGTCCAATTCACATAATGCATTCGGTAATTAGGTCGAAAAATTAAAATACTTGTGATATTTTTTTACAGTCAAATATGACCAGCGTAATAATTTGCAACACCGGGAAAATCATCTGTATAATAAATAAAAATTAAGTTAAATGTACATTTAACTTACGGAAACGCAATCCGTATAGTTATGGTCCCATATGGGGCCAATACGAGTTGTGTGGGGCTGGAGTGCTCAGCTGGATAACTCGTAATAATCTACTACGTCATGTATTTAAAATATATAACCTTACAGTGTTCACACTATGCTATACAGAACTCTGTATACGAAGATATATTAATAATTCAGGTTACTCCGGGGGAGCGCAATATATAGTTTAATATTTAGTTAGATCTCAAACACTTGAGTATTATGCAGTTAGTACTTCAAGCCACGAGCTAATATAAATGTCTCCGGTGGAACTACCACAACGTCTTCACCTTAGTGATGATGCCAAAGGCTTGTCATCGTTCCGCTACGGCGGACGAAACCTCGTGTCTTCTCTCCATCTTGCTCTGTCGGCGGCTGGCTGACGTAGGCCCAAGGCCCCGCCCCGCGCTCGGTGCCACGCCGGTAAGAATCGGTGGGAGTCATTTTGCCTCCGTTCACCAACAATGTTAATTATTACTAGCATATCGCAACAGAACTATACGCTCTTTTGAAACGCAGTTTTCTGGACACACAAAGGGAACTTAAAACCTTCAGAATATTATTTTTAAAAAGTCTAAATTACCATTTTAAATATTATTTTTTGCCGCTTAAAACACGCAGTTTTTTCTGCATAGACATGTTATGCGAGAAAAATGGTTTTTGCCATCAAAAATTAGAAAATACTTTTATATAGCTGGGTAAATAATTTTATTCGTGCTTGAATACTGCATTCACCGTTAGCTTAATGTTAGTATTTTTAATTAAATTAACAGCATCACTTTTAATGTATAATACTGCCAAGTACGCTTTGGACATAGGCGTGTTTTAAACTACAGAGTATTTCACGTTGTCTGGAACTTCTCGTCTCGCGTGACAGCTTGTCACGTTGTGGTCACAGAAGCCTGTGAAGAGTATTTGCAGTTCAGGCGTGGAAATCATTAGTATCGCCTCATTTCAAGTGTTGTAACTGTAATGTTAATAAATAAATAAAAAATTGGAGCGTCGATAGAGTAGGAAGGGGAGTGCGAAGTGCAAAGCTTAGCCAAAGAAAAAGAAGCTGGAACATTTGCAAGAATACTACAACAGAAAAAAGTAACACTACGTTTAGTAAGTAATAGAGTTTGAACACATTCTATGACTTTAAATACATGTGTCAAAACTTACAGTAGGTACTTTTTAAATACATGTGTCAAAATTTACAGTAGGTACTTTTTAAATACATGTGTCAAAACTTACAGTAGGTACTTTTTAAATACATGTGTCAAAACATACAGTAGGTACTTTTTAAATACATGTGTCAAAACATACAGTAGGTACTTTTTAAATACATGTGTCAAAACTTACAGTAGGTACTTTTTAAATACATGTGTCAAAACTTACAGTAGGTACTTTTTAAATACATGTGTCAAAACTTACAGTAGGTACTTTTTAAATACATGTGTCAAAACTTACAGTAGGTACTTTTTAAATACATGTGTCAAAACTTACAGTAGGTACTTTTTAAATACATGTGTCAAAACATACAGTAGGTACTTTTTAAATACATGTGTCAAAACTTACAGTAGGTACTTTTTAAATACATTTGTCAAAACTTACAGTAGGTACTTTTTAAATACATGTGTCAAAACTTACAGTAGGTACTTTTTAAATACATATGTCAAAATTACAGTAGGTACTTTTTAAATACATGTGTCAAACTTACAGTAGGTACTTTTTAAATACATGTGTCAAAACTTACAGTAGGTACTTTTTTCGTCGATTATAATTTTCAGTCCCCAGACGAATTATTTACCTTGGGAAAGTGATGTTTACTATTAGTTTATTTCACTAACAGAATGAAAAATACTTTTATTCATATTTATAGTTTCTAAAGAATATAAGTTTTATTACTATACATAAATGTGTTTCGGATAAGTTCGCTCAGTTCGTGGTAAGATCTTTTAAACTTCTGGGGTAAAGGTGTGTATTTCTATTATAATATTACCTGCAATTTTGAATTTCAGTCTCTCGCACCAACCTTAATTAACACATGCGAACGGCACACACACGCCAGTGACCAGACCGAGATTCGAACTAGAAACCTTGTGGTCTGAAGGCTCCTGGTAACGAACGTGGCATCCATTCTCTAAGATGTTCATGTTCCCTCACTGTTCTAAAATAATTACATCTGAACGTTTCTTGTACGCACATGCTGCCTGATACAGTTTCGACAAGAATTTCAATCTGACCTCATAAGCCTTCGTTTCCTTCAGAAATTTGACCCTAAAATTGCGAGGAAATTAAAATAGTTTAATTTTACTACAATGTCCAAATAAAGTGAGGTGTCCGATTCACAATTTTATAGGCCCTGCAGCATAAAAATCTGTATCGAATGCTTGGGGAAGAGCACGTGTTAACAAACCTTAATCGCAGTGAAGTGACTGTATTTGTGAAATCAGAAACTCCTCACGATGTACTTTAGAGATTCCCTGCTAAAAGTGTTGTTTTCATTCCGGCCGATATCTCGCAACTAACAGGCTGCAAAGGTCAAGGTGTAATTTTCGGGAGCGTGGAGGCGTGCCTTTCCCTTCGCTAACATTGCATCAGGTACAGCGTTTCCAAGAGGCTGCAAAGTACTGATCACCGCTTGGCAAATCATGCGTAGAGAATGAGTGTAGGCACGTTCCTTTCAGCCAGCTCGGCGGGGTCGGCGTGGAGCTGCAATACAGAAAACAACACCACGCTTATAATAACTCGAGTACATTTAGAGCCACGTTTGTGGAAATCGAGAGCAAATGTAAGAAAATGCGCTCCGCGGTGATGAGAAACGTATTTGTGCTCCGCAGATGTAAAACACGGAACCTCTCCGCATTTCCCATATCTTAGGATTTCGGGAACGTACAATTCCCAGATCACACGAAAAGTTCTTTCCTGCTGTGAACATACAATACTGTTTGTGCAACTTGTCCGGACATTCACGCTACAGAAACCTATTCATTCAAACATAAAAAGGTAGCAAAAACCACATGTATTAGTTATTTGCACTTCAAACATCCAAACAATACTGGAAACTGGAAAAGCTACATGTATTGGTTCTAAAATAATAGCCGAGTCACATTTTATATTTAGTTTAAGTAAATGGTGGAATCATTTTAATGGACTGCAGAATTTTGGTTTTGTGTACAATCCGCGGTCCAAAAAAATATTTTTTTATATTTGTTAATACCTATTTTAAGGCACGAATAACTAACATGTTAATGCAACTAACGAAGTAACAAATTTTAAGGACAAGTTCCGTTAATCCACAGTAAGTTCTGTGAAATTTACTGTAACTCCGTCATTGAAGAAAACTGTTTTTTCATGGTTAGATGAAGATTATTTTGCCAGATATTAAAAGTTGTTGGATTTTTTTTCTCGGAAGTATGTATATATTTCTAATCCACGGTTGTTGCTGGAGTGATCATTCGAGTATTAGCGTCCCAAAACTTTCCTTTATATTTAGTTTTCTTAGAGATACTGTCTACTAATTTCCTTCCGTCTTGTCCAACCCGTCACTTCACAGTCGAAATTTCGTTCATATCGCTCTTTCTGCAGGCTTGCCAGGGTAGCCTACACTATGTATGTTTCTGTAAGATTATAATCGGGCCACTATGACTCAGCGGATAGACTGCTTGCCTCCCACCAGGGCGAACAAGGGTTCGATTTTCAGACGGTTCACTCTGAATCTTCGCAAGTGGGAATCGTGCCGGACGATGCCTCTGGTCAGCGGGTTTTATCGGGGATCTTCCATTTTCCCCGCCTCTTCATTCCGGCTCCGCCCCTTATTCACTTTAATCACCCTCATCGGCTCTTAAGACCTCGCTGTTAAGAGCCACCCAAATCTCTTCTCTCACTCTCTCTAATGTGGAAATAGAATAGGGGAGCACTCTGAGAAAATCCACATTCTCGTTCGCCCCAGAAGAAACACGCAGGTATTTACATAACAATATGATATTTAAATATACTTGTAGCCATATGTATACAGGATGAGTCATCAGCTCTGCAACAAACTGCGAGAGGACGTTCCTTGCAACATTACGGTTCCAAAACGTCTGACTACGAACGCCAGGAAACCACTCCTAAAGGCAAGAGACCCGTGTGAAAATGGGGTTGCAATTACAAACCTTATTTAATCGCAGTGAAACCATGTGATATTAAGGGATGGAATTATGTAAGCATGCCAAACAATTCAGGCACTTTAACATGCAAGTGCCCATGTCAACCTACCACATACTCCACATAGTAAAATGGGGGTTGCCACACCTTCTAATAGTGAAAAAAAGGTCGTCATACATCGTTACGTAAATTATGGTCAAGTCCTGTGCATTACCATCGCAAGACGTAAAAAAAGTCCTTTGGTAAGAAAACCGCCGAAGAATTGTTTGCGAGAAAACAGACCTCCAAGATTTTAAATGGCACGTAATGCTTATGAGGTTCATAAATAAATATACACTCTAGTCTGTAGAGCGATCGGTTACACCTGCGCACTCTAGTAGCAATAAGCCACAACATGGCCGACAACAGTGCCCTCAGCAGTCGGCGAGGGAACTACAGCAGACGTCATCCAAGAAGGGGACGAAGAAGGTGTAGGAGAGAAAATAGGTGAGGGAGAGAAGTAAGAGAGAGGCAAGATGGAATGACAGAGCATGAAGTAGAAAATTGGAATGGCAGATCATGCAGTAGCAAGATAGAATTACAGAGCCTGAAGTGAAAATTTCTAGTAACAAGATGGCTGGAAGGTTAAGAACACATACATGGGTTCAGAGATAATTTGTCATAGGGTCAAGTGTCTTAGGTCAAGGGTCTTGAGTCAAGAGTTTTGGGTCTTAAGTCTTGAGTTTTGAGTCAAGAGTTTTAAGTCAAGCGTCTTGTATCTAGAGTCTTGAGTATTGAGTCTTTGTCTTGAGTCTTGGCTCATGGGTCTTGGGTTTATGTCTTGAGTCTTAGGTCTTGAGTCTTGAGTCTCGAGTCTTGAGTCTTGGGTCAAGTGTCTTGAAACTTGGATCAAGGGTATTGAGTCTTAAGACTTGGATATTAAGTCATGGGTCAAGGGTTTTGAGTCTTGGATCAAGAGTCTTATGTCTTGAGTCAAAAAACTGAGTCTCGAGTCGTGAATCAAGGGTGTTGAATCTTGAGTAAAGGATCTTTGAGTAAAGTACCTTTAATATATAGACTTTAGTCTTGAGTCAAGGGTATTTGAGTCTCGAGTCTCGAGTCTTTAGTCTTGAGCCTGATTCATGAGTTAAGAGTTTTTTGGGAATTTGTTGGAATATTTTTATTGGATTTTGGAATTTTCTTCGGAATTTAAGGTGTTCAAGTTCATTCAAGATCACAGGAATGGGGTCAATGTCATGTATCAAAATCAAGGTTATTGATATCTAACATCGCTGATGAGATGGACACCGGCCGACATGGCGAGAGTCAGTCGTGTCGGGAGCTTCGTCGATCCACCTGCCATCGAACCCCGGACCTCCTACATATACATCTTAAAAACGTTTTTCCTTTTTATAATTTTAAAACACTTATAATTTTTTTATATTAATTTTTTGGGGTTTTTGTAATTTTTCTGCAATTTTTTTTTGTAATTTTTTTAAAGGTTATGCAAGGTCACGGGTACAGGGTCATGGTAGAGGTCACGGGCCAATGTAAAGGTCAACTGGATCCAACATGGTGGTTGGGTGACGTCACAACATGGTGGCAGGCCGGTGCCTGGCTCATACTCTTGAATCCTTTCTGTTATACTCCCCATAATCATTTTACTCACGTGTGAATTTGAAACTCTCACTAGTATTGCATTGATTCTGGTTCTATAGCTAATTATATCGTTATCAACGAAACGTCAAGACCAACCTTTCATCTGGCCTTTTCAGAACTTCAACAAAATTATTTACATCAGTGTAGAGGACAGCAGTTATCTTATCAGTTTATTTCTTATTTGTTATATCGGTAATTTATTGTTAATTTATTTTCTTGTGTTTTTATTGGTGTAACCAAGGTTTAAACTTCTCCATTAGGTGCAAACATGTCTAATAATTATTAATTATTTTCACATCAATCTCGACGTAGTAATTAAAAATTCTACTTTGTAGAGCAAACAAGAAATATAAAATTCAATTTATTTACGTTTAATTACTGCAGTATTTAATTACACAAATGAATAACATTATAGGTGTTCAGGTTTAACGTGTGAATTAACCAAGTTAATTTAATATCAAGAATACCAACAGAAATTAATTTTATTGAAATTGGTATGATTTAAAAAATTTTGTGATTTATTAGTTGTAGGATAAGAAGCTATGCCCGCTAATTTCGGTTAATATTGACAAAAGTGTAAATAGGAATAAAATAATTTAATATTAAATATTACTTTAGATAGGAATTCTTTATTCCAGTTGGTGTGTAACCTCTATAGGAAAGCTATATGTGCAGACAAAGAGATAAGTTAATATCTGAGTTGTAGGGCAGTTATGAAATTACAAGTGACGGGGAACAATAAAAACCATTGAATCTGAAATACGAAAATTGTTTCCTTTAACCATCTGTAAGAATTTATTTAAGTGTTCTCATACTTGCTGATTTATATTTTAAGTAACATATTTCACTATTCGCGAGCAAGTATTAAGTAATATTTAGTTAAACACCTTCAGTCCCTTTAGTTCGTTGTGATGCAAATATTGTTGCTAAATAAATAGAGTGCGTAAGTAAGATTCTGGATTGAAGGGCTGGATGTCGGAACAGACCGACAATATCACAGCAGTTTTCTGGTGTTCCCACTATTTATCTGTAGGAATTGGAAGAGATTTCGTGAATCCTTAGGAGCACAAGCTAGATTTTATAGTCGCGTATAAACAAATTGCTACTACAAGTGAATCGCAGTTGCTTATACACGCCGTAGACGACTTAATAAATCAGTATCCAACTTCAGGATATTCTGGTAAAACTAACTGCTCACTTTTGCAGCAACCTGTAATAAATAAATGCGTATGGGGGTTGGACCCAGGGCGAGGCAACACCCTCCGAGGAACTGGCTTTCCAGCTGGATCCGGTAGATGCCCGTCATCCCTGAACATGACATAAAGTGAGACCCTGAGGATGGAGCGGCGCTGGAATGCAAGGGCGGGGGAAGCGTTAGTGCCCCGAGAAAGCCCACCGACAAGCCGCATTCTCCTGCACGATTCCCACCGCCGGGGATCGAACCCGGATCGTCTTAGTGCGAGGCGAGTGCGTTAGCCATTGTGCCACCGCTGCCTCTTGCAGGCAACCTTCATCATGCATATAACTGCTGTACGCGCCCTAGTCAGACATTAAATTAACGTATTTGTTACGGAAGAAACACACTCACTCTGGTATACAAAATCTGAACATCTACATTACGGTAAAGTTGTCTGTTTGATATAATATCACGTGGATATACAAACTAAATTCGAATCAGTGGAAAACCCCTGATTCGCAATATCATTTAACTACTCGAATCAGTGAAAATGGCTCCACTTAGAATCAGTGGAAAACACCTAGTCGTTTCAGTGAAACAATTTCACTGAGTGAATTAGTGACAGACAACTGCGTGCAGCGAATTAAATATTGTTTTTATTGAGTTAAGGCATGCATCCGATACTTGCTGTTTATACTGCGCAATTAAACGCAATTTAAAAAAAAGTAAACTAGTATAAGCGGTAACCAGGGTTTGAACCAAAAGCACCCCTTACTTGTCATGCGTTACTTATTGCTTATCTGAATTGCGAGAAAGATCACTTTGGAAAAGAAGTGAATTCTTACGCGGGTGGAGAAGCAATTACGCGGCGTGCGAAAAGGGACGCGTGCAAATATGAGGAGTAAAGTGGTACATCGTTACCCGAGTGGCCGCAGGTAACATGGGAAGTATCCAGTACCATGGGAAGTATCCAGCACCATGGGGATTATCCAGTACCATGGGAAGTATCCAGTACCATGGGAAGTATCCAAGTACCATGGGAAGTATACAGCACCATGGGAAGTATCCAGTACCATGGGAAGTATCCAGCACCATGGGAAGTATCCAGTACCATGGGAAGTATCCAAGTACCATGGGAAGTATCCAGTACCATGGGAAGTATCCAGTACCATGTGGATTATCCAGTACCATGGGAAGTATCCAGCACCATGGGAAGTATCCAGTACCATGGGGATTATCCAGTACCATGGGAAGTATCCAGCACC
Organism: Dryococelus australis; assembly: GCA_029891345.1. Lineage (NCBI taxonomy): Eukaryota > Metazoa > Arthropoda > Insecta > Phasmatodea > Phasmatidae > Dryococelus > Dryococelus australis. The sequence goes on from CM057002.1 coordinate 127,594,841, forward strand.
ATGGGAAGTATCCAGCACCATGGGGATTATCCAGTACCATGGGAAGTATCCAGCACCATGGGAAGTATCCAGTACCATGGGGATTATCCAGTACCATGGGAAGTATCCAGTACCATGGGAAGTATCCAGTACCATGTGGATTATCCAGTACCATGGGAAGTATCCAGCACCATGGGAAGTATCCAGCACCATGGGAAGTATCCAGTACCATGGGAAGTATCCAGCACCATGGGAAGTATCCAGTACCATGGGAAGTATCCAGCACCGCGACTGTGCAACGGCCGCTGCATTCCTCGCGAGGTGAGGCTAGGCAAGGTGAGAACTGCCCCGCACAGCAGAGAGGGGAATGAAATCGCACCCCGTGTTCCGACGTACGTATGTAATAACAGTGTGTCGCGCGCCTACGACATATGCAATTTGTCCTACATGCATGATCGCACCGCCTTGTTCTCCAGGCGTTGTAAACCGCAACTTTGGGTCGATTATTTTATAAAAAAAAATAAAAAATTAGTTTCCAGATACACGTGCAAGGAACTTTTAAGTTATTGTTGTACTAATAAACTATGTTTGGGCATTGAATTTTTGAACCGCCTGCATAAACGTAATGTGTGTTTCACTCGAATGTGCCTGTTTGCACTGAGACAAAGGTTCGTTTGTGTATATGATACTAGGGGTTTACCCAGTGATCGTGTTTTCAGTATGATTACGTGCCTAGAATATGTACAATGTTAAAATTTTGGTTATCATGCAAAGACTGATTTCTTTTGATATATTTCTCTATTTACTGGGCCACTGTGGCCCCACTTAATTAACTCAACATTGAAGCGAGACATTCAGAGTAAACAAAAAAGGTATTCCATTACCTTTATATCTCTATGCAATAATCCCTATGCATTAATACAAAACTTTCATAGGAAAAAGTAGTTAAAAAATAAATTTTTTGGGTCAACGGTAATGATTGCGTAATCTGATCTTGCTGAAATTCGAACTTGACCCGTATTTGACCCAGAGGGTTCACTTTGCAATATTTGAGGAACTTCTGTTGAGTTTCAAGGGAATTAGTATTAAAGAGGGATGGATGGACAGACAGGCAGGATGCATACGGCAAAACAAATATATACACTTAGTTCAACTAATTAAATTAAGTATAACATAGAACGCAATCAAAGTTACCTTAATCTAAAAATGTGTCAACTAGTTTTTAAGCCATTTTGCCAGAATTAGCATGGAGGCGTAAATATTAGTTCGTATTCCAGTCGTTATGCCTGTACACAGCACAAAAACCACTATTTTCATTGAAAAATTGTTTGTACTTTAACAAATGTTTACAACAGTACAAAACTTTTTCTTGTAAAACTACTCATTTGTGAAACTACAAGAATAGTGTTTGTAATAGAACTCAAGAAATGTTTGTACTATACTGAAACGTATCCACGAGCTCAATCAAAATGGCGGACACTCAACAACGTAAAACCGAATGTAGTTGTTCGTGCAAAAACCAAGGGCGACTTAAAGTGTGGGTGCGCACAAAAATAAATGTATTACAAGTTTGAATAACGTAAAATACTTAAAACAACTGAAACAATCTTAATAAAACGACTACAATAAAGCACGTGATGTTATTACGCGTTAACTGTTATGCAGGAATCACATAGCCCCGACCAGCACGACCCCGCAAGCACGACACGACACTTAGAACTGAACAACCACCAATGTAATACATGATAGATCTGACGCACGCCCGACAATTCTTTCGCCCGACCAGCAAATTTAGATTAGGAGTTATTTCTATTCTTCGTCGTGTCGTGCGGCACGACGCACAGAGTGTAAAACTTTGCAAAATGAAATCGTACTAAAATATTCCCCTACAATGAGAAATACGTAGCTTAAAAGAAACAAATGATGAAAATTATTGCATTTAACTCTTGCAAATAATAATTTTACCTTTGTATGCATTAGCTATAAATCTTTGTCACCATCACGTATTCCAAATTTTCCGTCTGCCCACGGCCTTTGAAACTAGCGTAGTTAATCAGCGCCTTCTAAAAGGATCCCAAAAATTCTACTCGGGTCGCGTCAGTAAACTGTCGGGCTGTAAATTTGAGCAGTAACATTGAAAATGGTCGTGGTTGCGGTTTTTGTCGTGTCGTACTGCGCTCGTCGGGGTTATGTAATTCCGGCATTAATATTAATTATTCCTATCTACACAGGACCTTAAAATAAATGTTTGCGTTTTTCTTAACAGAATAATTTTACCAATATTTTTTAGATATTTAATGGTATATTTACCACAAAAACAATAACAGAACACGTAAGTCGAGTTGGTCTTGTTGTTAAGGATGTCGTAGTAATGACGCGAGGGCCGTGTGTTTTAGTCTACGTACTTGCAAGATATGACTTATTTTTTCGTAAATTGTATTTTGAACAAAATTTCTCTTATTCTCTGTTATTAATAAATCACATTTGTTTTATAGAAAAAAAAACATATTAATGCTCGCTTTCCAATAATGTTAGTTGTAATACAAGCCTTTCATTAGTAATATTACGAATATTAGTTTTGTAAATTTCACGACAAAAAACTTTTTTGTAATTCTCTCGGCAAATGGGTCTCCAAGAATTTTTTTGTAAAAGAAGACAAATTTTTTTTTTTACAGTTTACTCTTGTGCAAGGTCAATGACTATTTAAAGATGTAAACAAAACAGGAAGTTGTAATTGCGGTGGAAGTTTTGCCTTATGGCGAAGTGTCGGCTCCACAGACGCTTGAAACGCTAGCCTCAATCATGCGGCCCGCTGTTAAGTGCCATCTGGCTTTTAACGTGCGGTTTAATGTCTGCCATTATTTCGGACCCTGTTACTCTGAAGACACTTGACCGGTTTTTACAAGGCTATTAAAAAGATGGCTAGCTTCGCATTGGTTGTTTGGTGCATAAACTAATGTGATATATGTTATGGCTGGAAGTACTTCGCTTCTTCGACCTTAAAAGCGATACCGCCTCAGGGGGAACAAAAGTAGTATTTTATACAAGAGTACTAGATAAACTCTGTGGTTTGGTCAGCTGTCTGACGTTCAAAGTCATATAACTACAAATTTGCAAAATTCACGTTCAAAACAAAATTTGTTGTGTATTTCGCATGTGTTTTAAATTAAATCTAACACTAGCAAATATTACAAAACCACAGAAAAATTCTTAGTGAGGTGTTTAATATGAAGGCTTGATCAGAATTTAAATAATACCAAAACACTTATTTCACTTTATATTAACATGATAACTGATATAGTTTATAAACATCAGATCATATAAATTGTGTAAGTAATGCACCTGTCAAATATATTATTTAAAATCTAAAATCAATCACATAGGAAAATAATACTCGAATTGGTTTTACGTATAAATTTTACTACATGTCATTGATTTAGTGTGTTTTTATTATTCCTTCAGAGAATCTGACCTTTACAGCAGATTATTAAGGGGTCATATGACACCCTTGACCAACTGTTCCACCCCTGACGTTGTTACTTGGAGACAGAATAAATTGCAAAAAGTGTGTGTTTACATTACTTTGTCGCTAAATTGCAGTTTTTTGACACGCTCTGGACGGTTTAGAATGAATAAAAAAACCGCAATCACAAGGATTTCCCAAACAGGAAAGGGTAAACAGGTCCAACAGTTGCATAAGTCAATAAACTAACTACACCTAAACTAACAAGAATTTATGGTCTATGCATATATAATTTTAGAAAATACAAACGCTTATATCATGCATTTATAAAGCATGGGGACAAACATTGGCCGGCAATTCATTACGAAAATATGCGACGAAAAGATATGGTCAACTCATTCCCTAGAGTGATTATTAAGTGAGCTATGCGCCCCCAAAATTTGAGTTTTAAAATGGGTATAGCGTAAAATATCAGAAACCATTTGTGATTAACCAACCCATCGGTGAATGGTGTTTTTTACAGGGCGAGTCCTTTAAAAGAGGCCCCGTGTTACGTGTGTGTAACGTAGCGAGGGAACGAGGAAGTACAGACCACGGGACCTCTTTTAAAGGACTCGTCCTGTATGATGGAGATCTTACACAACCTTAAAAATGCGAGTGGTAATATCGCCCCCCTTTCTTTTGGAAATGCCTGTTATCATCCTATGTTTGCATTAAAATTTGTAACACTATCTTCTAAGCAATGTTTGATGGCAGCATTTGAATCAGCACGTCTACATTAGCAAAAATATAAAAAAATACCGACTTGTCGGAACATTCTCAGGTGAACAGTTTGTGAGATAATTCACGTTCAACAATAAAAATAGCACTTGTGTTTCATGCCACATAAGCAAACCATATTACAGAGTAAGACAATTTTAATAAGGATTTTTCCAGGGGCCCACAACTCTCTTAATAATTACTTGGCAAAAAAATGTGGTACTTTCATTTTAGTCTTATATTTTCGTCAGAAATAGACTTCCGAAGTTGGTCTCCATGTTTTAGAAACAGGTTGTATATGAAGGCGATGTTTAGCGTGTCTCGTGGTATGTTCTTCAGACTTTATTTCGTATAAATGAGTACTCCGTAAGTATAATTAGTAACCCAGAAATATTGTCAGGTAGTGTTTCTTCTTATAATTCTCGATAACGTAGTGGAGTCTTGATATTTCTGAAGAATCGTTGCCACTCCAAATATGAATATTGTTTTTAATTGCTAAAATTTTCAAATTATTATAACCTACGTTGTAATAACAACTTACGTGTAGCAGGTCCCGCGTTCGGCGCCAGATGTAGGTCTAACGCATCTCCTCCACGATACGTATGCCTCATGTGTGAGATACGGAAATAATATATTATTGAATCCCGTGTAGCGGCAGGCGTAAAGAACTTATAACAAATATAACTATAACAAATAACACAACAAAATTTCAACTACAAAACAAACAAAAATATCGCTAGGAAAAAAAAAACACTGTTTCTTGAAATGATTACTCAGCAGAGAAGTGGCCGGAAAAATGTGACATTTAATTAGTTTTCTTCTTATCAGATGAATTGTGACAGAAATAGCGTAATACATTTTCCTGCTAGATTTTATGCATTGCCTTAGCAGCACTAGCCTCTCTCGTGACTGATGATTATTCAATTCTACTTTAGACTTGGCACTGAAAAATTTCTAACTTCTAGGAAAATAAATAAATTTGCTTGTTTCATTGCTCCAGGCTATCTCAGTGTTTTAAGAGTGACATTCTAGGTTTCGGGGTATCCTTGATTAAATTAAATTTGAGTCAGTTCATACTGATAAGAAAAAAAATAATTTCTTGTCTGCCTTTTTAATAAAATAGTTCACGAACTTAGCTGAATATAATTTAAGGGGGAAGAATTCTTGAAGTTCTAGGAGTTCCTGTCGATCTTGTCACCAGTAACATCTCCCTGGACGCGGCAGGACCTCTTGTTGCGGGCTTCCCTATTGAGGCTCTCGGGCCTGTAGTGCCATTATAGTCCCGGCACATATAAACACGCGTGGTAGTTCGAAACTAAATACCTTGAAGTTCTAGGAGTTCCTGTCGATCTTGTCACCAGTAGCATCCCCCTGGACGCGGCAGGACCTCTTGTTGCGGGCTTCCCTATTCAGGCTCTCGGGCCTGTAGTGCCATTATAGTCCCGGCACATATAAACACGCGCGGTAGTTCGAAACTAAATACCTTGAAGTTCTAGGAGTTCCTGTCGATCTTGTCACCAGTAGCATCCCGCTGGACGCCGCAGGACCTCTTGTTGCGGGCTTCCCTACTCAGGCTCTCGGGCCTGTCGTGCCATTATAGTCCCGGCACATATAAACACGCGCGGTAGTTCGAAACTAAATACCTTGAAAATCTACCCGGGCGATGACAGACACAGGTCTGCTACTTCCTTAGATTTGCCTCGCATCTTCGCATCCTTCGAGACAGCTTTTTTTTTTTTTTTTAAGGTACCGAACTCGGGTCCTTGTAATATAAACTTAAATTAAAACCTTGCTTGCCAATCGCACGCGAGCAAGCATCCTGACCTCGAACATCAACAAGGCTAACAAATCCTTTCAAACACTTAATAAAATAACGCTGTCTACAATTGACCAACCACGAGAGAGCTAGAGGCAGAATTGGTCAACACGTCACTAGTTACCATGGCAACGGATCAAAAACTGCTCATATACTAAGATATTTTAAACACATTACAAAAATAGACTCAAAAGACATAGAAATGTATTTACGACAGAAATAAAAATGCACTTTAAGGGGCAGTGAAATTATTTTCTAAATTGACAATGAAAAAAAAAATGTATGAAATTATACTCCGTCTTACAGATACATAAACAACTCAACAATTCAAACATACACAGGGCTCACTTTTACTACTTTCAAACATGACACATTAAATCGCTTTTGTTTGACGTTTGTAGTGTCACGTATCTTATAAGTGCAATTTGTGCATTTATTAACTAATTCATCCAATTATGTCGTTGAACTTCTAGACGTACATCAAAAATCTACTATTAAAAATGCATAAATTTTAGGGCACCTTCCAAATAAAAAATACACACTATTATTGCAGACGCCAAAATCTAAGGGATACACTAATACCAGACAAACGTATTGAACCAACATGATTAAGACAAACCCTTTCTATATTTTGTTACCCTCAATTTATGTGTAGTACATTTAGGCAACTATAAAACGAACTCCAAAATAATGTGAGAAAATGAAACAGTGTACTGCGCAGATCAAGTCAAATTATCACGTTCAGAAAACCAGATAATTGTCAGTGGTCACCAAATGTGATGGTTACCGAATAAATCTCTAAACGAAATGTAAAACATTTTTACAGTAATACGAAATACAGATGGCCAGCAATTTAGCTGAGTGTGTTTTAGAGGCGGGTCTCATGGAAGATGACATGCGAAATACGGAAATGACAAGCAGGGCGTTGGAGATAGTTGATGTTTGCTCAACAATTTCTTCTGTGTGGAAGCGTGCGCTGGTAGAAAATCGATGAGCTGCAGTAGCAGACCAGCCGACCCAGCGAAGTAACGTACACAGAACGTCCATGCAGTGAGTATGGCGTGGTTAAAAGTAAATTAGTAGAGTATTCAGTTATATATATTAGGTGGTCTTCGTCTGAATCCTTCTCACCTTCCGTCCACTAGTGGTTATAATTTTTCGAGACACGAAAAATAAGCAGCTGCCAGGGAGAAACTGAAAAAGGTCATAAAATACACCTCTTCATCTTCGTGTATAAGGTACTGAACTGCAGGGAAAACGTATCGCCTTTAAAATCCCTCCTATTTTTAGCTTTACTCTGCGTTTGAAGCCGGGAAGCGCGGGAGCCGAAAAGGCGACACTGCAAAGCGAATCAAGGGCGCCATTGGCGCTAAGAGCAAGGCTCTGAATTGGCGTTCATTGTTCTCGTCGTACTGTACCTATGGGACTTTTTAAGTCTTCACTCTATTGTTTTATAGTTGGAAAGTGTGTAGTATGTCTCGTCGAAAGGCTCTTAACTAGTATTGGATGTATCTGAAGCGTATATTTTGAAATACAGTTCTTTGAAAAAGGTTTTTCTTTTTTTTTGCAAATTTTGGAGTAATCTGAAATGGGATTTTTAATGTGCATGACGTTTTGAAATCACTCAAAAGCCCTCGTACGAAGAGAGAGAGAGAGAGAGTTCTTTCGTAGATCAGCAGGTTGACGCACTTTTAATTATTTTGTGGACAAACGCAGATTTCAAACATTCTGCAACGTAGTTCATTCTCCTGCCAGGCGGGACCCTTAAGACGTCATTTTATTTTTTGGCTTCTCTCATGTCTGCAGATAATTCCCCGCGAAAGGGAACAGATTGCTAATTTCGTTTTATATTATTTTTCCGACAATTTTTTTTATAAACAAAACTGTTTCTGCGTTACATACTCATCCGTATTAAAATAGAATTTTTCGAGAACGTATACAGCACTTACCCATTTTATTAATCTCGCGTTTCAAACTCGTTGCTTTGTCGTTTATGTCACCTGCTCACTCATGATCCGGTGTCGGATCCCGTAACCTTGTTATCTTACGTCAACTTCTAAGCTACAAAAACTGCAGCAATGAAACTAACGGCGAGGCGAAGAGCACGGAACCCTGGTGATGTGTATTTTACTCGAGCTTAGAAGAAAAACGAGTTTCCCTGCGGAAGAATTTTGTATAGGCAAAAGGTGCACTGGTGTTTCATGTCGATGTATGGAGGACTTGGGAATTGTGCCTATAGACTATTCACGGTAAAGTGAGCACTTTCTAACCTTTAAAAAATGCCACTGCCCCTACCAGCGCACATGCCTTAACGGGCACCTAGATAAGCATGCGCACTGTAAGGTTGGTAATGACGCCGAAGAAAGTAGTTCCACTTCTTAACGCTGAAATAAAAGGGTTAGGTTAAAATATTTGTAAACACTGAAACGATTTATTTTGCTTTCAGGTGTTTTTTTTAGATGTATAATACGTGAAAAAAAATTTGCACATTTGTAAAATATTTGCTTTCTTTACAATTTTACATTTTCACTTGGCCGACGCATGAATAAAGTCCGCAGACTCGTGGCAATGCTACTTTTGCATATGGTGCAAGGATACACAACGCGCATACAAGTAGATCATACTCAGGGCTTTCAAAAGTGCTCAGTTTATGGTGAACAACCTTTACTGGTATGTACATGTTCGTGTTTATTTACAGCTGTTATATACGGCATTTACTCCCCGCAGAAAAAAAAAACATAATGCCTGAGTGGCCATTACAACGGTCTGGACTAGGAGGGACCAACCGCGCGTGCGCAGAGAGGTCTGTTCGCGATTTCGACTTATTTTACGACCTTGCCTGAAAATATAAGTCGTCCTAATTTTTCACCCCCCCCCCCCCCCCCTGAAATAAATAACATGGATCCTTCCCACCTCTGTGCTGTAGCATTTTCTGTTAATGGACGTAATAATTTTGAATTGTTACTGTCGGGAGGGTTTTTACGGTGCCTGGGTTGGTTTCAAACTCTCGTCTTAATTATAGGTTAACTATATATATATATATATATACACCAAGAGAGGTATTCATGGCCTCAAATATTTCTCCTGTTGGCGTGTGGGGCCTAGCGCTGAGACATACCGAGTCATAGTCGTTGCCTCAAACGCACAATTAACACTTACAACTAGGATATGTTAAGGTAAACTTTTTATTGGCTCAGTTCGTAGTCCGGTCGACAATTGCTATTTTCACCGGTTTGCCAAGTATCGCTTCCACGGAAACAGTGAATTAGCTATCGTAGTTTGTCTAACCTATATATACTGTGTGTTTCAGCCAACGAAATATTTATTTCTATAGAGTCAAAAAACTAATTTTGCTGCCCCAACAAAATACTAGTTTGAGTGAACAAAACTTGAAAAGCAACAACATTAATTCCGTCCATCCATCAAAATACAGCCTTGAATAAATAAAACCTCTGTGCTAGGACAAATTAAATTAGACTGCCGACATAATATTATGTTGAATCAACTGTATTTTTTTTTTTGTTTCGCCATTTATTTTATTGTCTTCATTCAAAAATACAGCTCAAGAGCTGGTTCGTATTTTTTTGTGACAGAACACTAACAGTATCGGTTGGTGAATTTATTGGCGCTTGATAAAGGTATAAACATCCTAATAAGACAGGTTAAAAATGAAACCAAAAATTAAAGCTGATAAACTTGAAATATTTATTTGCGTACGTTATCCACTATTCGAAAATTATATATTTGAATGCATTCCTGTTTCATCAAAAGTTACATTAGATGGGATTGCTACCACATAGCACTCAGGCGTCAACCATCTAGATCTGAGTCCAGGTCGGGGTCGACAACATGTTATATCGTAACTTTAGTTGCACTCAACAAAATAAGTTGGTCTCAACAACAAAATATTTTATTTCCATTATTATACAAACAAGTAGTTTGTTGACAAAAAAAAAAAACCTTTCTCTCAGCGCACTGTGTTATCGAAACTCGATATGAACCAGCTGCGCACTGGCAGAGTTGATCAGGAAAATAAATTTAGTTACAGATAAAAAAAAAATTACTCATCAGGACCTTACCTTTTCGATCACCGGAGGGCCGGAGAAACGAGAGCCGAATTTGAAAGGGTTTACTGCATACGAACATACACAGATTTTACTAATGCTAACCAGTCTGTTCACAACCATAACATATTTTTACAGATACATTTGAAACTATATATATATATATAAACAGACGTTGTTTTTCAAGTGTGCATTAGACGTTAAAAAAAATTGAATACTAATTAGAATGTACTTTATTTTCACGTAACTTGATTGAAAAAGATACCTTTCCGAAGTACACTTATTGTCATAAATATATGCGCTGTTAAAATTAATTTTCCACAAGAGGCGAAAGTTTCTGTACAGTATCGTACCGCGTAGTATTGCCATTAGTTAAGCCTGACTACGGTTTACCGCACTGCATTGTTGCCAAGGAAGTTAAGACCGCTGGAAATCCTAGTAAAATGAACGGAGTACTAGGTGAACCTGACTACGATTTACCGCACTGCATTGTTGCCAAGGGAGTTACGACCGCTGGAAATCCTAGTAAAATGAACGGAGTACTAGGTGAACCTGACTACGATTTACCGCACTGCATTGTTGCCAAGGGAGTTAAGACCACTGGAAATCCTAGTAAAATGAACGGAGTACTAGGTGAACCTGACTACGATTTACCGCACTGCATTGTTGCCAAGGGAGTTAAGACCGCTGGAAATCCTAGTAAAATGAACGGAGTACTAGGTGAACCTGACTACGATTTACCGCACTGCATTGTTGCCAAGGGAGTTAAGACCACTGGAAATCCTAGTAAAATGAACGGAGTACTAAGTGAAATTGACTACGATTTATCGCACTGCATTGTTGTCAAGGGAGTTAAGACCGCTGGAAATCCTAGTAAAATGAACGGAGTACTAGGTGAACCTGACTACGATTTACCGCACTGCATTGTTGCCAAGGGAGTTAAGACCACTGGAAATCCTAGTAAAATGAACGGAGTACTAGGTGTGAGGACAAAGTGAATCTGACTACGATTTACCGCACTGCATTGTTGCCAAGGGAGTTAAGACCACTGGAAATCCTAGTAAAATGAACGGAGTACTAGGTGAATCTGACTACGATTTACCTCTCTGCATTGTTGCCAGGGGAGTTAAGACCGCTGAAAATCCTAGTAAAATGAACGGAGTACTAGGTGTGAGTACAAAGTGAATCAGTTCGTAGCTAATAGTGCTACTGTGACGAATTCGGCGCTGGTCAAGAGTTACGCTACCTATACAGTTCGAGAGAGAGCAAATCATTGTACTATATTAGGAAGGGTATCAGTACCATCAAACTCCCCGCCATCTGAATTGTTGCTACAGAACTGTTGGACAGTGTTCGAAGCAGTGGTGACGTGACGGAACACACACACTACTTAAGGCACCGGACGATTAGTTTACCGTCAGGTGTGAACACTCAACCAATCCTGTTTCTATTCTCACCGTTAGAGACATGCAGCACCACGATTATATACACCTTTATATCTCTCTCTCACTAGTAGGTACGATAGGCGGACGAACTGCGGAGGAAGGCCTGCATTCTCCATGTTCCTTGCGCTCTCTTCCATTAAGTCGGGTTGCCTTCCCGGGTCAGAGGGAAGGGGGGAGGGGCTATTTTCCTTTATGAGTTCCAGAAGCCAGGCAGCGATAAGGGCTACATTGCCGCAGTCATAAAGTGCGCCATCGCCAATACGTGCAAGGCTCTGAACTTGTATGCAGTGTTCTCGTCCTGCTGTGTGTACTTATGAGAATTGAAATGGTGACCTTGACATTGTCCAACAAAGGTGTGGTACGCTCATATCGTAGTTTTGTTTTAAGACACCGCATTAATAAGGAGTCGTTTTCAACGTGACATCTCTAATGCACCCGCTTTTCACCCATAGGTAAACACATTGGAGACACTTTTAATATTTTCGTTTTTAAAAAAATCGCAATTTTTAATAACTTTGCGATGCAATTCGAACACCAGGTAGACTGGCCGCCTTAACACACCCACAACCGTGAATTAGTTTCCAGTTTTTTGTTAGTCGTTTAAGATGGGCGGCTGAGAAATTGCGATGCGTTGTATTTAAGCAGCTGTTACGCGATGCAAGGTTGATGAAAAACTTGTGCAAAATGGAATCCTCTCACTAAATCCTATGCGAGTATATCTCGCGCAAGGTAGATATCGTACGAAATTAGTTGATAGAACTTATAATATGTTCTTGAGAATTTCGCACGACACGAATGATTCTATTGTTCATTCTTGGGTAATCGTGTGGCCACCTGTTTATTACCCGTATAGATAAGATATGAGAATATCTCTTTGCAAAGAGGAATCAGAAGAAAAATTTTCATCTTGAAGAACTGTTGTAAATGTTGATTTGGAAATGGAGGTGTGTTCAGATAGCGTTGTGATATTGTTGGACGAATACAAGACATATCCTTTTGCATTTAACAGCCACTGTTTTCAAACAGTGTGTGTTCATATGATTTAGTTATTTAAATTATTGCTATTCCAAGATCATCAACGTCTCTCATGCGAGGAAGTATTTCGCTGCAAGTTTGATCAACGGGCTCGTTCCTCGAGGGATTTTCCTGATATTTTCCCCATGACATTTCTCATACGAGACATTAAAAGGAATTCATTTCTTCGTCGCGTAGATTAAGCAAAAATCCAAGCTCGAGTATGGGAGGGCACTGGAGGTCAAATAAATCAGGTCTTCATTGATAAACGGCACACACGGCCAGAACAGGTGGCGTCATAATACGGGGAGCAGTCTACGATTCTTGGACTTACGTTTAGGTTACCACGAATCTATGACAATGGTATGTTTAGCAGATTTCGCAACGTCGAATTGTATTCTTCACGCCGCGCAGCGCTAGAGGGACGTTTTTCCAACAGGGCAAGCCTGCCCACACAGAGCACGTATTCATACGGATTTCTATCGAGCTGCTGATACACTTTCTTCTCAAGGCCAGTCTACATACTCGTCGCAACTACAACATACATGGCTCCAGCTGGGACAGCATCTTCAGCCATCAAGATGTTTACAGGTACTGGAAGGAACAATTGCATTGTGGGAGAGACTTCCACAGGACAGCCTCGCGTGTCTCCATGACTCCATTCCCGACCCGTATCGCCGCATGTATCCTCGTTATGGGTTGTGCAGCAGTTCACAAATGTTTGCCTCTGTGCGATTCCGCCCACCTGAACGGTCAGTTTATCTTCATGATGTAATAAAACATTCGTACCATCGTTCTTGTTTCTTTTGCCAAGATTCATTCAATATCGGCGTATATTTAACGGCGCGGTAATTTTTTATGGCAATGAGTGTATTTCAATCAGACCCTTTCTTGATAAATGTTGTCCCTGTTATATTATATGGATTCATTTTTCAATCTCGTGACATAGTTTTAAAAAAATGTGAAATTCGTTCATGTGTACAATTTCTCTATTACAGGTAAAATAAAATGCCTGCTTCCTCAAGGCTCAACATAAGTGACTGCCTCAAACCAACATGGATTGTGTCAAAAATATTTGGAGTGGATACTCATGAAATAGTTACTACAGAAAGGAGTGATGGAACTGTAAATTTGGAACTGAAGCACTCTACAAGAGCACTTATCTACTTAATTGTAGGCTTGATAACCACAGCTGTCATTCATATGCTTTACCTAATTGATATCTTACAAATTAATAATAAGTCATTTAGCATGAACATTAAATTAATAGTGTTAATAGTTTCTCTTAATGTCGTATTTGTCACTACTTTGATAGGGAGAATATTCGCACGCTTCAAATGGAACCAGAAGCTTCAAATACTTAACATATTTCAGAGTGTAGATGCCATATTAATAGCAGAAGCCCAAGAGCACTACAAGAAGTGTCATAGGCAATCCATAATATTCTGGGTTCTGGCGTTTTTTCTAACGATCGTTAATTACTCTATAAGATTCTATAAACTTATTCTATTTATAAACATGAGAAATTGTATAGCGTTACTGTACACTATAATGGACATAATGTTCTTTATAATGACTGTAACGTTTTTACATTTAGTATATTTAGTGCGAGTAAGGTTTGGTATATTGAACCACAATCTACGAGCAGAGTGTGAGGTTCTAGGTACACATACTAATCAGTATAACGAACGGCGAAGAATACGAGCAGTATATAGTAATCCGCCCTATACGATGCGTACAGCTTACCTAGGAAGATCGACCGCCAACATAACTGGAGTAGGGTCAACAGCTAACAGAAATAATGGAGGTATGAAAAAGATGATAACTGATTTTAAAATAATATTTCACAGCATGTGCACATTATCAAATTTGATAAATAATGTTTACGGCATACCGGTGACGTTTATAATACTTTCATGTTTCCTCAAATGCATAGGTGCGACTTATTTAACGTTGCTAGATATTTTCATGCCATCGTTCAGTGGTAATAATGGATTTCAAATCCTAGAAATTATCAGTCATTTAACTAGGTCACTATATTACACTTCCCAGGCAGTAGCCATAACATGGACTTGTAGTTGCACAAGCAGAGAAGCGAGGAAGATCACAGGCATCGTCCACGAAATGCTCTTGAAGCCCGGATTGGACAAGGGAGTATCAGAGCAACTGAGAGAGTTCTCACTGCAGACATCCAAAAAGAAGATTGCGTTCACTGTAGGAGGTTTTGTTCCTCTCGACTTACGTCTTCTGTCATCCATGTGTGTGTCTGCTATGTCATATGTCGTGGTGATGCTTCAGTTTGATATGGGGAATAAACCACAGCAGAGCACAGTAAAGACTGCAAACTGAAAGGTAAACAAATAAGTGTTCTATGAACATAGTACGGCATAATATTGTCAGGTTCAAAAACATCTTCATGTTTCACCAAAAAAATGCAAAAACGTATCACTTTTATATGTGTTGCTTTGCAAGGGCATAAACAATACTGGCGCTTTCTAAAGTGGAATTGGAGCTTACTAAGAATATGTCGAAAACTATTAAAGAAGACGTTGGGAAATGTTGATTACTTTGTTAACAAGTAGATGTTGGGAAATGTTGGTTACTTTGTGAACAAGTAGATGTTGGGAAATGTTGGTTACTTTGTGAACTAGTAGATGTTGGGAAATGTGTAATCAGAATAGTATTCATACAGTATTCGATTTAGTAGTATACGAAGAATTTTCAGGTGTGAGATAATCTTTTAGACACTCTTTCTGTTGTTCATATGTTGAACCAATATTTAAAAAACAAAGAATTAGAGTTTGGAACGTTTTATTCTGAGCTACCAGTGCATTACAAATATAACGCCAACATACGATATTATTTATTTATATCAATACATCCTTTTCAGAGCACATATCCTTCCACGAACATGATGTTTTCTTCCCATATCACTTTAATTCCCGTAAAATATCTGAAGTCACCAGCACAGAATGCTTAAAGAGCAATATTGACTTGCTAATCAGTGTCTCTTCGCCTCTATGCAAGAATCACTGCACTAGGATGCATACGTATACTGAAATATATGGTCATTTTAGTAGTGAAATTTTCGTAGCATAATTCATTGTAATCGCTTATAATTATTTCGTGTGTGTTCGCTGATTTGAAAGAGTGGCGTGTAAAAATATAATTATGTTCACTAGTGGAAATAATAATTATACACCGTAAGATATGATGAAAAATCTTAGATAAATTTGAAAACATTTTCCTAACACCTACCTCCGTAGATATTTGATGTCCATGAAAGGTCTATAATATGACATAAATGGTCATACGTATAGATACAAATCAGCAAATTTTATTAATAATAAACACAGAAGTTCAAGCAGCAATTAATATAGTGATTTCAAATCAAAAGAAAACTATAGAATATGTAAATGAGTGAATAATGATTACAGTAAATAGAGTTACATGCAGATAACACTAAAGAAACAACGTAGGAAGCAAAAACCAAAACAAAGGCGAAGACAGATATACAGACAAAAATATGTAAGAAAAAAAAGAACCAGCCTATGTATAAGCACGGCATACATTGAATAAAAAATACCAGCAAAATCTTTGCCTCTCTGATTGGTTGCGTGGTGTTCCTTGTATTGTCCAGAACGTTCGACATATTTATATATTTAATATCCTCGAGTTATTTTCGTCTGATTATTCATTGGGTGTTTGTTTCATGAAGTTTACATACATAATTACTAACATAATTATTTTTGAGCTATAGTATATATGCACTACTTCATGTCTGTTGACAACTTCTTTGCTTATTTTCAGTTTGTGTTATTAATTTTCCTTAATAACACAGCTTTGTAACCGAGTGAGCCTTCCAAAAAAATATTATTTAATTAACATTTCTTTAAAATTGGTTTTCCAACTTATTCCAAGATTATTTTGAGTAACTTGTAAAACATTTAATTTTTAAAAAGCTTTAGGCAACGATCTTTATGTTTAGTATTATTGAATTATCGAACCTTGTATTCAGATTAATTTTTCTTAGATATTTGCTATTTACTAAAAAATAATCGCTTCAGGCACTTTTAATTTATATAACATTAATACCCAAAGCTCGTGTAATTGTATATAGATTTTTAAATGTTATTAAAAATTATAATTATATTGAATACCTGCGAAAACCCGAATTATAAGAATACAGAAACGTTCCAGCCAAATTACGTATAAATCCATGTGACAACTTTTGGATTTATTTTTATGAATATACCAAAAAATTATAAAAGTATGTTGGGTTCAGTTCTAACCAAAGTTCCTTGCAGTACGACCAGGTATTGTAAGCTCAGAATTTCGTAGGTATGATTCTTTTCGCTATCCGGGTTGGTAAATATGCTGGTAAATGCCAAGACAATGAACTTACGCTGAATTGTTCTTGAATTGGGAAGAAAAAAGTATTTTTTTTATCACATACACTGATTAAGCGTCTGAATTTGCCAGAGTTTTACTAGATGCATCGGGAAGCCTAGGCGTTGTCTTCGTTTCAAAAACATTAGTCTCAGTGCAGGATACTCTGCCGGTCGTTAAACATATGATATATTTTGAACCATACCAATCTGTAGCTGCATCAGATTTCAGCCAGTCTCTTTAACTCATTTTAATACCGATAATTAAAACCTCAATTATATATTTAGTAATAAGTTCATTATATCGTTACAGACGACGGTTTAATTCACATTACAACAGATAATGCTACAATTATTTCGGACGTAAACCACTATTAAATTGTCCCAATTACGCACCATTTTTTAAACCGTATTGCCATGTAGTAAGTTAATCTATTGTAGAAGTTAAGAATGTCTTATCAAGAAATAAATTGTCTGACACTTTTAAGTGGATTATTTGGTTCACCTTCTTAGTTAAATTCCTAAGCAAATAAATCCTATAGATTTATCTGACTTGGTACTAGTGAGTCTTTTCTGATGGCAAACCCTTAAATTGTGAATAACATTAAATGTTTTTAGCATAAATGACTAGTAATGCACAGAAATTAATTGAGTTAAATTAGGACATAAATATGTCATATTAAACCAAAAATAACTGTTTATGAAATCACACATATTATATATATTTAAAGGCAAACAGATCAACAAGTTATGATGCGTATCTCCTAGATACGTCATTACCGAACATTCAACCCCTTCTTCCTAGCAAAAGTTACATCATGTTCAATGTATGTACATACCATTTTCTGTAGTAACTTACATGTAATCATCTCGTAAGTACCAAAAAAAGTACAAATATGCGAACGTGGAAACACAAACAAAAATACATTATTTCCCAAATAAACAATTGTTTCTTTAAAAAATACTTTTCGACCGTGAGTTCATCGTCACCCATATTTTTTAAACCCTATATTTTATAACATATAACCTGAAATACTTCCAAAATTATTATTATTTAACTAATAAAAATGGGCGAATTTTGTGTTTGGAGTGTAAAGAAATAACAAATTATAACTAGTAAATAATTTCATTGCAGGTAAAATGTTTACTGACTCCAGACCCAATTTCAGCGACTGCCTGAAACCAACGCTGATGGTTTTGAATATATTTGGAGTAGACACAAGCGACATAATTACTTTCCAATCAGCTGGTGGACGGGTAAACCTATAACTTAAACACTCCACAAGAAGTTCTGTGTACCTAGCAGTAGGTACGCATTTTAATCACTTCTGCAA
Source organism: Dryococelus australis (assembly GCA_029891345.1). Classification (NCBI taxonomy): domain Eukaryota; kingdom Metazoa; phylum Arthropoda; class Insecta; order Phasmatodea; family Phasmatidae; genus Dryococelus; species Dryococelus australis. The sequence goes on from CM057002.1 coordinate 127,613,103, forward strand.
TTCACGTTAACTATTCACGTGTTATAATTAATTATGCAGATGATTCATATCACGAGCTTGACAGGAAGAATATCCTTACACATGAGACGGGTAGCCATACTTCGGATTCTGAAGCTTTTCCAATACATCGATGGCGCAGTTCTGCAACGAGAACATGATAGCTACAAGAAATGTTCTGAAATGTCTACTTTCGTTTGCGTTTTCACATTCACGTTAATTATCATCGTTAACATTGAAACTCTGCACTACCGCATCCAAGTTAACGATCCCGAGGTTTGAAGTAAATTATGTTAACTGTCGTCGAATTTATATACTTAATAATGCCTACTAGTTATGTGCCCATTGATTTACTTATACTATAAAAATTTTCGACATTGAAGAAGATCAAATTCTGGCTACGAAGATAGCCCAGAATCAGTTGGCACTACCAGATAGAATACCTGCAACATACAACGACCAACTGCCACGTAGCTTACCTTCACACTATCGTGTAAGATGTATAGAGTATATATTTCCAGAATATGTTACAGATAATATTCAATCAGACGAAATAGTCGTGACGATAGCTAATTGTAGATCCGCACATAACAAACTCCAAAACATATGTAATTTGATGTATAGTTTATACGGTCTTACAGTCGTGTTAAAAATAGTTAAATGTTGTATAATATATTCAGGTGCAGCTCGCATGTTGGAAATTTTTTTATTTTATTTCGCAGTGGCTTTGAAATCATAGAACTGAAATTTCAGGGATAATTTCTCATGTCATGAGGTCTAGTTTTTTCACAGCCCATGACGTATCGATAACAATGGGATGTCACCGTAAAAAAAAATTTCTGGTAAACTTCCCAAACTATATTGGAAGTTATTAACCTATACACTGTATGGTAATAATACCACACATCAATCTGCAGATATAGGAATGTTTAGCAGAGCTAGTATACAAAGTTGACTGTTACCTGAGCAAATGTAGGAAAGCTACAATGAATGTACAGGGGAAGGCATTACTATTCCTGCTTTCTCACTAAGCATATACACTGGTATGGTAAATTTACGAATAATTTCTTAGAGTGTATGATACTTTTCAGAATAATTTCTTAGAGTGTATAACTTTGCCAGCAGAGAGGCAAAGAAAACAACACAGATTATCCATGATCTGCTCTTGCAGCCAGGACTGGACAAGGGAGTGTCAGAAAAAAAAAAACTGAAGGAGTTGTCTGTTCACACGTCCAGGAAGAAGGTAGTCTTTACCGCAAGAAGATTTATTACTCTTCACTTGCCTCTCCTGTCATCCATACGCCTGTATGCTATGTCTTATGAGTTAGTGCTACTCCAGCGCGATATTGGGAAACTGTCACACTATCTTGCCGAATAAATGACATAAACGAGATTTTGTTTCTCGTATTGTGAGAAAATTTTTAACCACGTTTTATTCAGATATGTTAATGTTTTGTTTATTTTAGAGTGTATCACACCTTATTTTCTGCAGAACGTTTACTTCCTAGAATAAAGGCTAATGAAAGAAAATTGAAACAAGCGAGAACCGAGAATTCACCTTTCTTAATATAATGTTCTGACTGCACACATCACAATACGAAAGCCCTACAGATAAATGTACATTTAATTATATGTGTCACATTTATTTGATAACGAATGTAAAAATAATTGTGACCATTTATTCTGCAGTGTTAAAAATATTTGAAATGTATTAATATATAGGAATATTGACAAAATAGTATATACAATTTACTCTTTATGTTTATGTCGGTAAATCACTGCACTGAAAATAAAACTGTATTGCCATTATTATCTGCAATAATGGTTACCATTTTTATTCCCTATTTTCTATCTCAGCAATAAAGATCAATTAAATATATTCTCACATTTATGAATTCATTAGCCAGTATTAAAGTACAAAAATGTGTTTTATATTAGACATAATTATTTGTGTATAAAATGCATAACATCGGTAGGCATAAAATAAAGTTATTTCGCATGTAAAACATATATAACTCACCGCTCAGGTTTAACAGGGAAAAAATTGTGGAATCGTAAAAAAAAAAAAAAAAACTCTTATTTAATTACAGGTTACTGCAGAGGGAATATTTTCTCTGTTAGTACGTGGCAGCTAATTGAGAAATAATACTAGTTGTATACAAACTAGTCAAATATAAATTATATTCATTTCATGGAGATATTAAACAACGTCAAAATAAAGAATGATAATTTGTATTGTTATGAGTCTTATTTTATGAATGTGTAAATGTAAGTATAACAATTAATTGGAAATTGTTTAGTGACAATGTAAACATGAAACTATTTACGCTATCTAGTGTGAAATAATAATACTCTCATGAAGCGATAATGTGAACTACATGTATTGTATTTTACAATGTGTATAAATATATATATATATTTTTTTTAAATGCACATATATTTCTGATTCAAAAGTTATTTGAAAACATATTAAGATATAAACAATGGTATAAATCATAAGCACTATTAAAGTTTCTAGTTTCATAACATCAAATTTGTATGTATAACATTTGTATCGTAGGTGATTTTACTGTGTTACATGTAACTAATGAGTTAATTCAAATAAATACATATTAAAAAAATTGTTTTACTTTTATGTCACAACGAACATTTGAGAATATATTTCATTAGATACTTATATCATCATTCTGAAAGATTTTTAATTTGCTTATGTAAAGTCAAAGGGAAAGTTTTAAGCAGGCGAATTATATATATTGGAAAAAAAAATCTATTTATTTAAAATTTAATTGGTTTACTTTACGAAGGAAAGATGTGTTAATGAAGCACTTCCCTGTATATGTTTATGTGTGGGTGTTTCTATGTCTGCGTGTCTCCAGGTAAGTTCCTGAAACTTGAAACTGTTGAATGTTTTGCACTTAATTTTGTATAATTAGTAAAACTATCAGACATCTATAGTTTTCTACCGTGCTGAAACTTACTTTAAAAATGGAAGTTATAAATTGTTGTGTTATACTGTTAGAATTAAACGAAAAATCTCAGGTTATCATTAGTGAGCCATTTTGGAAGTTGGCTTCACCTGAATAATAAAGCTCTTAAGTGTTGCCTACGAAAATGTATAACCAAATTGTTATTCAAATAGTTAAATAGTAACCAACTAATATTGTATATTAAATTAGTTTATCAGGCACTTATTTGTAAAACTTATGGTCGTAGTAATTTAGGACAGAATGTCAATTTCAAACAAACTTGTCTTTAAGTGCAGTTGCTGAGAAGGATTCTGTGTACATTTTAAATCCATACAATCTCGATAAACTTAATATTAGGCACTGAAAAATTCGGATGATTTTCATTGCCTCGAAAATGCCCATTTTCCCACTGGAACAGAAATGTAGACATGATATCCTTCGGCGAGCGGATTAATAATAATAATAATACCTATTGCGAACATTTAATACGACATCGTCGGGAGCATAGCAGTACAAGATTAATTATAAAGAGTTAGAAAATGAGGAGTACTTTAAAAAAAAATTATTCTACATCATATAGAGCTTTTACGTGCTACCGTATTTCTGTATGGTTTACGTTTATCAGGTGATTATTTTAAAAATTGTAGTATATATAAATCGTTCAACTTAGGATGTAACATTTACTAAACAATTAGACTAATTGCAACGATGTTCCATTATACTGGCTGTATCTAGTTGACCATTGTTAATCGGAAATTTTTGTCCGCCTTTTCATAACATAGCGCATTCATAATAGGCCTATTTACAAAACTACAGAAACAAATGTCATCATATTAACATACATTATTATAACATCATTATAGTGGCCTTACAGAATGCACGAAGTAAGTAATTAAAAAAGATTGATGTACTTATTTTCTAAATTTCTGCCTGTTTACATTTTACGCTTCGTGCTGCAAGTTATAAATATTAAAGCAATATTAATATTATTTGATATGCACGCATGTACGCATGAAATACAAAAATTTCTTTAGTGCGACGTGTTAATATGTTACCTGCATTTTTTTATTTTTCGCCATACCTCAGAATCATTAAAAATAATTCCCGCCAACAGTAAAGGCTGCCAAACATTTAATAAAAGAATCTTCTATTGTAACACTCAAACATCAGTTAAATCAGTCAAGTGGTACCAGTGAAATAGTATACAAGCCTAATACTGTGTTAGTAACACCACCTTTATGAAACTGAAGTTTGGATATCATTGCTTCCAAAGTTATTGCTACAGAAAATACTCCAGCTATTATCATAAAATCTTATCGAAAGTGCCATTTCATTAGCCATTATTATCACTTTAATTCCTAATGTCTGCGTCTTTCAGCAAATAGCCAAGATTACTTGGCTATATTTGTAAAGAAACGTAAGTTAGCTAATTGTTGCCATAACGCCGTTTTATTTTTATTTCGGATGTCATACAACATCATTACAAGTTAATAAGTCAGAAATTCTACCTCATTTCGTATCTTGGAAAATGAATAGTTGCCTTATAATTAGGGATAGGAAAATTTCGCGAGTTCAATGACCTGTATGTTAGACTCCACAAGTGCTTGCACAGCCGAGACTCAGATGTTTGCTTATTGGCTTCTAGCCCAGTGTTACTCTACACCTGGCAGTATGGGATTCGCTTCTTGTTCCCTCTCAAGTCTGTTGTTGGCTGAGAGTCGACCAGGGCATGTCTAAAAAAACTCTGATCCAATTTCAAATGTGATTTCAGTGAACACGCGTTTTAAATCTATGTTGTCCTGAAATTAATTCGCGAATTTTTCCTATCCCTACTTATAATCATATCATGGTATGGGCAATAAATTTAAACATGCCAATTTATAATAAAGTAATGTGTCGACAGTGTAATGCATAAAATAAAAATTGGCTACGAAGAAGTGTGTAAAACACATTTGCAGCAGTTATTTAGTAAATATTCTTACTAGTGACAGAGATTTTAGAGTGTGTATAGCAGTGTCACCCCTATGGTTTACAAATGAGCTAAAGAAAAGTTTCGGCGTCGTCACATGAGTAATGAGGCGAAAAAGGTTTAAAAATATTTCAGCCACGCCTCCACTTATATTAAGGGCCACAATTTGCTTAGTTTGGCAGCATGACTTAATCGCTGCTACATCATCCGAGGGCTAGTTTGAAACCTAGTGCTGATCTGCCGTCAGTGTGACTTAAGTCACAGCCAGGCCCTATACGAGAAGGCTTCAAGTCGAGCATTTAAAGTGCTCCTTTATGATGAAACCTCCGATTATGTTGGTTTTGTCACGTTCATTTGACGTTGTTGTATTTCGAGCAAATAAATACGGAAAAGACTTTTGTTAATCCTTACTGATTTGTTCATCGTAACTATTAATTCGATCATCTGCGGCAGTTCGATACGGCTTCAGCCTTTCGCTTTAGTGTGGCAATATATTCATTTGTTTCTAACAACTGTCGTGTCATATTTCACGACAGCGGCAGTATTATATCGCAATATCGGAGGCATTTATGCCGGACCTTATTAATTAATAAAGCGAAGTTTGAGTAAGTTGACATAGACTGTTTCAATCGTTATCGTTCTCACATATTTTAGAGACGTAAAACTTTTCAGTGGTTTTTTAAGGACCAGCCGTGCTTTGAGACGCATAACAGCCTTTATACACATCCTTTCGCAACGATACCTGAGAACGAAGACACATATAAGTTTAAGAATCTTAAGAGCTGTAACAGCTAGTCAAAATGGAATGCATAAATGTTAACAGCAAATTGCATAGAACACCATAAAATGTGGAGCCACCAGACATCAGGGCATTCCTTAGAAACTTCAACAGTCTGGAAGCAGACCCCGCCTCCTGTGCACAAAGGCAGCCTATCAGTAATAACTACGTCAGCACGCACGTGGAGGGGCGCGAAGAGTAAACACGCCTGCGAGGCAAAGAATCGGAGCAGTCGGCGAGTGTCGGAAGTATCTGGGTGGTGAACCAATTAGGAGCCAGCGGCGTTCCTTCTTCTGGGCGGCGAGTTCAGAGTTCGTGACCAGGTGAGATCTTTCGTTTGACATTCTGCCTCTAACACTTATTATCCTTTTTCATATGTTGGTCCCACAACAGGACAGATTGCAGTAACGTTTATGTAGTATGAAGATATTTAATGAAGACTTCGATAATCTTCTTTGATACGAATACCTCCCCAGGTTCTAGCTACACGCTAAGTCCGAATCAGTGATATCAATCAGTGAAATAACATTCACTGAAAATCAGCTGATAAGCTACTGTCGATTGGCAAATCAAGGAAATGAACTGCGAACAAGTGACTTACGGCAGTGAAATTCTCGACATTCTGTGGGAGCCATATATTAATCAGTTATCTGGTACTGATTATCACTTGCTTAATTTGCACTATTTTCATTCATTTGGCTCAGTTCTCACTGCTTCAGAGTTCGTGTATCTATGATACTAATATATGTACCTCTTTTACATTTACTAATTTTGTAGGAGTACAATTTAGCAAAGAGTCGCGATGCTTGGCTTGGCCATCTGCAGTTAAAAATGGCGACGTAACTCTTACTTTGCCCCAGCGTTGATGTAAGTCTCCCAAGTGGATCAATCACTTGTATATCCTGACATGTGATTGAAAACTATGGCCGACTCCGGGCAGTGTGTGCGTTCGCTGCTGTCAGACGTTCGGCCATTCTAGGGGACGCGGTGGCGTAGCGGCTAGCACGCTAACATCCCACGATCCCCAGCAAGGTAGCTGACGGATTTTCACACGTGGGAATCGTGCAGGACGATTTCCCTGGTCAGGGGATTTTCTCAAGGGTCTCCCATTTCCTCCTCCCTTACATTCCGGCGATTTCTCCATAATCATCATCGGCTCCACCCAAACCCCTCCTTTCAATTCGGCCATTCGAATGCAGAGCTGTAGTCCAGGCAGGAACATTATTTTCTTTATTCATACATTTTTTCCTTCATAGACAGACCGCTGCTCATCCTCTGTCGAGTTTCTCAAACGCAGAGACAGGGCCGAGTAATATGGCACTCCCGTTAAATCCTATTGAACTTATATTTTTATTATTTAATTGATTCGATGTATTCAGTGTTAAAATGTTTATTGATAAAATTGCCTTCGACCTCCCTGCTTCCTTGTCATTATTTGTCACAACGACATCTTCTTCTAACAGCTTTGGTTTAGATATCCTGATGACGCATGTACATGCGTATATTTATAGGATTCAATTATCTGTGTTACGAATTAAGTGGAACGAGGGGGTAGAATCTGTCTTCCGATAACTCGCCAATTTTCCCGTTCCTCTCAAAGAGAAGACCGTATAAATTTGTATGCGGGTTGAATAAGAAGAATGCAATATCGGGAAACTACTCCAACCATCTCTAAGAATATTTTGGGAATACCGTGTGAGAATACACATCATTCTCTTCCTCCCATCCCTCTTCAGACGTAAGTTATCTCATCAGGTTGGAGGCAGTGACGAGATTTGGGGGGCTCTTAACATCAAAGTTTTGGAGACCAATGCGGGTGAAGCGAGGTGAGTATGTAGCAGCGCAGGAATGAAAGGGGGGGGACGGGAGGTCCCCGAGAAAACCGGTCGACCAGTGAAACGACTACCACATGCGAAAATCCGGGAGCGACCTGACCAGGAATCGAACTCGGTTCGCCTAGGTGAGAGAAGAGTAGTCTAACCACTGCACCACCGCGGCCAATATAAGGCTGGAGTCTGCAAACCTTTGCCAGTGTAAATTTTTTGCAACATCCCTAAATTTTTTAATCTCCTAAGGAAATTAATTTCACATGTTTTATGTTTTAGATATTTTGACTTAACTTTGGCAAGTTTAGATCCTTAATACTAGTAGAGCAATTCTTGGAGGTATTTAAGAACGTTGTTATATTCAGCGGCTTTAAAAATCAATATTAGTTTTCACTCCTAAGTTTAGCCAAGAAGCGCGAGGACAGACTAGTATGCAAATTGCGACGTTCGACAAACGAACACTCCGGATGCTGTGACAGCACAATTCACTTCCCGTTGCGTCGATTCGTCTGTTCGCGTGCCAATTATCCCGCGACGAGAAACTTTATGCATTGGCTTCGCACGACCATGGCCAGTTTTCGCATGTTAGCACCCGTGATTTCATATTTTAAATTGAAACACTAGTAATTTTTCTCCATTCCAGAGATATCCCGAGGCGATTTCTTAAATCTCTTCGAACGATCATATCCAGTTATTTTTTTTTATGTAACATTGTTATAGCGCTGCAAAGTATTTAAATGCGACACTCGTAACAACGATTTTTGAGGTACCAAGATATTTCTGGGAGAATAATTTTTCTCTTAGCCATCAAGTCTACTCACGACCGAATTCGATTTCGTCTATTCCCGATAAACAAAAAAAAAAAAACCTTGGAAATTATTCAGAGTTTTTTAGGGGTATCCAGAAACCTAGATCGTCTGCATTCATGCCTGACTTTGCTATGAACCGTCAGGAATTTTCTAGTAGCCGTTATATTCCGTCCAGTACGTAAACTTTCCCATTATTCTTATTAAAGACGTATTTCGGTTGACCACATGGCTTACAGGCTCAACATAAACGTCGTACAGTACAGAATTTAAATTCGTTACATTTTCATATATTCAGAACAGGTAGTTTTATTTATTTTTTCTTCTGTCCAAAAATGTTATTGAACTTTATGGACACTATAAAGTTTCTTGTATTTACACCATCCAAACGACATTTTTTTTTCGCATGAGATTGTTGGTATAACATTTCAGTAGCGATAATCTCTGTTAATAAATTTCCATGATTTACAACACTTGTAAACCTTTCCATATCTTTGAATTATTAATTATGTAAAGGTTTAACTGCCCAGCTATTTCACGCAATGTACAATCCAATGAATGTAATTTAATTATTGTGCTTTATCTACTAAGAAATATTCAGATAACTAACTTAGTTACTATTAATCATATAATTACATATCTAATTCGTTTTTTCCTTGTGCCAATTTATCAAGTAAACACATTTCAATGAAAGCCATTACTTTTCATTGGCCGTAATGGGAGAACTCTCATTACCTACTACATGTAATGTTTTATTTTTAACTCTCTACTCGCATCATCCATCCTTGGCCTGTGGCTTTCTTCGCTGGAGACGTTCCAGTTCGCACGCTACTTCAAGGACTGGACGTGTTTATTTCACCCATTACTCCGGCGAACTTTCCAGTTACCTTCTTTAATAAACATTTTTTACTCGCGGTGACGGTCGATTCCCACGAATGTTGGGTTGCTGGACATGTTGTCTGCCATCAAATTTGGCACGGCGTTTGATAAGCTTTGTTAGAATTTCCTTCTTAAATCTTTACTTATATTATAAATGGGAAAGTGGATTTGTTTATTTGTTTGTCCTTCTTTCACGTCAAAACGGAGCAACGGATCTGCGTGATTTTTTGCACGGAGATAGTTTGAGGACCGGAAAGTAACACAGGTTAATTTTATTCCTTCGGAAAAATTCTTATTGTAATTTGAAAAAGTACACAGATGGAATTACATTACAACGGGACAACAGACCAACAAACCGTCGTTTTTTTTTTTCCCACACAGAGTTAGTTGGTGGGCTGGGAAATAACATGAGCTACATTACATCTTTAACAAAATCAATTCTGACATTTTGAAAGAGATACAAGGAGAAATAACGGAGTATTTGTCAGTAGACACAGTCATGGACACAGAACAGAGCACTACATATCCTGTAGAGTTCGTGAATTCTCTAGAGTTCTCAGGTATGCCCTCACGTACGCTCCAATTTAAATTAGACGTTCCGTCCACGCTTATACGAAATTTAGATGCACCGCGATTATGTTACACGACGAAGTTAAGTGTCACAAAATTTAATTATTTATCCCTATGAACACGCGAGCGAAGCCGCGGGTAAAAGCTAGTAATTGTATACATTAACACGCTATATCCCAATTAAATTGTTTATAGCTAGATACAAGGAAAACCATATCGCTCCGCTAAGGACAGAATACTCTTAGAAACGGATACGGCACTGTACCGTCCCTACCTGCGAGGCAATTATATTAACGACTTAGGAAACTCCCGAGTCAATAACAAAACCACGACAGAAATAAGATGCGAATGCGGGAATAAGAGTTAAGTGTAAAACCGGCTTCTCCCTGTGGTAACAGCCAACGAACAAATTACTGACGATGACGCACATATAACACTGTGTACTTTGTGTGCCTTTGTTTAAACAAACTTCCTATAGCATAATCCCTATAAAATGTTACAGTCAGAGAGTAGGAAAATGTCGGTGATTATTACCAGATGTAAACGACGTTCATATCGTGTGAAAACTCGTGTTTCTCTTACGCATAAGATAGCATTAGTGTTCGTATACTTTCGCTATATATTTGACAGTCAGATTAGGCTTCAGATTATTTTAAGTGTTGGTTGGCCACTGGTGCTAATTAAAGCCATTTCAGTATTCTTTTTTATTTCACAGGAAAACCACAACGTTTCTCAACACCAACCCCTAAGGCTGATAAAATTAACAACCGTCTACTAAGATAAACACTCCTTTTTAAGCTCTTAGAGATTACATTGTGTAATCTTGTGGTTTTCATTAATAGCTATCGTTGTTTATGCGATATGTCAACTTATAGGCGAATAAAAATGAATGATAATATATGTTGAAGTTCACACTTAATATGAAAAATTAAGTTTTTTTAAGCTTCGAGGAGTGATTAAAAAACTGCACCTCTTACATATAGACGTCTAGGTGTACTGGGCGCAATAGTAAACTGGTTTCATTAGTATTTTGACATTGCCTTCTAAGTAGCAGCTATGACTGATGACATGTCTATCTCTCGTTTGTCACCGTATCTCCAAGTCTAAATTTGAGACTGCCTAATATCATATATAAAAAAAATCCTATAATCTAAACTTAAAACAGTGAGAATTTAGTGAGATAAATGGAACCAATGGAAATCTGGCGACTGATAATCAGTGCCAGCTAACTAATAGCTACTGTGACTGAATTTCTCAAATGTATATCTGATTCCCACTGAATGTTAAGGATCATCTGCCATAAGTCACTTGTTCCCAGTTAATTTCCTTGTTTCGCCAGTCAGTAGTATCTTATCAACTTACTTTCCGTAAATATTATTTCACTGACTGATATCAATGATTCAGGCTTAGAACGGACCAGCCCTTCACTCTCTCATATGAAATTAATTAATACTTCGTAAATACCATTAAATAGTTTAAAAAATATACTCGTAAGTAATTCAACCAGAGATACCTGCCTAGTATTATGCGGTGATGCGGCGTTGCATGAACTCCACAAAACACCGGAAACGGTCGGGAGTCATACTGATCCACGACCTCTGCACAGCTTCCCACTATGCACATTCCTCTCGACAGCATCCCAAATGTGTTCCATGGGATCTAGGGTCAGGCAAGCAACCTGAAATCCATGAAGCGTTCGTCCAAACACTCGGTCACAGTTCAGGAGCGGTGGCAGGTGAATTTTCTGGTCGTAGGTACAGGCCTCCTTCAGAATGCTGTAAGATCAGAAATTGGCGCATATGACCTGCTATCAGGTCCCTGTGTAGACCGTTGGTGATATACGATGGCATAAGATGATGGAAAATCGCAAAATTTTTTGGAGCTAACGTATCTTCTACAACACTCTAACTAGTTTACTTTTTCATGATTGGATGAACGAGGTTTTGACTCGACTTAGTTGTTTGCAGACAAATCACGAACGTTCTGCCTCATAGTATCAAAATCCTCATTGGCCCAGTGAAATAGGGTAGTAGCTTTATGTATGCATGCCAGCCAATAAGGAAAGAAAACTCTCGGACATGTGTATAGTATGTTGATTTTTTAACAAAAAGTCTACTTTTTCCCGCTATAAACCCACATCTCTAACGGTGGCACATGTACCACGGGAGCCCATTTCATCCCGTGTGCACAATCCTCAAACGATGCGGTCATCGACACTCGTGCCGTGCCATCGGCGTGTACCATCGTGTACCTCGACTTGCATGTCGAGGATCCACTGGTGGTGTTCCCGTGCCTACATTACTTGTTGAGCCGTGTCACGTGCGGTGAGCCAAGTTATCTTGGAGGCGTGGCGATTTCTGTATCACACAGCAAGGAGATGGTTCGGGATGGTATTGGTGCTTACAGGTGTCTGTGGTCCAGTGTTGAATTAGGGAGTGATATGCTGCACTGTGGCCCGTCTGTTCGCTGTTACCAACCGAGGAAGTCAACCGCGAACGTATTTCATCGGTACCTTCTAAACCGCGACAGTTGTACCTGGCTGCGGCGTGTTTACCCAAACACATGAACTCTTTCTGCTCTCATTATACGGCGGCCTGTGGAAATACCAGTGTCTGTACATCTTTGGAGATGATCTACCCTTACACATAGCCCCAACGATCTGGACATGATGGAATGTGTGCTGAGATATGTTTCTTCCCCATTGTTGTGCTTGAATGTTACTCACACCGCCAATATACGGCTTGACGAAATCCCATTCACGCTTGGCTGGTCACTATTCTATTTGACAGGGCGACCAGAGAGGTATTTCGCCAACATAGCAGGTGTCTCTCATTTAATTGTTCATGCGTTTGGCTCCCTTATTTGCCCATTGCTTTTTAATACCATTTCATTTCCTGCTTGACTACAACACAAGTACACTGGATTTATTAAAGTTTGCTTGTTAGAGTTGCTTTGGAAACTTACGATGCTGGGCTAATTGAAAGAGAAATTACTTCCATTATAAATTTTCATGTCTGAAAAATTCTTGACGTTGCAAACTAGGACCTTTCTAGAGTAAACTGGCATCCCAGCCGTCTACCACGTGGAAGTTACCGTTACTGAACTGAGTTGGTAATACATACTGAGGACGTGGCATGTGATTTCTAGTCGTTGTGTGGAAATGTTGTGGTACATGGTGCAATGATTGCAGTACTCTACACGAAGACCCGAAGTGAATTCTTGCCCATATGATCAATCGAAGTAAATTGGGGAGCAGCGGTGGAATTAAATGAAGGGCGAAGGGCATATTAGACAGCCCCAAACAAACCTAGTTGGCGAAGGCAGCGCCCGCTACGTTTTTTATATGTGAAAATTGGAGGAAGTCCCGAATGAAATTGAACTCGGATAGTCCTGGGGGTTGATGACTGGTCTGGCCATTACACAACCGTGGTATACCTGGACGGTTATCGGTTTATATTTCAGAAAACAGTATCAAGGACACACAGAGAACATAAGTGAACAGAAGGGAAGTGACAGTATTAATTTCTTTGATAGAAACGAACTCAATAAATTCTAAATTCTAACATTGAAACTGACTCCACTTAGAATCAGTGAAATTATTTCACATCACTCGTTCAATCAGTGTAATTTTTCCACTGAAACAATCACTGGTTGGGTTTTCACTGTTTTTATGTGGAACCATTTTCACTGTGGTTTTCCACTGATTCAAATTCAGAGTGTACCGCACTCACTGAACAAGACTCCGAAAATGGGCCTTCCTTCTGACTGGCTAATGTACATTATAAACATACTTTCACGGGCCATTTTGAATGCGAACTTTTTTCTTTGCTGTGGCCGCGTAGATATGACTTAACCCTTTTAGATCCGTTTTACTTTTCAAAAATAAACTTTTGACACATACTGTATTTGAGTGGACAGATAACGTGTTACATTTCCTGAAAACATGAGCTGTATATTTTTATGTTCGGCTATTGTAATATGAGCCATTCATGACCTAAAGCAGTGATAAGTATTAATAATAATTTACCAACAAGCATTGCCCTTACAGAATACCGGCCAAATGGCCATGTTCACAATTTCTTACTCTGGATCAGAATGTGTCAATTCGTTACAATTCAGATATTTTCACAATCTCAAGATTCGGGGTAAATTAGTACTGGAAAGTCTTGGGCGGCTCCTGATATTGAGGTCACCAGAATCGACGTGTATGAAGTAAGATGTGAATGGAGTAGCGCCGGAATGCAAGGGTGGGGTAAGCTTGATATCTCCGAGAAAACCCTCCAACCAGCGGCATTGTCTTCCCAAAATCGAGATACAAGTTTATAACCAGTTCAATATTTGCCCAAGTTTTTCTCGTTTGCAGTAAACAGCGGTGTTATTGAACGCATGTATTGGTTTGGCTGTCAATGTCTGAAGAAAACCAGTCTTGAAATTTAAAGCCGTAGGAATGTATTTTAAAAAATCAAACTTAAAAAAAAACCTTTTAAACCACACCTTTATTTATAAATGAACTAAACCGATAAAAATAATTATATGAATGGTTAAAGAATTTGTAGAAATTGTAAAACGTAGTCGAACAGCTGTAATAAAATTTAGTACAAATTAATATATTTGTATCAATTTATATTTAGTATATAAAAGCTTGGTGCTATTAGAACGTATACCTCATTTGCGTAAGCGTGGTAAGAACTTATCTTACGCAAGGCTCCTATCTATTCGCGCAAAGCTTTTATATACTACATAAGAATTGATACAAAAATATTAATTTGTAGTAAAGTCTATTACGGCTACTCGATGACGTGTTACAAGTTCTACATTCTCTGTAACTACTCCTATAATTTTTTTTACCCTTTTAGTTATTTATAAATAACAGCTTGCTTTTAAAAGTTTGTTTACAGTTGATTTATTTTTCACTTTTTAGTCTCACCTACTTTTTTTTGCTATATAGGTAGACTATTTAAACATTCACAGACTCGTCCGTCATCGATATCGCTTGCGAACAGGCGAGTTTCAGTGCACTCTTTTAGCGGAAAGTTGAACCACCACTCTGAATATTCATCTTGCAAGTGTGTTTATATCAGTGTATTTGACATTTCAATACGGGCTCACGCAAATCGGAATCTTCGAAATGGTATTTCGCATACACTCACGCGGTCGATCGTTTTAATTCCTTCTTGTGTTTCAAAGTTTGGATTGTCTTTACCCACACAACCATGTGTAAACGAGGTCTCCCTTCACACTGAAACTATACACGCCACCAGTAATCGACAACTTGTCAACCAAATACATCGTAATTGCTAGTGATTCGGCGGGCGCCGGACCGACACCTCACACACACCTACCGTACATACAAACAAGGTAAGTTAAATATATGCTTGTTATAAAAGCTCGCAATTATCTCATTTCAGAGTGTAAATAATTTACACTGATTAAATATTGAAGAATAAAATACATAAGTTAATACATTTCGCATTTTTCGAAGAGACATACTTATATCATCCGGTAATAAACACAACTAATAGAAGCATTAAATATGTAAGTGGATATGAATTGAGGTACGGTCAACTAGCAACTGCACTGGATGATAGCTAGCCAGTGATTGATTTAGAGCAGAGTAAATAACTGTGTTGTGTTGACAACTGAACGGTAAATGCAGTGACCAACAGAACTCGTACCTCTTGTAATGCTGAATGTGAACAACTGACTTATATCTAGATAACCTTGATTGCCAATAGATGTGCCCCAACCTCGAAACATCAGTATGAACCTTCTGTAGTGACATCACTAAACGAGACTGGCGCCGATTACGAACTCGTTAAAAAAAAAAAACAAGCACATGTGTGGGCCGAAACCGGTACAGGTGGCGTTCGCGAAGACGAACAACAACACGCAGAGGCTGCCGTTCATAGTTGTTCAGCTCGAGCGGAGAAATTTATAATTACGGGTTTGGGATGGCGATATGAGGGCCGTGGTTGCATCACGTTCACGTCAGCCGGGTCGCGAAATGGCCGTACAACAGGTGGAACTGAACTCCTCTCAACGTCTTTTGTAGAGGTGCGGTGGAGAAATTCCATCCATTTGGTATTTTATTTACAGTTCTTCGGATTCAGACTTCACGGCCGGATATTGAAACACAAAACGTTACTGGCAACTAATGGGCCTACTTTCCTCTGCACGGGTGCGCATGAAATTTTGTAAAGTTCTTGAAAGCTTAGTGGGTAGGTAAGCATTGACGCCTCATTTGACAGCAATATAACTACAGATGAAACCAGAAACATGTGAAACAGTACAAAGACAATTAAAATATACGAGTGACTTACCCGGGATTCGAATCCAGAGAAACCCGTAAATTTAAGCTAGCTTGCAATCAACTGCATCACGGAGGTAGGATTCGGAGCATAAACTTCGGATGTATAATGTTTCATAGATACAGCACACTAAACTGAAATGTTTGTATACACATGCCAATCAGAAAATAAGAAACTTAAACAATTGAAAAAATGTCCTACCACAGTACAACTTCTTCGCCATATTTGAAAGAGTTTGGTTGATTCTTTCCCGAGATACAGCAAAAAAAACTATATTATTTCATCTCGGTTATCTGACAAAGTGGTGGAGTAAGGAGACTTTGCGTAGGCAATTTTTATCGATACAACTGATACTGTAAGCATACAAAGTTAAGTTGAAAATTCGTTTTGCCGTTTCGTACATAAAACATTTGGAGCAAGTAATTTTTATATGGTCGTTATTTTGAAAATATGTAAGTCTGACACACTCAAAATTGATTAATTTACATAGCCTGCCATAGTGCTGATTTTTCGCCAAATTTGGTAGAAATCGGTTGCTTGTCGGAAATCATATAGTTTCATTTTGTCAAGTCAAAAAATTTTATAAAATGCCGGACAAAAGAAATTTTTTTGTATATACATATTATTTTTTGTTATATATACTACCGTCATACAAAGTTTCGTTGTAATTAATTTCATGGTTTAGAGGATATAATATACAAAACTAAATAATTAATATGACCGGGCAAAAAAAATTAGTGTCTGAAATACCTAAAACATGTCAGTTAAAACTAACTATCGCAATACTACTTGTCTGCCATATTTTGTAGGAATAGGAAATTTGTTTCCTGAGATATGAAAAAACTATTTTATTTATTCGTGAGGCACTATCTTACAAAATCGAGGACAAAATGGGTTCCGTGTAGACACATTTGATTTTGTTACATATACTCCCAGCATACAAAGCTAAGTTGGAATTGATTCGAAGATATAGCATAATATGCTAAAAATATCTAGATGGCCGCCATTTTGAAAATAAGTGTCTGACATACTTGAAACTTATTTATACATATCAACTGCAGCAGTACTACTCGACTGCCAAATCTGGTAGGATTATGTCAATTGTTTTCGAAAAATTACACAAAGACCTGATTCATACATGTAGCATTGTCGTATAAAATGGTGGAAAAAATTAATATATTTAGCTTATTTGATGCTTGTAATACATACTGCCAGCGTATATAATTTGGTTGAAATTTGCCAAATTGTATGGTATTTACACCAAATAAACCTAAAATATTTATATGGCCGCAATTTTCAAAATAAATGCCTAATAAATTTAAATTACTAATATTTACCTTGCCTATCATAGTATTTGTTACGTGGAAAATCTGGCGAAAAATCTTTAGTAGTTTTTGAGACTTAATGTTAAAGATTTATTTTAACATGTGGTGCTATTTTTCAAAATGGAGGGAAAACTGTTGTTGTTTATCTTATATTTTGATTGGAATACATACTGTCAGTGTACAAAATTTGGTTGAAATTGGTTAAAGGTATGGAAGTAAAACCAATTAAAATTTAAATATTTGTATGGCAACCATTTTGAAAACAAGTGAATAATTAAGTTCAATTACTGACATTTACCTGGCCACTGGTAGCTCTTGTCGACTGCCTCACTCCCTTTCTCGAGTTCACGCATCTGGTTCTCTGCCCCCATACCACATCCTCCATGCCAAATGTGAGAACAAACCAGGCAGCACATAGGATTATTGTAGTATTTAAATACTAATAAAGTTTGATTAATTTTATACGGTAAATGTAAGAAATATTAAATTACTTAAAGGGTACACAAACGAAATGTTTCAGTTCTGTCTTAACACCGGCACAACTCTCATGAACCCAGGATGCGCACACTAAACACTGAACCATATCTTCCACAAATGTTTCTTCACATACAGAACAATACCACTCGTCACGTTGTAAGACATTTTCTATGTCGATCGGAATATCATGCTGTGTTGAAGTGGATGACGTGTAAATTGTGATCTAGGCCTTAGTTTCTTCCTGCAGATGTAGAATGTTTCTTCGTTGTAGACCTAGGTCCGTTAGTCTTTCTCTTTTTAATACTGGGCTGTGATAATTGTAGGTCATATGGCATGTCCTTTGCGATTTTCATTTTTAACTCTTTTACTTTTGCCTGAGCCACTTGCAACGTCTTCGACAACTCCTAATCTTTTTTGTATGGACTGCTTGTCAAAACACTTGACCGTCGGGCCTTTTCCAACCTACATTTTTTGTTGGGTCTAGGAATCGGTGAAAGTGATTCAATAGACACGCTGAGATGGCAAGAAGTGGTTTATGTTGCAATAGGGCCAGTTGCATCACTTGGTTTTTCAATCTAAAAGGACATTGTTATCATCTGAGTTAGGTGACTTATTAGTGGCATCTTCAGTGGGTCTTGAAGATGCACACAGATCAGCATCTTCATTGACTGGTGTAGGATCATCTGTTTGGTTTAGGTACTCGACTGGTGCAAAGTCACAGTATTTCTATACAGTGGCATCAAGTGGCCAGATTCCTGTGCATCGAAATCCATTGATAGCGTTTTCAATTATTCCCACCTTCCCACATGCTTCTGCTACTAGTGTGGAAACATGATATTGTGTGACACAGAGCCTAGGATTGGTCCACAGACATTTTTCAACTGCATGTGTATAGTACCCTTTAAAGGGTTTGAAAAATGTTCTGTCCAACGTCTGAATCCGGTGTGTTGTATGCCCATGTAACTACAGCATTATAACTCCATTTTCTCTCGCTATTTGTAGAGCATCCAAATTCTCGGAATGTGTTGTGTGCCCATCTAGAAGTAGAATCACTTCGTTGTCAACATTTGGTTTTACAGTGGCTACAAAGTGTTTCATCCATTGTACAAAGAGTGTGCTATTTAGGTAGCCAGATTCTGACACTTCAACTAAACCACCAGGTGAAGCCCCAACATTCAATTCGTTAACCATTCTCGTTCTCTTAAAAAGTTATACTGGATGAACCTACGACCCTAATGCACTTGTGCAACACACTACTGCCGAGGTGTGTTGCACACCACTTGAGACTGAACCCACCTGGCATTTTCCTTTCTTAGCTATAATATTTTGGCATTTGTTTTTGAACAGTACTAACGCCTGTTTCATCCAAATTAAACAGGCGGGTCGCATCGATCTTGTTTTTATCAATGACTTTCTTTAATATGTCGAAAAATACGCCAACCTGTTCCCTATTAAACCCTCTTATTCGAGCCATGGATGTTGCTTCTGGTTCACGTAATGTCAACTCTTTATGACGAGCTCGGAAAGTGTAGAACCACTTTTTACCTGCCATTTGAGTATCTCGATTAAAGTTGTGTGGAATGTGGTCCTGATCTGCTATCTGATATGTCAGTTTGCGTACATCGTTAATCGTGACTCCAAACGATAAAAAAATATGTTCTACAATTTGATTTTATATTTGAAGTGGCAAGGTAGTAGTCCGTCCAAGCGCCTTCATACTGTCGTTAGCAATGATGTTTTTACAGTCCAAGTGGCGCTTTAGCGTTAGTTTTGTAATGCAGTACTGGTGGCAGCACTCGTCGTACCCCATCTCGCCATTTCTGTACGCTGCCAGAGCCCTTTCCATGTCTGATTCATTCCAGGCACCATATTTCCTTTTCGCCATTCTGTAACACACAATTAACAAGTGTGTTACTTAAGTTTACTAAAAAAATTAATTTTTTTGCAAATATGGAGCTTCAAATAATATGATATCCCAATTCGCACCAGTACGAATTAGGAACCACACCCGTGGTACGATTTAGGCAACTGCACACAACTTCGCTCTTTACGTCATTTCTAACCTAGAACAGGTGCCTCGCTACAAAGCGACCAGCCGTTACGTTCAATATTACTTACACCACAATGATAACTGCATGAAATCCAATAACACTTACCTTGAATTGCTCTATTATCTTACATGTGGAGTAGAAAAACTACATCAGCAAACACCCAAACAATATAACTGTAATAAAAACCCAACACGTGCTTACACTGACTAGCTATTTTCACGAACTGCTCAATACATCTAGTAGTTCAAGAATTCGCAGTAAGAGCGCTCCACTAGTCCTGCTTTTATAGAAGACCAGCAATGGTGCGAGTTAGGTGCTGGTACGATTTCGGCGACTCTCCCCTATATACTTTTCAATATAATACAATTTTCCCTGTAGTTAGAAACAGTTTAAATTTTTTCTTTACACGACACATAGTGTTAGACAATTTTCTCTAGTATTGGATTAAAACAATTTTTATTCACGTAAATTCTTGTCCTGAATATTCTTGGTGGTTCACATGATATGCCGACCTGCAAAATGTGCCGCGTACGTGCAATTGAAGCCGGTGAAATAATTCGTAATTGGAATAAATGGAAGAAACTTCGGATATGTTACTATACTTGCGGCATCTGTTACAAATCTGAGAGCTTTAATAAATGTGTGTGTTATTTAATATTTGCGTGATTCCCCGGTAGCCAATTAACAAACTGATTGATACCTCGGCACATATGTGTCTCACTTGTCTCGAAATAATAACGCTATGAAAATATATGATTGGATGTGAAACATTATTTGATTTTATAAATACGTCAATAAATTGTTATAACGTCTGGCCCAACGGTTTAATTTGCATGAGCTGATATATAAAATAATAAGTACTAGCTTCAATGACTAAAACTTTAATAACTCTGTGGTTAGACGAAATTTCAGGGAAATTTTATCGGATGATAAATATTGTTGTAGAAATAAGTTGGACAAGTGTGAGTCAATTAGATTAAACCATTGGGTTTCATGATAATTACTTTGGAAACTCGTTTACAGCAATGCCAACCTTATATTTGTCCGTAGTTATGAATTTGTGATGAATTTAAGCAAAAATTCGTAGGCTATTTTAGTAAGTATTTCGATACTTTTACCAATGTGTAGAAAATCTCAGTGAACACCGAAAGAAAATAAGATTGTAATTTTTTACTGAAAAGAAATGTACGAACGCACTACATTTTAAAGAACTTCAACAATCCAACCATCTGTTAGTCATTACACTTGAAAGTATTTTTAAACATAATTCCTAGGTCATTTCACGGTGGTTTAAGACACTTTGTCTTCTGTATGAAGGAATGAATTACCTGTATTCTCTAAATGAGTGCGTTTTTTTTATGATAATGGCACGTATAACCGGCGAGTTATTTAGCTATTCACACTTTATAAACGAGAATATTCAAAGCGGCTTGGCATGGTTTAATAGCTAATGAAAGAATATCGTTTAAATGTCCTCATATTGCGTTCACAGCTTAAAAATAATCATATTTTCTTATGAACTCTGAAGTGTTCCCACACTTATAGGCATTTAATATATATCTAAAGAAAAAATATTGTCAACATTAATTAATATTCACAAAACAATTTTATTTACTGAAATAAAGTATAAAGTTGAATAATTATATATGTATTGGATCGAGGGCGTGGGGCGTAGGAGCTGTTCATGCTCTGTCGTTCTGGTCGCCCGGCGGCCATCTTGGAAGCCAGTGACTCTGACAATAAGCCTTTGACCCATGACTTTTACTTCAATGTGACCTTTGACCTATACTAATCCAAAAAAAATCAACCCCCCTCCCCAAAAAATTATAAAAATTATTTTAAAAATTATAACAATTTATGAAATAATTGTGAAGAAGTATTAAAGATTCAGCTCCCTCAGCAGCCATTTCCCATTTAAAAAAATTTCTCTTGAAAATTTCCCTTTACTATTACCCTTTTATCCCTCAAAAATTCCAAAAATGTATTATAAAAAATTATATAAAAAACTTAAAAATAATTAGATGTTATGATCTTTTTCCTTAAAAAATACCCTTTTTTCTATTAAATTCGTCTAAATTTCCCTAAAAATTTCCCTTTTTTTCTGAAAGTTTAAATTTTTCTCTTAAAATTTCCAGTTTATTCCTCAAAAAGTAGTGCCAAACTCTCCCTGTTGTTTCCAAAAACGAGCCTATAAGAGATTTTCCAGTGATAATCAGGACTCATGACTCAAGACTCCGCCCTCAGACCCTCTACCCGTGACCTTAGAAGACCTTGAAAACAAAAACTCTATAAAATATGGTTAAAATTGAATCAATTCATAAAAATCAGTCAGCGTATTATGTTACGGACTACTATCGCCATGTTGGACCAATGTAGCCTTGACCATGAATTTGACTCAAGTGACCTTGAACGACCTTGATACCAAAAAGGAAAAATATAATAAAACAGATTTAAAATTACTATAAATTTATTAATAATTATCAAAAAATATTACTAGAAATTATTGAAATATTTATTAAAATAATAAACCATTCACCCAACATCTTTCACCTGTATTCATTCCACCATCTTCGTTTTCTCGTTTATCATTTGTTTATACATTTCTGGAGTTTGTCTCTCACAGTCGTACAACTGACATCTTGGTTTTTTCGTTTGTCATTTGTTTATACACAGTTACAGATGCCATGTAGGACTCCATATGTTTTCATCACCCAGGTGGTCCTAGTGTATTAGTCATCGATATTGCACCCAGTTGCCAGACATATTTATTTATGTTTTTAAAGTATAAGTTGGGCTGTCGGTATCCTTTATTTTGGATTCTATTATCAACACACAGGTGAAGTTAATTTCCCGATTTTTCTGCTAGACGAGCTGTCAGTATCCATCCACTCTCTCGGTTCAGCCTGTTTCATAGAAGGAGAAGGGACTGTATAAAAATTATAAATACATTACGATGGCTATAAAAATTTAATTTATTTACTTATTATAAAAATTCTATCTTTCTAAATATTTTGTACATTATATCTTTACTGTTCTCAGGTGTTTGCAGATCATGGATAGTAGCCTACAGTATCATGTGATGTAACCCTGATCCTTCAGTTTATCGATGGTTGAAGATATCTCAGCTATGTGTGATAGATACCCGCGTTTTTGCAGGTCAGTCAAATATCAGAGTCTATCAAGAAGTTTATTCGGGTCTTAAAGAAATACGTAACGAGCATTCTACACACCACTTGTCAGAGGAAACTCATTTGTTAAATGTGTGCTAACATCGAGAGAATCATCAAACTTCTCATCAGATACTTCATAAACACTGTCACCATAGTCATTATCAGTAATGCTGTCATCATGATTGTCTTCGCCTCCTGTTTCATTCTCAACATCGAGGTTACTTTTATTTGTATGAGTCACATGGTCATCATCAGTATTTAGAGCTGACAACTGATTTTGTTTTGAAGTTCGCCGACTACCCACGAATGCCTTGCAAGTGTGCATTCCACACATACCAACTCTATCATGCCTTGTAGGTCTCTCACTCCGGCATTAGCATTCAGGGTCTCGTCATAATCGTATGCGGAAACAGTACCCATCGATGTAGCACGCGGTATTGGCAACATCACTTGCTTGCTCCCAGTATTTATGGAGTGTATTGATATGAGGTAACGAAGTAATCACATGCTGTTTCTCAGTGGGCGCAGGAATACTACATTTATCAGCATTGATGTGTTCATTTAAGTTAACACATCGAATGAATTGGGTAGGACAGTTTTTACAGCTAAAAACACATGAAGATGGCTTCTTCGAACAGTCACTCTTCTCATGTCGCCGCGCATTGCTACTTTTAATGAAGGACTTGGCGCAGTAACAGCATTGCTTTTCCATGTAATTTGTGGGCAGTCGTTGAAGGTATGCATGTAGTCGTACATGACATACACGATTTAACATCGCCATTGACTTGCATCGTCTTCAAGCATATGTGAATTCATACACTTTACTCCTGCCGATTAACACCTGCAGACTGATTCCTGCCGACCGACCCCTGTAGACTGACTCCTGCCGACTGACTCCTGCAGACTGACTCCTGCAGCAATCCTCCTCGGCAATTTTGACTCCTGCCGACTGACTCCTGCAGACTGACTACTGCAGAAATCGTCCTCGGCAATCCTGATTCCTGCCAAGATGTTCCTGTTTTGCTGGGTTAAAAATAACAAACATGATACATGGATATATTAATTAATTTATGCAGATCATTCATCGCATTCAATAAAATTGTCAGGTGAAAGCCATTTTTTAAATTGTGCATGGCTGATGCTGTTTTACAAGCTATTGCCCGACGAATCCTCCAGCAAAACGAACAGACGATGGATAACTCACCACCTATAGAAATCTCTATGAAAACCCATATGCTCAGAAGAAAACGTGCACGCACTGCCATATATAAATATATATGTAGATATATAAAAATTAGATAGGAATATTAATAACTTTGTATATAATAAATATATATTTCTATACATATCTCTATATGTATATATACACCTATAATTATCTTAAATTACCTATAATTATCTTAAAACGATATATGTTAGTGCCTGCATGTTTTCTTATGGGGCGAACGAGTATTCCAGTTTTCTCATAGTGCTCCCACATTTATTTGAAATGTATGGCAGATGCCCTGTGGGAGAATAGGATGGTCTCTTAGTATCTGCAATGTTCTTTCAATCAGATGGGTAATTCACGATGTGTTTCGTGAAATGTTTCGAGAGGGCAAGTTCGTACAATGGATGATTGGTTTGTGAAAAGTTTTGCAGAAATGCATCGCATAGGGCGACTTGCTTCTGGGAATCGAAGATGATGGCGAGTGTGTGTCGCCGGTTCAAGTCCCGATCGGACGGTGCTACATTTACTATCATGGGCATGTTTGTGATTGAGTGGTATAGAAGGTAAGTTACCCAGCGTCTGTTCGTTTAGCTCGAGAATTGTCGGGCAATAGCTTGTAGAACAGAATCGGCAATGCACCATAGGAAAAATGGCTGATGCCCAAAACTTTTAGTGAGTGCGATGAATTATCTGCATATACAAATTAATATATTCATGTATCATATGTTAGTTCTTTTTAAACCAGCAAGTAAGTAACATCTTGGTAGGAGTCCAAAGGCAGGAGTCAGGCGGTGGAAGTCAGTATTGCTGAGGAGGTTTGCTGAAGATGATTACTGAGGCGGATTGCTGCAGGAGTCAGTCATTAGGAATTAGTCTGCAGGAGTCAGTCTGCAGCAGTAAAGTGTATGAATTCATGTATACTTGAAGGCGATGCAAGTCACTGGCGATGTGAAGTTGGGTATCTCGCGTACGACTACGTGCAAACCTTCAGCGACTGCCCACAAATTACATGGAAAATAATATTGTTATGTTCCATGTCCTTCAGTAAAAGTTGCAATGTGAGGTGACGTTAAGCTGCACAAACTGTTCTAGGTCGTTTACTCGACGTGATAACATAAACAAACACATCAAGGCTGATTAATGTACTGTATTCTTTCCCACTGAGAAACAGCATGGTATGACTTCATTACCTCTTGTTAATAAACTACGTAAAATGATTGCAGATGACGAGGGAACTCGCATGAAGAAGCATCACGACAACGAGCTCATGCAGTTTATGCGAGGTGACACACCGAAGGGACACATCGAGAACTGCTGCGTCGATAGAAATGGTTTCCGCATACGATTATGGCGAGAAAGTTAAGGCTAATGACGGGATGAGAGATTGACAAGGCATGATAGAGTCGGTATATGTGGAATGTACACTTGCAAGTCGTTCGTGCGAAGTCGACGAACTTCAAAATAAACGGTTGTTAGCTTCTAAACACTGATGATGACCACGTGACTCATACAAAGGATGAAACAGGAGGAGTAGACAATCATAAAGACAACATTTATGATAATGACTATGGTGACAATGTTGATGAAATATCTGATAAGAAGGATGATGATTTTCTTTTGACGTTCGCACACATTTCACAAACGAGTTTCCTTTGACAATTGGTGCGAAGAAGATATAATGCGCCAAGAACACTCGTTACATATTTCCTGAATACCTGAATGAACTTGTTAATATACTCAGATATTTTATCGACCAGGAAAAATGCCGCTATCTATCACACATTGTTGAGATATCTTCAATTATCGATGAACTACATGATCGAGGTTACATCAGATTAGACTGTTGTGTTCTATCATTGATCTGCAAACACATGAGAAATTTACACATGGAATGTACAAAATAATTAGAAAAATAGAATATTTATAATAAGTAAATAAATTTAATTGAGACGTTAGTCTCAAAAATTACTGAGGAGTCAAACTGCTCCGGTCTACACTGCCTGACGCTTGGGGACATCACCGCATTGAAACTCCAGCAGCCCGGGATCGTGGAAATTTCCATCGCCTGAACGTATTATTTACGCTGAAAAGATGGCGAATTAAAAACTAAAAGTGAAAATGAATATTAGAACTAGCCTAAAAACCTCGTCTCCTGATGGTTCTGCGATGACGCTTATTGCGTCGGCAAGAAATTAATACTGGCGCAGTTGGGCGGCTGAAAGACTTCCGCTATAGCCACAAGTTCCTTAACAACTAAATCCTTAGTTTCGGCCGCTGCCATCAGGTGAGCTGCTGACGGGATTTTTTTTCTCTAAACTACCTTATTCTAAGTGTTAAGTGTAAGTCCGAAGGTAGGGTCGGGTTCAAATTGGATCTCTGGGCTGAGTTCCTTACGCCTGAAGGACAGATAATTGACTACAAAGGAGGCGGGCATCGCAACTGAGAAGGAATGGGTAGGCATGGCCATCACTTTAGTGCCATGCCTACCTCCCTAAGTGTAGTGTAGTTAAAGCTACATTAAGAAGGTGTGTGGCAAAACCCGCACAGACACGGTAAAACCCATACCGACAGAAAAGGAGTTAAACTCGTGGGAGCACTAATGAAAATGCTAAAGAAGATAGCAGGTCTCGAGTACATGCTGTTTAATATGGGGGTGAAGAATCTGGTAAAGAGGTGGCGTGTGTTTGGGCCAGCATGTTAAAAGCACATGCGTCCCTGAGGTGGAACTGCCATCCATGTTCCTGCGTGCGCAGCCTGACTACCCGCACAGCAACACTGACAGCAGTGACTTTGGGCAGGGTCCTTAAGCTTCCAGCCGAGGGCCCAAGAAATCTGGGCAGCTCATTCATAGCACCTACTCCATCTTCGCTCTCCTGCGCCGACATCAGGAGCTCCACATCGGGGTGAAGGTGGGGAGAAATGCGTCGGGCAGCCACCCCCTCCCCCTCCACCGAAATCATCATCGGTCGTAGGTGAGCAGCGCTCGGCGGGACATCCAGGAGCTACCAGCTGTGGACGCGAATCCGCTGGCCCACGAGTGAAGGCTGCCGCCATTGATTCCAAGTTCCGATGCTGTTCCGTTCCATTCGGCACACATCTACAGTTGACAGCCCGCAGAATCCAGCAGTGGAGTGGTTCGCCACACTTCGCATGTTTCAGCACCTCGGGTTACCCCCAACATACTCCGCCTTGATCGTTGGGCCGCCCCCAGCAGACGCGCGAAGCCATCAACAACTGAGCCACCAGGCTCCCGACGAACACGACCGTCTGCCACGAGGGCCGCCGCCCGAATGGCCTGCTGACGGGCGGTGACTTGGAGCATCGTGCCATGCCACGTTGAGGTTGGCAATTAGGTCGGGTCCAGCGGAAGTGACTACGTACAGAAGTTTTTGGAACATACTAAAATAGTTTCGAACTTTCTGTAATTCATCATTGGTTGTTCATTTGTAGCTACCCAGATAGGGACAATTTCATTTACGAGTTTATATACCAGGACGCTTGTCATTCGGCAGAGAATGGCATCCCCTGAGAGTACTTCATAAGATAAGTAAAAATAGTTCATATAATAATTATAATAATTATGACCCGCCAGGCCTGTAGGAGGGACATACTTTACGTTCGGTGACATATTCTGGTACGCGCCAGGAGACTGCATAAGAATACTTTCACTTGTTCAAGTTTCTAACTGAATCGGCAATTACTGTTTTAAATGGATGTTTTATGGCTTGACGAAATTGCATAAGCAATCTTAAAATTGTACTTTAAAATCAGTATAGCTATGGCCACTGTTAAAATTTTTTCACGTTAACTTTAAAATCAAGGTTTTGAATATTCCAGTATGAAAATATCAGTGATGGCAGAGATAATTCTTTTATGAGTTTAGCCATGTTTATGACATTTCGTGTAATGAATTTCTACCAATTATGTATCACCTTTTGAAGGTTTATAAAGATTGTTTAGTGCCATATTTGGCATAAAAACGTAACATTGATAATAATAATAAAAAATTACTTTAAGTTGAGATTAGCCAGGTGGATAAAATGCAAACTAGTCATTACCAGAAATTGTTTTCTGTTTTATTCAGAAAAGTACGCCATTTTATATAGTATCTCTCAAAGATTTTTAAATGAAAAATTAACTAGAAGCTTTAAAAACAAAGTTTTCAAATGAAAGCTTTATTAATTTTTAGTCAACTTAGAGAATGTGCCTTTAATGATTTTGGATGGCGTTATTTTATATGGACTTGTGAATTTTAACCCCAATATTGAAAAGGGCATCCGAATATTTACAAATACTTCTTAAAAGTCATATACTTTTATATATTCTGTATATCGATAGACTTGTTAAATGTTTTAAAATATTTTGTGAGTAAAAAGAGCATAACAATTCATGTGGTGTTTTCAGTTGGTAGTTCTTGCTTGTTTGTTCACAACACTTGTCCACTTTTGAAGTGCTTTTCTATTCTGTAGGGTTTTTTCTGAATGAATTTTTAGGACTGGTTTTCAAGCTCATTTTCCACTCCCTTGGTATAAGGGCGTCGTATAATGCATATATACATAGTAATGTGTGTTTAATTTCTTATACAGTCCATTCTGCTCCTCTGAAAGAGGCTGAACATAGAGAGCGGGTGGGTGCCGAAAGCTCGCCTAGCAGAAAAATCAAGAAATTAATGCCACCTATAGTTTAAATATAAAATCCAACCTGGAGGGCGCCGACATTGCAACCTATAATTTAGACACATAAGCAAATATGGCTGGAACCTGTTGGCGATATCTACAACTAATTCACTACCGCCACCTAGGCGATGAACTGACATTAAATACAATATGGCATCATCAGCAGTGTATAAACAAATAACAAACGAAAAATCAAGATGGCAGACGAACGAATTGTGGGAGATAAACTCCAGCAATGTATAAACAAATGACAAACGAGAAAACAAATATGGCGGGATGAGTACAGGTGAAAGGTAGTGGGGGTGTATGTTGACCTTTTCTTATAATCATTTTTTTAGTAATTTTATACTAAATTTTTAATACTTTTTTAAATAATTGATTTACTATAATTTATTAATTTTTTGAGTGACTTTAATTTTTTGTTTTAAGGTCATTCATGGTCACTGGGGTCAAAGTCAATGTCAAGTTAACCTGGGTCCAACATTGTGGCAGTAGCCAGTATTATAATGTACTCGCTCACTTTTATAAATTTATTCAACTTTTACCATTTTTTCCCGAGTTTTTGTTTTCGAGGTTTTTTAAAGTCATGGATATAGGGCCCTGAGTCTTGAGTCCTGACAAGCCCCTCAAATTTTCCCAAGTGGCTTGTTTCGCAAAAAAAAATTGGCTCGGTGCTTTAAAGGTAAAAAATACATTTTGAAAGCATAAGAGAAATTACTATATAATTGAAGTCGATTTTAAGGGGAAAAGGAAATATTTAAGGGAAAAAAAATGCTGGGTTAGCAAAATTTTTTATTAATTTTCAAATAACGTGTTTATATTTATATTAATAATATTTTTAAGTAATTTAAAAATCATTAAATTTTTTTGGATTCTTTTAAAGATTTTTTTATTGTTTACATTTTTTTGTGATTTTTTAAGAAAATTATAAGGGAAAAATTATTGAGGGGGAAAAGGGAAATTTTTAGGGAAGAATGACCCCTGGGGACTTTAGCGAAGAATAATTTGTAAAATTGTAGAAAAGTTTTACAGCGTAGCTAACTGTGCAGGTATATTGAGCAATAAAAATTTAAATTCACAGTATTATGTTGTACCACGAAATATTGTCAGTCTGACTTGACTGTGCTGTTTACATAACATTACAACAAAGACAAAACTCAGGAGCCTATACAACATGATGTTCGAAGATTTAAAGATGTCTTTTTATAGTATTTGTATTTCTCTTTCCGGTTCATTACAAGGACAATCAAAATATCTTCGAAATACAGATAAGAATACATATATGCTAATGAGCAATAGAGAGACATAGTTTTATTACAGCGAACATGCACAAATTCATACAGCATATATTTTAATTTACAAAATAATTTTTTTTTTTTAATATGATTCAAAATTGCGCTGTTTCACAATTCATACTAATTTTAAAATATATTATAGAAGCTCTGTGA
This sequence comes from Dryococelus australis, assembly GCA_029891345.1. NCBI lineage: Eukaryota > Metazoa > Arthropoda > Insecta > Phasmatodea > Phasmatidae > Dryococelus > Dryococelus australis. Next base: position 127,643,559 of record CM057002.1, read on the forward strand.
AACATATTTCGAATAAAATTAATTTGTACCAGATTTAAGTATTTCGGTACTTCAGTGCGGGTAATAAATTTCACAGCCGATTTAGACGACTGCAGTGGTGTTAAAAACGTCTTGGGAGACGACGAGAGTGAGAAAGAGGTGGAAATGTAGTATTATCCGAGAGATTGGAAGGGCGGCGGAAAACGGGAGACCTCCGAGGAAACTGCATCGTCCAGTACGACTCCCACGTGCCAAAATTCGGGAGAAACCTCGCCGGGACTCCAAACCGACTCGCCTTGTTGTTGCAGTGCAAAGGGCTTCTGAACGTCCCCCAGTTTTATGCTTGAAAGATTAGCAGAGGACGGCTTACGGACTAACTTATAAATTAACTTATATTAAGGGTGCCGCCTACAAGGGTGTTTTTAGCGCGTTTGAGGAAGGGAAGCGTGGGACTGATAAGGACGACATTGACACGAGCGCCTGATGCTCCTCCGCTCCTACGCGCTAGGCGCTGAACTGGCGTGCGGTGTTTTTGCTGTCCTGTGTGTACCTATGGGACTTTAATCAGAGACCCTATCATTTTATTGGTGCAAAGTCTGTAGCAAGGCAGGTCCCTGTAATAGTTTCACATGTTTCCAACAAGTATATTATGAGCTACAGCATTGTGAAGAAGCCGGTTTTAGCTATGTTGGAGGCCTCGGGGAATAGCATTTATAATGTACAATGATGTATTGAGAGTGTTATGCGTACCTCGCCCGAAAGGGATTTCCTTTTCGTGCATTGGTATCATGGGGACACGTTTAATGGTTTCGTAAAACATTGCGAATTTTAAACGCTCTGAAACGCGTTTCCACCGCCAGGTAGGCGGCGCCCTTGACACCCATACCTTAGCCGGGATTCGAACCCAGAGCCTCCCGCATTCCAGATCGGTGGCGCACCATCCGACTGCGCCACGGGAGGTCGGCGACTCACCTTGCCATAGGCCGCCACTCCACCGCGGCCACGTATAAGTAACGAGTAAAGGCTGTTCACAATAAAGTGAGCACTTTTGAAATCAACCGTAGAAAAAAGTCGCTGTCCCTAGCGGCATACATCTTAACGTTCCCCCTGAGTGACATGCGCCCAGTTAAGTTGGTAACGGTGGATCTTAACGTATCTTAACGTCGAATAAATAGTGTCAGGTAAACATTTCTGCTAACTTAAATTATTTATTTCTCTTTTTTTAAATGCATCGAAGTGTAAAAATGAGCAGATTTGTAAAATTTTTACTTTACTAATCATTTCACATTTTCACTTGACCGCCGCATTAATAAATGACAATGTTAATCTTACATAAGGCTGTAGAATACACAACGTGCATAAAAGTAGATGTTAAGCAGGGCTTTCAAAAGTGCTCATTTAATCGTGAATAGGTTATAGGGAAAAGGAGGATCGTGGGCTCTGTTGTTCGCCGGAAAGGAGGCGACTCCATCTTTCATATTTGCAGCCGCGCTCGGCGGGAAGAGCCGCTAAATCATGACATCAAGTTCGGCGAAGCGTGCAAGGCGAGGCCAGCGCCAGCCAGCGATGGACTCCTCTGCGGTGACGACCCAGCTTGACCTTGCGGGAGGGGAGTGGAGTACGGAAGTGGAGACCTGAGAAGGTCAAGCAGACCCGGACGCTGGCTCTCACCAAAGTGTAAACCACAGGGCAACTATAGGCCGTTCACGGTAAACTGAGAACTTTTTCTAAGCTGTTTCTTCAGACATGATAACCAGTAAATACATTTCATTGTGGCCTCGGACTTTTGATTTAGGGCATGGTGAATATATACACTGTGTTTATTACTCACTGACCAGTGGTGGAAGGATTTTAATTGGTTGAAAGAAAAAAAGTAACTAGGGTTTCAAAAGTGCTCACTTTATCGTGAACGGCGTATAACGAGAATAGAGTCTACACTTCCCTGTCGTAACGATCTTATTATTTTTTTTGTATTTTTCAGGGGTGGTGGATGGGTGGTTGGGGCCTGGATTAATGCCAACAGCAGGCACGCGTTACGAAAAGTAATCACCTGAGTATAATAAAACAAAATAATAACTTTTAATGAATATTTTGTGATAAATACGCTACATTAGAGTAGTTAGTAATCACGCTGTGTTCAATGTTTTACAAAATAGCTTATTTACAAAAAGAATGATTTTTTTTTTTTTAGGTTATTGCCTGGTAGCATTTGCGTGTTTACAGCTTCCATTATTCTTGAGAGGTTCTAGAACGAAGTTTTAAAATTGCGTAATTAGAACCTACTTGACTAACGCTATTTAGTTGCCGAATTCTGTTTTAGGCAATAATTAAATATACCTATGCTGTTTGTGTTAGCTCTGTCTTTTAAATATTTACTTTGCCTCCAAATGTGACCAAAAGAATAGAATAAATCTTGCACAAGTAATCCAAAAACATAATAAATATTTCTAATCGTTTTAGTAAGTTAATAAATCAGCGCCTAAAAGATATGTAGGTTAAATCAGTGTTTGAAATATAAAACACTCATAGTTTTGACTCAAAACCGATGTGTTCCATAAAATCATTAATTCTAGCGTTAAAATGTCTACTGTGGTATTTGCACAGGCACTTGTTTCAAATAATGCGTTTTTAAGCCCTATCGACTGTCACTCCCGTGGAAGTAACAGTCAACATGGAGTCACAATAGCCCGACGAACACGACACGGCCAGACCAATAGGACGCCAGAGGTCGACGCAATTTCATATTAAGTATATCATATTCGGTGTTGACAATACCCCGACGAAATCTGCCCGACAAGTGTGTTAATTGGCTGTTGGAAAATTCTCAAACTGCAAGTTATCCTTATAAAAGGCCAACATTTACTTTTTAAAACTCGCGATAAAAAGAATGATGATTTTGCTGTTGACAATATTTGAATTAACACGAGGTATGAAAAGTATTTAAAAACGAAACGGAGCGTAATTTTTGCCGCAAGATAGTTTTTATTTTCCACAGTGGCGAAATAAGCACGAAATTTAGTTTCCTAATCTTTTTGGCTCCCCGACAAGTCCGACATCGGCGGAAAGTACAAATGAAATCTACTTTTGTCGGGATGTCGGGGCTGCGATTACGCCAGAGTGACCTTGCTTTTCATTGGCCGCTACCCAGATTTCGTCATGTCGGGGTTGTCGTGTCGGGTTCGTCGGGGTATTGTGACTCCAGCTTAAAAGTATATAGGCCTTATAATCTTTCGTGTCGATTGACGATGTCTCATTGTTAAACTGGGCTCACAATCAAAACCTTAATAAGCTTCGACAGTTACAATTTCAAAACTATTGATTCACAATATGCACGGGAGGACTTGTTGACATAGTGCATGACTAGAGAGGACCAGAGTTGAGAGTTTCGTGGAGCTCTTTGAGAGTGAAGAGAGGTGATTATGGAGCAACGCCGGAATGCAAGAGCGGGGGCAGACGGGAGATCCCCGAGATAACCCGGAGGCCAACGACATCGCCCGACACCATTCTCACGTGTGAAAATCCACCACGAGAGATATTGACGGAAATCGAACCGAAACCGGGTTCGAGTTCCTTGGTGTGAGGCGTATCGTTACGATCGCAAAAAAAAAAAATATTATAAATACAAGCAATATACTATCTCATTTCAAGCGCTGTCTAATTAGAATACCATACCAAACTATACGTGTTGCTATAATCGTCTTTTGTATGTCAATAGAGCTCAAACCTTAAAAGAATGCCATGTGACGTTAGACAACGACAAAAATTTCTACGGGTAAAAATTCAAATGTAAGTATTCAATTGTGAATCAGTTTCGCACAAGATTTCTGACCGTGTGCAATGTTCTTCTGTTACTCCCTGCCTTCTGTGTCTTTATTTGTTTTAATGGCGAATCCACCAATAGTCGCTAGTCTCCTAACGCTGGAATCAACGGTTCGCGTTAAGCACTCGGTAGAAAAACTACGGCTGGAAGGCGATTCTCATGGAGGTAAAGTGTGTTTTTAGTTTCCAAGAATTCAAACCTCCGAGACTTAAAGTTGCCAGGCAGTGTGGACGATGATATAAAAATATATATATACACATGTACGTACAAGTAATACTATTTGTGTAAGGTTTATTTTGAAAGGAAGCAAATTAAATGCGAATTCATATAACCAGTGATCGTACATTCTAACAAATTATTCGCAAATACACTATATGAGTGTACACGTAGTCAGAAAGCACGAATTATGAAGTTATTTCCCATACATTCACGCTAGCGTTCCTACATTTGCTCAGGAAACTGTCAAATGTGTATAGGAAACTTACCAACGTTGTATAGTAGCGACCATAAACATTCCATATGTGTAGCCAGATGTGTAGTGTTATTTCCATACGATGTATGGGTTAAAAACATCCAATGCAGTTTAAGAAGCCAAGAATTTTTTTTTTTTTTTTTTTTTAGAATATAGGGATTTTACTGCGCCCACCGCCCGATGCGATAATCAGAGACGATGGATCATGGCGGCGAATGCTGAATGCTTTCTAGGTTCCAACATACTGTGCAAATCTCAGAACATTTCCATTCAATGTAGGTTTTCGTGTGTGTATGAAGCCACTTTCGCATTTCTATGAGCCAATAAGAATTCTGACACTCTTAAAGTGAAATCTTATGACTGTTCTGCGAAGTTCAAAGACGAGTCAAAATATTACATCACCTTATCATAAAAGCATTAGGGTGTAGCTTGGAAAATATGTTGGTTCAAAAAATTTTCATTACTTTCCAGAGTCTATATTGATGATCTATCCGAAACAGACTTCCACGCTTACTTTAAATTATAACACGGTCCATTTCAGGGAAGTTCCTAGATCTCGGATAGGCACTGTAATATAACGCCATGGATATCTCTCTCATTTTTTGCTGGCAACTGACTGAGAGATTTACTGTGGAAATGAAAATCCCTTCTCGCGCATTAATGTAACCGCTGTTACATACATACGAAGATGAATACAGTTGATTTTCATCATGGTACGTCCGTGGCAAATTGTGGTTGTAATCGCGGACATATCGGTTTTTAATATATTTAAAATTTTCCTATTCATCTAAATCAACAAAACATAACAATGTGTAAGCTTCAGTATTGAAGCAAAGTAAATGGCTTGTTATATCCACGTAAAATAAATTACAGTGGTGCGTATAACTATCGTGGGCTTGTCGTCTGCGGCTGCTCTCATCATTTGCCATTGAAACTTTCCCGTCATGCGATATAGACATTTGTAATTTATTAATAACACCGAAAACTGCGTGAAAGGTTTTGTTTGTTGAAGTTATTCGCCGTATACACTTGCGACACATACCGCTACTTTCTGCATAGATTAGCACTGGACATAGCTACAAAAACTAATTTTAACATAGACGCAGTTGTAACTGATTCTGAAAAAATTAATAAAATAAATAAAAATGTCATGCTTCCCTTCGGTTTAAAAGTAAAATTATTTTCATTCATCAACACTTATTATAAGGCCTATTAAGATGTCCCATGTTCCAGAGAGTGTAGTAAAGAGGTTTTGGCGGATATTAACACCGAGGCTCTGAGAGCTGACAGAGAGGCAATGGTTTAGAGAAAGGACTTGTATCTATAGCCTGTTCACGGTAAATTGAGCTATTTCGAAAGCCCTGCTTAAGATCTACTTGCACGCACGTTATGTATTCTTCCTCCTTATGTAAAATTGACATTACCGTGGGCCTCATCACTCTATTCATGCGTCGGCCAAGTGAAACTATGAAATGATAAGAAAAGTAGTCATTATTACCCTTCGAAGCATTAAAAAAAAACCGAATACAAAATAAATAACTTAACTTATTACTAGAGACCTGTAAAATTCGCGTTATTATTTGGGGACACGTTAAACTACAAATGCATGCACCTTTGCAATAAGTTCGTCATTGGCGTGGGTAACTCTGCACCAGTAAATGGACACGCCACAATTGTGTAGTCTAATCACAGGAAGTCAAGTCAAAAAAGGAGTGATTCCACATCTATGCAGCAGCCAATGGTGAACCAACGCTGGCTCTAGTATATACAGCACTGTGAAGTTTAGCCTGACGCCAAATAATAACGCGAATTTTGCAGGTCTCTACTTATTACAAATGGTAACTTAACACTTTTTACTCAACTTTAAGATACGGCATTACTTTCCATCCATTGTTTCCAACTTTACTAGGAGAATGTCCCTCAGTGCGCCAGTTATATATGCATGCAGGCGCAGTGGCATTTTCTAAGGTTGATTTCAAAAGTGTTCATTTTACCGTGAACAACCTATAATAATGACGCGTGCGTATTTATGGATGATCACTTATTGTATATCAATATTCATTTGTATAAATTCCCGAGCACGGGTTTCATTCGTTTGTAAAAAAAATTTCGTATTTACAATTACTTTTATAGAAAAAAATTCAAATTACTTATTACTTTATCACTGTTTATAAATTACAATATAACAGTATTCCTTATCAAATTAAACTATACATTGTAATTTAAGGATGTGGTGAATTGCAAAAAATGTATTAAACCTTAGTTCTTAAAAACTTAACGAAGGAAATTCTTAATTTAACCATTTCAAACCCACCTAGGGTTGCAGTTTGAAGTGTTAAAAACTATACAATTTTTTCTGAGTGCTGTGCATATATTGACAAAACAGTATTGTGAATAATTCATTACCTAGAAGAGTGGTACAATTTACTAATAACTTGCCCACAGGAAGGGTCATTGGCCATAACTGTGTATACTGAGCTTAAATAGTTGAACTTAATTAACTTGCAATTTAAAAAAAAACATAATTAAACACAATAACACAATCTTTCCCACACAAAGCTTCAGCTACTACCGAAGTTTGTTCATGCTTCACCATCTATTCCACACCGAGGAAAAAGGTTTTGTTTCATAAAACAAAGTATGTTCGACGCAACCAAATCAAGTGTTTGTATAGGGGCAATTAAATTATTGTTGTTGAAACAAAATTAGGTATCTAGTGGTTGCCACAAATTTGCAATACTCAGGTTAGTGCATCCAAATACTTGTATGGCTGTAGTTACATTTATCAGATTTGGTTATTATATAAGAGAGTTAAAAGAATGGGTCTATTTTGAACCTGGACTATTTTCAACGGAACGCTTCGCCTGAGCAAAGTCAACGAAAGTAAATACTGTATTTTTAAATACAAACAATTTAAATACAGCACGACATATGTAAATCAATATTTTGCGTTTACGTCTTTGCTTTTTAGTTTATTTTTGAATTTCATTTATTGGGATTTTTATACCATTATTAAACATTAATAAAGTCACTGGTAATTATTGTCACTATCCTGTCAAAAATTACAAACGTATTCTCTAACTATGTTATATTCCCTGTAAGTAATTGATATGTAAATTATGCTATCGTTCTATGTTACTAAATATTCGTCATAGAACACAAGTTATGTACAAGAGAAGAAGCACTCGCATATACAATATCCACTAATAAATGGAAGAAATGATATATAAATGACGGTCCAAACAGGTAAAGAATTGTTTTTTCTATCATGAAAAGCAAATCCAGTAATATCGAATTTTAAGAAAAACATAATTATTATTAAATATTATGGCAAAAACTAGAACCATCTGCTCTTGATTGACTGCGTTCAGAATCATGGTCAGCCACAAACACAGAATAGAAAATTAAACAGAAACGAAGTGGTTTGATGGTCCCTGTGATGTGGGCGTGCCCATTCCCTCATTGGCTGCACGGGGCTCTGGGAACGGACCTTGCGTCCGATTGGCTATTGCACAATGCGGAAGGTACCTTATTGGCTGGGCTGCCAGCTGGCGATTGAGTTACCAATCGTTGACTGTACACAACGCATCAAAAATTTTCTTTTTTGCCGCACTTCAAACCACAACTGAAAGCGAGCCTGGAAGGACGTGTCCAGAGTGGAATGTAGGCTACATCAAGAGTGGTGTAAATTTGCACGTGCTTTTAACAGGTAACAGGCTATGTTTTACAGTAACTATAGTACATTTTTGTTAATTGTTACCGAAAGAATTAATTTTACACATTCTTGACTACGCTCGAGCTACCATTGGAGCAACGCCAGTTTAAAAAATTGTTCGTCCTACAAAATAAAACTCGCATGGTTATAGAGCCAATTTACCGCTAGTATTTAACAGGATCTTACAACAACAATACAACCCAACAACTATAGTTTTCCTGTAAAAACTATATTTTTTGTTATACCCTTATAAAAGAACACTATTGAATGTAAAAGTTATACACACTAAGAGGCATTTGATTGGAGCATTATCAGCTCTGCGACCGTAGTGGCTGTTGGCCAGCCAATGATGAACGTTGTAGAGTACAGTAAGCACGCCCAGTGTGGTGTGGACCAATAGAAGAGTGGTAAGTGAGAATACAGAAACCAACAGAATATGCGTTTTTGCAGGGGTGTATACTGGTGATAAACTACTAACTTGTCTTGAATTACAGTAAATATGTGCAGACCTGAACGTCTTAACCCTTCCAATCGCAGTGTCCTCTATCTAGGACGTGGCATATGAAGTGGCTTGAATGGTGTGGACTGTACACAGAAGAACCTACCGTCCAATGAGAAACGTTCCCTACGTCTGGGAGACATCTTTCGCTGCTGAAACTATGTTCCGTTGCCTCGTAAACCACTGCTGCCAGTAACATAAAGCACACATAGATTTATATTGGTTCCGATGTAAGGCAAATCGTCGTCTGGATATCAGTACAGTTCCGGGAAAAAAGATTTGTTTGTTGCACGCCAGCTTACTTGCTCCGTACTGTTCGTCGACAACTCAACAAAAGCTTCCCTGGAAGATGGATAGGACAAGGAGACCCTGTTGCACGGCCCGTGCGTTCACCAGGCTTAAACCCCCTTAGATTTTTACTTGTAGGGGCATCTGAAAAACGTTGTGTATGCGGAGCTAGTTCCTGATATGCAGACCCTTGAACAGCGTGTCCGTGTGCACTGTGACGCTATTCGGGTACAGGCTGGAACATCCGGAAGAGTGCGGCAATCCATGACGCGACGTGTGGAAGCTTGCATTACATCCCTTGGTGGCCACTTTCAACATCTGTTGTAACACGGAGGCCCGTAATGCCATGTTATGTGCACCAGTATTAATTGCTTTGTTGCATCCTCACCGTCCATTTCCGGACATATGTTGATGTTGATGTTTTTGTTCCTTTTCCGTACAGGAATTATCCCCTGACGTTTGTCCCTTTAGTTTCCGTTCTTACTGTAAATTTGTTTTTGAATAGAAGGGTTAAAGGCCCGTTAACAGGATGGCTCTTATACCATTACTTGCAATTTTCTATGATCAGGTAATCGTGCCGCACTTTACTTAAGCAAAAAATTCCACGCCACAATAAACTGTTCTGTGTGTACGCACAGCGAACGGAATAGCTTAACGAACGCATTGCTTTGCTGGGATATTTTCCCACGAGGTTTTGTAGTATCCGTTCAATTTTTGTTTCATATGTTGAATTTATTAATTCCTTTCTCATATTAAGAGATCATCTGTGTCTCAATATGTTGCTTGACGATAACGCGAAATTTAAATTTCTCCAAAAGTACTTAATTTTCTAAAATTATAATATGGTTTAATATTCTTTGTAATAAGGAGACGATCTCTGTCTGTCTGTCCGTCTTTAATAGTACTTCTAAAGTCCCTTGAAACTCAACATAAGTTATTCAAATTTTGCAGAGCGAATCCTCAGGGTCAAATACAAGGCAAGTTCGAATTTCAGCAAGATCAGATTACGCAATCATTGGCCTTTACCCTAAAAGCTCATTTTTTAAATTACTTTTTTACACTAGAAAGATTTGTATTAATGCATAGAGATATGGAGGTAATGCAATATCACTTCTGCTTACTTTAAATTTCTTGCTTCAATGTTGAGTTAATTTCCAAGTGGGGCCACAGTGGCTCAGTGGATAGAGCGATTTCAAGTGGGGCCGTAGTGGCTTAGTGGATAGAACTACATCCAATGTTGAGTTAATTTCACGTAATTTTTTTTGTTCAGTCGTTGCATGATAAGAAAAATTTGTAACATCGTAACTGTGCTAGGCACGTGACTACTAGAAAAAAAGGTCATGTGCCGGGCTCCTAGTTTTGTCTATAACGGAGTCGTTGAGAGACGGAACCATATTTCGGACAGTCAGGGGAGAGCAAGGAATCGACTGCTTTCTGTTAGAAAGAACGAGACATTTTTCTGGAGGGATTTTGGGAAACCACTCGAACTGCGATGGCCGAGGCGGTAGAGGGCAGCATTCTCGCTGCGCCGCAGCCATTCCCCGCGTTGAAACACTGGACTGTTTTTTTTTATGTCACAACGTGGACAGGATTTCAGTCGCGACACTGTTTAGCGTAAGCAAGCGCTTTGATATTTCTGTACACTTCTTCTAACTTGGTTTAAACCCTTTGGGAACTATGCTCTAGTGTAGACCGGGCAACATTGGAAAGAATATCCTTCTGACCAGACCATAAAAACGAAACTAACCCGGATGGAGTTACGTTGCTTTAATACATTTATCACAATCATAGCAGAAAACAACGACATTTTTCGGAAATAAATTTTTTTCCTAAGTTTACTGAAATAAACACGAAGTATGGTACCTGCGGTTATACTCGAGAGAACATTTGTCTGAAACACGGCCAACTGAAAAGTCTAGTGGCTGATTTACTGCCAGTAAATAAAGTTTTGCGTGGCGGTGAACAATAAATGGCGGTAAGTGAGAATAGTGGCCAATAGAAAAAGGTGTTCTTGCAGTGGTGGATATAGTGAACTCGCCTATAGCTTGTCATCAACGATAGTAATAATGTGCTGACTTGAAAGTATCATTAGCTATTCACGATAAAACGAGCACTTTTGAAAGTTTTTTATTTTGAAATGCTAGTCAATAAATATATTTTATTTTAGCCTTACTTATTAACTTCCGAATGCAGTGGAATATTAACACAGTGTTTATTAATTACATGGAAATACTTATTTGAAAACGTCGTTGAAGAATAAACGAGAAGTAATTAATGACTAATGAGACTCCGTTCCTCTACACGTGTGCAAAAATATCAGAGATGTTCTTAAAATTTAAGATGGCAGGTAGGTTTTGACGTCTCATTGTCAGCAATATCATTAGAAATGAAACCAGAAACATGTGAAACAATACAAAGACAATTAAAATACACGAGTGACATATCTGGCATTCTAATTTGGTTAAATTTTTTAACAGATGTGCCAAATGTATCTAAATATTTTTATGTACGCCATTTCGAAAATCAATGTCTGGCACAGTATTTAAATCGTGTAAGTTTACATTTAATTCTGTAATTGTGCAAAATTTGGTGGAAATTAGTTGAACTGTCCATGAAATATGAAAAAATGTTAAAACTACTCTCCTGACATTTTATTAAAATTCTGCAAAATACATATAAATAACCCCAGTACACATGCTTGCCAAATTTGGTAGCAAGGAATCATTGGTTTACGAGATATTACACAAAAGCTTTATTACTTCATGTAGCACTATCCTACGATATGGCGGACAAAATTTGTTGTTTTCTGGCTCATATGATCATTGAAATAGATACTCCTAGCTCACAATATGTAGTTGAAATGGATGAAACGTTATTTTAGTTATAACAAATAAACCCTCAAATATTTATTTAGCCGCTTTTTTGGAAATAACTACCTAATAAAGTACAATTTCTATATTTACCATGCCTATCATTACAATGCATGTATGCCAAATTTGGCAGAAATTTATAGAGTTATTTTGGAGATATAACATCAATGTTTTATTTATTCATGGGAAACTAACTTAAAAAATATCTTGACATAAACAATTATCATCACTGAATTCAGTGCCTAAAAACTGCGCTGTCAACATACAAAATATGGGTTAATTCGGTTAAATGTTTTCAGAGACATGACATATCACCATAAATGTTAAATGGCTGCCATGTAAAAAGTAAGCGTCACACGTAGTCGAAAACTGTAAAAGTCAGGTATACTTACTTAGTGCTACATGTGTACAAAGTTTGATGAAATTCGGAACACGTGTTAAAAAATTGAAAGAGGGGACACACATGCACAGCCACACATATATACACACATGCACGCAGACAGGAACGTGATCTTAAAAAAATTCCTTTCCCTCGGAATGTAGATTAAAAATAGCTAAAAGGAGAATGTTTATAGGGCCTCGAAAGTGATCGCTTTAACGAGAACAGCATATAATGAAATGAGTAAACATATATGTTTAAGATCGCTGTGTGCGCTGAATATTAAAATGTAAACAAAACACCTTCATATCCGTTGACCATTATACTTTCACAGTTTTGTTGCTGATGGACGAGTAAAAAATTTCAACCTTATCTTTAGTCTATGATGTCATTAATATAATGTTTGTTAAAGGCCGTTCACTGATGTGTCAGCACTATTGAAACAAACTCTTAAAAAAAAAAATCACCTCCCATAAATACATAGATACTATTAACACACTGGCGTGCAGATTTCTAGTAAGGCTGGTAGAGAATTAAAAAAAATATATATTCTTAGGACTTGACGTTTTATTGCCTTTAAAGAGTGAGTGAAGAGATTTGGGCGGCCCCTAACATCGAGGTCTTGAAGGTCGATGAGGGTGAGGTGAGCTGAGTATGGAGCGGCGCAGGAATGAAAGGGTGGGGGAAACGGGAGAAACTCGAGAAAACCCGCTGGCCAGCGGCATCGTCCTGCACGATTCCCACTTGCGAAACACCCGGCGTGGACTGGCCGGGGATTGAGCCCGGATCGCCCTGGTGGGAGGCAAGCAGTCTAACCGCTCTGCCACCGTGGCTCCTACTGCCTTTAGTGTTTATTTTTTTTATACACCTTAGATTCTAAATTTACAAATTAGCAACATATTTACATTCATTCCTATTCTGTGGTTATACTTGGGTGAGGTCGAATAAAGTGATTATCCCATGGCAATGTTGATTTTACACATGACGGGATACCACAAAGTGAGAAAAAAAAAAGTCCGTACGAAGGGCTTTCAGAAGTGCTCAATTAAGGGGGCCGCCTACCTGGCGGTGGAAACGCGCTGCAGTGTGTTTGAAATTCGCGTTTTTTTACGAAACCATTACACGTGTCCCCATTATACCAATGTACGAAAAGGAAACACATTTCGGGCGAGGTACGTATAATGTTATTCCAGAGCCGTCCAACATTGCTAAAAACGGCTTTTTCACAATGCTGTAGCTCATAGTATACTGTTTGGAAATATGTGAAACTATTATAGGGACCTGCACTAAACCTTGGTACAGACTTTCCACCAGTGAAATTATAGGGTCGCCGCTTAAAGTCCCATAGGTACACACAGCACAGCAAACACACTGCACGCCAGTTCAGCGCCTAGCGCGTAGGAGCGAAGGAGAATCAGGCGCGCGTGTCAATGTCGTCCTTATCAGTCCTACGCTCCCTTCCTCAAACGCGCTAAAAAATATCCAAGTAGGCGGAGAAAAAATTTTTTTCTTCTGTTTCCTTATCTGCAATCAGTGCTCCCAGAATAATGATGGCAGTGAAATTCTAACCACTTAAGAATGTGCTTAAAGTTGTTATTTACGTCTGTGAAACAAGTTATGACCCAAATTACATAAATATATTGCTTTCATGCCCCAATGGCCTTAAGGCGTTCTTCTAGTGGAAGGGTTTGAATGTGTGTGTGAGGCCAACATGGACGAAGTAATAAGGGACGACGGCGTCCAGCTTAGAACGCGGCATAGGTTGTTCACGGTAAAATTACCACTTTTGGAAGCCCTGGTTCAGATCTATTTGTACGCACATTATGTATCCTTCCGCCACATGCGAACGTTTGTTTTTAATTCTAGCTTGTCTCAAAATGAATCCGCGAATTCTACAGATCCCCATGTGTGAGTTCCCCCGAGCAGTGACGGGGGGGCAAGAGGTGGGAAATCACAGCGTGCGCAGGCACATCCGTCTCTAGCAGCGAAAGCTCAGATGCACAGGTAGCTGGTATCGGCGGGAGGGAAAAGTCCCGAGCTCGCCCACACCTTACCCGGAAGTTGCCAGCCCTTCTCCCGCCGCCAGCGACGACGGAGATATTTAGGGGAGTAGTATCCAGCTTCCTGCCCACACTCCCGTCGACGAGGTCCTAGGACGCAGCTGGTGCACGCGAGTCCTGCTTCGTCGTCGTCGCCGACATGCTGTGGCTGCTGATCTTCGCGTTTCCTCTGCCCGCCGGGCTGGGTAAGTGCCATACCTGGCCGCCGAACGGTTGTGCACAGCTCCGACAGAAAACTTTTTATTAAAAAATGCGGGTGTTACTGTGTTAGGGACACGGTTCGTTTGTATTGCGTGAATACATCTATGTTGAAGCTCTCGGACGCCTTGATGCCATACGGAGTTTCATGGGTAACACTAGATCGCTTTTGAGATGCTCTTTCCAACCGTATACGATTTCTGTACTTCGTCATGGAGTTTTCGCTAGTATAGGCCGGTACTGTGTTAAGTTTTCTTAATTTTCGATACTAAACTTGTACAGTTTCCCCATAACCACGCCACATAAATATTTTATAGGCACAATCGATTTATCTTGACGAGAGCTGTCGATTGAAACTTAAACGTGCGTCGTAGCTTCTCCTAGTCAAAATTTATACTACGCGGAAGTTATGAGACGCGGCGAAACGAACTCAAAATTACGGTACTCCCCCCCCCCCCCCTTCAGCTAACACCCACCCAGCCGCACTATGCTTCGCAGTCCTCACTCAACGTAACATATTCTTTGATCCTTTGGCAATCGAGTGGTGTAATTGAATTTTAAATGCATACGATGGATTAGGATCTGCAATGCCAAACTGTATCCCCCGATTTTGTTATCATCAGATTTTCTGGATTGCCTCCCACTATGGTTTCAAATTTAAAGACGTATTCACGTCAAAACTCGTCCAACGTGTCTGAGAGAGGTCTGCTTACTAATAGCATTTGAGAAACGTCACGCGTCTATATACGTTTTTCGGTTCCATCATTTCTCTCTAAAGCATGGCTCAAAAAGGTGTTCTCATGGTCATTTTTAGGTATGGACATTCAGGTACAAAACATTCAAAAAGGTACGTGGGTTAAAAAACTTTATTTTGACTATCACGTCATAAGATGGTAGCAAGCTCTCCGCTAAAAGTCTGGCAGAGGCGCGTTATCGACGGTAGGACTGCACGCCAGTTCAGTGCTAAAAAGTAAAAGTAAAAAAGTAGGGGAATAGATGATTAATTTCCATATTTTTTGACAAAACTTCGTATTAACAGAACGCTTATTTACCGAGGAAGACGTATTCGCGGAAACAACTGTTTCACAGAGAATGTTTCCGTACATTATCCTCATAATGGCTCGCCGCTATCACTCTCAGTCATATCACCTGTAGTTACCAAAGCAAACTGTACACAGCAGAAAGTACCGTCCAATAAAGGATTGCATCGTTCTTTGTTGAAACTGTATTCTCTCGTCTCGCGAACAACTTCTGCCAAACACATAAACCGCAAACAAGTTTTTATTGGCCTCAAAAAATTGTCATAGCGATAAACCGACACTTGTACGGTTCCGAAAAAAAAAAAACGTGTATCTTTCACAACTCTTTTTAATTACAAACTTACCTGCGTGTGTAATGGTTCAGAGATAAATTCGAATATCAACTTTATAAAAAATCCCATCGCCAAGGTGCACACATTTTAATGTTCATGCTGTGTAGTATGTTACCAGTAATGTTCGCAACAATTTAATGAAATGAAGTTCTTTTTCTTAACGTCGTATTAATAGCGTAATGTTTAAAAATGTGGACTGAATTTTTTTTTTTAAATGTATGACCATCCCATGCACGTAGAATAAGAATTAGTACTGACATATTCATGGTCCCAAAATTTGCACAGTTTTATCAAAGAGTCGATGAGTACGCGGAGATCAAATGGTGCGGCAGTTACTTTGATGTGAAAGTACCTCTTCTCTGATAAACTTTGTGAGGCTCTGGGAACGGGCGATGTGTCTGATTGGCTACCACGCGTAGCTAAAGGTTCCTTATAAGCTGGGCTGCCAGTTGGCGGGTAAGCCACCAAGCGCTGATTCGCGAACAACGTACCATCATCTTGCTAGCCAATGATGCTGTCTTACCGGCGTGTGTTGCTGGAGTTCACCGTATAAATGGCTCTTATAGCCTGTTCACGGTTAAGTGAGCACTTTTAAGGCTCTAGTTACTTTTACCAATCAGCCATTGTTTGTCCTTCCACCATTTTTGAAATAAATATTGCCATGTAAGTAATAAACCCAGGGCGTAGTATATTTCAACGGCCCCAAAAATCTAAATTTCCAAGGCTACAATAAAATATATTATTTCACTATAATTACAAATGAAAGGGTTTGAAAAAGTGCTCACTTTACCGTGAATGGCCTATACGTCTCTGAACTCTATAATCTTATAGTCCCATAAAAAGTTGCTGCCAACATCACGAAAGTGTAAACATATTTTTATATATCTCGACATATTACCAGGGAACAAATCACAATACATAGGGAAAACACCCGCTTGTAGTCTGTTCACGGTAAACTGAACATTTTCGAATGCCCTGATTAAGATCTACTTGAATACACGTTATGTATTCTTCCGCCATATGTAAATTTAACATTGCTATGGGACTCATTACTTTATTCATGCGTCGGTCATGTGAAATTGTGAAATTATTTTAAAAGTGAAAATTTTACAAATCTGCTCATTTTTACACTTTGATGCATTAAAAAAAAAACCAGAAACCGAAAGAAATTATTTAAGGTATCACAAATGGTTACCTAGAACTTTTTATTTGACGTTAATATATATGGAATTACTTTTTAGCCATCTTTATCAACTTTTCTGGGCGCATGTCACGCAATGAGACCGTTAAAATATATGCAGACAGGGGCAGTGATATTTTTGAAGGTTAATTTCAAAAGTGCTCATTTTATCGTGAATAACCTTTCCCACGCCAACTAGATATTTTGTTGAATCAACTGTATATATTTGTTTGGTCACTCATTTGACTGCCTTCGTTCGAAAATACAGCTGAAGGGTTTGTTTGTATTTTTTTGTGACAATCAGGATAGCAACCATGTTTGTAAGTGCATATATTGATGCTTAACAATCGTATAAACACGTTAATAAAAAATGCAATATCAAACTGACAAGTAAATCTGTACAACTTCAAATATTTGTTTGCACACGTTGCCCAATATTTGCAGTGCCTATAACTATTTAAAAGCTTTCCTGTGTCGTCAGTTGACACATTGTCTGAGAATACTAAGGCATAGCGCTCGGACGCAGGTGATCTAGATTGGAAATTCGGTCGAATTAGTAAGATATTATTTATATCGACCCAAACTGTTTAATGTGCGTGTAGGGAAACCAATTTTTAGTTTCGCCAACCAAATCTTACAGTTTGGGGTAACCAAATAAGAACAACATAATTATTTGGTTTCAGCAACGAAATTTTTCACTGCCCCTATACAAACAAATTATTTGGTTGCTCAATTCAAATCTTGTTTGATTAAACAAAACCTTTTCCTCAATGTAACACAGTAAATTTAATCAATTATATTTTGGTATGGGAAATCATATATTTAAAATTCTAATCAAACACAGACTTTTACAGACAAAAAATAGAATATGTTTAATTTACTGCCAGCTAAAAAGTAGGTTTGGGACAGTAGTGCACATCGCGGTTGGAAATTTTTCCGCGTTCAAAGAATCAGTTTCTGACTAAAGCAAACGTTAGTGATTTAGAAAGTTCGAATGAATAAAAATCAGCTATTTAATGTTGCGATAAAGAGATGATAACCGCCCAGATGAATAGCACACTTTAATCCACATCCTTTCAACGGACCGAAAATCATCGGCGGGAGCTTTATCGACAGACTGTATCGCTTCCGCTGGGGCAGTATCGGCTGAGAAGTGGAATGTAGCGGTTATCTCCAGGCGGTAAGCCGCCACGATAACTTGTAGCAAAAGTTCTCCGCTTTGTGGTTATTGCGATAACAGCTGGACTGAACCTCTGGCGGTTCCGTTGCGTTCGGCGAGCTTCCTCTGAGCTAAACTCCGATACTCTTTTTAACTACCGGTGCACGAAAACTTGCGCACGATGATATACTCTGCTCTCGGTACACTCTAAAAAAAAAAAAAAAATCTATGTATGCTGTTCACGGTAAACTGAGCACTTCTGAAAGCCGTCCTTAGATCTACTTGTATGCACTTTGTGTATTCTTCCGCCTTATGTAAAATTAACACTGGCATAGGCCTCATCACTTTATTCACGCTTCGGTTAGGCAAGGCTGTAAAATTATTAGAAAAATAAATATTTTACAAATCTACTAATTTTTACTCTAAGATTTTTTTTTTTTTAAAGAAGAAAAAAAAATAAACCAGAAAGCGAAATAAATAGTTTGAGTTGTCACAAATAGTTCCTTGCACTTTCAATTTGATGTTCCACCGTTGAACTACATCCCCCCCCCCTCCCATTGTTACCAACCTTACTGGGCGTATATAACTCGGTGCGCCCGTTAAAATAGATATATGCAGGTAGGATCAGGGACTATTTTTAAAGGTTGATTTCAAAAGTGCTCACTTTATCGTGGACAGCCTTTACATAGTTTTCTGAATGACAGAGAAAACCATTTCTTTGGCTGTTTTTTTTTTACAGCAACACAATTTAGCTTTAATTCAAAGAGAAGGTTACAGAAACATAAGTTTGGTGCTAACAAATTTTTTATTTGTACGTTTATGTTTTATGACGATGTTGCGTTTCTTTATAACAAAGAAGTGAACATTATTTGAACTACGTTTGTTCGCAGGCAGGGAAACATATATTTGTACCAAACATTGCCTTTTTAAGTACGTGATTGCTTTCCCGACTCGAACGTTCACAAACCAATAGGAGTATTCTGCAGTTCCGAAACTGCAACTGAGAACATGTATAGTCCTCCTGCAGACGTTTATTGTTATTCTGTAGCTCGGTCATAATCCACGTCGCCAATCTCGATTCACCCCAAGAGGTGGCATTGTGAATTCTGGTCCATGTTACTACCTCAAGTAACGTGCGTACAGGCTGTTTACGATAAAGTCAGCAGTTTTGAAAGCCCTGCTGAAGATTTACCTGTACGCCTGTTGTGTATTCTTCCACCATATGTAAAATTACCATTAACACGAGACTCATCACCTGATTTATGCGTTTGTTAAGTAAATCTGTGAAATTATTATAGAAATGATAATTCTACAAATGTATGGATGGATTAAAAAAATAACAGAATGAAAATCGAATAATATCAGTACACAGAAGTATCTACATAATATTTTTAATACAATCTTAAGACATGGGACTACTTCCCCGCTGTCATTACCAACTTTACTGGATACATGTTGATCAGTATACCTGTTGAAATATATTAAATATATCTTGGTAGGGGCAGTGACATTTTTCAAAGGTTGATTTGAAAAGTGCCCAGATTACTGTGAATAGACTATATAAAAAAGGAATTGGAACATCAAAAACAAAGTGGTCGTGTAGTGCAGGGCGTTAGGTTGACAGCACAGAACGCGTGGGCTCGGATCTAGAGAAGCCCTCTTTTTTTTTAATATTATTTTTTAATATTGGTATTCTCTCTCTTATTTACAAATTACCTTTGTTTGTCAGAGCGCGAATTGTCTGTACGGTATAACTGACACTATCACAAAGGCGTCTGCTGAACTGCTGTAATGAGAATTCAAGGTTATCGTAATCACAAATATATAGATCAAATAAAAATTATGTCTGAGGCAAGACTACATTGCAGTGGTTCATAATTGAACTAACGTTTCTTTGCGGCAACAAATTACGTGTTGCAGAAAAGAAAGGGTTTTTGCAGTGTAAAGTAAGCACTTATGAGGCCCTGGATACTATTTTCCGATTAGCCATTTTTAACACACTTTCCGAAGGAAAGAAAGGTTTATCAGATCACTCTCCTGTCTGTCGCTGTGTGTATATGCATGTGAATTACTAGTGTATATCTGCACGCGTGCGTCCAGCCTTTCAATTTTTGACCCCCTTGGTCGAATTTCATCAAACTCGGTACTCAGTAAGCACACCTGACTTTCACGGTTTTCTACCACGCCGGGCACTTACTTTCAAAATGGTGGCCATTTTAATATTTTGGGTTTTATGTCATATTTCTGGCAACATTCAAACCAATTTATATCAAATTATGTATCCTGACAGAGCATCGAGAAAACCTCAAACTTTTTAATTGATACTGTTTGTTAGTCGATCATTTTGGAAGATAGTACCAAATATGTATATGTATATATATATATATATAAAGATTTTTAATTACAATTCGAAAACTATTAATCCAATTAATGTCCAATTTGGTATGTAACTAACATTATGATAGGCCAGCTAAACTTTAGTAATTAAACTTCATCAGGTTTTTTTTTTCAAAATGGCGGTTATACAAAATAAATATCTAATATTTATTTCAAATATTTGCCATTTAATTTTACCAATATTTACCAGATTTTGTATGCGGAAAGTATTTATTCCAAGCGTCATATAAGCCAACATATAGTCACTTTTGTGAGCCATTTTGTAAGATAGTACCAGATGAATAAATACAATTTTTGTCATATCTCAGTAAAAAATTTAAAAATTCCTACTAAATTTACCAGTTGATATCCATTAGTGTGTTTCATGTATTTCGGACACTTTTTTCAAAATGGCGGCTATGTAGCCTTTTTATCTTAGAAGGCAATATCGTTGAAACCATGTAATTAATTTCATTTTAGATTTGTATGCTGGCAGTAGATATTACATCTATCGCTTGTGTCACACGAAGTTTTTGTCCGCCATTTTATGAGATAGCGCCCGATTAATAAATATATTTTAATGTTCTATTTTGTTGGTTGTTCTCTCAGTTTATTTACGTTTCATTATTATAATTACACCAGGGATTTATATTTTAAATTTGTTTATCTAGGACTGTTTTCCGTATAATTTTTTAGCGTTGACTTATTTCCGTGTATTGTGACCAGTTCACTAAGTGACGGCTCTATGTCTTTGAATTATAGGTCGTACACGGCACGTGCGCCAAACTACGCTGATAATAGGCGGAACGTATGCAGGAAACCGAGAATATCCTTTCCAGGTAAGAAATTTTCGCAATCAATTTAC
Source organism: Dryococelus australis (assembly GCA_029891345.1). Taxonomy (NCBI): domain Eukaryota; kingdom Metazoa; phylum Arthropoda; class Insecta; order Phasmatodea; family Phasmatidae; genus Dryococelus; species Dryococelus australis. The sequence goes on from CM057002.1 coordinate 127,664,791, forward strand.
GCATACTTGGTATATGTAATGTTAACATATTTGAGGACGCAGTGACACTAGTAAACCTGCACCACAGTCTTAAATCTCTGTAGTGGCCTACACTTTATACAGTCTTGCGTACACAAAGACCGCAGGTTCGCGGTGGCCGAGCGGTTAGCCTGCTCACCTAGCACCGAGGCCGGATTTTCGCAATGGGGGAATCGTGCCGGCCGATGCCGCTGGTCGGCGGGTTTTCTCGTGAATCTTCCGTTTCCCTCGCCCTTTTATTCCGGCGCTGCTCCATACTCACCTCAATCACCTTCATCGGCTCTCACGACCTCGCTGTTAAGAACGGCCCAAATCTCTTCATTCGCAATGACAGCAATATTCGGATTTTAAGATCACATAATATAAAGGTGAGCATTTTTTGCAGTCGCTTCCGTGACACTGCTTGGAAGTTACTTGTTAATTGTGTTGTTGTTTTTCGATTGCACTCCCTTGCAGATCTGTAAAAGTCGCTTTGACTCACGATCTTGAATCTATGAACTTGAGACATTGTGGAATACACCGCAGCGTAGGTATCTTGAGCAACGCTGACATGCCCTGGAAATAAAACACCCATTGATTTTGTTTTCTGGTATAATATTTTCTTTCATAATTTACAAGGACATCGCACACATAGTTTCTCCAGAAAAAAAAACGTTTTAGTTAATTTATTTAAATGGAGAAATTAGTACATACTGCAAGTTGTAAACAGCAATATTCGTTTACAGTGTGGTGTGCCACAATAGGACGTTGGCAAATTGGAGCACATCCACCAGCAGATGTGGTGTTCTTGCAATGATGGATATAGACGAATAGAGTTTAACTGTTCTTGAATATATTCAAACGCTTAAATACCTCAAAATTTTAAACACTCCGAAATTTGTGCATTAATTTTATGGTAGAATATATTTTTTTTAAATTGTGTTCCTGCTTCACACAGACCATAGTAAATAATGGAAATCCGAGAACACAAGAAAAATATGATTTGATGGACCGAAGCCAATTAATAAGACCACAATAAGAGTACTTCCCGGGTACCTCAATAAAAACGCATTCAAAAATTCTAAACATAAATGTTTTCTTTTACATTGTACTTTACTGAGAGACTCACTGCATTATTTTTCGTATTAACTTTGGGGGATACAGGTTGCTGACAATAAAATATTTTTAAATATATTTACTTGCATTCTAACTTCCCTTGTATAGTTTACTTGACATATATTTTTTCAAAATTATTATTATTTTTATTTGAACAACAGGGTTGTTGGTAATATCTTACGTGAGGAAATAAATATTCTGTTTTCTGTATTGCAACAGTTTTATATCTGTATGATTCCTATTTCTCAGTAACTAAAATTGCCGTAGATTGTCCCTCACCTTGATTCTAAGGCGAACCGAACAGCTGTTCGATTCCCGGATCAGTCGTACCCGATTTTCTCATGCAGGGAACGTTCGGAATGTTTGTTTCGTTTAACCCGTCCTTTTTCCTTCAACCATGCATCCCGATACTGCTCATGCTACATCATCTGTTTCCATTTATTGTCCATGTCATGTAAGCGGGGTAAATTTACAATTCTAGAAAAATAACGCGCCCACAATTTATCCTTCCATCACAGCTGTTTTGTCAGTTAATAAAATTATGTTTTTAAACCAATGTTTGAGTCCAATGCACACTTTCATTTTCCACTTTCCTCGTATTTCCTGTCGTGGTGGGCACTGGAAGACTGGCGTTTGCTAATTTCCGTCCAGTAATCAATGTAGGGTATTAATATTAGTTTGGCATACCAAACGGTTTTGTTTTTGTAATTACGAAGTTAAGTTTTTTGGGGATCTGTTAATATTTTATTTCGAGGGAAAAATGGAATTGTGAGGAAGGGGGAAGGGGTATAAAGTTTAAGGTCTTTCATGAGACGGCATTGTTTTGATGTTGTAACGAGTGTGTGGCATTTTGAGTTGCATATTGTTTTATGGAGCAGAGGAAAATCTTGCTCGTATGGAAATAAATATCATTCAAATTAATAAAACTTTGATGAAAAATTAAACTTCAATGAAAATAAAAAACGCGATACATACGTCGCTGTTCGTATTCGTACAGATGCAACAATGCATAGAAACACACACTTTGACTGAAGTTAACCTTACAATCGTTGAATTTATGATATAGGAAAATAAACAAATATTATTTACGCACTGCAAAAGTGTTGAAAATGCGGCTTTTCCACGTGCATTTCAATAATTATAGTAAGGGTTTACCAATGCATTATTTACAAAACACGTGAATTTACTGTTTGTAAAATTCGCAACCTCTTGAACATGCGTTTTTCTATGAAAATCCTTGCAAATTCACTTCACCAAAGTCACGTTTGTTCGTTACATGCATTAATTTATTTATTTGCAGAGTCATTGATTAAAATCGAAACTGCGCACGTTTCCTGAAACCAAGAAACTTAATTTTATATACGTAAATTATATTCGTGTGGCTTCATTGCAGACGGCGGTTAACGAAAATGGCGGAACGAGCAGTTTTACAAAGCGGTTAACACTTCCCAATTAATATAACATTTCACTAAAGAAAACGCGCTACAATTCTACCTACAACCAACTGCTGTATGCTTAAAGAAAGCAAATTAAAAAAAATAATTAACTACCGACAAAATATACCGACAGCACCAACAAGATACTAGTAAAAACCCAATGAGAAAAAAGCACACGCAAAACGGCGTTCACTGGGCTCCAAGGGAGCAGCGAATTTTTTTCATTGCATTTTTCTTTTGCAATAAACGATGAAAGACTTTCGTAAGTTCGATTATGTAAGCCACTTTGCTTCGACATATTAACGAGGCACGTAACAACCAGATACTTAGCTTCGAGTTATAGTCCATTTTATATAAGGAGGGTAAAATCTGACCGACAATTTGGCCAACCTACACACTGCGTACCTCGTTTGTAAAGTATTGTATCAGCTGATGAACTGCTGTGGGGTGCATGTTGTTGAGTTGGCGATTTTGATGATGTCTTTGGGAAAAAATGAACTCTGAATTAAAAGTTGAAATTTAATATTTTAGTAATACTTACAAGATTAATGGTTTAAATTACGTGTCTGAAGCAGGTTGAAATTATGTGTTTGAAGCAATAGTTTCGAGTAACTCTGTTTTTTTTTTTGGCAAGAAGAATGCTAGATGGTTCATGATAATTTTTTTTTCTGTCGGCAGGTGTCCATTGAAAAGTGGGGTCAGCATTTCTGCGGGGGCACCATCATCAACAAGGAGTGGATATTGACAGCCGCCCATTGCCTGGACAAGGAGTGAGTAGGTTTGTCACGACCGACAAGGAGTGGATATTGACAGCCGCCCATTGCCTGGACAAGGAGTGAGTAGGTTTGTCACGACCGACCAGTGCGTCTTGTCACTCCCGAAGTTTGCTCGAGCGATCGATCGGTTGCATTAGTTTTTTTTTTTATCCCACACCGAACTGTTCCGCGCGAGCGATGGTAGAAGGCGGTGGACTGTACTGCCTGCAGCGGCCTCCGGGTCGCCTAGCTCTCTCCTAGAAGAGCGTGGATGGCGGAATGTCGTAAGGCGCACCGGTGTTGGCTCGTTTAAATAATGAGGTAGAACGATTTTAGTCTCTGGCGCAATTCCGCTGTCTGTTCAACTGTCAAAGTCGCAGGGCCAATAGCATTGAACGTGTTTGTTTACAAAGTGAACCAGATGCTCCAATCAAATTCAGCACATCCTGCCTGCGTCAAAACTGGTATCTTCACACTTTTTGAATCAGACCTTCGAAAAACCACCCCATATATCACGTTATCGCATCTTTAGTTATTTCCTAAGTATACCATGTATCGCAAGCGTTATATACCTCTGTTATCATGAAAATAACTTATTTTCTGTCAAATTGAAGTTTTACGTGTATTTTATTTATAAATTTTAATATTTCATTTACAATAAATATGAATAAAGCAGTGAGAAAACATGTATGTTGGTAGCGCCTAGTAAGAAATAGTTCTCATTACAACTGAGTGCGCACGAAATCGGTCCGGTGTCCAGCGGTGTGATTTTATAGACTTAGTTAAGCTTAGTTTGCACGAGGTCCCGGAAGTAGAATTTTAGCAAGGTTTTAGAAAAGTGTGAAGTAATCTTGAATGGATTATATAAACATCTCAGAACACTTACGTATATAAAAGGAGTTAACCTCAATCTCTCTACACTTCGTTTTTGATAGTGACATTGACAGATAAGTAGTCCAATGTAGCCACTGCTACTGCGCATTTCGAATGAACACTCTACCCCATATCCTCTCAACGGACTCGTTATGGCACGGCTTCAATTACCGTGTCCCTTGTTCTTTAGTACCTCTTTACTGTCCTCTCCGACGATGCAATGACGTACTTACTGAGATGTCCGAAGGTAGATATCCCCCTTGGTCTTTAGTACCTCTTTACTGTCCTCTCCGACGATGCAATGACTTACTTACTGAGATGTCCGAAGGTAGATATCCCCCTTGGTCTTTAGTACCTCTTTACTGTCCTCTCCGACGATGCAATGACGTACTTACTGAGATGTCCGAAGGTAGATATCCCCCTTGGTCTTTAGTACCTCTTTACTGTCCTCTCCGACGATGCAATGACGTACTTACTGAGATGTCCGAAGGTAGATATCCCCCTTGGTCTTTAGTACCTCTTTACTGTCCTCTCCGACGATGCAATGACGTACTTACTGAGATGTCCGAAGGTAGCTATCCCCCTTGGTCTTTAGTACCTCTTTACTGTCCTCTCCGACGATGCAATGACTTACTTACTGAGATGTCCGAAGGTAGATATCCCCCTTGGTCTTTAGTACCTCTTTACTGTCCTCTCCGACGATGCAATGACGTACTTACTGAGATGTCCGAAGGTAGATATCCCCCTTGGTCTTTAGTACCTCTTTACTGTCCTCTCCGACGATGCAATGACGTACTTACTGAGATGTCCGAAGGTAGATATCCCCCTTGGTCTTTAGTACCTCTTTACTGTCCTCTCCGACGATGCAATGACTTACTTACTGAGATGTCCGAAGGTAGATATCCCCCTTGGTCTTTAGTACCTCTTTACTGTCCTCTCCGACGATGCAATGACTTACTTACTGAGATGTCCGAAGGTAGATATCCCCCTTGGTCTTTAGTACCTCTTTACTGTCCTCTCCGACGATGCAATGACGTACTTACTGAGATGTCCGAAGGTAGATATCCCCCTTGGTCTTTAGTACCTCTTTACTGTCCTCTCCGACGATGCAATGACGTACTTACTGAGATGTCCGAAGGTAGATATCCCCCTTGGTCTTTAGTACCTCTTTACTGTCCTCTCCGACGATGCAATGACGTACTTACTGAGATGTCCGAAGGTAGATATCCCCCTTGGTCTTTAGTACCTCTTTACTGTCCTCTCCGACGATGCAATGACGTACTTACTGAGATGTCCGAAGGTAAATACTCCCTGGTCTTTAGTACCTCTTTACTGTCCTCTCCGACGATGCAATGACGTACTTACTGAGATGTCCGAAGGTAGATATCCCTCTGGTACACTATGAAAAGACTAAATGTTGTGCTTTTCACTATGGGATTTCTCTGTAATTTTTGGCTTGTATTGTGTGTCTAATATACATTTTGATTTTTGATTTTTACACGCAGTTACTTACCTTGTAACAATTAAACTAAAGTATGGATTTGGTACGTTTCGTTAAAGTCAGTTTATAAACGGTTTATTTGTTAATACTATTACTCCGTGTTATTATAAATGCCGGTACTGTATGTTCAAATCCGTTCGTCGGCAGCAATATCCGTTTAGATTTCGGATCTTCATTTCCTTTGAGTTTGTTTACGTTTTCCGAGCGTTATATGGAAATGTTAGCATTTCTTTTCTACGAGACAGCTTACCAAGAGACAAAATTATTCAAAATAACCAGAGCCATGGGATACGAAAAGACATGGAACAATGGGGCACCAAGGGACAAGATACGTAACACCACGTGGTCACGTGAACTAATCAGTGAGTAGTGTTCAACGGACACAGTTTGGGGCAAATCAATGGTAGCAGAGCTGTAACTAGTTATATCCCATTTTAACGCCATTCCACACAATCAAATATATTGAATGAAATTATTTGAATTAAAGTACTTAAACGAAAACATCACTTCATTTGCCTTTCAATGAATTGTATTCAGTATTCTTTCAAGTCTCCACGTTAAAAATTAACACAAACATTTTAATGAAACCAATTAAAAAAATAACATAAATAAATTTTTCGAAGTACATGCGACTCTTGCACGATATAAAAATAATTGTTTAAGCCACAATTTTTTTCATATTATGGTAATTTTAATTTTTTAGATAAGTGTGTTGATTTAGCAACAACTTTAAATGAGGTTACTGCCATAAATATGGCCGGGGAAGCAGTCATTGGCGATTGAAATGAGGTTACTGCCATAAATATGGCCGGGGAAGCAGTCATCGGCGATTGAAATGAGGTTACTGCCACAAATATGGCCGGGGAAGCAGTCATCGGCGATTGAAATGTTGCATTCGAGAAAATATAGAACATTTCCAAAACAAAAATCTTGAAGGAAAACGAGACAATCAGTAAATTAGAAAAGAAAACGGCTGCGATTATGACGTTAGTATGACGTCACGTAGCATTCGATAAATTTATTTCAAAAATAATCAAAGGTAATTAAAAAAAAAATTATAGTGGGAAAGGCCTTTACACATTGCACATCTGATCGAAATTGTGTACTAGGATCATCTCCTTCAGCAGGCTAGACACGAAACGTGTGTGTCTGCCTGTGAAGTAGTGAACATTTCACTGGCAGTTTCACGTTGTTTACGTAGTTTCTTTGTCTTTCTCGGCCATCCAGAACTCACTGGCTGTACTGATGAATGCCTGTTAATGGCCCGTTGTGTTGGAGGGCGCGGCTAAATTCACGTGCAACTGCATAGCTATAAGCCAGACTTGCGACTGGTGTTTTTTTTTTTCAACGTACCGTTCTTTTCTGTAAGAGTAGGTTCAATTTTCTGATTTTTATGATCAACTGCACAACCTAGCGAGAATTAATGCAAATTACTGGTTAGTGATCGTAGCTTCCTTTGAAGAAATCTATATTCTTTTCGAAGCACACGATCAGCATTCAAATAATTAAATTTTCACAGTCCCAAAAACAGAAGAGAGAACGTATTTTCATCAACAAAAATTAAATATAATATACAAGTATTTCTACATTAATTTTGTGTACAATTTGCCCCTGTTTAGTACATGTATATGCATGAAAGTTTGGTTTATTAACTTTTTCTCTGTTTGGACATATACATTCAGATATTTGTTAATTTATGAGTCGAGAAATCAATGTCGCGAACACAAATACTAATCTTCCTTTCCGAATATCTGGCAGGCCTATATAATATGGGCTAAATATAAATTTCGAATAAGAGGTATCTTACGTGATGCTCTTTATCTATCGAACCAAAGAACGATACGGAGGATGTAGGCACACGAGAATTTTAAATCAAGGCATTACTAACAAATCGTTGGCCTTACTGTAGGTGTACTTTCTTAGCGTTGAAAGTGTCCACGTAGTTTTGCTGATGACATCACGGCATGCGCGTAACGGAATCCTCCCCGATTACTAGTGACTTATCGCAGAGGTTTCAGTTCCTCCCCGCTACTCGATGTAGTTCTAATGGCTGCAGCGAGAGTTCGCAGTCCTTATCAAGCACTAGAATGATCTGCAACAATTTGCCATCCATCAGCGCCCTGTGCACACTATTTACCCCACATACTCGGCACACAGCTAGTGTGATCGTGGGAGCTTGACGACTTGGCCCGAGAAATGTGGCGCACTTTTACTGTTCGCCAGTGGTACAGAATTATCAGCAACTACATGCTAAGAAATTAGTTGCAAATTTACCGTATCTGTGTGTACGTACAGTTGTCAAAGCGAGAATAATAAAACATTTTTCCCATACATGAATGGTGACATTCCTACTGTTGCTCGGGGAAGAGTCAAATGCGTAGGAGAGTTCCCAACTGTGTATAGTAGAGTTACTAAATATTCCCATACTTTCAGCTTGATACGTATTCGAATTACCATACCCTGTATAGGTTACTTCCATTACGGTTTAGGAAGTCTACCAGAAAATTTTACACAGTTAGCTGTTACCCACGTCTTCACACTGGTGCAAAGATCAGAATTGAACTACGATGGCCAAGCGCTCTATCTTAATGGTTGGTGGCATATTTTGTATGTTCCGTGTGCTGATCCAGATTATAATTTACGCCTGTACCAAATTTCATCCAAAAGCGTCGAGCCGTTACGACGTGACTGAGAAACAAACAAACATATTATTAGGGATATGGAAGTAAAACAGCCGCTCATACCGCGAGATCCAAATCACACGCACCAGCAAAATGGCGGAGCTGGTCTCTGCCATGTCGGAGCGCTGTTCGCTAATCACCGCACGATAGCTTACTGGTCAGCTGACAGCTCAGCCAATATAGAATCTTCCGAACCATACGGTGATCAGTCAGCCGCGAGTACCGTTCCAAAGACTCGCCCCACCAAGCGACAAACGGGCACGCCTAGATCGAAGGAACAACCGCGTCACTTAACTTCTGCAAACCTACATATTCTATGACCATGGCTGGGGTGTTTTCTTGCCATTCAAGAATCATTTTTAAAATCAGTAGGGATGGGGAAAATAACGAACATTTATGTGAATACGAGGTCGACATTAAACACGTGTGAACGGGAAATACTTTTCATTTGAAATGAAGACCCTAAAATGTATGCTAACTCGTGTGAAGTGAAACAGATATATCGCATTTATGGTTACTTCACACTTTTCTGAATCCCTGATAAGTTTAACTTCCAGGATTTTCTTCTGCCTCGTGTAAACAAAGCTCGGAAAATGACACTAGCGACAACTCACCGCATTCGTGCACACTCGATGTCATTATATTTCGCGTAAGAACTATTTCTTACTACTCAATACCAAAATACACTTTCATCTCTGCCTTTAGTGATATTATCTATTAATTAAACATGGTAATTTATAGATAAAATACATATGAAAGTTCTATTCAACCAAAAATTATGTATTTTTATGTTAAGTGTATAAAACGATAGTCATATGTGACGTATTTAGGAAATATCCAAACCTGTCATACGTGGGGTGTTATTCTAAGTTTTGATTCAAAATGTGTAAAGAAACTGTGATTATAGTATACTCACTCATGCAGCAGCCAATGAGCAAACTGTAAATGAGTCAATAACGTATAGGAATATGTAATGTAGTTTATGCACTCTAAATACGAACCAGTGATATCAATCAGTGAAAGTTATTTCACTGAATGTCAGTTGTAAGTTACTGCTGAGCGTGATTTACAGCAGTGAAATTTTTGACATTCAGAGGGAATCACAAATAAATCACTGAAACTCAGCCACCATATTAATTAGTTATCCGTCACTAATTATCAGTTGTTCAACTTTCTCTGTTTACATTGATTTGTCTCAACACTCACTGATTCAAATTGAGAGTGCAGTTATTTATATTTGCAAAGTTGTATTTGTGTCTAACCTACTGCAAAATTCCTGGTACTTGCCAAAGCACTCAACCTCATTTCCCTTCGCAGAGCCCCCTCGTTGCTGTACGTCTTGGCAGGGACGATGATGCTGTCTGAGGGCGGGGTAGTCCTAGACGTCGACCACTACGTCATGCACCCCAGGTACAACGAGAGCGACGCCTACAAGAACGACATAGCTGTCGTCAAGGTAACTGGCGCGTAGTTAGAGGTCTCTCTACCTGCCAGAACTTTGCAGATTGTTGTCAAAGGGTTTACTTGAAGGAATGATACTGTGTCAAGTCGCTACGGGCGTAATCGACTAGTTATATTATTTACAACATTAAATAATATGTCGCTACTATTAACACATATTATAAGTGAGCGCGCTATTTAAAGCCAATATCGATACTAATTAAAGTCCTCGTCACTGCGTATATTCTTGCTACAATCATTAATTCTGCACTTATTTTTCTTTACACATAATTGATCAAGTTGTATTTGTCCATCCTTTCAAACGTCTGTCATTCATACATCCAGTCACACAACCCCGCCGGCTGGTCAGTCTCACACTCCACTACACAGAGCTCGGAGACTTCGCTAGCTGTGTACACCTCGCGCTTATGGCTGTACTCGGAGACTCGACACGGCCTATATAGATCAGCTGGCCCGATCCTCCCAACCCGAGTCGCACTGAGGAAGGCGAGGGCGATGAGCAGAAATATTCTGCAACGATAACCCCAGAAATTCAGTACTCCAAGGGCAGGAATACCGACAGGCACACGAATGTGTGCCACGGCGGCTCCTTTTGTAATTGTCCGTGTGCTTCTCCGGTTATCGATCATGACCTTGAGCACCGCGTTCCGCACGTCCGAGGAGGCCATGGCAAAGGAAAGAACGCGTAGTGGCTGCATGTAACAATACTTTCGTTAACTATACTTATCCGGAAAGCCTTTTTCATAACAGAGGTTCACTTCTAGTATTTTTCATTACGGGTGGGATGGAGCTGTGCGTCCAAAGTCAAGAAGCGAGGGAGCGATACGAGCGACACTAACACGCACGCCTAGTGCCTCTATCGCCCCTACGTGCAAGGCGTGCAGTGTTTCCGTCGTGGCGCTGTACTGTGCAGATTAGATACGCAACAGTGGGACTTTATTACACCCGATGAAAGCGCACAAATTAAACTAAGCCCGTATCGTTGTACTTTTCTCTTGCCGCTTAAGGAAACTGCCAGGAAAGCTATAAAAATGCGACATTTGGCCATTCTCACGAATTTGTTCTCCAAGAATACACTTAATATGACAAAAGTAAAAATCTAGCGTCATAGATAATTATTTTTAATTTTTTCTGACAAAAAAATCACACTAGCAGAACATTTATTTATCGAGATACGCGTATTTGCGCACACAACTATTTCACAAAAAACGCGGGGTCCATCCCACTCCTAAAGCACTTTCGCTAACAGCGTTTTCCAAAATAAGGTTTTGATAAAAATATTTATTTTCCTACGATGCTGCATTTTCCGTAACGGCATTTCGGCAAATAATATTTGCCTGAGAAGTGTTTGCATAACTGCATATAGCTTGCGTGTGTTTTACCAGTTCGTCGTTTTGCCGTCCCGTCTGTTGAAATGTGCAAAACCAACTGATCCCGTAAAAAAAAAAAATTAATTTTAGGGAAATCCATGCCCAGCAAACAATCGTTGTGGCCAGAGCGTGCTGGGACTTTGAAGTCCAGTTCATATCCAAATGAAGAGGCGAAATCATCGCGTATCTGCCCAGTTGCAAGGCGCAGTTATGCTTGCTCATAGCTGTACACTCATCTCGGCTCACGCAGCAGAAACCAAATCACACGACCGCGGTGGCAGAATGTACAACATTATTGCGACCATCCTCGCGCCAGCTGCATAGCATCCATTAGGACTCGAGTTCGCCTATTAATGCAGAAATTATTCGTTTTTCGTGTCATAATTACAGTTCTATAGTTATTAAAATTTTATTTCGTATTATGCAAAATGGCCGATTGAAGAGTTGTTCAGTAACTTTTGTACTTAATTTTAATACGTGTTCTTTGGTAGTCAGAAAAAAAGCAGGACCGTATCGATATTTTAAATTCTACACTGCATTACACTGATTCGCAGTGAAATTCAACCACTTGAATAAGTGAAAATTGCTCCACTTAGAATAAATGAAAAACCACTGATTGTTTCAGTGAAAATATTTCACTAGTTGAATAACTGACGTGAAACAATTTCACTAATTGAATAAGTGACGACCGACTGCAATTACGAATTAAATATTGTTTTAGTTGAATTTATCCATATGATTACGTAAAATAAACATATTATGGAAAGTTTTTTTTTTAATCGCGCAATTTACCATAATTTATAAAGTAAAAAAACTTCGGAGGGGCCGGGATTGAAAAATTGCATGCCCTTAGTTTTCGTTTCTTGGTTTAATTGGTAGCATCAGGATTGTTAAAACGAATAGTATATTTAAGTGCACGCCATTCACCACATTATATTGCAGTTTAAACCATCAGAGACAGTGCTGTCATGATTAAATGAAAACAAAATGAAAGACATAAAAACGGAATGAAAGACGGAATGTTCATGTTACCTCGTACAATAGTATTTTGAAAGACGGAAAACATTTTAGAAAGTGTTTCGCATTGGTTTTATTAGTTTACTCGTTGTTATTTCACTTGGTACATGTTGTTTGACGGCCATTTTTACGCGCGGTCTCACTGAACCATCAGTCAAAAAACAAACCACTGAAGACAGTGGAAAAATGACTGAAGTAACTGTGAAAAATGTCACCGAATCAATGAGTGAAGAAAATTTGGCATTTTTTCACTGATATGTCAGGTAAATTGACTGAAGCGACTGTTGAACCAGCCAGGCACTGTCGACTGATTGAAACAGCGAAATCCTCACTGATTCGCATTTAGAGTGTACTTTATTTGTGGCGAGAAAACAGTGGAGGGGTTTGGAGTGGCTCTAGCCAGTGACGGCAGTTCGTGCTATTTGTGGCATAATTCTCACTAATAGCTCGCATTACTTACTACAGAGTGTGGCACATAGCTCAACTTCTATAGTGGTCATTTGTTAAATACTTAGATCTCAGCCATTTAAATCAGTAGAAAACTAAAATATTTCGATATGGTGGGTAACACCAAGGTTTAAGGCTGATTTGCACTGATGTTAAAATGTTAAAAAGCGACACAGAGGTATGGATTTTCCCTGCGAGAAGTTAACACAACTTCAGTACATAATAAAAGTAAAATAGCTTTAGCCAGTGAGATTCAAGAAAGTTTGGTTTTCCATTAATTTCAAGAGTGTTTAAAGGGAACAACCGTTACATAGGTACGGGAAACAACACAAGGCATATAGCGCTAATTAATACGCCTGCAGATCTGATATACCAAAGTATGAACTGTTTATGCTATAAATTACAATTACTAATACAAATCAAGTATTGTAGTAGATAAGCGAGCAGTCCCATTAAAGCATTTTCCAATATATTACACCAACAAATAACAAAATAATAATTATTTTTCTCAAAACTTTTGCTAAGATGGTAGAAAATTTCATCCTACACTCACCCTCCCACAAATATGTATACCAATCGGTAACGATTTTTTTTTTTTTTTTTTTTTGTACGAATATGCCAATAATTGACGTCTGTTTATCGCGAAAAGCTAGTCATACAGACGAGACTAAATATTATATGTGCACATTATCAGCCATCATTTGCTCTCTTGCCTCGCGCCATAGCGATAAACATGTTATTTTTTTTTTAATAAGCAGATAATAATAATAATAATAGTTACTTCTGTACCGGACGTCTGTGACTCGCAAGCAATCACGTAATACCCGTAACAATCAAAATATTCCCATTACCAAATTGTAATTGAAAATTAGTATTCTTTTGCCTATTTAGCGACAGGTAAATAAATAAGTATAATAGTTTCAGAGAAGAATTTTTTTGGAGTACCTGTTTAGGTTTCATTAAAATACCCTTTCATATGTTGGGATCAGTAAAAAATATGTTTGTTATTCGCAGCAGGCGTTTGCGAGGCGTGTGGAATAATGAATACGTTCTCACAAAATGGACAGACTCACCTTAATGGACGCTGTATTCTGTTGTGTACAGGATGTGTCACTAAATCAGATTCGTGTGCAACTCTCATGTACAGGACACTGGAAATGGTGTGTCTAGATGGAACTAGCGAAAGATAATTTTTTTTTTTTCTCGCAGAAATAGAGTTGTGTCATATAGTCACTTTAGTGACACACAAGCTGAGAAGGTTTGTCGCGGGGTATTTTACAAGTATTTACCTTTGAGTAGAGTGGAAAACGGATTTGGGGAGATCATTTCAAATGATGAACGTCGGAATTGAATCTTCACCCTTTTAAATTCAACTTAAGCCTTTTACATGTACAAACTAACTTGGTATTTTCGTATCTAGGAGAGCACAGTTATGTGGCCACTCTAAATAAAAAATATACGAGGTCATCTAATGTAAGTAAAACAAAAATAGAAAATCACTCTCCATGTAATACAGATATTCTACAAACACTTTAACATATTATTTTTTGATGTTACAGATTATTATTTTAATAGAATATTTAAACATTAAATAACGTTTATTGCATTTAACAGTTTATTTCCTTTGATATATAATCTACATCCATTAGCTCGGGACCGAATCAAAATAATAGTAAGTCTCAAAAACCAATAGAAACACGCTTCGCCCATTGCCGAGCGTTTGGAAAATTCATTCCAGCTGTCTGCTAAAAGCGACGACACTGTTCCTAGGGATAATTTTCATGTCTAGTAGTATTGCCCTCTCCGTTTGCTAACTGCGATCCTTGCACTCTCAAGTTGCGAGTGTTTCAACCCGTTAGCTCTAACTAGGAGGCTGGCCACTTTGCCCTCTTGGGCGCCACTGCACAAAAGCTTGCCTCTTGTGAAAACTAAGTAATCTGTTCAATTCTATGACACACTTTAGAAGCCTAATACATACAAATTCTTTAAGTGGAATTACTACTGTGTTTGTGCGAGTTTCTTCGTTGTCTTTGTTTTATTTGTGTAAGTAGATAACTGGCCTGTGTCGTCTTCGGTGTGTTGTCTATTGGTCGAATATAGTTTCTTGTATACGCATATAGTATATTAGTTTTCCGCATTTAGCTTGCTGTTGTGTTTTATTTGACTCGATTCCTTCAAGGAATTTTCTGGCTTTGTGCATATATATTATTGACTACAGCTAACCTGGCTTGTATTCTGTCGTGGCTGGTAAAACTTCCCTTTTCCAGTGTATTTCTTTGTTGTGTTGTCCCATTTTGTTCCTACTTATTTTGCCAGAGTTGTCCCAAATTTTTCAAGCAGGTTTCTAGCCTCTGAGTCTCTATTGTTTTCTATGTGTTATATATTTGTTATGTTTAGATATATATATATTCATTATTAGTTACTGTTCTGTTTTTTGACTGTATTCCATTTTGGAATATTACACTGTTGTATGCACATATTAATTTTCTCGTCCTTAGGTTACTTGGCTTATTAAAGTAGTTTTTCGTGCTCAGTCCTGTTTTTCCATTAGACATCTGCATCGCAATGTCGAATGTCCAAAAATGTCCAGCTAGTCAAACATATGACATACTGAGGTAAAATTAACCGTGTTCATCATCTGGCATGAGCAAAAAAAAATTTTTTCAATCAATATTTTCTAAGTAAATTAGATTAGATGCTCTGAGTATACTAATGATTTCCTTTCTAAAAGTTTTAAATTCTCACCACCAAACTGCAGCACACACCAGTGGAGTAACGGCTGGTGGCTACTTTACCCTGTTCTCGTCTACTTAAAAATATTCGAAATTATTTCCCTACAAATTTCTATTATATTCACCTGTCCACTATAATGATTATGTATTTCCGGCTGACCAGAGCAAAAAGGTTTCGAGAAGACACAAGTAGCGTAGTAGATATGTTCGTCACGCCTTGTTAACGACTGTTGCAGCTGAACCCTCCGCTGACGATGAGCGCTGACATCCAGCCAGTCAAGCTGCCGGACATGCCCAAGAAGCCTACACCTAGTGGACTGCGGGGAACTGCTGTTGGCTGGGGGGTGCTTCAGGTGAGTTCTGACACCTGTCCCTGAGCTGTGTGGTTCCTCTCATACAGTGGCCTGCAGACCGTCTGGACATGCACCGTGATGGGATAATCGTTTGTAAAATAATCGATTATTCGATTACTTAATTACAATCGATTCATCGATTATTTAAAAGATGGATTACCTATGTTTTCCAGATGTTTATACTGAAACAGAAATAAACATTGGAAATACCTACATCTTTCACATTTATTAAAATATAAAATATAATTTTGAGACAACAAATTTTCAAAATAACAGAATTTATTAAAAATGAACCCAAAAATTCTTCATGAGAATAGATTTAAACAAATTTATATAAATATACAGTATGTGCGTTCAGTATTTATGTATGGATTAGAATAAGTCAATCGATTAATTTTACCGATTATTTATTCGATTAAAAATATTTTCGTAATCGATTCATTCGAACTATAAACTCATGTGATTATCCTATCACTGCATGCACGCGAGTTCCATCATATCGCTAGCCTGTAGCCCGTCACGGACAAGTCATGAAGCTGAGCGACAACCGAACGGCCCGGAAACATATGCACTGTCCCACAAACATGCGGTTTTTCATACTTCGGTAACAGCAGTACGGATCGCCGCCCAATGTTTGTGGTACAGCTGACAGCATGAACATGACGTCTCCCGGCCACAGTCAACGTACACGAAGACTTATTTTTCGTATTCCACGTGCGTTTCAACGCTGAACAGAACACAGTACGAAAGATTAATGGCGTAAAACACGTCATACAATCTTGACTACCTGAACACTTTTACACCGAGTATACTGGTTTGCTTACGTCATGTCGCAGGCTAGAGAAACGCAATTTTCACGGATTCATTTGGCAAACAAGCTGGACTCCAAAATCCTGCGCGTACTCGAAGTAGACTAGCGCTTGAACTCATTTCCGTGAAAAGTAAAAATAACTGATACACTTGCCACTGTCTGATCTCTCGTGTTTAGCCGCACTGATCACATATCAGTTTAGTCTCGGTCATTTATCTCCATTCCATGGCGTCTGTTTAAACACGGAGATTATAGCTGAGAATTCGGTTCTTATTTCTTCTTGCAAATTCGTTATTTGCACAGATTCATTCAGGGCGTATATAATAAATCGCGGTTCGATTGGAAAATTTCATCAAATGTGTAAGTGGTTGAAGTCAAGCTCGTCCTCGAATGAATGAGCAAAATTTCCCCTGTCTCTAATCACGTGAAAATTATTATAATTGTCCTAGCCCAATAAATTCTTTTGTCTTAACAATTTCATTCTGAATATTAATATTTCCCCCGTCATTGATAGGCCTGTGATAGGATGCCAACTTCCTCCAATTTTCGTGAGAAAATTTACGTTTTCAGGTGTCTACGTATTTAATATATCATCTCGTGTTTTCTTATATTGGCTGTCGACTTGGAGAAAATACGTTATTTATTGGAATGCTCTATGCCCAAACTAAGCAATTTTCTTTTCTGACTCTAAATACATTAGAATTTTAAAATATACTTTCTCGGACTGTGAGCTTGCCAGGCTACGCTTGCTTAAAAGCTGTAAAATTACCGAATAGAAAGCCTTGAAAACTAATGATTGCCTGTGATAGTTTTAGAATAAACTAGACTTTAAACTCTTTCACACACACAAGTATTGAACCCTTGTTCTAAGGCCTATGCATTTGTCAGGTTTCCTTTTCTTGTTAGGTTCCATCAAACAGAACACCCTCACTGGAGGCAGGAATGCTTATGTTCTCCATTAGCACATAACCTGAACGGGGGCCTGATATTCGCTAGTTGATCGTAAATTACTATAGGCTTCATAGTTGTGTGTACACGCGATCAAATGTCAACTGCTGAATAGCCAGCCGGGATTTAAACAAGTAGCCATGATCTTGTTTCTTTTTCGTTGCGTATTTATGATTGGCTCACAGTTTTCCATGACGTGGCAGATAACTCACAGACCAAACACAAAAGTAGCACACGCGCACGATTATTTGAAGTCCAGCTTGCCATCGGAAAGTAAACACAAATAATTCAAGGCTGATTATGGAGTAAATTTGCAAGGTCCAAAAACACGCAAATCGATTGGGCCTGTAATAACTTCGTTACTATTTGCTGTGCAGCGTTTCCTAGTTTAGGATATTCACAGTTAATTAATCACCCTTAAAATTAGTCTTTGAAAAATGTCACACGCTGATTCGCATGCGCCTAGTAAAGCAAGAGCGACCAAAGGAAAGCAGTGCCGTGTCTCCACATTAAAAAATCGATTCTTCTTTTTGGTTGTTAATTGCATAAATGTGTAAATTTTTTTCAAAATGTATAAATGTTTCCTTTTTAATACTATTACAGATATACTTGACCGACGCATGATTAAAGTGATCAAGCCAATGGAAACATAAATTTTACATGCAATGGAAGCAAAGACAATGTGCATACAAGTAGATCTCAAGCAGGGCTTTCAAAATTGTTAATTTAACTGTGAACAACCTAGACTCAATAATGCTGTATGAAGTGTATTATCCTTTGCAGATGGGAGGAAATAGCTCAGACGAGCTTCAGAAGGTCGACCTGCTGACCTACAACGCCCAAGCTTGTCGGAAGATCCATTTAGGTTACTCCCACCACAATAACTTCTGCGCTGGGATACCCGACGGAGGGAAGGCTCACTGCTCGGTTAGTCACACACATGCCCACGTGAGGGATCCATTATTATGCTTTATGTTTAGATAATAATTCTCATTACATATAGTAGCATGTTTCTTCTACTGGTGTGAATGCAGCCCATTGAGTGGGGCGAAGTTTGAGCGCAGGGCGTGTTGGTGTTTGCAGTCAGAGAATGCCGTATAAACCAATTGTCACAGTGCAGATGACTTAACATGAACTTTATTTTCCAAGAAGGGATTAGGCCAAATCCTACACAATGTGATTTCTCCTGTGGAAAATAATCGCAATGCTTAGTTAAGAAAGAAGCGAGAGCAAATGTGAGCTAACACAGACACTCCTTGCAACCTGGTACTAGACACCAGTAGACCAAATGACAAACATTTGTAAGTCCAGCGCACGAATTCGGTAATTAGTGGAATAACTCTGATACAGAAGAGGCAGCCAGTGTTCTGTTCATCGGTTTTCAAGTATCTGTAGAGCAATGAAGTTTGTCCTCATATTCCGAGACCTGCACTAATGTTGGTATGGCTGATGAATACGACAAGAAAAATAGTTTATGTTATATTGATAACCTCGTTTCACATAAGCCATTGCATACTCGAGAACAAGGTGTTATCTAATTTGCAGCCTGTTTTGTTATAGACCATTTCTGTTATCGACTTGTCCACATTTTATTCGGCAATTCGACTCTTTGTGATATTTACTAACTTGGAATCATCTCGGGCTTGTAAAATGAACGAATGCCCAATAAGATAGTGGAAGCAAGTTTACAATTCTTAAATCTAGCCTTTTATCTGAATACACTCGAAGTATCTTCATTGAGGAGTCTAAAACTTGGAAATAATGTCTTATTTGATCATGCACTACGGGCGCCAAACGAGTCATTGCACCTTCTAGTAAATTGTACTCTTGGTTTATTCCAGCAATATCCTTTATTAACTATCTTGGTGTCTGTGTGTAGGGAGACTCTGGAGGACCATTCCTGATCGACGGCGTACAAGTGGGCATCGTGTCCTGGTCCGTGAAGCCGTGTGGCAGGCCAGGGTACCCTGGAGTCCTTACAGATGTGTCCTTCTTCCTCCCCTGGATCAAGAAGATGACGAAGCTTAGTTCCTAGCGAAAACCAACCAACCAGCAGCTGTCACCTCTCACGCAATTACTAGAGATCCTGTGATATCACATGTGTCGTTACTGACTACGTTTCTAGAAACTGCACTTCTTCCGCTCGCTGGATTGGGACGTAGAAAATTTGCACCGTTTAAGGGATTATAATACAATGGCAAACGAATTCCGTGTGCTCCACTCGAATGAGTAACTTCTTTTAATACAAATCTTTACCAAAAACCGCTATCCGTTTCTCAAGTGAGTGCAGTGTTATGAACTCTAGTCTTGAATTCAGAATGGTAGGTCCCACTAATTTATAACGTCCAGAAATTTCATCAATTTATCTTTCAGAAGGCTGAAATACTTCAAACTCTCGAAGTTACCTTTTATCACTGTTTACTGCGTCAAAGCCCCAGTAGCAAATGTTTGTTGGGCCAATGTTGGCCAAATGTTTGGCTCAACCAATGGGACATCGTTGACATATTATGTTGGCCCAACGCCAAAATGTCCCGTGGGATTACGTTGCCCCATCTTTATTTTTATGTTGGTTACCAACTGATATACGAAGTTGGCCCAACATAATTTTATGGTTGTGTGCAAAACCTTAAAGAGTAGTGGGGTTTTCCTTCTGACAGGCATTCACACAGTCATTTATCCACAGTTGGTAACGTGTTGGCAAGATGCGTTATTGTATACATAATGCCAACCAATAAACCACGCACGTTCTGCCAACGTCGTTTACCAGTGTTTTAAATAAATTTTACCCCATAGCAAAGATTTAAAAAGGAAGTCGTAAATCTCTTACTTCCGTCAGATTTCTCTTCACATTACTATCTGCAAATTTCCTTGGCATACATCAGCACAAGTCGTTATCCACTAGACAACTGTAACTTACGTGAACAGGCGATGAAATAGGCACATGTACAATTTCAGTTCGATATACTGTTATATTTTGTATGTATTTAAGTCAGATTTTACTACTTTGAAATTTAATTTAAAACCTGCCATTTACAAGAATATATTTTCCAACAAAGAACCAATGCACAAACAACGATAGCTAGTTTATTCTAAAGAATCACCATGCAAAAAAAAAAGAAACTTGAATCATTATGCAAATGAAATTAATTTCACATTTTTTTTATTTTAAAAAATTCAATAGCATCCTATGATGGCATAATCTATGCGGTACAATGTTGTCGCAACATAACAAAAATAATCAATCACCAACTGATATTTTCACAACATTGTCTCAACACATGAGGAACAAAACAGAGTTTAATGAAAAATTACATTTGATAAGTCTTTATGTGTTGTGAAAATTAATATTTTATTATTTACAACGATTATGTTCTATTAGTGACATAATATCGGTTGTACAATGCTAGCCCAACAATGGTATGCAGTACATATAACTAAGACATTACTTTCATTGGATATATTAGGTTTAATTTTGGTTTTCAAACAACGCTAAACCAAAGTTGGTTTTATGTTGTATTACTACACAGCAATTGCCAACTTATTTCCAAAATTAGTACAATGTCAATTTTATGTTGTATTCCTACACAACATGTAGCCAACCTTGCCAACCAATTTCCAACGTTAGCCCTACATATGTTGCTACTGGGGAGGCAGCATTATTTGGCCACTATATTGAAAATTTTCTATTATTGATTTAATAATTCCTCAGGGTATGTAAAATAAGTTGGCATAAGCAAAACATATCAAATGTGGGTACAGGCAGACTATGCGTAGTCTAGTTCCAATAGCCCGTACATGATAATGTGATCCCATTTTAAGGCAGTGCTTTAAAGTTTCTATCAACTTATTGGTGTTTTTCGCCAATTATTAATATAAACTAAACTTAGTTCTGTGGATTACTAATAAACCACTGTGTTAACATTTTATAACTCTTAAATGTTTATGCCTGATGCCACAACAATATATGTTCTTTTTATTGTGCCTTCTGACAGAGCCTTTATAAAGCTAGCATTACTTTGAATAGCTTATAAAATATCTGCGAAACTTTTTGGTCTCTAGTCGTAACTGGTTCCATCATACAGCATAAATAACGCCCCGCCCCATGCAACTCCACAACTGGCATGTCCAGTCCACATATTCGTTTTATGGTATTATAAACATGAACTTGATATCCACCTGATTGCTTAATTCCACCTAAACAACTAAAATATTCCATTTAATTCAAATTGTGTATTCTAATTATTGTTATGTTATAAGTATTTTTCAGCGCATTTTTTCTATTAATTTTTTTCTGCGTATATTTTACACCTACAGCAATTTAAAAAAAGAAGTTGTTTATTACTTTCAAATAAATATAATAATATCACTCGAAATAAAAAAGACCGCAACAATATCAAAAATGAACTTTAAATGTGCTGAAATGGAAATTTGATGTAAGGTTTATAATTGAAATTGAATTAAAAATTTGTAACATTGTTTAGTTGTTGTATAATTATAGAGCAAATACGGAATTTGCGAAAGATTTTTCAACTAGTTAATGTGGCACGTAATTTATTTTTCAAATTTACTCATTCAGTTTGAAGTGTAAGCTGAATTACACAACTACTTGGGACAAAACATATCCAAACAAAAGTGGAAGAATATCCATTTTTCGGATAGCGTAACACGACTGACTGCGATTTATCGTAAAACAGTGAAAATGTGGTAGTAGCTTATTTCAACAGTGAAGATCTGTGCCAATAGCAAGAAAATTGTTCTACCTACTATTTATTGAAAACGGCTTATTTGTTATTTTATTTATATCTCTTTGTTATTGTTGTATCATTATTTATTATTTTGTGGTGTTTTTTCATTAAACAACAAATTTTTATTGTTTCAGTAAATGATTTTAAGAAAATGTTTTATCAGTGTTTTACTTTATTATTTATTGTAGATTATATATATATAAATATGTAGACTATATAAACACATAATATGTACGAAAATAGACGTAATTCAAATATATACAAATAAGAAGCTTGGTACAATTCAATAACTATTCAGTTGATTAGTTTGGTTGATATAAACATTATAAAAGTTATGGTAGAATGTCTGATATAAAATAATACAGAATTTGTTGCGGCAGGAAACTCAGCTTGGTCCAGAAATGGCATCTGTTTTTTTGCCGGTAGGGTAACAGGGGCATTTCATAGACTGCCTTCGCCCAAAAAGACCGTTTAAGAGTTCGTAATTTCCTTGACAGTTAGGATAACAACAGTGCTTGTGCATTTATTGATTATTAAAATAGAATTTAGCATTCTCTCTGAAACGATTTCAACATGAAACATAATACTAAAGCTTTAAAAGTTGAAACTCTTTATTTGGAAACATACGATATAATGAAATAACACATGTATTGAAAAACACAGGAACTTCGTAGATAGTCGCGTTAACTAGTAGTGGTATAATGAGAGACCTGGGCCACCCCACTTTTTCATCGAAAAACCAAGCAATTTAATCCAAAAATAAAGTAATTTTATCGATTTCGAGCCACATTTATTGTTTCTAGAAGTTCCATTCTCATCCATTTTCTATGCAAATACAAGCCATTTAAAGTTCTCGATTTTCAAGCTACTTTTTCAAGTTTCTAGAACCCTCTTTTACCCCAAATTATCGACTCTCAAAAATATCCCATTGTCATTGAAAATCAAGCAATTTGAAGCCAAAATCAAACAATTTCAAATCCAAAATCAAGCTTTTTTTCTCGAATTTCGAACAAAAAAAAAACCTCGAAAAAGCCCCAAAACACCCAAAAAAAAAAAAACCCATCAAAAATACCCCAAAAAAACCACCAAAAACAAGCAAATTTTCAATTTCTTTCGAAATAGCCATGCAGGATTTGTGTCAAGCTAATTAAAGCTAAAACCAATCAAACTCAATAAACAATCAAACAAATTTCCTATTTTTTTTCGAACTAGCCATCAATTTAAAAATAGCAAACTTTAAGCAAAAATCAATCAAATGTAAGCTAAAATCAAGTTGAAATATTATCTCATTAGTATTTACAGTTTATGTTCGAAGCTCTACGAATTTTTTTAAAAACTTCTTGACATTTCTCTAGATGTTCACCAATATCTAGAAGTTCGCATTTATAGTCAACGATATCTAAGAGTGATAATTGTAAGCTTTGTAAATTTGGATGAAATATGTGAACTATATTTTTAAGCTCTTCAGATGCATTATCTAATTTATAGAATGGTTGTCTTGAACAACTATCACATTTTAAAATGTTAGTCAAACTGCATGGAAATGAAGGCATTTTTATTGTATTTATAAAGAAAATTAATTTATTATGAGAAAATAAACAACTCATTTAGAATCATGAAAATTATTTTTTATTTGATCAAATAATTCATCCACATTTCTAAAAATTCGTAAAATTTCTAAAAGTAACCACCTTACTATAAGTCTAAAATATTGCATTAAAATATCGGTGCAATTTGTTGATTCCTCCATTTAATAATATTAAAAGTTTATATATCTTCAGTAATTCTCTCTTTCGAATAATCGTAAGTTAAATTCCTTTGGCTAGTTAAAATAACATTGCAAATTGTTCCCGCTCCAACAGCCTTATCAAAATCAACACTAATTTTCATATTAGTTTTTTCTTTAACTATAGTTGCTTTTCTATATAAGCAATCAATAATATATAATGGTTGTCAACCCCAAAATAAATAATATTATTTTTTACCATCAAAGTATAGAGTTGGCTTATAATAAAGTTAATTATTTCTACATATTTTGTCTAGTTTTGTTTTGGAATTTATAAAGTCGTTATAAGCAAGAAAAGCTTTATCACAATAATTATTGCCAATATCTAGATACCAATTCTCTTTTGGAAAAATTTCATTTATTCCTTTTTTAACATAAATATTTCTTACATTACAGTGATAAAAAACAGAACCATGCACTTCCTGATCAGCACGATTTTTTCTATTAGTTTGAAAACCTACCATTATAAAATCGGACATGTCAAATTGTAAAGTATTAAACTGATATTTTATATCAAAGTTAAAGACAGTTGATAGAGCAGGAATTTCTTTTTCTAAAAATTGCAAATAATCAAAACTAATATGAATTTTAGGGTTTTATATATTTTTTCTTTAATTGCAATGGCTGTGTTAGTTTCATATATAATACACCACATAATTCATAATTGTTGAATAACGATTTTACCTGGATCAGCACAATCTCTTTCAAATGAACCATCATCTTTATACTCTTGATGAACAAATAAGCAATTGCTATCAGATGAATTACGAATAAATGTAATTTTATAGCCACCCTTCCAATAAATTTCATTTTTATCATGAATAAAACCAAATAGATATCTAAGAAGATAGATAATTTCATTTGGTTTAACACTATGCGTAGCCTTTACTCGATAATAATCATCAACATAATTTAATTCTAAATCATTTTGTTCACCTGGTGATCTTAACACAGTATTCCCCACTGTTGACGTTATTCCTGGATTATCAATAGCTTCAATAATAGAAAATTATCAATAGCTTCAATAATAGAAAATTGAAATGAAAAAAAGTTAGAACAAACATCAATAATATCTGCTTTATCATATATTGCCTCATTTCCTTCGTTATCTCTCTTTAGTAAACGAAATTGCTCATAAACATAAGCATAATTTTGAAAAGAAAAGCCTTCGCCTATTCGAATTCGATTCTATTATTGCAAAAATTTAAATTCCCTCTAGTTTGATAAGTTTGGGGGAAAAGTTTTGTCTATCAAAGCTCTCAATACTTATATAACTCATTTAGAAGAATAAAAAAATATATATAAATGAAAGATTCGAAGGTTGTTTCTCGAATTAAACCTCTCATTGATAGTTACAAAAATTATTAAAAATATCATCACGAAGTGGGATATGAAAAAAATAACAAGCTAGATATACCTTTCATTCATGAATTACAAGATATCGGCGATTTAAGGTAGAAAATGTAACTGAAGAAAATAAAAAATTAATAAATACATTAGTTCCAGTAGCAGCAAAAATTTTAGATAATTCACCAACACCAGACGAAACAACATTTGAAAGAGAATTATTCCCAAAATCTCTTAACTTTGAAAAGCACATAGGAATTGCACCCATTAAAATTTTCATGCCTCCTGATTATGTTATAAAACTCTGGAAAGAAATTTCTGAAAAAATTGTTTTTTAAAACACCATATGGTTTACAAGGAGATGGGCATAAATTGAAAACTGGAGCTACAGAACTAAATATAAATAATGATAAAATATCTGTTAAAGGTAAAGAATATGCATTAACAGAATGGCTTTCTAATTTGGTAACAAAAAATAAACGAGCAGATCTTGAAAATAAAAAATCAATATTGCTGACTACGGAAATTACAAAGAAATTATTTCATCAACCAATGCCGCATTCCGAGGAAATGATCCAGAAAATAAAAAAAACGCAAATAGAAACGTATAAAAAACAACTTCAAGATCAGAGCCAAACACACCCAAAAGAACAATTTCTCCAAGAGCTCCTAGATCTGGATAAGATATAAAAAATACAACAATTTGCCAAAAGAATATGTTTGAATGTCCGATGTTAGAGATTTGGTCGACAGATTATTTGTTATTCATGGTGAATAAAATGCTGGTAATAACAATAATTACAATGAAAAAGTAAGCATAATGAATACGTTTAACAACAAATGTTCTGATTTTGTTATTAATAATCCAAAAGGAATTCCATAACTTACAAGAGTTATAAATGTATTTACACATTCATTTTGAAATTCTGAACATCATGGTGAAGGTATTTGGGCATCAAACAATTTAAATTTGCCCAAAAATGCATTTGCCTGGTTATAATTATTGTGGTCAATTTACAAAATTAAACGAAAGATTAGAAAGAGGTGACAATGGCATAAAACTAGATGAAGCGTGTAAATATTACGATATTGCTTATAGAGACCACAAAGACACAATGATGATACAATTTTACAAAAAAAAAAATTATTTTAGATAAGAATACACCAATTGACGAAAACATTGCTTCTGCTGCAGTTACCGAGATACGACACGACAAAGTTAATTTTCCATGTGGGTCTAACTACCGAAATGGTGAACAAATGAGTTTATGTGTACTCTCATTTAATGCTTGCATATATACTGTCAGTACAAGTTGAAATTGGTTACATTATTCCGTAGATATAACATGCTATACTAAAATGTTTATATGGGCGTTATTTTTTAATAAGCACCTGGGCTTCTTAAAACATAATCTGTAAATTTATATGGCGTACCACAGTATTGCTTGTTTGCCAAATTTGGAAGGAATTGGTTTATTGTTTCTGAGATATCACAAAACTTTGCTTCTTCATGTGGCACTATTTTACGTAATGGGTGGAAAAACTATGGCTGGACAAATTTGATTATTTTAATAGACACTGCCAGCATACAAAGGTAAGATGAAATTTGTTGCATGGTTTTGCACATGCAACATACTATTCTAAATTCCTTATTTGCCTGCCATTTAAAAAATATAAAGTGAATCTCTAAATCATGTCAGTTTATATGGCATATAGTAGTATTACTTGAGTGCCATATTTGGTAGGAATCGGTTAAATGTTTTGCGAGATGTAACATTAAAATTTTATTTTCGTGAGGCACTATCTAACAAAATGGTTCATAAAAGTGGCTAGGTATTGACACATTTAATGCCCATGAAAGATGATTTCACTATAGCATGTTTGATTGGAACTGGACAAAGAGTAATGGTGGTTATTGCAAATATACCAAAAATATTTATATAACAGCCATTTTTTAAATAATAGTCTTATATATTCCAATTGTAGAATAAACGTGGCCAACGAAAGTATTACTTATATGTCAAATTTGGCAAAACGAATTTTGTAGCTACGAAGATATGACATAAAACGTTATTTTTAACGTTGTGATATTTTTCAAAATTGCCAGTTAATAACAATATCACTATTTAATTCGTACAGCATGCATTGTCAACGTACCAAATTTGGAAAAAAAAATCGGTTAAATGGTTCCCGAGCTATAATGCAAAAGCTTGTACTTTTCAATATGCACTATCATACAAAATTGAAGTCCAATAACTTTATCGGTTCCTAGATTCAATTATTACATCATGCACTGCCAACATACGAAATTTGGTTTAAATTGGTTGAACGGTTCCCGAGATTAAATGGAAAAGGTTTATTTTTTTTCCAAATTTGGCCATCTTCCGAGATGGCGGATTAAATACATTATCGCTTTCGAAATTCAATGCTTATATAATGAATTGTAAATTTTCCAAATTTGGTTTAACCGGATAATTGGTTCCGAGATATAATATAGTACCCTAAAAATAAAAAAATAAAATTGTAGCAAGTTTCAAAATAATTAGGCTCTCGGCTTTTAAAGTTATTAAGGGGAAGGGTGAGTACTTACATTCCAGACAGACTACTGGGCGATTTAATAAGTCAATCTTTCGTTCGGAATGTAGGCAAAAAAAGGGGAGCGAGAAATCTTTAATGCAATCGTCATCACAGAGCTTTTGCGCTTCGCAATCAGATGCTAAAAAATCGCTATATACCATCGCAGTTGAATTGATGTTTTTTTTCCCTTCCGCGGTTTAATGATGAGTGACATTCGTATTTCAGGGATGCTAGAGTGGAGGTAATGCGGAAATGATAGCTGAGCGAGAATTAATAGGGTGAGCAGCGGGAAGACAGGAGGAGTTGGTGCTCGGCACCACAAGGCAACATCTAATGGAAGCGGAGAAGACTTCAAAAGGAAATCATGTAAGGTATTCCCATCCAGACGAAGCACAATTCATACGCCAGATACGCGGCTGCTTTTCACAGCACGTTACTCCTTCAGGGCGTCCTTTTGACGTGCCGTCTAAGAAGCAAACATGGCGTGTAAACGTGTAAAAAATTATTTTATTATTCTTTCTTGATATGTGCCCAAGGTCTTCATCCAATGATAATACGTGTAAAGGAATGTGTAAATGTGTTTATTTTAATTATTTGAAGACATTTGGTTGTAATGAAAGGTGGGCGTGTATTTTGCGGATTTAAATAGTTCATCCAGACTATATTATTTACATAAGAAATCACTGTGACAGAATTCAAGTTAATTTTTAAGTGTTGTGTGAGATTGGTTGAATATAAAACAAGTACATTTACTATTAAAAATATTTCCGTCTCGCACTTTCTTACACAGGTGTGTCTTAGGACACGTTTACACGGTGATTGTAGCTACCACGATAGTAGCTATCACGAAAGAGTGTGAAAGTAACTACGGCGATAGGTCCTGTTTACACACACTATCGAGACATACTGTGATAGTCAACCTAAAGAATAACGTGTCCGACAACACTTGTTTAAATACATTGGTAGCCCCTACATTTATATCATTTTGTCAAGAGGGTGATATTTGTTGGGGTAGTTAAATGTCGGGACAGAATATTAATGACATGTAAACATATATTATCCCCATGGTTTATTATATAGCAATAAATATGTTAAATTATGTCGTGCCATACCTATATGATAATATACGCCCTGTCATACCGCTGCATAGTGTAAGAACCGCGACAGATATTAACAGACTTTTGATCATTCTACAATGTTACTGTCAAAGTGAACGCATGTACAGATTTGTGACTCGCACTATCACGACAGTGATACTAAACGTTTTACACTACGATAGTTGTGTGTTCTGTTACGACAGTTACTATCTACTATCTAGCTCGAGCTGATATCGCGATAGGGCTATCGCGATAGGTGCGACGTTACCTATCGTGCAGGTTGCACGGCGATAGTAATGCGAGAGTATCTCTCGCGATGGAAACTATCGCGAACTTCTGTCGCCGTGTAAATGCGCCTTTACTGAAAGTCAATTTAAGTTCACTTCCAACTTGCCTGTAGCCCTGCTGAAGTTCTGCATTCAGGCCATTCCTCCACATCATGCAGGCAAAGCTTCACTAAGTCCAGAAAATTACACCAAAGTGACAACGCGCCGTGTTTAACCACGCTCAGTTTAATAATATTTTACATAATAACTATGCCTTACTAGGCATTACCAACACAACCAGAAGGTATGGCAAGAGTTTGGCTGTACAGATCGAAAGGAATATTCAGAATTGTACTTAAAATAACACGGTCTTCTTCTGGCAGACGTCTTCGAAAATTTCAGAAATTTGTGTTTTTCAACATACAAGCTCGATTGTGCACATTATGTCAGCGCGCCCGGATTTGCGATCAACGTCATGTTGCGAATGACGGGGGTCGAGATAGAGCTCCTGGCGGATTAGGACATGCAGATGTTCGTCAAAGAAGGAATCCGTGGTGGCGTGACCCAGTGCGTCAAACGACATGTGGTGGTGAACAACATATATGCACCAGAAACATATAATCCTAACAAGCCTTCCACCTTCTTACAGTACCTCGATGCACACAACCTGTGCGACTAGACCATGTCGCTACCATTGATAATACGCATGTTTAAGCGGGGCGATGAGAACAGTGACGTCATATTCGTACCAGGCGATGGGGTGACAGGTTACATCTTGGAGGTGGATGTCGAGTATCCTGCGACCCTGCACGAGGAACACTGTGATTTTCCATTTCTTCCCGTCAACCAGTGCCCACCAGGCTCGAAACAGCCAAAGCTGATGACAACGTTGGGAGATAAGAGCCGCTACATCGTCCATTACCGTAACCTCAAGCACGCTATGGAATATGGATTGAAGCTCGTCAAGATTCACCGCGTGCTACAGTTCCAACAGAATACATGGCCAAAGCCTTACATAAATCTAAATGCCCCAAAGCGACAGACAGCCACCAACGATTTCTAGAAATAATTTCTTAAATTAACATACAACGCATCTTTCAGCAAAGTAATGGAGAACGAAAGAAAACGACAATAGATGGGATCGGTGTCTAATGTGAAACGACTAAAGAAATTGGTGGCAAAATCAACATTTTTTGACGGGACGATTTAAGAAGATCTTTCCCTGATTCGACTGCAGCACGAAGCCATTCTTTTTTTTGACAACCCCGTATACGCAGGGTTCGCGGTGCTCGACATGTCCAAAACGCTGATGTACAGGTTCCACTTTGACCTGATGAAGGCCCGATATGGAAAATACATCGAGCTCCTGTATACAGATACGGACTCGTTCCTGTTCGAGATTAGAACACAGAACTTCTACGAGGACATAGTTTCGAACGCAAAAATTATTCGCAGAGTTTAACACCAGCGGCTATCCCACGAACTCCCAAAGCTTTTCTCCCACCAACAAGAATATAGTCGGCAAGTTCAAGGACGAGTGCGATGGGCCGATCATGACCGAATTCGTGGGGCTAAAGGCCAAAATGTATACATACAAATGGGCGGGAAAAGTCACAAAACGTGCCAAGGGAATTCGCAAATGCGTGGGGAAGAATAAAATAAAATTGGAAGACTTCATGGATGTTTGGAACAATCGTATGATCATAAGGGTGAAGGTCTACGTAATTCGCTCGCATCAGCATGCCCTGTATTCGGAGTGCATCAACAATATGACTATACGATGGACATAGGACAAGCGACTCAATTGTGAAGATGGTATACGCACACTTCCCTGCGGCTATTATGCTATTTAAGTTTCTTCCACATTTCGCAGTGTATGGTTTTTTTGTACATTTTGTATATAAAAGTATTCTGGTTTTTTTTGTGTCTGGTTTCTTGTACATGAATGTCCTCCGCAATTTAGTCTCTTTTTTCTGCATTCTTTACACGTGTTCTCCTTATTTGTGCATGTTTGTATATATGTTTAATGCATTCTTGTGTTATTTCTACATTTTGTCGTTGGTGATTTTTCTATATATTTTTTTCCTTTTTTCTATATGTGTTCTCTGCACTTGTATGTTATCCCTGTATTTTTGTACATGTGTTTCCCACATTTTGAACCATAGAGTTTCCTGAATTGAAATCTCATATTGTGTTTGTTTTCGGGTGACTGCAGCAAAATAAATTTTTTTGGGCAAGAATTGGTGCCTATAAAAATCGCAACCTGACTTCTAAAACACCTGTGTATCATATACTTGTGGATCTGGCGTAATTTTTTTTATATAAGAAAAAATATTAGAAAAAATATAATTTTCTCCAGGGTTAGAAGTGTTTGACGTGCAGCTCGTCCCGAGTCGCGGAGCCTTCTGCGTGGTTAAGACATGTACGCTGTAAGTTTGAGGAGAAGCAGAACGGCATAAGCAGCATAGAAGTCAATCATATCCGGAGATTAGGTAAGAGAGGCCTAGTTGGGGGAAGAGGGTGGCAGTCTGCCAACTAATTAGCGAAACCGAGTAATCGACTTACTAAATAACTAATAAAAAATAGGCGAGATCTGGTCGTGGTGGGACATCCGGAAAGGAATATTTTTTAATATATTTTTAAATAAAAAATGTATATATTTTTTAAATAGTGATTTTTATTTAATTTTTTAATTTTTTTTTTAATTTTTGGGAATTGTCTTGAGTTTATTTAGATTTTTTGGTTCAAAAACATTCATGTCATTGTGTACAGGGTCAAAGTTAAGGTCATTGGGACTTGGTAAGGTCAGAACAGAACAGAACATATCAAAATGGCGCCAGTACCTAGACGAAGGCCATAACTAGTCTCAGTTACTTGAATTTAAAATAAATTTATAAAATAGTCTAAACATAAATTTTTTCACGTTATAACATTTAAAAACAAGTTACATTTTAAAACTGAAGCTTAAAATTATTTTGTTAAAGTTTTAAAAAAAAGTTACTTTGTAATTTAAACGTGTCAAAAGTTAAAATTTCTCTGCCTCCACCCTTGAACCCTCAACCCGCCATACTCTCCGGAGACAGAGGGGCCTACGATTGTTGTTGTCGTTATGTGAGGTGTCCGTCGTGTGTTTGATGTTTGTGTCGGTGTTGTGTTGGTGTCAGTATAATGATGTTTGTGTAGGTGATGTATACTGTAAGTGTTGTTTCTTCAGTTTAATTTGTTCTTGTGTATATCTGTATTATTGATGTCTGTGTGGGTAGTTCGACATCAATATACTGAATACTATTGTTTGTACTGATACATGATGTATTATTTGTAAGGGCTCAAGAGGAATATTTAATAATTTAGTTTCTAAAATTATACTAACGGTAATTATTATTCATACACTATCTACTGTCTAGATTGGCAGGTTTTCTTTGATTCGTGATTACATTTCATAAATGAACATATTTATTGAAACCCCTGCCAGGGAAACATTACTACAGGAATGGATTGGTTAACAATTTTGAAGGATTACTACGGTGGACTTGGAAATATGGGGGGTCCGGGATCCGGGAAGGCAACGATTCGCCTGGGCGCTTGTCTAATTATTAAATTCAATATATATATTTTGTTATTTAAATTTTGAGGAAGGTCAAGGCCATGGGCAAAGTTGTTAAGGTAATGGGAACTGGGTCAACGTCAAATTAATGGGTCAAGGTCACCAGGTTCCAGTATGGCCGCCGATCGACCAGAATGACATAGCATGATGTTGACTGTGGCTCCGGACCCCCATCCCTTTGCGCCTGAGCGTAGATGTTCATGGGCCTACTAGATATTCCATCCAAATATATTACGTACTTTAAATTCAGGTTTTTGATTTCATGTTCCGAGAAATTACGAACTGCAAGAGCTTTCTATGGCTCTTAAGAACGGACGAGGTATAATGCCTAGCGTTACGGTCTCAAGTCAACAGTATGTCGTCCGCTGACATCACTGTATTCTTATTTCCCTTGTGAGGTTTACCTATTCACTCGTACTCACCGAGAAAACTTGTGCAATGCTACCGTACTAACACACTCATGCGGAAGGAAGGCCGGACTTGGTTTCCCATTGCAGACCATCATCATTTCGGTACTCCTCACTTTCCTAAAATTACTACAGAAGAACGCTGGAGCGATTGCGTGGTAAAATTCCAAAGCCGATTGCTTGCCAGTCCCAGAATACGCAAACAAATTGTCCAGTCTCTGAAAATCCCGCTGCTGGCAAGACGATACAGTACCAGTCCACCTGACGATTTCCGCTTTTGGGGCACGAATGCAGGGGAGCGATAAGGGTAAAATTGGCATGCGCATCAAGTGCTCCGTCGCCGCTAAGCACAAGGTTCAGAAATGGCGTGCAGGTTCGGCACAGTACAAAATTCGCTAAAAGACTTTAAGCGTTGAACCTACAATTTCACTGGCGGGAAATTTGTATCGAAGTTCAATGCAAAACCCATTATGAATTAAGCAAATATTTACCCAAAATAATATAAGTTTAATCTATTTGAAACTTTTCGAATTTTGCCATGTTGAATAGCTTCAAAACAGTGTATGCAAAACATGCGCGAAATGTTGAATGTTCTATTCCTCCTTAGTGTGGGATGCGATTTTTTTTTTCCTGTGCAAACGAATTGCGTGCACTTAAAATAGTTTCCACACGAAAAACGTATATTGCAAGCAAACCACAGACCAGTTTGCGCATTAGCTAGACAACCTAGAGACTTAAAGAGGAAGAAACCCCATTATTATTGAACTATTATTTTTTTACGAATCTTCGTTATGAAATTTTATAACCGGACATTAAAAATCAAAGTACGACATGGTATAGGCATATTTTTGGGTTTGTGCTGTTTCAGTTTCAATGTTGCCCCTAGTTGAACACGAATAATTAATTAATGAGAAAATGTGAAACATCAGTTGGATCGAAAAATAACTGTTAAAAAATGTTCCCTGTGACTTGACAAACTTCGTTTGCAAATATTGAATCTGTAATTTAAGGTAGAGGAAATATACGTCTATCCACGATGGCTGGGTTAAATCCGCATTATTCCCTATGTGACTGCCGCGCTGCTTTGGCTTTGGTGGCACACGCTTTTCTATCTCCTTGTTTTTCATGAGTTTCGTAATTTGTCCTTCTTTTCTAGGAACAATTATGTCTATTTGGCAAAACCCCGATGTTCAGTTCCAGTATTTAACCTTTAGCTTTCATTTTCTTGTGAAGCAATGCTGTTATCTCTGGCCACGGGTAAGCTCTCATAGTTACTGGGACTGCGGCAGAGTTTTGTCTATGCATTTATTTACGTAAATCAGTAACGTTTAAGATTTCGTTATTATTTGCATATTTTTGCAAAATTTGTTAGAGGCAGATTACTTTGAGCATCCTCAAAACTTTGTTTTTACGAAACAAATTTGTGTGCTTTTGTCACAGAATCAATCACTAGTTTTTTTTAAATACTAGCTAGTACAGAGTGTTTTTATTTACCTTTAAATATTTTATGTTTTACTGGTGAATTCTTTAGTATATATAATTTTCTTTAATTTTTTTGGCAAAACGAATTGTCAGTGGTGATGCCAGTCATTATGTCAATAGTTATACGATGTGGTATAGATAAAAAAAAAAGTTCCAGAATCATGCTTCTACAGGCCAAATGCATATTTAATTTTTCCGTACCTTGAAAGAACTTCGCAAGTTTTAAGCTGTTGCCCTTGTTTAATCTGTTATAATTTTGAAACTTGGTCGTTTCAGATAATCGATCATAAAAAATGGGGAAAGTGTGAAATGAAATTATACTAAAATTCTCCGTCCTTTGTATTTTCAAGTGTATCGGCAAGACGGCCATTGCAACTATACTAAAGAAAAGGTTAATAATTTAAATATTGTTTCACGGGATTCTGGTAACTAGAGCAAATTAATAATATAACAATTATGAAAAGATAAAATAAAAAAAATATATATATATACAAACGAATGGAACTAAGCAAGTAGTTAAAATGTAAAATTTTGTAAAGCAACTCCTGAATGATATTAACACTTATCTATTTATTTGAAGCTTGTTGAGCTGTTGTTTTTTTAATAAGTTTTTGTTTTGAAAAATAAATAAGTTGAGCCATAGTAAATTCTAAGGTGTTACTCGACCTACGTATACATTCATTAAAAAAATAATTTCATAACAACTGTAATCCTAATTGTATTCCACAAATTAGGTTTTGTATTTATTGTGTCATCCTAATATATTATTGGCAAGTGTTTTTACAATCATGTTTACAGCTGGCGTGAAACAAGTTGTATTGGGTTGCCGACCTGA
Organism: Dryococelus australis; assembly: GCA_029891345.1. Taxonomy (NCBI): domain Eukaryota; kingdom Metazoa; phylum Arthropoda; class Insecta; order Phasmatodea; family Phasmatidae; genus Dryococelus; species Dryococelus australis. The sequence continues at coordinate 127,700,435 of CM057002.1, forward strand.
CCTAGGGTTATCCTTTTCTCTGCTTTCATTCAACTCTGTGACGCACACCCGCGACAATCAGATCTGCGCGGTGCTTTCGGCATGTGGTGTTGTTGTTGGGGGCCGAGGTAACTGCAGGCTGCGCTACACTGCCTCATCACCAGAGGAAGTTCGAAACAGCCAGTCTCAGTTCGAGTTCAAGCGGCTGAAATGGCGGCTCGTGTGTGAGAAAGTGGCGCGAGGTAGAACTTGCGCTCTCCAGGAGCCCAATTAAAGACGCTTGCAACGCTCGCTTGTGACTCGGGACTTCAGGAAGCCGGCTCTTATTAGCTCCGACAGCTTCATCGTCGAGGCGACGTCCGACTGTAGGTTTGACTGATTTGATTTATAGCTACGTTCACCGGCGACGCCATTCATAAAGAAGAGGCGTCGTGCGCCGTAAAGGGCACGTCAGTTCAACGACGCTCTAGACCGAGATCATATTTCAAGATGTTCATCGTGGTTCCTACCGCCCAGATAAATAATGCACAGCACCTTGAATAAAACTCGCAATCAAGATGTTCAGTAAGGTATGAAACAGTTATAGACAGTTATATGTGACGCGCTAGATTCAAATAGTTGCGCATAATGCAGTAAGTTATACTATAGGCAAACATGCATATCAACGAAGAATGTTGTCTATGGAAGAGCACAGTGCCCTAATTTGCCAAGGAATTGCTTATAATTAAAATGCTAAATATTTATTACATATTCATTAACAGTTATACTAGTTTTTGATGACCACGTTTGGGGTATATCGAAAACTTTGGTCCGAGTATTCCACAGTATAATTTTCTGATTGTCACTGGAAGGCATACGTAATGAGATATATTTTCTTGGTATTATGAAGTATATATTTATGCAAATATATATTTACCTACACAAGTAAAAATAGGTCAATATGTACCGCGGACTGGGCTAATAGAAAAATCAATTTTCTCAAAGATGAACACTCGAGTGTACATTTATGTTTAGCTGCTTTTTGTCAGTCCCTAGCATGACTAGTATGGTTCACTAAGAGCATATTATAACTTTTTTCAATGTATAATTTCTCAATTGAATGATTGCATACTTATGCAACGTTCTTTTTACAGTAACAATAGATAATCGCTACTCCGTTGACTTACAGCTACCCAGTAACAAACTTAAACAATACGGTGGGCTTTTCCAATGCAGTCTATGGCTGTGTCTGAATTAACCACCTTGCGCCCTTATCCACATGCCTTGTGCTCTTCGCGAGATATAATCCCCTGTCCCCTTCTTGAAGAAGTGCGCGTCTCCGAGTTCGAACGCCTTTGTTCGTTTATATATCGATTACTCTAAACAGAGATCCATAAGTTTCGATTCTCGACCACATAAGTACGAAAACCCTTAAGTGGTAACGACTTCGTAACAGTTTGGGCAAACTCTAAATAGTCTCCATCGTACGAGCATCGAATGGCCTGTTAATCCATCGGTTAGCCTATCCGATAGATCGTCGCCATATTTTTAGTTTCCCCGACAACGAAGGGTGATCCACGGCATGTACACTTTATTTTTATTTTTTTTAAATTCAAAGTGCAATGCTGGGATTCGAACTCACGACCCTTGTATCAGGAGTCTAGAGTGCTAATCACTACGCTACCAGACCGTTGTGTAAATGAGGTTGGCTTTTGGATACATTAAGTTGTTACAATGTATACATTAAAAGTTTTTTTTTTAATTATTATAATTTAATGAGCTTACATACGAATATAATCGAATTCTCCAGCTGTAACGTAGCTATATGAAACACTATGCACTAAAGGGTTAAAGGCCCTTGGCACTTGGATTCAGACACGGCCTTTACCAACACGTAAATGGTAAGTAGGAAACGAGGGACTGTATTAATTCAGGCTCCTGAATTTGGTAAACGTTAGTTTCCATTTCGCTGTGCTCATAGAGTCTACATCAAGTTTTTCATCAAACTGTCACTTAAATCTCTATTGTTTCCTCATTTCATAGACTTCCGATACCAAAAGTTTGGAATTTGCAAACAAATTTCCAGGCTGTGACTGAAATATAGAATTACGTTTTTAAGTTACCTTTAAATTATAGCGTTTTGATATATTTTTTTTGTTCAAAAAGGGATCAACTTTAAACCATATAATCTATATACTATGGTTTTAACCTTCAATATGTACAGATATTAACGAAGTTATAATTATGAAACCTACGTTTACTCGTAACAGTACGGATAGAGGATGGGTTCTCAAGAGTCGCAAATGACAGCAGCAGCGTTATTTCGACACGCCTTTGAAGGACGCTCGAAGGATTGGTAAACACGGCAGCAGGCCGAAATTCCCCGTGTGGCCCGAACCGAACACGGGAACGCATTCCAACCACTGGAGCATCTGGAGGACAAGCAGCAAATTACGACGCGAAATTGCAGGTTCTTCTCCGCCGGAGGACTTCTCGCTGTTGGCCAACAGACACACTTCTTCGGGAGCAAGGACGAACACAAAGTGACGTCGGTGAGGAGCAGCGAGGGATGCGAGCGGTCAGCCGCTGCCGACTTAGGCAAAACGAAAAGAAAACACAAGTGAATGCCGCAATTAGGCGGAGTGCCCGGGCCCTGTGACGTAACGTGCTAATCTCCCTATCACGAGGAGCCTAGTAGTTGTGTAAATAAGATGATGCCTTCTACGTCTGTTCCAACCAGGCTCGTGTATAGCTATTCACGGTAAAGTGAGCACTTTTCAAAGCCCTCTCATTTGGAATAATGAGTCAATAAATATATATATATATATTTTTATCCTTCGACGCTAACTTCCGAGTGCGGTGGAATACACACACTGTGTTAATTACTTACGTGGCAATATTAATTTAAGAAGGTAGTAATAGGATAAGAAATAGCTGAAAGGAAGAAGTAACTAGGGCCTCAAAAGTGTTCACTTTACAGTGAACAGCCTATAGAAGAATTCGTAAAAGTGTGGGTAAGAAGGGGGGGGGGGGTGTTTAAATCCAGCGAGGATATAAACATCTTACGGAGGCATTGGTTTTAATAATTTTAATTTAAAAAAGTTTTAAAAATGTTGCACTTTAATCAATGCTTATTGTATTTCGTAATAACTGAATCGCGCATTTTTGGCAAAATCGTTAATACAACCTCGTACGAAGATTCAAATGCAGAATCGTTTCGACATTAATCAAATTTTCTGCACAATACTATATGTATTTATTGTAGGAGTAATATATATATATATATATATGTGTGTGTGTGTGTGTGTGTGTGTGTTTGTATCTATAGCCCAGCCAAAGTTGTATTTGGTGATTCACGTGAACTATCATATTATTTTCGCCCTTCAATATCCCATGTTAGTAATGTAACTGCGAAGATGAGATACATTATTTAATCCGTAAGAGATAGGTTAAAACCACTTAAATTCCTCCCTTATATAAGACCATTGTTCCAAGAGCACATGAACCTCGCAGAAATATCGATTTCAGCCGCATAAATAGGAAAGTTAAGTTAATTTTCCTCACGTGACTTCCTGTTACTATCAAGAAAAGAACGATAATTCATTTCAGTGATTCAGTTGCCGTACACTAGATTAAATATCTGACTAGAATTTCCGCTTACAAGGAAATTAATAAAAAGACACGAATTTTGGGAACTAATTTACAGCCACTTAGAATTCTCAGTTATAGTCTATTCGTGGTTTCTTCACACGTTTTGAATCAAACCTTTGAAAAATCACCCCATGTATGGCGTGTTCAGATATTTCCTACATACGCTATGTGTCACAGGCGTTTTATTCCTCCATCAGCATATGACTATCTTATTTTTCGTTAAATTGAAGTATTGCGTATATTTTATTTACAAATCATAATATACCATTTATAATAAATACAAATAAAAACATTAATAAAACATGTGTGTTGGTGGTGGTGACTATAGGGTGTTCACGGAAAACTGAGCACTTTTGAAGCCCTAGTTGCTTTTTTTCTTTCAGTGATTTTTTTATCCTTTAACCACCTTTTTAAATAAATATTGTCATGTAAGTAATAACCACGTTTGTATTTTCCACCGCAGTCGGGCGTTAACGTCCAAGGCTGAAATAAAATACATCCATTTATTATTATTATTCCAAATGAGAGGGCTTTCAAAAATGCTCACTTTACCGTGAATAGCCTATAGTAAGAAACAGTTTTCATGCAAAATAGTATTACAACCGCGTACACACGAATTCAGTGAGTTGTACTTCCATGTAATATTCTAGACTTAGTTAATTAAAGTTAGTCTACACGAGAAGGAGGAATATCCTGGAAGCAGAACTTTAGCAGGGCCTCAGAAAAGTGAGAAGTAACCGTGAATGGATTACATTTAGATACTCTGGTCACAATTGTTTATTCGCAGGTTGGTGCTACGAGAAGACGCTTTCTCATTCACTAAACTTATTTACACGTGATAACGTGATACGGTCAGAAAAAGGGGCCACAGTGGTGTAGCGGGTAGACTTCTCTCCTCCCACCACGGCGAACCGCGCTCGATTCCCGGCGGAGTCGCTCCCGAATTTCCTCGTGTCTGAATCGGCGTCTGTCTATGCCGCTAGTCGGCGGGGTTTTCTTGGGATCTTCCGTTTCCCCCCCGCTCTTGCATTTCGGCACTTCTCCATACTCACCTCACTTCACCCTCACAGGCTCTCAAGACCTAGATATTTAGAGACACCCACATCTCTCCACTCCACCCTACTCCAATCGACGACCACAATACAAGCACAAGGTAATTACATGCCCATTTCCGAATGTCTACAGGGTTCCCATACTAAGGTTTCGTTGCTGTTTCGGGGTACTCAAAAAATAATACATTTCATAAAAAATACATTTTTGAGTTGTCGAGGTCTTTTAAAATTCCTTTATTATGGAATTATTCTGCAACACCCAAGGCTCAAGACTTAAGACTCAATACCCTTGACCCAAGACTCAAGTCTCAAGACCCTTGACCCAAACCCTTGACCGGAAAAAATAGAAAAGAAATAAATTTCAAATGTTTGGGCATAATGGTGCCCGGAGCCGAAGCCGGCACCATGCTCTGTCATTCCTGTCTTTCAGCGGCCATGTTTTTACATCGCCAAACCACCATATTAAATCCAAGTGACCTTGAAATTGACCCTTGACCTTGAACCTGTGTCCTTGTATGAACATGAACCCAAAAAAATTCAAAATCCCCAAAAATAAAAATATATCTTTCCCTCCCCTTCGAAAGTTTCTCATTCGTTAATTTGTCAGCACGCCTCCACCCCCCCCCCTTCCATATTCATTCTGTTGAATGCACTCCACCAGCCATACTGGTTTTTTAATTGACCATTTGTTTGCTTTTTTTATCACATAGGTAGCACTAGCGTATTAATTTTAGAATTCGTCATCAGGCAAGCTAGCGATTTAGCCACCAAATGGTAGCCATATTTGTTTACCTTTATTTTAAGTATAGGTGGTGCTGTCTGCGCCTGATATAATTGGATTCTATTTCCAATACCTAAGTGGTACTAATTTCTCGATTTAGTTACCAGGCGAGCTGACGAAACAAACATTTTCTCACGCTCGGTCATGCCATGTTCACCATATCTGATTCCATATTTTTCTTAGTTACCGTCTTCTCATTCTCTGTCATTCCTTATTAATTTTGACACCACAATTAAGTCACCTGTGCTCCACCCACCATCTTACATTGTATTCGTGATCTGTCATTTCACTCGATTTAGAAGCCACCCCCTTGTGCCCCACTTGGTTATCTCATTCTACTGACAAAAATAAACACATCTCTTGTATTTCGGCCATGTTATTGGAAGAACATAAATATGGAAGAACAAGCACATTGGTAGTGCAGAATTCTTCGTGTTCATGACAAGCAATTTCCGAACCAAATTTTCGGCAAAAATCACATTACACTTATTTATTTAGACAAACATTTGTTAAAACAAATATTTTATAAAAAGTATTGTTTGTTTTACATGCCATTATTCACATTATATAGGAAGTTAGAAGAGAAATTTCGCAGATTATGTGGAGGAAATGTTTGGGGTAAATTTTATTAGTCTCATTAATATCCATAACATACAGCAGCCTGTAGTAGAGCATGTAGTTGGCCGCAGAAAACTATACGAAAATATTTTTCTACCGAATAAGGTATGTTATAAATCACTTTATGTGAATAGGCTATTCACGGCAAAGTGAGCACTTTTTAAAGCCCTCTCATTTGGAACAAGTCACTAAATTAATTTTTATTTTAGCCTTAGACGTTAACTCCCGAGTGCAGTGGAATATACACAATGTGATCATTACTTACTTGCAATATTTATTTAAAAAGTATTTAAAAGATAAAAAAAAAAGGACTGACAGGGAAAATAAACTAGAACCTCAGAAGTGCCCACTTTACCGTGAACAGCTTATAACGATCGAGGCAATGTAGAAGATTCAGTAAATTTGGCGTTTAATCATGAGTTTATGTGGATGGTAACGGAACTAGACAAACGTAATAACTGTAGTATCTGTAATGGCCGGCGCACAAACCATTTGATGTAGATACGAGCATGAGTTTTCTAGCTATTTGTTCATTGGCACCAAACTGAAGTTTCTCTGGAAACTAGCGGGTTCGTACTAAGGAAAACTGTATACAATTACTTACATCTCGTACCGTACTGAACGTAAATAACGTCGTATATTCTTCCACCTTATGTAAGATTAACATTGTCATGGGACTCATCAATTTATTCATGCGTCAGTCAAGTGAAATCATGAAATTATTAGAAAAGTATATATTTAAGAAATCTGCTCAAATTTTTCATTTCGATTCATTAAAAGCGCAGAAAGAGAAAGAAATAATTTTAATGATCAGAAATGGTCGTCTAACACTTTTTATTCGACGTTAAGATACGGAACTACTTGCCATCCATCGTTACCAACTTTACTGGACGAATGTCACACAGTGTGCCCGTTAAAACACATGCAGTTAGGGGCAGTACATTTTTTCTAAGGTTGATTTCAAAAGTGCTCACTTTATCGTGAACAGCCTTTATCAGTATGTCCTCAACCATATTTATGTATTTGCAAATCTTTTCAACTCTTATTAAAAGCTTTTCGACTTCATTTTTTCTTAATTTTTAAATCTAAAAAAAATAAAAAAATAAAAATTAAATGAATTATTTAATACCCAGTTTCTTAGTCACTTTAAAATGTTTGGTCTTACATACATTACGTATTTTTCAGTTCTAGTCCAGTGTTGTGTGAACGATATATTCCACCTCTCTTTTGTTTCGATATCCGTGGTGCACTGTTCTTGTTAGTTTGTCTTTTATCCGCTTCTTTATTTGCTTGTACTGAGTGAGATGGCGGCACGGTAACACAGTAAGACTCGAAATCCGGAGGACCCGGCTTTGATTCTCGATCCGGGGCTCATTAACTCAGTTTCTCGTGGATATTGAAGTAATTAATGCTGGCAAATATTAGGATTGTTCGTTAATAAAATCTTGATTGTATTCTTCTGGATACTGTTTTACCGAGCAAATTTCCCTGTCTCTTAGGACCTCGCCGTCGACTGAACCTTAAGCTGTAGGGTCTACGTACAATCCCTTTTCAGCAACATACATCACTTACTAAAGATGAGTTCCCATTAAATTTGCCGAATAGGTAAAATTCTGAAATTTTTAGCTTTATAACATATTTTCCACTTAGCTACTTCAAAAATAATATTTTTGAAAACGGGCGTCTGATTTTCGTAAAAAAAAAAAAACCCCCATGGCTAAGAGTATTTAAAATCACTTTATCACAGACCTCGCATGGTGATTAGATGATTTTAATCGTACGTGTCCTAGGTATATCCGGGTCCAAAAGCTAGTGAAAAAAAGAAATGGGGCATGAGCTCTGGAATATACAGTTTTACAACTGTATGAAAAATATTTCACTTAAATAATCTTGGAACGGGTTTCGCTTTCCCGTACTGTATTATAATATACCACTGTATAGATATGTTTAGGTGTATACACAAAAGTATTAATTTATTGATGTATATACAAGCATATATGTATACATATGTATATACACATCGACAAACATTGAAGTCTGGCCTGAGTGAAAATATTTGATCAGAAAAGAATGCCTTTACTTGTGAAATAAATACAAATCTGTGCCCCTGGCCGCTTTAAAAAGTATATTTTTTAAGGACAGCTAACTACACAAATAATTGTAATAATATGGTACATTCATTAACAAAACAAGGCAGTCAATATTTCGTAAGATATATTTCAAGAATGCTTTGTCAGCCATAAATGGTAAAATCTTATATTTATTATAGTATAATATATATACTTCTTGTAATATATGACTCTAAATATATACATGTAAACAAGCATATATTAATGTTCACGTATGAATATATGTAGGTATACACACATGTACATATACATGTGAGTATTAACGTCGACTTACATAAACACACACACACACACACACACACACACACACACACACACACACACACACACACATATATATATATATATATATATATATACACACACACATATATATATATATATACATGCGTAGGTACATTATACATAAACACGTCTTCATGTTAACACTCGCTAATTTTATTAGCTGTAACGGTGGTGGGGCCTCAGTAGCTGAGCGGTTAGCCTGCTCGCTTCGCACCAAGACGCACCGGATTCAATCCCCGGCCGAGTCACTCGCGGATTTTCGCAAGTGGGAATCATCGTGCCGGACGATGCCTCTGGTCGGGGGGGGGGGGGGCTTTCTCGGGGATCTCCTGTTTCCTCCGCTCATTAATTCCTGTGCTGATCCATTCTCACCTCGCTTCACCCTCATCGGCTCTCAAGACCTCGATATCAGAAGCCTCCCAAATCTCCTTACTCACTCTCTCACCCGTTACGTTGGAGAGAAACATTTGTCCATAATAAGGTGCACATTATTAGATCAAACTACTGATCTGGTGTGCCGAGAGAAACGTGGTCCAGTCATGAAAAGTCAAATAACGTTATGTGCTTCACTTCTGTTGAAACTGAGGCCGTATCCGAATTGGCAGATTTTGCAGACAAACTGATCACGTGACCCGATTTTTTTATACGAAAATGGTGACTAATTTGGTAATTTGGTAATTCGTATTTTGTATCTAGCGGTGTTAGCAAAAATACAAAATGACAAAATCAGTGCCATGTTGGTTTTTAATCGAAAAAACACATGCGCTAATGCGTCAATAAAAAGACTTTTAAAACAAATAACTGTACATAAAATACACTAGGAAAATTTTAAAAAGCAAGTAAGAGTTGTGCTTTGTATATAAGTATGCAGCACAAAAATCTTAAAAAGCAAGTAAGAGTTGTGCTTTGTATATAAGTATGCAGCACAAAAATCTTAAAAAGCAAGTAAGAGTTGTGCTTTGTATATAAGTATGCAGCACAACAATTTTAAAAAGCAAGTAAGAGTTGTGCTTTGTATATAAGTATGCAGCACAAAAAATTTTTAAGTCGTTCTTTCATAATTTAATTCTTTTTTTATTTATTATCGTATTCCTAGTATTCCAGTGATGATTGCAGAAACATTACGTGTGTCTTAAGTATTTAGATATAAATATTTTACACTGTAATTTAATAATGTGTTGTCGCGAGCGCTAAACAAGTGACTATCGACAACGTCCGAATTCATATCTAACAAATTAAGAACGTACAAAATTCCGAAATAACGAAATTTGTCATTTCGGACACGGCCTGAATGAGCTGGCAATATTTCCGGGTCCATAATCTTACCACACACAAGGTGATGAGACACGTCACTGGTCCATAATCTTACCACACACAAGGTGATGAGACACGTCACTGGTCCATAATCTTACCACACACAAGGTGATGAGACACGTCACTGGTCCATAATCTTACCACACACAAGGTGATGAGACACGTCACTGGTCCATAATCTTACCACACACAAGGTGATGAGACACGTCACTGATAGGATGAGTAAGAACTGCTGTAGTGCGCGGGTGTCGCAAGGACTCCTCGGACTTGGGCGATGACGGGAGATCTGACGGACCGTCGGCCGCAGGTAGGAAGTGGCGGCCACGCAAATGTCACGAGGCCAGCGATAGGAATCTCTTCAGCGACACACCTATGCCCGGTGGCGCCAACATCTTCCCCGATCCGAGATCGAATGATCATAGTTCCAAAAATAAGAATCCAGTTTGATCTTGGTTCCAATGTTAAAGTGTCGCACAAACGAAATTTCATGATTTTGGATCTCCGATTCGACAATCGTGGTTCCAAAGTGAGAGATCGATTTTAAGTATGAGACAAATTTTGCTATTGGTTCGCAATATATATGACGTCATGGAAGTACGCGTATTTTTCATAATAGATAGAACTAGATGTTTTAAATGAATTATGGTTGTACGAATTTTACTGAATAATATTCAAGTACTTATAAAGTTGTTTTAATTTCCCAAGAAAACAATCGAACGTAGATCTATCTGTTGGCGTATTTTCAAACTACATTTGTCGACGATGGCTGCTGAGCTCGGATCGAGTTTTGGAACCGCCAATTTCGGCGGTTCGAAATGAACCTCATCTCGATCTCCAGTCCAGTTCTGGACTGGAATGGTGCAAAAGTTTTCTGTGCCGATCTTAGATCCGATCTCGGATATAGTTTCGAACCACGAAGGTGCGACCGGGCATTAGCCCGTCACCCCGCGATACAACCAACTGCCGGCGTCACGGGCGAGGCGGACCGCACTCACAAAAACCACCCTTCCAGACTCTGCAAGATTAACTCATCTCTTTTGAAAGAACCTCCATAAGGGCCCCGCCCGCCTGCATCGTTTACACCTTTATTGGCCGAGAAGCGAGGGAGCTGTAAGATTACACTGTGTTATGATTCAGTTGCTATTTTTGACGCGAATACATTTTTTAATTTGCTACCATAGTGGGAGGCAATCCAGAAAATCCGATGATAATAAAATCAGAGGGCATAGTTTGGCATCGCAGCGCCGAGTATATCACCTACATTCTACTCGATGGCCAAAGAATCAAAGAATATGTTACATTGAGTGAGGAATGCGAAGCATTGCGCGCGGCGGATTGTGATGGCCGCGAAGGGGGGCGGGGGGGGGGGGGGGAGAGGCGTGCGCTGCAATTTCGAGTTCGTTTCGAAGCGTCTCATGACTCCCGCGTAGTATAACTTTTGACTGGGGGAAACTACGACGCTCGTTTAAGATTCAGTCGCCAGCTCTCGTCAAGATCAATCGATTGCGTGTATGAAAACATTTGCGTGGCGTGGTTATGGTGAAATTGTATGAGTTTAATGTAAAAAAAATAAAGAAAACTTAACACAATGTCGGCCTATACTCGTCATAAAGCTAAATCGAAATTCAGAAATCGTATAGGATACGGTTGGAAAGAGCACCTCAAAAGCAATCCAGTGATACCCATATAACAGTAAAGCGGAGCCGGGAACACCAAAAACACCAAGGCGTCCAAGCGCGGCGACGTATTCGCGCAAAACAAACGGCCGTGTCCCCAACACAGCCATACACCCCTTTTTTTTTTTGTGTATATTTTGTACCAGGGGCTAGGGAGGATTTATAGTATTATGAGGGAAGAATTGCAGTTAATTATGAAGACAGAACAGATATTTAATACTTACAGTTTCTAGGAGTTTGAGTAAACACAAGCTATTGGCGAGTAAGGTCCTTATCAATGACAAGATATTACAAACCTGAATCATATCGTCACCGTAGGCCGAGGGTTTATTCGGTAAACTACGGGCGGCCTGCTAAGCTGCATCTTGATGGCTTCGGTCTCTGACTGACAGAGTGCCGTCGCCGCTACGCGCAGGGCTCTGTGCTAGTGCAATGTTCGCGTAGTGCTGCGTGTACTTACGGGACTTTCAGAGGTGAACATAACATTTTATTTATTAAAAAAGTAGGTAGCAAAGTTCAATACAGACTGCTATAGGCTGTTCACGGTCAAATGAGCCCTGCTTAAGATCTACTTGTATAGATGTTAGTAGTACGAGCATGTATGTTCTGTGAAACTTTGTGCAAGAGTGGCCAAACTCGAATTTGGTACAAGAGTGTATTAAGTGCCTAATTAGCATATACAAATTATATTAATTAATTGTTTGAGTAATTGCCTAATTAATTAGATTAATTAAAAAGTGAATTTTAATTTTATATAATTCTTTGATATCTAAAAAATTTGGTTAATTTATTCATGTCATAAGGGTCATATTGGCAGAGCAGGTTCGATGTTGACTCTGTGAGGACTCGAGCTGACTGACCAGAGTATCAGATTGTAATTGTTTATATAGGAGTTAACATTGGTGTAAGAGTGATATAAGGGACATTTTAATTTTATTTTTGTGACTGATATGCAGAGTATGCTACATGTGGGGCCATTCTGTGACAGCAGGCAAGTGAGGTGTGGATGGAGCAAGTCAATGCATATATGTTCTGGGACACTTCATTAGCATGACATGTGGATGGAACGAGACCACACATGTCACTTCTGGCCCACCAGGTGAGTGAGATGTGGATGGAGTGGGAGCATGTGTCTATGTTCTAGTCCACTATGATTTATGTTCAAACAGCCAGATGATATAAGTATGAATCATTAAAAAAAGTTACTTTAATCACATAATGTACACAACAAACCAATAAACTGAATTTAATAATGCAATTTAAATTAAAATCAATGAATGTTAACTAAATTCATTAAACAAACAAAATGCCGAGCTAACACAATAAAATGAATTACTACTCACAATTACTCCAGATTCTCCCTCCCCTAACAAAGATCCCCTCCCAACAATTGTAAACATACTTTAGTCACTTCACCCTCATCGGCTCTCAACACACACATAGAAATGCAAGCAAGGAAAGCCTTACAAAAATCAATGTATATGCTAGGAAAGTAATCATAATAACTTACCACCCAAACAATAGGAATGATTGCACAATAATTGTACATCAATTCCCCATCAATGTCGATAGCTTTATTAAATGAATAACACATGAAATATTATTTAAATAATTTTTTTTTAGTATAAAACCAATTTTCAAAACATTGTATTGCAATATTTTAAGATCCTTATTCTTCACTCACGAGTTGTGTACTTTTGAGAATCCTCTCCATCAAACGAAGGACCTATACTTTTCCTTTTTAATGAGTTTATCAACCAAATATTTGTTTGGAGAAGAAACTTTTTGCAAATCATGTCTGTAAAAACTGTCTTTTATAGGTTCTCCATCATAGGTTTCTAGGTAATATACTCTGGGAAAAGAATTTATAAATGAAATAATTTTAAATATTTCTTAAGACCAATTAACAGTGTAATTTTCTCAAAGATTCCTTTCAGCTCAGACACTCATACATACATACCAACTTTAAAATTTGTTTTTTCTCTTGTCAAGCCCTTTTATACTATTATACAGAGTTTTCCTCAATCTATTGTCCATAATCTTTTCAGGAATCATTTTGATAGTTCTATGATATCTGGAATTATAAAATTTTTTACTATTTCAGGCAAAACATCGACACAATTATAGGAGCCTTTCGACGTGAAATGCTCATATGTTAGCAGTTTCAAGGTGCTGTTAAACCTCTTAAAAATACTAGATTTAATGTCTGAATATTTTACATAATGACTGGTGCTATAATATGTCATTAGTTTCTGAAAATAAATGTTAAAGAACTCAGTTCCTTTGTCGGTTTGGAGTGAATTTGGGGTTCTTTCTTACATAAAGATCTTCATTGCATCGCTAACCTCTTCCCCTGTATTGTTACTGACAGGTTTACCCCAACTATATTTGGAATTAACATCTATTACAGTTAAAATATATTTGTATCCCTTATTGTATAGTGAAAGAAGTGTTATTTCACACAAATCAGCTGAAAAAAGATCATTTAATTCTTTAGTAACCACACATCTTCTAGGAATGTTTATTCTTGGAGGTGCATGAAGCTCTTGAGCAATATTACATAACTTATTTGGTAATATAACCATCTCCAGTCAATTCTTCAATAATATAAACAATTTCGTTCATATGTGAATTATTCCCCGAATGTCTCGAAGTGATGAGAAGTTTTAATTTATCGACCAATTCAGTAGGATTGTTACGATATACACATTGAAACCAATCACCAACTTCATCTTTATATATTCCACTTCCAACAATATTGCTTAATAAATTAAGTTTCTGGTAATTTTCATCATCATCTAAAGGTATATGTGCATTTGTGCGACAAACAAGATACTTATATATTTCCAAATCAATATCAGAATAACTATTATAACTTTTTAAAATAGTAATTCAAACAATCCTTCACTAACACCAGTTACATAATCACCTACTTGAATTCTATTCTCAGGCAAAAACTTAATTAACGCATCTCCTAGAAGCCATATATTTCCATAATGATATACACCAAATATTGTATCGCAAATAGGCGAAGATAGTTTAATAGCTAATTAACATTGTGTTAGTTGAGACAGCTTTTTATTCTTTATAGGTTCTTCTGATTTAATTTACAATGGTGGTTCATTAAACATATTTAGCACAGAATGAAATATATCCATTCTGTTTGTAACAGGTTTAAATGTTTCTTTTTTCAAAACATCCCATTCCATTCGAGCATGTTTAGCTTGTAAATATTTCGCGTTTACAGCAGATATAACTTAATGTAATTCTGAAGCAAAGTCAGACATTTTTCTTTATTCTAATTAACTTTCAAATTATTATATATAAATTAAGTCGATGTTATTTTAGAGGGGGTATTAGGTCGATTAGTAGTGATTTCAAATCATCAATTTGCTTTTTCACTTAATTTGCATAGCTTAACCAGATGTTATATTGATCAATTCAACACCTATGTATTGCAACATTTGGTCCATTTGTGTATGAAATTGTTTTGTAATTGTACTGCTTACCATTTCATTAATTAAATTTTTTTAATGTTCCAAACGTTCGTCTGTTCTAGTTTCTATATTTTGCAATTGAATTGTCACATTTCTAATATTTCTGAAACATAACTAATATAATTAGAAACTTTTATAATAGTTTCACTTATATTCATTAATTTCTCTTGCATTTCGATTGATTGCAATTTAAATATGTTTGGTGTAATGTAAGTTTTCCACATAATATTTATTTACCACACTGCTATCTTTCACAGCCATACCCACATTAAGTAGTACATATCCATTCAAATCACAATTCCCATCGCGATTTCTCATTAAACAGGCATTTAATGATTATGTTTTATATTGCTATGTCCAAACTTTGAAATACTCATTATTTTTTGTCAGGAAGTAAAAAGCTGTCAAATCTAGACCTGTATTTCTTTATATAGGGGAGAGGTGGTATAATTACCAGAAAACCATATGTGTTTTTTCCAACAGGAAAAACACATATCTTTAAATTTTGTAAATGCCATATCGCCTAAAATGTGATCATTGTAAACATGTTGCAGATTCATAATGTCAATTTTAAACACAATTAACATATTTGCATTTCCGAACAAATTATGTTTTGTTATATGTGCATAACTTTGGGACAGACAAAAACAATAGACATTTAAATGTCTACCAAAACTAAAGTATTGCCATATTTCACCCTGTGGTTCGCACCAAACATCGTCAAATATACACACAGAATCGGGTAATGCTTCATTGGGAGACATATTGTCTTCTTTATTTGTAAAAGGGAATTATCACATTCCTTCAATTAACGCAAAATAGATGCTAATCGTTGATATTTCTCTTGTATAAATTTAGAAAACACTTATACATTTTCAAATTTAAGTCTGTTTGGATGTTCCAACAGCGACATAATAACACACGTGTTTCCACATGAAGAAGGACCGCTTGTATGCAACGTATCTGTGATGGTAAAAGAATTCCATGTTTCTGTTCAATTACATTTTCTTTGTATTTACAAATACCAGGATATAAACATTTTCTTTACCACCTTAATTTCTACAGTATGAGGTAACATACTATTGCAAATACTATAAATGTAGGTCTATACATAGGTTCGCATTCAGTAGAAAATAATGACCTGTACTAAACATAACAAAAAAGATGTGGAGTATTGAAAACATTAATTAACAAATTACCGTTTGAATTTCATTTACCAAAATGCAATTATTGTAGACCCCATACTAAGCTTTCAAAACATTTGGCACAAAACGATCAAGAAATAAACACTTTGGATAACGCTTGTAAAGAACACAATATAGTATATGATCGAACAAACAATTTGGAAGAAAGACATAGTGAATACAATTCTAACTGATGAAGCAGTAAATATCAGGAACAATCTGTCTACATCTGCATGCAAGAAGCTAGGTGCCTGGATTGCTGACAAAGTTATGAGGACGAAGGTGAAAGAGGCATGTGCATAAAATGCAAAATAATACAAAAATAAATAATGAAGGCATATTGCCATTCATATTTCCAGCATTATCACCTTTCGGAGCTTTAATGATAAGCGCTTTAGCTCTTGCTAAATCAAGTGGTAAAGGAATGTATCTTAAACAATTTAAAGTTGGTCAAGGATTAAAAAACTCAAAATGCGAAAAGAATTGCAAAAAGTATATAGTATTCCAAAACGTGCATTAACAAACAAAGATATTAATGTATTTGTAAAGAAACTGGATATTCCATATTTCCAAGGTGTGTATACGAGAGACAAATAAATTACCAAGGAAATCAAATCTTCACAAATGTGTTATTGTAAATTTAGATTCTAAACAAAATGAAAGAACATTTTGGGTTGCATTAATTAAAAACCTAAATAAATTATTTTATTATGACAGTTTGGCGATTCATGTCCTCCAATTGAAATATGCAATTATTTGAGAAAAAAACTAAATTAGGATACATTAAAAATGGAACACTTACAAATATAGCCAATTGTGTAAATTTATGTTTACAATTTTTTGATTAAAACACGATATATAAGACAATGTAATATTAAAACTGTTTAGTAATATGTCAGTGAAATTTATATTAAGTGGAAATTTGTTGCAATTGTGGTCGGTATATTTCCCAGCTTTGGAGTTAGATGGAGAATGGCAAATGAGTATAATCGAATTTGTTACTTTCAATAGCATACCAAACATCGATATAGACAATCAATCATTTATGTTCAAAAACTGTGACAAAATGTATAAGATTGTGATACCAGTAGGCTCTTATAAGTAGGATTACTTAGAAAGTTTTATTAAAGCAGCATTACCTGAAAATGTACAATTCCAACTACATGGAAATCCATATACGTCAAACAGTGTGATGTATAGTAATGACGATACCATTTTCATGGAAGACAATTAAATTGCAAATATGTTAGGTTATAAAAGAAGAGTATATCCAGCTAATCAATTACACAAATCATCCAAACATGTTAATAAATTGTCAGTTAATGTATGTTGTATAAATGTTAATACTGTGGGTGGATCATATTTGAATGGAAAACATACAAATACAATACATAAATTCATATGTGTGGTGGCTCCAGGTTACAAAATAATTGAAATAACCAAATGCATTTTCATATCTTCCAGTATTAGTTAATCGAGTGGATGAATTAATTGTTACTATTGTCGATAAAGATGGTAAACTAATTAATTTTAGGAACAAAGAAATTACTGTCCATTTACATTAAAAAAATGCTATGTAAACACAAGCATTCTGTGTTTATTGCAATCAAAATGGGTGTTGTGTATAATAGTATATATGGTCATTAAGTAGGCACTTCATTTAAAAACTATGTCACAAAAGTGTATTTCGAAGAATGTAGCTATAAAAAGAGGTAAACAGAATCATAAAACAATCTTTTCAAACAAGATATCCATAAAGTTAACACAGGGCAACAAATTGGTTTTAAATAAATTAGGATAAACTGTTAATATAAATGGAAAACATACTTAATGTTGAAGAACCAATAAGTTATGATGATGCAATCAATAATACGGAAATACATGTATATGAACCATTCCGAGAAGGACCGTATACGTTTCCATCGGAAATACGATTGCTATACAAAATCATGATATTTACATATTACCATCGAAATCAAGTTTAAGGTTCAGAGGAACAATAAAAAGACAGTCGATGCAACAATTACAGCAACTATAGGAATAGTGAGAAATGGAATACTTCATTAATCGATAGAATTGCATATCTGCTCAATTGTGTAGAAATCGATCAATCACGGAATGCTGGAATTACGTCCACGATAAAGCAATATCTCTTTGACACTGTAAACAATCTTTATACTGGGTTAATGGCTGGTGGAGCAATGCTAATAATTTTACACTACAAATAAACCCAGGTGGAAAATGCGAAGTTGTTATACAATTAAGTATGGTTTTTGGACTTTGCTGATGCCAATAAACATGTAATATTAAATGGTAAACAAGAATCAGTTATTCTATTTGGTAACATGCATTTGAATGCTATGTACAATAAGCTAATAACAAGGAAGATGTAACATTTTAATTGCACAGTGTTGCATGGCTAATGTTGTGTTTCGAAATTATCACTTTTGAACATGTAAAGTTTTTAAAATATATAGAAAAAGGGGAGAATCTAGATATTGCATCCATATCTTGGGCTTTAGAGACATTTCCAGCTCTACCAATATCACAAAAATTTATTTGGCATGTGAAATCTAATTTTTCATTGGAGAAACCACAATGTGTCATTTGTTTGCAAACAAATCGACAAAACCATTTAAAAGCTATTAGATCAGTATTCGATAATTGTGATATGAAAATTTTAAACTGTATCTAAACAGTAAAGCCTATCCCTATATCGATTTAAATGCAAACTTTGGAAATGGGGAATTACTTACTTATTATGATATGTACTCAAAGTTCCAGAAAATCTTCTATAACAAAATCAGCTCACCAATCCTAGAACCTGAATCATTTAAAACTGGAGGGATATTATTTGTATTTGAGGTAATCAAACAAGAAGACACAATTACCAATGGTACCATTGATTCACGAATTGAAATTATTGCAAATACACCAATTCCAGCAAATACACAATCTTATGCGTTGATAATTCACAATAGATTGCCAAGCTATAATGTAAGATATAAGCTGGTGAAGATAATGACTTGAGTCAGTAGATGACAAGGCATGGTAGTAACAACATGTTTTGCAATGTGTGGGGATTCCAATGCCCAGAAAAATATATAATTGAAGAATTCACTATTACTGACATGGAAGAACACACAATGGTATTCAGCTTCAAGCCACTGTTCCACTGGAAATATCTAAGTCCTAAGTACAAGAAAACAAATTAATCACTATGTTTTAACATGGGAAAGTAGTTGTTTGGAGTATGAGAATATTGAAGAGATTTGAAAGCAATACTTAAATATATGTGAAATATATGCAGGTGGAGTCAACCAAAAAGACATTTTGCAAAATGTGTCAAAATGCAAAGTAACATATATTCAAAAAGAATATGTTTGCCGATCATTCAAACTCAAACAGTCACATAAAACATTCAAATTTAATTCAAAATTCTTCTCTGCTGAGGAAAACTCTAAATTAATGCTAAAATGGTCATTAATGACTTACTGAGGAGAAATAGACAATGGTGATTCTCCCCATGAATCACCAGTGGATATTATAAGAGTAATATATCATTATCTTGGATAAGTGCAATTTAGTATATAAAAGTAGTTGGTTTGTACAAGTCAATACAATGTAAAGAAGGATCAAGACAAGATCAAGGTTACATGCTTGTGCTTTCAGAAATCAAAGTGTAAATTAAATATAACCAAGTTAATTGCACATTGGAGTAAACCATTAAAAATTTTTTTGGAAAGTAACAGTTTTACTGTATTTGTAAACAAGTTTTTTTCCACTCAACTGCTATTTACATCTCTGGAACTCTTGTTTGTTTTATTTCAAAAAATATCCATTAGAAGGTGAAAAATTGTAATGATTTAATATCTTGTCCAGATCTGACAAAATGTCCGAAAACAAGTCTATTATAGAAGAAATGTATTGACACTTTTACCAGAATGTATAACACTACTGCAAGATAATAAAACAGATGGAAATATTACAAACATTGTCAAAGAGAAGAAATTATGTAAATGCGTGTATTCAATATAATGGTTTGAAACTACTTTTTTGTTTTTTACTGACTTTATAAAGACATTAATTGTAATATCCCTACATAAACTAATTATAGCATCGAAATGTTACATACATTTAACAATCAGGGTTAGAAAGAATTTAATACTTAAACGTACATTTCAAATGAATTATGTTTTCCAATTGCTTCTTAGGTTTTACCTATAAAAGGTTGTAACCTTTCAGTTCCATCCAATACTTGGAAGAGTATGGGTGCAATGATGGCTTTGCTTCTGTGGTAAAGAATTTACAGCTCTGAGGAACTTATGTCGACATGAAAGATTAACCTTAAAGATGAACAGTTCGACTGTGAGTTTTGAAAGCATATTCTGTCAGAGGCAACTAACACAGAGTGATGCTTTAAAGACACATTCTAAAACTTGTAAAATTGGTTCTATGCAACTACAATCTGCTCCATTGCACCATAGCTCCAAAGCTTCATCACTCCATAGCTCCATAACTCCATCGCTCTATAGCTCCAAACTCCATCACTCCATAGCTCCATAGCTACATTGCTCCATAGATGTAAATCCACTCCTTGTTCCACAATCAGCTCAACAGAGTCAAGTACAATTAGGTCTTCCTCACTCTTCTCCTCCCAACCCCTTAACCGCTCCTCACTGCTCTACACTGATCTTCAATAATCTTCCCTCCACTCAATCGCTCCTTACTGCCTGTGCTGAGTGCCACTTCCCTTTCTCTGCACTCTGTAATAAACCATTCCTTCCAAGCCTGCGCTAAGCATTGTTCCGAGAACTATGGCGACACTTTCCGTGTGCTCCGGTGACTCCCCAATACGTCGGCGACTCCTCAACTCATCGGCGACTCCCCAACTCGCTGGGCGATACGACTGCTGTCGACCATCATGCGACAATTCACTTCACAGCACGTATTTCGCGCATGGTCATGGCACTTTGTAACATGCTATCGGACTGTGTTTACAACGCATTCAATACTTTTATTTTGACTAACAAGAATTATTTGCTAAAGACAAAATGTTTAATACTAATGTTAAAAATAATGTGCAGTAATCAACAAGATCAAAAAAATAAAACTACTGTACACCATAAAAATACTTTACATCATAAAAATTATGAATATTACACTGTCAAAAAATTCTATATTTTCTAAAAGTTTTCTCTTCAACTTCATGTTTAATGGATGAAATAGCGTTTTATTAATCGATAAATTCTGTTGGTGTGTTCAGTGACACTGGAAATTAAATTATGTTAACAATTGCGTTTTACAAAACAAATATACACTGCTGCTAAGGAATATCAATAGTCATCAACGAATCGATTTTACAACAAACAATGACGGTAATACGTTACAAAAATAAGTGATAATAATTTATCCAACAAGCTAGTTAAATTTATAATCCGCTGGTACAAAATAATTGCGATATTCTGATACGTCAGAATTATTTACAAGCTGGCCAGGAGGCCTTGTTTACGACAAATTGGGCACAGGCGTTATCAGAAACAATAATTAATTCTTGTCGCTCGTCGTTGTTCACAGGAAGACAGCCCCTACAATTAGCGAGTTTTCATCATTGAAAGAGAGATCATCAACGGCCAATCTGCGGAGTAAGGGTCATAAGCGGTTCAGGCCACGCATCATTCATCACTCCCTGCCCCTCGTTCTGGCCGACTGAAGCTGGCAATTATAATCGAGTTAAAGATTAGGCCCTGAGAGTCCGACGTGTCTGCCCATCATACTCGCCCGCACGAACTGCACGACCTCTATCCACCAACGTCTCACATGCGTAGCAAAGGCAATATGCGGTCGCCTTGTGACAGCCTCTTATGTCAACCATGTACACTTGTGGGCGGGGAATGTGAGTATTCGTTCACGTGGGTCTCCTCCAACACACAAGTCGCAATGACAGCTGGCGTCCGTACGAAACTCTCCAAACATAAAAAAAAAAACAATTATTTTCCCAATATGATACAATTATAATAACCGGAAAATTTTACGAATACTTTTGCGAAGAAACTAGGGTTAAAACATTTTTTCTCGTAATTTAAGTTTTCTATTGGCTGAAAGTTATTTAACTTATTGAGAATTACTCCTAGTTTCGAAAAAAAGTGCAGGAAAGCGATGACCGTATTCCTCGCTGCCTGATCTGGTGTAAAATTGTGCATCATATGTTGAGTTGAGATGCATTGGACTGTGGCGCCTAGCGTAGTGAATTCGCGAAAGTTTTTCCTCATTGTAAATCAACTATACGATCAAAAGTATTCGGACATCCTTCTATAAACGCAAACTCGAGCCTATATGCCTCTGCGAATACCGCTATCGCTATAAAAGGAGGCAGTGGGCTCGTTGTTAAGCGATGCCAGCAGTATGGGGGGTGGAGCAAGCGAGCTCATTGTCTTCCCATTTGCTGTAGTTATTAGTCGCCACATCAGAAGGCAATCCATCAGAGCGATTCCCGCCCTTTTCACCTTACCCCAGTTTGAAGTAGAAGGGAAGATACAATCACAACAAAACCATGGCCTGATAGGCTACGTGTACTGACTTACAGGGGCCGTCAAGCATTTAACATGGTTGTATGGGAACATCACATGTCACCGTGTGATACCATCATCCACGAATTCTTCAGTGCCATTCAATTGTTCTGCTAGCACAACTTCCGTGCGCCAAGAGTTACAAGGACAGCACATTCCGCCTATGAACGCGAAGCTCCGCGTTCGGTGGTGTAAAGAGAGCCGCCACTGGAATGTGTTCAACTGGAGACACGTTATTTGGAGTAATGAATCACACCTGTATAGTGAGTGACTGAAAATATTTGGGCGGCTCTTAACAGCGAGGTCTTGAGAGCTGCAGTGCTCACGGTGAAATACGGAGAAGGTGGGGTGACAACGTGGGGGCGTTTTTTCATGTAAGGTAATTGGCCCCTCTCGTAATAATATGGGGCACATTAAAGACGGAAAGCTTTATGGACAATCTGACCGGCCGCGTATTGTCTACGGTAGAGACCAGTTCCGAGATGG
This sequence comes from Dryococelus australis, assembly GCA_029891345.1. Classification (NCBI taxonomy): domain Eukaryota; kingdom Metazoa; phylum Arthropoda; class Insecta; order Phasmatodea; family Phasmatidae; genus Dryococelus; species Dryococelus australis. Next base: position 127,723,635 of record CM057002.1, read on the forward strand.
TTTGTAACTGTGCGTATACCACGACGATGCTCTCTGCCACAAAACGCGGTCTGTTCGTGAGTGGTTTGCGGACAATAGGGTTCCGAGCCCCAAACGAAATCCCATCGAACACCTCTAGTATGAACTGGAATCGCGAATGCGCTCTAGACCTACACCGCTTACTACACTTGCTACAGAGCTACAGTCTCCTTCGCATGGTTAGAATTGTGTCAAAGGCCCAGGATGGGCCCCCACGAATTAATGCCTGCTATTGGGTAATATATCCGCGGGACAGGGATAGGAGAGTTTAGCGCGGAGATCCGGACAATTTTAATCACAGTGTTCATATGAGGGTGATTTTTTAACCAAACGTTGTGTTGGTCACGTGTTCTGCAAGCCGAGAAACACGAGAGACATCGTCAATGTAAGTTTCGTATGAAAATAAGTCTTGCCGACAAGATACTTGAGCTTAATAATTCCAAGTGTGAAAAATTCAAACGAAATGTAACATGTAACGAAATTGGGAGAATATATAGAAGTGTGCGATGTCGGTGATAGCCTAGACCCGTGATGTTTTCTGTTCGTGAATCTCTCGGGCTTAATACACGGTATGCCTTCATTTACTGCAAAATTTCAAAGATCCGTGAGTTTAACCCATTCAGTCCGGCATTAATTTGTAAGATGAAATCGTGTATTATTTTGATGTGTACTGCATATGGATCTAGTGTCTTCTGCAACCATTGAAAAAGATGCTGCGTTTCCATTGAACAATATGCTGTGTTGCCATTGAACAAGATGCTGTATTGCCAAATACGTTACCAAAACACGTCGATGAACGAGAGTTGCGATGATTTCACTGTTCAGTTTACCCGATGAGAAAAATCGCTGATGTATACATTTCCAGTCATAAATACACTTCCGGTGTAACAGGGCACGAGAAGTTATAGGAGGCCGCTGTGGTGCAGTGGTCAGACTTCTTGCCTTACACCAAGGCGAACCGGGTTCAATTCCCGTCGGTGGGGCCCCTGCATTCTCGCATGAAGGAATCTTAGGCCGCGGTTACACGGGATGCAGAACTACTTCACTAAAAACAAGTTCAGCCATTGAAGAGGTTACATTACATTCGAACGAGTTCCGATCGCAGTTGTTTATCGTTCAAAGTGAAAAGTTTTCATAAGTAGTTTCAAACGACTGCTCTTCTTTGCTGAGTTCCTATTGGCTGCTTCGAAGCAAACAAGCAGTGTAAAAAAAAATATTGCTGTATTTGGCGGGAATTACTGCACTTGTTGAACTAACATGAGTTTAGGGTTGAATTTACTAATACCCACCCATTATGCCGTTGTAGTAATAGTTTAGGTTTCATAACAATTAATAAGATCAATAGTGATAAATGTTGGAGGTTATTATACATTTTATCTTCCATATTTGTTGAGGTTAGAATCTCCATAGATTTAATTCAGCTTTGGGTGTATAACCGCGAAAACACGTTCGGCTTGTAAACTTTTTCAGACATGGCTAGCGAATGTATTTAGCTGAATGTGTTAAACAGCACTTGTGTAACCACGGCCTTAATCTTGTCGCTGGTCGGCGATTTATCTCGGGGATCTCTCGTTTCCCGCGTTCCCCCTTCCCCTCTCCCTTCTTGCGTTTTAGCGCTGCTCCATACTCATCCAGCTTCACTCTCACCTCTCGGCTCTCAAGACCTCGATGTTAGGAGCCGCCGAAATCACTTCACTAACTCACGCATTCATTATCATATAGATGTCTGCCACTGGAGTGGAACATCTAATTTATACAGAAAAAGTCACAGAAATAACATGATTTAAAGCCAGTAGTTAAAGGTACGTGTAACTTAGCGATTTATTTTGGCAACAACATAAACTTTTCAGTTATTTATATGTTCGGGTCGACTGTTTATTCAGTGGCTGATGCCATTAAGAGTGGCTTCCATTTTGTTCTGCTTGGTTGTAAGTGATAGGGTCACATTTCTTCCTGCTTATTATTGGCTAAAAAAATCGTCGAGGGTGTGTCCAAACAACTACGCTTCAATCATGAACGATACATCCAACCACACGTAGGTAGTGGGAAATTAATAAGTTGGGCACAAGGGCATCAGGCATAGGATGGTAGGATTCGCCCAGCCGCCATATTGTTACGCAACCGTCCGCAATTCTGGATGACCTTGACATTCGATCTGTGACCTTGACCTTCGACCCGTGACCTTGACCTTAACCCCCGTGACAAATTCTAAACAAATTCTAAAAATATTTATAACGAAATATTTTAATAAAAAATAATTTAAAAATTTACAAATCCATTAAAAATTTATAAAATATGTATTATTAAAAATTTTCATCAAAAATCGTAATTTTTTTTAAATTGTTAAAACTAATTTCTTTACTAAAAAGTCGTTAACCCCGGCGGTCATTTCCCCCTTTTCCATAAAAATTTCCCTTTTCTCCCTAAAAATTTCCCTTCAGAAATTTTTTAAGTGATTAACCCCAACTGCCATTTTTCCCTTTTCCCCTCGAAATTTTCCCTTTTCCCTTAAAATTCCCCTTATAACATTTTTATTTAAAAATATCCTTTAAAAATTTTTATCTAAAAAACATATGTATGTTACTGTCTCTCTCGAACCCGTTCGCCCACTTCGTTCGACTAGCCCCCACCACTCCAGTCTTGCACTATATTATATATATATTTATGTATTTATTTAAGTGCACAATTACCACGCTAATGATTCTCATTGACTAATTAGTCGCTTTGCTCCATCCCCTCCAACCATTACTGTTTAGTCGGCGATCCTCCACTACCTGGGAACGATGCCCGCCAATGTTTCTCATTAGCTAATCAGTCACTTCGCTCCACCCCCTCCATTGGCTTCGATTGGCTTTATAAGGCGCATCTCCGAGGGCCTCCGGGAAAAAGTTGCACCTCGCTATTTGGAGAGGCGACCCGATGGTCATTTCTGAACTTGTAAGTGTCAAACGTCTGTTAGGGTAGCCATGTCATCAAGCAAAGAAGAAACTCTCAGTAACGCAGAAGACACAGGAGACAATATTCTTTATATCATCTGTACGATATTAGCATGAGGAGCAACGTCGTCTACGGACACGAACCCGCGACCACCAGACAACCCGCATCCATCAGTCAACTCGTACCAGCCCCCGGGATATAGTGTATTCTCATCCAGCTTCGCAGAGAGTCCCATTAGCTCCGACTTCGAAGTCAGCGACATCGAAGAAATGACCGTCGGCGAATTTTCTCCATTCAGGTCAGAAGACACGAGCAAGTACAGTGAACTAAATTGGGGGTACTGATGCGCCAGTTTTTGAGATGCTTGAGGCGTTTTGCAAATTCAATTTTGCGACGGCACAATTCACTGGCTATGCTGCTACCATGAGTTCCAAGTCTGTTACATGCTGAACACACTAATGAGCGAATACAAACTCTGTTAAGTGTACAATTCATGCCCCGACTCTACGCTTCCCGGTTCGCTGGAGGAGTTGGTAAAACAAAATTGCTACACTCATTTAAGCAAGGCAAGAACGTACGAAAGTAAATTGTACGAACTGCTCCGAGAAAGTAAAAAATAATAATGTGTGTAAATGGCTGGAGAAATGCGATGGACGTAACCACGTCGTGAAAAGGCATGGATTTCCGGATTGGACCTCCGACTGCACTCCGTATTCATGCGAAGTGCACCTAGGCTCGAGGCCGAGACTTTTCGCCAAGTCTTCCCGCACCGACGGAGCACGTCCAGACTACAAGTTTAATCCAGAGAAACAATACGCAAGTATATCTCTTCTATTGCACGGCGTAACCTACACGGACCAGCCGTCAGCTACCGTGGCCGCGGATAGATGTGACGAAAATGTTCGTTTCCTCGTCCTCAAAAGAAGAATAATCTACGGTAAGGTGTTTGAATTAACAGCGCAAGATTGCGATAGTGACGACTCGGTTCATATGTGACGTCCACAAACAAAGTTCCCCGCGAACATTGTAAATGTGAAAAAAGAAATCGTGGACGAAAGACGCACAACCAAGTACGGCAGGGAAAATTGGGAAATTGTTTTCGAAATAAAAAAAAAAACAAATGACAAACTCTTTAATGTGTGTTCGGAACGGTGGGACGGCGCTTGCCACAGTAGGGATGTTACAACACCTTGTATGTGCTTGTATGTGCTCTCCCATACGAGCTTTGCTCTATCTATAGAAGAAGCCAAGTGATGAAAAGCTCCCATTTCCCCTGTAACTTTTTTGTTTTCAGTTGAAACATACTGTGTAAACAACGTAATGCTGTACGTCATTAATAGTCTGGAAGGGAAAGAAAAGTATCTTAGGTATAAGGAAAATTATTATTATCCCTATTTTTCTCTCAGTAAAATGTTCGTTAAATATATATTCATATTTTAATATTCGTATTTACCAAAATTGAGAGTAAATATGTTTATCGTGTAAAAAATAATTTTATTTTCAAGTGGTTTGTGTGTAAATACAACGCATATTTTTTCTTTCATTTTTTTGCAGGTACGATATATGTATGTATTTATATTATTTTCTTTCAATTATTATTTTTGTGTAAAAGTGTGATGCACGATATACGATGTAAAATAAATAATTTTTATGTTACAAGTGCGGGTGTAATATTTTTTTAATTCGTAGTAAAAATCATGTTAAAACAATAGCATATTATCTCTGCCGCTGTTTTTTACTGCCACATGCAAGAGATACAGAGATAGTCGGATGTCGTCCTTGCGTCGTGTGGCAGAATGAAGGTCTCCACGCAAGCACTTCCTCTCTCCATCAGCATTATTGTTCTCCTTCATCTTCACACACTCTTGCGTGTGCTAGTTAGATAGGTCAGTTCCATCGTGCAGTGTGCAATTTTATTGAAAGTGAATGCCGCCTCTTTAAATGGCTATTTATTGTAATAAGGAAAAAGTGCAATAAATTTAAGAGTAATTTTTTTTAAAAGATTGTAGGTAATAGGAATTGTTTAACAAAAAAATAAATAAACTATTAGGTGTACTTGTCCCATTCTCCAAGGGAAAAGCAAGTGGAATGTATATAGTTTATTTACTAAAAAAAAAAAAAAAACGTACTTACGTTTCTATTTACACAGGGAAAAAAACAATAAAGTATTCAACACACATACACACACACACACAGTTATAAGATAAATAACACGTAGCTGTATTGAACTTTAAAAACACATACAAATAACATACTAAATAAAAAAAATAGTATAAATGCGTCTCTCTTTCTTTCTTTCTCTCTCTCTCACTCACTCTCTCTCTCTCTCTCTCTCTCTCTCTCTTTAAAATCGCATTCGTTTTACATTCGTACAAATGTCTGGATTAATCTGATGCTTCTCGGTCGGTAGGAATAGTTTGACAAGTCTTTCCCATGTTACATTTCACCCATGTAAGAACACGCACACAGTTAGACAGTTCCAGGTGCACATCGGCAACATTGTTACGTAACGCAAGTAATCTTGTTTCAAAATTATTTCAACACTGACGAATCTCATCACAATCCGGTTGAAGAGGGAATGTGATAGAATCGAGAGGCAGCGGAGACCACATGTCCTCCCATATTTTGTCATTGATAGGATCGATATCAGAGGCTGGAGAGTATCGTATCGGCACAGGCGAGTTCGTAACTCTGTGGGTCTCTGTCGGTGTAGTTGATGTCACATGTCATTTCGGTCGATCTACGTTCTCGCTGAGATACGTTGACATCTTCCAGCAGCAGTGAACCCTAAGTGATGGTGTTGTCACATGCAGTCAACTCACCCGTCTGGAAGCCACGAAAGGGCGGCGACTGGGGGCCCTGGAAGGACGCCGGCGCCTGGAAGAGTACCATCTGGGTGCTCCGGTTGGGTGTCACCTGGAAGGATGCCGTCTGGGTGCTTTGTGAGGACGTCTCCGTCGCGATGCCGGACCCTGCAATAGGCGCAACGCTGAACACCACCATGTTCTCCGGTGGTGCAGTGCCGCGCCGTCCTGAGACGGAGGTATCCGCCTTTTCGAACAACTCTCCCGCCGCAATTGGGAGGGCGTCGTCACACTCGGACCAGAAATCAAACAGCGACATGGCGAAGATGGGTTCTAGCTAATGTCTATAGCCACAGCACAAAAAAAATCTTCAGCACCGATACGATGACAAAATCACGTGTCGGCTGTAGGTGGCGGCCTCAAGAAAAAAAACCGTGCATCTGCTTACACGTGTCACACAAGGTCACGGCATCATCGTCCTTGGCCACCACGTCACCCCGTTTCTTCGCCCGACGCGCCTCGCACCATACACGGGGGTGCGGTTGCCGAGGGCACCTAGGCTCTATTTCCTACCAATTACAGCTCGTGCATAGTGTGTACCCTCGTCGATCGCTTTGTAATATTCACCCGCATACCTTTCACCGCCCGATGCTGTACAACAATGGCTCATCACCGACCAAACTAAAGCTTATAAGCGAGGGTACCTAGGCTCTATTTCCTACCAATTACAGCTCGTGCATAGCGTGTACCCTCGTCGATCGCTTTGTAATATTCACCCGCATACCTTTCACCGCCCGATGCTGTACAACAATGGCTCATCACCGACCAAATTAAAGCTTATAAGCGAGGGTCCAAACCACCACGCCATTCCCTTAATGCTCCATATACTCCAACCAGAGCCTGCCGCCCCTTCAGGATGCGCCTGTTTGCTCACGAATACAAAATAAGTTACCTATAAACTCAACTTTATTTCTGGATAGGAAGAATGCTTAAATAAGTTGGCGTACTATTTTGCCTTTTTTAAAACCGTATACACATTGTTTACCATTAAAGTATTAATATGTTATCGACGAAATTCTGCAAATAGTCAATAGCGACGTAATGGACTGGGGGGGATGGCCACAGGCAGGTAAACGGAGTGTGAGGTGTTCCCCGCCATAAGAGCCACGTCGCATCTTCCAGGAGCGAGGATACTGACGAAACTGCACACCGCGAATAAGAGCGGAAACGCAGCTAGCCGCCAGGAAACAAGTATTAATTATAGAGGAAGGGTTTTTATTTTATCTCTTTAAAGTTCATATGTGACAGGGCAGGACCGAAATGATGTGGAGAATTACTTTGGGCAAGCTTTCCCTGTTTCCTGTGGGCCATCCAGTGCCTGATTGCACGGGAGGGACTCCTGTTCCCGTCGACCAATTCTTTACATAATATTTATTTTCAAACTTTATTTATTTAGCAAAAAAAAAAAAAAAAATTAAAACTAGTAAAAAAATAAAAAATACACAACCTAGTCAGATTTGATATACATCTATATTTTATTTACACAAATTACAAACAAACTACAAATGCGACACTTCTATGTTTTAAAAAATCAATCTACCTGTCAAAATACGATCGTAAAAAATTAGAAACAGTCTTTGGCGTTCGATCCGGCGCAGTAGAACTGGAATCGTCGGAACTTCTTCTTCTTCGAAGTTGAGGTCAGCTGCAGACGAACCCATGTCGGCGACGACTGCAGCAGGTGACGTCACACGTGGGGTTGAGCGAAATTTCGTTTGGTAGACCACCCGGGCACTACTCTGAATCGGATTTGCGCAAGGACCGCCGCCTGCTGCAGTCCAGTCGTGCACATTATGCAGAGAATAACGCCTCAACACGGCGATTTAAGGCTGTGACGCAAGCAATATTTCCCATTATTGCCGAACTGTTTCCCCAAGGTATGTGAAATTGACGGATCAGGATTGACTCTGAAATTAGAGAGAGAGAAAAAAAATCGACTATCAGTATTGTAACGATCCGAACGAGTTGGTAGATAAGCTGAGACTTTTGGTCGTTTCACAGTCTGCAGGAAACCGCTCGCACACCAACGAAACAATTTCCATCATCGAAGAACTCTCAGAGGCGGGCTACGTTTTGAGATGAACGAGTATGCAGCTGCCGACGAGTTGCACAAATACCCCAGGACAAATTACCCACGAAGAAAATACGCCATGAAAGGGTTGGACGATACTTTCCAATCCGACCTGATCGAGATGCAAGACTTTTCTCGTGCCAATAAAGGCTACCAGTACATTTTGACAATGATCGATACCTATAGCTAATTCACCTGGTCCAGACCGCTCAAATCGAAGAATGCATGCGATGTAGCGGCAGCTGTAGCTAGCGTATCGTGCAAAGGGCACGTACCGAAAAAATTTCCACACCGACGACGGGAAAGAATACTTTAACGCTATTTTCCGCACCCTGATGAAGAAACATAACAGCAACCACTATTCTACTTTCTCTGGGTTTAAGGCTAGCATCATCGAACGTCTTCACGGGACTCTATAAAGGCTCAACTGTAGAGACGTTTCACGGCGAATGGAAACTACAAGTGGTTGACTCTACTCTCGAAACTTGTACGCGAGTATAATCCTACCGTTCATTCTACCACTCGCACGAAGCCTGAAGACATGAATACCAACTCCCTGCTTCGGACTGTGTACACTATTCCGAAGAGGAGGGGCCCGCGTAAGCCCAAAGTCAGGATCGGCGACTTGGTGCGGATTTCGAAAAAAACGTGGATTTTTCCACAAATGCTTCCGCCAGAACTGGTCTGCAGAGCTGTACAAGGTGGTGCGTATACGACATGCGCACCCACGCATGTTTTACCTCGAGGGCCTACATGGCGAACTCATCATTCGTGGATTTCATCCCGAAGAGATCTGGCCTACACGGTTTCCAGACATGTGCTTGGTGGAGAAGGTGCCGAAACGGCGTAAAGGTCGTGTGTACGCACGGTGGCTGGGTCACTCGAAGCGTGATGATTACTGGGTCGATGAGAAAGACATTGTGTCGTAGCACTCCTGCTACAACTAACATTTAATGTAAAACACAATTTTTTTTACTATAATAAAGTTTAGCTTGTTTTACTGAGTCGTTTTTGCTTTCTTTCATTTATGTTCCCTCCCGATGCCTACGGGGCTGTTGTGTGTATGCGCTCGTGGGGGTATGAACAATGTACTGCATGTATTGTTCCAGGGTGGGTACCAGGTGTCGAACCTGGACTTTCTGTATGTTTTGGTGATGTGTATACTTATTTTTCATAACTGAGTTTGTTCCCCTGGCTATATAAAGAGTAGCACGTATTTAGTTCATTCTGCATAGTTACAAACAAATAAATTGGGTTTGTTCCCCCGGGACAATCTAGTGCCGTACGTGTTTCCCCCACCAGTAGTATTGTACCATATTTTCTCACGTTCGTGCGTAAAGTGTATACGTTTCTCTCGTCGGTATCTACTCTGTTTTATCATAATTCAGTATGCTGTTACCAGAATTTTTTTTTTTTTTTTGTTTTTGGCTAGTGAGTGTTTGAGTTGTTCTAGGGAAACGAACATAGACCTCACTTATTCACGGCTGGGGTGCGAAATATCACATACTAATTGGCTATGTAGCCGATCGCTGTTGGGAGGCTAACTGTGTATTCTAAACGTTAAGTGTGAAATATTTGCCATGTGTGCGTGAAGTCGTCTCTGGAGCATGGCTGCAAGCAGTTGGCGGGATGCTGAGTGGCAGTTACACATCCTTCCAGCTGAAAAAATCGTCGACTTGCAAACTCCTTCCGGACGGCAGACGAAGATGCCGGCGCCTTGAGAGTAGAGACAATTGCTATGGCTTGGAGCGACACGCGCTGTTGCTTCGTAAAAAAAAAAAACACACACACACATTCAATTACGTTCGTAAACCTTAGTATGTATTTGTTTGTCACTGCTCGCATATGCCTCTCTTTTTCCTATCAAGTGTACCTCCATTCAGTATACCTTTATGATGTAGCGACTTTTAAACATATATATGTATATACACACACAGAGTATATACACGAGCCATGTATTTTTTTAAACAAAACATTACTTACAATATGTTAAAGCTGGTACAAAACATTTTCTTTACCAAAAGTGTTTGTTTGGAACGTCGAAACAAAACTATGTTTTTAAATTATGTGAGCAGGGTGTAACATGAGATAGAATTTTATTTTAGTAAGCTCCATTTATTTATTTACACACACAAATATTAAAATAGTGTTCTGTTCTACTTACGTAACATAAGAAATTTCTTCTCCTCGTCAGCAATAAACACAATGTTTTTTTTTTTTTTTTTTTTTCAGGTTATTACATACAAGTAATATTGTTTTATATGTGACACGTGTTATCACACATCCACAGCCTTAATGCTTGGGCATTGCACGATGCACATCGTTCACTGCCTGAACGGAGGACATCGTGGTTGTTTTTGTTTGTAGAGGTCTACAATTTTCGTACCGGAAGGACACACACTGCGCATCGCCGACTTGTCGATACACGAACACGGGGTAATCGGGAATTATGGCTTCCTCCAACACTTCGTAGAATGTCACCGTACGGAATATTTCCATCGTTCCACCTAAGTCCGTACATCTGTTGCTGTTGGCGACATGCCTGTCGTGTGGTGTGGCCGAGCTGCCTCCATTGGCTTGGTGGTGAAGACGTAAACACTTTGGTTTGCTCGTAGTCGTCGCTGTGCGAGATGCCAATCTGCTTGATGACGTAAGAGTCCAGCGTGCGAAACCCTTGGATGTTGCAAAACATCATTTTTTTTTTATCTTCACAGACACCATACATTTTTTTACAAATGTTAACTTCACACTGTGTTCACTCGTGTTCTGTGCTAGCTTCCTCGTCGCTGGTCCTGTTTGCCAGTTGAAGACTTGTACTGAGTCTTCCACGGGGAAGCTGGACGCTGCCAGGTCTCCCTGCGTGCCTTGTACCAGCCCCCTGCGGTGTGGCGTGTCGGGAACTGAGGTATTAGTGCAGCCCTTGAAACACTGCTTGCAAGGAAGGCAGTCCCCGTATGTCCTCGTCCAACTATAGGTAGGCTGGCAAATACTTAAATACTATCGAAATTTCGTACGGTGCGTACGTGAGCAGGAACTCTGTCGGCAGATACGGTAACTCGTTCCGTTTGTTAAGGGCACTAAGTGATCGTACCCTTCCGAATGCCAAAATGGCCGAAAGGATTTCATGACCGTTTGGACAACATGCGTACATTTCTAAGAGCGAGGTGCAACTATTTCCCGGAGGCCCTCGGGGATGCGTCTTATAAAGCCAATGGGATAGATTGGCGGGGGTGGAGCCAATGAGAAACATTGGTGGGGTGGAAAGGCGGTGACTTATTGTTCGATCAGGGGTGGTGGAGGGTAGCCGACTAAACACTGATTGGTCGTGTCGAACAGAGGTGAGTAATTAACCAATGGGAAACATTGGTGGTACGAAGTTTTCCGAAGATACCCGAGTCAATCATCCAATCGGGAGGGTTGTTACGTGGTGGGGATGGAGCAAAGTTGACTAATTAGGCAATGAGAAACATTGGCAGGGGTGGAGGGGGTGGAGTAAAGTGACTAATTAGCCAATGAGAATCGTTAGCGAGGTAATTGTGCACTTAAACATATATTTTAAGGCTGGAGTGGTGAGGGTTAGTCGAACGAACGTGGCGAACGGGTGTGAGAGAGGCAGTGAGGTACATAAGGTTTTTTTTTTAAATAAAAATTGTTAAAAGAATTCTTAAATAAAAATTATTTCAAGGGTAATTTTTAGGGAAAAAGGGAAATTTCTAGGGAAAAGTGGGAAAATGGCCGCCGGGGTTAACGACTTTTTAATAAAGAATTTTTTAAACGATTTTTTAATTTTTTGAAACGATTTTTAAATTACATTTCTTAAGATAATTTTTTTTATAAAAATTTTTATCGTGTTTTGAATTTTTTAAACCATTTTTAAATTATTTTTTTCGTTACAATTTTTTCTCAATTTTTTGGCTTTTGGGGTGAGAGGTCACCCGAGTCAAGGTCACCGGTCAAAGGTCAAGGTTATCCAAGATGGCGGATGGTGATGTGGTTTTTTTTTTCGAAGGTTCAATTAAAAAAGTGTGAAGAAACCTTGAATACAGTGGCTGGGTGTCATTGTAAGATGACACTCTCGCAATAACTTCTCTGTGTGTCTGTACTTTCAATCAAGAACGAAAGTTTGCCGTGTCTAACACTTAACGCCCAAACGTTGTTCTGGAGGGGGATGGGAAGAACGGGTCATGGGGGGGGGGGGTGGTCGATAGTGCCCCATGTGGAAGGGGGCGAGTTATAGATGCCGACCATCACCCCCCCCCCCCCCCTATTTTCCTCTTCGTGAGGAAGGGCGGTTTATGCCCCAGGCTGAAGATTCGTGTATACCATAACAATTGGGTTCGGATGCACCATGATTATCGTACCCAAGTTCATATACCCATTTGTCGTGTACCCTCAAGTCTTAAGTCTTAAGTGTTAAGTCTTAATTTTTAAATCATAACTCTAGGAAACTTACAATTACCTTTTCCCCAACAATGAACGCCCATGATTCGCGACCAGGAATCTAATATGCGTGACAAACTATAATTGTGCAGAATCTATACGTTTACGATATATTTTGTGACAGTTGCAGCTTGTAAGTGATATTCGTTATTCAATAAAATTGCTCCATCGATAGTCGTAGTAAATAGAGAGTTTCGCGGGTTCATTTGTAGATAAGTTGAAAATCACAAATTTGCACGTTCATGTTACGTTTGTAATTTGTCGACGTGTTTTTGACACCTCCTGGAGAAAAACAAGTCGATAACAAACATCCAAGAAATTGTGCGCCCAACCACCGCCTTTTACTACCACAACAATCAACCAATAAACAGTTCATATCTGTATGAGAGCATATAAGACTGCGAAGTCTAGCCTAGAGTCATTGAATTCGCGAATTTCTCGGGTCTCTAGTAATAAACCACACTTTAACTCAGAAACGCTTGGCTCACTTGATGATTTTCATTGTAAGACTTTGTCGGTGTTAGTTACCGAATCAAATAGTTAAGCAATTGAGATAACCTAATTATGTTTAATTCAGTAAAGAAAGAAAAATGTTTTCACAAGGACATGCGGCCAGTTTTCAAAGCAAAGCAGTTTATGTGTGCGAAGAATATTTATGCACAAGGAAGAATTTTTTTTTGGGAAAATGTGGTTCTTAGAAGTTACGTGCCTTACTAATCACAGATAAAAATAAAAGCATATTAACTTTCCACCTGTGTTACGTATTATATTCTCCAGGAAATAAATATAAAAGAAAACCTTTCACTCGCGATATGAGCACATCAAGGAAATGCCAGACCAGAATGTTTATTTCGACGATATCCATTGTAGATTCTCTGTCACACGTTCTCTTCATTCTTCACCGCACGAGTTAGCTCGCACAGACTTCATTAGAGGTTCATTAGCCGCCGCGCAGGTGAACACAGGCGCCTTAATGATGATGAAACGTGATTACACCCTCCTTTGTTAATTACGTCCACGTAAGAGAAGAGAGTTACGCACCACGTGAAGTGATGCATTGTTGGAAATGAGCCATATATGGGAGGTGACGTCTGCTCACTCTTAACACAGGCTCATTATGAATGAAACTTGAGTAAGGAGGTTGACACTGGGTCTAGCAAACTGCCCTATCACAAGGACACATCCATCCTTAACAAGCCAACTTGAAGAATTGTCGCTACAATGTTTTTGAAAAAAAAAAAAAAAAAAAAAAAAAAAAAACCTACTCTTTTAGGGGAAACGGCTGCTATTCTCCAGAACTCTGCGTAAACTAACTGACATATTTTTTTTCAGTAACTAACTTTAAGTAAATTTCAGATAACTTTCTGTGAAGTTACATAACCGCTCTGTAAATTTGCTAGTATTTATTTCTCTTCTCGATAAAAAAAAATTGATCACAAAGGATGTTTTATTGTTTTGTCCTAAGAATGTTATTGTGTATAAAACTTAAAAATGTTAAATTTTATTTTCTGGAGCAAGGTTAGAACACGAATCGAATATTTAGAAATCCACGAGATACGTGACGTGTCTTCCTAGAGTCTGACCCTTACAAGTGGACACAATTACGCCCATGCCTTGCCGAGAAATCCGGCCTGAAGCCCTTTCACCCTAAACCGGTGCTAAGTAGACTGCAATAAGGTCGGCCACAATAATATACCACATTCTCGTGTTAATGTAGGGTAAAAGCTGTTCATGGTAAAGTTAGACATTTTGGACACTAGTTACATTTCCTTTCAACCATTTTTTAAAATCATTTTTATAACCTAGTAATATTAATATTGTCGCTTAAGTAATAAACACAATACGTATATTTCACCACACTCGGAAGTCAACGTCTAAGGCTAAAATAAAATATAGTTATTGACCGTTATTCCCAATGAGAGGACTTTCAAAAGTGCTCACTTTACCGTGGATAGCCTACATACGCATGTTAGTGTTAGGAAACTGACAAAGTAATGTTCCATATTTGAAGCGATGTGTGAGCGACGTTTCTAACTGCTGCAGGTGGTTGAAGCTACTTTGCGATGCCTGAAGGAGCAAGATTAAGTGCCTTACGTTGACATCATAACTGCAGCTGAGACGATCAAGTTCTGGTTACAGTGGCGGGAAAAATTCTTTATGTAAACTCGACATTCTTCGTTTCCGAAACCTCAAGCTATGTGTTGGAACTACGTATGCGATAATTTTTTATTTTTATTTTTTTTTTTTTCACGCTCAGCTCTGACTTTCGTATTTAAGGATCGCGTTTACGTGAATTTGCGGTAACTTTTAACAGTTTGCGAGAAACGCCACAGTTTGGATTTCATATTCTTAAATTATCCTGTGACGAGACATGGTGAGGAGCAAATTCGTTGAGGGGACAGGAGTACTCCGAGAAAACCGAGCGACGAAAATGGTTCCATGCTGTGGAGAGCCCGCCAATTGTAAATTATGGCGTCTCAGTAGGCGTAAATACTGATATCCACTGAAAAGCTATGCCTAGGGATAGGAAGATTTCGCGAATTCATTTCGGGACAAGTTAGACGTCAAAAACATGTTTAGTGAAGTCACCTTCGCATTTGGATCACATTTTATTAGACTCGCCCTGCACGCCTCTGAGCCAATAGCAGACTTGCAAGGAAAAACCTTGCGAATACCATAACTGCCAGGTGTGGGGCAACAGCCAATGAGCACACAGCTGAGGCTCTAGTATGCAGAGGAGTGAGGAGTCTAGCCTACAGGTCATTGAACTCACGAAATTTTCCTATCCCTAGCTATGCCCTTATTGTCGCTAGTTTCTGATTGCGAGGCGCCTGATTTTGCATGTGGGAATCGTGTCGGATGATGCCACTAGTCGAGCAAGTTTTCTCGGGGATCTCCCTTTGCCTGTCATTTCACCCTCATCGACTCTCAAGACATCGATGAAGAGAGCCTACCAAATCTCTCCACTCACTTCCCTCGTCACGATGTTGGTTCGCAATTTTGTAAATTCCGTTCACCTTGGATTACACCTGAATCAGTTAGACCAGGGGTCGAATTTTTTTTTTTTTTTGCGAGCGCCGACACATTTTGCGACCTCGTGACGACACAACGTGGGACATGACTTAGGAACGGTTCGAGTTGCAGCGGTGATGGAACAGACCATTTAGTCTCGGAGGGAGGCGTCACGGTGATATTTCACGACCTCCTCGCGTCTCCTCGCTGTTCTTTTGGAACACCAGTGCACGACCAGTCATCGGTCACCGACCTTACTTTGCATTCCGAAACCACGCTCGCTCAACATCTGCATAAATTTAATATGGTTGATTCACGGTATCTTCGGCCTTTGCTGAAGCCCTGCTAGAGTTCTACTTCCAGGATATTCCTCCGCCTCGTGCAAACTACACTCAACTAAGTCTGGATGATTACACCAGAGGGACAACGCGCCGGATTCGTGCGCACTCTGCTGTAACAGTATTTTGTATAAGAACTATTTCTCACCAGGCGCTACCAACACGTATGTTTTCTCACAGTTTTTATTCTAATTATTTATAGTTAAAGCGTTATAATTTATAGGTAAAATATGAATAACATTTCAATTTAACAGAAAAAAAAAGTAACTAATGAAGACAAGCATAAAACGCTTGGGATACATGGCGTATTTTGGAAACAACCAAGCACGTCATACATAGGGAGATTTTTCAAAGGTTTAATTCAAAAAGGCTGAAGAAGCCATGAATGTACTATAGAAGAAACCTGCCGTATTTAGTTTAAGGATGACCAATAGCTACGCATATTAGCAATGAAAGTTACTGGAAATAAGTTTTCATCGGGAATTGTCTCTGTTATATATTACTAAGCATTACTATTTAAAGTAAGATAGTATATGTCTCTGTTGTTGAACTAATATCGACGAATGTGTGACACTTACGTGTCATTATAATACTTTTTTTCGACGGCTAATTAATTAAAAATTATTTAGTATCCATAACGCCACAGTAAAAGTTGTCTAATACGGATGACATCTGCGTCATTTCTCTCATATTAATGTAAGGATGGAACATGTAATAATTCAATTGCAGCTGCTCAAAAATAAAACCGTTTTCTTACATGTAGGAAGGTCTTACGTCTCGTTCATAAAAAGGTTATTACACAGTGAAAAAAATATTGTAATTTTACAAATGCTTGTAACAGTACAAAGAAATCTCCTACAACGGCCGTGTTTGTAATATACCTCAAGAAATGTTTGTACTATACTGACCCATTTCCAGGAACCTCAGCAAAATGGCGGACACTCAACAACGTAAAACCGTATATAGCTGTTTGTGCAAAAAACCATGGGTGATGTAAAGTGTAGTTGCGTGTAAAAAGAAATTTATTGCAAGTTTTAGTAACGTAAATCACTTAAAACAACTCAAACTAGCATAGTAACACGTGACCGTATTACTAATTAACTGTTAATATCTCCTAGCTACACATAACTCTTAAATAGGCTCTCATTACCTCGTTGTTAGGAGCCGCCCAAATCTCTTTCAATTAACAACCGAACTCTTAAAATGAAATAAATTTACCTATTCTTCTTAACCAAATAACTTCATTAATATGTTGTAGGTACTTGGAGTTGTATTTACTGTAATAATATACGTCAATTTCGTAAGTCGAGTTGGTCTAGTGGTTAAGTAGAAGGGCTGTGGGTCCTAGTCCCCGTGCTAGAAACGTGTAATTTTTTTTTTTCGTAAATTATATCATTAAATTTTTTTTTTGTTGCTCACTTTTATTAATTTATCACATTTGTTTTCTAGAAGAAAAAAATTATGGACGCTTTTTAATTATTTCAATTGCAATACAAGGTTATTATTTGTAGTATATGTTATGCAGATCTTACAAGTAACCTCTTTGTAATTTTACAAACAATTTCCTTGGCAACTGAATTTCCAATAATTTTTCTTATAAAAGTACAAAAACCAAAATTTAGAGTGCGGAGAAGCAGGAGTGTGGAAGAAACTGGCCATGGCCCGTGGTAAGGATCCATCTCGGCTTCGACCTGGAGCGACTTCGGGAAACCACAGAAAACAGAAATCAAGATGGCGGGACAGTGATCGAACTCACCTCTAAACGAACGCGAGTCAAGTGAGGTAACACTGCGGGGAATCGCACAGTTAACGTGGTAGTAAATAAAATGGAGTCTCCTGAAAGAGATTACATCTGCAGTACTTCACACGGGTTTAGTCGAAATTGGAAAAGCCAGCGTTCAGTTTCCTTTAATCGGGAATAAAACCTGTTGGGGAGAGGGGTTCTATATCACCCCCCCCCCCCACCACCATGACCAGCCAAGGCCGTCACACATTTTTCTTATCACCCCCGTACCTGTACCCTTTCTGGGTATACAGGAGTACAGGCTGGCTTTTTTTGTTTGTTTTTTATTTGATAATTTATTTTCAATTGAAGCCTTTATCGATTACATTTAAATATGATATCGCAAATTATCTGCACCAAGTTGCCTGGAAGGTGAGAGTGACGCGGTTTCCCTGCATTCCAACCTGACTCCCCTAGCAGCTTGAAGGTCAATTTCTTAGCATTGTATGCTATTAATGATTATATTATGCATATATTGCAGCATTGAACTTCTTCTAAAGGCTGTTCACGATAAAGTGTGCACTTTAGAAATCAAACTTAGAAAAAAGTCACTGTTCCTACCTGCATACATTTTAACGGCCACAGTGAAAGACAAGCGCCCAGTAAAGATGGTAACGATTGAGAGAAAGTAGTTCCTTATTTTAACTTCGAATCAAAAGCGTTAGGCAACCATCTGTGACCTAAACTATTTCTTTCGTTTTACGATTTTTTTTTTAAATTCATCAAAGTGTAAAAATAAGATTTTAAAAATAATTTATTTTCTGAATATTTCACAGTTTCACTCGACCGACGCATGAATAAAGTGATTAGTCCCATGGCAATGTTAATTTTACATATGGCGGAGTAATACACAACGTGCATACAAGTAGATCTTAAACAGTGCTTTCAAAAGTGCTAATTTTATCGTGAACAGCCTATACTTACATTATATATATATATATATATATATATATATATATATATATATATATATATATATATATATATATATGACAGCTGGAATTGAGACATATATATGTCTCAATTCCAGCTGTCAGTTATGGAACTTCCAGCTACTACCGTGGGCGTACTGACGGCGAGGATCGCACCACAGTTGCGACAAAGTCGTTCCCGAGATTGCCTTCCTGGAGCGCATATCGCTCGCGAAAGGTCAGCCCTGCTGCACGAAACCAGCGGAGTTCGACGTCCATATCGGCGGGCCGGATAGCTCACGAAGACCGATTCCTCGGGACGGGTCACGAAGCGCCCTCTGGGGCTCCGGGCATCGCCACCGCCTCTTAGCAAAACAATCCATCACGGCGCCGATACGGATGCGATATTATGCCAGACCCTTCGTGCGCCGTTCGCCACGAACGGGTCGTCCCGCGCGAGAGAGAGAGAGAGAGAAACCTTCACGCAAGGCCGCCACCGCGGCTGGCAGATGTTCTCCGCCGGCGAGACGGTCATGTGTCCACAGTTCATGGGGTAAAAACACTCGCGCGATTCGTTAGTTCGTATTTCACGATTCGCATTTCGCAACCCGGAGAAGACGACGATTATGCTGAGTGCAAACACAGATTTATTTCACTTTCCAAACGACTGAAATAATGAACTACGTATTTTTGACAGAAGTAATAAAGTTCATAGTTGAAACACTGATATTTCACGAAACGATTCGAGCATACGGTGGATTTCAGCGTTACACTAACAAACATAAAAAAAATTGGCACAATGAGAAACGTCGAAATGGATTTTAAAATTGAAGTAGCTGTGAACGATGATAAAAACTAATTATTACGACATAACCGCAAATGAGTTTTCTAGTCGAGCGACAATGGTACAATATGAAATTACCTTTAGTATATTGTGGTTTCTTCACTCCTAAAGTACATACCTGAGACGATACGACCCGGAATGGATTCACAGAGAAATATAATGCTATTTCATAGAATATCGTACTAAAAATGATCTCGACAACACGAAGGTTCAAGTAGGAAGACTTGTATTGCATGTGGGCGGGAGTTTTCGTTTTGGAAAAATGCCAGTTGGATCAACACCAAGAAGGGGGACACGTGAAGCCGGATATTATCCAGAACGTGCCAGGCTAGAGTGTTCACCCGGTCCCTCCAAGGTAATGACCCAGAGCAGTAGAAGATTTTTCTCAGCAAAATACTGCCTCAGTCCTGGTGATGTGTCGCTCGACATTGAAGTCCGCATTTATGCAAAGTCCAGTGCCCCTCCGTACTCGAGAAAGATCGCCACATGTGCCCAGACAAAACCCCAGTTCGTTACTAAAGACGACGAGTCGCCATTTCTCGCAGTCCCATAACGCCAGATCACGTCAACGCTGAAGATGATATCACCGCTGCCAGGGTTGCTGGTGGAAGACGGCATAAGGGCCTCCGAGGATGGAGATCTTAATACACAAGTCTCCAGCGAGAGCGTGGGTCCATACCACGTTTATTAGCGACACTGCAGCATGTCTCTGAACGGCGGAAAGATAAACTGTTGGTTGAGCTATTGTCTGTCGAATGATTCGATTGAATGACTGCTCTGTATTGAGAAGAAAATGTATGGTTGCAGGAATTATCCAGATTGTTAATATAGGGCCAGCCATCCTAAAGGTTGTAGATGCCATTTAAATATCCTACTAACAGAACTTTTTGTTATACTCCTGCCTGTGATTGTATTCGCTACTGTGCATATGGTTGCTGCAGTAGAGCATCGTGTCACCACTACGAACACGTGGTCCTACCTCCAACAATATTTGCACTGCTTCCAGAACAATCATAAATTTGATAAACTATCAGTACCGTGCAGTTATTTGAGTTTGTTGGTAACAGCAACAGAATATTCGGTTAGGTCTCAGCAAACATAGCTGTCGTAGGAACAATACAAATATAGTTGAAATTGTTCTGTTGGAGGTACAAAACATCTGTTTTGTATTCTGAACACAGTGCTCTGTTGTAGAAACCACATGTAGGCTAGCAATAGGAATACGACAAGCGTTTCTGTTTACTATCTATGTTTACAGTATTAAAATGATAGCTACACCCCATTAGATGGCAGTCCCTTTTTGAATAATCTAGATTGTTCCTACAAATGTACTCTCTTTCTCGCTGTGTCGACGGTATCCCAGCGATTTGCCCTACGTTCATTCTACACTGTTAAAAATTTCCGTATATTTACGGAACGGTTTACGGAAATGTACAGTGTATATACGGAAAGTCAATCCGTAATGACGAAAAACGGAGTTAAGTCCGTAAATACAAGATACGGAAAGTCTCAATATTCCCTTTGGCTTCGAGTTACGGGGACGAACAATGCCGATTCTACACGAAGCTTTCTTCGCCAATGTAACAAGAAAATGATCGTTTCTGCAGCAGTTAAGGTTATCCATGCGACTATGGCCTATTCTTTCAAATATTAAAAAATATCATCAGGCGTCTGTAACATTTGGCAACACTAAAAATATACAAAATTGAAAAGAAACTGAATATTTGCGTTTGATTTTAACTATAAATGTAAAAGATATACCACTATTTGCAAGTTAGGTATGTAGGTGAATGGTTAGAGTCATGGGCTAGAAATGTTTTGACTCGGGTTCAAACTTCGCTTAAGTGCAAAATATTTTTAACTTTTTAAATATAATTTTTTATACACGGTAGAACACCCACATAACGAAAATTAAAGACATTTTCAACCTATTTTTAATTGAAACGGAAAGTGCAGAAAACTAACTTGGAAATTATCGGAGAGGTTCCGTGAAATTTACGGAAAGTCCGTTTCTGAAAATCAATGTGTCCGTAATTTTACGAAGAGTTTACGGACACTTCTGGGCAAAATTTTACCAGCACTTGTCCGTAAAATGAAGGTAATTTTTTTAAACAGTGAAGCATTCTAAGAATACTGCACACAGCCTTCTTCCTATGACCGAAATCTACACAAAGGCCGCAGCTTGTAGGCGCCCTCTGGTTGTATTCCTACGCAGCAAGTCTCAGTTGAACCTGACTCAGTTGTGAAACTGCGCACCAACGTTCATCTCTTCAAGATCAATCTTTTTTTGGGTTTTCGCTATTTTTACATTAACTAGCGTCTTTCCACAAGCTTGAGCTTCTTTACAATTGGCTGTTTCCCGCATAGGAAGCCATCCCGGGATTTGCCACTAAACATTCGCTTACTTCGACGGTAAACCTCCATGACTCGCGAGCAAACTATAAAATGTTATAAAAAATAACTGAAAGTTCAACGACCTTAGATTTTAAAATTATTCGGTCTCGTAAACATTTTGACAGTGTGTGTTAGTGTGCGCTATCATCATTAACGCTTCGTTTAGTATACGTAATTTACTTTACTACTAAACTATAATCACATAACTAAATTGGACAGTTCAGTTATAGTAAAAATAACAATCGCAGAGTAATTCAGTGTCTCTCTGAATTACTCCGCGTGTCATCACCTTCAGTCTGTGAGATAACACCGTTCTTCTCTGGTTGGGCTACCTAAAATAACAATCGCAGAGTAATTCAGTGACTCTCTGAATTACTCCGCGTGTCATCACCTTCAGTCTGTGAGATAACACCGTTCTTCTCTGGTTGGGCTACCTAAAATAAGGTTATCATAAAACATTTTTCATGTTTCAGAATAATAGGTCTGTGGTTTTAAATACCCGCAGTTGAGAAACAATAGTGTGAAATATTGTTATCTGCGATAGAAATTACGACGGATAAAAAAAAAATGAGTTCAGCTAATAACTGTTAGGAACACTAGTTTTCACCTTGAAGATCTATTGAGTACTGTTATTCAAAATGCGTCTCTGAGATCCAATTCCGCGATTACATTATTTTAACTGCTATGTGTCGCACATGTCAGCTTGCTAGTTACATACGTTTAGTATCTGATAGGCCATGTCAAGTATATACTATCATCTCACAAAGACACAGCCAGTAACCAAATATGTCTGTAGGCGTGCCGCGTATGTTATTGAAATCCGTCCTTTGAGAAAACCTTTTCCCGACTTTTCAGTTCTTCAGTGCTGCGTATTTCCACCTGGTGTGGCGAGCGAGGTGCCCGGAACCTTTGTGATCCTCGACCGATCCTTCTCCCAGGAAAGGTCGCGGACAATGAGGGCACGATGGAGTGGCGCACCATCCTGTTGAAAAACAGCTGTGCCCATAATCCCGTCATCCACCAACTGTGGCTCTAGAAATTACAACGTATCCAGGCATGTGTTACCTGTAACAGTTACTTCTGCAGACGTGTAAAGGGTCCGTAGGCCTTCGTCCGAGTCAGCCCTAACCACACGGTTATATCGGGCGGTTATTCTGCCCAGACCCGACAGTTGTGTCTGTTCACGTGGCCTCAGGCGTGTGATGTGGCTTCGTCCCAGAACAACACGCTGTCCATCAAATTGTCACTGTCAACATCTTCCAGCAGGACGTTGCACGTAGACTGTCTGACTGCATAGTCTTCTACTTCCAGTTTCTGCACAGCGCGTAATTGGTAGGCACGCTGAAATGAATTGTAATTGATTCCTATAGCGGTATGTGTTTCAGCCATAATATTCATCGTGTACTACAATCAGTTTCATGGCTAAATGTGTAGTAATTTTTGAATAACATCAGATCAGGTACATGGAGGGGCTTGTAGTGAGATGCAACTATAGGTCTTTCTGTCTCTGCAGAGTAGGGAAAATCGTATATTTAAGGCTGAGCGACCTCGTAATCGAGTTTCGAGAAGCTTAGCTGAGAATAGTAACAAACGCAACACATATAATTGTGTATCAATATTATTTTTATTTTATTTAAATATCTGTATTTCAACTACCCATTAAATTTATGGTGCTCGTTTGAGTAATTTCAGTTAAAAGAGCGGTATTTTTAATATCAAAACAATAATTATATTTCCTTTAAACTGAAGAAAAAAAAAACACTTTTTTTTTTTTCACGCGCGATTCAAATCTAGGAGTAACATACAAAAAATGTTGCCACATCGATTGCCATTTTTAGCTGCATTAAATGTGTGTATAAATGCTAATATACTGGTGCCAAGATCTCATTTAATTTTAAGTTAATGCGTCGCGAGTACAGGCCACAGATTAAAGAAGCGCTCTGTTTTTTCGCTTTATCAATTCTTTTTTTTTTTTTTTTTACTTTTCCACATTCAGTAAAACCATTTGAAATTGAGGAAGACTTAAAAAAAAACACTTCGATAAAATATAAAATAAACAAAGTTAATGAAACATGCTGTCAATGCACTTTTCATATTTTCTCTTCTGAAAGTGTGAAAATGTTTTAGAAATAGTCAATAAATCGATCCCTTTAATAAAACGTTGACTTCCAGCGAGATGTTTATCCATTAAAATGAGCCATATTGCTATTTGCAAACAGGAACCTACTTTATATGGTAAGTTAACAGTAGTGTATGTGATGGTTGTTTTTTATTCTTACGATGTATAGTCATGGAATGGAAACACTTTATACATGCATTCTGAATTGATATATCCTGGCTAAATTGTAAAACTGTCAAAATTTCAAGACAGACCGCAATGCACCTTATTCGAAACGTAGCTAAATCATTGCCGGAAAACCTCACACCAGACCTAAATATTGAAACTGATATGATGACGTTGATGGCAAACTTGACTGCAAGTCGAGTGTTATTGGACTTATGTAACACCCCAGTATTCATGCGTGAGTATATCTGCAGCAAGACTACTTTTTCCAAGTCTCTCAGCTTTCGGTTTCTCAAGAAAAAATTATCGTGGAGGATCACTCCACAGATTATATCGCCATCGTCCATATCCCTTCACTTTCGATTTTAAGAAATGAAGACTTTTTCCCCACGTACATAGAAAGAAAATATATCTCGAAGTATAGCATATGATTAATATCCGTAACATTCCTTAGCGTGAGAGAATGTGCTAGGAAAAGAACTGGCACATGCCCTCCACTTAGGCAAATTGAAGCCACGAGGGTAGGTCGATGGCCGACATATACGACACACAAGACACAAATGACATATACGGACATATATGTGTATCTCAGAAGGGCCGAGAGAAATCCATAGAATACGCAGATTATGAAAGGAAATGAAAGAATGAGAATTTGCGTGGCAGCGTCTGGTACAGTTCATTCTGTAGTTGCTTCGAACTGTTCTGAAGTCCTGATGAAGTTCTACTTTTAGGCTAATCCTCCGCCTCGTTCAAACAAAACTCGACAAAGTCTAGAAAATTACACCAAACGGACAGTACATCGCACTCGTGCTAACACAGTGTTCACGATAAAATGAGCACTTTCCTACCAGCAATTATTTTAACGGGCGCAGTGAGTGACATGCGTCCAGTAAAGTTGATAAGGATGGGGGGAAATTAGTTCCGTATTTTAACGTCGAATAATAAATGTTAGGTACCAATTTGTGGTAACTTAAACGACTTATTTCGCTTTCTGCTGTTTTTTATTCATCAGAGTGTAGAAATGAGTAGATTGGTAAAATATTAACTTTTCTAATGATTCCACAGTTTCACTTGAAAGACGCATTTATAAAGTGATATGAGTCCCATGGCAATATCAATTTATGTAAGGTGGAAGAATACACAACATGCATGCAAGTAGATATGATCTTAAGCGAGGCTTTCAAAAGTGCTCAGTTTACCGTGCACAGGCTGTATCAGTGTTTTGTATAAGAACTAATTATTTCCTAGGTCTTACCAACACAGATATTTTATCACCGTCATTAATCATAAATATTAATCATAAATTAAATATCACAGTTTATAGATAAAATATAATTAAAAGTTATATGTAATCAAAAGTAATATTTGTTATTTACAAAAATTATATCATGCTGGTGATAAGTGACATAATTAAGAAACAACTACGTCAACATGTAGAGATTTTAAATGGTTTGGTTCAAAAAGTGCAAAAATACCGCAAAGAAGACTATAACATAGTTGACAGTCAGTAGCGTAGGCACGCAGTACACTGTAAACAATTTCCTGGAAAACTTCCTAAACTGCAGTGGAAGTTTTTAACCTATACACTGATTGGAAATAAAACCCACATGTCAGACTGCAAATATAAGAATTTTGAGCGTCGTTATTATACGCAGTTGGGGACTTCTCTACGCATCTGACAGTTCCGTGAGCGAATGTAGGAACGGTGTCATGGATGTATGGCAGAATAGTTTACCATTCGAACTGTCTCACTATTCGTATACATTGATAAAGGCTGTTCACGATAAAGTGAGCACTTTCGAAAAATGTCACTGCCCCTGCATGCATAAATCTTAATGGGCGCACTGTGTGACATTTGCCTAATAAAGTTGGTAACGATGGATGGAAAGTAGTTTCATGTCTTAACGTCGAATAAAAGTCTTAGGTGTCCATTTATGATCACTTGAATGATTTTTTTTTTTTGCTCTCTGTTATTTGAATGCACCGTAGTGTAAAAATTACAAGATTTGTAAAATATTTACTTTTCTTATAATTTCACATTTTACTTGACCGACGCATGAATAAAGTGATGAGGCCCATGGCAATGTTAGTTTAACGTTAAAGTGGAAGAATATAGAACGTGCATACAAGTACATCTTAAGCAGGGCTTCCAAAAGTGCTCATTTTACCGTGGACAGCCTACATAGTAATTTTACGAACAATTAATTGCAGTGTAGCCAATCAGACACGAAGTCTCGCGGAACCAATCAGGCAATGGGCACGCCAACATAAGAGCAACAGCTACGACATTCTACTCCTGTAGACTTGTCTACTCTCTGTAGCGTTGTCCTTGGTGACATTGCTATAGTCTATTCTAGGTTTCTTCGCACTTTCTGAACTAAAAACTTTTGAAAAAACATCCCGTATGTGATGTATTTAGTTATTTCGTATATAAGCCATGTATCACAAGTTTTCAAAAACTCCGTTAACATGAAGGTACTTTATGTTTTAAAAAAAAAATGAAGTTTTACATCCACTTTATTTATAAATTGTAATAATTTATTTATAATAAATATTAAAAAGTAACAGTGAGGAAACATGCGTGTTGTTAGCCTCTAGAAAGAAATAGTGCTTCTGCAAAGGGCGCACGAATCCGGTGCGTATTCTTTTGGTGTAATTTAATAGACATGCTTAGTTTGCACGCGGCGGAGAGATATCCTGGAAGTATAACTTCAGCAGGGCTTCAGAAAGGGTGAACGTACCGTGAATTGACTATAATGGCTCCCAACCTACCGGATGATATGCATGTGCTTCATACCAGGCATAAGCCCTTACAATATTTCAATAACTTGGCGAGGTTGACTTCCGCTCTATACTGCGAAAGCCAGTGGGGAAAAAAAACCGCTGCAGAATTATTCTGCGTACGCAGAAAATTTTGTGTAATTTTGACAGACAATTCTTCGTAAACAATTTTCGGAAGAAAGTTATTGTAACACTGTTAAGTATAATATATTGTATTTCACATGAGATTGCTCCATGAAACATTAAAAATGGATTTATGTTTTTCCCCGTTTATATCTAACTTGAATTCTACGATTTGAGCTTGCAAAATTCAACATTATATTACACTTTTCACAGTAATATGCTTGACATCTATTCTCCAAGGAATTGTTTGCGAAAATATCAAAATAAATAATAATATACATATTTATATGTAGTTTCCTTGGACGTGTTATGACTTTCACAACCCTCCAGGCTGTACGTCGTTATTATTTCATAGACATAAAAGGGGAACGATTTTAGCTGTTTCCACGTATTTATTTTCATTTTTAACATACACATTTAAATATATTTTCGATACACGAAAGCAATTTAATTAATTGACATTCTTCTTCTTCTTTCTTCTTTTTTCGTTAGGGTCTTCTAGGGACCACGAGCCAATTTAAATGCTTCGTCCTTTGATATTTATATATATTGTTAAGATGCAGAACTGTCCTGGCCATGGCCAATAAATTTCTATCCGGTCACAGACGTAACTACATGTAAAATGCATATATTTTTCAGTTAGCTTGCTCAGAAATTGACTTGCAAAGATTAGCGGATTTAGCCTCGTGCAAGGAACAAAAAAAAAATCAAAAATTAATTTTGATAACACGCTAGACGAATATATTTATATTTCAGTCACTTGTACAAATGGATCAAAGTTTACTTTTAAAATACGGCCCAGATGACTATGACTGGATCCCATGCATTATGGTGTTGGGTAAAACAGGTCGATGAAAAAATGTATATAAGGCTCAAAAGCACATAGAAATTCGGAAGATAATGAAACCTGGATGAAATTTAACACAGTATTTTATTCTTGACCATATGCTGTAATAAAGACCGCTGCTTAATGGTAGAGTGTGAGGTGAATAATATGCATGCAGTCTGTCGTTAGCAATCCATACATTTCACACTACTAAACATGTGGCATCTCTGTGGGTGTTCTCGCGCTATCTCGTCAGCGCTCATTAAGTGCAATTAAGTTGCACAAGAACATATTTCAGTCTCTATTAAAAAATTAAAAAAATGTGAGGTGATTTGCAACACGACAGCAGAGCAGATTAGATGCCGTTCACCATATATGCTAGTGCAGTCGTCTGCACCATCCGCCGTGCCTTCAGAAGTCAGGGGGGAAAAAAGTGAAATGAAAAATAAGTACTCTCAATTATACCTCCGTTCAGTTGTCCATCATGAAGAATACTAGTTCCTTACGTAAAACTTTCACCGGCGTCTACGGGAAATATTACAACGCTTTGCGTGTTGCAGGCATGAAGTATTCGCCTGAAGACGTCCCTCTAAAAGTTGTTAGGTCACTCTGGATCGCTCGTTCCACTGCAAGAAAAGTATTCTATGCTTTTACCGGAAAACGCTTGGTAATCCTGTCGCCGAAAAAAATCCTTCTGCAGGGTTAAAAAGTATTTTCTTGTAAAGAAGTGAAAAAAAAAAAATCCTTTTATTTCCACAAATACGGGTTACAACTCTACAGAACCGAGATTTGAATCAGCACCTATTGTGATTTAACTACACGCACATTTATCGCACGACAATTTTGTCTTATAACAGTACAACCGCTTATTTATTTTTAACGTGCTGTTTTGTCATGAAAAAATAACTCAACTTTTGGTAAGAATTGAGATAAAAATCTCGGATAAAAATCTTTCATCGAATAGTTACGCATTACGCATTCTGGCAGACGTACTACAACGCAATAACTTAAACCTATACATCACGGGCTGATCAACTCAGTATTATCGTAAGGTATATTATTCCGGGGATCTGTCAAATGTGCTAACCGAATATTTATAGCACAGAAATGCCGTTATAATAATCTCTAAAGTAAATTGGCAAACACGTTTAAGGCATTTACTTTAAAAAATAAATATTTTTACCATTCACTTATGTCTACATTTTTGAACGTCTTAAATCTGTTCACTCAAACAAAAAATACTATCTCGAAAAGTCAGATTTCCGTAAATATTCCACAAGGAATAGAAAGCAGTATGAAGCATATTATCACCGAAAAAAAATTTCATGAGAGAGGCATTGAGTTTAAAGGACAACATATATACAATAAGCTACCAGACTCAATAGCATCCATAAACTTTAATAACCTTAAGAAATGTATTAAAAATCTGCTGAGTAAGGTCATCTATAGTATAGATGAGTTTGATCACTTGTTAACCACACTTACAACACATTAAGCTGTCATATTATGTGTGGATGTAATCATAATGTAGTAATATATTCATATTTGTACTGTCCACAATTCTGTTTTGTGCATTGCATATAAGTATATATAGTGCATACTATGTCATTTTTATACAATATTTATTGACGTGTCTTGTATTGCTGTGCTAGAGAGAGAGGAATTCTGGGCTATAGAATGTCATTAGAATTTTGTATGCGGATGTTACTTGCACAGTAACGAACTTATAAAAAAATTTTCTTCTAATTCAGTGATAATTATTCAATAGCACATAATTAATAAAAAAAAAAAAACATTCCCTTTTTAATTGAAATGCCTAACATTGAATAAAATAGTTAGATTTAACTTTGCGTTTTAAAGAGTTTTCTGGCCAGTAAAAATATTTTCGTAGATAAAAGAGCAAATTTTGCATTTGTGAAGTCACAAGAATTAAAATATACAAGCAAATTTATTACAGTTTTATAAAGTTTTGTTAAGATACAAGAAACATTAAGGTTTAGTTGAGAAAAGATTACAATGTAGTTGTTAGTATAGGCATTTCAGTTAATTCATTATTTAGTACTCTTTGTCTTATAAGCTGATGAATTGTCGCGCATTTATTGAGAGTAATTTTGAAATCGCACATTACCCTCAAATTCAATATGTTGGATAACAGTTTATAAAACACGTTTTTGAATGCATCGAATCAATAACAGCACCTGAGAAAACCAGGTAAGGTTCCTGTGCTCCGTGACTTGAGATAGAACTATTGTCTGTTATCTGTAACTTCACACTTTTTCAATCAAACCTCTGAAAAAAGACACCATGTATGACATTTTTGGTTGTTTATAAATATGCCATGTATCCCAAGCTATTTATATTTTTGAAAATATAAACGAACATTATTTTTTGGTAAGATTATACTTTTACTTATATTTTTTCTATAAATAATATTATTTCAATTTTAATTAAAATGAAAAACAAAAACATAAATTAAAAAGGTGTGTTGGTAACGCGTAGAGATAAGTCGTTCTCGCGCAAAATATTGTTAAGCTGAGTGCGCACGAATACTGCACGTTGACCTTGCCAATTAGAATTATGTCCAATTAATGAAGAAATTTAGTTTTTCGGAGCAGACTCATAATCACACTGACCGACTAAAGCCACGATAAACCTCTTGACTTGCATCGGAAAGATCTGTGTTCGAATCCCTGTAAGGTTATTCTGATTTCGGTTCTCCGAATTCACTCCAGAAGAATGTTGGAGTGATTCCTTAATACAGCCACTCGCTCGTCCGTTCCCCGTGTTCGCACGTCTTAGTGTTCCCCTGCCACTCGAAACACATCATAAATCATTGGTATCATTCAACCACGCCCCTCAGATATGCCTCAAACTTTTGAAATTATTTCTCGTGACGTTACTGTTAAGAACCATCCAAATCTCTTTCTTTACCTCTCGTTTGAAATTATAGCAATTCTGGAAGATCTTTTTGCAAACAGAGGTGTCGCTGCTAGTAAGACATATCCCAGATACAAGTAAACGTCGACTGAATTGTAACAAGCCCTCAAAAGAATTTCCGAAATTTTCCGATCGCTAAGTATATATCCGCTGACGTCAGTGATATAAATATACGACTATTTTGCGTTTACCCTTAGATTTACAAACTATAATGGGAAATCATTGATTTCCTGACCGTCTTATAAGGCCTTCACGACCACTAAATACTCTCCGTTTTTTTTTTATATTATATCCGCGTTGAATCTGATGGTTCCGACATTTCTGCAGAGGTTGCAGTCACCTTCTCCAGTATCAGCTACTGTTGCACTGAAGATGGTGACTGGAAATTCTGGCGAAACCACACGGCTCTTTTCGATTTCAATTCGTCTGAAACCCGAAAGTCCAGAATATTCATGGAGCTCGTAATAATCAGTCTCCTACTCCTCGAGGTTCTGGCTTCATCGTAGTCTTCCAAACAGCCAGAAAATTTCGGTCAAGTATAAAATTCTGGTCGTTATTTTTTGCTTTGGCATAATGCAATGGTTTCTTCGGAACACCCTTAATCTGATTCAGTGAGAATTTCACTGTTTCAATCAGTCAACAGTATGCCTACCTGACTGATTCAACAGTCAATTCAGATAATTTAACTGGTGAATCAGTGAAACTTGCCCGATTTCTTTCACTTATTGATTAAGTGACATTTTACACTGTTTTCCAGTGATTTGTTTTTTGACTGATGAATCAGTTAAAAAACGCGTAAAAATGGCAGTCAAATAACGTTTAAAAATGGTGGTTAAGCAACTTATATTAAGTGAAATAACAGTAAATGAACAAATAATACCTATATGAAATACTTTCAGAAATGAGTTTCGTCTTTGAAAACACCATTTTAAGAGGTAATATGAACATTCAGCCTTTAATTTGTTTTTACGTATTTCTTTTTGTTTTTATGTAATCATTACAGCGCTCTGTTTTAAGAATTAAACTGCATATAATAATGAGGCGAAGAGTTCACACAACACACACCCACACACACGCTGCGCACACATACACACATATATATATATATATATATATATATATATATATAATATATATATATATATATATATATACATACACACACACACATACAGTTTAAATCTTCACGATGTCGATAAGAACTATAACACATACATTTTCCTCTCATCTTTTAACTTGACTTGGGAGCTCAATTGGTAAGGTAAGAGCTTATAAGCGAAGGAGAATAGGGTGTGGGTTCAATAAGGACCATCTCCGAAAATTTTCTTAGTAACTTATCTAAAATTATGGTAAACTGTGTAATATAAATAGTAAACCATTGTAAATATGTTTATTCCACATAATTATTTGGCTGAATTCAATAAAACAATATTTAATTCGTCACTGCAATCGGCCATCACTTATTCAATCAGTGAAATTGTTTCACGTCACTAATTAAACCAGTTGAAATCTTTTCACTGAAACAATCAGTGATTTTCCACTAATTCTAAGTGGAACCATTTTCACTGATTCGAGTAGTTGAATTAGACTGTGAATCAGTGGTTTCCACTGATTCAAATTTAGAGTGTAGTGCAATTCCCGCTCGGTCCTCATTATGTAACCGATACGTACCAACCATTCGCGCATTCACCACACTATAAATTTGAATAAGTGGTAGGGCCTAATAGAGACCAATCAGTGAAAACCAGAGGAAATTTCTCGATTGGTAATCAGCATCAGATATGATATTAATATAATGGCTGAATTTCATTGATATATTCTTGATTTGCACTGAATGTTGAGGATTCCAGTGCCATGTGTGACTTGTTCCCAATCAAGTTTCTTCATTGGCCAGTTGGCAGGAGCTTATCAATTGACTTTCAGTGACTGTTATTTCAGCGACAGAAATCACTGATTCGAGCTTGGAGTGCACGTTGGCAGGGAAGACGCTTATTTCTCAGGATTGTACAACCAGCTGTGCTTGGCTCCACTCTTCTGACATGCAGTTTGTGTGCGCGACCTCGTGAAAGGAGACTGCTTATACCACCTCTGAAAATGTATTACTGGCTGAATGTGGGCATTCACAACATACTGATAGCCAATTGCAAAAAATGAAACAAAGACATTACAATTTGGAGTTCAGTAACTTAGTTTCTGGCTTTTCCAAATTACTAATAGTAATGTCCAATTTTTGAGGGGTTATCTATTCCTTAATAATTACTTACCTTGTAGGTCGGATTCTGGTTTTATATAACGAATCACCTCAAAAGTTAGTACGTGGAGTTCATGATATCCCTGTAAAGAAACAAGATGGCAACTTTCTGCGGTTGTCAGTATAATATATAATGTAATTTTTACTTCCTTAAATCCTTCTTTCCCTCCTTCGCTCGTATCTAAAGAGACTTTTCTGTAATGATATTGGGACCGTGGTTGTACAGTGGTCAGACTACTCTCGTCCAACCTAGGCTATCCGGGTTCAATCCCCGACAGGGTCGCTCCCACATTTAAGCACGTGGGAATCGTGCCGGACGATGCCGCTGAGCGATGGATTTATTTCAGGTATCTCCCGTTTTCTAATCCCTCGCATTACGGGGCTGTTACATACTCACCGCGCTCCACCTTCATCGGCTCTCAAGACCTCGATATTTAGAGCCGCCCAAATCTCTTCACCCACTCACTTCATGATAACACTGAAGAAAAACGAGTCGGCAACTTTTTGCATATGTCGTTATAATATTTAAGTAATTTTCACTTCCTTAAAACTTTATTTTCCTTCTTCATTCCTCGCTCTAAAAGATTTCCTGTAAAAGTATTAGAAATAAACGCTATTCACGGTAAAGTGAGCACTTTCTAAGCGTCCGCTAAATTTTTCCTTTCGATTTATTTCTATCTTCCTACCACTTTCTAATATAAACATTACCATGCATCTAATAAACATACTGAATACATTCAACCACTCCTAAAATTTAATGTCTTTAGCTCAATAAAACATATTTATTACTGGTTGATATCTGTGGGAAGGGCCTTAAAAAGTGTTCACTTTACTGTGAATAGCCTATAATAAAGTATGTTGATCCCTACCGGCAGGATAAAAGAGCGAGATATTTACGGCGATTACGTGGCTGGCACTCCCTCCGCGAGGATGACGGAGAACGTAATACATCGCCGAAAGGGATCGCATAAGCGTGGTTTATGCGCGCCGCAGGTCGCTGATAATTGAAGAACGCCGGCCGGTAATAGCCTGGCTGAGAGCCTGCGCTCTCAGCCAAAGTCACTTCTTTCTAACTCCGCGTACCTCTCTGTCACGAACATCGTACATCTCTCTTCCACACCACTGCCGTTGGTGTTTTGACAAGCGAATGGGCGGCGGAGTGAAAGGTCATAATTTCGTATCTTGTGCTCTCGCGCCATGCGGAAAACCGTCCGATAGAGTTGTCTTAAGAAAATGGCGGAGGCATGACTCGTCCGACAGATACAAATCGTTCATTGTGGTTTCCACGGTACATGAAGTTAACCCACCGCGTCCATGATCGAGACCTTGCTGCACTTGCAAGGATACTTATGGTCGATACTGCACAATAATGTGTCGATGTCCAGTGCTTTGAGCATATGCATCGCAATGATTCTGTTTCATGAAAGATATTTCACTTCCCCCTTTACGACTGGTTAATGCGAGTATAGGCTGTTCGCGTTAAAATGAGCACGTTTGAAAGCCCTGCTGAAGATCTACTTGTATGCACGTTGTGTATTGTTCAGCCTTATGTGAAATTAACACTGCCATGGACCTCGTCGCTTTATTCATGTTTCGGTCAAGTGAAACAATAAAATTGTTAGAAAAGTGAATAGTTTTACAAATGTGTTAATTCTTACATTTAGATGCAATAAAAAAAAAGTCGAAAGATATAATTTAAGTTAGCACATATGTTTACCTAACACTTTTAATTCGACGTTAAATCATACAACTACTTTCCATCCTTCGTTAGCAACTTTACTTAGCGCATGCCACTCAGCGTGTTCGTTAAAATAAATTCAACTAGGTGCAGTGAAATTTTTCTAAGGTTGATTTCTAAAGTGCTCACTTTAACTTGAACAGCCTTTAACATCGAGCTTGAAACGCAATGACTGCAAGAATCAAGATCAATACTAGTACAACGCACGTCGAAATATTACTTGAGTTAAACGCTTGAGCAATTTTTCGTGTATGAGGGCTTTGATTAAAAAAAAAAAAAAACATAATAGGAAATAATGTACATGTGGTTGGGTTTCATCGTTCCAGGAATGAAACTTTAATAGCATTAACATATTCTGTTAGTTTAAAATAATTGCACATTTTGCGGGATTTGTAAAATTATTACTAGATTCGCTATTTTTAAGAAAGTATTGTTACGTGCTGCAGCTGGCACCAACTCAGCTGTCCCGTGCCGTAATCGGAGACCCAACTCGCCCTCCCCTCTTTCTGGAAACGATGCTCTCGCGGCCTCCTGACTTAGAATTCCCCCCCTTCTTGGAATCCCGTGAATGCCGACAGCGACGAGACTTGCAGGCGTCACAGGCCTCATCTCGCCTGCTAGAGTTTCCGATACGTTTAGCGACTACGCAAGAATGTTCTGGTGAGACTGGCTGGCGCCTTAGCCCACCGCGACGCATCACGCAAGTTGGGGAATATTCTAGGTGGCGGCCTAAGGCACTATACATACTGCCGCAAGTTTTTGAGGGAGGTCGCCTGGCCGAGTGTGCGCGAGCTAAGTGGAGTGTGGACGACAGGAGATTGCGGGACGACGACGGGAGAAGTGTTTGTAGTGTGAATGGACGAGAGGGTGTGAAACCAACGAGTGAAGCCTACTGCGCGTGAGGGCGCTTGGAGGACTCTTGAACATTGCGACTGGCGGGACATGGACTGAACTGAGGTGGGACTGAATGGAAGTGTAATACGGATTTTATTGAAAATATTCAAACTGCCGATTTGGCCATATTTTAAATATAATATTTGAATATGTTGATGCACTGTCTGTTGGGGTTGATCTTTAATTATTTAATTTAATTGATTTCTTTGTGGTAATTTAAATTGCATTAAATGGGAGTAATTAGTTGTGAGCAGTAAGTGATACCAATTTTCTGAAGATTTTGAGTTAAGGGAAGTTTGCTGTAGTTATTATAAATAAAATAAGGAACTTATAATTAATTATTTTATTTGATTAAGACCTCCATCCCTTAACGAACTTACTATAGCCCACTTAATTTCTGGAGAGATAAATTATTACAGTATGTTTAGCTGTAAGAAGAGAGGGAGATATATTTGTTCAAGGAAACATATTTAAAGTTGCAGTTACAATAACAGACAGGTACACAACGGGCAGGTTTTTAGGTAGGTGGTAGTTCATCTTTAAAAAGTTTTCATTTGTACGTATTAATAAATATTGTTACGCGCTCGCTGCTTCGCATCACTTGCGAGAGCGGAAGTGTATGAAAGTCACACATGTAACCCAACAGCGGGCTGCGAACATGAAGATCGGCTTACACAGGCTTGCCGCCGCGCGTGGACACAAGATAAATCTTTTGCGGTTAGCGTTGCCGAGCACTGTAAAAAAAAATTGGAGGTAAAAATTCCCTTACATGTAAGGGAAGCTAATTACCTCTACATGTAAGGTAAAATTACCTCTCAAATGAAGAGTAAGTTTACATAACAAGTAAACTACTATTCCCTAATCGTGTGTGGGAAAAGTACCAGAACTAAGTTAGAGCTTTGAAGGGGGGGGGGGGGGGTGAATCCCATACAACTAGAGGAAAATTAACTGTAGTGTATGATAATATTATTTTTAAAAATTGCCTATATCGTCTGACGAATGTAACCGAAACCTCAAATCTAAAATCCTCAACACCTGCTGGCTGGTGGGCGCGAACCATTGTTTTGTATCAATATAGGTCGATGCACTACCCATTACACCACGATGACAATGCTGTAGACATCGTCAGTGATATAAGTGGTTTAAAGGATTGCTTCTTCTGCCCGTCCCCTCACTTAGCTGTTGAGAATGCTGAAGAGATGCACGCGTCGTAAGGTAATTTTCCCATTCATGTATGGGATTTTCCACTACCATCTCCATGAATTTTACTCCAGAGTGCGGTAATTTTACCTTACCTGTAAGGAAAGCTGTGTTTCCCCCACAAGTTAGCGAATATTACCTTACACTTGACAGGTAATTTTCCCATTATTTTTAACAGTGTATTTAAACAGAAATAATTTCCGTGTTTATCTGAAGAATTTTCTGGTGGTTTACTGCCCTAGTTTCTCTCAGCGCGACTCGAGGTGCGTCGAACTTCCTAGGTCAAGGCCAGCGAGTATAAAGGTGCGACAGGCCTCCGAGCCGGGAGTTGATAAGTTGACGAGTGGATTGAAGTGGAGTGTTTTTGAGAGTTGGTAGTCTGGGCAATCGTGTGACGGCAGACGACAGCAAGAGAGAAACGATTAGTGTCGAACGGGACCAGCAGTAGGAAAGTCTGTGACTGTGAGTACAAGAGCAGTGAAGAGTACAACATACTGAAAGTGTGTTAATGATGAGTATGAGTTAATTGACTACAACCAAACAGAGATATTAAGAAGTATATTAGTTAGATTTGAAATAGACACTAAATATTGTACTCATGAGAAATAATAATATTAGTAGTGGAGATATTTAATCTGTTAACGTAAATAATATTTGTGTGAATAAACTAGAAAGTAAATGTAGTTCTTTTATTTTTATTAAGGCCTGTTTTTCCTCACGACCTCAAAAACCACCATCTAGCTTCTTGTAAAAATTTTATAATTTTCGTATGTTAACTGTTTGTGTGGAGCATCGTTACCCAAATTGGGCTTCTACGGTACAATGATTTTTCTCACTGTAGAAATATTGGATCGCTAAGGGCTATAGGGGTCACGGTGTCGTATTGTTTAGACTACTCGCCTTCCACCTAGGATAGCAGATAATTTCATAGGAATGCTGAGGATACTGAAAATTCGTGAGGATTCTGGAGGATTACTGAGGAATGGTGAGGATTGTGGAAGATTGTTGAGGAGGATTACTGAGTATTGCTGAGGACTGCGGAAGAAGATTGCCGAGGATTGTGCAGGAATGCGGAGAATTTCGAAAGATTGCTCAGGATTGGTGAGGACTGCGGAGGAGGATCGTGGAACGATTTCTGAGAATTGGTGAGGATTGTGGAGGAGTATTACTGAGCATTGTGAAGAATTGCTGAGCATTGCGGGGGATTGCTGAGCATTTGTGAGGATTGGTGAGTAGGATACTGAAGGTTGTTGAGGATATTTTTGAGGATTCCAGAGGAGGATTGGCAAGGGTTGCTGTGGATTGATAAAGAGGATTGTGGAGGATTTGATGAGGATTGTGGGGGAGGATTGCTGAGAATTGGCAATGTTTGGTGAGGATAGCAGATAAGTATTACTGGGTATTGATGAGGATTGGTGATGGTTAGTGTGGATTGCGGATGGTTGCAGGGGAATATTACTAAGGATTTATAAGGATTATTGAGGATTGGTGAACATAGGTTATGAGGATCTCTTAGGAATAATGAGAATTCGTGAGAATTGCCGAGGATTACTGAGGATTGGGAAGGGTAATTGAGGATTACGAGGCTTACTGAGGTTTGCTGAGGAATCCGAAAGAAGATGTGAGAGGATTGGTGAGGATTGAGATTGATTGAATAATTAATACCTGAGATGAGCACGTAAAATAAGACTGGCTATCGCTAAAGCTGTCCTCGTAAATTTCAAGCCGTAAGAGCCTAGCAGTATTGGTATTTAAATTATAACCAATTATTCCTATAGAAGTGTTGGTAGTTGCTGATCCATACCATGGTTATAACATAGTTGTGCACATTGTATAGTACACTCGTATAGTAGGCTTTGGATTTGTCTTATATTAATACATTTTTTAAAATATGAGTAGCATACATAAACCTACAAACCAGTCGCGGTAGGGAATTATGTGCGGAATCTGACATCGTAGACATCAAGAGAGAAGACCAGAAAGGTAGTAACTGAATTAGAGACTTTTTCATGGTTCCGCTATACTCTTCGTACAAATTCGTTAAAAAAATAAATCTTTCTTTTTCTAAGTAAAACATTTTTGATTAAAACTAAAAATTAAATTGAATAATAAATACAAATTTTTGATTTGACATAAGGTGTGCCTTTAAAATCAATATGGCTACCAGAAATAGACATACATGTTTGAAGAAATGTGGGCATAACTACCGCGCACCTATGCATACATTCGAAAATCCCGAGTGTAAGGCTTTTCATAGCATCCCCTGAGTTGCGCCGAAGACTGCCGAGCTGATCAGAGTCAAGCTGAAGACCCCTACCTCCCCCTCCCCCCCCCCCCACACACACACAAAATCGCATAGCCACACAGCTCGCATTTAAAATACATTTTGAAAGAACGAACTAAATCTTACCAACGACCGAATCACTTACATCCCAGCCAAGAGTGTAAAAGTTTCTCGATAAAACCAGATAACTTATTTTTTCTATTCGCATGCCCAGAGAACTGTTAAGTTCGGTCTTCATATAAATTATATAATAATTATTTATGCCTAGATGAATAGTAGTCTTGCCAATAATACACCAGGGATTTCTTAATATAAGTTCATGACTCAGTCAAACAATTCCTTTCTGTTCATCAATGGCTAGACGTTAGACCGGATGTGCCTATAAAGAACTGTGGTCCAGTTACCGTAGCAGAACAAAATAACGAGTTGTTTTCGAAGTGTTTCTCCACTGAAAGAATCCAGACAACAGACACTGAGGATATGAAAAGCGCATTTCGTTAATGTAGGGAACTCTCCTTTTCTTTCCGAAGTCGTTCTACTGTTTGTTACCTTTCGGATTATTAACAATTCCAAACCCAACAGGTGTTAGAAGAAAGAAATTATTTGATGAGTTTGCTACTTGAAGCCGACAAAGTAAACAATGTGCTTTATGCTTTGTGTTCGAGTGTAGAACTAAGAATTATTCACAAAACATAACAGTGGCATACAGTGTCCATGACTTTGTGGCGTACATGGTTTTCTTCGGAGTTCAATACATATAAAAATCGAACTGCGTTAGATGTGGAGCTCCGGGTGGATACCCGACACTTCCTCGTCGGCCTATTCACCTCCCAACGAATGTTTCATGCAGGGGCGACAGTACTTCTAGACGATGATGTAGCGGTGCACCATAAAGCTGGAGAACGTAACTGGCATGTGGGTATGTTTGGTGAACTGCTGGCACAATGTTTCCCTGCAACATGGTACAGTAACTTACACCCGTCGTCCTTCTGTCAAAGAAGAATGGCCCCACAAGTACTCAGGCAAATATATCATACCTCAGAGTAACCTGGGAAGCTTACTGCTTGCTTTACCCTAAAGTGGGAATTTTCGTAGGCCGTAACGGTTGGCAGAGCTATTCTTTTTAAAGGTTGCCTCATCGGAAAAATAATTAGGCCAGCAAAATTTTTACTGTCGTTGTACGTGTTCACAACGTACTCACATGTCTATCTGGGTCATCTTCATTCACAGGGAGAAGTAACGTGGGAATGTAGGGTCGACACTTGACGTGTTTTAAAATGCGATGGGCACTTTGTTTACTGACACCCGACTCATGCGCAGATTGCCGTATGCATTTCAACTTCCCTGGGGAACGAGTGAATATGCGCAACTCATCTCCCCCTCCCCCCCCCCCCCACTTGTTCGTCCGTTGGCGTTTTCTTCCTACCGTACCGTCCTTTCTTCACATCGCATACAGTTCCGCCCGTTTCAAACTTGTCACGTTATCACGTTATTATTGCGCGTCAGCGCTCTGTCGGTACTCTGCCCTCCATCGTCTCCTTGCCTTTACCATGGGATCACATTGTCAATAGGACTTTGAAATTCACTATATCCTTTGAAAGAAAACCTTGTAACGTCCGCTATTCCCCTCTAGAACTATCTGCCGCTTGTGGCTGCAAGTGAACTTCAAATTTCGTTTTTTTTTTTTTTTTTTTTTTCCACGTTCAGAAGAGTGTTAACATTAATTTCCGACATCCGGTATTTTACCTGAGTGATGTATTTATGTTGAGCTATTTCTAACAAAACAAACTTTCATGTGCTACCGCGGCGCAAGACTTTATACGAAATAGGTGAACCAACATTTGCAAAGTATTTACTCATACGTTTACAAACACCGTAATCTAGGAATTCTCTCGTTTAGTTTCCATACGTTGGCTCTCAAAATCCTGTAGACTGAAATTGATATATATATATATATATATATATATATATATATATATATATATATATATATATATATATATATATATATATATATATATTAAATTTATATCCACGCTTCTTAAATGCCCCAATGTTACAAAAAAGGCCGGAGAGTGCCAGGATAATTATACGATCTCAATGACCCTTTGGGTGGACTTCATATTGGTGTGTAAACACACCAGTTACGTGACTGCTTCCATAATGAAGAACGATATTTCTGCTATGGCATGGCTCGGTTAGCATTGATGTCAGACTGTCACACAACGTTAGTTTACGCAAAACATAATGCAATACAGGGGTGCCAAAAATAAACATAACACTATGTCAGCAACAACTTCCAACACGACATATTCGGTTGCAGTGTTCAGACGTCTCATCGTCTGGCAAGATTCTGTACCGGGCAGGACTGGAAAAACCGGAGCTGCAAGAACTTCTTACTATGTTTTTCGGACAACCTGCAGACTAAACGGACCGCAATAACATAATTAAACTAGGTATTACTATGCCTTTTAATGTTACGTCAAATCTCAATTTTTATGATGAGGTCCATGAATGGCAGCCGTTACGTATCATCGACCGCAGACTACTTGCGGTAATTTAAATTCTTTGCGAGTTGTCACTTTACTGTGTAATGGATCACACAGACTGAAATTTTTCTTAATAATTTTTATTATGCACTCATCTTGTACTACCATTTAGACCTTTTATTGTACAGATTTATCATTAGCTGTGGTAATATAATTTGAGAAATTATTCGTCATGGAAAACGTGTTAAAAGGTGTAATGCGATCTATAACATAACGTCATTGTTCAGTGAGCCACATGCTCTTCAGAATTGGGAATTAAAAGAGGTTATTTGCAAAATGCCAGAAACTGCCTGAGGTGAAACAATACATTCGTAACAAGTGTGAGCCTATCGTTTGTTACTTTAACGCACACATGCTTACTACTTCATAAAAGTCGATAAACACCCTCGGGCGTCGCTTTTTTGGTGCTTCATAATTTCCTAATGATGGGTGATAATATAACATGTAAAATGCCCACTCATGATGGCCGATATAAAATCATGCTGACACTATTTAAAAATATATTGTTTCATTTTCAGAGAATGGTTTGTTTCACCGGGCAAAATAATTGTTTATATAGGGACAAAAATATATTTAGTTGCAACAATAAAATATCTGGTTGTGTGAACAAACTTAACAAGCAACAAAATATTTCGTTCATCTCTAGAATAAACAAAACCTTTGTGTTGGGTCACATCGACTTAGACTGTCAACAAAATATTTAGTCGAATCTAGGGAATTTATTTGTTTGGCCATTCATTTGATTGCCTTCGTACGAAAATTAATTTTGATTTTTTTTTTTGGGACAATTAGGACAGAAACAGTGTTTACTAGTGCATTTATTGATGTTAAATAATGGTGTAAACATGGTTATAAGACAATTTCAAAATTAAAATAAAAAATAAAAATTTAAAAACGCACGTTATCCAGTATCTGTGTTTTATATTTAGTAAAAAAAACTTTCGAATTCAGGTAGTAGTCAGTTTAGTCGAACTATAACTATAATGGCGCGCGAACTATATAGGTTCGAATGTTGGTCGGGATTACAATTTAGTTTAGCATATTATTCTAAACTGATTTGATGCACGTATAGCCGAATAAACCTTTAGGTTAACCAACCATAAGTTTGTTTGAAACAACTAAGAATGAACGACAAAACAATTTGGTATAAAGAACCAAATATTTATTTGGCCCTAAACCCTTTCTCTCAGTGCATCTCACGTAGTTTCTGACATTTTGCAAATAACTAATTTTTATTTCCAATTTTCGGCGGTGTCTCTCTAATATAATAACCACCTTATGTCATTAGCAGTATAATGTTTTATACCCATATTTTGTATAATCAATCATATCACAAATTTAGTACCTAAAGTTACGGGTAATCTTGGTTCTATTATTTTAAAATTTTATAATGTTTACAG
Organism: Dryococelus australis; assembly: GCA_029891345.1. Classification (NCBI taxonomy): domain Eukaryota; kingdom Metazoa; phylum Arthropoda; class Insecta; order Phasmatodea; family Phasmatidae; genus Dryococelus; species Dryococelus australis. The sequence goes on from CM057002.1 coordinate 127,766,514, forward strand.
TAAAATACACACATAGGCCTACAACACTCTAAATCTGAATCAGTGAGAACTTCACTGTTTGAATCAGTCAAACGTATCTGACTGATACAACAGTCACCTCTGTGAATTGAACTGATGAACCAGTGAAAAAAATGTCATATTTCCTTCACTAATTGATTCAGTGATATTTCCCACTGATTCGTCAGTCATTTCTTCCACTCTTTTCTCAATGGTTAATTTTTTAACTAATGAATCAGTGAAACATCTGAGCAACTTGCACCGTCTCTAATAATTTTTGACTGATGTATCAGTGAAACTACGTTTAAAAATGACAGTCGAACATAGTTTGAAAATGGCCGTTAAACAACGTGTATCGAGTGAAGTAACAACGAATAAACGAAAAAACTACTACAAAATACTTTATAAAATGGGTTTCGTCCTCCAAAACGCCATTTACCGAGGTAATATGGACACAGCCTTTCATTCCGCTGTTACGTCTTTCATTTCGTGTACATGTGATCGTTACAGCGCTCTGTTTGAATGTTTAAATTGCATATAATGTGGTCAGGAGGGTTCACTCATATATATTATTCGTTTTTAACAATCTTAACGGCGCCACTCATATCAAAAACGAAAAATACGAGCAAAAATTTCAGACTACACGATTTCTAAGCCAAAATATGACATATTTGGATTCTAGACTTACAACATAGTGTGGTATCTCAGATGGCAAGGCAACAGTCTAGCCTGAGTTCGGTCTCGTTCCCCTGCCAAAATGTATTACTTTTTTCAAATTACGGTAAATTGTACCTACAATATAAATTGTAAACTATCGTAAATAGTACGTTTATTTCATGTAATGATTTGCCTACATTCGACAAAAGCAATATTTATCTCACCACTGCAGTCGGCCGTCACTTATTCAATCAGTGGAATTGTTTCACGTCACTAATACAATCAGCCAAATTTTTTCACTGAAACAATCAGTGGTTTTCCACTGATTCTAAGTGGAGCCATTTTCACTGATTAGAGTTCTTGAATTTCACTGTGAATCAATGATTTCCCAATGATTCGAATTTAGAGTGTACTTGTACGCTAATATTGCTGTAATATCTAAATTATAATTTTTTTTTTCGAAAGACCGCTTAAATTTACGTCATTTTATGATACAAACTGTTTAAATATATGTAAGAATTCTAATAAAAATAAATACTATTATTGAAAAAATGTAACCTATCCAACAATTTTATATAAGCAACAAATTAACGAACTAAAAATGATGGTAAACTGTTTTAGTCTCGATAGTTTTAAGTGAGAAAGAATGTACTCTCTGTGTAGCTGAAGGATGCCTATACCAAGAAAATCTTTTTGCACTGCTTGTATGTTCGTATCAGAGAAAAAGTGCAGTCCTTGTTAGAGTTGGCATCACTCGTGCAGAGCGGATTAACTTCACCACAGGTTTTGTGGCAGATATAAGACTCATCGTAGTTTGGTTCGGTTCAATCTTGGCTGATTTATATTCTTTCATCCTTTTTTCATTTTATATTGGTTCTTCTCTTTCATATCTATCAGCATTAATTATATCAGTTTCTATTCATTCTCGTTGGACCTACCATGAGTAACGTTGTTTGATAGAAAAAGAGGAATTAGGAAAACCTTCGTGGACATTAGTTGGCCCATCTTTAATTCTTATCAGACTTACTTCTTCGTTTACGTCTGTCCAGGTATTTAGACTTCCGTTGATGCGAGTGGCAGGTCGGTCAACTGTTGATTACATGACCATTCGTGGTACAATTCTACGGTTCGGTGACTTTCTCCAAATATTTTGCAAGTTTTGGGGAAAACACATATTTAATTCGAAATATGAGTCACTTTAGGGCCATAGACTGAATCACCATTTACTCTTCTTGCGTAATGTGTAACAGGGTGTTTTTGGAACGCAATTGTGCTTTTCCATTTCACTTTCTGCTGTTATATATTTTTGTTTACCTCTGAGAAAAGAACTCATCAGAGGAGTCTTCAGAACTGCTACCTGTTATTATTCCCATTTTATAATAATAATAATAATAATAATAATGTAAACACCACATTTGGTCATAGTACATTTCTAACCTATTTCTAGTATTTGGTCCCTCTTTCCTTCACAAGTCAGAACTAATACCATGAATTCCACCACATTTTCGGTGCTGTAACTCACTCCATGGGCAGGTATATTTTTATTCAGGACTCACTCCGAAACAAAATAAATCATGGCATTGCTGGACAGGAACGATCACCACAAGTTCACTGTACTATTACAAGTCTTCCAGGTCAGTGGGTAAGTAGTACTGTGGCCTGTCCAGCGGGGGATCATGTCATCCATTAACTAGGGGGATAAGGGTAATTCAAAGAAAAAGCAATGAAAAACAAACTACTACATTTATTTAACTTTAACAATACAAGTACGCATCAAGCATGCGTCTATTGAATCAATTAAATACAACAGTTATTCATCTATAGGGAAACTGGATTTCATCAATATACATTCCAAGAGGCGTTGATGCCTTTAATCAATTACAATTGAATTTAAGCCAGAAAGGCGGTACTCTGCTTGAATGGAGCTTAATTGCCTTCGCTTCCCCCGAGCCATAACGTGCCTTCAGTCGTCCTACCAGGGAATATAATTACCTTCTAGATGACGATGTCTCGCTGAAGCTCTCTCAACGGCGGGCTCGTCAGGTGATGAAGTCGGATCACGGGAGGTGGCCCTCTCGTTTGGTAGGACTCGGGCAGGGCCTCCGGCAACGCTGGCAAGATGGCGCCCAGAGCCGCCATTGTTCCGAGCTCATATACTACCTTCCTGACCACAAGCTCAATCCCCCGGAATTCGTTTGTTATAACAATGGCTCGGCTGGCCGAGGTCGCTCTGCCTTGCCTCAGCTTGCAGCTTTGCAACCCTTGCGAATGCCAGACGCAGCAAGGCCCCCCTCTCAGGAGCGTCCAGGCGCCCTCGTCTGGAAACTAGGGTTGGACGCTGCGGGGGCTTGGTTGGGACAGGTCAGGCTGCCGGTGCAGGAAGGCGACGTGAAGGTTGAGTGGCGGCCAGACCTGGTGATATTAGCAGAGCCTGCCGGAAAGAGCTTTTCTTCTTAGCAGTAATGATAAAAGTATGATGGTTGACTGACTGAAAATGTTTTCCCCATAATGTGGACTACTTAAGGTGATGTCAGGCATGAAGATTCGGGCATGAATTACCGGAATGGCTCTCTTATAAGAATGGTGATGCTAAACCAATTTCTTGTTTCTAATACAATTTGCAATTATTATTAAAAATGTGTACGAATTAGTTCATACCTGGAGGTTAGCTTGTACCTCTTGTTAATACAGTACATGAAATTTGCCCTTTTTATAACAATTCATCTAGTCACACTACAATATGTCTGTCCGAAGACTGAGTGCGCTGTGTTAGTAGACTGACTTATTCTATGTGATATTACTAATCCTATTTACATGAAATATTTGAATATTTTGCAAGCATAAAAAATGTTTTATTCACATAGTTATGTACAAAATTAGTACAAAGAAAAGTTTTACCTTATATACATCGGCAGTATGAATTATTTATGCTGTGAAAACCAAATAATCTCAATATTGTTTGTGCAAGCATCTAAACTAACTTAAGGCTGCTATTGGTTCCTGTTGGTTATTCAGGATTGGTAAGGATGAGCTCGACTCCGTTATGATAGTTGAACCACTTGAAAAGAAATCGAAATTAATTAAAACCCTGGCATCGAACACTTAAGGGTTGGAAATAAGGGTGTGCTCACTTAGGAAATGCAATAGTCTACAATAACACTTTGTTATTTGACAGTCTTTTAAAATGCTTGGAAACATCGTGGTATTCTTTCAGCATTCTGTTTTATGTAACATAAGTAAAATAATTTTTGTGACTTGGTGTCGTAAAAATGATAATTTACATAGTGGTGTAAAATTATTCTATTAAAAAACTATTAGTCATGATGACAGACTAATGAAACAAAAGAACAGGTTTTGCAGTGGTGCTAAAGCTTATCCTAAATTAACATTGATTTAAAGAGAAAGTATATACATTTGTGGGGTCCCGACACTTTACTATGGCTTGGATGCCACGCGGCTTGAAAGTGCCGTCTGGCGCACTCTAGAACATTTCAAATCTACTGCAATAGCTTTGCGTGCATCAGCTGCTGCGCTCTACATGTGATTTCTGTATTAGCCGGCCTGCAGTTGCAACTGCGGCCACTGCGCTTTTCACGCTTGACATAGGTCGCAATGTATACATCACTCTGCTGCCGTGCTATTGACTTCTTATGCGCCCTGCCTGTGCTGAGTGGGAAAATGCCCTGTGATTCCAATTATATATATATATATATATATAAGGAATATAGTTTGCTAATTTTATAGCAAAATTTATATCTTAGCACTTGTTAACATGTGTCGTAAGAGTTTCACGCATGCAGCGATATTTTGCATTTACCTATTAGTCAATTTTAATGACAGTGAGCTTAAACCCTGACGAAATATGTCGACTAGTTATACATCCGTTTCTCCCTTTTATTGTGCTACAATGTGAAACTAAGTTCTCTATGTTGATCAATATCAAACTTTAAGAGCACATTTATATTACTGACAGGGTGGGGTACACACATTGCACTGAATGTACACGGAATTTAGAATTCTTTAATTTAAACAATGATATCTCATTGGCGATATCGCTGTGCACTGTCGCCTGATCCTCGCACCATTAGATTATGCCCTGTTGCAGCCGAGCGAGGCAGTTACTCTTCTGGCTAAGATTGTATTATTTTCGGCGGTGGGTTGATGCGAAATGGCAGCTGAAGTGTTGTAACCATGTGGACCATTTTCTTCATGCTGCCAGGCCGGCGTGAGCTGTTGAAAATAAATATAACTGGACAGCAACACTATTTTGAGTGTTAGCAACAACACCCCCACTCTCATTGTACCCATATCAGTGGCGTATTACCTGTAACATACATTCTCTCCTATGTTTCTAATATTAGCGACTTTGATATTCCGTGTGTTGACTGTGTCAATTTTTTGTGGCCCCATTTCTTTATTTCGATGGATATTGTGGATGGTCTCAGAATATCGTGAATCCTGTATGGCCCATGATATTTAAAATTTAGAGCTTTCTGTTTTGGGTGGGTTTTTACCCATACGGATTGCCCGATTTTAAGGTCGTTGGAACGAAATCATCTGCCAAAAAATATTTGTTGTTGTTGCTGTGATGTGAGTAAGTTAACGTGGGCTTGTTTGCGTGCTTGCTGAAGCTGTTCACACCAATCAGCAGCTTGCTGCGGAAATGTGTGCCCTATGACATGGCATGCCTGGACTGCTTCAATGCAGTGTAAAATAAAGAATGGTGAAAATTGAGTGATTCTATTAATTGTAGAATTGTAATGTAAGACTATTAACATGACGTATTCGTCCCAGTGTGCATGGTCTTCGTTTGCACAGGCAATCAATTGTTGTGATAAAATTTTATTTACTGCTTGGTCAGACTGTTGTCTATAACTTTTTGAGTTGTTTGTGCAATAATTCTGTAATAATGTCGTTATTAAAGGATGTGCCACGATCGGTTAAAATTGACTTGGGGCACCCATACCGAAGTATAACTTCTTTAATGTATTTGGCACAGGTTTTCGCATAAATTGCTTTTATGGGTTTAGTTACTATGTAATGCGAAAGAAACTCCGTCATTACAAGAATATATTTGTTGCCGGATGCCGCTGTTTGGAGGGGACCATTGACATCGAGACCCCAAGAGTGGAATAAGGGCGGGGCTTCAATAGGGGTCATAAGGCCTATAGGTTTTGGTTTATGTGTTTCACTTTGTGACAGGTAGGACAGTTTTTAATGTAATCTTTTACATCTTTGGCCATGGTGTCCCAGTAATACTGTTTTTTTTTTTAAATTTTCTCCAGGGTTTTAAAATGGCCGAAATGCCCCACCTAATAGGGCATCGTGGTGCGCTGTAATCATTTCTCGGATGTAGTATTGTGGAATGAAGGTTAAACATTTGTCCTCCATGGGGGTGTATACTTTAAGACATATTTCTCTGTTACCTGCAATACCATATCTTCGTGCTAGGCATATGTATTTTAGTGTGGCATTTTGTGGGCTTGTAACGGCTGTTTTTAGTTGTGTGATATATGGGTTTCTTGCATATTTTTCCAGGAATGGAGATGTTTGTGTTTGGTTAATGTGTGTCGTCTTCGACTTTAGTGTATTCTTGGTCGTGGATATAAATGGGGTGATAGTGTGGTGTGGAGTTGTTGGTTGCAATGAGAATTCTGTAGTTTAGATGTGGATCAATACATGTCGATTTGATTTTGTTCTTGTGGCCTTCCATATTGATTTCGAGATTTACTTAATATAAGCTTGTAATCTTTGAAATTGCTTGTAAGGGCAAATATTATTAGGTTATTATCATTTTTGAGCACTTTGTCATTTGTACTTATGGCGGGTTTAATAAAAGTTTTAATCTCTTGCCAATTGTAAATGATCTATTTTGTGATATATTGTTTTACTTCTCTGGCTTTATTGGGGTTTTGATATAATGATTCGGCAAGAGCTGTGTAAAAGGAGATGAATGTAATGTAATCTTTTTTGATTGTGTAATATCGTTTTTCTACTGATATTTGCATTGTTTCTGCTTTGCCTGTTGTTGGGATTCGACTCATCATGTCAGTGAGTGTATTTAATTTCCCTTTGACGACTTTTGCTTCAAAATCATACTCTGTAAGTGCTATTGCTAACATTCGGATCGTCACATTGCATTCGGCCATCGTCTTTAAATACCGTAGGCTGGCATGGTCAGTTTCAATAGTGAATTTTCACCCATATATTTATTTTTAAAAATAAAAAATGATTTATTTGATGGCCGACAGCTCGCGCTCCATGGCCTACCATTTTCTTTTTCATTTAGCTAGAATGTTTTAATGTAAACACTATAATGCTGCGCTATTAACTTCCAGGTATTTCCTACAAAAGGATAGCTCCTATGGCTATTTGTGATGCATCGCAGGCTAATATAATGTGTCTGTTGTCCTGGAAATTTGCTAGGATGGGAGGTTCTAGTAATGATGATTTAAGGTTTTCAAATGCCTGTTGCTGTGCTTGTATCCATTGAAATGATTTCGATTATTTTATGAGACCTGTAAGTGGTTCGGCGAGTTCGACATAGTTAAGAATGTAACTTATTAAGTTAGAAGTTAATCCTAAGAATATTTGCGCTGTTTTATGTTCTTGGGTGGTGCCATCTGTTTGATGGTGTGATGTAGTGACCCAGAATTTTTATTTCCTGTTGTGCGAAGTGGTTTTGTTTGCATTAATTTTTATGTTATATTTGCATAATCTGTCCATGACTTTTCTGATGTTCTGCAGGTGTTCCTCAAATGTGTTGCCTATGATGAAAATATCATCGATGTAGGGTACAGCTGTGTTCCAGCATAATGGCCCAAGCAATATATTTAAAAAAATTTGAAAGTAATCAGGGCTTGTTCAACACCATTGGTATACGAGCGTAATCATATAAACCAACACCATCGATGTTAAAAGCTAATTTTTCCCTATCTTGTTTCCACACTGGAATTGCATAGGATCCACTAAACATGTCAATGAATGAAATGTATTTGAAATTCTGAAGTGTGTTTATGATGTCTTCTGTTCTGGGGATGGGGTATCATACATTTTTTAAGTGCTGATTGAGAAGTCGAAAATCTGTTAAAATACATAAGCCTCCTTGGCGTTTTTCTAACTAGGCTTGGTGCGGCATAAGGGTAATCAGAATGCGTGATTATATGTGAGTCAAGCATTTGTTGCATTTGTTCAAGTACTTGTCCATGTAATTGCGGGTTTATCCTCTATGGGCATGTGTGTATAGGTTTGTTGGTGGTTATTTCAACCTTAATTTCATAATATTTTGTTTCTATTAACTCAGTGATATTTGCTAGGCAAACAATCTTTGTACTTCTCAAGTAACTCCATAAGTTGTGCTTTTTTATATGGGGGTAGGTTTCATTTATGATTCCTAATGTTGTGTTCTCATTTCAGTTGTCATTGATTCTATTTTATGTATGTAATATTCAATGCAATTGTTTGTCTCATATTCCACTTGGATAGTATTAATTGGTATTTCAATTATGTCTATAATTTTGGTAAGCATATATGTATATAAGGTCTTTAGACAGTATTGGTACTACATCATACCTTTTTATGAAATCAACTCCCAGTATATCTAATTACAAATTATATATTAAGAGGAAGTCCTGAATAAAATTGTACTAGTAGCCTTTTATGTTTGTGTACAAGTGTTGTCATTATGCATGATCATGAGCATCCCGTATCGAACAACGCATTATATGATCTGCCCGCAATCCAGACAAGGATGTGCAGAATTCACGTTTTCATGTAGGTTGCGTGACATTCGACCTTGCTGGTAGGTGGGGCTTGTTTGTGAAATGTGAGTCAGATATGTGGCTCAGTTCCTGCTTTTGCATTTCATCACTGCTACAGTTTTCCATGTTGATGTTAAGAGTGTCATGTGGTGTTTTTGTGTTGGTAGTTTCTGCCTTAGGGATGTGTATTTTAACTTGTGTAATGCAAAAACATATTTTCAATTTCCTAAATTGCTCATTTATATTTGTTTTTAATGGGTGTGCTTGATTTGGAAAGAGTGGGCATTCCATGGTTTGGTGGCCCTGGTATATACACAGTGCACATGTCATGGCTGCCAGCGACCATGGACCTATGTAGGTTATGCATGTGCTGATGTCACGACCGTGCCGACTCGTGCATTCCCCAGGCCAGAGGCAGGTGTGGGTCTCCTTTGTTTTTGTAGAATATAAGGTTTTCTACAATTGCTAGGTAGCTTTCATTTTGTTCTTGAATATTGCTGTGTAAGAGTTGTTTCTATTTCTTGGTGTAGTCAATGGGGGTGAATGTTGTTCTCAGTTCATTTTCAATATGTTGCCATGTAATATCATGTCCAACAGTGTAGTATACATTCTTGTAGACTCATTTGACTGTGCCTCGTAAGTATAATTTCAAACATCTATGTTTCTCTATTTCTGTCCAGCCGTTAATGTCACTTGCCATGTTGTAAGTGTCCTGGAATTCTTCCACATGTCCATCATAAACACCTGCGAATGTGGGGATGGGTTCTGGGTGTTTGATAATGTACGGAGGTATTTGACTGTTCTGTGATTGCTGTTCTGGGACTGTGTTTTCGTTTGTTTTAGTGTACTCGTGTTCTGTGAGTGTGATTGAAATTAAAACTGGCTCGGTCGTCTAAAGCGATTTTAATGGGCGGAATAGCAGATACCTGCTCATGCTAGTTTGGTATATGGTGTATTTACTAGTATCAGGAAATGAGTAATCAAGTGCCTATTCGTGTTGTGTGGATAATGTGTGTAAGATTTCTGATAATGTTGTAAGTTGTCTGGTTAATTGATTTTGTTGTTCCTCTAATGCGCGCTATGCTTCACTTGTGATGATTGCTACAGTTTTGATCAATTTGGTTATTTTCTTAGAAGTTGATTTTTCTAGTTTGCTCATGGCTGCATGTTAGTGTAATGTAGCGCAATGTGGCCTTAATATTTAACATGCACAGACACAAAGCTTGCTAGTATTTACTTTTTCACATGTGTGCACATTCTCTATGGAATTGCTTTAAGCAAAATACAATCAGTCCAAAAAGCAGAACTGCCTTTAAGCATGCATTAATTTATAAGCCAAGCTCATACACACTACGCTACTGACTACACTAGGCAACTGTCTGACAGAGCAGCTTTTTTCAATGCAGCAATTTTTGCTCACTTGCACTGGTGTGACCGCGATTTACTACTGAATAATACAACACACAATGCTGTAAATGAGTGCTTACTCTTTTAATACTCGAGGGAATTCTAACCCTGTTGCAGGTGGACGGTGCTAAACATCTTGACGAATTCCTGTGTTATTTGTCTATACTTAATTGCAATTCTAAGTTGAAAGGAGAGGGTGGGAAAGCTAAGGTGCCTTCACCATTTGCTGTGGCCTGTCCAGAGGGGGATCAGGCCATCCATAAACTAGGGGGATAAGGGTAACTCGGAGGAAAAGCAATCAAATACAAACTACTACTTTTATTTAACTTTAACAATACAAGTACGCTTCAAGTATGTGTCTATTGAATCAACTAAATACCACAGTTATTCAGCTACAGGGAAACTGGATTTCATCAATATACACTCCAAGAGGCGCTGACGCCTTTAATCAATTACATTTGTATTTAAGCCAGAAAGGCTGTTCTGTGCTCGGATGGAGTTTCAATGCCGTTGCTTGTCCCGAGCCCTAACGTGCCTTCAGTTGCACTACCAGGGAATATAATTACCCTCTAGATGATATATCGCAAAAGCTCTCTCAACGGTGGGTTCGTCAGGTGATGAAGCCGGACCATGGGAGATGCCCTCTTGTTTGGCAGGACTTGGGCAGGATCTGCCACATTGCTGGCAAGATGGCGCCCAGAGCCACCATTGTTCAGAGCTTATATTCTCCCTTCCTGACCTTATGCTCCATCCCCCGGAATTTGTTTGCTTTAAAACAGCTCGGTTGGCCGAGGTCGCTCTGCCTTGCCTCAGCTTGCAGTTTTGCAACCCTTCAGAGGTCAGCTGCGGCAGTAGGTATGTAAGTAATTGGGCTTAACATCTCGTCGACAGCATGATCATTAAATACAGGATTTTAAGGCCCAAAGGCCAGCACTCCTTCCATCCTCCCACACTAGAACTGTACTCTGATGAGTAAGCTAGTGCTCAGCACTTTTTCTCTTCTTCAGTTCTTCTCTTCTGCCTGTGCTGTGGTTATATGCCTTTTCTTTAGGTTTTCTCCTGTTACATTAAAAACCTGTCCTCCTCACCATTATAAATAAGCTCATCCCTAGCTGTTCTGGGCTTACCTGAACTATTCATGAATGGATCACTGGAAATTTTCTTCTTTCAGGGTTCATCTGTTCAAGGGTCTCAGAAGAATGAGAGTAGCCTTCCTTCATCAGTTCACCCTTGACCACCCCACGAGGAGGTGACTTAGCTGTTCTTGTCACTTTTGCTCTCCCCCTATGGTGCACTAGGTATAAGTAGCACACCACCATATAGCCAGTAAACAGAACCCTGTGGTTGTCGTACCTGTGGCAATAGGTCTTGATTGCTTCTTTTTGGCACTTTTCCAGATCTAATTCCTCCCCTCTTCTTTCATACACTTATCCCAGAAGCTCTTTCAGGACCTCTATGTTTCTGGTCAGGTTAGATGTATCAAGCAACATTCTACCCCTGTATTCAGGATAGGGGAACAGAATGTGGTTCCCCTTCCATACTCCATCGCTGCAGCATACGACGGGACTTCCATTTTGACCAGCCAGATCATAAGATCCATCTCTTTTTGGATTTGTTCTAATTCTTCAACCATGATTCTGTGTTTCTTGTGTACAGAGACAGGCTCTTCCACAGTAGAACCATCTTGCAAGCTCTTCATCATTTTCCTACAGGTTGAACAGTAATATTCCCTCCTCTCTTATAACCTGATTCCAGAGACTGTTTGATGTCTCTTCTGACTTCCGATTCTCCGAGGCACCCTCAACACTTCCTGACACCATCAGGATCGTCTCATCTGGGATTGTTGCACATTCTAGCTGGTGTTCCACATACCTTATCCTGTTTCTTGTCACCTGCCAGCATTGATGGTTCATGCATGTCTTGTATAATGCAGCTATCCGTTCTGTGAAGAAGATGACTGGCTCCCAGGAGAACAGCCATCTTCGCATCCAGTCACTTTGATCTTGCTATTATTCACCCATGACTCAGGTAATCATCACTGTTGCTATCATCTGCACTGTGCAGTCCCACTGCCGACTGGTCTTGGTCTTGCATCCAGGTGTCGAATTCCCCAAGTCGTCTTCTTACGAGTAGGGAGAATTCCTCGAAGATTCTAGCCATCGTGCTCCAACCGAAGTGCCAAGTGACGATCTGGTGTTTCTATTACATAATCTGCCAGCCACACCAGTAGCGATATCTTCAGGTCCTCTATTCTGCCACATTCGAGTAACACATGTTGTTCTGTGTCCTCCACTTTGCACCAGGGCATAGTAGAGATTCTACCAGCCCAAACTGGAACAGTTTTGCTTAAAAGTTTCTGTGACCTGTGATTAGTTTAGAGAGATAATGTGTCGTACTTAGCCATTTTTCTTCACTCTGTCTCGGACATCCGGAAACACTCTGAACACCTCTCTCACTTTCTCAATAGTGTCCTATCTGTCTTGCCAGTTCCTCATAGAATCTTCCCTGTATTCTCTTTTGAGTGCTAGAGATGGTGGTCTTCCCTCAGTTCTTCGAACATTTTTCCTCTCTCCCTATTGAAAAGGACAATTGGCAGAACTCCATCCATCACTGTTAGGGCTTCTTTAGATACAGTTTGGTATGCCTTCATTACCATCAGTAGTACAGCTCTCTGTGCCTTATTCTGTTGCCTTCTCTCCATTACTAATTTAGACCTTTGTTACTATACAGACACAGCATAGCACATTATCGACTCGGAAACTGCTTGATATATGAGTCTTAGCATAGTAAAATTCAATCCCATGTACACTTGCAAGGAAGATCTCATTCATGCAAACAAGATGACTGAATTACTACATACATGTTTAATATGCTCCGTGAAGGATAGCCCGCTGTACGGGACGACTCCCAAGAACTCTCTATCTGAGTGTCATCTGTGATGTAGACAAACGATCGCTCCCTCAGGTAGTCTGCCAGTAAGAGGTATATATTTCATGGACATTTCTTCAACTTCAGGTGCCATAAAATTTCAGTCCACCAGGCATTATCAAATGCTCCGGCAAAGTCCAGGAAGATTCCCATTGCATAAGAGCAGTCAGTGGTCTTTACCTGGGAGACCATGTTCAATACCACAAACTCTGTGCTTTTCCCCATTCTGAATCCCTATTGTCAGTTCCTTATTCCACCTGCTTGGTCCAGGATTTCAGTTACCTTTGGTTACCTAACTTCTCGAATACCTTCCCCATGGTTGGTAAAAGCATCAGAGGGTGGTATGATTTATTGTTCTTTGGATCCTTGCCTAACCCTTTGTAGAGTATTCTGAGAATCCCCTTTTTCCAACATTTAGGAAATTTTCTAATTCTCAGCAACTCATTGTATGTTCTCAGTAAGCAGGTCCTTATCTGACTGTAGGCACGCTTGGCAATGTCAGCAGTAATATTGTTGCACCCAGGTGCTTTCTTTAGTTTAAGCTCCTTGAACACTTTGTCCATCTCCTCTGCTGTGAACTCCTGGACATCATCAGTGTCTGGTGGTATGTCCACTACATCTCGTTTATTTACATGCTCATCCAGTTATTCCTCAATTGAGTCGCCTGGCAGCAGTACTTCCATCATTGCTGAAATTGTTTCAGCAATGTTGCTTATGTGTTCTGAGGCTGTCTCCACCATTCACAGGGGAGTTATCTCCCTCATCTTTCCAGCCATTACTCTGTACACCAGTCCCCAAGGGTCCTCCTTACCATGTTCTTCAATCATTTCTTTCTAGGGCTCTGATTTCCTCTGGCGAACTTCAGTGAAGTACTTCTTCCAGCTCATTCTGTATTCCACAGCCAGTTGCTCATGCCTCCCTACGTCCCTCTCTTGCTTCAGCCTTCGATGTTGCTGCCGAATTTCCTTCCTCATCTGATCCAGTTAGTGGTCTCACCACATGTTGCAGGGTGTCCTTGAGGTTACCCTCCTCAATGCGGAGTTACACATTATCTGGATGGCTGTTGTTATTCTGTGAGCACTTGCCTGTGGATCTTCCTCTTCCAGAAGTTCTTCCATCTTGTCCACCAGAAGATTATAAAACATCTCCAATTTGCCCCTTAGTGTGAGTACTGAGGTCGGACATCTGCTGAAGTATGTTCCATGATTTGTGTTAACAGGATCTCATTCAAGATCAGTCTATGGTCACTACTGCTTTCTTCCACCACTTCCTAATTCATAATTTGCCGACTGGCTTTGCTGGTGGCCAGTGTCACATCTATGAAGATCTCTGTCTCTCTTGCTGGAGACACATATGTCAGTATTTGTCCAGCTTGGTTGCAGTCTCGCAGATCTTGTGCAGTTATATACTGTTCTACCAGAGTACTCTTCTCGTCTCTGACTGGTGAATACCACAGTGTTGATTTCGCATTCAGATCACATGCAGTTACTGTTCCTTTATTATGTAGCTTGTCCAGGATCCTATCCCAACTCTCCATATGGCTCTCCATACTCTCAAAAAATTGAAAGTATGAAGATACCAGGCGGATTTGATGGTATCCTATCATCAACTGAACCACCAGATGATGTTCATTCGAAATGTCTTCAAGGATCTTGCCTTCTTCCTCACCCAGATGCCTGCCTTGGGTGTCTTTCCACTAGTCAGTACCATTCCTGGATGGTGATAACCTTGTTATGCAGATTATAGGGTTCCTGGAATAAGACTACATCGAGCATGTTCTACTCTGCCAGCTTTACTATTTCAGAAGTGACCACAGCCGACACCTGCATGTTAATCTGTCCACATTTAATGGTTTCAACAGCCATAGTCCACACGAACTATTTCCATCTCATATGCTCTGGTGTAAGCTGGATAGTCCCTGTGGTCAACCCTGTGTAGATGTTCTTTGTTTTCTCTTCTGCAATTAGCACACTGTTCTTGTCCTTTTTCCTTGCAAACCTTGTGATTATGCCCTTCCTGTGCATAGATAGAGCACACTTCTTTGCATTTGCACTTGCTTTCTAAATGTCAGTACCTTTGGCATTTGTAGCAGTGTAAAGGCTCAATGAAGTCCTTTACTCTACAGCAAGCAAAACCTATATACAGTTCCCTTATGTCAATAACTTTATTCCTCAATTGCACTGTGCATTCGAAAACAATATGGACTAATCAGGAGGATCTGTCCCACTTTCTCATTCTAGGCACCATATCCTTTTTCAGGATGTCCAGTTTTACACCAGAGTCACAAAAATTTTGCTGGTGGATGGTCTCCATCAGTTATTTTTCATTATCCAGTTCTTTGGGCACGTAATAGACCATTATTTTTCATCTACGACGGCGTGGCTCTTCCAGTTTTAGGCCAAGACTGCGAATCTTACTGACTGTCTGTATTTTTCTCAGTGTTTGCTCATCTGCCGCTTCAACCATTACACCACCATTCCGCAGTGAGTGCATGTTTTTGATTTGCAGTCCCTCCTTGACTGGATTCAAGTTCTTTTGCTAGAACTCTTTGGTTTGCACACTTGTCTGCTCCTTGTTCTCTGGGAGCACCATCACCAGTTTCCTTGACAGTCTGGCTTCCAACTTTTTGTCATCTCCTGTGTAGCGGATACTGTCGCTAGGGTAACGACCGCCGCTACTTTGGTATAGGTGAGGCCTTCAACTCCCCTCACCTTGAGCATCTCCACTTGGCTCTTTAGTTGTACATTTTATACCAGGATCTTCATCATGAAGGCCCTCAACTAGTTCAGTATGGGCAACATATAGTTGCAGTTATCCTGATTCATGTTTTTATTGTCCTGGGAATACTCTAGCATTTCCTTGTAAATGATCTCAATATGCTCTAGCATTACCTCAAGTTCAAGAGGTCTGGGTTGATCTTCCTCTTTTTTTTACAGTGAACTCTTCTTTCACCACACCTTGTTAACGAGTACTTTGATTAGCTGTGTCACTGTATCATGGTCCACCCCGGCTATGAGTGAATTCATCTCTTTTGTCCAGCTTTTCCTGGAGTCTGATGGTTCTTCTAGTTGTTCCCATTTGGTTTCTTCATCTAGCAGTCTTGCCACCGCCCACAATACAGATGTCTTCGGCTAGTCCACAGTCACCAAGTTCTTAATGTGTTCCTTTCTCTCACCAAAAGGACCTCCTGCCTTAGGAGTGAAGATGATTTCTTCCCACCACTCTGCCATTTCCAGAATCTGAAAAAACAAAGTCACTGAATATGAACACTGTCATTATCCACTAGATACTCACTTCAGATGTATGAGGACTCGAACTTCCTAGGGCAAGAGGTCCTAGGCAGGCACTGATCTTTAGCACTTGATTTGCCGGCTCTAGGGACTACACAGTGCAGATCATTGCTACTCACACCCTCATCGAGCGATAGACTGATTACCTAGGGTCCGTTGCCACTACCCAGCCCATGCTGAGGGGGAGTGCTCGGTGCCAGAGAATTCTGTTTCACTTTTGTCTATTATCTTCGCCGATGGCCCTCGCTGCACCAGACATTACCAGATTACAGCCCCTGAGCCATTTAGCTACAACAATCAATGTCTCTAAATCTTTCCAGCTTATGTGGCATTTATATAGTCGGGCCATTGCCTAGAAACTTCTCCAAAAGTCTAATTGACCCAGAGGACAACATTACCAAAAATGTCTTGTTCATCCTCTCCAGTCTTTGACTGTTCGTCAGTCCAGCTGTTCAGGGTGCAACGATCTAGAACTGGTGCAGGTAATTGCACCGAGGAGTCTGCTCATCATTTTATAGTGGTGGGCTCTAATGTATGCCTTTACCCACTGGCTAAGGCATATCCATACTGCAGAACTGCTGGGTCTCTCCTGCCATGATCTGTGTTAGAGGAGAACATTGTCATCTCCTCACTGCCCACATTCGTCGGCGTAGTAGAGGTTCGATCTCAGCTAGTCCTCAGCTGCTGTATGTTTTCTTCCCTACTACTGTGAAAATTCCTGCCATTCCTTCTTGAGGGTATATATTTCCTGTTTCATTTTCTGCTCAACATTGTCCATATTTTCATTCATGCTGTCCATTCTCTAGCTCAAACTCTCAATTTTCTCGTCCACACAGTCAACTTTATTGTTTACTAATTTGCTTACATCTTCTACCTTTAGGTATAAAGTTTCAGTCATATTGTCCAATTTATTGTCCAGTTTCTTGATCACTTCGCTAATAATATCTACAGTCAGTACACAGTGTTTCTATATCTGCCGACATTTCCCTGTAAGCATTCACAAATGTCGAAAAAATTTCATGACCTATTAGTACAATTAATTTAATGTTTAGAATTTCGTCCTACTAGATAAAATAGTACTCTAATCTTAATTAAAATTCCTTAGTTTTTAAATAAAATGCCTCCATCCCATTTCTGACACCAGTGTTACAATTTCTGAATGTCAGTAGGTTTAGCCAAGTTTTTAAGGGATGAAAGTTTTAATTAAATAATTATAATCAAATACCTAAAGTAGTAGAGCCAGCAGTGGGCTCCCACTCCACCTAATGCAAGAGTGGCCTATGTAACATTTGGTGGAAGAGTGATCTAAGTGTCTAATTATATTCAAATGAGATTAAATAATGGTTTTATTGATTGATTAATAAAATTAATTAATAAACAACTACCGATCAATAAAATTGATTAATTCGATTAATAACAAAATTCTTTTATATCAAATTTCTTTGATCAATGTTTTATATCAAATTTTTTACTGTTTTATTGGTGTTGAAAGGGTTAAGATGGCAGAGCAGCATCGATGTGTCCTCTGTGACGTCCTGAAGCTCACTGACCAGAGTAGTCGGTTGTAATTGTTTATATAAGTGTAAATGATGGTGTAAGAGTGGTAAAAAGACATTTTTATATATTTTTTTGTTTATGACTGATATGTGGAGCGGACTACATGATCAGGTCGAATGTCTGTATGCATACAAAAGATTTAAAAAAGTGTTTTTGGTGGAGTAAATAATTTTTAATGAAAATACATGATCAAATTGGTTACCAAATGAATTACTTTAATCATTTAGACCAATTCATTAAACCGACTTTAATTGTCTGATTGTGGAATGAACAAAACAAATGCTAACTTAATTAATTAAACAAAAGAAACACCCAGCTAATATAAAATTACAACTCACCATTATTTCACACCCCCCTTCCCAAAATAAGTACAAATACGTGAATATAAATACACATTTTACTCCGTCCCTCGTCGGCTCTCTATACATGCATCGAAGAAGATCTTACAAAAATTATTGATTACACTAACTTACTAATTAAATCACTTCACTCTCAATATCAAGTTTCAATAAATGTGTGTAATTTTATTGTGTTTTTGTAAAAGTTAGGAAAATTAAATTATACAGCACTTTATACGTTAGGGCATATAATATTCCCCAAGCACTGTAAAAACAACCCTGTTGTATTCAGTTATGAGTGAGAGTTTAGCAGATAAAATATTCTAAACATTGTATACACAAGATTTTCACCCTCATTCGGGGTGTGTCCATTGAGTGCTATGGTTAAGGAGACGGAATTGTGAAGGCTCGCACCCTGAGGAGTGATTGACCATGAAGGGCTAGTGGAGCTCCATCCTCGTAGAGCGAGACCGTGTTATGAATACTTCCAACATCCCCCAAAGGTGGGCGCTGAAATCACCCTGCTCTTTCTACCCCTCCTCTGCCCATCCAACACAACTCCTGTCGCCCACCACGCTTCGCTGAGCGCCACTACCCTTCACCTGCCAAGCACTCAACAAAAATTGTGCGATCCACCCTCACACTTCCTCTGCCAGCGTGGCTCTCAGCACTGAAAAAGTGCAATCTCTCACTGCGAGGCAGGTGTTGCACCAGTCGGGCAGGGAAGCAGTTACCTTGCCATGGGGAACCAGCTCTTCGAGCCAGCAAAAGTTACTGAACACCTACCAACCCAAGGCTACCTCGGCGAGGAAAATCTGACACACCAGTAACTGATTTAGAAAAATGATTCTGTTTACATCTTGAGCAAAGCACATTTATTCCATAACAAAATATTTCAAGTCCAGGAAAATCTGACCCGAACAAACCAATTTGAGAAATTTCCAACTAATGATGAAAATATTATATTGTTCAATTATCAAAACTAAATATTTGAAAAATTCATCTTCCAGTCTTTAAACATCTTTCTATCCAAACATTTTTGCCAGATAACATTTTAAACGTAAGTGCCTATATATTCCCTAAAACATATATTCTTTACAAAACTAAATTTTTTAAACCAAGCTTCTTATACTGCATCTAACACATTTGCAAATGCGATCAACTGACATTTATACTAAATTTATATATTTAGAACTAATATTTCCGAAATACTGCATTTCAGAGTTGAAATTAACACATTGGGATACCATACTTCGAATGCCTATAGGATTTTTGGAAGATAATAAACATATATATTTTTTCTAAAATATATTTCTTATAAGTTTATTTTCAATTCTTACCACCCAAAGATCTCATAAATATGTATGTTTTGAAAAATGTGTAAATATTTATATATAAATACCACAATTTCAGCCTGGAATGAGTTTTAAAATACCAAAATCAGCGATATTTCAATAATTCTTCTAAAATGTTCGAAATCAAGCTATTTTAATACAGAACTGTGGTTATTTTGGATCTGCATAGTATGTAAGAAGGAATTAATTAATTTTTCCCCCAGGCTTAAGTCAACAGTGGTCAAAGTCAGATCGTGTCGGTAGTGTATAACCAAGTGGCTGCATTAATCAACATACTTCTCTGCTACTTTCAGCAGTCTATAAGCTTCAACAGCAGGTAATATGCACAATGGTCACAGCTGTGAAAACTGTGATGAAGAATGCCGTAGAGTGTTTAATTTCATTTCAGCATATGGACAAAGCAAAATGCTTTAAAGCTTACAGGTCGTGAACCTCTTGCTGCTAACTAAAGCAGAGGATTTAAGAGGCGATGAGGACATAGTCTTGTATTTTCCTTGTGATAAAGATTGTCTGTATGGTTTACTGGCTTTCTTCAATCAACCAAACACAGTCCATCTGAGACGAGATAGTGTAATGCAAAGGTGGCAAAACATAATGAACTTGTTAATTGTTCTGTTTTACCAAGAGACGATTCTGGTATTGATGAAGTTGATTCGGAAGCCACAAATGAACTTTTGTAAACAAAATTAGACTTGTTAAATAAAACTCTAATGCATATATGATTGAAACTTGTAATTTACAATCATGATGTGCTACGGAGAAGGTTTCGAAAATTATCAAGTCAATTATTTTCTAATTAAACGACTTTCAAATTCATTGCAACTGACAATAATGAAACAAAAGTGTTATCTTTCAAATTGCCGAGACCTTGGCTTGCCTTAAATCAGGAATTGAAAATGACTTTTCGACAACAAATATACGAAGTACATGGTTTGAAATAGAACTCTGGTGACATAGCTTATGAAGACTGTTTCCAGTACATGAACGATGCGCTTCTCGAAGACTACCATGAACATTGGAACTTTGCACAAAGTTTTGCAGGAAACAAATACACAGAACGAGTATTGTGTTAAGAACAAGATGATTGTTTTGTTATTAGCTTGTGGCCCAATAGCGATTTACCCTGTTTGTTGTGGGATCTGTGTTTTAAAACCAGAAGTGAAGAAATAATCAAGGAACAAGTATTTAGACAAATTAAATATAAACTGAGTAGAGAGCTCTATGACTCTCCCACCATGTAGACTGAAATATGTAATAACAAGCAACACAATATGCAAATGCAAGGAAGTAGTAACATTAAAATATTGCCTTGTGTTATGTGGGACTGCAGGGTCTGGCAGAGTAATCTTTGTGTTTGTAAATTCGATTTAACCAAGCTGAAATTGGGAAAATTTCAAGATGATGTTTAAATATGTTCGGTATACTTCCAGAAAAGTGTGAACAACATTTATTCTTTGTAAAAAAAATATATAAAGGAACAAACATACAGCAGCAGCATGTTAGTTAGTATGGAGAGATTCGACTCATCACTTCAAAATGCCAGTGCTACTCCAGGTTGCAGGTGAGTGTGGTTTCGTCATGAAGAAGTTGGTCAACTAGGAATTCAAATGTGTAACAGAGAAGAACATTGGCATTTCTCATTAATTAGTCTGACAGAAATAATTAAAGTGTTCGACATTTCTTATGGGTGAAATTCTTGTCCTTTATATAATTTACAACATGATAGCAAGCTACCTTGTAATGAAGGTCAACTAGCATTTGTAGCCTTTTATAAATTGATAACTAAATGCACGTAATGCAAAAAAATTGAATACTTCATGCAGAAGGAATGTTGCTGTTCTATACCTACAGTGTGGACAGAAAAATGTGACAATAAGGAACATGTTACATGCATAGGTAACCAGAAAATAAAGTCTTCCTGTGGCATGTGTTAATGCAAAGTTTTTCAAAGCAAGAACATTTAATCTAGGCAGGCTATATAAAGGAGACATTTAATATTAAAGTGTCAGTCATGGCTAGCATCCTCGACACTACAGTCGCATACAAAGTCCTGCAAATAGGTTACAGAAGAGATTTTTAAAGACATATGATGGTATTCTACAAGTTCAAATGTGTAACAATATCGAACATTGGTGCTACACTTTCGATAACAGTCTCGGCATTAGCTTTGATGAAGGCTTAGCATGCAGCGATGGTGCTGTGAGGTATCTCTGCCCAAACAGTGACATACCATCTACATTTGAAGAGCTGATGTTAGCTTTTCTTAGCATGGAGCTAGAGGAGGAGCACAGCAATGAGGTAATCGCCTACCAACTCACCAGACCTCATCAGGGAAAAACAATACATTGGAAGGAGACCTCTGATTGCGACATCAACAACTTTATTTTCGAGCAAGGTGGTTTAGTTTTTCCTTCCATGAGCAACTTATATGTGTGTGATGTGGCAAATTCAGAATAATGTTCTCACTTAAATATAAGTATTCATTTATTAACAAAGGTTTTTATTCTGTAACTTATAGCTTATTATATTCTCATTTTGTTGTTAAGGAAATGTGTGAGTCAAACATTCATTTCAAATGTACATATTTCTTCAAACTTTGACACTACATAGTAAACCAAATATTTATGATTCCGGTTTAAATAACCACAATAATTCTAAATGTATTGTAAACCAGTACACACCACATAGTGTAGATCGAAATAGCAAACTTAAGGGCGAGTACATTGTAACAAGATTTTGCAAGGAAGAAAGATAATTGAAACATCTAATTTATACTACAGACACTGTTTTACTCTATCAGGGTTTCGAAGAATGTGATAAAAAATCTTCATACTTTCATCATTATCGCATAAACAAGTTTTGTTACATAGTTCAATCTGGGTGTGATTCATCAAAGTGTAATGACATCGAGCAATGAAATTAGAAAAATTAAATTTTAGTCCTCAAACACATTTTAGCTTGCAAAGGTAGAGAGTGAATTTATCAATATACATACATTGTTCCTTGCTTTTTGTTCTCAGTTGGGTGTTGGATAGCAAATGCATAACATGAAATTCTTTCATTCCGAAAATCCCTATATTAGCATGAAACCAGGCCCATATAATGTTTTGTATATGTTTGGTGCAGCAGAATTCTCCATAAATTTACAGAGTCTTGTGGCAGTATGTTCCATTTTAAGTTTATTTATTTCCTGCTGGGAGATGAAAAAAGCCATGAATTAATTCAAAGCAGTGAAACAAACAAATTTCCTGTTTATATATGGATGCAAAAATGCCACTGCCATCTAGTATTGAAGATGTAAATTCACACTATGTCGAAACATACCAAGACTTGGTTTAAAGTGCCGTGTTACCCTCACCTGAATCGAAACAAGTGTCTATTCAAACAGACAGGATAAAACCAGGTTGTATGAAACATTATTTCCTTGGAAGTAGACTTCAAGAAGGGTATTTCAATCCAATTTTATGAAAATGTCTGAAAATTTTGTTTACTGTAGTAGAAAATAGCTTATAATTTATGTAACACCCTATAATTACTTGTGTTAAAATATTTGTGTATCAGCTTGTGTTAAAATATTTGTGTTTCACCTTATTTTAATATATTGTGGATTAGCCTATACTTACCTCTGTTAAAATATTTGTGTATCACCTTGTACTAAAATATTTGTGGGTCACCCTATACTTACTTGTGTTAAAATATTAGTATATCACCCTATACTTACTTGTGTTAAAATATTTGTGGGCAACTTTGTGTAAAATTTGCTAACTATGTTTGCTCGTAAAAAAAATTATGTATATATTTTTAATACTTGTAAAATATGTCACATATTTTTTTTAAACAGACTGTTCTGTGCTTGGGTAATATTTAAATGATCAGTTGTTGAGAATTTGAAACAATATGTGTTATGAATCTTCCTATACCTGTGTAATATTGAAATGATTGCTTTTTTGTATTATAAACAAACTGTTTTAAAGAAAATCCTAGCTGTACAAATAATTTTATACATATGTGTGTGTTAAAAATGAACACATGTGTGTATATTTATTATACATTTTTCCTTTTACAATAATGTTTGGGTTTCTCCAAGAAACAGAAAAAAAATTCTCTGATTAACAAACAGAGAGAAAAATAGTGCATGATTCTCGTGAAAATAAGCGAAGGTTAGCCACTGTTAAAATGTAATATAAACTATGAGAGTAATCACTGAACAGATAGCCCTTAACTAGAAAACACACACTTATGTCTTAAGAGTAAAAAATATACTCGATCGCAATTACAAGAAAAAATACTAAGGAGCATTCACACCTGGGCAAATTAACAGTTTTAAAATGTCATACTATCCTTAACAAGAAGGCTCAAGCGCTGTATATCAATTCTACAGGATAATGTTAAAAGGGCTTATACGAAAAGCTCTAACAAAGTAATTTAAAACAATTTCTAGCCTTTTACATGTAAGGTTTCGGAGTAAACCTTGCAGTCCACAAATTTTATTACACGATTTCTCGCAAACCAAGCATGCTGGTGGTTTTCAATCAACTTTAAACAGAGAACCCCAGTCTCAACACAAAAACCAACTATGAGATAAGCCCTCTAAATATGAAGGTATGTTAAATACTGTATCCAGAAAAAAATATTAATATTTCTAAGAAACTCTGTTGTGTGACTAGCACGCAGAGACCCACATTTCTAGCAGAGTTTGTAGATTTTGTGTCTGCTGAAAGTAGTTTCCCAGCCCTTATCTATCCTCCCCAATGCGTCATTGTCTTCCTTGCTGCACCAGCAAGAACATGGAAAAACCTTTTGTAGCCCTGACAGTCAGTGAAAGCAATCCCCTGCCCTGCATGCCACTGTCTTTCCTGTTCATGCAGACCTGATCGAACTCCGTTACAAACAGCTGAAACATGCAGGTATTATTTTTAATAAATATTTTCCAACACTAGTAGATAAAAATAGTTGTGTTACATCGCCAACCCCTGTGGCGAAGTCAGATCATGCTATAATGTGGGGTACTGGGACCGAATTCCTGGTAAGGCATGGTTAATATAAGCTGGGCTCGAATCCTGGATAAGGCATGCTTATTAGAAGTTGGGTTCGATTCCTGGGTAATATAATTCAGTGACCTTATAAACAATACACAATATTATAAGAATAATAATACATGATACATTAACACACACATAGCTTGTTACATAATTACAAGTTATATAAGAAATTTTACGATTAATAGATATTTAAAAACCGTATGCACTACATTACAAAGACTATTAATTTCCAGATAATAGAATATGTACGAAAATTCAAATTAAATGCAAATGTAATCACTTAGATTGAAGAAATATGCATATCTCACATTAAAAGTATCAACTTAATATAATTGTAAACGAGAAAATTCAAAAACACATTAATTCATTAGAAATCTTTTAATTTCAGGTTAAAGTCATTCAATTCATTGAGGAAATCATATTTACTTTACTAAAATTACATTTTACTATCAAATCCGGCTATTTCCCTTATTCATACAGGTCCTCAGCAAAGGGAGGGGAGTAGGTGGGCAGATTTTATATACACACACTGGAGCGCCACCCGCCATTCTTGATCCAGCCGCCATGGTGTGTGGATCGCTTCTCCACTCCTGTGCTTCGCCCGAAGGATATCTCACCCCCGCCACCCGCTGCATCCCTACTGGCCTGCCGGGACTGAGTTAGCCGGTGAGCTGCTCAGCTTGGGCGAGCATCCACAAGCAGCTAGCCTGGAATGAGGGCCAGCAGAGCACCAGGCCAGCCTTAGAGAGCGGCCACCTGCCACCAGCGCCTGCTCTCGCCTGCCTGAGATGGAGGTTTCAGACCTCGCCTGAACTAGGGCTTCCTTCGTTGGTTAGCAGCTTCGTTACTCTACAATTTATGTAAGTAAATAGTATTAACATTTAGGGCTTTTATTTAACTTCTATGATTGTTTAACATTTAATTATTATGTAAATATTTTATATTTAGTTTTGATACATACGTTTAATTTCTTCTTTAGGAACTTTAATAAATAAGTATAACTTTTTTCGTAAAATTGTTTAAACTTTTAGTAGCTTTTACAGATTTTTCGCAAATGGTTTAATCTCTTAGTAATTTTTACAGATTCTTCCCAAATGGTTTAATCTTTTAGTAATTTTTACATATTTTTTCGTAAAATCGTTTTGTTAGTTCGGAATATGATAAAACCAGAAATAGTTTATTAGTGCTAATTAGTGATTATGTGAGCACATGTGGCGATGTGGTCTAACCAGCAAATTAAATAGTATATAAGTGTTAATTAGTGATAATTAGAGGGTGTGTGGAGACAAGGTCCTGCCCGTCACACACTTTCGTCGCGAATTCTTAAACTTGAATGAAACGTGCACAATATTTTACATGAATTAGTTTCAACTTTTGTAATTTATTTGAACATTTTTTACAAATTGCTTGAATTTACTCCAGATTTGTTAAAATATTTATAATTTCGTTAGTTTCAAGTACTTCTACATTGTTTTAAGTATTTTTACATAGTTTTAAATATTATTTACTAATTTTTTGTATTTTTAGTAGCTTTATGTATTTTTAAGATGTTCAAGGGTGGGCTGTGGTGTGTTTGGGTGTGAAAGATGGAACATAAAAAACAAAGAAGGACTTATGCACAGAATGTTTGGAAGACTATTAGCCCTACCTGACTCTATGTTCAGAATGTGTCGTTTGGTGAAGGATGTCTGTGTGATGAATGAATGGACCTTGAATAACTCTAGCAAATGAAATGTTTTGATGTGTGATGGGGTTGTTTGGGCATATAATTTAATTTTAAGTAGTTTTAAGATTTTCAAAGTAGGTGTATTACTGCGAGTATGAGTGTGGGGAAAGGTGATTAAATAAATTCTAGGTGGATGGTTGATGTATATTTGAGAGTTTTTAATAGAGGTTAGAAGGAGATACTGAATACCCACCATTATCATTGTAATGGACCTAAAGCAAGGCAATATCTCAAATTCAGGCCTTCTCTATACTGTTAAATACTCGCAAAAGTATGGTAAAACCATCTGGAATATAATACCAAGCACTCCGAGAAAAATTTAAAAAAATAGATATATGACTGTTAGGGGAAAGGTGTTTCAATAAACTCTAGATGGTTTTTGATAGCATTTAATAGGAGATACTGAATGACCACTATTATTTTTATAATGGACCTAAGGCGAAACAATATCTAAAATTAAGGCCTTCTCTACAATGTTAAATACTCGCAAAAGTATGTTAAAACTATCTATAATATAATGCCGAATACACTGAGAAAAATATTTTAAAAAAAGGTGTATGTCTGTGAGGGGAAGGGTATTTCAATTTAGTTAGTTTTAAGACAGTCTGGGTGTGCTTCGGATTGAATTATGGAACATAGAAAAAGATTTGAGAACTAATCCAGATGCACCTAGCATATTTCGAGGGTGCATAGCCCTGCCCATGTCTATGTTCTGAATGTTGTTTGGTGAAGGAAGAATGTATGATGGACGAATGGAGCTGAGTGTTTCTAATGAATGTGGAATAATTGAAAATATGTTGCGTATTTGCAATTAGATTTTAAGTATGCGATTTAGTTGGCAAGAGTATAAATTTTCTAAAATATTTAAGTAATTTTTAAGTAAGTATTTAGTTTAGAGTGAAGCAATTTAATTCCCCTCGCTGAAAAATTCTTTTATTAAAAACATAAATTTTTCTAGTTTAAAAAGTGTTCTTCCAGTATCTAGTAATTAATTTTTTTAAATTAATATTTTTAGTTTTGTCATAAAAAAAATCATTTTTCCTTGTCAAAACAAAATAACTTGCTTAAAAGTATTGTATGTGTTGTAAACACAGCTCGCTTGTTTTCAAACACAGAATATTTTTTATAAGAACCGTCTTAAAAGTCATTTGAAAAATCTAAAGTAAATGTTCCCTCTGTTTATAATAAAATAATTTTATGGTCGTAGCCTTAATAAACATTTATTAACATTTACAATACAACTTCATTTAGAGACATTATAATAATGTTTTTCCTCACTTTTCAGCACTATGCACTCCTTTATATTTTTTGTGGTGCTGAAATTATTGTCTTGGGGAAACAAAATTTCTGTTGTATCACAATGATTGAGAGAAAACGTCAATGTTTTGCTAGTTAGTCAGACGATCTTTTCGTTAGCGACGCAGAGTCTGAATCTGATTCGCAAACAAAAAGAATGCCTAGTACAAGTTGCCAGGATGTTGTTTCGCCTAAAGAACGTCATTTCGATCTCTTGTTGGACGATTTATTCTTGAGTGATTCGTGCACTGATTCACACATGTTAAGACTGTCAGCTGCAACAGATCAGGACATGTCTGTTTCCCCCAAACACAGAAAATTAGATCTCCTGTTAGTGGATTTGTTTCCATTTGACACGAAAAATTCGAGTGATTCGGATAGTACTTCGTCCATCTCACAGACGACTTTCGAGTCAATTAGAGATACTTCGTCTAGGGAAATAGAAAATAATTTGTTTTCCTATTCCTCTAACTCAGTGGAAGCTTCATTGCCTGAATTGAGATACCAACTGTTGGCAACGGTGTTCACGTGTAGGCTAACTCATGCACGGTTATGAAATTTTCAAGTAGAGTCTGATGCAGATTTTGAAAGTTTTTTACAAGGTGCAGGGACCTTTGTTAGAGTAACGACAGCATCACCCCGGCCAATGATGCTTAGTGTCAGCACAGTGGTTAAATCCTAGAAATTCTTTTGGGCTGAGGAAGGTGCTATGCAGACATTTTACTTTCAGAGTAAATCACTTCCCATCCTACATTCGTCTAATGTGGGTGAAATATACGATGAGACAATTAAACCTTATCTCACAAACAGGCTTGAGGAATTTAGTGCTAATCTGTAGCTGTAATCTGCTTCTAATTCTGCATATGGATGTTTCCACATCGCAGTTTAGAGCATTCACCATTGGTGATGCTCACACTAAGCTACTCAAAAGTTCACTGTCAATAAGAGGGCTTGTATTGACATACACTGTCTGGAGGGAATGTGTTTCCATTACACTGTTATATCAGCTTTGTTTTCTGCCACACATACCGAGAGAATGACTTCATATCCAAATCCTCACGAGGTTTTTGTTACTCAAGGTCTGTTGGGTCCTGTAGTGTTACAGGATATTCGAAAGTTTGAGAAGAACAATGGTATTTCTATCAATGTCTACTCTGTAATAGACAAAGATAGTAATATTATTGACATCACATAAATATATTGGCCATTCGCACTTATGGTAATGATGCACATTTGCATTTTGTTTCCATTAAGGATTTGTCAAGGCTGCTTAACAGCCAGTTGGGAATTAGAAAAAAACAAAAAAAAACATGTTTGTAGTCGTTGTCTCCAATACTTTAGTAGTGAGGAGAAAATTTCAAAACATAATGATCTCTGTCAGCAACATAAGGCTGTTCGCAGTACTTTCCCTACTGGAGACAACAAATACTTACAATTTCAGAGTTACAGCAAAGATTGGGTTTCATCGCCTATTGTGATACAGATAAACATTTCAAACCCTTGTCCACTTGTCACCCCAATGATGATATGAGTAATGCAAATACCATCGACCGACATGTTAAATATGCTTGTAGCATTATGTTGGTTTGTTCGTACAATCCAGCATTATCTAAATACATTGAGATTGTGGGTGACGATTGTATGAACCACTTAGTAGATAAATTGGTTGAACTAACAAAGTTGGTTGCCGGACTATACAGAGTGACTGTTCCGATGAAGCCAAAAACCCCTGCTGATGAAGCTAGGTTGGCAGCTAGAAATGTTGTCATATTTGTAAGAAAGAACTCGGTACAGATACTGTGGTCGACCATTACCATCTGACCTGGGAAATAAGAGGCCACACACATATTATGTGCAACTTTAACTTCAGACTGCCCAAGAAACATCTTGTCGCTGTCTTTCATAACTAGGAAAACTATGAAGGTTACTTTCTCATTAAGCCATTGGCTGAACGTCATGTAACAAAACCTGACGAAACCATTGTAATCGAAAATCCAGGTAGAATCGAGGTGATTGAAATGATCCTTGAAAAGTACAAGTCCGTGACTAAATGTATTCCCAATGGGATTGACTCAAATGGAAAGTCGCAATATTTCAAGTTACGTTTAATTAATTTTTTCAATTCATGAGTGCCTCGCTGGAAACTTTAGCAGGTAATTTGAAAACTGCAGAATTGAGTATCACCTGCTTGATGTTTCCAGATAACACCCAATTTAAATCGTAAAAATTGAAGGGAGTGTTTCCTTATGACTTTGTTAAGTCCAAAGATAGTCTGATGTGTACGTCACTACCACCAAAGGATGCATTTCATAATGTCATGAAAGGTGAAGGTGTTAGCGATGAGGATTATGCTCATGCCCAAGCCACATGGGATGTGTTTCACTGCATAAACCTGCCGCAGTACGCCATTCAGTATTTATGTGTGGACTCTTGTTTGCTGGTAGATGTATTTGAAAATTTTGACAGTATGTTTAGCTCATTATGGTCTTGACACCGCCATGTACGTCACAGCTCTGTCTCTTGCATGGGACGCTTTATGGTCGATGACAGATGCACAGCTAGAACTGTTGACCGACCCTAATATGTACCTTTTATTTGAACGGGGGGAACCTCATCATCACACACTTTGTAGGTTTATGTCCCAAGCCATATGCATACATTGTTCCGAATGTGCGGTGTATATGTAAGGCGAATGGTGTAAAACCTGACGTGCTTCAATCCCTCCATTACGAGGATTATAGAGATTGCCTCGATAATTACACCAGGGTTCTGGGGCTCAATACAAATTCCGTTTGCATGGTCACGAGGTTTGCAGCGAATGCATGACCAAAGTAGTGTTGTCACATTTAGACGATGAGCACTTCATTGAGCCAGATGGAGTATCGACTTAACCCTGGGGGCACTATGAGATCCCACAATAAATTTTTCTTCCCCAACAACTTTAGTTTCAGTACCACATAAATTACAAGTCTGCCACCACCACTGCCAGCACCGCACCCAACACCACACCCCCCTGCTCCACACAGCAATCTGCATCACAGCTGTCTTCAAACCTACTGGATTTGCTCTATAAGCAACGACATCACTCGAGATATCGTTCCCACATATGTCTTCAAAGCTTCTGCTTTGGCCTAACTGCAGGGTTTTATTCTACAACATCGTCCCAATAACCCCTGTTGTCCTTTATATCACCCAGGAATTACTCTTTGCAGCGTGGGATTACATCGTGTGATATAAGAATCTACAAACTGTTATGTTTGTGAGTGTGTGGGTATCGTAGGTGTTGGTGTATGGGGTTGCAAAGAAAATATCACCCGGATGTCTCATAGCGGACGCCAAACATAGCGCCACAATGGACGACACCCAAAATCGCTGTTTCATGTATATAATGTATAGTTTTTCGTTTTACTAGACGATATCCCAAAGTGCCGTTTCATGTAAATTTGTATAGTTTTTACTACTTGTAAATAATAATTTTAAAATGATGTGTTGAATGAATGATAGTATATATATATTTTTAAGTGATTTAGTATTAAGATGTAAGCAAAATATTAAGGAATGCTTATGGTAAGATTTTTATAGTAGTTTTTTTAAAACGTTTGTTGTGAAGTTGTAAATATTTGTTGTAAACCTTGAATATTTGTAACAGTTTGTGAAAAGATGTTTAAATGTTAATAAATATTTGTGAATATAGTATTAAGAATGATTTTTTGAAGAAATTAAAATTTCAATGGTGAACGAAATAATGTGACTTGTTATTTAATAGTTCGAATTCCTTTTATAATATTTATTATATTTTGGGAATTACTAGGGATTGAGTATTTGTGGGTGAGATGTAATGATTTGAACACCAACAAGTATGAAAATGGAAGTGGTCGAGAAGTGAATTAACTCTGAAAGTAATGGAATGAGGGAGAATCTTGTGAATGAACTCTGAAAACACACAATGGTAGGACAAGCTACACTATTGCTAATGGTTTGGGAGAACTTCAGGTAAACATACTTTTGCTCTGCATAGTAAGTCTAAGGAATGTTTAGTGGCGAACCTCACTAGCTAGCAATCACTTTGTTTTACAACAGGTTTCAGCATGAATGAACAGGCTATGCCAGGTTATAACAATCACTCTAAAAATTTCGAGTATCACTCTAAAAAATTACTACGGCTGTGAATAGAAACGTTGATGTCTGTTGTGAAGAGATATTATTATTCAAATATTTGCTGAAATGCATGGTATACACACACTCGTATTTCATATTGAAATGCGTGCTATACACACACACTTATTTTTAATATTAAAATGATTTTTTTTTTTTCAACGAAACTTTAAAGAGACATTATAAATTTTGCAACACTGGTCCCCCTCCCCCCTCCACTACATCCACACTTAAGACTTAACACCACACTAGCACCACAATCTGCTCAACAGACTGTACCAGCTACTCCACATGGTCCACACCTTGCTCCACATCTTGCTCCACCTGCTCCTCAATCGCTTCTCACTGCTCCTCAATCCCCTCTCACTGCTCCATAGCTCCATAATCGCTCCATAGCTCCATAGAACCTCGCATAGCATCTCACATAGCACCTCACATAGCACCTCACACAGCACCTCACATAGCACTTCACACAGCACCTCACACAGCACCTCACACAGCACCTCACACAGTACCTCACATAGTACCTCACATAGCCCCTCACACAGCACCTCACACAGTACCTCACATAGTACCTCATATAGCACCTCACATAGTACCTCACATAGCACCCCACACAGCACCTCACATAGCACCACAATCTTGGGGAAAGTTAGGGAATCAATAACTTTTTAAGGCATTCCTTGATGTGTATTTAGGGAGCCGATGAGGGACGGAGCAAAATACGTATTTATATTCGTGTATGTGTACTTTTGTTGGGAGGGTAAGGGGGTTTGGAGTAATGGTGAGTTGTAATTTTATATTAGCAGGGTGTTTCCTTTGTTTAATGAATTCAGTTGGAATTTATTACATTCATTCTGTAATCACATGATTAAAGTCGGTTTAATGAATTTGTTTCAATGATTAAAGTAATTCGTTTGGTAACCTATTTGATTATCTCTTTAAATTAAAAAATATTTACTTCGCCGAAAACATTTATTTAAATCCTCAGTATGTATCCAGACCTTCTACCTGGCCGTGTAGTCCGCTTCGCATATCAGTCACAAACTAGAAAAATATATAAAATGTCCCATATACCACTCCTACACCAACATAACTCCTATATAAACAATTACAAACCACTCCTCTGGTCATCAGCTTCAGTACGTCACAGAGGACACATCGATGTTGCTCCGCCCTGTTAACCCTTTCAACATCAATAAGATAGTAAAAAATTTTGATATAAAAATTTATCAAAGAAATGTGATATCAAAGAATTATTTTATTAATCGAATTAATCAATTTAATTGATCGATGAATGTTTATTAATAAATTTAATTAATGAATCAATTAAACAATTATTAAATCTTATTTACATATCATTAGATACTTAGGCCACTCTTGCATCAAATACGACGTAGGTCACTCTTGTGCTAGGTAGAGAGGGAGCCCGCTGCTAGAACTACTTGAAGCCAATCACAAATAACCTAATAAAATATTTTATAAATTATATATTAATATTTGACAGTTGAAATATCTACAAAAAAGTCTATATCACATGTTCAGGCAGTCCACCTTAGTTCAGTCCTTATTCGACCAGTCCGAAATGCTCCAGGTATCTCCGAGAGCCCCATGCAAAATTGGCCTTCTACTCGTCGGGTATGATGGCCTTTCGTCCGCTCACACCATAATCAACTCGTCTGCCAACGTCTTGTACTCTCCACCGTCGTCCATTCTCTTCGCCGATGTCCCTCTCTGCACCAAACAAAACCCGAATACCGCACTTCAGCCTGATGGATATCACAATCACTCCCAATCCTCCGGGAGCGGCGGTATTTATAGTGGCGGACAATGACCGATAAAATTCTCTAAATTCCGCATTGCGCCAAGGGACAACGCACCTCCTACTTTAACCTATGCTTTCGGCATTTAATATGCGAATGGGAAACTACGTGGCAGCTCCCCGTATCTCTATTCGCTGCCGCTATGTGCTGGGACCTTATCATCGGATGTACTTCCGGACCTCACCAAGCCACCACTTCCGGGCTATAAACAACTGCCTCTTGAAGGAATCACTGCTAAAGCTGGTAGTGGTTTGTTGCAAATGTGTTTCTTCAGAACGTCTCATATCGAGAAGGAGCCTGCACCAAAGGATATTAGTGAGATTGATCCAAACAGGATAATCTGCTGGAAGATTTTTTCCAGTTCGTGAGGGCAAGGCAGGCAATACTGCTGAAATTAGTGTTTTTGGTCATGCGTCTATGTATTCACGTAAGAAGATGAATATGGAACTTGGTGATCAGATTTGGTTGTATCGGAAATTAGTTGGTACTACTGGCGACATGCGTCGCCAAGTGACTGAACATTAAGCACTTGTGTCTCTGCGGAGGGGAGAGTCGAAGTGAGTTACCCCCTACAATGACGGACCGTGCATGACCAGTCACAGAGCCTGCATACAGTGCGAGTGTCAGTGCATAACAGTACTAACAAGCCCATCGTTCATCATCTTGCAACATAACAAATAAAGGAAAATACACGGTTTAACTGAGTGTCAGGCTTATGTACGCAACCACAAAGGCATATTTAAAGGTATACGCCAATTTGTGCTGAAGGACACGTGATGTTTAAAACGGAATTCCAACCTCGAACAGCTGAAAGAGGAAATGCGCCTGTTAGAACTTGTGCCAACCAAATATTATTCAGATACGGCGAAATGTTTATTCTTGATATATTTTAAACTGATCGTCGTAGAGATACGCCATTTTGTCACAGAAAAATATACACTTTGGGACATTTCACAATGGCCTTAATTCAATCATCACTATTTGAGTTACAACTCTTTGTGCTAGGCAGTTTGGTATTATCAGGATTACCTTTATTATCTTAGGCTGAGGGAGGTTTAACGTTCTAGTTAGGTAAAAAAAATTACACATCTATCAACACCGTTCGCTTAGTAAGTGTGGAATGTGTTGTAGCACTAAAATAAAACATTACACTCTATATGTATTGTATCTTAAGATGAAAAAACTTCAATCCTGCTGTGCTTGGAATATGATAGTAAAACATTCGCAAAATCTACCAATAATATGTCCACACCCTTTTACGTGTTGCACATGAATGATTTATTTGGTAGGCACATGTTAAGGTTCAACAGCCAGTAGACATACTTGTAACTGTTTGTTGAACAGTGCTGCGTCTCTAGGCTGTGGTATACATTAGTATCGCTGAACAGAGCCTACAGCTCATTGGCTGTGGCAGCGAATCAAATGCTGTGTCAGCGTAAGTTCAACACGCATCAAACAACACCTTCATTGCAACGCTTGAAGCGGTAACTTAATGTCGACCTGAGTGTGTCGACGGCTTTGGAAAGGTCTCGCTCTACGTGAATTTCCGAGGTACAAAATCAAGAATTGAATCTGAACTCCTTAACATATTTCAATGTAAGTTGTTTTATTAACACGTTTGAATTTAAAAAAAAAATCACTTATAGCAATAGTTGAAAAAAAAAAAAAAAAGAATACTATTTCGAATAAAATACTTTTGATAGTTAAAGACTAAAACAAATTTGTTTTTAAGGGCATAATATTTTAATACGTAAAAATTTCTAGTAACAAAATTATAATATATTTCTTAATTTTAACCATGTCATATTCTTCAAAGTTCTTATTAAAAAAGTTTATGGTTACTATTATTTATTAATTTAAGAAAATTATTTAGCAAATTCACTATTTTTGTGGGTTTTATCCCTGCCCTTGCAAAAAAAAAAATGGCAATTCTTAAATTGAAAACTGTAGGCTATATCAACTACTGCTGTGTATGATAGTTATCAATATATGATATTCAAGGTTAATTATGCACTTATGAACTGGAATTTTTAAAAAATGTCACTTGCCCTATATGCATGTATTTTAACGGGCGCACCAATAGGCATGCTTCTATCTGCAGTTGGTGACGTCGTCGAAGGAAATGTAACCCCATGTCTTTACGTTGAATTTAAAGTGTTAGTTAAAAGTTGTGTTTAATAAAATTATTTCTTTGAAAAATATTTATCTTTCTCATAATTTGGCAGTTGACGCATGAAAAAAGTGATCAGGTTCATGAAAATGTTAATTTTACACGCGGTGGAAGAATACACAATGTGCATACGGGGCTTTTAAAAGTGCTCAGAACACCACGAGTAACATATATTCAAATGTTTCGTAAATAAATTTAACAGCACCATAATATAATACGTAGTTCAAATTCTGTTCTAAATTTTACATTTTAAGAATATGCGCACTGCTAGACCTTCCGTTGCCTTAAGTACATTAAGTTTCAAAATATGTCTAATTATAAACGCCGAAAACCATAAATAAAGTGGATCTGAAAGGTTCAAAACCCGGAAACCAAATCATGTTTCCAAAGATTAAGGGACTGGCGCATATTTTACTTGAAATATTTTTGAAAACTGCAAAATCTTTACTCTGCCATATTTTTTTTGTATGACTGCATGCAAAAACTGAAACAATGTAACATATGAAAATATTTTCTTTTGATTAAAGGCAGACGCGATAGCAAGATTTAAAATATTCATAAGACATAATCAGCTGAAAGCTGTTCAAGATAAAGCGAGCACTTTTTAAATCAACCATAGAAAAATGTCACTATCCCTACCTGCATGCATTTTAACTGGCGCGATGAGTGACACGTGTCCAGTAAAGTTGTTAACGATGGAGGGGAAAGTATTTGCATATATTAACTTCGGAAAAAAAGTGTTAGGTAACTATTAGTGATAACTTAAATTATTTCTCACACTTTCTATATTCTTTAATGCCTCGAAATGTAAGAATGGGCAGATTTGTACAATATTAACTATTCTAATAATTTCACAATTTTAATTCACCAAATGTATAAATAAAGTGACGAGGCCCATGGCGATGTCAGTTTTACATAAGGGGGAATAACACACAACATGTATACAAGTAGATCTTAAGCAGGGCTTTCAAAAGTGCTAATTTTATCGCGAACAGCCTATAATAGCGTTGCCCATGTAAAGGCATATTTGTTATGGTGCTAACTCCTAAACTTGCGCATCGCCTACCATGATGTTTCCTAATTTCCAGAATGCCGTACATCAACGAATATACATTAGATAATCTCATAACGCTTTAAATCACAGTGTCTGCTCATAGCTATGTACAATTCTTAGCAAATGCTGGCTGGGTTATGCACCAAAATTTTTGCACCGAAGTAATAAATGCAGCTCCGTGTTATGAAGTTATTTGTTCGCAATTTAGTTTAATGTGAACTCGGACTCTTTACAGTTGTCCATTCATGCACTTGATAAAGTAAAGATAATTTTACTCGTCACTGAACGGTAATGACAAACAGGAAATGAAGCAAAACTTATGAAGTTTCGGGCGTCTACACAAATGTGGCAGGGCTTTTAATCTTACTTATGGAGAAGGATAAAATGTGAAGAGTAAAGTAGGTGCAAAGAATGCCTGTGCTGTACCATTCATTGTACAAGAAGGCTGCACGTAAGAGGAAGAGAAACTCAAGTGCCTTGCATAAACTATGGACATGTCGCCCAGGGGCCTGGAGTGGAGCTCACGAATATCTGAGTGGTGACAAGGCATCGCCCACGTCACGGGAGGATGTGGGCGATGTTGGACATTTCCGAAGCTCACTGGGCGAATTGCCACACTGCCACGCTCGTTATTTGCACACTGAGCGGTGTGCATGCGAAAAGAGATTTGATTTTCAGGCCAGCGCCACAGGAAAACATGTTTCTTTAGTTGTTACCAAATATTCTGTTAATACTGCCAGACATTTTCGCACAACTCGTGTGCACACAAATAGTTTGCCACTGTCTTTCACTTTTCAGAATAGATAAAACTATAACGAAAGGTAAATGTCTACCAATTACTTTTACATATTCGCTCTTTGACCTACACCGGAAACGATACGGGTTTAATATTTGCTCTTCATATATTTATCTGTTTTTGTATTAAGACACCCAATCGCTCTTTAATAGCGGATTGTCATCTTTTAAGACTACAGAATTTTAATTCAAGAGGAATCGATAGATAAGACTATTTAATGTATTTGCTCTACAAATGCATGCAAGTAAATTTATATACTCACACACGTAGACATGATCTTGCAGGAAAAATAAATTACACAACAGAAGGAATACTCCATCGTATTTGATGCTACACGGTCCAGTACATAATGAGATACGGTATTAGATGATAACAATAACTTCTCTACGTTTCGGTGCCTTACCAAAACGTGGACGATTGTAGCTAACGCTCAGTCTACATACTGCACACAGTAACTGATCTGGCAAACCAAGTTTGATTAAAAAATGTTTATAATGTACCAGTATTAATCAGTAATTATACGAATATATATCTTTAGTAATAAATATAATCACGCCATATTTTGTTACTTTAATGTTCAGAATTATTGCCTCAATTAATCAAACCAAATTAATTTTGTAAAAAAAATTTTTGCACCAGTAAAAGAGTACACATCTCGCCGATAATTTGAAAATATAGATCTTACTATAAAAGTTTCTAGCATTCTGTAAATGCTTGCATGAAAAAATATGAAGGTGTTGGCTAAGAATTTCACAAATGTTAAATTAAAATATCTCTCATTCCATATATATCAAAATGCCAACATAGAATTTTAGCTTAGAATGGCAGCAATTTTGAAAGTAAATGGCATGCCAAATTAAAATTCCTTAAACTATGCTGTTAGCAATGGAATTATATATATATATAATATATATATATATATATATATATATATATATATATATATATATGTGTGTGTGTGTGTGTGTGTGTGTGTGTGTGTGTGTGTGTGTGTGTGTGTGAAAAGTTGTTACTATCCCAGAGGCATTAACTTGTGGCACAGCTAACACAAAAGGATTCTAATGATAACCTATATACTGCCAGTATACTACGGTGTTTTGAAGACGTCATATTTTTTGCTAGATATGGTACACTTTAAAATTTAAATGCAACGTATTTCACACAGTGAATTATCCGAATTCTAATAATTATAGTAACAATGAAAATGTGTAACAGTTACAAAACTAATTACAAACTTCTAAGTAAATCATCAATTTTTAGTCACCATTTTCAAAATTCTCTTTTTTTGCCGTCCGCCTGTTGCACATATATCATTAAGGCGTTAGTTGCATTTGCCTCAAACCCTTCTGAGAGAGTCTTCCGCACAACTTACTGCAGCGGTGATAAGGTTATATTTTTTTGGTTTATCCAAGTCAATGGGCAGTGGTGGAACATAACCACGCTATTTGAGATATTCTGAAAATATTAAGGCACAGGGTACAATGTTTGAAGACCGTGCATCAACGATGGGTAGGTGA
Source organism: Dryococelus australis (assembly GCA_029891345.1). Lineage (NCBI taxonomy): Eukaryota > Metazoa > Arthropoda > Insecta > Phasmatodea > Phasmatidae > Dryococelus > Dryococelus australis. The sequence continues at coordinate 127,805,382 of CM057002.1, forward strand.
TCCCACATACACTCGTGGGCCCCTAGATTTCCCGACATTACGTACATACAAAGAACGTTCCACGAACTTCGCGGGGATTTCATTATTGTGAAAACTGTACTTATCCATTGTATAATTGTAAAAGCACTCATAAGTAATATATTTACCATCGATGCTCTACCATCTGCCCAATTTGAAGTTAGAATTACTTGGTCTTGAACAACATCCCAGATGATGGAGAGATTATCCAGTTTTTTTTTTTTGGAGATTTTCAAGGTAGGATAGAGTTCCCTTAAATAATAGCGGAATTTTTCAGGCCGGTAAATATCAAAACATGTTCTGGAGCTATGCGTGAGAGCTGTGTGCCAAGATCCGCGAAGCCAGTTTATAGACTACTGAATTGAAGATATAAAACTGAGCCGTTTAATGAACTGTGTTTCATTGCCGTTTTATGATAGATATACGGCCTCACTTCAGAGCGCATCTGCAAAAGTGCTCTCAGAAGGTTAAAAAAATTAACAACTTAAAATATGCACATATGACTGCATTTCCCAGCTAATAAACGGCATCGATGGAGCACAGCACTTACTGGCATCATTATAAAACTTTTATTACTGTTTATTGCCCCTCGCTTGCCAGAAGGTCAAAGAGCACTGAGGGTAAACAGCGGCCTCGCATAATTTATGGCTCATAACAGGAAAGTAGAGGTCTGTGCATGAGAGGGTTCTCATAGTTTCTGTGCCAAAACTTCGGTTAGTACTTGAGCATTAAATACTTTCCGTGTATTGAAAAAATTACCGCTTCATTGCGGAAACAGTTTAAGACTGTGACAAATGAAAAAATCAGGTAGCTAGAATTATTTCGAATTTCAGCTAGGTCATTGCACACTTAAACTGTTAGATCAGAAATCTAGAGATTAATATCATAACGTAACCCTAAGCTGGAATACGAACGATTGGCTCTTAGATATTAGCCGATAATTTAGATTGTGTTAAAATTTTTTTTATCAAAATGTTACCACGGAGCCAACTAGCAAAACTCTTATTATATAAATAAGAAAGTTCACTTCAAACACAAAAAATGTGTTTACACAACAAAATATTTGACGTCTACACCTATATTATTAAAGTGTTCTGTAGTGACAATTTTCTTTTCAGTGTATACAATTTAAGGTAATATTGCAAAACAAAATCACTTAAGTACTTAACCACTTCACAAAATTATATGACATTTAAACATATTCATTTCCATATAAATTGTACACGTTGATTGGTATATATGGGAAACACATTACAATTATTTATAAGACTATTAAATGCTATGAATAAAAAAATTCATTAAAATAATTTAAACAGTAAATAACTCTATATCTTAGTATCAATATTTCAGAAGTTCAATGTAAACTTATTAATTAGAGCTGTACGAAAGGTCTCAAATCGACAAGGTCCGATAAGTTATTCTCAAGTTTCAGCAGCTATTGATTTATGGTCGCTGTCGTTAATAGCGCAGTAAGTAGTGGGTATAATATTGTCTGCACAACTGGGCTAGAGAAGTTCTATTCCCTGCTCCAATCGTTGGAATTTTCAAATGAAAAGCTACTGTATTCCACCAACGAATAGCCTGCCGTCTGATTAATTACTGCGTCCCGCCAACGACTAGACTGCTGTATGATTAGCTACTGCGTCCCGCCAACGGCTTACCTGCCGCATGATTAGCTACTGCGTCTCGCCAACAACTGGTATGCCACCTGATTAGCTACTGCATGCTGCCAACGACTAGCCTGCCGTCTGATTAGCTACTGTGTCCCGCCAACGGCTTACCTGCCGCATGATTAGCTACTGCGTCTCGCCAACAACTGGTATGCCACCTGATTAGCTACTGCATGCTGCCAACGACTAGCCTGCCGTCTGATTAATTACTGTGTCCCGCCAACGACTAGCCTGCCGCCTGAATAGCTACTGCGTCCCGCCAACGGCTTACCTGCCACATGATTAGCTACTGCGTCTCGCCAACAACTGGTATGCCACCTGATTAGCTACTGCATGCTGCCAACGACTAGCCTGCCATCTGATTAGCTACTGCGTCTCGCCAACAACTGGTATGCCACCTGATTAGCTACTGCATGCTGCCAACGACTAGCCTGCCGTCTGATTAGCTACTGTGTTTCGACAACTACTAGCATTCCGCAGGGCACGTTAATTAAAAGTTATTTGCAGTATTTTCGTTCACTTGAATCAAACTTTTGTAAAGCCACTCCATGTATAACGTTTTTGTTTGTTCTCTATATTTTGCATGAAAATGAAAATCAACTTTTACTTATATTTTATTCATAAATTTTTATATTTTATACATAATTTATATGATCCTTAACACATAGAAAACATCTTTATTAGTAATGTTATTAAGAAACAGCTCTCATGCAAAATGTTACTGAATTGAGTACACACGAATGCAGTGCGTCCTAGTTAATCCTTGTTTGCATGAGGTGGAGGTATATCCCGAAAGTGTAACTTTGGCAGGACTCCAGATAAGCTGGGAGTAGCCACGAATATATACAGGATGTAAAAGAAAATATGTTACAAATTTTGTGAGGTGATTCCTTGTCGAAAATGAGGTACAGTTATATAATGCGACTAATCGTGTAGCGCTAATCGTAAGGGAGAAAATGGCCCTTGAAAATAGAAAATAAAAGTTGTATTTTGGCAAATACCGTAAATTCCTTAGATATTAAGTACAACTCTATGGATACTATTTTATGCTAACAAGATCTGCAATCTGTGAAGAAATTGTTTATAATACCTACCGCCTTAATTATAATTATCGGGGCGCCACCCCTTTTTTGGCTTGATTTTCTCTTCTATAAGATTCTTTAGAAGTTTTGTGGCATAATTTTCATCAAGAGGGACCAATGAATAAAAAAGGTCTTATTGTCGCAACACCCTCAGGCGAAACGTTTTCGAGTAAAATTGAATAGAATCTTTGTTGCCTAAGGGGTAGGCACCCACAACACACAGGAAACGATACGCTAGTTGGCAACAAACGAATAGTGCACACCGTAATGTAAACGTGCAAAGCGTCGTGTGCTACGTGTGAGTCTGTGTGAGTTATGTGCAGCTAACGAGCAATGCCTGGTGTAATCGAACTAATATGTCTGTAAATGTCGACGTAGAGTTCTATTGCAGATCTTGATGCAACTCAATAATTGAACTAAAATTCAACCAATTTCAAGGTAAATTCAAACAAATTTCTAATTTCCCATTGAAATCTTACTTAGCGCAACTCAAAATCAATCATATTTAATGTCAAAATCAAAATCAGTTTTCAACTTGTGTTCACTCTTTGTGTGCGGTTCTTCAAAGACTCGTTTTCAAGCTAAATCATCATATTTTGAAGAAATTCCGAGAATTTTCATACTTTTCTTGTGATATTATTTTTCACTAATTGATTTGGCTTTCAAATTTTATAGTACATATTTACCCCGTTTGACCTAAATTTAGCCTCATCCCCCCTGAAATTGAACCACTGATCAAAGAGTGAACAAAGTATGTTTTTAAAAAAAGTCCGCGTAATTGAGAATGAATGTTTGGGAAAAACTATCTTGATTTGGGGGGGGGGGGGTGAGATTGACGAGATGAATCACGTTTGGAGAAGAGATTGAAAAATTGATGCTCGAAAGTGAGGAATTTGCGTAAATTTCAGTTAAATTATTGTGCTGCGCCAAGATCTGCAATATTCCTCTACTTGTCGAGGCAATGCTTGATCGTTCTACCTTGAGGTTGCACTTCACGCTACGTCAAGAAAATGCACCACACCAAACGATGAGAAAAATAACCGTGTCCTTATGACATGAGTATTTAAATTTACGTGCTATCGCGGTCACGATGTCCACGCTCGTGAATGAATGTAAATTGCGAATGAATGTAAATGAACGTTGCGAATGAATGTAAATGAAGTGATGAGATTTGGGCTGCTCTTATCATCGAGGCTTTGAGAGCCGATGAGGGTGATGCGAGTTAAGAGCTGGAGAGACGGCAGATCACCGAGTAAACCCGCCGACCAGCGAACGCAGTTGATGACCGGAAATTTTTCGCTGCAAGGTTATAAATCTGAGAGTCTAACTTGCGGCTAATCTGATTGGTGGAATTTTCTACGCCTTTTTGGCACGAATGGTTGACGCCAATATCAGTGAGTGCGCAGAACGTTGCACATCCGCTGAAAGATTAATGATGGGTACGAGTAAAGCGCGTAACATATAATTACGTTAGAGCAAAACTTGAACCAGAAAATTAATGAGTAACCCAAACTATATAAAGAAACTTAAATTTTCACTAGATGTCTAAGTTTATTTGCTGGAGTGCATCTCTTTGAAAATGTTTTCCGTTAGCTTACGAGAAAAGCAGAAATTGTTTTTACATCTCTTGAGCTGACACTGATTCATCACAAATTAAATTTTTTTAATGGAACATATTATTTGGCGATTATAGATTTCACGAAGAACTTTACTATCCAAGTTCCCTGGATGTAATATTTTCAGAACGATTTTATACCCCCATGAAAAGACAAGAAATCGCATTTTGAACTGACATAATAAAACAAACTAAATGTGTATTATTCGTGTTAAAAAATATTTCTGCGTCTAAGGATGGCTTAGAGAGGGGATCTCTGTTTAAGACACCCCTCCCCCTTTTAAATTATGACAATGCTGTACCTGTCACTTCTACCGACGAAGTATATGGATCCATAAATACAATTTTGAAATATTTAGGATTATTCAACAACTTTTGGTACATTAAAACAAATTAACGCAAATTCAATGTGAAAGAAAACATAAAAACAAAATTAATATTATTATCTACACGAAGTTATTTCAGATAAAACAATCAATGTTTGTTATATAATTCTCTGGTAGAGGTTTAACTCACAACAGAGAATATATATGGGGTAGTAAATAAAACTGATACGATTTAACTAGTCGGGTGCGTTATTAAGAAACCATAGTTTCTCACAATCAGAGCACGCATAGTTTGAATGCGGGTGAAAAACAGCATTTCGGCCAACCATGGCAGCTGGAATGTGTCTTCCTCAGCGGCCGTGTCCAGGACTCCAACACAGCAACATTCGCTCTGTAAGCCAAGGTGAGAACAACTACCCACCTCAGGTGCGCTTATAAATTTTGAAGTGCCGTTAGTGTTCGCCTTGGCGCTTTCTCCATTCTCCATTTGAACGTCGATAAAGTGAGCACCTTTAAAAACAACCATTGAAAAATGTCACTGCCCCTGTCTGCATGTATTTTAACACCCTCAGTGCCGCACAGATTTACGGTCAAATAAGACATGCTATAAGTAAGTCAACTATATGCATGACTGCATGGCCATCATTTCTGTTGGTCTCTCCAGTCACATTTACACTCGTCCTATTGGTTCAGACAACACCGGACACATTTACTATACTGTACATCGTTGGAGACCTGCAAAAATGGCATTATTATTTGGGAACACGCTAAACTTCAAACACGTGTATTTTTTCAATAACTTTGTTATTGGGCCATACTTTATTTGACATGCCCCGAGTAACTCTGCGCCAATAAACGAACACTTCACAATTGTGTAATCCAATCACGTGCAGCGCAGTCAGAAAGGGAGTGACTTCACATCTGTGCAGCAGCCAATGGAGAACGGGCGCCGGTTCGAGTGTACACAGCACTGCGAAGTTTAGCCTGAAGCCAAATAGAATGCCGAGATGAAAGTGTCCACATCAAGTGTTCTTTCTTACGTATAATAACAATGTTCAGCCCATCCTGTTTATTTAATTAATCTACATGTTGAGAGTTCCTGACGTAATATTAGGTCTCAGAGAACCTTATGAACACTTCGGGTGAAGTAATATTCCATCGGCAGTGTCTTCAAACAATTTATATGTAATGTTACAGCAGTTAAAATCAGGCGGGAATCGTAATCACTATACCTTGAGACCTTACGCCACAGAATTTGCGTAGGATTGTAAACACTAAAATGCATTAAATTGAAAGGTGACAGACACAATAGTTGTTTTTTTTTTTTTTTTTACTAGTTGTGAAGTATGATCTTTTATTTGGTCAAAAAATCGTAAAAGTTTTAAATCTAACCACTCAACTATAAGCTCAAAAAATTGTTTTAAACTATCGAACAATTTTTTCATTCCTCCATTTAATAATATTAAAAATTTATAAATCGTCAGTAATTCTTTTTTTTTTAATAATCATAAGTAATATTTTGTTTACTAATTAAAACAACATTACAAATGGTACCTCCTTCTTCAAATTTTTATGAAAATCCACACAAATTCTTTTATTTGTTTTTCCTTTAACTACAGTTGTTTTTCTGTAAGAACAATCAATAGCATATAAAGGCCTTCGCCCCCAAAATTATTAGTAATTAATATCACCAACAAAGTTTACAGTTGGTTTATAATATAGTTCATTATTTCTAAAGTTGGTATCTAGTTTGGTTTTTAATTTCTAAAACCCTTATAAGCAAGAAATTGTTTAAGCTAAACACCATTTTCGTTGTCATAATTCCAGTTTTCTTTAGGAAAAATTCCATTTCTACCATTTTTAACATAAATGTTTCTCACATTACAATGATCTAACATAGCATATGCTGTTCAGCACAATTTTATCTATTAAATTGGAAGCCTACAATTATAAAATCGGGCATGTCAAATTGTAAATTATTAAACCGATCTTTTATATCAAAGCTAAAAACATTTGTTCCTTTAGGAAATTCTTTTTCTAAAAATTACCAATTATCAAAACTAACAGGTATTTTAGGTTCTTTATATATATTTTTTAAATTCGCAATTGCCGTGTTCGATTCATATTCAACAATAGGCTACACAATTTATAATTTATCACTAACAATTTTACCAGGATTAGGAAGATGTTTCGCAACTTTATCATCTTCATCAAAAGTTATATAAAGAAATAAACTGTTGTTATCAGATAAATTACGAAAAAAAAGTAATTTTATAGCCACCTTTCCAGTAAATTTCATAGTTATCTTGAATAAAACCAAACAGATATATCATCTGATACATTATTTCATTTGTTTTAACACAAGAAACAGTTTTAACATATTTTGTCCTTTTTTCACTAGAAACATTTATCTCGATATAAATTATCAACACCAGTAAATTCAAAATAATTTTGTTCACTTGGCGATCTTAATAAAGCATTCATTATTATTGTTGTTATACCCGGATTATCAACAGCTTCAATTAATTGCTTGTTTATAGAGCATCTAAATTTTTGCAAAGCCCTTTTATGAATTATTGCAAAATCTGTGTGATTTTAGGCTTAAATTGCTTGTTTTTCTAACCAAAAGTTGTTTTTTTTTCTAGCAATGTGAAAAGGCTGCTTGAAAACTATAAATTTGCTTGTTTTTAGCTTAAGTTTGCTTGACTTTTAGCGTTTTTTTTCACTAAATTTCAGATTATGGGTTTTTAATTTTTTCCTGTACTTTTGTTACAAATAGTAAGTAGAAGTTGATGCTATTTTTTGTTGTATTTTTTGGTAAAATTATTAGAAAATTCGTGCAGCGCCAGGATTGGCCTTTTACATCTACTTATATAAATTATCTTATGGAAAGTTAAAAATATGGTCCAACTTTTGTCATACATTCATTTCTACAACCCAATCTGAGCTAGTGTCAGGAGCGAAATTAACTTCGACTTAAATTAAATTGAAGAGTAACTTCTTATTTTATTATGGTGAACATTTAAATAATTTTTCTAGAGAAAACATAAAATTTTTCTCAAGGAATTACAATTTTTCTTATTATGTGGGAAAGTAATCGGAACTTTGACAATATTTTTATGAATGGAGCTCGTAGCATACAGTATAAATAAGAGGCATTTAATAGAAAAACATCAACTTTAACTCAATTTAATTGATCTTTTTTTATTTTAATCGTAGATAGCAGCTTTTAAATATATTTTATATATAATATTTATTTTAATTTTTAGTTATTCATATTTTGTTCGAATGGTGGTAGTATTTCATTTGTAACCTACTTGCAGAATATTATCTTATTTAATTACTTCCACATAACATACAAGTTTCAAATAATGGATTTTTATTTCTGGCTTAGTTAAAAGATTTTGACAGGATATGTTTTCTTTTATTTTTAATGCTGAGGTATGCAGATTTTCTTTTAATTAAATTGATAATTTAAATGGAGTGTTTTATGATATGAATAATAGTTCCAGTGTTTTATGAGTGCCAGTGTCTTGTGTGCCAATTTCCGAGTTCCAAAATATCACAACAGCCAAGCTGAAATGTAACGATTTATATCATATTCAAGTCGCAAAACAGTTTCAATTATCAAAATAATATATTGTAAGCATTAGCGTTATATTGTGCAGCAGGAATATCCCTCTTCCTTTAGCTGGGCACGTAATATACACTTCGTACTAAATTAAACAATTGTTCACATTGTCCCAAGCCAATTGTTCACGTTGTCCCAAGCCAATTGTTCACGTTGTCCCAAGCCAATTGTTCACGTTGTCCCAAGCCAATTGTTCACGTTGTCCCAAGCCAATTGTTCACGTTGTCCCAAGCCAATTGTTCACGTTGTCCCAAGCCAATGTTATACCGCCGCTGCTATGTTGAGTGATGACTCCACAAATATTAGTCTTATGGACGTTGCCACGTAAGTTGTGTGCATGTGTGCTCCAAGTTTCGGGCTAGAATAATTTGTGACGCCTCGCATGGGAACTCTTGCATGCAAAGTCATCACTGCTGATATGCGCTTTACCAGCGTGTAACGATTTTTTGTTACCAATATGTTTTGTACATCGTTCTCGTGGTTAACGTTCCTCTGTTTCACAACCTTTCGATCAAATCACGCTCCCCAAAGGAGGTACGAACAGTCACCTTGATGACAATGAGAAGGAGGTGTGCCATGAGTTGAAATGCATCAAGTCCAAACTGAACACTCTTGCTAAACAGCCGGTTCCGAAAACTCAGGTCCGTGCTAAGGGCGCTCGGAAATTACGGAAGTTCTCAGAAGGCTACCAAATGCCAATTAACACTACACGATGAAAATTAACCGTCTCCATAAAAATTTCATCAGGCAAGATGAAAAGCTGGACCAGTGTGCGGCTGAAAGATCTCAAGGAAATACGGTTGAAATCACGTTGGTGATCATAAGAAAATATACTTAAAACGTAAATTTATCATAATTATCAGAAATGCTCTGCTGCTTTCCATGCGAAGAAATTATTTGTAAACTCTTCTGTGGTAGACACACAAACAGTGCATACTACAATTTGCTAAAAAGGCTTCTCGTCCTCGGAATCGTAATACAATATCCTGCCAATGTTGTGGGGAGAAATACTGGTATGACTCTTGACATTATGAAACGGTATGGCTTCAGGTCATTTGGCAGTGATTTGGGGGACTCTGGTGGCACATAACGGCACATCCTATATAGCCACTTGTTGCCCCTAATAAGAAAGCACCGCGGTGAAGTCAAATCAACAATATAATTCTCGTCCACAAATGTTACAATTGTCTAAGTAATGACTCTCTCGTGTTGGCCTGTTTTTGTGGTCAGCAAGGCTCCCAACGTGTCCTCAACTGAACATGCTTCGGGATCTACGCGGACGTCAGTTGCAACCCAGTGCCGATCTGCAGGGTATCGAGAGCCATTTACAACAACAGCCAGCCAGCTTGTCACAGGAGAGGTTACAAGGGTTATACAACTGTCTAAGTAATGACTGTCTCGTGTTGGCCTGTTTTTTGTGGTCAGCAAGGCTCCCGACGTGTCCTCAACTGAACATGCTTCGGGATCTACGCGGACGTCAGTTGCAACCCAGTGCCGATCTGCAGGGTATCGAGAGCCATTTACAACAACAGCCAGCCAGCTTGCCACAGGAGAGGTTACAAGGGTTATACAACTGTCTAAGTAATGACTGTCTCGTGTTGGCCTGTTTTTTGTGGTCAGCAAGGCTCCCGACGTGTCCTCAACTGAACATGCTTCGGGATCTACGCGGACGTCAGTTGCAACCCAGTGCCGATCTGCAGGGTATCGAGAGCCATTTACAACAACAGCCAGCCAGCTTGTCACAGGAGAGGTTACAAGGGTTATACAACTGTCTAAGTAATGACTGTCTCGTGTTGGCCTGTTTTTTGTGGTCAGCAAGGCTCCCGACGTGTCCTCAACTGAACATGCTTCGGGATCTACGCGGACGTCAGTTGCAACCCAGTGCCGATCTGCAGGGTATCGAGAGCCATTTACAACAACAGCCAGCCAGCTTGCCACAGGAGAGGTTACAAGGGTTATACAACTGTCTAAGTAATGACTGTCTCGTGTTGGCCTGTTTTTTGTGGTCAGCAAGGCTCCCGACGTGTCCTCAACTGAACATGCTTCGGGATCTACGCGGACGTCAGTTGCAACCCAGTGCCGATCTGCAGGGTATCGAGAGCCATTTACAACAACAGCCAGCCAGCTTGTCACAGGAGAGGTTATAAGGGTTATACAACTCTACTTCGAACCACATCGGTGCATCCTTCTGATGAAGGACCCAATTTGTGTCCGAACTGCCAACCCGTTTATCCATGGGATCGTTGCTGTTTTCATAAGCATGCATTCAACTAAATTTCGGTAAGCACAGTTATATTTAAATTCCACCTTTCTTTAAGCAACTTAAATATTTTGGTCTATGAATATATTTTAACATTTATCTACTTGAATTGCGTTTGCAATTTTGATTGCCTTAATTTATTTTTCATTTAAAATGTTAATTTGCTAATTCCCTTATATTGTGTAGATTTATGAAAAATAATTTAATATATCTTGCTAGAAAACTATTGTTCTTGTGTTTCATTCCCTTTAACTGTTGTCTGATTTTTCAATTTGCATATGCTAATTTAGCATTAATTTATTTTTATATTTGAAAAATACATTTTGTAGAATAATATAGATAGCTGCGTAGAGTGCCAGCCATCTACTGTCATGTAGTTATCGACACGTGTACCAGATAAAGCCGAGGGAGATAACGCGTGTGCATTAAGTGCATGGGCTGAGTCTTCGAAGATTGCAACGCCGGCCGTGCACGCGCCAGTTCGCTTCACTCGCTGCGCTCGGAACATTTCGCGCTTCCCTTAACAGCTGCGCCCCCCCCCCCCTTCTTCCGCTTGCACGCCGGCACGGCTCAAAGTCACAAGCAGTGAAGCGAGTGGTTTTTAAAGGCTCCACGACCGTTTAAGTTGTTTCACGGTGTTGGGCTGTCATAAAGGACGCCGCCTAGTTAGGGGTTGCATGTGTCTGTGCGCGAGGCAAGATATCCGATGAAGCGTTACGGCTGATGCCGGCCGGCGATTGTAAAGATATGTCCCCTCTATAATTCATTCGCGGGTTTTTCGGACGTTTTAACACCAACCTTTGAAAAATCACCCCATGTGTGACGTATTTAGTTATTTCGTAAATATGCCATATATCAAGCGTTTTATACCTATATAAACACAAACGTCTCTTATTTTACGTTAAATAGAAGTTTCACCTACTTTTTGTTGATATATTATAATATTTGTTTTATAATAAACACGAATAAAAACAGCGAGAAAAGAAATCTGTGTTGGTAACGCCTAGTAACAAATAGTTCTTACGCAAACTATTATTACAACTCAGTGCGCAGGTAAGCGGAGCGTTCTCCTCTGGTGAAATATTCCACACCGAGTTAAACTGAGCTTGTACGAGGCGGAGGAATATCCTGAAAGTAGAACTTCAGCAGGGCTTCAGAAAAGGGCGGAAGTAACCGTGAATGCGTTATACGTGCGAAGCTGTGAACTGGAGTTCAGTTTTTTCCTGTAGTACCGCTGCATCTACGGGGCACCAGGTGGTCAGTCTATTGGAAGTGGTACTCTAGCAAAGGCCAGTAATGTTTCAAATATGCGCAATTCCTTGGAAGTATCGTACACGATATTGTCTGAATTGTATTTTTTCCCCCCTTACGTAGGCATTTCAAGCGAATGTTATCTGATTTCATAAAATAAAAGCCCTGGATTACAAACACACTGTTACGCCAGCTCAAACACCGGGCAAGCTGCCGCCTAAAAATCCCTGATTTCTGCACATTCCGTATCGTTACGTGTGATGCAAAATATTAAAATGGATGCCACGTACCAGCGACAAGTATCGATGCCTTTATCATGTAACTCTAATATAATTTTCGAAACATTAATATGTTGTAATTACTCCAAAACTCTCTCCGATGTATACAGAAGAAATAAAATAAACCGGTCCTGATAGCTACAAATTGAAAAATTATAATTTTTATATGATATAATGACGTGGAACTATTCTTCATAATTTTGTATTGCCAGAAGCATATTTAAAATTGTTAGAATGTAGATCGGACGCTTAGCTAATATGTCGATTCATACAAATGTACGCGGAAAAAATAAATAGTAAATCAAATAATTGTGTTTTCACTATCTTAAAAATTATATATAAAATACAACGTTTAACACTTTACCTATATTGAAGCCGAAATTCCCTGGAGCATGTTAGCAAGTGTGGTCGTTAAAATATATGGACGTCTTACAAAAGTTGATTTAAAAATGCTTAGTTTATCCTCTACCAAACTGTACCAATTCTAATTCACATACGCTAGGAAAGTTATGTGCATTAATACGTAGCAATTTTGCGAAACGTTTATTTGAATAAAACATGAACCGACGAAGAGCTGTACGTGATGTTGGGGGTGGATGGCTACCGGGCGAGCAATCAAATGCCACACATCCAAGGTGAATGCAGCCCGTTGACGGTAATCAAGCTGCTCGCAATCACTTTTATCACTCCTCTGCGAAGAAGCAGAAGCTGAAAGAAAAGAGCAAGTACTATGCTGCAAGCACCTTTAATTATCCCACTTCTTTTGCGTTCAGGTTACAAATCGTGTACTTGCAATCGTGTTGTTTCCTGCGGGAAAGTATTGTGACTTCTGAAATTAGAACGTATATCAATTAGCAAATTTATTAAAATAAATATATTGTATTATTTTACAGACTAGTTATTTCTGTTTATGAAGATCAGATTATTTTTATCTCGGTACATCGTAATAGATATATATTTACGATATAGGTCGCTTGAAGTGTCAGATAGGTATATTTTAACTTTATTAAAATCGGACTTCACGTGCTCAGTTAATCAGTAAATTACGCTCAACTTAAAACTCGGTAAGTTGTTTAGTACATACGCTACACTGAAATAATAACCCTACAAATGGGTAGTAATATCTATATAAGACCGTATACCCAGTCATGCTTTACTCACGAGATTCGGTGTAGAACGTAGAAATTTGCGTTATTAATGCTGGCTACGACGAAAAAAAAGAAGAAAAAAAAGAGAAGATTTTGGCAAATTCTATAAATACATTAAGAAGAAAAATTGGCACATTTCCGAAAAGAAAACGTTGATCTATAGGATTGTAATTTAGTGCACTTTGTTCATCAGCTGTTAGTAATTTTTATCCACACAAAGCGACCAACCAGAATTTCATTTTAATTTCGTAACCGCTTTTCCAGTGTAGAGCACGTACCGAGGAAAAACAACAATTATAGGCATGTATCTCTAAGTCAAGGTAAATAAGGAAGTAATCACTTCGCAATTGTTGTCTCAATGTCGCCATTACCGAGGTTCGAAGAATTGCTTGTAAAATTTGAAGCGATTATGAAAACTTTAGGCCTGCGGATATTGCACACCACGATCTAATAAAATACCATTAAAAATTAATAATTTATGATGGTACATACTACAATTATAATATCGTTCTTGTACATAAGATTATTGGTCTTGAATCTTAAGTATCCATGAATGTTTAATTCTTGGCAGCCACAATAAGTAAATGTATCTCTCTAGCATTAATTGATTGCATTGTTTCTGATTACATGCCTCTCCTCTCATAACATATCACTAAACATTCAAATTTTACAGAAGTATAATAAATAAGGTAGGTTTGGAGCAATGTATTTTAATGGGACAAAACTGGCACTTTGCACCAGCGCTGGCACCGACCAGCCGCCATGTAGTGGCATCACCCAACCGTCTCCCAACGCCTTGAAATTGACTCTGTGCCCATGGCCTTGAATGACATTGGACCCAAAAAATTTCCTAAAAAATCCAAAAAATGTTTCTAAAAATTTATTAAAAAATATACACATATTATTATTAAAAATGTATTTAAAAACTCGTTTAAAAATTTATTTAAAAACTGACATTTCCGCAGGTTCCTCACAGTACCAAGTCCAGCCGACGATTAATCCTCCTCCAATAAATCACATTGTATTAACATTTCTCTTACCTACCCTTTCACCATTGATCATTCTGTAGAATGCTTTCCACCCGAAATATTGGTTTTTTCGTTTGTCATTTATTTATATTTCCTACACTTAAGTGGTACTAATGACTCCGACCAACATGTTAGATCTGTGAGACCTTTACCTTGACGTCATATCTGTGACCTTGACCCAGTGCCCATGACCTTGGATAACTTTGAACCCAAAAAAATCTAATTTTTTTATAAAATCCCAAATATACGAAAAAAAATTATCTAAATTTTTTTTAAGATAATTAAAGATTTGTCTTTTCTATCAATTTTTCTATCAAACAAGCAATCTTTCCATTAATCAGCACCACAATCAGCAACACAATTTTCACCACAATAAGCAATCCAATTAGGAATCCACACCAATCCACCATAGTCATCACCATAATCAGTATCACAAACAGCACCGCAATCAGCAATCAACACCATTCCACACCAATCCTCACACCACTCCACACAATCATCCACACACCAATCCTCACCAATCCACATAACAATTAACACTAATCCACACCAAACCTTCACAATCTTCCTCCGCAATCCATGACAAACCTTCGCAATCCTGCTCAACAATCAACAGCAACCAATGCCAATCCTTCGATCAATACCCATCCTTCGGTCGGTCCTTCGATCAATTCTTCGGTTTGTCCGCCACCCACGTGTATAGAAATTACATTCGTTCACCAACTATCTCTAAATTTGTACAAGCATGACAACAGAATTAATGTTTTCTATGAAGTCAACTATTCATGCATTTTATACTACAGTCTTTATTATCATTCTATGTGCAGATACATCTGTTAATAGGCGAATGCTTGCGGCGTCACTTTAAAATTGAGAGGGGATAAATGCGACACACGAAAATAAAGAAAAACCGATGATTTTTCAATAATAATTTATTACGATTTTGTAATTACAGTTTTAGAAGAAATTAGCTCATCACATCGTGCAGTATATCCCCGAACCTTCAGTTTACTAATTATTAAAGATATCTTGTTACTTTGCGTGACATACCGACATTTTTTAAGGCCAATCAAATATCTGAATCTATCAACAAGTTTATTCGTGTCTTCATAAAATAGATAGCTAGCATTTTCGGCATCTTCTGCATTCTTCACGTCACTTGCTGTAGCAAATGTGTTAGAGGTTTGTGTCACTGCGTCGAGAAGACACACTAAGAAATTGTTTGTAAATTTACTAATTTGGTGTATACATACATCCATGGTATCCGTCCTGCAGTTTCTCAGGAAAGAATCAAATGCGTAGGGAAATTCCCAACTCTATATAGTAGAGATGCTAAACATTCTCATATTTCCTGTCCGATGCGTTGTATTATTTCCATATACTGTGTAGATTAAAAACTTCCATTAGAGTTTAGGACGTTTGCCAGCAAATTCTTTATAGTGGATCGCCATCATCGTTCTCAATACTATCACTGTCTTCATGTTCATTTCCATCAATGCTCTCGTCATGGTAATCGATACCTCCTGTTTTGTATTCTATATTAAATTTGCTTTTATTTCTGTGCAGCCCGCGTTGTATGCACGTTAGTTTTTCGAGCCACGACTGTTTATTGTGAAGTTCGTCGACTTCACACGAGTAAGTGCCCATCGATGCAACTAGAGGTAGTGCCGGCTACGCTTGCTGAATCCCAGTAGACGAATACTTGCAGATCTCGGTATGTTCTTTCAGAGTATCACCTTGCACAAACTGCTTGGGAACAATGTCGCTATGCTTCATCGGGCAAACGGGCTCTTCGTATAGGCTGTTCTCTCATGCCGACAAGCAACTTAACCATAGGTGAAAACTCGATCGCAGAATGGCACTGGTGACAACCAATTAGCGATGACAGAGGTCACGGCTCTTTATACATATATATATAGTAAAGTATATTTAGAAAATACGGGAGCACTCTGAGAAAATCGAATACTGGTTCGCCCCAGGTGATACCACACAGATACTTACATAACTATGTGTTATTAAAATATGATTGTAGGCATATGCATATATAAATAGAATAATTTAAAATAATTTTATATCCACATATTCATATGTCCATATTTATGTGTAAAATTAATTAAAATAATTTTCTATTAAAATCTTTATATACATATGCATAATTATGTATAAAGGTTATTCGAAATAATTTTTTACTTCTATATGTATGTAAATATTTATAATTACATATAAAATTAATTTAAATGAATTTTTATTTACATATTTGTGTACCTACACGTAATTATGTATACAATTAATTTAAAATTGATTTATTATTTTATATTAATGTATGCATAATTATATTTGTGTATTCTTCTATGGCGAATGAGTATTTGGGTTCTCTCGGAGTGCTGCCATATTTGGAAGCGCTCTCTCGTCATACCACGAAGATGAATTGCGAATACGAAGGCCTGCTTTTGACCTCAACAATCATGGAGCCGCGATCTGCATCTTCGCTAACTGGTTGTCTACAGAGCAGATTCTGCGATCGAATTTTTACCTATGGTCAAAATACTCGTCGGCATGAGAGAACGGCATGCACGAAGAGTCCTATTCGCACGATGAAGCGTTTCGACATTTGTCTTATGCGGTTTGCGGAAGGAGGTACATTGAAATAACATACCAAAATCTGCTAGCATTCGTCTACTGGGAGTCAAAAAGTGTTGCTGGCAATACCTGTTGTTGCATATATGGATACCGATTCGACAGGCGGGCGGTTATAATGAGGCAGTTAATGCTAAAGACGGAGTGAGTGCAGTAGAGTCGGTTTGTGTGGAATGTAGTACATTTGCAAGAAATTCGCGTGTAGTAGTCTAAAATAAATGGTCATCGGCTCTAAATACTGATCAGCATACAACTTTTGCTACAAAGATAAGTAAATTTAATATAGAATACGAAAAAGGAAGAGAAGATGACCATGAAGAGAGTATTGATGAAAATGGACATGAGGACAGTGATAGTCTTAAAGACGATGATGGCTATTTTCTCGATTCACTGGCACGCCTCTCCAACACATTTCCCGTAGCAAGCGAGATGAAGAATGCAGAAGACGCAGAGAATACTGGCTATCTGTTTCCCGAAGACCCAAATGAACTCGTTGATCGACTCAGATATTTGATTGACCTTCCAAAACGCGGGTATGTCACGCAAATTAATGAGATATCTTCGATAATAAGTAAATTGAAGATAAGGGGATATATCGCACGATGAGATGAACTGCTTTCTTCTAAAATTATAATTACTTTATAATAATAATATATTATTATTATAAAGTAATCGGTTTTCTTTATTTTTGTGTCTCATATTCTTTTTCACTCACAACTTTAAAGTGATGCCGTCAGCAGTGGACTATTAACAGATGTATCCGCATATAGAATGCTAATAAAAACTTTAGTATAAAATGCATGAACAGTTGACTGCATTGAAGACATTCATTCTGTCAACATGTGAAAATTTGGTGATAGTTCGTGAACGAATATAATTTCTATACATGTGGGTGGCGGATAAACCGAAAGATTGATCGAAGGACCGACCGAAGGATTGGCATTGATCGAAGGATTGGGATTGATCGAAGAATTGTCGTATATTGCTGTGGATTGCGGAGGATGATTGACATGGAATGGTGTGGATCGTGGAGGAGGATTGCTAAGGATTGGTATTGATCGAAATATTGAAATGGATAGCTGAGTATTGCAGAGCAGGATTGTGGAGGAGGATTGCTAAGGATTGGAATTAATCGAAGTATTGGGATTGATTGAAGTATTGGGATTGATTGAAGTATTGACATGACTTTGCTTTGAATTGTGGAGAGGGATTGTTATGGATTGGAATTGATCAAATGTTGGGATTGATCCAAGGATTGATATTGATTGAAGAATTGGCATGTGTTTCTCTGGATTATGGAAGAGGATTACGAAGGATTAGTGTGAATTGCAGAAGAGGATTGCTAATAATTGTGTTTTATCGAAGGATTTGGGTTAATCCAAGGTATGGGATTGGTTGAAGATTGGCATGTGTTGCTATGGATTGTGGAGGAAGATTATGAAAGAATTTCCTGGATAGCTGTGGATTGTGGAGGAGGATTACTAAGAATTTATGTTATGTGGATTGATATTGATTGTTGTGGATTGGTGTGTCAATTGGTGCGGTTTGATGTGTGGAATGGTGTGTGTAATGGCGTGGATTGGTGTGGAATAGTGTGTGAATTGGTGTGTGGACTTGTGTGGATTGGTGTTGATTACTGATTGTAGTGATTTATTAGAAAAAAAAAAAACAATTCTTGAATTAATTTTTGTAATATATTTTTAATTTTTGGTACTTATGTGATTTTATGAAAAAAAATATTTTCGGGTTCAAGGTTATCCAAAGTCATGGGCACGCAGTCAAGGTCAAAGATGTGAGGTCAAGATGAAGGTCTCCCAGATCTAACATGTCGGTCGGTGTCACCAATGCCACCTAGGTGTTGAAAATATAAACAAGTGATAAACGAAAAAAACAATATGGCGGGTGGATTGCATTCGACAGAATGAGTAATGGTGATGGGGCAGGGGGAGGAGAATATTAATACAATGCGACTGATTGGAGGGGGGGTCAGTCGTCTGCTGGATGTGGTGTGTGGTAAACCTCCGAAAATATAGGTTTTTTAAAATTTTTTTTAAATAAATTTTTATAGTAATTTTTAAGTAATAGTTTTATAATTTTTTAAATAGTGTTTTTAATATTTCGTATTTTAGATAATTCTTTGAATGTTTTGGTTCCAAGGTCATTCAAGGTCATGGGCGCAGTATCGAGGTCAACGTCATGTGTCAAGGTCAAGGGCACGCAGCTTCAATGTGGCGGTTGGGTGACGTCACAACATGGCGGCCGGTCGGCGTCGGCGCCGGTGCTAGGTGCCGGTTTTGTCCCATTTAAAATGCATTGCCCCAGACGTCCCATAATCATTCTACTTACAAATGCTATATTCTCTACCGAAATTTACGTTTGTATACATAGTAGTTCAGTTGTTCAGCATGCATGCTGCTATCTGTTGTTCATCATGCGTGCTGCTATCTGTTGTTCATCATGCATGCTGCTATCTGGTGTTCAGCATTCATGCTGCTATCTGTTGTTCAGCATTAATGCTGCTATCTGTTTTTCAGCATGCATGCTGCTATCTGTTGTTCAGCATTAATGCTGCTATCTGTTTTTCAGCATACATGCTGCTATCTGTTGTTCAGCATGCATGCTGCTATCTGTTTTCCAGCATGCATGCTGCTATCTGTTGTTCAGCATGCATGCTGCTATCTGTTGTTCAGCATGCATGCTGCTATCTGTTGTTCAGCATGCATGCTGCTATCTGTTGTTCATCGTAATGTACAGTTACAGTTGAAGTTTAGTTTTAATTTAATCTAGGTAAACACAGGCATTAGTGTATATATATGTATATATGTCGAAATTTCCCATTAAGATGTGAAATTTCTACGTTATAATAAAGAGGGTCTTAGAATTAATAAATTTGTAATACTGCTTGTTATATGATTTTTACAAATAAAATTTAATATATCTAAATTTAGTACTAAAAATTATTAATTTTAGTGTGAGGAAAAACTCTGCACCGATTTGACAAATAATTTTCTGTTAGACCAAACACAAAATGAAAATTGACGTTTACTTCCTCACCTACATAGAAAAGTAAATCACGTGACCATTTAAGCAAAAGATATTCAAGTTTATAAAATATAATGGCATTTTGTTAGGTTTGTAAATTTTCTAAAACCAAGTTTTCGCATAACTATAATATGGTCAAGTAACGTCACTATTTTTATTTATTAAATGTTACGTATTTTCGAAAAAAAAAAAAAGTTTAAACGTCAGATTTACTGTTCGAGCTCGTGATTTGACAGCAGTGTAGGCGATTCGTGAATCACTCTTGGTGAAATGCGCTGGGAACGAAAGATATGTACCTCATCATCATGATCTGTTTCGTGTACGTAATAAGTCTACCTAACCACGTGTATACACAAAAGAGAAAAAGTGTTTATCACCCTTTCTTGTATAGGTCGACAAGTTACAAATCAACCTCCGCGGTGCTAAGAGGGATGGAGCGGACACATGGCCGATGTTTGCAACAGTTGGTCCGGGGGGGGGGGAGGGCAGTCGAGCTGTCACCCGCTTCCTGGAAACATTGGTCCCGTGCGGTTACCTCGCAATCCTGGTTATGTATTCCATTTCATATAAGTGGTCTCAGACTTGACAGTTCTAGGAAAGTAGTGTCAATGGCATCTGGTTGGCTATGTATACTTCTGCCACAGCTGAACTGTCATTGAAGGAGACTGTTTGCAAACAAACACCATGTGACTGCCAGTATTTGTAAACAAACAACATATGACTGCCTGTTTTTGTAAACAAACTGCATGTGCCTCCTCCAAAATGAGTTTTAGAAGTTGTGAACGGCTGTTCAAACAGTTGCAGGTTGGAAACAATCGCATTTTTTTTAGTTTATAAATATTTTATGTAAATGACTTAACAGCCCATGTAATAAGTCAATATATTAATAATTTTTTACCTTTGCAAGAAATTTGTAATCAGAATGCGCAAAAATTAAATTGTATTTTGACTGTCAAATGAATAAGATATTATACTGTTTTTTAATATTCTCGAAATATGTTAATGACAACTAATTTTGTCACACTTACCTAAGGAAAGTTCTTGTAAAGAAAAAAAATTTCACATGGTTTCCACGAACATCAAATACCAAGATCCCCCCCCCCCCCCTTCAGGGAATGCACAAATACCGCCCCTCACCCTCTCACACTTTTTCAAAGACAGTATACATTCTTACATACATGCTATTCCTACTATTGCATTAAAAGTACATAATTCAGCTTTGTGGTGTCATATGACAACAAACTCTGTACAGCCTGATACTTTTATGGTGGTTAAAAGTCTCAGGATGTTAAAGTATGTAGGCAGCCAGAACAATATTTAAGCAAATGTTACTTAATTTCAGTAATTTTAATAACTCTCATTTGGTAACTCAAATGTAAAATATTGCAGGTCTACATACAAAATACTTTAATAACTTTTCTCAAATACCTACATGTACAGATTCCCATGCTGTGAATAAAAACTTATTTCTCACTAACTCAGCGTCAATATTTACACTGAAGTTCAGTCGCACAACCTCCCTCCTCAAAATTGTGAATACAGCCCTAGCCTTGTTCTTGGGTACCTAATGAAAAACTATATTTCAGTTCAGATATGTTACAAAGCACTCTACAGAAGCAGACGTGACCTACAGCAACAATATATATAACAAACACGTTACTTACACACTAAAAAGATGCTCCACCTACCCAAGATTAAAGACACAAAGTTAATTTTCCTTAGCGATAAATTTTGGAATGTCACAGTTCTTGCTGATGCATGAGACACTTTTTTATGATGTTGGAGCACCTTCCTTGGGTGCTTAAATTGAAAGAATTTTGTTTGATAAGCATGTTGTAATTTACTTGATATCGAAAAATAGAGTTTCAATCAATAATAACGCAGAGAAATGTTCATAGCAATGAAATGTAGGCCCAATTAGAGTATCATATTTATTTTATTTCAAGGGAAAAAGAAATAAGTGAGCAGAGTTGGGGAGGGGGGGGGGGGTTATTAGTTTATCGTCTTTCGTGAGACTGGTTTATTTCGATGTTCTTACGATGCTGGAATCACATAGCCCCAGCGCGCACGACACGACAGCCAACAGCCAATGAAATACAAGATAAGTCGTCGTAAGTCCGACCTATTCTGTCGTCCGACCAGCAATTTTGGATTAGAAATTATTTCTATTCTTCGTCGTGTCGTGCGGCACGATGCACAGAATGTACGTTGCAAAATGAAATTGTATTGCAAGCTTTCCCTGCAATGATAAATACGCAGCTTAAAAGAAAAATTAATTGAAAACTACTGTATCTAACTCTTTAAAAAATAGTTTTACTTTTGTATGCATTAGCGATACCAATTTGTCATCATTATGTATTACAATTTCCCTCTTGTTCACCGCCTTTGAGACTAACGTAGCCTATCAGCGCCTTCTAAATAGTTAGGTTAAATGCCGAGAGTGTGGTGTCGGTCGTGCTGTCAATTCAAGTAGTCACATTGGAATGTGTCGTGGTTGCGTTTTGGTTGTGTCGTGCTGTGTTGGTCGTTCATGTCTATGTTATTCTGGCATTAGTGTGTGGCATTTTGAGTTGCATATTGTTTTGATGGAGGAGTGGAAAATTTTTCTAGTATGGAAATAACATTTAAATTATTTAACTTCGAAAATGATAACTTTAATGAAAATACAAAACGCGATACATACGTCGCTGTTCGTATTCGTACAGATGCAGCAATATATACACGCACACACTTTGACCGAAGTTAACCTTACACTTGAATTTACGATGTAGACAAACAAATATTGTTCACTCACTACAAAAGTGTGGAAAGTGCCGCATTTTTCAGGCCACGTGCATTTCAATAATTACATTAACGGCTTACAAATACATTTTCAAAATACGCAAACGTACTCTTGTAACCTATTGAACACGTGTTTTTCTATGCCAATCCTTGCGAATTTACGTCACTAAAATCGCGTTTGTTCGTCACTAGCATTAAATAATTTATTTGCAAAATAATTGAGTAAAATCAACACTGCGCACTTTTCCTGATACAAACAAACGTAAACTTATATACAGAAATTACATTTGTGTCACTTCATTGTGGAAGGCGGTTAGGAAAATGGCGGAACGAGCAATTTTAACGACGTGCCCATTAATATTACATTTCACTCAACAAAACGCACTACAACGGTACCTACAACCAACTATGTTTGGAAAAAACAAATAAAAAATAATTATCTACCGATTAAATATTCCGACACCAATAAAATATTCGTATAATAAACACGATTATAAAAAAAGCGCACTCACAACTGCCTTCACTGGGCTGGAAACTGGAAACATAAACATGGCTAGCCATTGGCTGGAAACATACAACATGGCTAGCCATTGGCTGGAAACGTTTACTGATCGTATGTGTCGACATACTCTGTCATAAACACCTAACGTGTGTTTTAAGTCCCGTTACTAATAGCCCATAAATTTAATATTGCTTTAGAAACATAATATAAACCATAAATGGTGTAAGTATAATTAAGATTTTAAATTACGACTTTTAGTTCCGAGTACTATTTTCTTCCAAAACCGTCATCAAAATAGCCAACCTAACAACACGGATCCCGCAGCAGTTCATCAGCGGATGCAATACTGTAGGAGCGAGAGCATTTACTGTTTACATATTGTATAGGTTGGCCACATTGTCTGTCAAATTTGAGAATACTTATATGGAATAGACTATACACGATCCAACGCTACGTATGGCATCGACGTCGGGACGTAAGTCACGGATTTCATGTGGCACACCCGTTGCTGGGACACGCGTGGGAAATCGTTTACAATGTCGCAACACGTTTGAAAGAACAGAAGCAATTACACGATTTGAAGTATAACATTGCCGAAGCGACTAGTGCTGCAACAGGAGTGTCTCAGACAACGGTGAAAAGAATTGTGGCCGAAGGTAAAGTTAAAAGCAGCAAAATAGTTTAAGTTTCTTTACACCCACGGGGAAGAATCGAAGTTGATGACTTAACGCGCGGAGCTATATGGCGGAAAATTCACGAGTTTTACACCATCAGCTCGAAAATTTAAGAAATTGACCAGGGCATTACGACAGGACGGAGTTTTAAATTGCAGTAGAGAGTACTCGCGAAATTTGTTAAAAGTTGAGAGTTTAGGTGGAACAAATGCCAATCTAAAAGAAAATTTTCGATAGAAAACCCGGAAATTACCGCGTGGAGCGGGCGGTGTCTACGGGAAATTCCCGAGTATCGAAATGCTGGTAGAAATATTGTGGGTGTTGACGAAACACGCGTGCATGGAACACACAGCGTTAATTCCTGCTGGCAATCGAGCACCGAAGTAGGTGTAACGGAATCGATTGGCAAGGGTCCACGTTTGATAATCGTGCGTGCTGGGGGGAGAAGAAGGTTTTTGTTTCAAATGCTTTAATGGTTTTCAAATCAAAGCAAAAGTCTGGCGACTATCGTGATGACATGAGCTACCAAAAATTTTCCACCTGGGCGAAACAGAAGTTACTTCGGAATTTACCTGAAAATAGTGTCATAGTTCTAGACAATTCCAGCTCCCACAATGTTCAAGTAAATAAAAAGCCTACATCCGCTACTGTGAAATCCGGCATCCAAGACTGGTCAAAAGCCAACAACATTGAACACTCTTCGCACATGTCCAAAGCAGATTTGCTGCTTTTGGTAAAAACCCATTACAGCACATAAACATTCAAAGTGGACAAAATTATCGAGGAATGTGGCCATGACGTAATTCGTTTGCCTCCATACCATGCAGATTTGAATCCAATTGAACCAGTGTGGGGTGATATCAAAGCAGAAATCTGCGAGGGTATATCATCATCTCTGGAAGAGAAATGAAAGCTTTGTGAAAAGTTATTTGGTTGGTTTACGGTGGAACGGTAGAAAAAGTGCTGCGACCAGGTGAAACACACTGAAGCCGAATATTTCAAGAACGATGTAATAGTGGACATCGAAATAGACAAGATAATTGTGAACCTGGACATATCTTGTGACGAAAATTCTTCAGGTGACACGGGGTCGAGTGACACAGAAACGGCTGACAGTTTCAACTGCGGCTCGGGCTCGTAATAGGTGAGTCTGTTACAAATCGT
Organism: Dryococelus australis; assembly: GCA_029891345.1. Taxonomy (NCBI): domain Eukaryota; kingdom Metazoa; phylum Arthropoda; class Insecta; order Phasmatodea; family Phasmatidae; genus Dryococelus; species Dryococelus australis. Next base: position 127,830,489 of record CM057002.1, read on the forward strand.
ATTTGAATATAGTCCATTCACGGTCAAGTGAGCACTTAGCGTGCCACTAATTTCAACACTGTACACGTAATAATGCGTTGCAACTTTGAACTACTTTACCTAATTCACTGCCAACTTTACTAGAAACAAACAAACCAACGTTTGTGTCATGTCAGGCAACAAATCTGGGTTTTTTCAGAAATGTTGATTTCAAAAGTGCTCACATTACCGCGAATGGCCTATATAGTAACGTTGTTTGTGGTAATATAATGAATACATCGAAACGCTTTTTACTTCAGAAGGATGCTTACGAAAATATGTAAAAAGTAAAATTAAGGATGTTTCGAAATCAGACATGTAATGGGGTCAAAATACGTAAAATATGTTTCCGGTTAAACATATCGAATCAATTGAAATGTGGAGGATTTTTTTTTGCTTCATAATGATGGTTACGTAAATACATAAAACCTAATTTCAGGGTTTCTCACCATTCTACTTATATAGAGACGAAAATACTTAAAATGTGTTTTAAAGGAATACCGAAAATCTCTTAAACCCGAATAAATATCACGGTTCTTTATGCTTCAGAATAAGACTGCCTATACTGTTATATACGTAATGTGGTACAAGCTCGGCGCAGTCGTTTGGAGTTGCGGTCTACGGTTCGGGATGTTCTGGGTTAGAATCCGTGCAAGGCATGGGCGTCAATTTTACGTTACATCGTAAGTTAGGCCATAAGCCTTCAAGCATGAAAACTGCGGAACGTTAGTCATCGCGTGGGAACTTTAAAACGTTGGTTTTAGTTTAACTGACAAAAGGTCGTTCAATCAAAGTCAATATTAGCTGCCACGAGTATTACACGTGGGCTGACAGTTATGTTGTTCATACAGAGTTCACTTTGCAGCTGTGCACAGTGCATCAACCGTGCTCGTGTAAGTTGGGACCAGGGACAAGGGAGGAAGGAGTCAGCACCCTTACCTCCCCTAACCGGTTCCCGGGAACTTGAGCCTGCGCAGTATAGGTCCGTTTTTACCCTGGCGCACTTATACCTCTAGTGTTTACACTGCTATCGCACAAAAAAACGTATGAAGAAGTATGATTACTTGCGTAAGTATACACATGTAAGTTGATGTCCTACTTTTCAACGTTGATTCACGTTCAGTCTCGTGTACGTAAGACGTCTGCATAGAACGCTTACAAAATTATGTATTTCATTTTGAGTGTACTGTTCTTATGTTAATTCAATCACACACTACTGGAAGTCAATTTGATTTGAGTGAATCAGAGCTTTATTAGAAGATAACATTTCTTTTTTTTTGCATGATTATTCTATTAAAGAAGTAAAGAAACGCAAAAAAAAAAAAGTAGACTATCTCATAGGAAGAAATATTTTCTATAAAATGCAATAATTTATATGTTATTCTTCTTATCTCCTCCATTTCTATTGGTTTCTCAGTTATACGACACAAAATAAACTATCGCCATTTCATATGTCGAGGACTACAATTACGTACGTGACTATACTCTTAAATTCTAATCTGTCGTTTCCCACTGATTCGCAGTGAAATTCAACTACTCGAATCAGTGAAAATGGCTCTATTATAATCAGTGAAAATGGCTCTATTATAATCAGTGAAAATTTCTCGCTGAATGAATTGTTTCAATGATTGAATAAGTGAAGGCCGGGGGGGGGGGGATAAATATTTGTATTTAATGTAGCGAAATAAACACATTTACGATAGTTTATTATTTATATTGCGCAATTTGCAGAGTAAAAAAAAAAGTAAAAATACTGTTGAACCCACACACTTTACACCTTCCACATTTACAGTCGCTTACTTCATCCGCTGCGCTACCATGTAAAGTTAAGAAATTGGAGGAAAATGTATGTGTTAAAGCGTTACCGAAATTATGAAAATTTTAATTGTATGCCCTTAGTTTTAGTTTTTGGTTTAATTGGTAACGTTGGTATTGTTTAAACGATTAGCAGGTATATGAGTGAACTCTCTTCGCAACGTTATATGCAGTTTAAACCTTTACACAGAGCTCTGTGACGATTACATGAAAACGAAATGAAAGACGTAAAAACGGAATGAAAAGCCGTGTTCATTTTACCTCATAAAATGTCGTTTTGAAAGACGAAACACAAATAAGAAAGTATTTTGTATTAGTTTTATTTGTTAATTCGTTGTTATTTCACTTGATATGCACTGTTAAACGGCGATTATTAAACTTGGTTTGATGACCATTTTTACATGCTGTTTAACTGATCCACCAGACAAAAATAAACCACTGAGTAAAAAAAAAAAAAAAAAAAAACTGACGAATCAGTGCAAAATATCACTGATTCAATAAGTGAAGGAAATTTGGCATTTTTTCTACTTACTCGTCAGTTAAATTCATTGAAGTGACTGTTGAATCAGTCAGATACGTTTGACTGGTTGAGACAGTGGAATTCTCACTGATTCAGATTTAGAGTGTACCATGAACCTTTATGGTAAAAATACTTCTGTGTTCTCATGCGTACACGGTTACAACGCAGAGCCTCGGTGGTGTAGTGGTTATATATAGGCTGTTCACGGTAAAATGAGCACTTTTGAATGCCCTGCTTAAGATCTTCTTGTATACACGTTGTTTATACCTCCGTCCTACGTGAAATTAACATTTCCATGGGCCTCATCGCTTTATTCATGCGTCAGTCAATTTAAACTGTGAAATTATTAAGAAAGTAAATACTTCAAAATCTCCTCATTTTTACACTTACATGCATTAAAAAAACAGAAGATTAAAGCATTAATTTTAAGTTATTATAAATGGTTACCTAGTACTTTTTATTCAACGTTAAGATAATGGAACTTCTTTCGGTCTATCGTTACCAACTTTACTGGGCGCATGTCACTCAATGCGCCCGTTAAAATATATGCGTGCAGAGGCAGTGACTTTTTTCTAAGGTTCATTTCTAAAGTGCTCAATTTATCGTGAACAGTGTTTAGACTTATCGCCTCCCACCTGAGCTAAATGGGTTCGAGTCCCCGGCGGGAATTCGCATGTGCGAATCGTGCGAAACGATGCCGCTGGTCGGCGAGTTTCCTCTGGGATGTCCCGTTTCCCCCCGCTCTTACGTCGAGGCGCTGTTCCGTACTCACCTCGCCCTCATCGGCTCTCAAGACCTCGATGTTAAGAGCCGCCCAAATCTCTTCACTCCACTCTCCACTCCACGTTCATTACGAACACGTGTTTCTTCGTAAACAAATCTTTAGGGTTTCTTGGTTAAAGGGGATAGTACTAATTTCATCCTCGATTTTTCTTACAAATATTCGTAATGAAAAATTTTCACCAGACATAAAAAACAATACTAGATATGACTTAGATGACTACTTAAAGATTTTTTTTTTAAATTTGAATGGCCTGAATTATAACGTTACTTCCCTATGTGGGGTTGAGAATAAATAATTATGTAAACATTTTTCTATGGTTACAATTGTGAAACTCATCCTGTACGAAAATTAAGATGCATTTATAAATAACTAATGAGGTGTTCCATATACCTTGACTAGCTTGGGTTTTAAATATTGACTCAGAAAATTAAGTTATGAGGAACATATATGTGAATGCAAGAGGGCAAGTATACTTCCCGCTTAAAGGCCCTTACACAATCAAGAAACTTTAAAATTTGACTTAACATTAATTTTAATTTGACGAAACCGCCTATACACAGTGCAATTGTAAAGTCAGAGTTCAGACAATTGAACATCGGTTCTGCGAGCTTCGTAAAAATGTGTATCTTGTTATGTAAATCGTTGTCGTATTACCGAGGAATGAATTTATGTACGTTAAAAAAAAAGAAATATGCTTAAGATTTATATTAACGATTAATTTCACAGCCAAAAACTTACTTGCATACTTAGTTAGAAAATAACAATTCATAAGTTTCCTCTTCACATAATGTTAGTTTCTTATTTATTTACTTAAGAGGAGCTTTGCTTAATACACCGAGATGAAAATCGCCCTACTATAAAATAGCACACAATCCACATAACCTCGGTTAGGTTCGCGGGAAAATGACTGCTTGATTTTTCACTTTAAATTTCAACTTTTCTAAATCGTTGAAGTCAAGACAACTCGATTTTGCCTTTGACAGTTCCATCGTGTCAAGTCGAATCCCAAAGTAAAACGCTTATGTTTCAAATCGCGTAACGGCCTTTCGATATTCCCGAGATGTGGGACTGGGGAGAGGCGACGCAGCGCTCGAGGTGGCTGGCGGTGAACTACGTGTACGTCGCGTCCCAGCGGAGCAAGATGTGAGAGGCTGAGGTCGCGTCGTGACAGGACCGCCGCGCCGCCTTACCCACGTCCAGTAGAGGGTCTCTGCCACGCTAACACCTCCCCCTCCCCTTCTTCTTCTTCTTCGAGCGCTTCCGTTACACGCTAGCACCAATGTCCTAAACGGCAGGTTTTGTTCACAACACGATCACGTGACCCGATTTTGCGTACAGAAATGGCAATCTGATATTTCGTATTTCGTATCTAGCGGATTTTTAGCAAAAAATTCAAAATGACAAAATCAGCGCCATGTTGGTTTTGACCTTCGAAATACATACGCTGATGGGTAACTTATATATATATATAGCAAATTAGTGTTTATAAAATACCCTAGACATGTTTTAAAAAGCAGGTAAGTGTTGGGCTATAAAAATTTAGTACCCAGAATTCTTTTTTAAAGTTGTTATTGGATATATCATTATTTATATATTTATTAACATATTCACAGCATTCCAGTAGTGACTGTACAAACACCACGCCCGTTTTATGCATTAAATTTAATTTATTTTCACTGTCGAAGTAAAAATATGTCGTCGCTAGTGCTAAACAATTGACTGCCTACAAAGGCCGAATTGTAACTTAACGACATGACAAATGACAAAATAAAGAATTGTTCGTTTCGGACACGGCCTGAGGTGGAATAAAAGTGTCTTCCGATAAAGAACTGCATGTCGACTGCACAACGAGCCGAGCTCATTAATAAACTGTACAGACACAACGGAAATTGTCAGAAAATTACGTACTTAGTCGCATATTAAAAAAAAAAAAAAAAAAAACACGCTTTGCAAACACTGAAGGAAATTCCAGTAGAATCTACTTATTTAAATGTTTTAAATGGGTGGAATTTTAAGAGTCTAATAACAATCAAATTCTAAGCGTTTTTTATTTCTTAAGATTCGCACTCTAAACTCGAATCAGTGTAAAACCACTGATTCGCAGTGAAATTCAACTACTCTGAAGAGTGAAAACGGTTGCACTTAGAATTAGTGGAAAAGCACTGGTTGTTTCACAGAAACGATTTCACTGATTGAATACATGGCGGCCGTTGCGTGCGGAGAATATATATATATTTTTTTACTGGATTTATCCAAAAAATGACTAGAAATAAATATGTTTATTATAGTTACTGTTCATATTGCACAATTTACCAAACAAAGTAAGTAATATCTGCAGGTGTCCAGGATTTACCCACGCCATTTCCAGTCCACTTTGTTAGACCATTACCTTACCATCTGAGCTACGAAGTCCAGCTCGAAGACAAAAGAGAACTATAATTTTTATGATTTTCCTGTGTATTTGTCTCTAAAATATTAAAGTTTTTTTCTTTTCAATTTTACCATAATGTATATGTAATATTAGTTATCTTATTAAGGTAAATTAATAAAATAAACATATTTGTTTCGTCGTATTTTTAAGATAGTATAATAAATTTAATTAATATATTTATACCATAGAAGGCATTAAGATAAAATAAAATTTATTGCTAAAATAGTAGAAAATGGACTTGTGACATTAAAAAAAAGTTATCATAATAATAATTTTTAGATTAAAATTTTTACAAATTTGGTTTCGAAGATTTATTTCAATCCAAATGATAGATTTCAATGAAAAAATTCCTAGCATGATAGCAAAACAACGAAGCAATTTATGTGAAGTGAGACATTTTGTTAGCCTAGGATTAGGGTATAAATCTTAGTTCTTTAAATTTTAAGAATATTGTAAACATCAAAATAAAACTTTACGTGAACCAAGTCATAAATTGAAAAACAAAAACGTATTTCTTAATTTGCACGTAAAGAGATAACACTTAAATGCCCATAACTTAACTCATTTTTTGTTTTGAAAATGAACATGTCTTCTAATGGAAAAATTTATATTTAAAAAATGACGCTACAAGAAAAAATATCAATATCGTTTCCGTGAGGTGCGAAAGTTCTGCAACGCGCGATCGTATTTCTCTTAAGGTGGCCCGTTCGAAAGAGCTCCAGCACAAAACATTTTTATTAAAAAACCGTCCAACGTGTCTGGGCGAGTTCTGCTTACGATTAGCATTCGAAAAACCGTTACGCGTCTGTATACGTTTTCCAGTTCCTCCGTTTCCCTTTAAAGCATGTTTTTGTGATAGTGAAAATGGCCCAAACGGGTTTATTCTAGGTCACTTTTAGGTGTGGACATCCCGGTAAAAAAAAAACTTTAAAAAAGGAATAGGGACGTGCATCGAACCTTTATTTTTAATATTACGTCATGAAATGGTAGCAGGGTCTGCGCTGAAAGTCTCGCAGAGGCACGTTATCGACGGCAAGACTGCACGTCAGTTCAGTGCTTTACGCGCAGAGGTCATGAGAGAGTTGATACACATGTCTCGGTAGCCCCTAGTGCTCCCACGTTTTTGTAGCTCAGACGTGCAAAATTCCTTCACCCAATCTACCACCTTGACGTCCTTGCCTATCAAACCTGCAGCTGCGAAATTCAAATGGGGAATCATTATTAAGCGAATTTCCTTCTCATTGCGTCAATTTTAAAGACAACTATTTCAAACAAAAAAAAGTATTTCGATCCTAATTAATGAGAGAATATTGCTATGTTTAGACATCATGCCGATTGTATTGTTTTTTTTTTTGCATACAACAAACTATATATATTATATTGTTTTTTTGCATACAACAAACTGTATATATATAGTTTGTTGTATGCAAAAAAAACAATACAATCGGCAGGATGTCTAAACATGTATATATATATCAAAAATAATTTTATACAGCAATATTCTCTGAGAAAGTAGCGTTAAAATGAAATAGTTATCTTTAAAATTTCGTTTAACATTGATTCCCCATTTGAAGTTCGCCGCTGCCGGTTTGGTAGGACGGGAGCAATAGCAGCGAAAGGAAGCGAGTGAGTGAGGGAGGGAAGAGATTTGAACGGCCCTTAACATCGAAGTCTTGAGAGCTGGTAAGGGTGATTGAGGTATGGAGCAGCGCTTGAATGAAAGGACGAGGAGATACCCGAGAAAAACCGCAGACAAGCTGCATCGTCCGGCACGACTCCCGCTTGCGAAAATCCTTAGTGGCCCGGCCGGGAATTGAAGCCGGATCGCCTTGGTGGGAGGCGAGCAGACTGACGCTCTGCTACCGTGGCCACCAAAAGGAAGTGAAGATATTTTGGACGAGGGGTAAGGGGCGGAGATAGTAACGACACTTTGTATATGCCTTCCCATGACCTGTCTTGAGTAAGAGGGGTGCAGTGAGGGGATTGCAGGTAGCTCCGATTGTCAACTTCATGCACGCACACACACACACACACACACACACACACACAAAGGTCTCCTTCCTGCTTGCGTCACCTTCCCACAAGAGCCCACCAGAGGCGCCTCGTTGTTCAACTGCCGCCCACCGGCATGCGTAATACCCCGCACTGCAGCTAATCACATACGGTGGCCGCCGACTGCGTGCGGAGGACAGACGGTGGGACGCCGGACGCCCTGTTGTCCGGCGTCCCACAGTCTGTCCTTACTGTTCCTCGACTGTCATCTGACGTATCCATCCGCCCATAGATGGAAAATGAGGTACACCGATTATACGTCTTCTGCGGCCTGCGCACGTACCCAACACTGACCTACCCAGAAACAAACACAACTGTCAAATTCACATGGTCAACCGTGATGGACGTGCTAAAAAACACTTTTACTAATTATAATTGAATTTGTTTGCATTCGAAATTGGTTCAAAATCAAGTCGAGAAATATTTCTAAGCACTTGTTTGCATAACCAGCGAGTAAGTGAGTGAGGAATTTTGGGTGGCTCTTAACTTCTAGGTGTTGAGAGCCGATGAGGGCGCAGTGAGGTGGGTACGGAGCAGTGCAGGAATTAAAGGGAAGAGGAAACGGAAGATCCCCAAGAAAACCCGCCAACTAGCAGAATCGACCAACACGATTCCGAAAACCCGGGAGCGAACCCGCCGGGAAACGAGCCCAGATCTCCTAGTTGGAAGGCGAGTAGTCTAACTACTTCACCACCGCGGCCCCTACGTAAACAGAGTTCCAACCTCAAACCCACCTCGGTTACGATTGACATACTGACAGAAAAGCAGTACGATGTTGGGACACGGGTGAGCGGTACTGCGCAGCCAGCGTGATCGCTCTACCCCGTAGCCACATCACGTATCCGTCCGCTAATGAAGGCCGCGGTGATGTAGCCGCTAGAGCGCTCACCTCTGACCAAGGTGAACCACGTTCTATTCGAGGCGAGGTCGTTCCGGGAGTTTCGCACGTGGGAATCGTGTAGGACGACGCCGCAGATCGCCGGGTTTTCTCGTGGTTCTCCCGTCCCCCCCCCGGACTTGCATTCCGGCGCTGCTCCATACGTCGCTTCACCCTCATCTGTTCTCCAGACCCCAGTGTTAAGAGACGCCCAAACATCCCCATTCCGCTGAGTCGAGAAGTTTCTGTTGGCACTCTTAAGAGCGCTAAGGGCGACTAAGTACGCGCACCAAACCTCTGGTCGCCTTTACGCGCAATGCACTGTACTAACGTGTCACCTTTCTCTCGTCGACTCGTCTCATAACATTTTCAGGGGCGACTCTGTGATTGTAACTTAATGATGTAATATAAAGGCAAAGTAATACCCCAAGTCCGTACGCTATGATTGGTATCATGTACCAGAACTTTCGTAGGAAAAAAGATTGTGAAACAATTTTACAGTCCATTATTGGTTACTTCCAACTTTTCTGAAGCCCTGCTAAAATTATACTTCCTGTATAATCCTTCATCTCATACAAACTAAGTTTAACCATATCGTCCGTTATCACTTTAATTAATGACTTGCTTAGTAACTATTTATTTCTTGGCATTACCAAATTACCTCTTTTCTAATTGTTTTTATTCATACTGTATATATATATAATATTTTAGTTTGTATATAATTATACATTAAAGTCCAATTTAATTTAAAAAAATGTAGTCTACATTAATGTTAACTTACACGACGTATTTAAGAAACAGCCGAACACATGGAGTATTTTTCAAAAGTTAAATTAAAAAATTGTGAAGAAACCGAGAATAGACTAATAGGCCTATATTTTATTTTTAATGTTTATACAATTTGCATTATATAATGATAAACGGGGACTATCACTCGGACTTCGAGAATGTCTTAGTTGCGACTTGGAATAACAAGCCGCTCAGTAAGATGTATAATTGTTTTTAAAGAACAACTTTACGAACGAAACTGCGCGCTGTGTTTGGAGGCGAGGGGCAAACAGCGAAGGGTCTGGCCAGTAAGGATGGCGTGGGGATACTTGGATCAGCGGCGGATTTCAAGGGCAGCGGAATACGGGCGAGCTCCGAGAAAACCCGCCTGCCCATGGCAACGTCCGCTATGTTTCCCACATGTGAAAATCACATGGCCGTGCATGGGAATCGCCTTAATGGAAGGAGAGTTGGAAATCCTATCAAAGATGATTGGAGTGGACGCGGCCATCATTGTTTACGCTTTCTTCGTTGTTGATTGGAAATTTTTAAGTGCTTGCCTACTTGGCACTTGAACTGCAATGGGGGCCACGGTGGCTGAGCGGTTAGTCTGCTCGCCTTCCACCAAGGTGATCCGGGTCCAATCCACGGCCAGGTCACCCCGGATTTTCGCATTTGGGAATCGTGCCGGACGATCCCGTTGGTCGGCTGCTTTTCTCGGGGACCTCCCGTTTCCCCTGCCCTTTCTTTCTGGTGCTGCCCCATACTCACCTCAATCACCCTCAGCGGCTCTCAAGACCTCGACGTTAAAAGCAGTTAAAAACTCTACACACACTTGAACTGCATTGTAAAGAGTTTCGTGTAGACATACTTGCTTTTTTTTTTTTCGCGAAACTATCAAACGTGTGTGCTGATCTACGAAAAGAACATACTTCCAACTATGCCAGTTTATTACTTTCTAGACGTCACGCGCATCAGAAATACCGTTTCGGAACACTCCAACACAGGTATGAACGGCTTTTTAAGAGCTCTGTATCACAAAATATTTGAGTCGGATACATACAAACGTACTCGAGTGTCCTACCGTGAACCATGCAACAGAGTTTCTATCAATTAATAATAATGGGGTTATTACTTAACTCTTTGAGGTGAGCAGACATTTACAAGACAACTAAGGCAAGTTAGAAGTGAGTTACTTATATCCACGACTGCAGGATCACATGTTTTATTGGCCTCTGTGTTCCCACTCACTACCGTTCTAGTGCAGGCCAACATGACAATGGACACACTTACTGTGCTCTACAACGTTCATTATTGGCTGGTCATCAATCACTAGGGCGCTGAGTTTATTTTGTCCCGATCAAAAGTCTTTATTTGTGTGAGATGTTTTACAATCACACCTGTCCATTTGCGGAGATGTAAGAAAACTATTTTTGTAGTGAGTAAAGTTATTGTTACTGAGCTGTACAGTTCTTGTCAGATCCGGTTAAATACAGCAGTACAACGACTGCATGAAAATGCTAGTTTTCTTTTCAATGCCAAACATATTTTCAAAATATTTTTGCTCGAACTACACTCGATCGTATTCCTTAATGTGTTTAATGTCCCATGCATACGCCCAGAATGATGAAGACATTGCACTCCAGTTCAAAGCCCTGCGATGGCGCACTCGATTCATGTATACGCTGTTCACGTTATAATGAGCACTTTCAAAAGCCCTGCTTAAGATCTACTTGTATGCATGTTGTGTATTCCTTTGCCTTAAGTAAAATTAACGTTGTCATTACCCTCATCACTTTATTCATGCGTCTGTCAGATGGAAATGTGGAATTATATGAAAAGAATATATGTTACAAATCTGGTAATTTTTACACTTCGATGTATCAAAAAATGTAACAAAATAAAGTATTTTGGTTATTAGAAATGGTTACCTAACACTTTTCATTCCACGTTAAGTTATGGAACTATTTTCCATGTATCATTACCAACTTCACTGGACTCATGTCACTCAGTGCGCCCGTTAAAATATATGCAGGTAGGGGCAGTTACTTTTCTTCTAAGGTTGATTTAAAAAGAGTTCACTTTATCGTGAACAGCCTTTAAGAGTGCAGCCTTTGTTGTTCCTGCACTTCCCGGCTCTGGGTAAGCCGGCCACCCATAAAGCAGAGAAAAACTGCACAAATCGTAGGAAACCACGTATATCCCAAAACGCCGTAATATAATTACTAATAACAATGGTTTTTCGCAGGAAATTTAAATCTTTCCTATCATTCGACGTACTGTAAATATGGTCGACAATTTCTATTTCGTTATTGGCGGTCATGTTACTGTACCATTTCGTTGACCCATTTAGGATTCTGATACTTTAAAGTAGGACGTTTTTAGATGGTACAAAGAAATTAGAAGCGTAAAATATTTATTGTCCAATCATAAAATATAATTTAGCTATAGTGTTTTCGAATATATGTTATTTCATAACAATTTCGCGATTATCCAGTGTAACAGACAAATTGGTAATGGATTTATTTATTTTTACTTGGTTTAACTAATTGCTTACAAATAAGAAACTATCAGTAGACTATTTTTAAGTACCACTATTCTCATTGCCACAGTGAAAAATGGACACAGATCTTACCACAAGTAAGAAAAGAGAAATGTCGGACGATCCAAAGTAAAATGAACTCTAACGAACTGTTAATTTCCCCCAAGAAATGCCACTGTTTTTAATCGACCACTCACAAATGAAGTCACAAATTTTAAAACAAATTACGAAAGAAAATATTTTCGCGGCATGCCACAATCAAGTAAAGGAATTTTCCCGGTTCAAGATTTCGGAGTTTGGGATAATACACGATGTATTCATGCTTTTAGTACTCCATTATTTTGTGATGACAATGAACCATCCATGGTACGACGTAGTAAAGCAGATCTAGGGCCCATCTCCAAATCCTTAATACGTGCACCAGCTCAAAAGGATCTCCACGCTATTTCGTTTCTGCATATAAAGACCTATCTATTTTTTAGCATCTTTATCCGCACAGTCACTAAATAATGGTCAATAAATGTGCGCATGAAGATATATTGCTGTAGAAAATGTAAAGAAATCATACTTTGATCAATCTGTTTCATTCAAGTACAATGCGTATGCATTGTTTCGTTGCCCTGGAGTTTGTTACCAGATCTCACGTGGACTTGACAGCATACTCTGCCCTAGTTTATCAATTAAGCTAAGCTTAACCCTTTAAGTACTGCATTCAAGTGTACCTCAAGCAAAATTATTTTGAAAATATGTTTGGCATTGAAAAGAAAACTAGCATTTTCATGCAGTCGTTGTACTGCTGTATTTAACCGGATCTGACAAGAAATGTACAGCTCAGTAACAATAACTTTACTCACTACAAAAATAGTTTTCTTACATCTCCGCAAATGGTCAGGTGTGATTGCAAAACATCTCACACAAATAAAGACTTTTGATCGGGACAAAATCAACTCAGCGCCCTAGTGATTGATGACCAGCCAATAATGAACGTTGTAGAGCACAGTAAGTGTGTCCAATGTCATGTTAGCCTGCAGTAGAACGGTATTGAGTGGGAACACAGAGGCCAATAGAACCTGTGTTCCTGCAGTGATGGACATAAGTAACTCACTTTTAACTTGCCTTAGTTGTCTTGTAAATGTCTGCTGACCTGCTATCGCACTGTTAAATCGTAGAGTAACAATAAAGTTGGATGGTCAACTGTATTCAAGCAAGCGTGATAGCTGAGTTCCTTACACCGTAGTAACTATTTCTCCTCGGTCAGTCATGACGTCATTGGGATTGCAAATGTCAGTCTGCTGTTTTACTGATTGTAAGGGATAGGAAAATTTCGCGAGTTCAATGACCTGTAGGCTAGACTCCACATTACTGTGTATACTCGAGCCTCAATTGTTTGTCCATTGGTTGCTATCCCAGAGAATGGCCTGTGTTACTCTGCACCTGGCCGTGCGGTATTCGCTACTTGTTTCCTTGTAAGTCTTCTATTGGCTCAGAATTGTCCAGGGCGTGTCTAATAAACTGCGAACCAATTGCAACGTCCACTCATGTGTGCACATGTTTGACGTCTAGCTTGTCCTAAAATGAACTCGCGAAATGTTCCTATCCCTACTGAGTGTATATTCTGCAAATTCCTTACGTTCTCGGAGCCGCGGCGGCTGAGCGGTTACCCTGCTTGCCTCCGATCAAAACGAACCTGGTTGAATCCCCGGCCGGGATACTCCCAGATTTTCGCATACGGTAATCGTGCCTAATGATGCCACTGATCGGCGCATAGGTTTTCTCAGGATTCTTCCGTTTCCCCGGCCACTTCATTCCGACATACTCCGTATTCACCTCCATCACCCCCAACGGCTCTCGAGACCTCGCTGTTAAGAGCCACCCAGATCTCTTCACTCACGTTCTTATTCACGACAAGAAACAACAGTGATGGAAAATGGTGGCTCGACTCATAAATAGCCTGTCAGCTGCAAAAGCACTTGAACGTTCCCTTATCTACGAGAATATAAGTATATACAACAATGCTACAGAGTCGCTTGTTTTTTACGTTATATGTTTTGTCCAATTACATATATTTTTAAAGGTTATAACAGTTTTATTAAAATTCAACTAGTATTTGGTGCTATTTAACATGTAAATTGTATTTACAGACCCCAGCATTTTCATATAATCGGAGAGACACTACAATTGTTGGTATATTTTACTTGCGTGTCCGCCATATTGACGTTTAATGTCGCGAATAGCCTATAGGAGGAAATATGCCGTAGGAAGCGTATCGATATTACAGTTCGATGATCGTACACATATAATGAGGCGACGGCCAATACTTCGTCATCGCAGTTTGTTCGTAATCAGCCACCGGGAACAGCGGATTTCTAGAGATGAGTACATTTGGCGAATTAATTTTGCGTTATGTTGGAACTGGAACATTATTTCCTCAGCGGTGCTCGAGTTACACGACAACAGATCATTTAACACTTCGTGGAAGAGACAATTACAAATACGCATTATGCACATGTGTGTACAACGATTTAAATCATAACAAGAAGTAGCTGATATAATTTACGAGACAACTTTTATCTAGAAGCGCGCACGTGACTTCTAATGAAGCTCTTGTATGCTTCGGAAGTAAGTAGACCTTGAAGTGTCGTTGACAGTAGTATCGTTAGAAATTTAACCAGCACCATTACTGACACATTACTGACACATTTACAAATACAAACACGCCTTAAGCGGAAATTCCGACCAAGGGAAAATCCAGCCATAAGCTAACGTACAACAAGCTGCGTTACGGAGGTAAGACTCGGATCACCAACTTCAGTCTTGTATTTTCGTAGATGGGGGTTTACTAACCACAAAAAAAAATTTACATTGCCGTCATACAGAAAGTGAGTGTCTGATCCACTTAAATCATACAAGTTTACATTACCGTCATACAGGAAGTGAGTGTCTGATCCACTTAAATCATACAAGTTTACATGGCCTACCTTATCGCTACTTGTGTTCAGGATTTGGTGGAAAACGGTTGATTATAAAGAGACAAGGCGTAAAACTTCGATTTCCCAAGTGGCACTATCGTACAAAAAGGTTTTAAAATAAGCCCTGTATAAGATGTAGATATGTAATAGATACTGTCTGCATACAATATTTGAGCATTGAAATTGGTTAAAACTGTTTAATATATAGAGCAAACTTATTTAAATTATTTATATGGCCGCCATTTTAAACATCAAACTACGACACACTTAAATCATGTAATTTTACATGGACTATTATAGAACTTCTGGTGAGCGAAATTTGATGGAAATTAGTTGACTGGTTTCATAAAAATGTTTCATTGTCTAACCAAGAACTTCTTTAAAAAATGCCAGAAAAAGAGGACTTCTGCAAGCATAATTGATAGGTACTTCTAATGAATACTTTTGGTATTCACAATTTGGTTGAATTTTGCTTAAATATCTAATAAATATATTTATATTAACCCTTTAAAAAAAGCCTGCCCCATCTACAACATGAAAGTTTGTAATCTCTACTGTAGTACAAATTGCGCGTAAAATTTGTTAGGAGTCGGTTGATTTCTATCCGAGATATGGCATAAAGCCTCCATTTTTAATGTGACGAACTTTAAAAATGGTGGACCATAAGGTTATGCATCAGCACATTCGATGATTTTTTATAGATACTATCTGCATATAAAGTTCGGAAGAAATTATTTGGCACACATGGTACACTAACTTAAAATAATAATTATTGAATTATTATTTTGAAAACATGCGACAATCCCTTTGAGTCGTATAAATTTGTATGGACTTTTTAATATAAATTTGGTGAGAATTATATAACTTTTTCCCGAGACCGGACATAAAGGCTTAATTATTCACGTGCTGCTATCCTCCAAATATGTAAAGAAATTTTTTAATGTATTAACACATATGATGCTTGAATATATACCGCCAGTATCCCAATTTATTTCAGAATTAGTCTCGTGGTGTCGCAGATATAGTATACTTAGCTTAAATGTTCATATATACGCCATTTTTAGCATAAATGTCTGAACCACTTTAAATATTTTAATTATTTGGGTTTTCGTCGTACTAATTATTTGCAAATTACTACAATTACTTTTTTTCCGAAATAAGACAAAAAAAAATTATGGGACTCTATCTTACAAAATGGCGGAGAAACTAGGCTCTGTGTGGACACATTTGATGGTTGATGCCAGCGTACAAATTTTAGTTTAAATTGGTTGCATGATTCCGAACATTTGCTATTCTAAGCTAAAATGTTTATATGGTCGCCGTTTTGTAAATAATTGTCCGACCCACTTAAAACTTACAGATTCATACGACTGTCGTCTTGCTACTTGTCTGCCAATTTCAGTAGATATCGGTAATTTGTTTCCCGAGATATGTCATAAACACTGCATTTATTCATGTCACTCTAGCTTACAAAATCGTGGACATATGGGGCTGTGTGCTACCATACGTGATGTATGTAACATGTACTTTCAGCATACAAATTTTGGTTGAAATTGGTACAAGAGTATAAGAAATATTGCAAATTAACCTATGATATCTGCACTCAGAAAAGGTATCAGACGTGTCAAATCCAGCTAAAATAATTTATTAAAAAATATTAATTAAAAAGTATTAATTATTGCCATTCTTACGTCTAGATTTTAATATCCTAACCATATGAAACATGAAAGATAAAAATAATTATTATTACAAAAAATAAAACATATGTGAAACATAGGTAAAATTACAAGTATTGTGCATGGCAGAGTCTAATGTGTTAAAGAAACATTAATTATCACAAATAGGTGCAGATAGTGAAAAATGATGTGTTACACGTGTAACTTCAGAATTTGAGTGGAGTAACGACTGCTTGAATTTTTCCCAGAATCCTTTAGCTAGGGATAAAAATATTTTGGCAACATTTCGGCTATATTCAATCATCCTATGCATACTCAAAACTCATTAATTTGTTTACTGGTTTTGTTACTCCAATGGATGACCAGTTTACCCCTGACCAAGGGAACGGATCTTTGTTACTCCAATGGATGACCAGTTTACCGCTGACCAAGGGAACGGATCTTTGTTACTCCAATGGATGACCAGTCCCTGACCAAGGGAACGGATCTTTGTTACTCCAATGGATGACCAGTCCCTGACCAAGGGAACGGATCTTTGTTACTCCAATGGATGACCAGTCCCTGACCAAGGGAACGGATCTTTGTTATTTGCTTCCGTGTGTGAGTGTTATTTATTCAGTGTCATCGAGAGCGTGTCTTAAAATTATGATGGAATCTGAAAAAGTGACTTAAATATACACATGGTAAAATACACATTGTCATATAATTATTTCACGAATTTTTTCGGTCTTACGAATTACACACTTAGAACCTTACAGGTGTTTTTAATAGACAGTGTCAGAAAAAAACAGTTTCATCGCAGGACTTCCTGTAACTAGTGGCTTTCTAGACCCAGAAGTGCGAATTTTCTTGGTTACTCTGAAGGGCTTCCAAATACACAGAAAAAATTCTAACGTTGTGACAGCAGTATTACTGTTACAGCCACAATATTTTTTGTCATCTGTGAACCTTCAGTAAATAATGTTGCTCTTAATGTAATTTACAGTTAGACTATTAATATTAATGCAACATTAAGCACTTTTGTAATAACATTAACTCCTTAGTATCCTGTCAACATTAAGGTGAAACTTATGTTGCGGCAAAACAAATTGTGGTGAATTGATGTTAACATCTGTGTTAAAAATATTCTGAAATAGTTTGCGTTAAGAAATATTCCGATGTAAAATAAACTAGTTACAATTATTTTGTCACAATAATAAAACAAATACGACTGGGAGAGGAATCGAACCCGCACATCGAGTATTTGATGTTTTCCAATTTATGGAACCTGCGGCTATACAAGCTGCTATATCTTAACATATGTAATTTCGTTTCATATTGTGGGTATTCAGTGCAACATAGCGACTAACTGCTGTTCCCTTTCTTTAGGTGGAAATACTTTATGCTGAATAAATATATGCACAATTAGCACACGTTCGCTTCTTTGCAAGGCTTGGGAGCTTGTCTAGGCAACATTTAGTTCTCATGTTATGCTTTAAAATTTAAATACAGTGGTTTCACTTTACGAGGAAATCACTTTCCACTACCATCCGCCATTTTAAAACGCCAAGTCTGTGTGAACTTGTGTTGGTTGGACAAATGTTTAATGTCGCAGTAACACAAAATATTTTGCTCTTCCAGGTATTTCTAGCGTAACACAACATTTCGTTGTGGTAACGGTACATAGAGGCTTTAATAAAATTAAGACCTGAACAGTATATTTCCATTAAAGTAATATAATAGTTTGTAAATGGTTAACATTATTAACTATGTCGCAACATTATTAATCTTACAACAACATAAAAGTTTAAAGAAATTGCTCAATAGCAGTTTATTTTGTTGCAACTATATTAGGCTTTTTTTTCTATGTAATTCCCGATGTTCGCAAGATTCCTTACTGAGAAGTATAAGCTGTTCACGGTAAAATTTGCACTTTTGAAAGACGTGCTTAAGATATACTTGTATGAACGTTGTGAAGTCTTTCGGCTCATGTAAAATTAATGCTGCCGTGCTTCTTATCACTTTATTGAGGCGTCGGCCAAGTGAAATTGTGAGATTATTAGAAAACAAAATATTTTAAAAATTTGCCCACTTTAACACTTCCTTACATTAAAAAAAAAAAGTTAATTAAATAATTTAAGTTGTCAAAAATTGTCACCTAACACTTTCCATTCGACGTTACGTTATGAAACCACTTTCCCTCCATCGTTAGCTACTTCACTGGGCGCATGTCGCTCAGTGCGCCCGTTATAATATATGCAGGTAGGAACTGTGACATTTTCCTCAAGTTTATTTCAAAAGTGCTCACTTTATCATGAATAACATTTACCAAGAAATGAGCGCGAAAAAGAAATGCCTCGCTGAAGTCAGCCCATTCCTCGACTTGAAAATTAACGAAGTGCGCGCCAACACGTAATCGTTAGCCGTAAACCGTTTGTATCTCTGGCGGGAATCTAACCCGTGACTCAGTTACGAGGCGAGAGGCAACTCCATCGCCTCGCCGGAGCAGGACGTGTTATAAATGTCAGAGGTGGGCGTGTGACTGAGGTTAGCTAAGCAAATGTTCCCGAACATTTTTTTCATCGCGGATGCGGTAGGGAGCGCCGCCGCGGCCTTATATATCAGCGGCCAGTCACGAACTGAGGAGCGTCCGCGGAGGAAAGTAGTGCGGAGGGAAAGCGCGTGGAGACTGCGGAGGGTACTGTCTATCTCGTATAAGATGGCAATATTTTGACAGTCAGCGAGTGGCAACTTGACGTATACGAAACGAACAAAGTGCCGTTTACCAAACCCTGTATCAGATGATGCACGAACGAACAAAAGGTAACGTTCAGTTGGCTATTCTGAGTGCACTGCCGACGCACATCATCAGACAAGTACAGTACTTCACAAGTCCTGAACTTTAAAATTCCGCGCTGATAAAATCAATTAACTTCACCACTCTCT
This sequence comes from Dryococelus australis, assembly GCA_029891345.1. Lineage (NCBI taxonomy): Eukaryota > Metazoa > Arthropoda > Insecta > Phasmatodea > Phasmatidae > Dryococelus > Dryococelus australis. The sequence goes on from CM057002.1 coordinate 127,849,866, forward strand.
TTTATCCCGTACAGGCAGGGAAAAAGAGAGTAAAAATCAGTTATGGAAACAGCTCCCAGGCGCTACCCTGGGAATCCTGTACAAGAATGTTGCTTTGCAGCTTGAAGTATGTTTGATGGGTGCGGAGGGGGAGGGGGTTAGCTTCTCCTCGCCTCCGCAATCTAACTGAGAACCAACTGGGTGGCCAAGGTTCCTCACAAGGAGCCGATCTACCCCCGCGCTGAGGGAGTAGCGTCCCAGTGATGTAAAATGGCGGTCATCAGACAAGTGTAACATTCAGTTGGCTATTCTGAGTGCACTGGCGACGCACGTCAGACAAGTGTAAAATACGCGATATCAAAGAGTTACCAGATTAATTAATATATTTTATTTTACGTGGTCACAAAACAGCGGTTGTAAGTGTTACAAACTAATATTCGTGCTAAAGTAGTAAGGTATAGATGTTCAAAATAAAATGCACAACAAGGCGATTCGGAGCCAGATGAAACGCGACTTCAAACCTTAGATCTGTTCATGTCGTATCCCCACTGTCCACCCATGCTTTCCATGTGTGCTTGATATTGATTCCAAAAGCATACACAAATATTGCATGATAGCATTAAATTATTTTTTCAAATAATTTGACGAAATATATTTTTAATGCGTGTCGTTTCGAGACAGTAGTAGGAGAAAATTCGTTTTAAAAAGCAGAATCTAGAGGCGGCGAACCTGCTGCTATCTGTCGGCTCACAGACTTAAACCATGTCGTGCGCTCCATCTGTGATTCTTTCTCAAACCTAACCAAACCAGCTATAACGCTCAAATGAATATGTTTCGTAAGTAAAATAACAAATTGACGAACAGATACCGATAGTTTTATTTTTCCGCGAGCTCTGCGTAGTTTTTAAAGCAACATATATTTCGTGTACAGTAATTTTGATTATTAGTAATTTCTATTGGACCAGAATTTGCCCGTGTATGTCCATAACACGCGATGTTTTTTCCCGAAACCCATTTCCTTGTTTTCGTGTAGCATCCAACTGACACACCAGCTGATGGCGAAAGGATATATAAACTAAAAGTAAACATTAGTTGAAGTGTCAAAATCTAGCCTACTTATATGAAACAGACAGTAGTGTGAGCAGGTGACCTGTCCAGAACACCGCCCTCGGTTTCCCGACATTGCACTGCTTTCTGCCAACATAACAATGATAGCAATGCACGTAGGATTTGAGTGTAGAAGCACTAGGCCTCGTACGGATGCGATTTGCAAATATGACGTTGCTTAGGTTTACAGCGAGTACTCTGAGAAAAAGATTTTGTTGAGTCAAACTAGATTTGTTTGGTGAAACCAGATTATTTGTTTGTATAGGGACAATTAAATATTATGTTGCTGAAACCAAATTATATTGTTGTTCTCATTTGGTTGCCCCAAACGATATGATTTAATTGGAGCAACTAGAGATTTGTTTGCTTAGACACACATTAAACAGTTTGGGCCGATATAAAAAGAAATTACAAATCCCACCGAGTTTCTAACGCAAGTAACCTGCGCCTACGCGCTACGCCTTTGTAATCTCAGCTAATATGACAAGTGATGACGGCAGAAAGCTTTTACATAGATATACTATAAATATTAGGCAACGTGTTCAAACAAATATTTCAAGTTTTACAGCTTTACTTGTCAGTTTCTTGTTGCATTGTTTTATTAATGTGTTTATACAATTGCTAAGCATCAATAGATGCACTAACAAACATGGTTACTATCCTAATTGTTACAAAATATACAAAAAAACTCTCGAGCTGTATTTTCGAACGAAGGCAGTCAAATGAGTGGCCAAACAAAAATATAAAGTTGATTAAATAAAATATTTTGTTGCTTTTTGGTCCAACACTGAAATTTTGTTTATTAAAACATATAATTGGTTATATGAACAAAAGTAATTTTGTTGCTTTTCAAATTTTGTTCGCTCAACAATATATTTTGTAAGGGCAACTAAATATGTATTTGGTTCTATAACAAGTATTTTGTTCGATTTTCTCTCAGTGTATATACCCTAAGTGCTTAAGGTAACTAACATAGGATTAATACTGTGTTGTTCACAAAGTCTTCGTAAGAGGATCCCTATTTTTAAAAAGACAAAAATGGTTACTGTTGGTCAGACTTAAACTATAAACATACGCTTATGCGAATTAGGCCTTTTTGAGGTCTACAATTCTGTAGTACATTAATTTGGTTTATCTATTATGGTTTAGTCAGCGGAAGCCATGTAAGAGCCCGAAAACCGGCTTCTTCTGACTTGATTAGAAAACGTTGACATTTCTCTACTATTCTTACTGTAAATATTGACGTATTGTGTATCCAAACCTTCCTCAAGAAATTCTCAAATGATGTCAAAAACCGCATCGAAATCCATCAAGTAGTTTAGAAGCCTTAGCCGAATACACATATACACACGGCCGGTCGACTTTGTTATATATGTCTACTATGTATAGAAGTGCTTTTATGTATTTCTACACTTCCTCTTACCAAGTTCCAATCAAAATACACTATGAGAAAGGTATATTATAGGCAACAAAATATTATTAGTATACGACAATAATTATGTGGTTGCCCCAAAAAAAAAATATTTTGTTCGGCAAGAAAACTTCAAAATCAATTTCATTCGTGTAGCAAAATACTCACTTCAATTAACAAAACTTTTATGTTAAGCCAAAATAAATTTTAATGTGATAAAAATATTTTATTGAATCACCTGTATATATTTGCTTGGCGACTCATTTTATTGCCTTCGTTCGAAAATAGAGCTCGAGAGATTTGTACTTTTTTTGTGGCAATTAGGATAGTAACAGTGTTTGTTAGTAGACTTACTGACGTTTCATAATGCTATAAACATCGTAATAAATTTTAGTGATGGCGTTTACATTCTAATGTCACAAGGTAAAGCGTAACATTAAAAAAGAATGCTGTAAAACTTGAAATATTTATTTGTGCACGTGTATGTATTTAAAATTTAGAATAATAAACTTGTGTGTCGAATGGTCGTGCAGATACCACATATTCTCGTGGTTGTGTTGATAGACAGGAAATTAATTTGAGCTTTCCACAGCAGTGTATTCATAGCCTACGATGTCTTGTGATGCTCGTCTCGTCCTGAATACATGCCTTCGATTGTGTTCGATAATGAAGTAAAGGTTTAAGATATTATAAGAGATGGTCCTAAAATTGCAGTAGACGGGGAATTTCGGTATAATTATGATTCCGGGATCTGTAGGGTTCATTTAAATTCAATCAGGGATCCTTATATAACCCCAGTGGGGGTGTGAAACGGCAATATCCCACACAGGTTCTCATGCTCCGCAATGGAGTAGCGGAATTAATACGCGACTTAAGACGGTCTCCTATTTTTGAGGGGGGTGGGGGGAGTCCGTCGTTATATTTGTATGAGTGAGGCAAAATCGATGAAGCAATAGGAGCGACGCCGTCCTTGTTTATGTGAGCGTTATCGCCTCTACGTGCAAGGCGCTCATCCAGCGTTCATTCTATCCGTCAGGAACTATCTTGTAAAGCCTGTTCGCGATAAAGGGGGTACTTTTGAACTAAACATTAGAAAAAAGTCAGTTCCTCTGCCGGCATATATTTGAACAGGTGTAGCATAAGTGGCATTCGCCCAGACAAGTTGGTAACGATGGATCGAAACTGGTTCCATATATAAACGTCGGATAAAAGTGTTAAGAAACCATTTGTGATAACAAATGTTAGGAAACCATTTGTGATAACTTAAATGATTTCTTTCGCTTTCCGATGTTTTTTTTTTAATCCGTAGAAGTGTAAAAATCTGAATATTTGTAAAACACTTAAGTTTCTAATAATTTCACAGTTTCACTTGACTGTCGCGTAAATAAAGTGATAAGGCCCGTGGCAATGTTAATTTTACATAAAGCAGAAGAAGACACAACGGGCATACAATTAGATCTTAAGCAGGATTTCAAAGTACTCATTTTACCCTGATCAGCCTACACGTGACTTTAAGTATTAGACACGACTCTGCAGTAAAGTCTAAAATCTAATGCATGCCTCTATTGTAGTTTCGCCATGTATCCGGTTAGTTCATTTCAAGACGAAGCAGTCTGAAAAGGCCGTTTTTAGCTGCGTTGGAGGGTATGAAAATTATGTTTCCGATGTGTGTTTAGTCTTGAGAGTACCAGTCCGTCATCGTCTGGAACGTGCTTTCTTTTCGCAATTATAACCTGTGGGGGGCACGTTGAAGTGTCTCGTCAAGTAAATATACTTTTTTTGAGCACGCTTCACAGCATTTCGAGCGTCGTGTAGGCGAGCACCTTAAACTCTGACGTGGATGTCATGGGGGGGGGGGGGGGTATGTCGTACCGTGCAAATCGGACTGCCACACAGTCGAATCAAACAGATCGCGTATGGCTGCGAGCTGCCGAGTGACTAACTCCCTCCACTGCCTTGAGTACTCTTCACGTGACTAAATGCTGGTCACGATAAAGCGAGCACTTTTGAAATCAACTTTAGAAAATAAGTCACTGCTCTTACCTGCGCAGGTTTAAAAGTGCGCCCTGAGTGTTATGCGCTCAGTTAAGTTGGTAACGATGGATGGGAAGTAGTTCAGTATTTTAATGCCGAATAGAAACTGTTTGGTAACCATTATTGGTGACTTGAATTATTTATTTTGCTTTCTGTTTTTTTTTTATGCATCGAAGTGTAAAAATGAGTGGATTTGTTAAATACACTATTTTCAAGTAATTTCGCAGTTTCACTTGACCGACGCATGAATAAAGTGGCGAGGCCGACAGCAATGTAAATCTTACATAAAGCAGAATATCACACAATGTTCATACATGTAGATCTTAAGCAAAGCTTCCAATAGAGTATATTTTATCTTTAATTGCCGGATAATCAGCACACGTATTTCCCTATAATTCCACGAAATAGAACCACAGAAACTTAACAACCTATAATTGCGACACATACACGTGAGAGTTATGTGAAAGAGAGTTGCACTCTTATCACGTTCATGTTTTAATACTTCCAAGAACACCTTGAACGCTGCTGTCCAAGGTTCAGAGCTGCCTCCTAATTGAACTCATCATAAAGATTCTCGTAATTACTTTTGAGATTGGCTAACGGCGTTAACTGAAGGGAGGGCGCAGGGGAGATTTATGTGTGCTAAGTATAACTGTTTGTGGAACAAATATGGTGGAATGAGGTAATGTTTTCCACGTGGATTGTAGGTAGGTAGTTAGGCATAACCTCTCGTCGACAGCGAGGTCATTAGAAACGGTGATATTTGAACACGAAAGAGGAAGACGTGGAAGTAATGGGAAGAAACCGGCCATGATCTTTGTTAGGGACCCATCCCAGCATTCGCCACGAGTGATTTCGGAAAACTACAGAGGGCCGAAATCAGGATGTCCGGACCGGGAATCGAACCCGGGTCCCTCCCCGTTTGCGAGTTGCCACTGCGCCACCTCGCTCGGGTTTCCACGAGGACATCAGCCAAGAAATACCACGAAACCGGCAAATAGGTTTACACACGGCATTTTCCGAAACTGCGATGGTCTTTCTGAATCTTCTTGAGAGTGAATGGAGGCGCGCCTTATCACGGGGCGGAAGGCTCCGGGTTCGAGACCCACGCCAGCTTGTCTTTATGTTATGTCTGTGAGCCGTCGTAGCTCTATGGTTATGTCCTTTCCAGGGCGGTGAGTAGTATCGTTTCCTTGCCCGCAGTGTACAATTGTCATGATGCTGCACAGGAAATTTATATTTGACCGATTGTGTACGCTGTTAGGTTCAGTGCACAATGGTTTCTCATGGAGGTGAATCATGAACCGTGCAATTCATCTACGTTATGACTGTGTGACTGGTTGATATCGCTGATAACCATACGTCAACCCTGCGGCGTTCGATTATGATAACGGCACTAGTCACTTGCTAACCTTAAATACAAGAAGTATCAAAATATTTCATATTTGCATATCCGTAAACACATAAATTAATGTGGGAATGAAACTGTTGGGGCCGTATATCTAAGGACAATCTTTCATTTTACTATCTGAGAGCGATTTATATAATGAGCACATAAATGTAAATATTTTCAGTCAAGTGATAATAATTTTAAATTATATAACACCGAAGCGTCCAAAATTTTGGAATATGGCAGCCCAAGTTTCTGCTCCTAATTAACTTTGCCAACTATATAACATGTCATGTTCTCACTTATATAATATACACAACATGCTTATTAAGTATCAAGGATATTTAATAATCGGTACTTTGGTACTGGTATCCTGAATGTATTTTAAAGTAAATATTAATTTTATTACCAACACATTTTTATTCTTCCGAGAGAAAAGAATATTGATATTAATTAGTTCCTCTCGTTACAGTTAGTAAATCGTATTAAAAAAAAAAGTTTTTCTTTGTAAAGAGTGGAATCTGAGAAACATAAACTGTTACAGTATAAGTTGATGATATTTGGTGCGTGATAAATTTATGGTAGTGCTTGTCGGGGAAGGCAGAACTGCCATTATGTTTCGGTTTCTGACGTTATTTACAGCATCTGTTACTGGAGCTACCGAGTACAACTTTTACAACTAATGATGTTTCCCACAAATAGTGACCTTCCTTTAATTAATTCACTTTTCCTTTGTGTACAGTGAACATCAATTATGACAGAGTGCAACATAGTAACTGAAAGGCTTAAGAAGATAGGCTTCCCTCAAAATCTGCAGTTCCAATGCCTTTATTTCAAAAAATTAGAAAATCTTGAAATTAAACAACATACACTTTAATAGTGTTTTCTTGAACTAAGATATGAAATACAAGAAAAAATGAGGCATGTTCATTACTATTCTATAAGAAAATAATAGTGCGATTTTAATGCAGTAGATAATTTTGAACTCTGGGAAGCGATAAAAATATTATAAAATGATTATCAATTACAAAGTTAAAATCAAAGGAAGAAAATTTATTTGTTATTTCTTGAGAGCCGATGAGGGTGAAGTGAGGTGAGTATGGAGCAGCGCTGGAAAGCAAGGGCGGAGGAAACGGAAGAACCCCGATAATACCTCCCTCTCGCTTCCCACATTCGGGCAAAGGCATCTTCCGGGCATGATTCCCACCTGCGGAAATTCAGGAGCAACCCCGCCGGGAACCGAACCCGGCTCGCATAGGCGGGACCCGAGTCGTACTGATCGAGTCTATTAAGGAACACGTAATTCCATCACAAGAGCTTTCTATTTATTTTGATCAAATGTGATCTCAAACTGTTCCGAATTTTTTTTTTTTTTTTTTTTTTTTGGCCTCACAAATAAAAAAAAAGTGTTCTTAGGCTATTCACAGCAATGCGAGCACTTTTGAAAGCAATCTCATTTGGAACAAGAGTCAATAAATAGATTTAATTTTAGTAGTAGACGCAGATTTCCCGAGTTCGATGGAATACAGAAACTGTATTTATTACTTATATGGTAATATTTATTTTAAAAACGTGGTTAAGGGATAAAAAAAAACAGCTGAAAGGAAAAAAGTAACTAGGGCCTCAAAAGTTCTCAATTTACCGTGAACAGTCTATATATATATATATATATATATATATATATATATATATATATATATATATATATATATATATGTTCGCCTATATTAATTTTGAGAAAACAGGGGTCAGCAGCTTATACCATGATCTCCAGACACGCACGCCAGCAAAATGGCGTCACCAACCCCGCAACATGTCGGGAACGCCGTTAGCCAATAGGAGCCTGTTATCTTAACTCGCCAGCCGGCAACCCTGCCAATAGGGAAACTTCCGCCGCGTCCAGCAGCCAATTGAACGCAAGGTCCGTACCAAAACCTCGCGCAACCAATCAGAGCATTTGTTTGACCATGACAAAAGAAACGCCACGCTATCTCTTCTTTGTGCACACAGTAAAACATCTCAATTTCCATAATAAACTTGAAATCCGCAATAATTGCTCGCTAAAACTCGACACAAGTTTTCCTTTTCTCAAGTTAATGACGTGAAATTTACTCTGACTGATTCGTAGAGACCTACAAATTTGGCATCAGGCTAAACTTCACAGTGCTGTATATACTCGAACCTGCGTCGTTTGTCCATTGGCTACTGCACAGATGTGAAGTCACTCCCTTTCTGACTGGACCGCACATGATTGGACTACACAATTGTGGCGTGTTCATTTACTGTCGCATAGCTACACAGGACGTGCCAAATAAAGTCTGGTCCAATGACAAACATATTGCAAATCGCGAATTTCGCAGGTCTCTAATTGACTTGTAGTGTTACAAAATCGTCTTCGGCAAATAGTTATCAAATAAATCCTCGTAGAAACGCAAAAAAAACAAGAAGTTGTCATTTTAAATAATGACCCCCACGGTACTGTAGATAAATGCAAACAATTTAGAAGTTCTTAGAAGGTTGAATGACAGGTGGGTTCTGGCTTCTCTTTGACGGCGACATCATTGAAGATGGAATCAGACACAAAAGCAATAACAGCAAGACAATTACAGATACACACGTGTCTTACCCGGGACTCGAATCCTGATCACCTCGTACCTTAAGATGACGAACAACTGTCTGCATTACGAAGATAGAAATTGGAATATTATGTTTGATTGTATGTCAGTCTAAAGTTTTGTTAGACTGTTATTACCGACATCAATAATAACTCGTGGGACTTTCATTACGCTGCAGTGTTGCACATCAAATCACAATACATAGATAATACCAGGTAATTGAGATACATCTGTGTTAAGTGAACATTCTGTGCTAACATGTCATGTATAGGTTATCGATACTTCAATAAGAGTGTGGTTTAGTTGCTATATGTAAATGCTATGTTGTGTGCGCACTGATGAAGAGAATTTGTTTAGTTTTAGTATATGTTCACAGATGACTGTGCTAGAAACTAATTGTTTCGTGTAGTTATTGTTAGTTAAATACTATGTGAGGTGCTTGCAGATGACTGTACTAAAAGAGAATTGTTTAGTTTATGTTTGTAAATGCTATGCTATATGATCACAATAGACTGTACTACATGATAATTTTTTAGTTTTATGTTTTTAAATGCTATGTTATGTGTTCACAGAAGACTGCTAGAAGAGATGTTATTATGTAACATTTCATGCCCGCTGCCGAACTTGTTTGGAGAGCCCTTACTATGAGCTTCCAGCTCTCTGGTGCAGGTCTAAATAAATAGAAATATATATATATATATACAGGAACATCATTTTGAAAACAATTGTTTGAGTCACTTATATAATTAAGTTTACGTGGTCCACGTAGCCTTCATTGCGTGCAGAATTTGGTAGAAAAAATAGGTTGGCGGGCTCCCGGCATATGCCTCGAAGGCTTATTTTCTCTTTTGGCGTTATAGTACACAAAGGCCGAAACCAAGTATCTGTATAGTCATGCCTGATGCTTACAATAAATACTGTCATCATACAAAGTATGTATGGATTTTTGTCAATTATTTAATAGATATAAGATTATCTATACAATTTATATTGCTGTCTATTTTTGGAAAAAAAAAAAAAAAAAGGAAAATAAAATTGTGACCCATTTAACACTCTGGGTTCTGCTGACTTAATATCACGTCGCCTTAATTTAATTGTGTTGTATGGAGTTTGCTGTAACATCGTGACATCTGAATTGTTTGAAGAAACTGTAGAGGAAATATTACTTCGCCAGCAGTGTTCATAACGTTCTCTGCAGCATAATATTACGTCATAACACTCGACGTGTACATTATTTAAATAAACAGGATGGATTGTGCATTACGATACGTAGGAAAGAACATTTTATTGGGACACTTTCCGCTTGACCTTATACTGGTCGAGATCCGGCTAGTATTGTATTATGCAACATGTAGCAATTGTGTCCTGTGGTGTCTGAACCAATAGGACGGTTAGTAAGTGTGACTGGCGAGGCCAACAGAAATTTTGGCCATGCAGTCATGCATATAGTTGACTTACTTCTAGCATGTCTTCTTTGTCTGTAAATCTGTACCGCACTCAAGGTGTTAAACTATGTAATTTTACATGGCCTACTGTCTTACTACTGGTGTGAAAATTCTATTGGGAATTAGTGCATTGGTTCTCGAGATATGTTACATTTTAACACCAGGGGCTATTTTCCAAAAAGTCGGCAGAATAATTAATGCTTCTAATGGTTACTCTCAGTATGCAAAGTTTAGTTCAAATAGTTTTATTTTTATATTGATATGATTAACTTATCTAAATTATTTATATCTCGGTCATATTGCAAATAATTCCAGATATAATTAAATCGTTTACGTTTACGTCGCCTACTTTAGCACTACTTGTACAAAATTATGCACGAATCGATTGATTGTTCCCCGACATATGGCATAAAAGAACAATATTCTCATTTGGTGGTATCTTCATTAATTAAGATCAAAATACGGTCTGCATACTAAATTTAAACATTTATATATCCGCCATTTTAAAAATAAGTGCGTCAGACCCAAATAAAACATGTATGTTTACATAGCCTACCGTAGTATAACTTGTCTGTAAAATCAGGAACGCATCGGCAGATTGTTACCCCGATAAATGCAAAAACTTTATTTATTCATGTAGTTTTATCTTATAAAACGAGGACAATAGAGGCTCCATGTATACATATTTGATTGTTGTAAAAGTTACTGCCAGGATAAAAGTAGAGATGAAATTTTGATAATAAACGTCTAGGCCACTTATAAATGGTCTTTTGACATATCCTGTTGTAGAACTACTTGTGTACCAAATTTGATGGCAATCAATTTATATTGTTTTCCAAGATATGAGAGAACATGATTTATTCGTGTGCCAAAATCCTTCGAAGTAGTGGACAAAAGAGGATCTGGGTAGACACATTTTATGGTAGTAACAAATGCAGCTGACATTCAAAGTTAAGTGGAAATTTGTGCATGGTTTCGTAGGTATAGCATAGTGTAATATAAATGTTCATATTGCACCTGTTTTGAAAATGAGTGTCTGGGCACTACCCATGTCAGTTTACATGGCCTGCTCTACAAAACTTAATTGCCAAAATTAGCTAAGAATCGGTGGATTTTTTCCCCGAGGTATGACACAAAAATATTATCTTCATGAGGTGCTGTCTTACAAAATGTCAGACAAAAGAGTCTGTGCATTGAGAGATTTGATACTTGTAATAACTTACATACTTGCAACTTGCCAAGTTTTGTCGAAAGTGATCAAACAGCATGGCCTATATAGCAAATGAACACTCAAATATTGACATGGTTGTCACTTGGGAAACAAGTGCCTTATCCATTTCAATTGCAAGTATTAACATTGCTTACAGTAGTATTATATGTAGGTATGTCAAAATATTTAGGAATTGGTTGAGTAGTTCCCGAGACATAACGTAAAGGATTAATTGTTTTATGGCACTATCTTCCAAAAAAGTGAACCGATAACATTACTGCATCCTAAATTTAATGTTTCCATAATGCACTATGAGCTTGCCGAATTTGGTTTTAATCGTTTGGATGGCCCTCGAGATACGAGTGTCCAAAATTCTCGAATTGACGAAATTTTGAGAATATGAACCCAACGTGATTGAAAACTGTAAAAGTCTTGCTAAATACTGCAAGTGGACCTAATAAGACGAAATGCAGCTAACGTGTTAAAAATGTATTTTGCCTGTTGGTAAAAGGGGGGGGGGGGGGGGAATTGAGACACATTCCAGACAGACATTCAGGTGGTTACATAAGCCTATCTTTCCTTCCTAAGGTTCACTAAAATTTCACAATGTACTTCCTACTCTGTATTAATACGATTCTTTCATAAATTTGGAAAGAGGTATGGCTTACTAGCCAGTTACCAACAGAAAAGTTAATTGTGCACTACGTATTTTTACATATTACTTTCGTAATTGTGTATAGTGTACTGGGTTTTATTGTGTTAAACTCTCAGTTTTCATAAACACGTTGTAACATTCCAGAATTTCGGGGTTATGATTACCGTTATAGTCATAGATATATATATATATATATATATATATATATATATATATATATATATATATATATATATATATATATATGAGAGTACTTGCTTATGTTGAAATTTTATTTTGATATCTTTTCAAAATTACTTTTTATTATATGAGTTAAAAGTATTATCGGTTTATTTCAATAGTTATTTACATAGACATTAATTTGTTTCAAGACAGTATTCAGTAATAATGTTTGTTATTTCTCATTTCTTCCTAGCGTTTATAGAGCAATACAATGTTTATTAAACATAAAATTATCCTGGTTGACTCTTGTCTCGCCATTGCTGATTGGCGGGGAGATGTACCATGGTCACAAGACAGCCAATCAGAGGACATGAGACAAAAAGGCTGATGTAAAATAGAACAAAATTTTTCTTTAGTACCATTCTCACCACCTCCAGAGATGGACGTGAGTGAAATTAAAAAGTTTTAATGAGAAACTAAATAATAAGTAATACGTAACCATTTTATCTAATTGCTGGCTGGAATAAGTTTTGTGATTTTCACTGTCGAAAAGGAAAACGTATAATATCCACAATATTTTATTGACGAAGATGATTTAACAATTTGTCGAATTCGTTGGAGAAGAGTCAGAACGAGGAAATAAAAAATATATTTGTAACGCTGAGAATGTTGGCATATAATTTTACTAATACAAATGTGGGGTAGTGGTTAGCATTCTCGCCTCCCACTAGGGCGAACCGGGTTCAATCCCCGGTCGGGTCGCTCCGGACTTTCGCAATTGGGAATCGTGCCGGAAGATGCCGCTGGTCGGCGGGGTTTTCTCGGTGATCTCCCGTTTCCCTCACTCCTTCATTCCAACATTGCTCTCAAGAGCTCGCTGTTAAGGCTGATCAGTCTCCGCCATCTCGGATTTCCGGAATTTCCGCCGTAAATTGCATTATAGATGTATTTTATTTTGTGCTTCGACAAAGCGTAGGACATTACATTGCACATGTTCTACAGCGTGTATTCCTAGATTACTGTTCCAGGAACGTTTCTGTAAGCGAAAGCAAGAAAAAACTATTTATTTATTGCCTTCAATCACTAGTCGAACAACAATCAATTCTATAGAGATGTAATAGTTTGATTAAACTTGAGTAATTATTTATGTCATGTCATGCGAGAAACTTCATTAAACTTTCTTGAATGGAACTTATGGCAAAAATAGTGAAAATCCAAGATGGCGGGGATTGATCGCCCTTGAGCGGGCAAAATCTCTTCACTCACTCACTGAACTGAAGTGAAACAACGTTCATCAATGCACATATGAGCGTAGCGAAAAATATTTAGCGGTCTAAGAACCGGTAATGAATACATGGTAATACGATATGCACGAATAGTAAAAGCACGATGTTGAGGAAGTTCCGGGATATGGGTACGACCCTTGAGTGGCCTCATTTGCATGCGCCAGAGCTCTCGAGCGAGTATGATCCTGTTCTTTATCGACGACTGATGTTTATCGCCGTGACTGAGAGAGCGGCTGAGGTTGACAGGCATGTAGAGTGGGTGAAAGAAGAACAGGTCCGGGGCGAACAGCGGAGAGACTTTCTAAGCTCGGCGCATCCTCCAACCTTGACTCGCAGTGCCAGAGCAGAATCCCTCGCGCGGGAGAGGCGCATTATTTACGGCGGCATGACGCAACTGCGAGTGAGCGAGTGCCGCAATGCTAGGCGCCTCCACAGATGGTCCGATTGCCGACCGACCGCGGTCACACATTCGTCATCGCCTCACACTCCCCGCCCCAGGTACATACCTCCGTCCGAGGAGCAGAAGAGCTCGCAGTAGTGCTGGGATAATCGCATACACTTGTAATCCGATTGAATCGATTAATAATATTTTCTGACGTGAATACGTCTTTAAATTTGCAACAATTGTGGGAGGCAATCCAGAAACTCCGATGATAACAAAATTGGGGGATACAGTTTGATATTGCAGCTCCGAATCTATCGTCTACATTCAAAATTCAATTACACCACTCGATTGCCAAAAGATCAAAGAATATGTTACGTTGAGTGAGAACTGTGAAACATAGTACGCTCCAGGAAGGGGGGGGGGAGGGTAAGGCGCAATTTTGAGTTCGTTTTGCTGCGTCTCATAACTTCCGCGTAGTATAGCTTTTGACTAGGAGAAGCTACGACGCTCGTTTAGGTTTAAATGTACAGCTCTCGTCAAGGTAAATCGATTGCGTGTATAAAACATTTGTGTGGCGTGGTTATGGTGAAATTGTATGCTTTAAATGTAAGAAAAAATTAAGAAAATAAAACACAATTTCAGCCTATATTCGTCAAAAAGTCAAGTCGAAATACAGAAATCGTATGCGGCTGGAAAGAGCGTCTCAAAAGCAATCCAGCGATACCCATAAAACCCCATATTATCGAGTGAAGTGGTGACGGGAAAGTAACAAAAAATATCAAGGCGTCCGAGTGCATCAGCGTAGACGTATTCATGCAAAATAAAAGGCCGTGTCCCCAACACAGCAAACACCATTTTTTTTTTTTTTTTTCGTGTCGTTGCTACTCTGTATTTATAAAACGAAGAAAGTGGGATGCGCGTGGGTAATTTTGGAGCAATTCTTACGTAATTCCAAGCCACATCTTCCTAACTCAAGCTTCCTGGGCCAATTTCATAAAAGCCTTCATTGCCGTTTGTATGGATAGTTCTGGAATATCTTGCCGCCTGCTGGCAGTGTTCATGAACGTTTTCGTAATTGGTCACGTGCAATTTTAGATGGAAGATTCTCTAAAGTTTGACATTTGAACGAATCAGAAGAGAGAGAGAGAGAGAGAGAGAGAGAGAGAAGAGAGAGAGAGAGAGAGAGAGAGAGAGGAGAGTGGTAAAGCATTTTGTTTATTTTATTTTGAGAAAGACGATAGGGCCATAAAACACGAATAAATAGCACATAAAAATAACCACACTAATATTTACTGATTCTAAAAAAGTATTGTGTGAAAATTATGTTAACATTTGGAACACATAACTACCAGTTATAACAACAAAACGATTAGGCTCCTTGCATTAATGTATGATGCGGAAATCATGAGAGCGAGATAGTTAGCAAAATGCACTCGTCTTTACTACTCGTGCGCAAACGAGAATCGTTGGATATAGTCCATTCCCGACTGGAACACACTTATGATAATCAACCTTTGAAAAGACACCCTAGCCATTAGCTGCATGCATAGTTGGTAAAAAAAAAAAAAAAAAAGTGGCAGGTGCAGGCACTGTAACAGGACCCGCCACTTTTTTTTACCAGCTATGCATCCGGCTAATGGCTAGGATATTCTTTCAAAGGTTGATTTTTATGTGTCTGTTCCAGTCGTGAATGTACTATAGGTTATTCCAGAGAACCCTCCCTAACTGCTCGCGCGCAGGTTTCGTGGGAGCTTACGCGCGATATGGTAAGGAAAATTGTATCGTGGCATACAGTCTTCAATAAAATGAACAACTGCAATTTTTATTTAAAAAAATATAATTGTGTAAAATATCTCTATTTCTTTTTTGATAGCACCTACGTAGTGTATAAACTATGTTTTTTTTGCACTACAATGAAAATATAACGAAATAGTTCATATGTTTAATATTCTGTTATAAAATGGATTTTGCGAAACGTTTGCTTACACAATTACTTAATTTAAGTGTGACAACTGAATCTAAAAGAAATATTGAAACGGTTCAAAATATTATTTTTCAGTCTTTCCTACGCAGTTTCCTTTAGCGAAATAGGAAAATCACATAGTTCATAATGGTGACGCCTATAATAATTTTGCACTTAAAATCGTGAGGTTTTTTTTTTTTCCATTGAAATTAAGTTTCTTATGAACGGTCAATGCCAAACTCTGTTGTATTTTTACTGTTTTCTCTTTTAAACACATTTGCAAGCTGTAAACAATCGTTATGAAATCAAGGCAATAGGCTACTTAATATTTTGGCTGGAGTAAGTATATATATTATAATTTGAGCCAAAAACCAACTTTACTCACAAAAGTATATAGTGAGTGAAGAGATTTGTGCTGTTGTTAACAGCGAGGCCTTGAGAGCAAATGAAGGTGATTGAAGTGAATATGGAACGGCGCAGGAATTGAGGGGCGGAGGAAACGGGATATCCCTGAGAAAACCCGCCTACCAACGGCATCGTCCGGGCAGGGATTCCCACTTGCGAAAATCCCGTGACCAGGCCGGGAATTGAGCCCGGTTCACCTTGATGGGAGGCGAGCGAACTAATCGCCCAGACACCGTGGCCCCACAAAAAAAAAATATAATTTATCAATTTACTGCCAGCGTAAAAATGATCTCTCTTGAAGACCAGCGCGCCTAGCGGCGAGAATTTCCCCTGTGCCAAACTCTCCCTTGACTAGAACAAAAGTTATCATTACTTCCGCTATGACTGAGGCGACCAGTCAGTGTCAGGAACCGTCTATGGAAGCATCCTTGAATCGTCCTGCAGAAGACGATCTTTCTTGTCAATGACAAAGCTCTCTCTAAGTTTACCCACACGTCCTTGCATCTAGTAGTTGCCGCTCTGTCAGTCCTTCGAGGTGATTCTAGTAAATGGTTTCGTTCGAAAGACTGCGCGGCACGCGCGAGGCCAGACGGGAACATCGCTTCCATAGTGGTTTCAGGAAGCGTCTTTCTCCCGCATCGGCCCGAAACCTTGAAAATTCTACTTGTTCACTCAACGTGTGGTTACGAACCGTTACGGAATCATTTCACGTGCGCTGGTTTTATAGTCCGCTGCGCACGACCGAACGACTGCTATGTAAATTGCTACACTTTTCCTCTTGCCCGAGTTTCGCCATCGTGGTTTCTGTTCAAGGTCATTGTCTCTTCCGCAGGAGTGCACGCGCAAAGGAATCTACCTGGACAGAGCTATACAATAGAAGTTTAATACCACTGTCGAGATAAGTTATTTTCTTAAATCGGTAAATAAAAACTATGTTTGTTATGCGTAGGGCCGCCTGCTTTTCGCGAAAAGATTTACACGGAGGCTGCACTCCGAAATCCTGTGTGCACATTAGCAGTCTGCATTTAACTATTGGCTGACTGTTTTTGTGTAAAGAGAGTCTGTTACACAAGGGAGCCAATCATAATTAATTTTCTCCGATACTGACCGTCTGTGGTTCGTGGTCTGACCGATAATACGTGTAACAAGTCAAATGATCCAACCACGGAAGTGGTTCTGAACTAAGCTGGTTTGGAACACAACTTGTCCTGAAATAATTTCGCGAAAAACAGGTGCCCCTAGTTATACGCTCGTTCGCGTATTCCGGTGGCAACTTGTTATTGATGTTCAACGATTAACATTGTAATACGCTTAAATGTTTACAGCCTGTTCACGGTAAAGTGAGCACATTTTAACGCCCTTTCTACAGGTATTAACTACTAATAAATATATTTTATTGCAGCTCCTGACGTTAACTTTCGTTAGTGGTGAATTGTATACGCTGTGTTAATCAGTCTGATGGCAATGTTTATATTAGAAGGTGACAGGAAGATAGGAATCTAATGAAAAGAAGAATTCAGCAGGGGCTTAAAAAGTGCTCACTTTGCCGTGAAGCGCCTATACAGGCAGGAACACCAGATTCTCGCGAAGAAGAGGTCCTGCCTAGTTGTATTTCGAAACACTTTATAACCTCGCATATACTTACCGAGTGAAGTGACGCAGTGGTTAAATTTCGGATTCGCATTCGGGAGGACCAGGGTTCGAACCCCGGTTAGGTTAGGTTATGTTATGTTAACTTAAGTTAATTTAGGTTTGATCAGTTTAATCAGTAGGGACACCCGAATTTCGCGAAAATATTGCTAGACTGCAATACCCTACTGTCGTACAAGCAGTTTTCCTTTTGCTTGTTCGTGGCGTGTGTTTCTGTGAGGAGACATTTCCTCAGTTGACTGGCCGATGAGAATAAGGGTACTCGGATGCTGTGATTCGCGAGAAGACAATTGTAAACGCGAAACGCCTAGATCACCCAATTACGAATGGGTATATGAGCTAAAATGTTATGAAATTCAAATGGTCGTGAAATCTTTTCTCGAAAATCGAGTGTCCCTGTGGATCAGTGTAGGTTAGGCGGATTCAATCACCATAACACATTTCACATAATCTATTTAGAAAATGAATCTGAACACAATATCACTTCCAAATATTGCATTATTAGTTTTCCCCAAATATACAAATAATGCCATAATTTCCAATAACAATTCAATTATAAAACACGTAGCTAAACATTAGCCTAACATGGCTTTCCGAAATCACTCCAGAAAAATGCTGGAATAGTTATTTGCTACACGCCACGACTAATTCCTGCCCTCTTCCTGCTTCCGTCAGCCAATTGCTCGATCTCTAACGACCTCGTTGTCAACGAGACATCAAAGTTTAAGTAAAGCAACTGTATATGGAACACTGCACCTACTGTATAATGTGAAGAACTCATAAAAAACGTAGAACCAGAAAAGTGCGATTAATGCTGTATATGAATGAAAAAAATCTACATAATTTGCTATATTATGAAATATCTTACTTAAATATAATTTTTGAATGTAAAAAATTATTCGATTATAATAGTTAGTGTTTTTAACCAAATTTAAGCGCATTTTCATTTTGGATGCTTCATAAGCAGAATTTACAATAAAATCTTCTTCAAAAAATATCGTCATAATATTTACTGTGACCACATGTAATAAAATCATAGTTATATTATTTTATTTTTATAATTATCTTTATTTGTGTCAGTTTCAGTCATAAATATTTGTGACAAATGTACGCACGTAAAATCAACTGTAAAAAATTATTTCCTACATTAGTATTAAAATGTTCTTACATACAATCATATTAAACATGACGATATTCCATGCCGAAGATTTTCTTGCAATTGATGCTTTCTGAAGCTACCAGAATGGAAATAGGCACAAGTTTTTTTTTTTAAATACAGAGACTCTTTGAATCGATTAATTTTTTACATTAAAAAATTAAGTTATAGTAAAATATTTGAAAACGTTGGAAAATATATACATTCTTCTTTCCTATACATCGTAAATCGCGCTTTTCTGACAACTGTCATAGTGTCCGAAATACTTTTCTATGAGTTATTCACATTGTATAGTCGGGTGCAGTGCTCCATAGCCATTTTCTTTACTTCAACCATAAGACCTACCTACATAAGTTCTTCTTTACCGACTGAAAGGTTGTGAACGCCACGCGACTCGTGTTTATACCCGCGAATGATTGCAGTTTACTACCATAGTGACTTTATTCTAATTGGCAAAATCAAATGCGGCGATGCCTCCTCTCGAAGATACGCAGCGCTGGCGAATAAAAACTGCAGTTAGGAACGTAGGATATTAATATCCACCCCCCATGTGGTGATGCTATCGCGGATATGACGTGTCCCTAACCAGACATATTCAAGCCAGCTTATAAGTGACTCGCCTTTATCGAATATTGCAGTAACACCAGTTGTGCTAGGCTCTTCATTCCAACTGACTTCCGTGTTATTGGTAGGGACACCTGACTTCCATTAATAGATTTCCGCTCACATTAAGACACCAGTATTGTGCGCGTATAACTTCAATGTTCCATCATAGACTAAAGATGGCACACCAACACCGATTCTTCGTCTTCTGTACTTACTCCAAACCAATACAACAGTCATTGTCACGTGAGCAACAGTGTTTAAAATGTTTGCTAATATCTTAATTTCCAAAAGACAAGCAATTTTATATGAATGAAATACTTTTACAGTTTTGAACTTAAACAAACTGCATTACGAACTAACCAGAGGAAGTATACGAACATCTCATACCACCTGTTTACTATTCACTGTTCTAACCTCAAATCCTACCCACGACGCCATTTTTGCTATAAGCTGCTCACGATAAAGTGAGCATTTTTTAAATCAACCTAAAAAAAGTCACTGTGTCCCTGCCTGTACATATTTTAACGGGCGCACTGAGTGAAATAAGCCCAGTATAGTTGGTAACGATGGAGGGAAAGTAGTTCAATATGTAAAAGTCGAATAAAAAGTGTTAGGTAACTAGTTATGACCACTTATGATATTTCTTTCGCATTAATATTTTTAATGCATCGAAGTGTAAGCATGAGCAGATTTGAAAATGTTTACTTTTTTTAATCAATTCATAGTTTCACTTGAACGGCGCATGAATTAAGTGACGAGGCCCTAGCAATGTTAATTTTACATAAGACGGAATAATACGCAACGTACATACAAGTAGATCTTAAGCAGGGCTTTCTAAAGTACTCATTTTCCCGTGAACAGCCCATAGTCGTGTTGCAACACGGAGATTAGTTCCGCGCAACTAGCTATATCGCCCAACAACTATATTCACTCTACGTTTTTCATTGCCTACTGGACATGTGTCTTGCGATAAAACATTCACAATATCCTACTAGGCCAATTAGAATATGTTTTGTCCGGAATTGGATGTCTGTGATTTGCGTGGCTGTTGAAACAATTCAACCGCGAGATTGAATCTGAAGTAAAGTGTTAAATGCAACCAGACAGGAGCTATTTTTTGCGTAAATCGGCTCATGCCGTGCGGAACCCCTCGTACTGTACAGAGTAGCTCTCTTTGGTGGCTGGCTGTCAGACCGCCGAGTTCTGAGCAGATCTTGGTCGAATGGATTACACTTTAATACATTCAGACTCACTTTGATATACGGTTCCAGGTGTTGTAAACGAGAACGTTTTCGGGTGTGCTGATCACAGCCGTGTCAATACGGTGCGCGAATGTCATACGGGCACAGAATTATCTAATTTTTTCTTATGAAAACCTGCAATACTCTTCTATTTAATGCTATTCTATAGACCAGTAAGACATGAGCACGCGGTACGAAATATGTCCTCCAGATAAATCGCGTGGCTGAAATAAACTACTCCGTTAAGAATTTCTGATAAAGCACTTTTTGCTAATATGTACTACCGCTAGAATCGCTATCGATAATTGCTGCACTTGAAGATTGCCACATTCTCTAACTCATCGGATCAATAACTTATACATTTATTGGCTGAACTGGAGAGTTACGTGTGAACAAGTGAAGTAACGACATAGTGAAAGTAATCTGCAACAACTTATCAAAGGTTACTCCCTTCTCTGGCACATATACCTAAGCGTTTCACACATATTATGTTGAAACTGAAAGCAATGATGTCACTACAGAATCGAGCCAATTGTTTGAAAAGTACTAAGTCGAATAGTTTAAGTGTAAAGTTTTTTCGTTGCCACAGCCAATGAGCTGTAGACTTCGTGTTCGGCTATAGCAGTACGAACCAATCACGACTGAGACCAGCAGCATGGTTTACAGATCAATTTACCACGATGAAGATCATTGGGCGTTGAGTCTTACAGGGTCCGCGGTGGTAGAGCGGTTAGCCTGCTCGCCTCCCACCAACGCAAACTGAGTTCGATTCCAGTTGGCGGGTTTTCTCGGGGGTCTCCCTTGCAAACCGGGGCTGCTACATACTGACCTCGCTTCACCCTAGTCGAATCTTTAAAACCTCGATGTCAAGAGGACTATGTAGCTGCGCGTCCAAGGTCAAGAAGCGAGGGAGCGATACGGGCGACACTAACACGCCCGCCTAGCGCCTCATCGCTCCTACGCGCAAGGCGTGCAGTGTTTCCGTCCTAACGCTCTACTGTGTAAACCAGATCTGTAACAGCGGGGTTTTATTACACGCGATGAAAGTACAAGGATCAAACTACCTGCTTATAGTCGTACTTTTCTCTTACCGCTTAAAGTAACTTCATAGGCAAGCTTTAAAAATGCGACATTTGACCACTTTCATGATTTTTCTCTTCATTAATGCACTCAGTATGATAAAAGTAAAAATAAAGTGACATAGACAATTAGTTTTTATCCTTACTAGCAAAATTTCGTATTTCGAGAACATTTATTTACCCAGACAAGCGTTTAGGTGCAAACAACGATTTCACAGAAAACGTTTCAGTACATAGGACCCTTAAAGAGTCGCCCAAATCTCTCCACTCCACTGCAATCTCCGCACATTCCGTGGTCGAGTTCCGTGGCGCAGCTGATTGGCCGGCAATCGCGGATCGCGGGCGTTCACGAATGTGCTACGCCTGACCTTATCCCCGGGCTGCGCGGGACGTAGCGCACCCGTCGAAGAAACGAGCTCGCGGAGGCGCGGCCCCATCAACACCAGGTCGGCGCTGCGGCGACCTCGGGTCGGCGGGGATGCGTCTACAAGGATAACCAGGGTCGCCGATGATCCAGTTAGAAAGGCGGTCCGCCGGACGTGACCGCGCCACAACTTGCCATGATGGGCCGCCGCAAACTGCTTTTCCGCGCCACGCTGGACGGGCGACCTTGAAACTCTCTCCACTCTCCAGTCTGAAGACACGCAATGTGTGACAGTTACACGGTTACGAAGCACCTGCCACCATTCAATAATAAAGAACTAGGGACAGGCTATTTTCGCATCTCGTAGTCCATTCACGGTTATTTCCAAATTTTCTGAGCACACTGAATCTGAATCAGCGATTTCAATCAGTAAAATTATAATCCGTTCACATTTAATTACAACTTCTCTGAGTACACTAAAGCTGAATCAGCGATTTCAATCAGAAGAATTATAGTCTATTTATAGTCACAGTACTACCAACTTTTCTGAGCATAACAATTATTACTCGGCGATTTTAGTCTAGAATTATAGTCCTGTCACGGTTACTTCCAACTTTTCTGAGCACACTGAACTAGAATCAGCAATTTATAGCAGTTGAGTAATCTTACCGAATCATCAGTTAATGAACTATTATCTATTGACGAATCAGTGGACTACACAGAGATTTCGCTGCCAGGCAAGGGCAATTCACTAGCGATTAGCAAAGACCACTGTTTAAGCAGTGAGAACAACCAACTGGAACGATCGGTAGAATTTTACTAGTTCAAGTCGAGCAGTTTCAATTCGCTGATTTGCAGCAATTTTAACCGTTTCTAATTTAGAGTGAAGCCCTGCTTAGCTTCTGCTATCATCAGGCTATCCCTCCACCTCATACAAATAAAGCTTAACTAAGACTAGAAAATTACACCAAGGAGACAACGCACCGCTTTCATGGTCACTCAGTTTAATAATATCCTACACGAGAACTATTTTTTACTATGTATTACCAAGAAATATTTTTTTTCTATCTGTTTCTATCCATATTTATCTTAATCCACTTTTTAACACTTTGAGGTGAGCAGACATTTACAAGACAACTAAGGCAAGTTAGAAGTGAGTTACTTATATCCACGACTGCAGGAACACATGTTTTATTGGTCTCTGTGTTCCCACTCACTACAGTTCTACTGCAGGCCAACATGACAATGGACACACTTACTGTGCTCTACAAAGTTCATTATTGGCTGGTCATCAATCACTAGGGCGCTGAGTTTATTTTGTCCCGATCAAAAGTCTTTATTTGTGTGAGATGTTTTGCAATCACACCTGTCCATTTGCGGAGATGTAAGGAAACTATTTTTGTAGTGAGTAAAGTTATTGTTACTGAGCTGTACATTTATTGTCAGATCCGGTTAAATACAGCAGTACAACGACTGCATGAAAATGCTAGTTTTCTTTTCAATGCCAAACATATTTTCAAAATATTTTTGCTTGAGGTACACTCGAGCGTATTCCTTAAAGTGTTAATTGATTAATTATACGTATAAATATAATATAACTTAAAATCACACAATTTCATGTTAACAAGAATATAAAACATGAAAAATAAGAAAATGTGTTATACATGAGGCGCTTTTCCAAGTGTTTGATTCGATAATTATGGAGATACTGCGAATACACTGTATGACTTAAGTTAGACGTCGCAGTCTTCTTTTTGCTACAGTCTCAGGTGTTTTTTCATTAACAATCACCTTAATAAGCAACCATTTTTATCGTTGACATGGTAACGCCTTATTCGGTGCTTATTTTCTTGCAGGTCTCCTATTGGCCCAGACGTTGTTCGTAAACTTTTTTGCCAATCGCAAAAAAAAAAAAATCTCTCTAATGTAGGCGCGTATGAAGTCTATTGTACTCAGATATACTTGCGAGATTTTCCTGTACCATGGTGTACGCGTCTACCGGAACAGATTCAGGGCACCATAGCGGAACATGTAAGGATACAGAAGTAAAACAGATAACGGCAGAAAATGGCGTAACTGGCCGGCAGGATTCCGGAACACCGTTCGTTATTGGACGCCTGGTAACTCACTCGCCAGAGGGCAGCGCAATCGACAGGGAGTTTTTTTTTGTCCCACGTTGCCAATAAGATTCAAGGCCAGTTCTAGGGCCTTAGGGCGGATCAACGATTAAATACCGAAGAATTACGAATTGTACTTATGACTCGCAAAGTACCCGGAAAATACGTTTTGCAGTTTATGATTGATCTAGCAACTGTTATGTCTAGCCAATCAGGATTTCCGGATATGAAAGCAGGCGACGTAACCTGGAAAAATGGGCAAGAAGGAATATTATTTTCATATATTTGATTAGGTCCTATTTGTGATTACTGCTTGTGTAACCATTTTGAAAAATGTCTGGTTTCTTATAAAAATAAAATGGAATACCAATGGCAACATTGTGCATTTACGTCAAAAATTTGCAGAAGGTTAAATAAAGTGAATTCAATAACCTCTTCCAAGTCATAAAACATGACGTCACACGCTTATTTAAATAAAGAAGTATATAATTCGTTGCATACGATTTCACGATGCGAGATAACCTAAATACAAGATGTAAATGCAGTTTCCCGCTAACAATTGTCACTGGGCTCTGACTGACTACTTCTTATTCACTTGTACTTAAGATATAAAATATTACGATATCTTAAGCCAATAACTCACACGACCAGTCACGACCAGCACACGACAGTCATAAACCAACACCCTTGAATACATTGATTCATACCTAAGCCCACGGACACCTTATTCTGTTAAGTCAATCGTAAACCCACACTTAAGCAGCCAATCAACGTGTAGATATGACCACGTCAATAGAACCGCTACGAAATTTCATCACTCTATACTTACTTTTTTTATGCTACTTTCCTTATAAACTCACGGAAATGTCAAATTAGTTAGATGCCTTTTCAGATGAAAACATCAGAAACTTTTTTACGTGTTGAGTTTTTTTTTTTTTTTATGTGATCGTCAGAGTGGATATATCTGGGCAGCTCTGAACAACGAAATCTTGAGAGACGACGAGGGTGAGGCGAGGTTAGTATGGAGTAGCGCCGGAATGCAAATGCGGGCGAAACGGAAGACTCCCGAGAAACCCTCCCAGCAAGTGGCGTCATTCGGCACGATTCCCACGTGCGCGTATCGGACCCGGATCGCCTCGACGGGAGGCTGGTGCTCCAGACACCACGCTGCAGCGGCCCCGTGTGATTAGCGCAGAGCTACAATGTTCACGTGAGCGTTTTGGTAAATACCCTAGACTCCACTGTCCTGTGCTCTATTCGTAGAGACCTAAAGATTTCGCGGATTCGTTCCGAGACAAGCTAGAATTCGAAACATGTGTGTTTATATAACTTTAGCCATTTGCCCACACGGTGTTTGATACCTCCTGCAGAACGCTGGCCCAATCGTTGCCTTCCACTACGACAGCAGACAACTAATGTGCAGTTAATATCGGCAAATTAGTATGTATGACTATAAAGTATAGTCTGCAGGTGATTGAACTCGCGAATTTTTCAGATCTCTAGCTATTCGTGATTTCATTGGCTACTGTCAACTTCACGGCGTGAGTTACCTATGAGACCTGGGTACTGGCGATTGGATGCTCAGATGCTCTACCGTCGAGATAGTCCTTTCGGCTGTAAATATCATTGGGATGTGTAGGTATTCCAAATTATCAGTCAATGACAGAAATTAGACAAGTCTACAACTTCTTGGAATTTTGTCTGCAGTTAAAAATAATGCAAATTTTACAGTCCGCTGGTAATATTAAGACAAAAAATTGATTTCCACTATTTTTCTGCCACACAAAAAATATAAATTATCTCACTTGCATAAATAACTCTATTAACCCTTAAAAAATTCAATAAATAATAATTAATAATAAATAATAAATAATAATTCAATAAATAACACATCTCCATACCAAAATATTTTCTCAATATCTTTTCTGGAAAGTTTTCATTACATGGAAACCTGTACGTGATCTCAATTTCTCGTTGTCCCTGAATAATTGTGTATTTAAAACGCTAATATTATTTAAATTCTATGTATTAAATTTGTTTGCAAATTTCCTCATAAAAAAGTAACCATCAGTTTGAAAAAAAAAAAAAAAAAACCCCGGATGATCTCATAGTTAGTAATGATTAAATATTAAACAATTTTTAAAAATTAAGGATACGAAACATTTAATAGTTCGTAACCTATGACTTTTACCTGGCCGGTAGATACGTTACGGCTTAATTAACAGTTTTTGAACTATGAAACTTAACATATTAGTGTTTCATTAATTGTATAATATAACCACGTCATTATCTCAAATGCAATTATCGACTCTCAAGACCTCGTTGTTAAAAGAGCCCCTCAAATCTCTCAACTCAACTCAAAATGCCATTGGATATTTTCAGCATAAGGAAATACCCTTTAAAAATGTCGGTCAATAAAGCCTTAATGGTTATACAGTGTATAGAAGGTGGTGAAGATTCGGCTGGTAATAGAATGTTCCCAGATATTGCATGGCGTCTAACAATTGCAGAGTATTTTTCTAAGGCCATCGGTTTATTTATGAGCCTTGAATAAGCACGTGTAAACAGGTTATAACAACTAGGCCTACGGAAGTTTCAAATCGTAAATTCATGACCTATCTCCGATGCACCGGATTACAACAAGGATGTTAAAAACATATTGATTAAATAATGAAACTACTCATGAAGCACGTAGAATCTTACTCGTATGTCTTGCTTCCCTGCCTTCGGCGGTGTTTTAATGGGACCTTGGTCCGTTGGCATTACAATCCAAACTTACATTCATTCGCAGTGATTACAATAGCTTGATGATTATAGTTAGTAAATTACTTTGAAACTATCGCGATTTCTTTCAAGTAGCTTGACTTAACGCCACCATCTTTTTCCTTTCTAATTACAACATAATCGCTCACGATCTGCTAATGTAATTTCCACTTCAGCATATATGGAGTGCTCTACCGCAGTCCGCAACAACAGAAATAATTTTAATGAATTTATGTTGTGGCAGCTCAGTTATGTTGTATACATGAACAGTGAACTATTTGTTGTAACGTTTCTCTAACATTTATTTTCCCATAGATAACCTGACTGGCAAATCTTGTGCTTTATTATGCCACATAAGTGAACCGACGCTACCCTTCGTGTTACGTGATGTGTGTGTCCTTGTTACATGCTATGGCGTAGCCTCATATTAATATCGAATTTTACTGTAACATGTAATTATTTTAGTCTCTTCTCACATCAAAATGTTGCTTCTATGCTACTTCCAGGCATAAGTTTATGGAAATTTTCGGTTATTTGGGTTTTGTAGCTGCCATTATTTGTTTTTCTTAAATGGTTTTTTAAGTACATAAAGTAGTGGACCCTTTTTGGGACTAGCATAGGGATCCCGTAACTAATTTGATGCGATATGATTTCCTTTAGTAGACTGGTAAAAGGTTAAAACATTTCTACGCCTCTTACAAGTAAATGAATTAGGCCATCATATCTTCTTCACGTTTGTGAAATATCTGGGAAAAAGGCAAAAATTGATCTTTCGAGTGGACGCATTCTATGTGGTCAAGTTAGGAAAGGAAGAATCTTGTGACAGAAACGGCTGCCAGCTGCTTACAGATCCTTTCAAGAGTACATAAAGGGCTCTGGAATGCAGTCCGATCAAATATATTTCACGTAATATTAGGATCTGCTGTCACTACAATCTGATATTCTTCTAGAAACCACAGCGATGTGATACAACCAGTGATTGTTTGAAGTTCACATTTCCTTAATAACGAAATAACCAGGGGACGGGCCCGCTGCAAACCGCCGGCTGAGCCACCATATATGAATCAGGTGACAGTACGAATTAGTATTTATGATGCAATGTCGTCTGGACACTTCGGCACGTGCTCACTCTCACATTCCGACATGCAGTAGCGATTAGGGTTAAATAAGAATTAATTCTTAAAACTTAAGACGTAAGACTTGAGCCCTAAGGCGTAGGGCCTACGAAGGGACTAACTGCCCATTTGCCCAAACTGGCTTCACCATAAAGAGGCTCGAAAAGGTGAAAGGTGTCCCTCTAAATCCTCCCAGGAAGGGGTGATGGGCACTTTGGCGGAGGGGGGAGGGTTTCGAAGAGGAAGGATGGGGAATCAGTTAGAGGGGATCGGCTTCCTCCCCCCCCCCCCTTCAATATCGTTTGCCCACAGCGGCCATCCAAAAACAGCGTTTTGATTAATTAGTATGACTAGTCTTAAGTATCTTATACCTTCACATGCAAAAACAAGGTCTGCAAACAAAACTTGGCGAACACGTAAGATACATTTCGCAGCATGTTATCAATCAGCAAGTTTCAGAGGCATGACACAGGTGATACGTTTACAACCACCAAGTTAACATTTCGCAGCATGTTATCAATCAGCAAGTTTCAGAGGCATGACACAGGTGATACGTTTACAACCACCAAGTTAACATTTCGCAGCATGTTATCAATCAGCAAGTTTCAGAGGCATGACACAGGTGATACGTTTACAACCACCAAGTTAACATTTCGCAGCATGTTATCAATCAGCAAGTTTCAGAGGCATGACACAGGTGATACGTTTACAACCACCAAGTTAACATTTCGCAGCATGTTATCAATCAGCAAGTTTCAGAGGCATGACACAGGTGATACGTTTACAACCACCAAGTTAACATTTCGCAGCATGTTATCAATCAGCAAGTTTCAGAGGCATGACACAGGTGATACGTTTACAACCACCAAGTTAACATTTCGCAGCATGTTATCAATCAGCAAGTTTCAGAGGCATGACAAAGGTGATACGTTTACAACCACCAAGTTAACATTTAAAGCAACGCAATCACTCTTCTTCTGTGAAGCACAGCTCTTCTATAACTTAGCTCAATGTCGGCAAAGTGTGTGTTTGCAAGCTTGCACGGAGACTGGTGGCAAACTGTACTTGTTTCATGCGTAAATATAATTCAAATTACCTTATTAATAAAACAGATCAATGTTTGCTAATAATTATTCTTCCCTCTAGCTTTAAACATCACCGTTTGAAAAAGGCTACGGGAAATATCGTTCAACTCTGTTTATCTCCAACTTTTTTTTTTTGGTTGATAATAGAAGTCTCTGAATTTCACAGATTGCTTCAATGGCAGTTTGGACTTCAAGAACTTATAACGACTGTTAACGATAAAGTGAGTACTATTGAATGTCCTGCTTATGGTCCACTTGTGTGCACGTTGCGTAGTCTTGCGCTTTATGTCAAATTTACATTGTCACGGGCCTCATAACTTCATATCGGTCCAGTGAAATTGTGAAATTATTAGAAAAGTAAATATTTTTCAGTCTTCCTATTTGTTACACTTTGACGCATTAAAAAAAAAAAAAAAACAGAAAGCGAAATAAACAATTGAAGTCGTCACAAATGGTTACCTAACACTCGTTACAAACTTTACTGGGCGCATGTCACTCAGCGCGCCCGTAAAAATATATGCAGTGACTTTTATATGGTTGATTTCAAAAGTGCTCACTTTATCGTGAACAACCTTTATTCGTGTGTGCCTCTCGTGATTGATATTTAGTTGCCTGAACTCTCTCTCTGTAAAACGCAATAGCCAGTTAAAACAGGAGCAATTGTTCCACGGGCAAAAAGCAATCTACAATATATTACAGGTCGTTTATGGTAAAATGAGCACTTTTGACGCCCTAGTTACTTTTTCCCTTCAGCCATATATCATAATTAAACCACATTTGAAAATAAATATTAACATGTAAATAATAAACACAGTTTGTATATTCCACAGCACTCGGAAGTTAACATACAAAGCTAATATAAAACATATTTATCGACTATTGTTCCAAATGAGAGGGCTTTCAAAAGTGCTCACTTTACCGTGAATATCCTATACTTACTTGTTCCCGCGGAATCAGTATATTGATCAAGACATTTTGCTCGAGTTTATAAAGAACTAAGAAGTGTGGGCTGCTGCCAAAATAATTACTTTAGTTCACGACCTTTATTAATTGATCTATATTGCATAAAAATTGCAGCAACAGGTAGCAAACTGAAATAAAAGATGTTTTATCAGATGTCTTGTGATACTCCTTCTAACTATGCCACGGCAAAGTCCGGTAATGTCCATGTTACCGATGTCTACTTAACCTTGAAACTATCTCCAATCTTACGTCAGCCACCACTACTTTCCACGACGATTCGGATTCAGCTCATTATGGAATAAAGTAGGTCGAGGATCTTCCCTAGGAGCGCTAATATCTGCCGTCGAGCATTATGGATGACTGCAACCTGAACAAAATAGCTAATACCGGAATCACATAGCCCCGACCAGCACGCCGCCGCAAGCACGACACGACACTTAAAACCAAACAACCAATGAAATACAAGATAGATCTGACGTAAGCCCGACAATCCTGTCGTACGACGAGCAGTTTTGGATTAGAAATTTTTTTCTATTCTTCGTCGTGTCTTGCGGCACGACGCACAGAGTGTACAACTTTGCAAAATGAAATTGTATGGTCAGCTTTCCTTACAATGGGAAACACGCAGCTTAAAAGAAA
Source organism: Dryococelus australis (assembly GCA_029891345.1). Classification (NCBI taxonomy): domain Eukaryota; kingdom Metazoa; phylum Arthropoda; class Insecta; order Phasmatodea; family Phasmatidae; genus Dryococelus; species Dryococelus australis. Next base: position 127,880,691 of record CM057002.1, read on the forward strand.
ACAAATTACGAAAATTATTGTATTTAATAACGATCTTACCTTTGTATGAATTAGCTATAAATCTTTGTCACCATCATGTTTTCCAAATTTTCCGTCTCTCCACCGCCTTTGAAACTAGCGTAGTTAACCAGCGCCTTCTAGATGGATCCGAAAAATTCTACTCGTGTAGCGTCAGTAAACTGTCGGGCTGTAAATTAGAGCAGTCACATTGAAAATGGTCGTGGTTGCGGTTTTTGTCGTATCGTGCTGTGCTCGTCGGGGCTATGTGATTCCGGCATAACGATGACCTAACCTCAATGATTTGTCTACTCAGGAGCTGTGCACGCCAAGACTCACCGACTTCATTATCATGTGACGTAGTTCTGATGCTTGATTGGTTAGGAGTCCACTTTCAAAACCGAGCATAAAATTCTAGAAACTACCAGACGAAAAAAAAATGTACGTAGCACAACAATATATAATTATATTTACTTATTTACTTATTTACTTATATATATATATATATATATATATATATATATATATATATATATATATATATATATATATATATATATATATATATATATATGTATGTGTGTGTGAGCGCGCGCGCGTGTGTGTGTGTGTGTGTGCGTGAGTGCGTGTGTGTGTATTATTGACATTTCTACCGGGTCGTGACTTCCAACTTGTTTATCAAGAAGTTATTTCATAATTATTGGCATTTAAAAATAATATTCTGCCCGTCTTCGCCTTTATGGATCGATTAATTTGTTACGAGCCCAAGGCGCGTGTCCAGAAAACACAGTATTTTCATTTCCGTTTTAAACTAATTCTGATTGGCAATAGTATGTATCCAATCTTCAGTAATGCGAGCATGCAGGTAAAGGAAGCCAAATAGTTGCCACTAACCAGTGAAATCACATATTGTACTCTGGTATAATACAGTGAATTAAATCATAATACTAAATATAAATGAGAATTTAGCATGTATGTAATAATTTAAAACGAAACAAATTTAAAATAAATATTTTTTAACGAATTATACTTTTAGTACATGTAAATTATATATTTTTGCACCTCTACCAAGATTAATTTTTGAGTATATTGTAAATGAAGATAAGTATGATGATTTTTAACTTCCCTTGGCTGAGGTTTCGTAGCTGATTATAAGATCATGATGAAAGTTTTATTTAAAAAATTGAAGCATATACTTTTGATAAATAACTGTTAAAGTAGTTCAAATTTGTCGTTTGTGAGAGCCGAATGCAAGGAGTATGAAGTAATGTATTGTTATTAGATGAATTACTATCTTATCACAAACATCCTAGCTGTAGACTTCCGAGAAGTATCACTGTTCAGAGCTAAAGTCACTAAAATATTGTGGCTGATAGGCAGAAAGAAATTTTCCGATTTCTTGTGACCAGGGAGGGAAAAGCCGTATTTTTATGAATCTTTGATAAGCATAGAAACTCTTCGTAGTTTTGCATACACACGATGGTCTGTCACGGGATTAACTGTACACATTTTATTTATATATTTCGATTAGAGCCACCCTCAGTCTGGTTTCACGTCTCAGACTTGGTTTCCTCTGGCGACATAGTGTCGCAAAGGTGTATGTTCAAAACATTTCACTTATTCATTCACGTCTATTCCGAGAATCTTTCAAACAGTTCGAAGATATGTTGGCAAATCATTTATCGCGGTTTTCCCAGTGTCTCAAGTTATGCTACAAAATTTATCCGAGTTTCTATTTTAAAACTGCAAAAATGTGCGTTCAGAGACAGACAACACAAGCTTCCAGCTAATTTTAAGTTACAAATATTAAAATATGCTGGAAATAAACGACGAAACAGAACTTTTGCAAGGTGGGGCCCAATCCCATGATTCATATAAATTTACAAAAACGTAAAGGCCTTAAGAGTGGGATGGAACCCCACGTCCAAGGTTAAGAAGCTAGGGAGCGATACGGGCTATACTAACACGCACGCCTAGTGCCTCATCGCTCCTACGCGCAAGGCGTGCAGTGTTTCCGTCCTAACGCTGTACTCTGCACATTAGATCTGTAACAGTAGGACTTTATTACACGCCATGAAAGAACACATATTAAACTACGCCCGTATCTTTGTACTTTTTTCTTTCCGCTTAAGGAAACTGCATAGGCAAGCTTCAAAAATGCGATATTTGACCATTTTCATGAATTTGAATTTCTTCCTCCAAGAATACACTTAATATGACAAAAGTTAAACAATAGGGGCATAGATAATAGTATTTTATCTTTCCTGACAAAAAGTCGTATTTGCAGAACATTAATTTACCGAAATACTCGTTGAAAGTGGAAGTCACAGAATGCATGAGTGAGGAAATCGGGAGTGTCGTGAGAAAATACAACTTTCGTCAGCAAGATCGACTGCATTTTCTGCAAGAGAATATACGGAAGGGAATCCGCCCTTGGGGGGGGGCGGGGGGGGGGGGGGCGTCGCAGCTATCTAGTCTCCAAAACCACACCGGTTCCTGTTTCTCCAGTGGGTGACGTCACAGTTTTCAAGACGAGAAGCACTTGTTAAGTGTCCGAAGTGGAAAGCCTGTTTACTGTCGTCCCACGCGAGCCGCCTCGTCAGCTGTGCTTCCTTTCATTTCTCTGTAACCTTTTTCCTTTCATTTCGTTTAAGAAAGAGAGTCTAAAACAAGCAAGTTACACAATGGTGTTTTTTTTTCTTTTCATAACTGAATATAAATCTCGACCCGGCGAACTTAGGAATATGACTACTGTATTTCATTCTGACTATAAAAATTTGTAGACAGGAAATGAATGTGCATACGAGTATGGAAAACAGCGATTCTCGTCTTATTTGACCTTCTTGTGCCATAATGGTGGGTGGTAATAACGCATTGTGTCTTATACCCGGTTGCACCAACATCTTCCCCGATTCCGAGATCGAATGATCCTACTTCCAAACCAGGATCCAGTTTGATCTTGGTTTCAATGCAAAAGTGTTGCACCAACGAAATTTCATTATTCGTCGATCTTGGTTCTAAAGTGAGAGATCGATATTAAGTGTGAGACAAATTTTGCTATTGGTTCGTAATATATGACGTCATGGAAGTAGGCGTATTTTTCACTATAGCTAGAACTAGATGTGCGATGTTTTATCTGTTTTAAGTGAATTATTGTTGTACGAATTTTACTGAATAATATTAAAGTGCGTATAATGTTGGTTTAATTTCCCAAGAAAACAATCGAAGGTAGTTCTCTCTGTTGGTGGATCGGTTCTCGGATCGAGATTTCGAACTGCCAATTTCGGCGGTTCGAAATGAACTTCATCACGATCTCCAGTCCTGCTCTGAACTCGAATGGTGCAACAGTTTTCTGTGTCGATATTAGATCCGATCTCGGATAGAGTTTCGAACCACGATGGTGTAACCTGGGCATTACTCATGTTCAGAAGTTCGTGTATTTGAATCCAGCACAAAGAATAGATATCCCCTCCTCATGGTTTCCGCTCCATTAGAGGCGAATCCGGTTGCAGTTCAATGATATGAACACACCTTCGCGCTCGCCTTTTATGCTGATGCACTTAGAAATATCGTTACGTAGGAGGAAGATAATATTATTATGATACAGCGGTACTTATCGTGAATGGCAATCCGGAAATAAATCTTTACTACAATAGACTTCAGAACTTATTCCGCGACGGCAATGAAACCGTGTGGTGTTTACAAAAACTTTAATAAAAAATAAGTAAATAAGCTTTGATGTCAAATTGTTTCCTTTAAGCATTAGCTATTGAAAGTAGTTATTATGTGTGCTTACTTGGCAACCTGTATGGGTCATCTGTAGGCGACCTGGCATCAAATCTGTGAAGTCTAATACAGCTGCTACACCACTGAAACAACAGTGAGGTAGAACAACGCAATTATAATTACATTATTGTTAAAAATAAGATGCATAAGTATAATTGTTATTGCAAATACCTTACACAGCACTTATACTCAAATAGCTCTGGGACCAGAACAGGGTCGTATAATCAGCACTCTACTTAGTGTCCAAGCATTACTGAATAATGAGGTTTACCTTATCCTAGATTCACAAATCAAATCTTCCAGTACATAGGCCGTTCACGATAAAGTGAGCACTTTTGAAAGCCCTGCTAAAATTCTACTTTATTGCCCATTATGCATCCTTCCACAACATGTAAACAAACATTGCCATGTGACTGCCATGTGACTGCCATGTGAGTCCCACATGTTAATAAACTCAATGTTTACATTTTAAGACTGCTAAATGTAAAACGTATATTGTATATAAAACATGTAACATATAAGATGTATATAACACATGATATATAATGTAAATATGTATGCATATATATGTATGTATCATGTAAAATATACTATATATATATATATATATATAAAAAATACGTAACATATATAATTCTTTGGGTCATCTCACAGCTCCGATAAACAAAAACTTTACACAACAAAAATTGAAAAATGAACGCCCTAGCGATGAAGTCATGGAAATTGTGACAAAGCAAACATTAAACTTTGGTGTTGAACAAAGACCAACACGACATCTTAGAAAAGGACACACATTAGCTAAGCCGAAAAATAATTTGGAAGGGCAGCCAAATCCAGATTTTGAAATAGACTAGCATTACTGCACACAGGTACAACACTACTTGTCACACAAATTACCAAACATTTAAAAACTGTACCGCAAACGTAACGTTTCCCATGAGACACCGTTTTCTAAGTGCCCCATCTCTCTGTAGCGTGACAAGTAAAACGTCAGCTCTGAAACATGGTAGCTGTGTTTGGCCTCAGCTGACTGAAGTTAGGTGCAACTAAGCCATCAGGAAAAAACATGCATCCTGCAGGCATAAGGTAGCGGCGTAACGAAGCAGATGTTTGAAGCATATAAAGTAGACAGAGCGAGGCAGTGCAAGGACTTAAATAAAAAATGATAAATCAAAAAATAATGACGCACAAAGGGGAAAGGGAAAGGCAGGGCGACAAGGAAAGACGAGGGGATCTGAGGCAAGCAAAGAGTACAACACTGCACAGAAGTAGATGGTGGTAATAAACTTAACGTGACTGCGCAAATGTGGCAATATATAAAATATGTAATGTATAAAAACGAAAAATATATAAAATATGTGCATGTATATGAACATTTTAAGGATAGTTTTATATGCACCTTTATAAAAAGGAGATAAATATATTTCAACATTGCTTATAACGTATATATAAAATAAAAAAAATTTTCACTAAAAATATAAACATATGAACAAATGCAATTGTGTATATGTACATATAGTTTTTTTTTTGACACAGTTACTCTGTGTTCGTACCCTTCTGAGACCCTCCAAAAAAGAACTGAACATTTATACTGTGAAGTGAAGTTGTTAATATAGGGTATACCAGGCTTGTAACTGTAATAATGTAAATTATTTCTAACTAAGTGAAATGCCGATCCGGTGATGGCCACATTTCCGGTGTCTCTTGTGGCCCAAATGGGTGCCACATTTCCTTTTTTTCAAACCCATACAGACCTCAAGAAACCAATTTTACAGGTATAGTGTATGGACTCTCATCATTGTTGTGGTTTCTTCATTGCAATGATTGCAGCAAAACCGAAAAGTTAAATGAGAAAAGTATTTAAAGAAATTTATTATACTTACAAAAATGGTTCATGCGTGCACACACAAAGATGAAATAAATGTCTTATTATAAATGTAAAACCAATACATATCCACAAATGATAATGTAAAGGACACATTATAAAAGTAATACTTACAGGCAAGTTACTGTGCATAGCGATACGCATTTGGTTTAACTTTCCTTGTTACTATAGCTGTGCGTCAATAAACAGCCAATCAGAAACCCCAACACTTATACTATGTTATCAATTGAAAAACTTACTTACAAATCAAAAAAGTGTGTATTTTGACTTCATTCCTCGGGAAGATATTTTCTTTTGTTTATTTATGGATAATCACAACCACGGAAGTTTTGTAACGCTTTTAGGTAATGTTTAAAGTAAAAATTGAAATGTAACTAATTTACCATTAAAAAAAGTCTCAAATGAATTGAAATATTTATTTTTGAAGAAACCCACTACCAACTCTATGTACAGGCCTTAGTTTCTTCGGTACAAATGTAGCAACATAAACAAACTAATATTATTGTCGTTATATCAATTGTAGCCAGGCCACTGTGCTTTTGTGTTTTGTATGTGCTTATCGCTATAAGTGTGAATGTGTTTGGTATGTCAATTGTAGCCCGGCCCTTATTGAAAGTTAGCTCATACAGCTTATTTAGAAATACTTAATTTAACACATACACTGCGTAACGTAATCTGACTTTTATGAAAGATGCACTCGCAAGTAAACAGGAGCTCTGGGAGTCTGGGGTGTTGACTATGACGTGTAATTTACAGTTACATTAAATTTAAAAAACTACAATATTTTTGCGGCCAAAGTGGCAGATATTAAAAACAATTATGCCTACTCAATAACGCATACTATCTTCGTTGACATTTCTCAAAAGGTAGCAAGTTGTCTAGTCAAACATCCATTTCAAAATTTAAACATGGAATTATTCCATCGGCCTAACTGTTGACAATTAATTGTAAATACTCTCTAAATCTTATTACAGCAAGAATTACCAAATAAAACAATTAGGCCTACACTTGCATCACGAAAGAATGTCGGCAACAAACACAGCTATAGATCTATAGTTAACAAAACCAGCTTCAAGATTTTATAGTTTATATGTTGGAACACCTTTGGTGTAGCATCAAACTGCGACGCTTATGTTATGTTAACAATAGTAAAACTTACACTGTAACTTGGGATGAATAACTACATGAACACAAGTTTGAGGGTAGGCCTACATTACAAAATAACACAGTGATTTCAAAACGTGTAAAATTATCGTATAATTATTGACTGCCAAATTTGTACTTGTTATAATGACAGATTTGAAAGAAAAGCTAAACAGATGGACGTAGGTAGATAGATACAGATAACTTTTAATATTATTTGTCAAACTTAGGATATAACACGTACTTCGCAAACTCACATGAATATTTTAATCTTGCGTTTCTGCCGTCGTTCATTTACTTTATATTTGGTATTTAACTTTCCGTTTATAATATAACGTTTCTAACTGTCGATTAATAATTGTTCTTTTTCACTTTTTTACTGGGGATAAGCGGTGAAAACACGCCGTAAAAATACATTTACATCTACCTCCGGACAGTTGCAGTTGAAATTTTGATCATTTCTGAAACTCGTTGGATCGCTTTGCACGGCTTCATCTCTGCTCGACGTATTAATGAATAAATACTTTCGGCGAGATTTATAATGTCCTGATGCTGAATATTTGTACGTACTTTGCTGGAACTCATAACTTTACACAAAATCACTACAACACAATTAAACACTATACGACTTATAATAAAACAATGCTGATTGCAGATAAGCTGAAAAATAAATGATAAATATTAAAACACAACAACTTCCAGTTTCCAAATTTGTAGTTTGCTTCACAAGCAAAGCCAAGCAACGAGCATGAAGGAACCACAACAACGGGCCGTTGGTTTCGACCGTTGCGCCGATCACGTGACACAACATAATTATGAGTTATAGTAAATACATCATCTTTACGCCAATAATTACTTTAAAGAGTATAAAATAAACTTCAAACAGCTTAAGTAGCCATACATTTAAACATTACGCTTGCAATACCGCGTTATTTCGTAAAACTACTTTTCACATTTCACTGCCAACATAACTGGGTGTGTTCATCGCCAGCCTGTGTGGTGACACACACATGGTTATACACACGCAGGTTGATTTCTAGAGTGCTCACTTTAGCGTGAACTGCCTTTAAACGGAACAAATAATTTGAACATAAAATATCGGCACATTCGCCACCTTCACTTTGGATCTCGAAAACTTAAGATTGCAAACATGATTTTATGTCTGGCATCGTTAGATAAATGGCAATGTTACAATCATGGAGGTAAACGATGTGCGCATAATGGAGCCATGTGGTGTTGCGAACTTAAAACGGCGTAGAAAATTTGTTTAACGTGCGGAAAATTGCTTGCTTATTAGAAAATCTTCTCCATTATGTTTCTCACTTTAACCACTACATATCGTGTAATTTTTTCATGTCAAAAAAAACAAGAGGGAAGACGAGCGATTGAAGATGGTGATTTATTACCCGAGAAAGTTCGCTGCTGGCTAGGGTTTTATAGTATACTGCTTGAGTGCGCAAAGTTTTGATTTAATTTCTGTCTGTAGTATACATGTGTTGAACTGCTTCTCGCATAACTACACCTAGACTAATACTAATCGTCCCTGATAAGTCTGCAATGTATATCGTGCAGTCGTAAAAGCAAAACACTGCTACAACCTTTTGGAAAAATATAACAGTTTCCACAAAATATTTTCCAGATTCTATCACAGTCTTTACTAACGTTTCACGGCTAATACTTTTGCTAATGCAATTTGTCTCTGAAGTTGACAAGTGTTACCGGAAATATCATTTCACCGCCGGCATTTGCTTATGGACTATTTTCGTCCCGAGAACAGCCGTTAACTTGACGATCAAAAAATAAATATTGGAAACTCTTAACCTTTCTTAGCCATAAGCGATCTCAATAAGGGACATTCTCAGACCTCTTAAACTTTCTAATTTTTTTTTCCTCCTGCTCCGCTTGGCAAAGATGTTTCCACCCTACTGGGTACGTTCCCCTGAATAGGTAAGAAAATATAAGTACATAATATTGGCGAATTTTCAACAACTACCTGCACCTCACCTACTGGCAGGTCATGGCCCCCAAGAGTAATTGACGTAGTATCTAGCTCCACTTCCTAGAGCAAGCCATCAGTACCCCCCTCCCCCCCACCCCTTATCATTCTCGTCATTCGGGACCTACAGCCTGCAGTCGTTTGTTCATTTCATGCCTCTCCTTTATTCTTAACTTTACTAACAGGCTGAAAATCCTTTACTCGAACTAGTAACAGTAAAATGAACTGCCTATTGAATTATTCCCCCTGTAGCTAGAGCCCAGAGTATTTCGCGAATTCATTGGGAGGGATTATAGACTCCAAACACTTATTTTCTTCTACTGTTTTGATTGGACGACAGTTATTTAAACATACCCCTTTCAACTGTGAACCAGTAATAGACAGGAATCGGTCGTGTGAGTGAGCATTGAACAGCCCTGTAGAGGCCTCACCAGATCACAGCAGCCGATACACAAACGATAATGTCTCGAGTCTCGAGTGTATATAGGACTGTCCAGCCTAGCTTGCTGCCAGCTCAATCCGCGAAATAATCGGGGCTCTAGCTGTAGCATGTTTTAAGTCCATCGACAGTTATTGTTACACAAAGAACTATTCAAAATTTCACTGGTTTAAATCGTCATTGCTGTGGTGTCGCACCAACATGGAGCCGCTGTAGACCGAAACATGATGTTACATATCACCTCATTCCGTGCATGCGATGGGGCCGCGGTGGTGCAGCGGTCAGATTACTCGCATCTTACCAAGGCGAACCGTGCTCGATTCCCGGCGGGATACCCCGGATTTTCGCGTGTGCGGCTCATGCTGAACGATGCCACTGGTCGGCGGGTTTTCTCGGGGATATCTGATTCGCCCCCGCTCTTGCATTCCGGCGCTGCTCCTTACGCACCTTGCTTCACCCTCATCGGATCTCAGGACCTCAAGGTTAAGAGCCGTCCCAACCTTTCCACCCTCCATGCGTTATCGTACGTAATAGCTAGAGTCGTGCCAAATTCGAGTTTTCATTTGGGGGCTCGTTGAACATTAAACACGTGTATCTTTGCGATACTTTAGTCATTGGACAATACTTTATCTGACACGATCTATTTAAGTCTGTGCCAATAAATTAACACTTCACAATTGTGTGCCCCAACCACGCGCAGTTCATTAATAAAAAGGGCAAGGCTTCACATCTGTGTAGCTGTTAATGGAAAAACGACGCCGGCTCCAGTATACGTAGTACGGTGAAATTCAGTCTGATACCAAATAATAACTCGAATTTAGCATATCTCTGATAATTTCGTGTACCAAACTTCTTTACCTTACAGTAGATGAGATTGCACCGTATACGTTGCAATTACATAACAATTTCGTTCGTGATTTAAACTACCTGAATTTAGTTCGTTAGTGCTCAATTTTATGTAGCCAATCATGCAATTCTCTGTGAGCAGTACCTTAGGCTCCTTCTCAATTTGCATATATATGTATGACAACACTTTTCTTAAGTTTTCGTGATTATTATTGATCCAAATTATAGTATCATATAATTAACATGTTCCAACACAAAAAAAAAAGTGTTCATCAGATTTTCGGATATTGTCCTCAAACATTGATATTCCGCATACACCCGTAGAATTAAATATTTTTTAAATTTCAATACTGCAGTAGAAGAGAGAAGAGATTTGGTTCACTCTCGACAGCAAGGTCTTGAGAGTGCTGCTGTAGAACAATCGCGATTTAAAACCTTTACATTTTTCTAGCATCCCTACTTCAGTGTATTAATAGGTAGTTATTTTATATTCAATTACACATTTATCAGTACTGAGATTCTTCTGACCGGGTTACCAAACTTGACATTATCCTTTGATATTTATTCACGTACATATTTACCTCCCTACTACATATTTTAACTCTCCACTATTTTCGATAAAAATATAATCTTACATAGAGGGCACAGTTGTAAACATTACATAATCGTTTACATTTTCATTTGTTACTTTTATACCTATGAGATAAAGACGTTGAGCTTTGGGAGTAGAAATTCAATCCTCAAAATAATCATTGTTTTAAATAACGACCACATTCCGAAAACGAATACATTTACGAATTGCATTAATTTTTAATTTTTATAAAGACACATGTGGGAAAATTTTGGAGGGTAGATTGGCTACTATCAACGAACACATTTAATTTTAGATTTTAAAAGCTCAAAAATAGCAATGTTGAGTTTATTTCCATAATACGTACTGGGACGTTGGACAGGGAGCGTTACTGTGATATGCCGTGGTATTCCACACTCGAATCATAATATGTGCTTGGTTCTTAATTATTTCAACTTTCAGCCGATTTTGCATCCTGAGGTAACATGTTAAGATTAAGATTACCATAGATATACTCATTGTTATAATCATCGATATAATCATGATACTTCCAAGTTGTGAAAGCCCTACTTGAGATTTACTGGCCTGCACATTGTGTCTTCTTCCGCCCAATGTGAAATTAACATTACCGTGTGCTTCATTATTTTATTCACGGGTCGGTCAAATAAAACTGTGAAATTATTACAAACGTAAATATTTTGCAAATCTGCTCGTTTTTACGCGTCGATGCATTAAAGTAAAGAAAGTGAAAGAAATAATTTAAGTTATTGCTAATAATTACATGACACTTTTTACTCGATGTTAAGATGTGGAGCTATTGCCCGTCCCTCTTTGCCAACTTTACTGGGCGCATGTCACTCAAATCGCCCGTTAAAATATATGCAGGCAGGAGCAGGGACTGTTTTCTAAGGTTGATTTCAAAATTGCTCACTTTATCGTGAACAGCCTTTATCGAAATACATTTATATTTAATGCTTTGCTAGAAACACATGTGTGAACGCTTCTTTCGGTGCTTTACGGGCAAGAATTTACATTTGATTTGAAACGTTAATTTTATTAATAATTAACTGTAAGTAGTAAATAAGTTCAATTTTGTTGCGATATACTGCTGTTAACAAGATATGCGACAACACTTGTCCCCACACTCTAAATCTTCAGTTAAAATAAATCCACTAATTTAAAGAGTAGAAAATCAGTTATATATATATATATATATATATATATATATATATATATATATATATATATATATATATATACACACACAGTTTATTAACTAGGTACCGGGATTTAAAAAGGGTGCATTACGGTGTGAAATAAATTATGTATAATTATATTAGAACGGAAATATTACCTGTACAGAAATTATTGGATGTGTTTAGGCGTGAACCTCCTTCCAAAATGCAACATATATTTCAGTCTTTATTTCTTCGACTTACCAACTTCGAATTTTGGGTAGTAACAGTAATATTACCATGGCAAACAGCTTTAAGTTTTGTAATGTGGAAGTACTACATGCTGTTGAAATACAGCCCTATTATGCTTAGGTAGATGTCTTAGCAAGGTTCGAAAGTCCATCTTAGTTAAGATAAGTTTATATTCTTTAAAATATAAAATGGTTCCAAATAACGAGGTTCTCTGTCTTATTGTATCCGCCATTCTACAACACAACGAGATTTTGCATAATGAAACTGTTGTTTTGAATTTACAGATAGTCTACTAATAACTGCTAATTCGATAGTGGAATGTTAGAACCAATTGAATATTTTATAAAATTTCAATTTTTAATTATTTGATTAGTAAATTTGCAGAACGCCGAAATTTTGTCGGGGAAAATCCGCATATCTTATTGAATCATCTCACTGTCGACTAATTAAAATTATTACTGATCAATATGTTACTAAAAATAACAGCTTAAATCTGTAGTGCCTCGTTGCATTGTAAAATGGCGGATACTAGCGAACATCGATAACCTCAATCATTATAACCATTGTAGGCCTAGTTATTTTTAAAGCACATAATATGATCTAAACTTAACATGGATTGACATTAGAACCTTGAAAAGACATTTACGTGCCCAGAACATGTATATATTTCGACAGCATCATGTAATCTCACATTTTGGCACTTGCATCCGTTTGCCATTATGATTTGTTTTCAATACCCAATACAAAACTTGGTATGCCGTGCTGAATTAGGGCAGTCGGTTGACTGGCTGACCATGAAATATGCAGCATGCCTTACTTTTTGGACGGGTGTTCGAAACCAACCACACACAAAAATTTTTCTTTGTACACAACATTTTTGTTTTCCAACAAAATCTATTGTACTTAACTTATCTCACATAGGAATGCTCTTCTTTTTGTTTATCCTGGAGCTTATTTATTAGCAATCTAAAAATAAATAACTAATTTCGTTTAACTGACGAATTAGAGATATTATTTTCTACTGATTCTGGATGGAGCAGTAAATGTTTAGTGATTCCGATTTATAGTGCAATTCGCAGGCTGGAAGTAGTTTTTTTAAACAATACTTTGGAACTCCCCAATTAAGATGTCTGTCATTTGCGAAACTGTATCACGTGCGCTGGTTGTTGTTTACTAAGGTATTCTCAATCCCAGTCTCGAGGCAGAGCTTCCATACTATTATGGCCTGTCCGTCGTGCAGTAAGATCCGTGCCGACCATTCGTGGGAAACATGATCAGCGTTCAGCAGGCGACGTATTCAACGCCGATGGAATGAAGTGAGGTGGGAACGGACAGTAACGGAATGCAGAAGTGAGAGCAACTGGATTGGCAGGAGAAAACCCACACTGTAAAAAAATAATAATAATTCTGCTAAGCTTCCGGAAATGTAATGGAAGTTTATAACCTATGCAGTGTATGGTAATAGTACAACTTATCAGGCTGAAAATATGCACTGTTAAATATTTCCGTATATTAACAGAATTTCTTACGGAAATGTACAGTAAATATACGGAAACGAAGTCCGTAATTACGAAGAACTGGATTAGGTAAGTAAACAAAAAATACGGAAATTCCACGTGTTTCCTATAATCTCGAGTTTCTGGGATGAACCACGTCGAGTCTATACTAATTATTCTTCGCCCCTGTAACAATGAAATTATAGTTTCTGCGGTAGTTAGGTCAACCACGCCCCTAAGGCCTATTATTTCAAACATTAGAAAGTAGCACCAGGCATTTGCGCGACTCTACTAGAAATACCAAAGTTATACCAGAGACATCAAATTGTAAGAGTTGTAGGTGAGTGAATATAGTCCTGAAATTGTAATTTTTTGATTCTTGCTCAAATATATAACATTTTTCTTAACTTTTTAAAATATATTTTTACTGGCAGTAAGATACACACACACACACACACACACACACACACACACACACACACACACACACACACACATAACGAAAATTAAATAATTTTTTGAATAACTCATTTTATTTTAAACAGAAAGCGCAGAAAACTAACTAGGAAAATAACGGAGATATTCCGTAAAATTTACTGAACTTCCGTTTTTCAAAATAAGTTTCCGTAATTTTACGGAAAGTTTACGGAGATCTCCGGATAAATTTTTACCAGCACTTTTCCGTGACATGAAGGAAGCTTTTTTTTTTTACAGTGTGGGAATGTTTATCATCACTAATATACATAGTCGGGAACATCTCTATTCATTTTATAGTTTCCTGAGCAACTGCAGGAACGTTACAACGTAGTCTATGCATGTGAAAATATTTTACCATTCGCAATTTGTTACTGTACCTATACACCGACATGGTAAATTTACAAATACTTTCTTAGGGTGCACCAGTCAACGACGCACAGATGAAAATCCGATAAAGGAGCTACAATAGGACATTTGTGTGATCAGGTCTTAGACTAACAGCAACCAGACTTATGTAACAGCATCACAATCATCTGTCAGTTTATTACAGTCCGCTATATTGCGAGAGCAATGCAAATATTGCTTAAGCTGATTGTTCCATAAACTACCTGCTCTGTAGTAGCGACAGTTTGTTCTGCTGCGGAATCTTTGTGGGCAGTTGCGATCACAATTACAAACGGGACCGCAATATACAGTTCTATTGATCTTATTGGTTATGTGTAACATAACTAAATGTTGCCAATGCTGTCGCTGTATTAAGAGTCTCAAAGAGTTATGGGTCCAAAAATTTGGTTTCTACGACCATTCATTTTGTTTCACAAACTGTTCACGCGAGCTCCCCGTTGGGAATAAAACATTGTAAAATATTTTCTGTACTTTTACAAGAAAAATCATCGGAAACATGCTGCTGGAAAATATTTTATAGGACTACAGAATTTTATTTTTTTGTAAAAATACAGTACGCGTGTTTGTAGACTTAAAAAAATTGTCGGCGAATCAACAACTTATATAATTGAAAAAGGGAAATAAAATTATTTCTGTACTCTTGAAAGATAAAATAGTAACAAATTAAACCTTTTGATTACATTTATAGACGTAATAATAATTTTGTTATCGAGATTCGAGCCAGCAGCCCTAACATTACAATCTCAAAGCTACATTTTCTTGCAATAATTTCTTTACTTTAAACAGTAAATAAACGGCTAGTATTATATTGGGCAAATATAAAACGTCAACTCTTTGAAATGTTTGAATTTAGTGATTTAAAAATCTACTGCATTTGAGAATAACGGTAAACGTCCGCAGGTGGATTGCCCATTCACACAGTTGCAGGATATATTGTTTTTATTGTTTTAAGAACAAGCTTTACGCAGTTGAAAAGCATTATCAAAGTCTGTTCCATTTGTTACAAAAATTCTGGGCATGTTAATTAATACACATAACCGCACAAACGCATAAATATATCTTTCCTAGGAATTTAAATTAAAAGGCAATGAAGTTTTCTACATATTATAAATGTTAACAGAAAATCATCACCCCAAATTAAATAATTATTATTCAGTAACACGTTGGTCATAAGCACATTCACTTTCTTTAAGTAAAATACGTATCACAGGATGTAATAGTGTGTATATCTGATTTCGTGATTTACTTTACTTCCAGACAGTTGCAAACATGCTCTACAGGTCTTAAAAGACGGCGCTGGTAACATTTCAAATAAAAATTTTTAAATAAAATTCTCAGGAAAACTTATAAATTTTAGAGTGGGCCACGTTTGCCTTGATCTGACCACCATGTCATTGTCTCCCATCTATTTTCTACATAAAAAAAAAAAAAAAAATCGTTCTTGGACACAGATTGGAAACCGTTATAAATATGTTCTTCTCAGTTTCCTCTCGTCAGTAGTAAATGACGAAGAGTGCTAGCTGGCATTTACATGCATCAACATTTCCCCAACCTATATGGAACCTGCTCTTGTTATCAATGCATGCAATTTTTCACTTACTTTAAACACGAGGAAGTGAGTAATTAATTATTTGGTCTACAGCGATGACTGGCTAATAATCTGATGTAACACAAAATTTGGGTAAAAAAAAAAAGGGAGTATAGATGACAAATCTGCATGTCATACGCATAATGTAGGTTCATTTCCGAAAATTTTCATACCTCGAAAATACGATTATAACAATTTCCAACTTGTGCGTACCTCAACTGCAAAGTATTTAATTTGTTACTTGCAGTTAACAACTGCTCGGGTTAAAATCCCAGTCAAACAATGGATACGTGTGCCATTTTTGGCTTTAACATCATAAGAGCTCAATTAAACCATTGCCTAGAAATTTAGTTATATAAATAATTACTCTCCACTGCGCGTCACAATAAAATACACACATTTTTAAATTCCGAACACCAGTGATTATAAAAAGGAAATGATAAACAAGGTATTAATTACGGGGCGTAATTTAGGCTGGGTATGAAACAACAAACATTTCATTGGCGATATGTGAGAACAGAGACAGAAAGAATGGCACGAATGATATTCGAGAAGAGGATCAGAACGAGCTAGAGAAGATGAGGATGGAACATAATGTCAAATGATTGACAGGTGCAGTGCTTTAAGTTTTCGCGTCACAGACAAAAGACGTTAGTAAATATCAGGAGAGTTGCAGAACGAAGGACGGTCTAGTGCGCATAGAAAATAAGGATCAGCCAGGCGCAAGAGCACGTAATGGCAGGTGTATGAGAGAAGACGGCATAATCTGTGCTTGGCTGACTCGCCCACTCGTCCACAAGGTGAAACCACAGCACAATTACATATTATGATGACGTCTCCCTAGAGACGAGAGCTACAATTGATCCGCGGAATGCCGCAGACAGAATTCCTCTCTACACGGACACACCCTAGAGGTCAAGGACCTCGCCTCTACTAACATCCGGTTTCAAAAACGAAGGAAAACAACTGGCATGCTCCCAAATATATATTCCATGTAAAACGACATCAATGATTTTATATCATGCCGTTCGTTATAAAGCGATTATATTTTGGTATATGTATGAGTAAATTAAAAAATATGTTATGTTTAACAGGGTTTTAGACTTTTAACTACAACTTGACAGTAAGTACTAGGTTTCTAGATTTGACAACCAACAGACCACATTGAATTGCTTGATATATAATAAACTGTATATTTTTATTACTATTCCTTTTATCTCCTGTGTGGGTTGCCCACACAATTAAATACGTAATTATTCTCATCAGCTACAAATCGTTAAAAAAAAAAAAGCCTAATGGTAACGGTGGGATAATTAAAAAATTTTTATTAAAGCTGTTATTCATGCTCATTCGCAGACATGTGTTATATGACTGCGGCAATCTGACACAGAAAGTAACACGATTCCTGGCCAGACACCTAATACGGTCGAGAAACAAAATCTACTAATGACGAAAGTACAGTTGAGCTAAAGATTTTTCGAGAAGACCTACAACAATTCGTGGAAACTTTTCGTGATAAACCGACGCCTAAAATTGTTCGGGTTTTGAAGTATATACAGTAAAGAATTACTTTACCTGTTACAAACAATTTTTTCTTAACTAGTTGCCAAAGTTTTTCTTCTACCTCTACAACTTAAATCTTAATAATATTATAAATGCGAAAGTTTGTAGGGGAGAGTCACCGAAATCGTACCAGCACCTAACTCGCCCCACCGCTGGTATTCTATAAAAGCAGGACTAGTGGAGCGCTCTTACTGCGAATTCTTGAACTACTAGATGTATTGAGCAGTCCGTGAAAATAGCTAGTCAGTGTAAGCACGTGTTGGGTTTTTATTACAGTTATGTTGTTTGGGTGTTTGCTGATGTAGTTTTTCTACTCCACATGTAAGATAATAGAGCAATTCAAGGTAAGTGTTATTGGATTTCATGCAGTTATCATTGCGGTGTAAGTGATATTGAACGTAACGGCTGGTCGCTTTGTAGCGAGGCACCTGTTTTAGGTTAGAAATGACGTAAAGAGCGAAGTTGTGTGCAGTTGCCTAAATCGTACCACGGATGTGGTTCCTAATTCCTACCGGTACGAATTGGGATATCATATTATTTGAAGCTCCATATTTGCAGAAATTAATTTTTTTAGTAAACTTAAGTAACACACGTGTTAATTGTGTGTTACAGAATGGCGAAAAGGAAATATGGTGCCTGGAATGAATCAGACATGGAAAGGGCTCTGGCAGCGTACAGAAATGGCGAGATGGGGTACGACGAGTGCTGCCACCAGTACTGCATTACAAAACTAACGCTAAAGCGCCACTTGGACTGTAAAAACATCATTGCTAACGACAGTATGAAGGCGCTTGGACGGACTACTACCGTGCTACTTCAAATATAAAATCAAATTGTAGAACATATTTTTTTATCGTTTGGAGTCACGATTAACGATGTACGCAAACTGACATATCAGATAGCAGATCAGGACCACATTCCATATAACGTTAATCGAGATACTCAAATGGCAGGTAAAAAGTGGTTCTACACTTTCCGAGCTCGTCATAAAGAGTTGACATTACGTGAACCAGAAGCAACATCCATGGCTCGAATAAGAGGGTTTAATAGGGAACAGGTTGGCGTATTTTTCGACATATTAAAGAAAGTCATTGATAAAAACAAGATCGATGCGACCCGCCTATTTAATTTGGATGAAACAGGCGTTAGTACTGTTCAAAACAAATGCCAAAAGATTATAGCTAAGAAAGGGTCGTACGTTCATCCAGTATAACTTTTTAAGAGAACGAAAATGGTTAACGAATTGAATGTTGGGGCTTCACCTGGTGGTTTAGTTGAAGTGTCAGAATCTGGCAACCTAAATAGCACAATCTTTGTACAATGGATGAAACACTTTGTAGCCACTGTAAAACCAAATGTTGACAACGAAGTGATTCTACTTCTAGATGGGCACACAACACATTCCGAGAATTTGGCTGCTCTACAAATAGCGAGAGAAAATGGAGTTATAATGCTGTAGTTACATGGGCATACAACACACCGGATTCAGACGTTGGACAGAACATTTTTCAAACTCTTTAAAGGGTACTATACACATGCAGTTGAAAAATGTCTGTGGACCAATCCTGGGCTCTGTGTAACACAATATCATGTTGCCACACTAGTAGCAGAAGCATATGGGAAGGTGGGAATAATTTAAAACGCTATCAATGGATTTCGATGCACAGGAGTCTGGCCACTTGATGTCACTGTATAGAAATACTGTGACTTTGCACCAGTCGAGTACCTAAACCAAACAGATGATCCTACACCAGTCAATGAAGATGCTGATCTGTGTGCATCTTCAAGACCCACTGAAGATGCCACTAATAAGTCACCTAACTCATATGATAACAATGTCCTTTTAGATTGAAAAACCAAGTGATGCATCTGGCCCTATTGCAACATAAACTACTTCTTGCCATCTCGACGTGTCTATTGAATCACTTTCACCTATTCCTAGACCCAACAAAAGATGTAGGTTGGAAAAGGCCCGACGGACACGTGTTTTGACAAGCAGTCCATACAAAAACGATTAGGAGTTGTCGAGGGCGTTGCAAGTGGCTCAAGCAAAAGTAAAAGAGTTAAAAATTAAAATTGCGAAGGACACACCAAATGACCTACAATTATCACAGCCCAGTATTAAAAAGAGAAAGACTAACGGACCTAGGCCTACAACGAAGAAACAGTATACATCTGCAGGAAGAAACTAAGGCCTAGATCACAGTAAACACCAGTCATCCACTTCAACACAGCATGATATTCAGATCGACATAGAAGTAGGCCTAAAACGTGACAACTGGTTTTGTTCTGTATGTGAAGAAACATTTGTGCAGATATGGTTCAGTGTTTAGTGTGCGCATCCTGGGTTCATGAAAGTTGTGCCGGTGTTAAGACAGAACTGAAACATTTCGTTTGTGTAGCCTGTAAGAAATTGAATATTTCTTTCATTTACCGTACAAAATTAATCAAACTCTATTAGCATTTAAATACTGCAACAATCCTATGTGCTGCCTGGTTTGTTCTCACATTTGGTTTAATTTATAGTATTGTGGTAAGACTTAGGACAGGGGTTACGATTTAGGACATCAGTTTCTTATATCGTACCAGTTGCAGCCTGTTACGAAAAGTGTTTTATTTCTTCCCTGATGCCACATTTTGAAATGTAACCCACACAAATGTACCCATAAATAGTCATACTTTTTAATACAAATTCGTAAAACCTTGTATTTTTTTCATTTTAGACAGATAAAATTACAAATGTAAAAAGTGGTACAATATAGGCAACTCTCTCCCTTATGTTTGTTTACTACTCAGTCACGTCATAACGGCTGGACGGATTTGGATGAAATTTGGTAGAGGGGTACGTTGTATTTTGGGTTAGCACATAGGGCACGTCTTATACCGGCAAAAAAAGGAACAGTTTTTAGGGAAAATATAAAATATTCCACCAACCATTTGAGTAGGCGCTGGTTGGGGGTCTGTTTTCTTATATTCCTTAAGGAAATGTTCGTTTGTCCGGTATGAAAAGTACCCTATGTGTTAATCCAGAATATTAGAGAATAAAGAAGATCAATTAAGATAGGGCACTTGGTCATCATAATAAAGGTTTGAATTTTGCACGTGTTTGGAGTCGCGGTAACAGCTCGAATTGTAAATATAAAAAACATTATTTTAGAAAAAAAATTATAAATTGTTATATAGCTCAATGTTTACTATAAAAAAAAAACAACGACAACTTGGACTCCACAACACCAGCTTGTTAAAATTAAACATTAGTTTTACACATCCCATAATGTTGTTTTGTTTAATTTACTCTTATTCGTATAAAGATTGTAAAAACACAAAAAAATTACAGTTTACTCCGCAGTCCCACAATCAGCTGCTGCCAGTATCACGGAAGAATAAATATGTTTTTATTGGTCCTGATGACAGTGTCATACCAATAGTGGTACAGTTCTAGACAAAAAAAAATATTTATTGGCTGCAATGACTAAAACGACGTGATTGTGACTGAAACGTCTGGCTGGAGGTTTTTTGCTTGTCCGAGGCTTGGGAGCGTGACAGCGCTAAGGTAGAACTGGATACGCGCATCGGATGTCTGGTCGCTCTTACGAGGAAAGTAAGGGCTACTGAACTCACGTGCGCAGTTTCACTCTCGAAGATTCGCCTCATGTGGTATAAGCGGTGACACTTGTAATTTCGCGGTATTATATTAGAGGAAAATGTGTGCTGCAAGACATTACGCTGCCTTAAGTAGGCTGTACCAAAAGTTTGATATTTAAACATGATTGTGGAACACTCGTATTAGTGCTTTTTTCACATTTAAACATCACACACTGGAGACGGAAAAAGAAAACATAATGACAATCTTGGTGTCTGGCTATTGCCAGACACCAAGATTGTCTCAAATGCAATTTGTAAACAGAGGTAATTACAAATTATTGCATAGTTTTTTAATCACGACTATGAAAATAAAACTCTGTGTTCTGTTTGGAGGTCAGGGTGAATGACGTCCTAGAGACATGGACAAGTTGGACAATATGACGAGAGAAAAACGCCCAAGTAAATTCATGGTTAATTACAACTTCTATGAAAACTTGCTTAAGTCATACTTTCAACATATTCTTAGGCCTCATGCAAAGGAAGCTTAACCAAGCCTAGAAAATACAAAAAAGGCACAATGCTCTGCATTCTTGAGCAGTCGGTCACCAACCTACCCACATATAGAATGCTTTTATTAATAGTAATTACAAATAAAATGAAATCATTTATAAATAAAAAATAAGTGAATGTTCAATTCAATTCAAATATGATTTTATGTTAATGTACTCATAAAATGCTATCATTATATATAATATTAAGTAAACAACCAAACACGTCACACATGGGGTGATTTTTAAAAGGTTTGATTAAAAACTCGTGGAGAAAGCGCGAACATACTATATACAGGAATTGGCTGTCGAGCCCGAAGGAAGGAACAGTCCTTCGCTTGCCGCCTAGCCAGGATAATGGGAGAGCTGGAGTGATGACGGAGTGCAGTGATGAAGAAAACAAGAGTACCCCGACAAAACCCATCAGGCCATCGTCAACGCCCACCACGTGACCTGCAGGTGTAAATTCTAGCTACGACCCTCCAGGTGTTCTAACGCGTTTTGCCTATCGCTGTCGTGGAATACGGGCCTGCTAATGGATGTTAACGATAAGGTAAGCTTTTTTGAAATCTAACTTTGAAAAATGTCACTGGCCTTACCGAGTATGTTTTTTAAAGGGCGTAATGAATGGCATTTGCCCAGTGAAGCTGGCAACGAAGGGTATTTTTGAACGTTTAACTAGAAATTTGTTAGAGAAAAATTTGTGAATACTTGGAAATGATTTATTTGGCTTTCTTAAAATGCTTGTAAGTGTAAGCATTAGCAAATTCGTAAGTATTTACTTTTCTAATATGTTCACAGTTTCACTTTACTGGCGCAGAATAAAGTGATAACTCTCATGATAAGGTTTAGTTTACAGAAGGTGGAAGGATGCAGGATGTGCATACAAGTAGATCTTGAGCGGAGTTTTCAAAAATGCTCTCATTACCATGAACAAAACATAATCACTTAGATAGTGATACCCAAGTAGTTTAGCTTTAAGGATGCTGGGTAGCAAAAAAAAGTATCATTTTTATATTCCTTATACCAAACCCATTTTTTTTTTTTACTTTCTATAAATTATGTATATCACGTCTTACAAATAAAAATATATAACGACTTCTGTCTAACCACATGTCGGAACAACATTGTATTGTGCTAGCAAAATTGTTTTGAATTATAGAGAAACTTATTCAATCACTGAAATATAAAGAATTGCCTCAATAAACCGATGAGTAATTATGCAATTAAACGTTTCTGTATTTTTGTAATAAGAGAATACGTAGACATTCTTTCATTTCTTAGAACCGTAGCTTTCCCTGAATTTTCGTAAAACAATGGATATTGTTTTGATAATTTTGTAAACTATGTCTATTCCTTGTGTGCTCAAAGAACAATAAGCTGTAAATATTAAATATAATCATCCAGGAAATATTACATATTTAAAAAATTATTATATATAGTTTTTGCAAATTTAAAAGTGTTTGGTAATAAATAAAAATTTTAATAATTTTTCTTTTGTACAATTGTTTACTATGTAGCAAAATAATATACAACGGTAAAAAAGTTTGCCAAAAAATTTTTTTTTTTAAATCTAAATAAACAATTACGAGTAATTACATGTCTTGCTCGACGATATGGATTCCACTGCACTACTTCTGGGCTTTATTTGTAAAAATCTTCATATGCCCCTGGGAGAGGCAATGGGCAATCAACTCAACTGTTTGATTTTTTGTACCACAGTCACCCTGAAAAAAAAACAAAGACGGTAGTCGCAACCGAACTTCTGTACACATAATTCAATGAGTTTGTTAGTAATAAGATGGTATGCTAGTACTACACGGACATTAAAAACTTAGGTGCCATAAAAATTATTATGATCCTCTAAGCGATTTCATCTGCTGCTGTGCATATTGTTCTTACAGCTAAGCTCTCTGTCACTGATACAGAAAGTAAGCTCCTTCAATACAATCTTTTCAAGAATATGTTGATGGATCCTGCAACAGCTAAAACTGCAACTGTTTTTATTGGTTTAATTTTGTTTTACACCACGTCGACTCTGGGGTTCATAAGGTATGGAACGTATTGCAGCGGCAAGTGTAATGGGGAAATAATTGGTCATGGACTGCATCAATCGCGGCGGTGCACCATCATGCATAAACCACATGCAACGTACACCATCATAGATAATATCTTCCCTATGTTCGCGCGAGTGGTGTCTGAGGAAATCTACACAAAATTGCCCTGTCAATCTCCCAACATGTCTTATTTGACAGCTGGAAAATATTCCTCCCTATACATTGGAGTTGAATTTGTTAGGGTCGTGAATGAATAAAACGTAGTTATATTTTTTTTTTCATACCAGTGACGAGTGTTACGCAAATCGACGATATCGTCTCTGATGAATCCAACACCTTCGGTTACGGAGGACAGGAAAGAGGGGTCCCCGACGGACATCTGCTGAATAGAAGTAAGGAAGACGACTCTTGGAAGAGAATCGCCTTTGTTTAGTGCGTGTACTCGGTGGACACTATGCGGATATGTCAGTTATTGTCGCGGAACTCTCTAAATTGTTGCCTGTTCACTGGTCTCGACTGTTGCCTCCGTTTGTGCGATGACGTCAGCATTTGTTTCGCCATCCTGAAAAATCCACGCTTCGAGAGATTGACAGGTCAAACACATACGGATGTATAACTGCCAATTACTAGCCTTTTTTAATGATCTTGTATCTCGCAGAGTGCGTGTCATCACTGGGAGGTTATCTTGTCTGGAAAACGCCCAATAGGAAAAAGATCCACATTGACATTCGTTTGTTTCACTATTCCGCGACCACATACATCAAATTCACGCCCGTTGTTTCCTAATTAGAGTAATTCATTATCTCGTCCAACTCACGGTATATCACAGAACCTACTACTTGTCAGGAGTAAAAAGAATAATGAGAACTATTAGCAAACCTCATAAACTGGTCGGAGATATCTAGCAACTGAATTTTCACTCTGAAGCAAGGTCAACAAGGTGACATATTAGTGACATTATGGAATTGACCCAGCCGATTCACGGTAAATTTTACCATCAGACTGGCATCTACAAATCTCCACCAAGTTGAGTATGTGAATACGTCTTTAAATTTGCGACCATAGTGGGAGGCAATCCAGAAAATCCGATGAAAACAAAATGGAGGGATATAGTTTGGCATTGCAGCTCCGAATCTATCGTCTACATTTAAAATTAAATTACACCACTCGATTACCAAAGGATCAAATAATATGTTACGCTGAGTGAGGACTGCGAAGTATCGCCCGGGACCGGGGGGGGGGGGCCGCCTCCATTTTGAGTTAGTTTTGCAGCGTCTCATAACTTCCGCGTAGTATAACATTTGAGTAGGAGAATATGCGATACTCGTTTACGTTTCAGTCGACAGCTCTCGTCAAGATAAATTGATTGCGTGTATACAAACATTTGTGTAGTGTGGTTATGGTGAAATTGCGTGCGTTTAATGTAAAAAACTAATCAAACTTAACACAATTTCGGCCTATATGCCTACTTGTCAAAAAGCCAAGTCGAAATACAGAACTCGTGTACGGCTGGAAAGGGTATCTCAAAAGCAATCCAGTGTTACCCATAAAACCCCATTTGATCTAGTAAAGCGGTGCCGGGAACGTAAAATAAACATCAAGGCGTCCGAGTGCATCAACGTAGACGTATTCATGCAAAACAAACGGCCGTGTCCCCAACACAGCCAGACCCATTTTTTCATTACTATAGTATCTCGCGTCCACCAGCGAAATGCGTCGCACATTTCTAGAAACGATCTGTATATATTTTCTTGTGTACATATATGTTTGTGTGTAAAAGCTGTTCACGATAAAGTGACCACTTTTGAAATCAACCTTAGTTACATTTAATCACTGCTTCTGCCTGCATATATTTTAACGAGAGCACTGATGGGCATGCACTCAGTTAAGCTGTTAACAATGGATGGAAAATAGTTCCTTACCCAGAACTTTTTATTCAACGTTACGATATGGAACCACATTCCATCCATTGTTACCAGTTTAACTGGGCGCGCGTACCTCAGTGCTCTCGTTAAAATATATGCAGGCAGGAGTAGTGGTTTTTTTCTAAGGTTGATTTCAAAAGTGCTCGCTTTATCGAGTACATTCTATATATATACATTAACGTGTAGTAAATATTCTGCAAATCCTTGATGAGGGCGGGCAGGGGGGGGGGGGTGATCTCACACAGCAGTTTGTAAGAGGACACGGGCCACGAAAGGTCGAGAGCCACTGCCGATCGGCATGTAGTCGGGATGAGAGTGATTGCAGGCGCACGATATCAGCTCCGGACTGCGAGCTGCCCCCGCGGCTGAGCGCGCGATGCTCCCAGGCTGTGTTGCGAAACTGAGAGAGTGCTCTTGCCAGCGGAGGAAAGATCCAGATGACCCCGCGGAGGCGGTGAAAGTGTATACCGCCCCTGGGGTCGATCCCGACCACTCCGTCTGGAATGCGGACTGCTCGGCCGCGTCTGCCGCCGCTCATTGGCACCGCAGAACCCCCCCTACCCCTCGCCGACCATCCCAACTCCTCTTTAACGAAGTCACTCTCCTTCGACATGCACGCTCCATCTGCGTCTCATACTGGTAGAAGCTCTTCACAATAAAGTGAGCAGTTTTGAAATCAACCTTATAGGCTGTTCACGGTAAAGTGAGCACTTCTTAAGGCCCTCCGAAAAGGCATTAACCATTCATCATATATATTTTATAGAAGTCTCAGACGTTAACTTTTGAGAGTGATGAAATGTATACACTGTGTTTATTGGTCATGTTGCTATGTTAACATTAAAAAGTGGCGGAAAGGTAGACATTAATTAAAAAAGATTAATTTAGCAGGGCCCTAAAAAGTGCTCACCTTACCGTGAATAGCCTACACAGAAATGTTACAACCCCTGCCTGTATATATTTTAACGGGCGCGCTGAGTGACATGCACCCATTGAAGTTTGTAATGATAGATACAAAATATATTCATAATTCAACGTCGAATAAAAAGTGTTAGGTAACTCTTTGTGATAACTTAAATTATTAATTTCACTTTTTTTTTTATCCATCAAGGCATAAAAATGAGCAGATTTGTAAAAAAAATTCTTATTACTCCACAGTTTCACCTGACCGACGAATGAATTAAGTGATGAGCCCATAACAATGTTAGTCTTACATAAGGCGGAGGAATACACAACGTGCATATAAGTAGTTCTTAAGCAGGGCTTTCAAAAGTGCTCATTTAACCGTGAACAGCGTCTAACATACGAGCTCGCACCTCACTGGGAAGAACCGCGCTCTAAAGCTGGAGTCACAATACCCCGACGACCACGACACAACCACCCCGACATAACGAAATATGAGTAGCAGCCAATGAAAAGTGAGTGAAGAGATTTGGGCGGCTCTTTACAGTGCGGTCTTGAGAGCCGATGGGGGTGAATGAGGTGAGTATGGAGCGGCGCCGAAATGAAAGGGCGGAGGAAACGCGTGATCCCCGAAAAAACCAGCTGACCAACGGCATCGTCCGGCACAATTACCACACGTGGAAATCCGGTGAACCGGCCTCGCGTTGGTGCGAGGCAAGCAGGCTAACCGCTTAGCCACCGCGTCCCGCCAATGAAAAGCAAGGTCACTGTGACGTTAGTCCGACCAAATCGCAGCCCTCACAGCCCAAGAAAATTAGATTATATTTCTACTTTCCATCGCGTCGGGCCTCTTCGGGGCGTGCAAATAAATACCACATTAGAAAACAAAATTTCATACGAATTTACCTACTGTAGTAAGTACTAAACTAACTTACCGCAAAGTAACGTTTCAATTTGTTTCTAAATACTTTTTATCTGTCATATAAATTCAAATATTCTCAAAAGTGAATTAATCATTAATTTTATCGCGAGTTTTCGAAAGTAAATAATTTATATTATAAGGATAACTTGCCGATTTAGGATTTTCCTGCAGCCAACTAAAATAATTGCACAAATTTCGTCGGGGTATTGTGAACATTGAATAAAAGTTAATTTGGAATTCCGACGAGCTCTGACGTCATATCTGTCTGTTGTGTTGTGTTCGTCAAATTATTGGGACTACAGCTTAAACCCAAAGTAGTGACATCAGTCAGTGAAATACTACTCACTGGAAGTCAGTGAAAATGATGTTATAGGCTGGCCAGTCCGTAGAGTGAACATGCGGTAGAGTGATCACGCTAGCAGCGCAAAACCAGTCTCCGTGTCTCAGTATTGGACTGCTTTCCTGCCGATACGACTATCAATAACGACGTGGGCAAGATATTAAGTTTAGTAAACAGATGGATTGAGATGTTTATATACTTCCTACACCAATTTGTAATGCAGTTTGATTAAATTAAAATATTAAAAAAAGTAATTTATCTTATTAAAGTGATTGTCAATTGTAAATTAAGTGAGCGAGGTCTTGAGAGCCGGAGGGGATGATTGAGGTGAGTATAAGGCAGCGGCTGAGTGAAGGGGCGGGGAGGCCGGGGGATCCTCGAGAGGGCCCGCCGACCAGCGGCATCGCCTAGCACGATTCCCGCGTGAGAGGGTTCGGTGACCCGGCCGGGGATTGAACCCGGATCGCCTTGGTTGGAGGCGGGCAGGCTGACGGCTCAGTCACTTCGGCCCCTGAAGATCAAGATACAAAACGTCGTTCACGACTGTTGACCATACGACCTTTGAAAGTTGTATTAACGTGGAATATTTAATTGTTGGGTACATCGCAGAAGAAGAAAAAGCGTCTCCTGCGAATGATTCTTGAAATGGGGGTAAATGAATGACTCAAATATTATTGCGTACGTAAAACACGGTAGAGATATGCTACATGACGCCGAAAACCCATTGTATAATATAAAATCACACAGTCATCTGTAGTTGCATTTGCTGGAAAAATGAATTTCCTTAGCTAGTCAGTGAATGAAGAAAAACGTGTCACATTGTAATCAATTCATTGGGACGTCTCGAAGAGTAGGGCACCCATTCAGAAACAAACCCCATTGCCTGAACCTCATAAATTCAATATGCGGCCTATTTTGTAGGCAACATACAGACAGCTAATCCATTTCGCTTTTTTTCTTCTTAAATACGCAGAACTCAGTTTATGGTTGGGTCTACACAACCTGAGGTCATTGACTGTCTGAGCGCAGAACTGGACGCTCCGTCTATAGTACCTGTGCCTCCTTGCGACTGATCCGTAGCACTCCTGTGATTTGCTGTTATGTATGACGAGTTGACCCTACTTATTTACGTCATCAGACTGGCCTCAACGTTCTGTACTAGGTTGGAAGTCAGTCAACTGTTCGCTGATCGGGACTCTCGTATTTCGCTAAAAGATTTCGTCGCAGGCTTGACTCATGACATTCGGCAACACCAGCCACTTCGTTTTATTGTTGGTCACATTTCATTATTAGTGGACATATTCTAAATTGACTGAGAGTATTAGAACAAGCCTAATCCGATATCTAACACCTATAATTCTTGTGCAGGACAGCTAATAGATGAGTCAATACAAATAACCAATTTCGAAAGACAGCATAAGCTAAAACCTTAGGAAATACCAAAATTGTCACGAAATTAATTGGTTACAAACGTTTATGATATGTAAAATCTGCAGACATTCCGTTTTTTAGCATGAGTAAGTGAAGAATACGCCTTGAACACACCTAGACAATAATTCATCTTGAATGATAGAAACAAATTAAATCTTTATCATTATATGATTATCTCACCCCACTTTACTCGCACCAGATGTTGAAACACAACTTTAATAATTTATTTACTTTTATTATTTGAATATTTACACACATGTTAACAATAGGCATACTAACAGTGTTTTTATAGTGGGTATTGAGAATATTTGTAAAATATTCATGCCAGTAACACTAGCAGTATCTATGCAGGGTAGATAACAGTACAAAAACTGAAGTACTACCTATTCACTGTGTAAGAAATTATGGATTGTAAGTAACACCAGGGTTTTACATGAATCTAGCGTATAGTCGTGTGTGCGGCATCGCGCCAGCTACACATTGCTGCTGTGATGAAGGCATTATGTAAAGTTCTACATGAGATACATAGCTTCATCACGGTGCACTGTACTACACGCCACTTACATTACAAACATAACAGCCGAGCTAGAGGTCCACAGCAGGTGTCCACAATACGACCTCGTTAAACAGGTGAGAAAAAGTTCACATTACATCCGCTGGCATGGGGCTGCACGCCATAGGATACTACCTTACATGTTGTTCCGCATTCCCCCATCTACTGTAGCAATATTGACACGTAATTTTGACTCCATATATTCAAATACACACACGCTCATACAGTAAGGTCCATGCGAGCATTGCGACCAAGCGGTTGGCCATAATAATAAATGGCCCGTACAATTATTTTAAAGTATTCACTTCTCTTTGCAAACCCAACGTTACAATCCACCATTCTTTACACTTCTACAACTAATTCCAGCCACACGCGCTAGATACCTAGTCTAAAGACGCTTCACGATAAACTGAGAACTTTTGAAATCA
Organism: Dryococelus australis; assembly: GCA_029891345.1. NCBI lineage: Eukaryota > Metazoa > Arthropoda > Insecta > Phasmatodea > Phasmatidae > Dryococelus > Dryococelus australis. The sequence continues at coordinate 127,910,999 of CM057002.1, forward strand.
ACCTTCGAAAAAAGTTACTGGAATTGCCTATGCGTATATTGTAACGCGCCCTCTGAAGGACATGCGCCCAATGAAGTTGGTAACGATGGATGTAAAATAGTTCCATATATTAACGTCGAATAAAAAGTGTTGGGTAGCCATTTGTGATAAAATTAAATTTATTTATTTTGCTTTCTGGGTTTTTTTTTTTTCCACCGAAGTGTAAAATTGACCAGATATGTAAGTAATTTTATTTTCTAATACTTTTAAAGTTTCACTTGGTCGACGTACGAACAAGGTGGCGAATCCCTTGGCATTGTTATTTTACATAAGGTGGAAGAATACACAACAAGCGTACAAGGAGAACTTAAGCAGGGCTTTCGAAAGTGCTCATTTTACCGTGAACAGCGTATAATTAAGCAGCTCGATGAAACGTTATTCAACCATCAGCGCTTGGACACGAGCTTGCCAGAACTGCGCGAAATGTAGATTTTGGAAATCTCTATTATAGAATCTGGTCGCTTTTAGCGTGGACTGACTAGATAATATATTAAGCAGAATCCCATAGCGGAAAGTGTAGAATATTTACATAGAAGCTGGGGGCGGCACATCAAGTAACCGTTGTAGTCTACCAGGGCGCAATGTCAAACAACCGGGCTGGAACTGAAAACCAACAACCTGAAAGATTTTTGTATTAAAACGGGAGTGTTTACGTCTGGGAAGCCTTTTCACCAAATACTATTAAAACACGTGATTTGATTTTGTTCTTTTTGTAGAACGGTTAGTTTTCGTACGTGGATGTCCACTCAAATAATGTCCAACTATTTCCTATTTACAAGCCCTAGGAATTCCTAGATCAAAATGACAGTCACGCTATTTTTCTTCTGCGAACACAATGGTTTTATATCATGGAGCAAGTAAAGGCCATTAGAGTGCAGCAGCTAGTGTGGTAAAGTCAATGACTATGGTGTGGTGTACTGATAGCGGCCGCCAGTGAAGATTTTAGCCAGATACAGCATACAGATACAAACTATAAAATGAACAATTCATTGGAAATAATCCTTGTTCCTGTTAATATATATGTGTTTGTGTATGCATATACATACACTTATAAATGACCGGATTTTGTACACAGTAACATCGGCAGCAATTTATGTTATGTAGCTGTCGATGGCTTAGCAAATGCAATTTATTCGTTTCGATACATTTCAGAGTAAGGAATTAAAAAAAATACTAACAAATTCTTTTCATACTATTTCCAGTGTGCTTCAATTTAAATGCGTTGGTAAGAATTGGGATCAATTAAGAAAAAAAAGTTTTTTTTTTTTTTTTTTTTTTTTTTTTTTTTTCACGGGGCTGGCTAGCCCGCCGTAGACGGGAAGAATACATCAAGCTGGGTTTTTGGAAAGCAATTCACCTATTCCTCAGCCAACTACGTCAGACTTCACGACACGAGAAGGCCTGCACTCTAAACCTGAAACAGTGATTTCAATATGTAGAATATAAAGGTGATGAGCTTATATTTTCTTGCGAATTAGTGGAATACATAGAGGTTTTCGTGCGGTATTAGTGCTGTTTACTAGGAATCAGTACAGATCAGTGTATCATCAATAAATATGATAAACTGAATAGGTCAGTAGAATTTTACTTATTCATGTGGTGCAGATTTAACGGATCAACAGTCAAATTCGCTGATTGGGACCAATTTTGACTTCCATATTAGAGTGTAGCTCTCTCTTGGGGGATTCTGCGTGATCGTATTCTGGCAGTAGAAAGGTTTAGAGTGTGTGAATGGTTTGGGTAGCTTATAACGTCGAGGTATTGAGAGCCGATAAGGGTGAAGTCAGGTATAGAATGTTCACTATAAAATGAGCACTTTTGAAAGTCCTGCTTAAGATCTACCTGTATACACGTGCCACTTATTGCGCTTGTTAAAATATATGGAGGTAGGGAAGTGAGATTTTGCGAAAATTGATGTTAAAAGCGTTCACTTTATCGTGAGCAGCCTTTAAGTATGGAGCAAGGCCGGAATGTAAGGACGTAGGAAACAGGAGATCCCCGAGAAAACCCGACAACCAGTGGCATCGTTCGGCACGATTCCCACATGTGAAAATCCGGGAGTGAAACCACCCTGGAATAGGTCCCGATTATCCTACCATAGAGGAGGGGGGTAGTCTGACCACTACACCACCGCGGCACCCCTTATTAAGGGACGACAGGCATAGGAAGTTCGGTCACGGAAAAAGGACGAATGAATCTGGACTCACAACCATCCGTCTCGTTCGTCATTCGCCCGTACGTCTGTCGCTCATGTGATCTTTATCCAATCGCAGGGCTGCTTTTTTTTTCTATCCGTCAATCCGTCAAATATATTTCTAACTTTAACTTTCGACGGACCGACTGATGGGTCACCGCCATGTAATATCATTCCTTGAACATGGCTGTCGGAAAATAGTCACTTGTTTATTTCTCTGAATATTTTTCTTTTTTAATACATAAGGTCGTGAAGTTGTTTACGTTTTTACGTTTTATCTTTGAGTTGAACTGAACATTACTTGTAGATTTTCAGAATAAATACTAATAAATTATGTTAGGGAAAGAGAATATATTTATTACATTCATTAAAAACATTTGTCTCTGCGTGAGAAAGTTTGTGTTGTTGGTTGGTGACACTGAAAATTTTCTGGCCCGACGGAAGGCTGACTAACGAACGGGAGACTGACGGAAGCGACGGATGGTTGTGAGCCAAGCATCAGGATAAGAGAAGCAGAAGGCTGGAGGGATTCTTGAAGGAAGTCACGTGGGAGACATTCTTCTCCGCGATCCGCGGCTGAGAGCGAACCCAGGGGGACTTCGCCGTCGACCTGAGCAGAGGCCAAGGGGCGTAGTCTCGGGGCAGAGGCCTGCCATTTTGGCAGGGAGCGCCCATGCCCCCCCCCCCCCCATTCCCACACCAAGGGCAATCCGAGAGATCACCGTGTTGGGTTGGAAGGTCAATCGACGCCCCCGGGGGATCGTAGGATACCACGATGAAACCTCTCCCTTTCAATCGCGGCCTAGTGTACGCGCACGTATTCCGCGACAACACAGTATACTTAAGGGCCTTATCCATAGTCGTTTTTAGTCCAGACTAAGGAAAGATCAACCTCCGACCAAAGTTTTTCGTATTCAGAGAGCATTTTTATTGCTAGTCCGATGAACATCTTCCTTCAGTACGGCCTAACTTTCAGTCAGGACTGAGGGCACGATTAACAAAGTATCAAGGTCAAAAACAAACATGTCGAACATAAAATACGACAGTTTCGTTAATATTACATGCCAGTGAAGATAGATAAAGTTTCATGAATCATAAAAATTACGTTTAAGGCCGATTCTGTCAATCTGTATGCAAAAGTATGCTTACCTAACGAATGAAATGTTCCGTGAATATTAATTCAAAGGAAATATACCTTATAAGCTTAATAATACATACGTTTTCAGCTACAGCAATGCCTTTCAAAAATTTTTGTGCCAGTCAAATGTCTTCTCTGAAAACAGATTTTTAGGAGATGTGATATTAATACACCAAAAGAGAATTTTTAAATAAAAATCTAATGTAAGTTATTTATCTATATAAAAGTATACATTTATACATAAAATGTATTGGTAGCTCACATAGCTCAGGGGTAGGATGGCCGACTTGTAGCCGGAGGGACATGGGTTCGCGCCCGGGCGCTTCCCGACGCGGCAGATCTTCAGTTCGCTTGTCGCACTGGGAACCTGTCAGCAGTACGGGCTCACTAGAGCTTCGTCAATATCAAATGTCACGACAATGTCAAATGAAGGAGAGGGGGGGGAGGAAGTATCATCATGGTCTGATGAGTAAAAGAATGCGAGTTCAAATCTCTTTTGAGAGATAGAATTTTAATCAGTTTATAATGTATTTCAGTAAAGTATTTAACATTACAATACACATTTATCATCATTGTAAAGACAGTATTGACGTAATAAAATGAAACCAGCCCATGTTACCAGTGCATGGGATGTGCTATGGAAACTTAACAAATCAATATGGAATAAAAATATATTAGTATATTAATTTTATCGTTCTCCATTGTGCAGTATTGCCATTTATTACACAGTCATAAAACAATGGTAAAACGAATAAAGTGACGTTAACGTAATGAATAATATGATTTGTTTATACGAGCAGGCAAAAATAACACAACACATTAACGAGAGCATCACTTTTGAAAGGAAATAATAAAAACTGAATATTGGGCCAAGATATTTTTACACACATTTTCTATTTTAAAGTTGCTGTGTAAAATATATTAATTTTTACTAAACATATACTCTTACTTTCAATTCATTACACAGCATAATAGATTATATTCTTTTTCTTGTTATGTATATTAAGATTATTGTAAATTACTATTAAATTTGAAAAGAAAAAAAAAACTTTTTTGTAAATAACTTATATTATATTTAGCGCCACCTAGAGACGAAAGTCTGCAATGCGCCTGCACAGTAAACTAGACAACAGTGTATGTCGAATATCCTTCGACTAAAGTTAATCCTACTCTGGTCGGGGTTTATGAGTAAGATATAGTTAGTCCACCCTTAGTCCGGACTAAAGTTAATCCTACTCTGGTCGAGGTTTATGAGTACGATATAGTTAGTCCACCCTTAGTCCGGACTAACCTCAGACCAACTCCGAGGAAGATCATCTCTGATTATCCTTGGACGAAGCTCTGGCAATGAATAAGGTCCTAAGAGTACATATATTAAACGGACGCATGTGCCGCGAACGTAAAGCTGACTCCACACTGCAGTGATGCGATCGTCTGTGACGAGCTATCCTTACTGTTTCACAATTGAGCGATGGTCTGTCGACGACGGACGCTGTTCTAGACGGTGCTGCTGTCAATTTTAAGACTGGAAATCATGCGAAAATTCGGCAGTGACCCAGGCGGGGATTGAACCGTTTCGCCTTGGTGGAATGCAAGCAGGCTAACCGCTCTGCAATTACTGCCGCTTCATAACATCGTATTACATTATATATAAGTTATTTGTATTTTAAGACTTGTCCATTAATAGTAGAGCAGGTAGAGAACAACTGCAAGCAGAACGTGGATAATGTAAGAGCCAGTGTTTATTTACTTTCAGCAAGTGACATAACTCGTTCGTCCAGTCACTATAGACTTCTTACTCTTGAAAATGTTCTAACTGTGGTTCATAAGCGTGTTATCTAAATCAGCATCCTAACGTTCAGACACAGATATTGTTTAACTATCTATACTGAAAATTCAACTACTAATTGTTAATGAGAGGCCAGCGCAAATTAAAACTTTCACAATTACAAAAACGGGAATATTTGACGTCCTTGCAATGGCATATAAAATTGGTAACAAATTTTGCAGTTTTAGATGTAAATAAAATTCGTATAAGATACTTTTATATATAACCAATCACCGAGGTTATTATGAAGAAGGATTACTCTGACTAAACTATTTTCTCACAGTAGTTCTTTAATTTGGTACGTAATGACGGTTTCTTTGGCCAGGTTCTTGAAGCGGCTTCGGATAATCAGTGTAAGTCATGGGCGATTTTACACTATTAAGATGTCAGTTTAGATTAATTTGGTCTATAAACCACATCCCCTCTCCCTCCTAATTAACCTTGCGCCATAAAGGGGAAGCATTAATTCGCCAAACGAAGGAAAAAAAAATGTTTGACTAGGTACTTACAATAATTAGTATACAACGTGGCATGTATTTTTTAAAGGCTGAAACTAGTTTTCATTTGACTATATACGCAACTCAATAATGAGAGTGTGGCACGTATATGTACATAACAGCGAATGACCTTGCAAATGAGGAAAAAACTGTTAGTCACTGAGGATTCCAGTTAAAAGTATATTAAGTCGGACAGCAGATATACTCGGGGCGTACACACTCAGGAAGCATGAATCGTTGACGTTTCTCCTATGTGTACGTTTCTTAAAGGAAGAGTTTACTACGGAATTTATTTCCCAATATTGTATACTAGCGTTTCTGTAGGCTGCTCGCGGTAAACAAGAATTTTTTTAAAGCTCTTCTTAAGATACACTTCTATCTTGTATGCAGATTGTGTCATTTCACTTCATGTAAAATATTATTGCCATAGGCTTTAACACGTTAACCATGCGTCGGTCAAATGAAAGTGTGAAATTATTATAGGAGTAATTATTTTAAAACGTTGCTGATGCTTACACTTGTGTGCATTAAAAAAGCAGAAAGCAAAAGAAATTATTTCGCTTTTCACAAATGTTCACCTAATGTATTCAATTCGACGCTATGCCATGGGACTATTTTATTTCCATCCTTATCAACTTTAATGGTGTCACGGAAGTCAGCGTGCCCGTTAAAATAAACGTATGTTGGGCAAATAAATTGTTCAAAGGTCGATTTCGTCAGGAGCCTTTCTGTTAGCAGCTCGATGTGTGTGTCAAATTTCCAATGCTGAGTTCAGTCGTCGCTTCTTCTCTTTATTACAGAGCGCAGTAGGTTCCCTAACCCCCCCCCCCCCTTCTCACTCACACACCTTACAATCACAACTGAAGCATTCGTGTGATTGTCGTAGAAAGAGGAAGATCGACGGCTGACGTAAACTGATTGGCTGGCCGCGCAATGAAGTCACGAGCACGCGCAACAGGTCACAGTGTTCTCTAGCGCCGTGTCACGAAGCTGACTACAAAAATACGCGGAGGAATTCTACAACACTCGTTTTCTATTATAATGGGAATCAGAAGGTTCCCCTCTGGTCCGATGGAGCCTGAACTTGGGCGGGCCTAGATATTGCGGTAGCGTGACAAGTCACTTTCTCGAGATTGTGGTTTTCGACCCACATCAGTTCAACCAAACCATTATAACAAATACATGGGGTTTTATGCTATCCGAACTTCGTTTTCCATACCTGCTACCACAGAAGGAAATTTGTTTCATATTACGTCTCCACACTGTACTATATCACCTTATTTGCGTCTGTAAGATGTCTGGCTACGCGGTTTCGTGTCTATCTCGCATTCGGGATGTCTACGTCTCGATCCTTTCCGATTGCACTTGGAGAACTTCTTTACAAATCGATTATCATCCCAGATACTATCAAACATTAGGCGTGGTTTCATTTTGTGTACTTCAAATATTCAGCCATAATTTAGTAGATAACTAAAAATTTCCGCCTATCATTTTTAAGTAGCATTTATAAATTCCCCACTTACTTAATTATGGTCTAAAAATGCTTCCCTCATTTAAGTAATGTCTAAAAATTCGTCCCTTATTCATGTAATGAGTAAACTCCGTCACTCATTTTCCTAATGACCTGACTAGTTTCTTTGTGTAAGAGGACACAGACAAAAATGTTGTTTCTATTATAGGCCTACATATTACCATTTTCTTATTGACGTGCATTTAAACAGATTTTAAAGCGAATAAGGCGCACTTCTAATGTGTAAACGGTCCTGCATTCGAATCTCACTTGAGGAATTATTTTTTTTTAAGGATGAGCAAGATAGTCTCAAGGCGTAAAACTTAACGCCTTTCCAGACACCAGTCGAGGACAGTGTTTATAAAAGCAGTGCTCGTTGGCAGGCTTTTCCACCTCAGCGAGCTGGGTTCACTCACCAACCAATCCCAACGCGACATTCGCAGAGAGAAATGCGTAGTCGTGTTTCCGTTTCCCCAACGCCTGCATTCTGTCGCTTGTTCATTAAGGCGAACCCTTTCACCTGCTCTCAAATTAGCTTTTTACCGTGTTCAACACGTCCGTTTTCACACCAAACTATATGCTGTTCACAGTACACTAAGCGCTTTTGAAAGCCCTCCTTCAGATATACTTGAACGCATATTATATATTATCCCGCCAAGTGCCTACGTAATATCAACCTTGCCATACGCCTGATGGCTTTATTCGCGCGGTGGTAAGATATAGAAAGGATATTATTTAAAAAGTAAATAGATTTCCAGTTGGCTCATTCCTACACTTGCATGCATAAAAAAAAGACAGCAATCAAATGAAATAATTTCCGTATTCACATGTCTTCATCTAACAATTTAAATTAAATGTTACGTACAACATGAAACTACTTTTACTCCTTCGTTACCAACTTTACCGTGCGAATTTCTCTTTGTGTGTCCTTTAAAATGTATGTAGGTATGGGAAGTAACAGTATCCAAATTGTGATTTCAAAAGATCTCACTTTATCGTTAACAGTCTATACTCAACGTACCACATACTACTATACAGGTTGATACAAAATTGCAAGTCGATAATTCGGGGAAACATTCCTCATATTTGAAGTATGAAAAAATGTTATAAGAAAATAGGTCCGCAAATGCTTTGTTTCTTCACTACAGCCAGTATTACATAACGTACAGTGTATGGCCCGCGGGCTGGATCATGTTACTGTGGAATGCCATCGCTGCATTCGTTTGCATGATACACGACACCTCACAATACGACACTACACTTACAACAGTAGGAACTGCACAGGAATTAGTTACACATGTGTGAAAGATTATCGTCGTCACAAAAGGAAATGTTCAAAATGCCCTCCATCAGCATGATCACATGCATCAACCCGCCATTTCGTGGACACCCGGAGGCGTTGATGAATCCCTGGGAAATTCCTGATTGTTTCGCGACCCGCCGCAATACGATTACAGAGGGTGCCCACATCGTCCACTGGAATTGCACACACAAGACCCTTTAAACGTCCCCATAAATAAAAGTCTAGTGGATTCCAATCAGGGCTCCTTAGGGGCTGGTATACGGCTGCCAATTACAGCCGCGATGGCATTCCACAGCAACATTATCCAGCTCGCGGGACATATACTGTACGTTATGTATTACGAGCTGTAGCGACGAAACGAAGAGTTGGCGGGCCTATGTACATATGATATTTTTTCATCCTTCATATGTGAGGAATGTTACCCCGAAGTATTGACATGCATTTTTGCAACTTTCTGTAGTTACTTCCCAAGCAACAAACAACAAGCAGATAACAGTTGGGCAAATGTTGGCACAGGTGGTGCATTTCACCCACATGACTGTAAGTGTTTTCTTACGTGGTACACAATAAGACCTCGTGAACAATAGTGACTGTATTTGCCTGGGAAGTATTTTTGAGGTGGGCCATTAAACACAAAATGGTTGAAATAATGATGTTTATGGCCCACAAGCAAACATCAGTGAATCACCCACTCGCATCTTAGAACACGTGGAAAACATGTGGCTGATGTATGCCAAAGAGAATTAAAATAAGATCATTTTTCCATATAAAACCCTCATGTGGTAGACAGGTTCAATTCTGATATTTGGGCATCATCATGTGTCCAAATATGGGCCACTTATCACAAAATTACTGATAGAATTTCATATTTGGCCTACAAGCAAACATCAGTGAAACACCCACAGGCACCTTAGAGTATGTAGAGAATGTGTGGGTGATGTTTGCCAAAGAGTACATAATATAATATCATCTTTGTACATAAAGCCCTTACGTAGTAGAACAATTAATTTTTGATATTTGAGCATCATCATGTGAGCCCCAAGTAGCAAACAACAAGCATTTATCAGTTGGCTAACTGTCGCCAGTGGTGACAACGTTCGCATTTAAGACTGTCAGCATTTTTTAAATGGTTTATAATCAGGTCATGTAAGCAAATGTGAGAACACCTATTTTACAAATACTCGTAATGTGGGCCAATGCTCTCACGACGATTGTTAGATTTCAACTGCTCCTCAATGTTGGGAAAATATTAGCAGCATGTTTATGGGCAATTTACAGCATGCCAACAGTTGTTCACTTCTGGGGACATAATAGCATTATACTTACCGCCTCTTGTGGTATGCTAACTGTTCCTTATTACCGAGGAAACATGATCAGCAAGCTTATGTTCATTTATGGCATACCGACTATATGTTGTTTATGCAGTAGTAAATAAAATATGCGTATTCAATTGATTATTTTATTTCATGGAAGTAAAATTATCACGTGGCATTGCTAGTAATAGTAAAAAATTGTTTTTAGACCAGAAACCTTCAAAGTATAACACGCAAAAAAAATTGCATTTTAATTTCTACCTGAAAGTAGTCCGAAACTAAAATACTAGTATATTAAACAAAATACGCAAATCCCAGTATTGACTCGTGGTACTAACATTGTCTAAATAGCAAAGCTAATAATCCAATATTTATGTGAGTAAGTATCCAGAATTTCTTAAGGGGTCGTAGTAGAGTAGTTGATAGCATAACTGACTGTAGATGAAAGGTTTGTGAATTCGATTCCAGGTTCCTCAGAAGAATTTATTAATTGTGAAACGAAGCATATATGAATATAGTAAATAAATCAATTTTATTTGGGTTAGACACAATCATTTTTTGGTTTTGAAAATGAATGGCAAACTGTGTCTCTGGGCCACATGTGGCTTACCAACAGTTGGCTAGCGACATGTGGTTTACTTACGGCAAGCCAGAAGCAGAAAGTCGGAAGTGGCCCGCTTGTGGTTGACTTTGAGCAACTCTTGGTTTGCCAGACATCAGCCGACAGTACATCCAGAAGCGGCCCGATTGTGGTTGACTTATGAGCAACTCTTGGTTTGCCAGACATCAGCCGACAGTACATCCAGAAGTGGCCCGCTTGTGGTTGACTTATGAGCAACTCTTGTTTTCCCAGACATCAGCCAACAGTTCATCAAGAAGTGGCCCGCTTGTGGTTGACTTATGGGTAACTCTGGTTTTGCCAGATATCAGCTGAATGTTCATTAAGAAGTGGCCCGCTTGTGGTTGACTTATGAGCAACTTTTGGTTTCCCAGGCATCAGCCGACAGTACATCCAGAAGTGGTCCGCTTTTGGTTAACTTACGGGGAACTCTTGTTTTGCCAGACATCTGCTGACAGTTAAATATCCGTATGTGGCCCACGGGTAAACACATCCTACCACAGTCATCATTCATCATGTATGCCACATGCATCTGCGGGTGCATTCCGCTTGTTCACAATCAGATCTGCACATGTGGGCCAACTATATTTTGCTACGTGGGTTATAACTACGAGTGAGTGTTAGGATATGAGCTTATAAGTGCCGGTTCGGGTAAAACGACGCGGAGAGGGTATAACAAGGTATTTCAAAAGTGTGATAGAATGGGAGTTCCATGAAAAAAAAAAAAAAAAATCTACAGGCAAACAGCAAATTCAGCTATGTTTACCACAAGCGAAAACGCATGATAACTCAGCCAGTGATCGATTTTTAACTACGAAGGAAATCATACCTCAGATAATTAAGGACAGATAATTTCAAGACAATGTCTCAGTTATACACACTAAATTCTAAAGTATATTCCAGATTTCTTCACACTTTTCGAATCTAACTTTAGAAAAATCACTTAATGTATGAGGTGTTTATTTATTCTAAATATACTGTGTTTCACAAGCGTTTTACACTTCTGTTAATATCAAAATATCTCATTTAGTGTTAAATCTAACTTTTAATTATATTTCATCTATAAATTAAAATATTTGATTTATAACTATTATGAATAAAAAAGGAAAGAAAGTAGGTGTGTTGGTATTGCCTAGTAAGAAATAGTTATCTCACAAAATATTATTGAACTGAGTGCCCACGATTGCAGTGCGTTGTCCTTTGGTGTGATTTTTTTTTTTCGGAAATTGTTTGCATGAGGCGGATGGATATCTTGAAAGTAGAACTTTGGCAGGGTTTCAGAAGATTTGTTAGAGAACCATGAATGGTTCGTAGTTTTCCAATACGCATAGAGAGTGACTATTCACTTTGTTATCTCTAAAAATATGCCCTTACTACTGGTATACGCTACATATCGCGCATGGCGCAATTTGGCTCCCGAGTCTATGACATCCTAACAACCACGCCTGATTTTGAGAGGAGCACAATCCGCACGAAATTTGCCCGACAGTAAAGTGTTGACAAAATTCAACGAGTGCAGGCTCGTTCAGCTATAGGCTGTTCACAGTAAACAAAGGTCCTGCGCATTGCGTAACCATTCGCCATGTATAGAATAAAGGTTTCGATTACTTTGATTATTTCTTTCATGTGTCAGCCAAATTAAACGGTAAATTTATTGAAAAAAAAATTTGCATTTTACAAATATGCCAATTATTACGTTCATATGCATTACAAAAATAAATAAAGTGAAATAAATAGTTTCGGTATTCACAAGTGTTAAGCTAGTAATTATATTTCTATGTGAACTGCTCCCCCCCCCCACCCCCCTTCTTTTAAACTTTCCCGGGCGTATGCCAGGCAACGTGCGTGTTAAAATACATGCTGGTAAGGGGACACAGACATCTTTCTCAGTCGGACAGTGAACGGCGTATAACACAACAGTTATACAGACACAAGCTCCAAGGCTGGTACAGCTGTGAGTTTTGAAGGCAATGTTACACGGTACCAGATTTCGTAAAAGCTTGTGCAAGGTTTGCCATATCCGCCGTTATACCGGGCCTGTACGGCACCCTTCATGGCATTTTTCGCCTGGCGCTGCCAGATTTCATCACAGGTTTGGTCATTGAACCTGTCCCATTTTCCGTGGCAGGTTCCTTGCCGGCTCTCGTACCTGGCCAATCACATTGCAGTTTCAGAGTAGGGCGCTCCCCGTGGCTACTACTTGAAACGAGTTAATACAGAAACTGAAAATGACGCCTCCATCATGAATTTACATCCGTGAGGTTGAAACTATGTCAAACAGATTTAAAATACGACAACGACGAATAATATTGGCAATGACAACTTTCAATTACTATTTAAAACCGCTCGAAATACTTAAAACATTACCTTCTGCATGAAAAACTTAATTTAAAAATTATTGTATAGACCGTATATAAAATAAATGTTCCATGCGTAAACTGGCGGTACAGTGGTGAAGTTGCGGCGCCAGCTAGTTAAATGTAACTTTTGGGCATGACTTCGAAACTCCGTCAGACCTAATTTTTTTTTACCATCAAATTTTACATGAAGATAATATCCAGCTACATATAGGAAAACTATATTTTGTAACCAATTAGTAATTTACGTCAGAATTAAAAATAACACACTCATACTCTAGTAACTGCACGTCATTTTCAAGAAAATGACTGAAACTATACTAGTGAGCAAATCATTGAAGTAAAACGCGAATAGTAATATAGCAATATTTGGATGTGCTAGCTAGTATTATTATAGGCCTACGCATGTTACTAACTGGTAGCAGTTCTACTAATGGGGTTCATATTTACTACAAACCACACACTGCGCACCCACCGAGGGTGCCAAATGCTAGTACACGAACTGCTGTCGTGTAATATGAATCTTCCATAGCGGCTCATATAGCGGCTGGCATACCGGCTCCTACACCAGGGCTTATAGAAGCTTGTACAAGTACGGCAGCAGGTATCGTGTAGTATCCGCTCGAGTGTCATTCCATATCCTCACCAGGGAACGCGGTGGCTGAGCGGTTAGTCTGCTCGACTCCCACCGAGGTGATTCGGGTTCAAACCTGGCCGGGTAACTCCGGATTTCCGCGTGTGGGAATTATGCCGGACGATGCCGTTGGTCGGTGGTTTTTTTTCTCGGGGATCTCCAGCTTCCCCCGCTCTTTCATCCCGGTGCTGCTTCACATTCACCTCAATCATACTCACCAGCTCTCAAGACCTCGCTATTAAGAGCCGACCAGATATATTAACTTCATTCACCATGCCATGGAAAATATTAGTAATAGAAAGATATCTAAATTTTAACTAATCCCAAGTAAAAAGTTTAAAAAAATTTGATGAAAGTACTCATAAATTTACAATTTTAGATGGCAGCACCCTGCACATACAGTCTTTAGTCATTCAGTGAATAGGGCGACTTTTATATTATTATTATTACTTATTATTTCATACTGATTTTAAAGGAAATGCCATGTATAAAACCCTAGAACATAATTTTCAGGAAATTTAATCGGATAATATAAAGTTATGCTATCCTAATCACTGTAAAACTAAGAGAAATCGTTACACTGAATTTTTATGTAAACCATTTCCGTTCTCGAAGCCCTCATTTTGTATGCTGCACGATGACCACACTTGACGCCAGTTGACTGCCTTGCGCCTAAAGACACCACATCACTTTCAGCGGGCAGCGTTGACCTTTCATCTCCGTCGAGTCTCTGCTTCTCACTAAAACTGGCCAGGAGTGAAATCCCTAATGTAATTCCTATCGCTGCCATAGAGATGTGGAGCCAATACGTAAAGTATGGCGTCAAGGTTCCGCCTGGCATGTTTGCATGCAAGTTAAATGTCTGTTAATACGTTCTAAAGACGAAATACTCAAATTTATCTCCAAACGAGTGGAACGTCTGCTACCGGATGTTCTGAGAACAACTGATTATCCTACAGTAACTGAACTCAAACTGTTCACCAGAAATTTACGCTTATTTTCCATTGTATTTCATGGATTTACTTGCCAATCCGTTGGAACTCAGCACCCGGAATCTAACTGACATAAATTGCTAATTCCGTTTTAAACAGAGATACATTCTCTGAATAGTTTTGTGTTGGTGGTCTATTAAGCGAATTTATATTTTCCCTTCATTCCGAAACTACAACACCTTCGACATTCTATATTTTATCACCCGTATTCACAAACCTCGTAAGCAGACTTTATCACTCGCCAATCTATTTATCTGATCGCGGAAAAGGATTTGCGCAGTAAAAATATGAAGCTAGCGATATTGTCATTGCGTAAAGGCAAAGCAATTTTAAATTCTGAGGAAATAATGCATACCAAAAGCTAAATTTATTCGTAGATTGTCCAAAACAAAACCATGTCTATTTACCATTTAGCTTTATATTGCTTAGAATCCTTGCATAGGAGTTATGACAGGTAATTTTTTTCACGTATTGCACTGCAAAAGATAGGTTAGTTTGTTATAACAAAAAAGGTAGAGATAAGTACTAGGGCACCATAAAAATGTCTAGTATTATCGCAATGCTGACGTAAGCCTGACCATATGTAGTACTTACTTTCCTTTACGGAAAGTCGGTAACCTTCCTACGAGCCGTAATCTCAAGGAAGGGAGAGAAGGTGTAATGCGTGGGAGATACACCATTCCCAAATTAGGAACCTATGTCTACCATTCTAAAATTTGCGTCTAGAACAGCGACACGGAATAAATAACAACCTGATTTACGCGAGAGGAGATAACTAAGATAATTAAGGGGCTATTCTTGCAGCACTTGCCCCCGGAAAAGCTGTAACAAGCTAACGCCATTGTAGCCTGCGCGATTTGTTTTCATGATACGTAGTATTTTCGTCTGATAAAATTCCTAACATGAAAAGTGGTCGTGGCAGATGGAAGAGGGAGGGGAGGGAAAAATTCGGCACCGATTTCAAAGCCGTTGGCCAGCAGGTTTTCTCGCACTACTCTCTTTTCTCCGTTATATAATGCTTTTATGGCCAATTTTACAGTAATATATTTTATATGCGAGAATTATTGCAGGTTTGTTCAAATATCCTTGTATGATTCTTACGCATCTTTAAAAGGCAGTAACCTATTTTCCGTACAAATTTTGTTTACAAGGATAATGATATGTTCATAAAGGCTATTCACGATAAAGTGAGCAATTTGAAATCAACCTTAGAAAAAGTCACTGCTCCTGTCTGCATATATTTTAACGGGCGCACTGAGCGACATGCGCCCAGTAAAGTTGGTAACGATGGGTGGAAAGTAGTTCCATATCTTAACGTCGAATAAAAAGTGTTAGGCAACCATTTGTGATATCTTACATTAATTCTTCCGCTTTCTGTTTTTTAATGCATCTAAGTGTAAAAATGAACATATTAGTTTTTAATCATTTCACTGTTTCACTTGACCGACACATGAATAAAGTGATGAGGCCCATGATAATGTTAATTTTACTTAAGGTGGAAGAATACACAACGTGCGTACAAGTAGATCTTAAGAAGGGCTTCCAAAAGTGCTCACATTGCTGTGAACAGCCTACATCAGCGTTACTCGAACTACTTTGGCGTAGTCCTCGAAATGTTGATACAGAAGTTACCAAAAATGTCCTGTGGTGACATTGAAATTATTAGCTGCGACTACAGAACAATGTCTTATCCATTACGTCTTATTTGTTACAGTCAGTGACCTTGTCAAGAAGAGAGGTACATAAAATGAGATGGTAATTGATGAAGAGAGTAGGGGTGGATTAAAAGCAGGAGAAGAAATGGCATTCTACCCCGTGGGACCGTGCGGAACACAGACAGCTTATATATCCTTGTCTGCAGAATCCTCAGCACACATGAACGCAGGATTTTATATGTACACTCTGAAAAAAAATCCATTCAAAGTTTCCTGTAAGGCAAAGAAAATCATTTCTTTGAAACTGTTTTGCCTACAGTCACGATATATTGCTTTGATTCAAAGAGAAGGTTATAGAAACATGTGTTTGCGGTTAATATGTGTTTCCTTTATACGTTTTCGTTTTATGGCAATACCCCTTCTTTTCTAGTCATCAATAGCTATTCTTTCAGCTATTCTTCGCACCTACGATAACGGTTTAGAAATATAGAAGGTTATTATACGGTAGATTGAAGTTTTGAGTTTGAAACTTTTTCCCCAACGCAGACATTCATAAATCAGTGTACACTACAGTTGCCAAATTGCAACCGAGCTAATGTACAATGCTTCTGCAGACTTTTAATGCCATTATGGAGTATAGTGACTCTCCAAATCACAAACCTCAGTATTCCCCAAGAGGTGACATATTCTGGCCCATGTTACTTCCTGACATAACCAACCTTTCAATATTCATGTAAAGAAGAGGAGGCATAGCGAGCCGTATGATGAAGGGCGTTTAGGCTAATAACACAGGATGAGCAGATTAGAGTTTCGAAAACTTTATAGTATTACTGTTTTAGTGGATGTAATTTTGGAATATTTGCTACTTCCTTCTTATTTACAAATCACAGATGTTTTTTTTTAAAGCGCAGATATTCTTTACAGTGTAACTGACATTACCACAAATAATTCTGCTAATTTAATGTATCATATAGAGATTAAACAGAATAGTGTTCGTGGCAAGCCATCCTATCTCCAGTAGTTTCTTTTGTAAATAAAATTCCTCCATTGACAGACGCAATAAAATACTCACTAGTGTTCGAAGTATTAGAGTTTCGCACTTTGTCAAGATGGATTTATTGTATCCATGTTAATCGGTGACCTGTGTGGAGAGATGATCGTATTTCATATGAAGTTTTCATATAGCTGTATAGTGTACACAGCTGTACGCTGCTTCCGCCTATGTGACTGGATGATCGTGAATTTCCTTGCCCTGGGCGAAGGCGAGAGAGCAGTAACATTTTAGCATTCTATTGTGCGAATTCCGTCAGGTAAAAAAATATAGAGAATAGTTAACGTGTATGATAAAATACTGGAAAATTGGAAGTTCAGTGTAAGTCAGCGAATAATTTTCCTTAATCTGGTGTCTGTCACATCGTTCCCTCCAATGTGACACCAGGAAAATACGATGCAATTATGGTGTTTTTTAAAATACTTCGAAAAGTAACAAATAAAGTCTAAATAAATTGCATACATTAACATTTTTGTTTAAATAGTCTATACAGAATTATGCGGAAGGTGTGTAGGAACATCTGCTGTGAGATTTAACGTCTTTCGTACTTGGTCTATAGATACGAAATTCGCAGAAAAACACTAAAAACCTTTTCACACGCATACATAAATTTTTGTGTGCAAGTGCGAATAAAGGTCAAATACCAAATAAAAAGCATGCCCAATACGCCTTTAAGACACTATAAATTACTGTAAACGAACTTTCCGTGATGTTTCTCCATTTATTCGCGAATACTTCCTAAGGAAATAAACTGAGAAGGGAATTCAGATGATCAGAAACGTCTTAAAAATATTTTATCTCTAGCAGTATGTTTTAAAAGCCGAAAATACCCTTCAATTGCCTAATCAACTTCGCTCTAAATTATTAAAATTTATGAGATTTACAATGATAAAATGTAGAAACATTTCGTGTGTATTTGTGCAAGTCAAAAGTTATCACTATGTTTGGTTGTATTCCAAGTTGTTTTAATCTTTCTATAGTCCTTTCACTGTTATATCAAACTTGTCTGGAGAACTGTTTAAACTATACTTCCAGGGCATTCCTCGACCTCAGGGAAAGAAAGCTTGAATAATTCTAGAAAGTTACGCCGAAGCGAAGGCATTCGTACGCACGTAGTTAAAAATATTTTTCGTAAGAACAATTTCTTACTACTTATTGGTATTAACTACATGTTAAATATTATAATTTTTACATTAAATTGCACATTAAAGGTTAAAGCACATAAGATACTTTAACGCTAACGCAAGTATAAAACTCTCGTGATAGGTGGCATATATATAAATCAAGCAAACATATCTAACGTGGGTGATTTTTCAAAAATTCGATTCAAAACGTGCGGAGATAACGGGAATAGACTTAGCAGACAATGAGATCACCATACGCCTTAAATGTGAAAATATTTCTTCCAGCAGAAGGATGTAAGATAGTTATATACTTTAAGCATTCCACATCTCAATTGCAGTCGAGATATCACTATAAATATTTCCATAAGCTGACTGCTCAAGTGTAGGTGCTTGACTTCAATTTTCAGAGCGACGTTGCTGGTTTAGAATCACGAATAAAAATACAGGAACTGCGTTTCGTTTTAAGGCACAGTTTTAAGTCTGTATTTTCTAGTATTTACACCGAGAAGACATTAAAAATCAATCATTGGGCCCAGAGAAGAATTTTAAAATATTTAAGAAGGTACCATATTGATATAAATGTTTATGCCTATTACACGGGGAACAAAATTAAATTCTTAATTTGTTTAGTTACTTAGAATACCATTTTTTTTTTAACCCGCCCTTTTAATTAGTAATTCTTGTGTGAAGGAAGGGATAGACTTTGGGTCGAAAGTAAACAAATTTACATGTAAAATAAGACACTTGCCTGTGGCATCTACGGCTTATCCTGGATAAGATATCGTGAAACCTTATATCTTATAAAAAAAAAAGCTCCACAAATTTTATTTAAACACTTTTTTTTTTTTTTTTTTTTTTTTCATTATGTATTTTAGGTTTTTGTGAAATATGAGCTGGAAATTGCTTTCCCACAACGGCATTAAATTCCCCGACCTGGTGATAATTGTTTTTTTTCTATTTCTTCTTTCGCGTGATGCTTTTAAAAATATGTTTGATTTACGTATTTAGTGTACAGAATAATTCAAAATTAAGTGACGAAACTCGTGGTGGAGGATACAGAAAGAAAATAATATTTTATTCGTAAGCCTACGAACGAAAATATGTGCGTTTGCTGCCCGGGTGCGTCAAATACGCTTTGCATGGAGGGGCCGTGGTGGCTGAGCGGTTAACACCTGCCCGTCTCTCAACTAGGTGAACCGGGTTCACTCCCCGGCCGTTCACTCCCTGAATTTCGCAAGTGGGAAGAATGCCGGACGCTGCCGCTGGTCAGAGGTTTATTTCGGGGATCACCCGCTTCCCCCCCCCCCGCCTTTTCATTCCGGCGCTCCTTCATATTCACCACATTTCACCCTCATAGGCTCTCAAGACCGCGATGTTAAGAGGCACCCAAATATCTTCACTCACTCACTCACTCACTTGGTACGGCGCATGTAAGCAGGCAACTGTAGATGTATAAAACCCATGCAGGTTGCAGTCGTTGTACGCACCAGGCGTTACCATTATATTGACGTTTATTTTACGCATGCGTCGATTGGCGGCAACACAATGTATGATGATCAGGCACCTGCCTATCCGGACACAGACAAAGTTTCAGCCATCACTGTTTATTTATATTGCTTGCAGTCTACTTTGAATTCTGTATATTTTCTCTCTCTCTCTCTCTCTCTCTCTCTCTCTATATATATATATATATATATATATATATATATATATATATATATAATACTGTAGTGATTGGCTCAATTACACACGCTCTTCTAAAGGGAAATAAACGGAAATAATAAACAATAATATTACTCCATTAAAACCAGACACAAATGTACTTCGCGCTCTGAGCAGCGAATTGCTTAAATATTTGCCTTCTGACACAGTGATCGCTCTATACTGTATTTTGTGATGTCCTCGCATGCAGCAGATCTGCAGATGTTTAAGAGCTATACTGTATTTTGTGATGTCCTCGCATGCAGCAGATCTGCAGATGTTTAAGAGCTATACTGCATTTTGTGATGTCCTCGCATGCAGCAGATCTGCAGATGTTTAAGAGCTATACTGCATTTTGTGATGTCCTCGCATGCAGCAGATCTGCAGATGTTTAAGAGCTATACTGTATTTTGTGATGTCCTCGCATGCAGCAGATCTGCAGATGTTTAAGAGCTATACTGTATTTTGTGATGTCCTCGCATGCAGCAGATCTGCAGATGTTTAAGAGCTATACTGTATTTTGTGATGTCCTCGCATGCAGCATATCTGCAGATGTTTAAGAGCTATACCTTTACCGCCTGCAGTATACGCAATCTATATGAATGTCGCGTGTCGATAATTGCCTACCGTCAGACAGCGCGAGAAGAATTTATTTTACGAGTTCAGGAAATTTCTTGGGCTTGTTGTTTTTATAAAAAGAATATTATAGTTACCACTTAAATATCTTCACGAGGCGAAATGTTCACATGTAGCTGATAATTGGCGAAAGAAATTCTGCAGTATTGTTAACATTGGTTCAGTTAATATCTGAGGCGTGTGATTTTGGTCCGGTGATGCACATAGCAGTTTTTTACTTCTGTGTACATTAGCTGTTCTGTGATGGTGGCGAAGATGTATAGCTTTCGGCCTACCTGCATGAATTTTATGACACTGCTGTGACGCCCAACGTAAGGATAGTTTAGTTATTTGGTTCTGCACTAAGCTAGACTTCACAGCCGTCTACGTGTTTCACATAGGGCTGTTTGTTTATCTAGTACCTAACTCCTTCGACATGGGGAGGCATTTTTGCATGGTACACGTAATTAGATAACCAGGTTTCTAATGTGTTGGCAGGAAAGTTTTACTTTGATACATATTGGTCAACCTTTCCGATTACCAGGAAGATTTTGACTGCAAAAGCAGAAAATTAATATTTTTGTCTGGAACAGTTCTTTTATCGATACACCAGACGTTTACTCCTTGGAAACAAAATAAGTGTACTGTGCTCCGCTAAGAGAACATTTTTAACATCGTAAATTATATGATTCAATAACAAATGCCGTTTCAGAAACTGTGGACTAGATTGCTAAGGTATCAATTTCTGAAGTGCCGTGAACAAATCCTACTGTTTTTTTTAATTGTATACTCTTATAGATAACAATATATCTAATTACATTACTT
Source organism: Dryococelus australis (assembly GCA_029891345.1). Lineage (NCBI taxonomy): Eukaryota > Metazoa > Arthropoda > Insecta > Phasmatodea > Phasmatidae > Dryococelus > Dryococelus australis. The sequence goes on from CM057002.1 coordinate 127,932,394, forward strand.
TCCACCACTCCCGTAAACAGTCTGCTTTGATAAGACACTGAGATGATAAAATATAAGTGGTAAAAATTTTCCACGTTATTGCATTAGACATAGTATAAGACTTAAAAAATTATCAGGAACAAGAACACGGAATCGCTATTGATGGACACCTTAGCCACGAAGGCAGCATTTCTTTATGAAAATACGATGGCAACTGTACTTGTGGCCTATTTTAGGTATGATTAATCACTGTATTTATTTTAAACATTTTGTGTTTATTTCAATAAAAATATTTATATTAGAGTGTGAAGTATAAAGGACGTGTTGCACGGAAGAATTTAACCATTCGCTCTCTCATCAACACGTAAACATCGCCTTATAATGAAAATTCTTGAAATTGGAAACACGCCATTAAATTGTAGTTGCGGCTATTGTTGACGTTAGTAAAACAGATCATGTCAATAACATCTAGGACACCTAAAGTGTATGTGGTCTGTAAACTGGATTGTGACCGTATTGCGTGATACATGTGTCGCGAACGTCATTATGAAGCTCCCATCATCCGTCAGCTGTTAGCAATTCTCCTCGCGGTGTGAGTTAGTTCGCGGGACAGGAGAGGCAGAGAGAGAAAAAGAACGACAGAGATGACGGAGTTGCATCATGGGGGCGGCTACGGAGCTCTTCTGACCGACAAACCTTGCCACCCCCCACCGCTGCCACGCGAGGGAGAACAGAGTGATGGTTTCCCATCGCCATCACAAGACGCGTCCTGGGAACGACGACAACGGCCCCCCTCCTCACGAACGTAAGAATGCGCGTGGCAGCTACCTGTGTAGGGCAACCCCAGCGGAGGTCAACCACGCGACCTGTCTCTTCCCCCGCCAAGGATGCTGGGCGCTCCCATCTTCCCCCCGGCGTACCGGCGAGGCGCGGTATATATACCACCAGCCGGAGAGGAGATCCACACAGCTACTCCCTCGCTCCAACCTCGGAGGCGACACTCAGGACTGGCACTCAACAGAGGAACATGACACTGGTAGGTATGACCACCCCTCTTGGGGCTGGTTCGCTAATGCCTCGTTGCACCAACATCTTTCCCGATCCGAGATCGAATGATCCTAGTTCCGAAACAGGATCCACTTTGATCTCCGTTCCAATGTAAAAGTGTTGCACCAAAGAAATTTCATTATTTTGGATCTCCGGTTCGTTGATCTTGGTTCCAAAGTGAGACATCGATATTTACTACGAGGAAAATTTTGCAATTGGTTCGTAATATATGACGTCATGGAAGTAGGCGTATTTTTCGTTATGTGCGATGTTTTATTTGTTTTAAGTAAATTATTGTTGTACGAATTTCACCGAAAAAATTTTAAGTGCGTATAATGTTGTTTTAATTTCTGAAGAAATCAATGGAACGTAGTTATATCTGTTGGTGTATTTTCAAAATAAATGATCTCGGATCGAGATTTGGAACCGCCAATTTCGGCGGTTCGAAGTGAACATCTCGATCTCCAGTCCAGCTCTGAACTCGAATGGTGCAACAGTTTTCTGTGTCGATCTTGGATCCGATCTCGGATCGGGTTTAGAACCACGATGGTGCAACCGGATATCACGCCGTGTGCGTCATAACCATAGACTTTCAGAAAACGTTCGTAGATTTACATGAGTGTGTACGTAGTGTGAGAGAGCGCGTATACATTCATGCTAGCGTTCCTTCATTTGCTCAGGAAACAGTCAAATGCGTATAGGAAAATTACCAACTGTGTATGATTGAGACGGTTCCATATTTGTAGTCAGATGTGTGGTATTATTTCCATGCTATATATTGGGATCAAATCTTCCATTTCAGTTTAGAAAGTTTACCAGAAATGTTTTTATAGTGCACTTCTAGGGCAAGTAGAACTAGACCCCTGTGAATCAAAAATACTTTGTACCTACTGTGCGTTTGGTTTGCTGCCATTTGGCAAAGAAATAGCAAACTTCACCAGGATACATTTACTTTACAGTTTAAATTGTATAATTTCTATTCACTATAGTCTATTCGCGGTTTGTATGCACTTGTAGAATTAAACCTAAAAATCACCACATGTATAACGTGTTTGGTTGTTTTCTAAATATGTAATCTAACAAAACCCGTTTTACGCTCGTATTAACATAAAAGTTTCTTATTTTGTTGTTTATTTGTAGAATTTTTAAGATTTCATGATCACTAATATGAGTAAAAACCACTAGGATACAGGAATGTCAGTAATGCCTAGTAAAAAATTGTTCTAATGAGAAGTATTATTTAAATGAATGTCCACATATGCGGTGCGCTGACAGTTTGATGAAATTTTTTAGACTTAGTTAAGCTTTGTTTGCACGAGGCGGAGGAAAAGCCAAAATATATAAACTAAGCAGGGTTTCAGAAAATTTTGTAGTAACCACGAATGCATTTTACTTAGTCGCCATATAAAACTATCACTAACACTTACGTAGTGCAGAGTCATGTGCTCCTACCAGTGTAAGGTATCGCGGGTTATGACGAGAATCGCTTTTTAACTTCCCAGCTTTATACTGTGATATCAGAGGACGAGTTAACAAAATAGACAAACACAAAACTGTCTTCAAAGATGACACACGAGCTGCTTGCTTGATACATTAACCCGGGACCTCGCAGATTAAAGACGCCATAGCGACCTTGTCCGCGAATTTCACTTCTTACTCTTCAAGGTTCACACCAGCCCCATCGCTGACTCTGGTGTTTCTAAAATAACGTAGTTCCCTTCATTATTTCTTACAATCTTAACTGTGAAATTAATATTTCGCCTTGGAACAGAACGATGCAATGATAACAAAATTATAGACATCGTATATTTAGTAGTGAAACCGTTCTACGTAAGTGTATACAATGCTTGTGAAATTGTTCCAAGAATAATTCGTATAGGCACGAAACTCACACGTCAATATGCACTCACCCCTGCGCTGGGGATAATCTAGTAAAATTCTGTCGCAAATTGTCCATTGTGAGGTCTCTTTCTGAGAAAATAATTTTACTTTACATAGACCATATTGCGGTCTTGTTTCAATTTGGACTTCGCTTATTGACTAAGATTACTTCGAGCCATCAATAATACGCAGACGAATCTTTAGCACAATTTAACTACGGCTATTTGTTCAACGAATTCGTGACGAATTTCGTTTCTAGATATTAGACAGTATCGCATTTACTCACTGGTAAGATGAAACTATTTACTATTCGGTCTGCATTTCTATGAAGATTAATCACGCCTGAGAAATAATGGCTAACATTAGATTAATTTTATTAGGGGCTTTAGGACATAACACAAACAACGGGGATATATCACATGTAACATCCCTTATCTGAGGAGGTTTTCGTATGGAAAGCAGCACAGAGAATGTAATTAATTTTCTACGTAACAAGAAACACGAATTGTATAATGAACACTGTGAATGAAAATGTTAATGTAAACAAATAGCGAGAAATCGGCGAAGAAGTTTAGGCTACGTTTTTTCCGGGCGTTTACAATTGCGTTAGTTAATTTGATTAACCGCTTGGGATTAGGTGTGGAGAAATAATAGAGTTTTGTGTCATCCAGATGGACTGCGTTACGTTTACCTATCCCTCGGTTACAGATTCGGACCTAAACATATCTCCTTGCCGGTTGGTTTTTGCGTCCGAATACAGAAATGAATTCCGGCGCGATTACTCGCCGTTCTCTTCGGCACATACTCTCCGACTGGTGTGAACGTTGCGTGCGTACAACAGATGCGCTTACGTAAGTCTCAAGAGGAGAACGTTACGAGAATAACGTACACTCTCCACCTGACCACGAGCTGTTCATTCCCATTCACCAATGACGCAGCCTTTTTTTTGCGCCTGCACTGTGGCTCGCTGTGCAAACACAAACTCCAAGCCACTTTCACTGAAAACAAAAATACATTAGAGGCCCGTAAGTGGTACTATCAGTGCTTTACATTACCCCATTGCTACCCATCTCCCCCTTCTCCGGGGCCGCGGTGGTGTAGTGGTTAGGCTACTCGCCTCCTACCTAGGAGAACCCCGTTCGATTCCCGGCGGGGTCGCCTCCGGTTGTTCACATGCGAGAATCATGCCCGCTCTTGATTTCCGGCGCTGCTCCATACTCACCTCGCTTCAGCCTCATCGGCTGTCAAGATCTCAACGTTAAGAGCCGCCAATATCTCTTCACTCACTCACTTACTGCCCCTTTTTCCTACTCGCGAACCAACCCTTTGACAATGTGCAGCATTGCCGTCCTTGGCTATGTTACTTCTTAGAGTTCCGCAAGTTAAGCGGTCAGCGCAGGAAAATTATTTTGTTTTCATTATATTAATAAGCACTATACAACATTGGGTTCGAGGTCGGTTAGGACGTAGCTTTCCCCGTCGAGACGACATCTCCTGGCTGTCGAAAACATGTGTTATACTCTCGTTCCCCTCGCCACCACATATAGTAATCTTTACATTTGCACTTCGCATCTGATATTTATTCCACCGGCTGTTTGGAGCCTCAGGGATTGTCCTTTTCCATTATTTCCACCTCGGTGTCATGCTCGACTCTGTCCACCTTCAGGCGGAGCTAGTCGTGTGGTCAGCGGGGGAACGCGCATATAGAGCATGGGTAGTCAACCTTCAGAAAATTACCGTTCGGAATAAGTGGACAGTGATTTATTATTCTCTTTGCTATCATCACTTACGTTCTATTTTTATAACATATTTTTGGCATCCAGTAAGGACGAGCTTTCTTAATTTTGTTACACTCGCTGTATACTTTAAGGACGCCAAAGTAAATGGATTAAAATTGGATGTAGAGTAACCGAAAATATTGAAACTTGCTTCACTAAATTATTTTTAATACACAATATTAATAAATTATTTCATTATCTTTACATTCACTCTGTACTGCCTTCGTGTTTGTTTCAGATTTGCACAAATAAAATACTTCTAAACCTTTTTGTGAAATATTAAGAAAATATTCTCTAATTCTTTGAGTAAATGATATGTGACGTCTGAAACACAAAACGATAAATAACAGAGCTCTTAAACACGTGTTAATTGATTAAAACGTAAAATAATTAGTTGATTATTTGTCTTTCAAATTCATGTTAAAGTTAAGATATATTAAAATCTATAAGGCCGCTTTAAAAATATTACTAGGACAAAAAATATTTAGAAATTCAACATGCAGAATTCTCTTATTGTATTCAACTACCGAGCACGTAATTCTCGTTTCAAAATATTAAAAAAAGAACGCGTTTAAAAGATAATTAATAAATAATGCGCATTATTTCCCTTGGGTAAAAAAGTCACACATCTTATTGGGCGCAGATTCGGAGAGCTCGCGTATAGCTGAATTGTATTTTCAGACTGCTGCATACTAATTAATAACTAATGCCTGAAAAGGAAAGGCAAGGGCAAATTATACATCCATGTTAGTTCTACATATTACCCCAGTGCTTGTGTGCTCCCAACAAGCAAGTTACTTGGATGGGGTGATGAATTTTTTTTTTTTTTTTTTTAATAATTGACTTCTTCTTTTACGTTTTCCACACATACGGATGTAAGTTTGTCAAGTACCACATTGGGTGAGGTTTTGCTACAATATAATTGAATGTAATTGTGTGTGTGTGTGTGTGTGTGTGTGTGTGTGTGTGTGTGTGTGTGTGTGTGTGTGTGTGTGTGTGTGTGTGTGTGTGTGTGTGTGTGTGTGTGTGTGTGTGGAGGTTAGTGAACCCGAATGTTGGTTGGCACCAAGGACACAACGTGCGAATGGAAGCCACGTCGTGACCAAGGCAACTAGGTAGACTGATACGGCGGTGGTTTCCCATTGCCTTTAGCGGGATGGATGAAATGAAGCGAGATGAGAAGGCAGCAACTCCGGAATCTAATTACGCCCGGGAGGGGGGGGGGGGAGTTTCCCCTGGGGAAACACGCCGACCAGCGGCATCGTCCGGTATGATTCCTCCTTGCAAAAATCCGAGGGATCCGGCCGGCGATTGATGCAGGTTCGTCATGGCGTGGGGTGAGCAGGATAACCGCTTATCCACTACGGTCGCTACTGAATGTGTATTGGTAGCTTATTTAAAGACGTACGAACACAAACATTTGCTGTTAAAAGGGGCGATGTTATTGGAACCGATAATTTTAACAATTCGCGAAGCTATGTAGAAAAAACTACAAGAACCCGCACGCTAGATTCAAGGTCAACAGTGATATTTTCTCGCGTGAGTTTCGTGGTATTACAAGTTAATGTAAAGGATAGTTTTCTTGGTAATACATACTTTTGAAAGACTTTAGTTAGTCAGTAAGTTAAAGCGACGGTAGATGCGAAGAGCGACTGTTTCCATTTGAAAAAGCTTGCAGCTGTAAACTTTGCATTTGACATAAAATAGAGCAACTGCCAGCCATAAATATGAACAGAAATCGGTACATTCCGTTATAGGAGCAACTCGCTAAGGCAGAGAATTTCAAAGTAGGTTCTGCCTTTCCGTAGCAGTGTACTTAGATTAAGTCTGTAGGTAAAATAATGGAAAAGTGAAATTGAATCAATACTGTGTTCTTTTTTGGGGGGCTTTGCCTTTTACAGTTAAGCAGCAATATGTTGCCAAGAGTGAAATTTTATCATCTAGTAAAACGTTAATTGCCAAGCCACGCCTACTTGCTGACTACCTAAGCAATGTCACTGTTGCGTCAGAAATCTCTCAATGAGCTGAAATAAATAAAAAATTCGGAGAGAGAAGCGACCTTGAGCAATGGCGGAGTAAGAGGAAAATACGTCGCCAAAACTCGATAGTAATAAAAAAGAGAATTCGGGAAACACTTTTTCGTCAAAATATTCGTCTTAACACGTTTCATTACATTTGCGTTTCGATGGCACAGTTCAGACTTGGTTTAACGGTTTCCATTTTAATCGCAGACGATTAGCAGGATGGGAGTATTTCCATTTAGGCAGTTAAATGAAAAGCTATATTCACGATTTTAAAGCAAAAAAAAAAAAAATATGAACGGAAAACTGTAAACGTGCGAGCCTAACTAATTTTTCTAAATTGTTAATGTTTTAATAAAAAAGGATATTTCCGAAAGTACCCCAATAACCAACTAACTATTGCCGAAAACAGCAGTGCACACACAGCAACTGGGATACAAACTTATATTTACGTCACAGAATTTATTTTGCCGAATTTGGCAGAATTAAAACTGTGACGTATTTGTAAGTTCTTAGTTCTCTATTTTATTGTCTCTACTTCAGTGTAAGGTCAATAGATAAATCGACATAGGGGTATTTTCGGAATTTACTTTTCTTAAAAACACAAACAAGCTATAAGATATCCAAGAATTCAAAATGTTTGAGGAATGTTCCCCTTAGGGAATAACAGCATTCTCGGAAGTAATTTTTCTGTTTCAACAAATCAGGTATAAATAGCATCTAAAGAAAGGTTGATAATGAAAAACGTTTCCGCAATTTACGTGCATATGCAATGAATTGAAAGAACACAAACTTACGAAACTATTCACGGTCATCGCATTAGGTGTGCAATAAACGTGTACGATATGGAGATATTTTATTTAATACACATCGCGTACGTAAAACCATCAGTAGAAAGATTCAAAAAGGAGAAAACAGGATTACGAAATAATACGGCGTACTAAATTCAATATAATAATTTTTCAAACAAAGGTCATATAGTTATTTTTATTTACTCATTGAAATAATATGTCTAAAATATTACATCCTACTAATAAATTTCTATCTCATTAAAATAAAGTTATGAATAGGCATAGGTAGAGAGTCTCTAAAATATAAACAAATCTAATCTCGAACCGATATTTACACACTGTGTAATTGCCCTTACCAGATATGTAATCTGCTTCACAATGTACATCTTCCCAACAACCATTATTGTTTTGTTGGTGACAGTTGGCAATCTTGTTCGTGATCGGCGCGGCCGCCGCTGCCCGCCTGGACAACAACTACCTGCCGCCTTCTAGCTCTGCCACGGCTGGAGGAGCTCCAGGCTCCATCGCCGCTCCCTTCGGCGGCTCCGGTGGTCCAGGAGGCTTCGGAAGACGTCCCGGAGCTGGTGGATTCCCCGGATCTGGTGGATTCCCCGGAGCTGGTGGATTCCCCGGAGCTGGTGGATTCCCTGGAGCCGGTGGATTCCCCGGTGCCAGTGGCCTCCCCGGAGCTGGAGGTTTCCCAGGAGCTGGCGGTCTTCCGGGCGCCGGCGGCCTGCCTGGGGCCGGCAGTATCCCCGGAACTGGAGGTTTCCCCGGAGCGGGCGCCTTCCCCGGATCCGGCGGTCGACGAGTCCCCGGAGCATTCCCCGGAGGTGCACCTGCTGGTCCGTCCGGACCTCATATTCCCATCCTGAGATACGACAACGTCAACAACGGTGATGGCAGCTATTCTTACAGGTGAGTTCTAGTGACAAATGTCAACATCATAGAGATAATTTGAACTATAAGTAAAACATATTCTACAGACTCTTTAATAACGCAAAACACAAAAAAGTGTGTAAATAGTTTACAAAAACAACACCGTTAAAATGTAATTCCTATGTTAATACAGTGGGTACTTTTCAATTTTTGTGTTTCGTATTGGAAACGAAGGACGCTGTTAGATATTTACAGTTCAGAATATGTTGTGTTTTTAGATCTATTAAGTTCCTAAAGTTCCTGATCGTAGTAGCTGATACGTCACTATGTAGCATGTTTGTTTGCTATCTATAACAGGCGACTAAAGCCTCGGTTCTAGCAAGCTGGTGGTCACTAGCCAATGATGTACCAGAGGGGGAGAAGTAAAACGTCATTGGTCACATGTAGGGCACTTTTTTTCCTTTGGCGCGTCTTTGGATAACAATCGATGTTACAAAGGTCAAGTCATGTAGAAATGATCTTAATCATCTTAGCACTGTTAGAAAAAGTATTCTGTTGTTTTTAGCCGTACTAAAACAATCTCTTGCATAAAGGATTGTCAAATCCTTTCATATCCAATACTCATTTTAACGAAGGAAATAACATCAAAATTAATATAAAAATTTATTAGCATGAGGTTGACAAAATTGTATAATTTACCAGTTAAAAGTTTAGGGTTATGTGTATCTGGAAATAGTAATTAAGTGCCAATAAGTAAAAAACTTCCTCAATTAATACGTCTGACAGATAATTTTGGAGGTTTTGTGTTAAACATTTAGACAAAGGTTTTCTTAACTGTTGTTCAGCTACGAGACTGCTAACGGAATCGCTGCATCCGAGTCCGGTGGACTGAAGAACGCTGGTGTTCCTGATGCTGAGGCACAGGTGGCGCAGGGCTCATACACGTACACCGATAACGAGGGCAACACTTTCACTGTCTCCTACACCGCTGACGAGAATGGCTTCCAACCCCAGGGAGCCCACCTTCCCACCCCTCCACCCATCCCAGAGGCCATCCTCCGGTCTCTGGAGCAGAACGCCGCTGAGGAGGCCGCTGGCTCCCGCTACCCTGGAGCTGGAGCTGGAGCTGGAGCTGGATACCCTGGAGCTGGAGCTGGAGCTGGAGCTGGATATCCTGGAGCTGGAGCTGGATATCCTGGAGCTGGTTCTCCCGGAGCTGGATCTGGATTCCCCGGTGCTGGATCTGGATCTGGATTCCCCGGAGCTGGGTCTAGATTCCCCGGTGCTGGTTCTGGATCTGGATTCCCCGGAGCTGGGTCTAGATTCCCCGGTGCTGGTTCTGGATCTGGATTCCCCGGAGCTGGGTCTAGATTCCCTGGAGCTGGAGCTCCCGGAAGTAGATTCCCTGGAGCCGGTGCTCCAGGAGCCGGCGCTGGATTCCCCGGAGCTGGAGGTGGAACGTTCCGCCCTTCCCTGCCCACACCAAGCCGCCCCTCCTCCGCGCTGCCAAGCTTCAGCCCGCAGAGTGGTTACTCCTACCCCACCCCTGGCAAATAAGCCACCACCCTTCACGGCCCACCAGCCACTCAACTTCAACCTACCGAGACTACAGGACCGACCCCGGAACACGATCGACGACGAATGGTGCTACCGACTAATATCGACTTCTATTGTATTTATTATTCTTAACGTTTATACTGCTTGGCATTACAACGACTGCGGCATTAGCGTAGATCCCCTCGCGGGGACCCGTGATATACTACCACATTGTCCCAGTGGTGCTGTGTGTGTCTTAGGTACCATTTTAGATTCCTTTGTTGAACTTCGTCTTCATGAGAAGTTTGCATTTGTTAATATGTTTTTTGTACAAAATAAGCAAAATTAAAATTGCCTAAAATAAATTACGTTATTTTAATTATTTAATCACGTATACTAAGTGCTATTTACGAACGAACAGTGATTCATACTATCTGAATTTAAACATACATTATTTGATATTTTAAGTATTGTTTACATGTTGTTCAATGAAATGTGTCAGTATTCATACATGAACGATTTTGACTCGAAAAATAAATACAAATAGAAAGAATAATTAGGCAAACAAATACAACTTAATAATTGAATACTTGTTATCTTCGTAAACTTTGCACATTTCGGAATAAGGTTGAATTGAAAAAGAAAACAGAATAAGATAGAAGAAATCTAAATTAGATTTATGAAAAGACTACAATTTTGTGGTAGATAATCTACACATTTCATAACAATCTAAGAAAAATCAATTATATCAAACACTCAAGTCTTTGGTAAGTAATATTACATCACTGTTTCTAAATCGCTGCTACTCCTCTCTCCGGATAATCGATATGCCTTATGTTGATGTACTCCTTAACACTCCTACTGCCGTTAAGAATAAATATATACAATTATACATGATACATACATGTACAAACATACATGAGGCATTGTATAACAGCATGTAAGCTATTACCATTGTGTAGAAATTACACATCATGTCCTCTTGTTACAGAGACCAGTTGTTAAAGTAACACAATCAATTTGGCTTGAATATCAGTTTCATTAAACTCATATTTATGAAATATATGAAGCGAACAATATATAGATTTTACAGGAAAACAATTCAGGCGGGATTAAAAAATTGCGGAATTAAAGAATATCTTTTATATTTTCCAAGGCATTAAAAATTATCCTTAAGTTCCAAGCAATCCTGTTAGACCATGCTTAACTAACAAACGTATAAATAAATAATTATCTCCCCATAGAATATAACATGATACCACTTCCATATCACTAGTTTACTTTACATGTTCCTGGGAACTTATCACAACTTGTTGGGTTAAGCAAACCTGAAGGAGTAATTTTTAGAACGAAAAAATAACTTCTTTTGTTGTATTAATTGTCATCACATACGTCTACCCAAATCTGAGAATAAATTGTAATACTGACTTATTTCTACCTCCAGCAAATTTGAATGCAAGCTTCACAAGTCATAGGTTACATCCTGTAAGTTTATATGTTGATTGATAATCACCTATTGATAAGACTATATCTAAACTAGCCAGTCGTCAACAACACTTTCTTATCCAGAAATCTCAGGCAACATAACATCCACCCATATTGTCATCTTGGCGAATAGTTATCGTCCCGTACTGTCCCTATTATCATTTTAGGTGCACCAAACCTTTTCCCACCTACATGTCGATCACTGTCAGCTTCACGATTAACCAAGCACCTGCAATCCCATGGCATTGTGACCTCACCATATCAATAAACATACCTTATGACTGTCTTCAAGCCGAAATTCAGCACAAATACTATGACAGTTGTCATCCATATTTCAATCGCAGTGTGAAAGCTTGTTTTCATAAATATTTATCAGAGCGTATATGCATCATGATGAGTACATTGCCTACCCCTATTCAATTGGTTGCGCTACAAGGTCACAGATGATTAAGATAGACCTGAAAAGAGAAATGCTATGATTTTCTGAAGACTTTCTTCTTCAGTTTAAAATCTACTGACTATACTTGTCTTTTAGTTTCTCCGAATAGTTATCCCGATGTGTCAAGGCACAGCTACTTTAAAACCACTACCGATAAATCTCACATACCTTTCCGGACCAGACACTCTCAATCTCAATGTCGTTTGCGGGTAGCGGTGGCCGAGCGGTTAGCCAGCACTATCCTACCAAGGCGAACCGGGTTCAATCCTCGGCCGTGTCACCGGGTATTCGCATGTGGGTATCGAGACGGACGCTGCAGTTGGTTCGCGGATTTTTCTCGGGGATCTCCAGTTTCCCCCGCCCTTTCATTCTAGAGGTGCTCGCCCTTAACGGCTTTCAAGACCTACCTGTTAAGTGACATCCAAATCTCTTCACTCTATCACTCAGATTCGTCTATTGAAGAATTATCATATTTTTCCCCATCAATGTAATATTTTTCCTGAAAGCAGTTTTTGTCGTGATCCATTTGATGAGTGGCTTAACGTTTCTATAAAACCGCGCACTCAGAGCTTGGTGGCAGAGAGACTGATTGTCCAGTATAGGCTCTTCCATATACATGATGAGGGAGGACGGCTCCCTGTATAAGGTAACGAATGGTATTATGCTTGGCGAGAAAGTATAAATCCGAAGCTCAGCAAATATCAGTTCACAGTACACTACGAAGCACTTTGAAAGACCATACTTGACCTCATTTCTTAAGGCAGGGAATTATAAAACAGCAGCCACGATTCGTGTAATGGCAATCAAAGCAAACCAGATGAAATTAAATACATAATGGTTACATGTAGACGAAATAAAACCTCACCTAAACTTGAAAAAGACGTAACATTGGAGATCACTGTAAATTTTATACCTTTACAAGTAATTATTAAATGTTTACATAAATGTGGGATTTTACTAAAGCGCATGAGCTGCCTAATATGAGCAAATAAAATCATAGCAATTCTTTTGTTAAAATATTTGCTGCCGCACTTTGCAAATTGGGAATTTCATTAACGACAGGTAATATCCCGGTACAGCTGAGAAGAACAAAAATTATGTAATCTTGGTTGTAACACAACATCTCTGTTTGTCCATTGCGAAAAACACCACAGCAACTCTTTTAGTACCGGCGTAAATTGGATATATATTTGTCAAATTAAAAAAAAAATGTACACAAATAACCATGAAAGCAACTCCGCATGATTGGCAACAATGTATATATATATATATATATATATATATATATATATATATATATATATATATACTGTAGGCTAAAGATGAGCTAAATTAACTTTCGTCATTTATCTTGTCCCCCCAATTACAGAGTGAATGGCCAAAGTCACAATATCTGTCAGTGATATAGGATATATGTTAACATAACTCTACCCCCTGGGCTTTCTTACGAAATAAAATACACAACTTATTACTTGAATATATTATATTTGCATGAAAACTTCAAAGTGAGCTAACTTTTCAAAGCACGTATTTCAGTGACCATTGATGTAATTCCTAATCCAAACAACGTTGTTTTGAGAATGCTACTGGCACAAATGAGTATTTAAGTGTTGAAATTGGAGTGTGGTTAAGATGCAGCTCCCCTGTGTTCACTCTACAGGAATAAAGGGGAAGGGAAAGTGCACATGTAAGTTGCCTCTAAAAATGTTCACATGTTTGGTTTCCTGCATTTAATATCAGGATTTGTTCTGTTCATAGCGGCACTCATGTTGCGAATTTCCCTTTTAAAAAAATCTATTAACAGCACCCGATGTGAAGTTTACACACAGAAGCAGAGAAATGTGGTTTATATCGGAACAGCGAATTTAGTCGTGGTGATCTTGAAGACTAAGAAGATCTTGACCAGTAATATGTAAGTGGACAAACGTCTAGATTACAAAGATGATACTATGCTTCATGCAACTCATATAATTTATAACATTCTTGTATATCAAGGTTAGTAGGTGAAGATGCCGAAGGACATAAAGCTAATAAAATATTTCTTCAAATATCTCAATCACCTTCAGACTTCTCTAACACTGTCAGCTTATATGACTCTGTTGTAAACCCAAACTGGGGTACGTAAAAAAATAAAAACGGGTTTTAGCAAATGGAGATCTATTTGTAAGTGGCGAGATGAAGTAAGACAATAAAAAAAACTTATAGATGTTTTCTACAAATTTTTGGTTATGTTTTTAGAGACCTAGTTTCTATATGCTACGCTAGCAGTAGTTTATGTTGTCCAAAAAATTTGGTAAATGTGTGTATACTAAAAAATTAATTCTTAGTGTGGTTTGCCTGGCAATTAAAACATAACTATTACTATGTCGTTCTTTTGATGTGAATGATACGTGCCTGTAAGGTGCAATATGATTCCTACTTAAAGGAGGTTCCGGTAAACTGAGCGCTTCTGAAGCCTTGCGTAGGATCGAATTGTGTTCGCATCGTGTATTCTTCAAAAAACATATATAAAATTAACTGTGTCATGGACCTGGGTTACTTTTATTGCTTCGGTCAATTAAAACTACCGAATTACTATAAATGTAAATGTATTTATTTATACAGATTTGCTTGTTATTGATTTTATTGGCTTTTTTAAAGGCAAAGGAATATACAGAATTAAAGTTTTCACAAATGTTTACATAACACATTCAATTCAACTTTTGAAAACTGAACTTTTTTGTTTCCGTCGTTATCATTTTCACTGACCGCACTCATGCCAGTCAGCTTGGCAGAAGAAATTCATGACAGTGAAATTTTTCATAGTTTGATTTCAACAAAAGAGCTCGTTTAACCGTCAACAGCCTATGTGATGTTTCACTAAATATTACACAACACCTTCAAAAATGTTACGAAATAGGTTTTACTGTGGTTCTTAAAATAGTCTGTTTGCGGATTCTTCACACTTTTTGAATCAAACCTTAAGAAAATCACCCCATATATGACGTTTTTCATTTATTTCCCAAATACGCAATGAATTATATTCGTTTTACACCTCCGTTAACATAAAATTATTCGTGAAGTTCATTTTCCATAATCTTTCATTTATAAATTTTAATTGTTCAATTATAATAAATGTGAATTAAAACAACGAGAAAACATGGGCGGTGTTAGCGGCTAATAATATTTAGTTTTCATGCAAAATATTTTTACAAGTGAATGCGCACGAATTTGGTGCGTTGTAATTTGGTGCAATTTTCTATAATTTGTTAAGCTCAGTTAGCACGAGGCGGAGGAATTTCCTGGAAGTATAACTTTAGCAGTACTTCAGAAAAGTTTGAAGTAACTGTGAATGGATCATAGCAACTCATGTGGACCATACACAACACGTGTTACGTGTATTGCGTTTCGAAACACACGAGCAGACGTGTGTACCCACAGTGCATGTGGTCGCCGACCGAGCGACGGCACGTGATGAGTGACGTCACGCGAGTTAATAACGCCGTCGCGAGCGATTATGCGCGGGATGATTTAATAACTCCTGGCAAAGAATGGCCGCCCCCAATGTTCCAGACGCCTTCGCCTCCCTTTCATACCGCTTGCACTTTCACACGGGAATCCGCCGGCGAGGAAATGTGCTGGGAACTTGGGGTCCCAGGCTCTCTGGACACGGCCATCCTTTCTCCACGAGCTACTTCTGTGTGTTACGTGCGTGGAAAGGCCGTCTGACTCATACAATGAAGTTCAAGTACACGGATTTTCATATTCTGCAGATATCCAGAAAATCAATTCACCCACCACGTTGATACCCGTATACAAAAATTTAAAACATAATAGGAATTAATCATAATTTACATCACAAATAAAATCAATAAATTTATATAAATTAATTAAATAAAACTAAAAATAAATAATTAATTAAATTATTAGATTCTATTGCTGTAATCATAAAATTAAAATTAAAATTTAAAATATTCCATAAGGTATGAAATTACAAGGTAAAATATTTTACGGAATTCATACAGTAAAATAAAAAAAATTACAATAAGAATTAAAGAATACAAATAATCAGAAAGTATAATAGGTAAGAGGTAATAAAATATTTAGTAAATAATAAGAGCTTTAAAAATTCAGGTAATTAAAATAATGAAGTACACCTTTCGTTTACTATTGAGCTTCTGAAAAGGCTCTTCCTCGTATGAGAATAAAATATTTTGACCTACTTAAGAGTATTTTATTTACATTAGAATAATGTCAGCGGAAATGTACAGAACTATCAAAACACATCTAATTACATCAACAGTGGCGTAATTTTAAATACCGTTGCTATACACGTTGGTTTTGATGGCAGGTACTATTGGCATAAAAAACAGTTCAATACTGGAACACAGGGAGTGAATGCTTCACCCCTGGTATGCGTGTGTACGCTACACCATATAGTCTCTACGGTCTAGCCATGAGCAGAAATGAGTTTAACACTGTGTAGACTATGCTCGAGTGTAGCTCAAGCACAGCTAATTTGAAAATTTCTTTCTTCTTCAGAACAAATCTCGTATGGATGTGCGGTCTTTGTTCGGCTAGTGTTTAAACATGACCTCACAAGAACACCACAGCATAATAAAAATGATAGTGCTTTGGGTAGAATTCTTATAGCCCCTTAAATGGATATGATTAAATGTAAATCCTTCTATAACATAAAGGACATTTGATTGGGTCAATATCAGCTCACCTCACCATTGGTTGATGACCGGCCAATTATGAACGCTGTAGAGTACAGGGCTGTGTCAGGTTTGGTATGGACCTATAGGAGGATAGTGAGTTCTATCACAGCCATCAACAGAACCGGTGTTCTTGCAGTAGTGGATATAGATGACTCACTTATAATTTGTCTTAAGAGCCAGTAAATGGGTGCAGACATCAATGTGTTAACCTACAGTGACCGGACGTCCTCTTAATTTCCTCATGTTTTCCACCTTTATAATGTGAGGGTTTATGATTTGTAACCGTTTTAATATATATATATATATATATATATATATATATATATATATATATATATATATATATATATATATATATATACGTTTCTTAAGATGAGAGAACTCATACCTATTCGGAAAATAAAGCTAAGTTCTTTTTCTCCTCAATGTTTTCACAATAATTTATTTGGTTACCACCAGATAGCACCCGATACACTTTTCCGTTATCTTTTCATTGTTCCGCTGCTTTATCTTTCATCAATTGTCAAAAGTCCACATACTCGTATGTGTGAAATAAAAATGTAATTGTTGATATTATTAAAATTAATAAATTTCATTCATAAAATTATTTTGACGTGGTGCAGTTCCACATTAATAATAATTAATGCTTTATATGAATAATATTCAGTATTAGGTTAAATAGTGAAATTTTTTGAAAGAATCAAGTCTAATTATAGCAATAATTTTCCTAATAATGAAGTGGACGTTGACGCTTACTGTTATTCAAGTGTCCCTTACTGTCCTGCTTTTTTTAAGGAAAATTATGTGAAATGTCCTGTCTCATAAGTTTATAAATCTGGTACCCTAGTTTAATCGTAAGGTAAATATAGGATATCCTGCGCGTAGCCATCTGCGTAGTAACCATATTTGGAGCCCTAGTATTGAACCTGGCCTTCAGAAAAGTCAAAACCACTGCCTTGGAGTACTTATACAGCATTTTTTTTTTAAAAAAGGTCAATGCAATTTCTCTCACTGCAACACAGCAAATCAATTGGAATGTACTGAAGTCAGGCTGTAAATAATAATTCTTTTTTTTATGAAATCATGAGCTCTAAGGAAATTTTCCATGAGAGTGTTGGAACATGTGAACTTTTTTTTTCCTTAAAGAAATTTGCGAATATATGGTATGGAAGTGAGCATTAGAAGAAAGTAAGCCTACATTCCGTTCATGCTATACGTTCATCCTCACATTTTCGTACAAGCGTTGGAGTGTAAGTCCAGTTATATGTCGTTCACGGTAAAGTGAGCACTTTTGAAGCCCTAGTTACTTTTTTCTTTTAACCAATTTATATACTTCTACCACTTGTCAATGTAAACCCCGCAATGTGAGTAATAAACACAGTGTGTATACATTCATCATACCGAAAACCAAATGTTCGAGGACAGAATGAAATGTATGTATTGGTTATTATGTCTAATGAAGCAGCTTTAAAAAGTCCTCACTATTACATACAATCCATATTTCTCAATACAACTCCATGTAGGCCTATAATGAAGTACTTCAGCTGCAATGTGTTACTAACCAAGGGACTTCCTGGTAAAACTACAATTGCGTTAGGGCGATCGTTAAAATAAATATTCTGTTATATTTTTTTTCTAATCTCAGTATCAGAGTAATGGGGAACACCAAGAAATTACTCCATCGCTCATTATCCTACCAATTACAATGTTTGATTATACAGGAGAGCAAAGTCTTCAGCTGTAATAAAGAAAAATGTCAGGAATACATATCGAATTTGTTTTGCGAAATTCCATTAATTTGGCTGTGTTGGACTTGAAGCATGTCTGGGGCCGCGGTCGTGCAATAGTTAGGTTACTCGCCTTCCACCTAGGCGTACCGGGTTCAATTCCCGGCGGGATCGTACCCCTGATTTTGGCATGTGGGAATCGCGCCGGACGATGCCACTGGTTGGCGGGTTTCCTCGGGGATCTCCCGCTTCCCCAACGCTTGCATTCCAGCCCTTCTCCATACTTACCTCTCTTATGACCCTCATAACCTTTCAAGGCCTCGTTTTTAAAAGCCGCCCAAATGTTTCCTCTCCACTCGAAGAATATCTGTACATTTTCCAGTGTGTTCATTCGTGTGGATGCATCGCTTAAGGGCGAAAATATGGATTTGTTAATTCCTTTTGTAAAGTTTCACTGAGTCTTTGATATCCGACAATCTTAGTATTTCGCACGTCGCCCTTTTATCCGAGCTACATTCACTAGTCTGCCTCGTCTTTGGCGAGATAGGTATCGCCATTTGTACTTTCACCTCGCCATCATCAATATCTCAGGCAGCCTCTTCAGCCCCGCCCACTCACACGTCACTCCTTGTCACAGTGGGAGAGTATTCTCTCCCTGCGGATCCTGCCGAGATGAACATCTCCACAAACTTAATTAAATATATAATTGAACGCTGTTGTCAACTTGATAATGACATGAATTGAATTACTTGACCTAGGGCAGAGTGAGTGGGTTGGAGAGTAAGGCCATATTTCATGATAATGTTTTACTTCATTTTCTGAAAGAGGTTTACGCAAGGAACGATCGAATATATATATATATATATATATATATATATATATATATATATATATATATATATATATATATATATATATTTGCATTCAAATTATTATGGTCATCAAAACATGGCACCGGAAATTCGAAAATTCCGAGATATGGGTGCCTAAATTTTTTTCGCTCCTAATTAACTTTACCAACTAAATTGCATGCCATATGATCTATATCATATTCACACCCCGTTAATTAAGTATCAAGAATATTTAACAATGATCATTCGTGTACTGATACTATGAAACTCTTTTAAAATATGTATTTATATTTTTGCCAACAATTTTTGTTCCTCCAAGAGAAACTAATAAATATTAATAATATTTTCTCTCGGGCGAATAAAAATTATTTGGCAAAAACACCATATATTTTGAAACAGACTAAGGATGCCAGTACTCGAATAACGACTGTTAAATAGCCTTGATGCTTAATTAATACGTAGTGGATATGACGTAGATCATTTGACATATGACTAATTTGGCGAAGTTATTTAGGAGAACAAAACCATGGGCTCCCATATTCCGCAATTTTTGACTTGTCGGTTGTATTATTTGAAAAAACCATTATAATTTAAGTACAAATTTCATATTTATGAGGCACATATACAAATATATTTTAAGAAACCTAACGAAATAAATTATTATAGCTAAACATGGCTCTTCGCCGTGTTTTCCTGTCACAGACAAACCTACAATTGTAACATATTTTCTATTATCGTCTTCTCGCGGTAAAATAGCACTTTTGAAAGCCCTGTTTAAAATGTACCTGTATGCATATGGTGTATTATTCCACTAAAAGTAGCATGAACATTACAATGGGCCTGATCACTTTATTCGTAGGCAGTAGCGGTGGTATAGTGGCTAGACTGCTCGCCTTCAACCAATGCAAACCGGGATCGATTCCTGACAGGGGCAGCTCCCCGATTGATTTTCTTATGTGGGAATCGTACCGGACAAAACCGCTGGTCGGCGGGTTTCCTCGGGGATATCCCTTTTTCGCAGATCTTGCATTCCGACACTGCTCCATTCTCACCTCGCTTCACCCTCATCGGTTTTCAAGACCACTGTCCAGAGCCGTCAAAAACTGACCTCTACACTCTCCGCTTTATTCGTGCGTCAGTGAAGTGAGGTGAAACTGTGAAAATATAAATATTTTAGAACATTTCGCATTCATATAGTCAACTTATATGAATTTAAGAAACAGGAAGTAAAATAATCACTTCAATATTCAGAAATGTTTAAGGGACACTTTTAAGGCAACGTTAAGGTGGACGCCTGGTTGAAGGAAATTTGCACGTTTGAGGCCTAAAAGCGTGGGGGCATTAGGGGCGACCGAGAGATGCGCAAGAACGCTCTCATCACCTCTACGCGCACAGCACTGATCTGATGTGTATTTTTGCCGCAGAGAGCGCGCCTCTATGAGACTTTCAGAGGATAACCTACCAAATTTATGACGTAATAATAAAAATAAAATGTAAATGCACGTCCCTACTTTTTTTAAATGTTTTTTACCGGAATGTTCATACCGGAAATTGACCGCAAAAACTTCCGTTTGACCCGTTTACACTTAACATGCTTTAGAGGGAAATGGTCGAACTGAAAAACGTATACAGACGCGTTAATTTTTATAAATTAGATTTGCAAGCAGACCTCACTCAGACACACAGAACGGTTTTTTAATATAGGCCCTAAAGTTTTCTGTTGGAGCTCTGCACATCGTTCGGCGGTCTGCGCAGAGGGCCACCTAAAGAGTGGATTGGACCCCCAGCTTCCAAGATCAAGAAGCTAGTGGAAGATACGGGCGACACTAGCACGCACGGCTAGTGTGTCATCGCTCCTACGCACAAGGCGTGCAGTGTTTCCGTCCTAACGCTGTACTGTGCAAATTAGGTTTGTAACAGTTGAGTTTTACTACACGCAATGGAAGACCACATTTCTCTTATCGCTTAAGGAAACGGCATAGGCAAGCTTTAAAAATGCAATATTTGATGATCTTCAGGAATTTATTTCTCCAATTACACACTTAACATGACAAAAGTATAACAATAGGGGCATAGATAATAGCTTTGACTTTTCTGACAAAAAGTCGTATTTCCAGAACATTTATTTTCCGAGATACGAGTATTCGCACTAACAACTATTTCACAAAAAAACACGGGGCCCATCCCAACACTTGGAGGTATTTCACCTCCGTCGTTGCCAACTCATTTGGGTTCTTGCCAGCCAGTGTGCACGTTAAAACATATGCAGGCCGGAGCGGTGACATTTTTTCAAAGGTTGATATCAAGAGAGTTCAAATATAACCACGAAGAGCGTATGCGTTTAGTTCACACCATTTTGAATATTCCGCTGGTAAGTCTACTGCCATGTGTAGCTTCGCTGTTTGTGTAGAAAACTCGTATTACTGACAGCAAGTGGATATAAAACTATTCAGTTTGTATGTCATACACTTGTGCGATTTCTATCCAAATTTGCTGCACGACCGTGAAGCTACTTCGTCGATAATATACTCTGATGGGATGAGAAGAAAGAAGAGCTTGTTTTACATATTTCCTGAAATTCCACTTCAATTCGCCAATTAGTGCAGGCTAATGACGGTTGACCGATCACTTTTGAAATCAATCTTTGAAATATGTATTGCTCCTATCTGCATTTGTTCTAAAGAGCACGCTGTGTTGCATGCACCCAGCAAAGTTAGGAAACCCGTCAAAAGACAGTAATTACATCTCTTTACACTGAATTAATAAGTGCTAGGAAAATGTTTGTGATAGATGAAATTACGTCTTTTGCTTTCGGTTTTTTTCTGAATGTAAGTGTTCAGTCGACTGAAGAATAGATAAATACATTCAGTCAATAGCCAGCAAATTATTATATATAGGACGAAAAATATTTAGTTGCATCAGCAAAATATTTTCTTAAGTAAACAAAACTTGAAAAGCAGCAAAATTGATTATGTTCATCAAAAAATACACGTTTGAATAAACAAAACCTCTGTGCTGGACCAAAATAAATCCGACAGTCAATAAAATATTTTGTTCTACCAAATGTATGTATGTGTTTGCCACTGATTTGATTGATGTAGTTCGAAAACATAATTCGAGAGTTTGTTTGCATTTTTCGGGATAATTAAATAGTAAGAGTGTTTGATTGTTCAATTGATAATTCTCAGTAATTGTAAAAACATCCTAATAAAATATGTTCAACAGGAAACATAAAAGTAACCTACAAATTTTATTATATTTATTTTACACCATTGTCCAGTATTTGAAAGATACGTAACGTAAAACTTACCAAATTTGTCCAAAATCACTTTAGCTGACTAAACGGTCGTACGCAGATGACCTAGTTTCTAATCTCGGCCGGTGTTAGCATTTTTTTCACAATCTATAATTTTAACTTCACTGGTTTGTATGTACGGCAGCTGCATGTAAGGTGTCTGTGAGGTTTCTGTCTGGTGACCACAGAATCACTAGCAATCGCGTATGTATCTGGTCAACAAGTTGTCGATTACTGTTGGCGTGTACAATTAGAGTGCCTGGGAAGTCCTCATTTACACATAGTTGTGTGGGTAAAAGACCAACCAAACTTTGAAACACAAGAAGAAATTCAAATTATCGACCGCGTGTGTGTAAGTAAAATACCATTTGAAGACTCCGATCTGCGTGAGCTCGCACTGAAATGTCAAATACATCGACACACAAACGTGTAAGATGAGTAATGAATTTTCAGCATGCCAGCTCGATTTCCCGCCACAAGAGTGCACTGAAACTCGCTTGATCGCAAGCGATACTGATGACGGACGAGTCTGTAAATGTGCAAATAGTGTACCTATATAGTAAAAAGTAGGCGAGACTAAAATTGTGGAAAATATATTAACTTTTAAAAACCTTTCAAAACCAACCTTTTATTTATAAATTAAATAAAAGTTAAAATAACTATAGAAATACTTACAGAATTCGTAGAACCTGTAATACGTGGTCGAACAGCGGTAATAAATTTTACAATGAATTAAAATTTTTGTAATCATTTATATTTATTATATGAAAGCTTGGTGCGAAAAGTTAGTAGCCTTACGAAATATATTAGCTTACCAAGCTTATGCAAAGGAAGTGTACGTTTTATATTAAGCCAATCTTTTATGTAACAAATATAAATTCATACAAAAATATTACTTTGTAGCAAAATTTTATTATGGCTGTCCGATCACGACTTATAAGTTCTACAAATTCTGTAACTACTACTATAATTATTTTTAACTCTTTTGTTCATTTATAAATAAACCCTTTTTTTTAATTGTGCTTTACGGTTAGATGTTATTTATAAAATCCTAATATGTTTAATGAACGTAGAGATAGTCAATTATTTTGTTGCACCAATCAAATATTAACAACAAAATAATAAGTTTACAACAACAAACTATTTCACTGTCACTATAAAAAAATTAATTTTTTTGTTCCAAGGGAATATTGTTTTATTCAACATGACCTTTTCTCTCAATGTTAGCGAACCCGCACATGGAAATTTTAATTTTAGACATTGTGGAAGAATGCACAATGCACCTACAAGAGACTTGAGGAAGGTTTTCTAAAGTGCTCAGTTTACCTTGAACAGCCTATAGTAGCAGGCCGTCCCCGTTCATGTAGGAAGCGTCCAGGACCATTTCTCTTTCCAACCCCGAGACCCTGTGGGCAGCTCAGCGCCAGCACGATGTTACTTATTGCACGTCGGCGACCTTTAACTCACCAGCCGGGCAATCCTTTCCATTCTTCTAGTTTCTTTGTCCGTTGTTGCGCGGCGAACACGAAACGGGATATTTGTTCTTCCCGCCATGTGACGACACCTCTTCACCCTGATATCGTCAATATCATTGGCAGGAACTGCATTACACACGTTAACAGTTGCAAGTTGCCGTAGAAAATGAGCGCCACCTAGGTGATGTAAAGGTAAACACATGAAATCCAAGACGGCATCTTACAGTAATGTATAAACAAATGACAAACTAAAAAAACCAATATGGCTGCATAAGATAGACTGAGTATTGATGAACGGTCGTCGGTGAGGGGGAAGCGTCCCGAAAAGTTATTCCTTTTTAAAATATGATTTTTATTAATTTGTTAAAAAACTTCTTGTAAATTTTATAGACGTTCTAAATTTTTTAATTTATTAATTTTTCAAAATTTTCTTAATTTTTCGACATTTTTATTCTCTTTTATAATATATTAGATTTTTGAATTATTTGAATTTTTGGATTTATTTAATTTGTGTGATTTGTGGGTTTTCAAGGCCTAATGTGACCAGGGTAAGATCAAAGGTCACCTGGTTCCAATATGGAGGTTGGGTGACCGGAATGACAGAGCATGATGTAATCCAAGATGCCGGCCAACACCTACTACTTGCGTGTATGATCTGATTAAGTAGCACTCCGAAGGTCAATAATATTCCGTGTGTTTATGTAATTAATTCTATTCGCGGTTTCTTCACACATTTTGAATGAAGCCTTTGAAAAATATCCATATCATGACGTGTTTGGATGGTTTATAGTCCTCCCTTCGCGCCTACCAGCAGCACGCCGGAGGACCGGCTTTAACCTCCGCTTCGACCCCGAGCCAGACTCGATCTCCAGTGCGGATGTTCGCACGGGGCAATCGTGATGGAAGGGGAACGCTGGAGTCACTCTGTATAGTTGAGGGCAAGGCCATCATTTACTCCTTTCCCCCTCTTACTCAGATCATTTCACTGAACTGAGTGATGCGGAAGTGCCAAATATTCACAAAAACACAAAGTGTATATTTTCTCGCACTTTGGTTACTTCTCGTCTAATTTATAGTGGCATCGATTTTATCTATATATCACGGTCAGCATCACAATGCATTTTCGGCTGTAGAAGTGTGACTGGATTGGCGAATTGAAAGATATTACGGTGTTACACTTATGTGTTGGTTTCATCATTTCGATAACATCAAAACATCTTTATTCTAAGTTTGCTTTCAAGAGTACTCACTTTATCATGAACAGTCTTGAAGCAAGCTGTGGGTGGTTGGAGATAGGACAGTCTCGCATAACTCATTCACTAGCTCATTCTCTCTCTTATGTTTCTTGCTTGGATTGCCAATAATAAATAATACGAAATACGTGTTACGGAACATAACAATTTGAATGGTATACTTATTGAACTTGCTGTTGCCTTCTATTTACCCATCAAGCACCAGTAAATTTCTTTCTTAACTCCTTTCTGATAGAAGGTTTTGTACGTAAACTTGTATCTTATTTAAATATTGCCATTTATTTGTACGACGTTGCACATGTTGGAATTCTTCTACGTCTGCTCGCCACACAGTCTGTGCTATAACTGTAAAATGCATTTTGAGGAAGAAACTGGTTATCGACAATACCATATTCACGCGCGTATTGTGTATCAAGCTGACTGCCCTTGAACTCTCAGTGGAAGATGTTCCTAACGACCATGGCAAGTAAATACAAAATGTGTAAGCTATTCTGGCAATTTGCCCTGTCTTACTCGGAAGCCTCAGGTTGAAATCTTTGGTGCTGATTTGGGTGATGCGGGCCAAGTAAGATACAACAGTGAAATGCAGGAAGAGAACGGGTGTAACTCGAGAATATCCGCTGACCACAGTCAAAGTCCACCGCTGCTCAAAGAGTCTACCAGAGTTTTTTGAGGAAATTTTTTAGGAATGAGGTACATTTTTTATGAATGAGAAATACTTTTCAGGAACGGTTTTGACT
The DNA here is from genome assembly GCA_029891345.1 of Dryococelus australis. Lineage (NCBI taxonomy): Eukaryota > Metazoa > Arthropoda > Insecta > Phasmatodea > Phasmatidae > Dryococelus > Dryococelus australis. The sequence goes on from CM057002.1 coordinate 127,958,271, forward strand.
AATTAGTAACATGTTGGAGGAATGTTTTTGAGGAATAAGGAATAATTTTGAGCAATTTTTTTTAGGAATGTTTAACATTGGGGTGCTGAGAGTCAATGGTGGTGAAACGAGGAGGAAATGGAATGAGGCAAGAATGCGCGGGCGAGGGAAATTGAATTTCATCGAGAAAGGACTGAAAAATTCAAAATAGTAGCACATAATACCAGAAAAATCCTATGAAATCGTAATGTCAATTACTGATACCCAATAAATATTTGTGCCCGATAAAGCAATTTATTCATACGTATTATTACTCGGTCGCTGCTTCGCATTCCAAACGAGCGAGTGCAAATGAAGGTCAGCAGTTATCTGATAGCGGCAGCTGCAAGTAAATGGATTGTTTTGAATGATAGCTGAGCGATAGGCCGCTTTCCGCATGTCTGTTGGAGAACGCGAACAGTCACGGTACGTCTTTTTGCGGGGAGCTCTGCTGAGCCTGGTTGTATTGAGTTTCCGTGTCTATCTGAAGAATTTTCTAGTTGTTTCCTGCCCTAGATTCTATCCGCAAGACTTTGGTGCGTCGAACTTTCCAGATCAAGGCCACGAGAGTATACATTGTGCGACGGGCCTCCAGGCCGAGGAGTAGTTGAATGGATGAGTGGCTGAGTTTCAGCGATAGACGACGATCGATAAGAGAAGTGACCAGAGGAGGAGAAAACTGTGTTAGAGAGAGTTTGCCGAATAAGCAAAATAGCTATTTGCGAGTTATATCTTCATCTTGAGGGGGTCATATATTAAGTGGTTAAAATTATATGATTATGAATGATCACAAGCCCACATAGATGATGGCACATACCGCTGTCAGTATTTTATGGTGTTGTACATGTGGTATAATAGCATGTGTGCTTGTAGGTATTAAAATTTTGCAGGTGCAGATAGTATAGTAAAAAATTTGACTTTCTAATATTTTAGCTCTAAACATGAAATAATGCCTCATTGGGAGTAAACTCAACTCATTATTTGGTTGACAGGTTGAGCCACGGAAGTTCAAAAAATACGTACATGGTCTGTATATTTTCCCCTAAGCCCTCATTCTACCAGCGTAACAATGTGGTCTAGCTGCAACAAGTACCTTGTAGTGAGCATTTATGACAAAGGAAAACATTTTATTCACCGCTGCATAACATGCAAAAAACTTAAAATATATTTTAATTTATAATGGTACTTACAAAATATGCCTTTAAAACACATAAATGTTCTTGAAGATCATCGTGGAAGTGAAATTCATGGCCCGATGTAGCGCTAGAATATAAAATTAAAAAACATCACGAACGAACAAAGAGCAGCGATGTGTTGTTTTTACCAGCTCATAGAACACTGTGTTGGGACGGTCGGGCCGGCACGGAGTGGAGATTTAGTGCGTGCCTGGTAGAGGGCAGGTGTGTTCCTTCTTTAAGTGTACCAGAAATAAAACTTCAGTATTATTGGTTGGTTCAAAGTATGGAACTTGACGTCATAATTAGTGTATTGTTCTGACCCCTCTAAAGAGGTATTCGTTTTCTCCATAGGTACCAATGTATTTTCATGTTACCAGATTGTTTGGTAACATGTGGAAATTGTTGTAACCCCCATAAGGATCAATGTTGTCATCACCCCTTGGTTCTCTATTGGTGAATGAATTGTGTGACCTCTATAACCTGCCAATAGTGGTTTTTGTATTTATACGGCATGCATATCCAAGAAAGGGGTGAGATGCTTGGAATCGAGAGAGAGAGCGTCTCCATGGAGAAAAAGGTCAGGTAGCTTGGTTATCTGTTATTTCGTAATATAATACCTCTGAGAATACAGGAACGTCACTTTGACATTTTTAGTAATTTATTTTGCAGTCAGCAACATTTTTAACTAGAGCAATTTAATGATGCATAATCAATCTTGTTGGAATCAAGTTACATTTTTCCTTGACATAATCAGAGTTTGGTGAAATGCTTGGAACCACCTTCTTTACTTCAAACATAATGTTAATTTTCTAAATTTAACGAAAATTTTTGTATTCTAGTTCTGTGCCATTTTGGTAGATCGAATAGGGACAGCTATTGGTATTAATAAGCCCTCCATTTTAGTAGGAATGCAAAGAAAATTAATGTGGTTTTGGCGAGTTGAAATTTTTTCTATTTATTTTCTTTGCAATAATATTGAATTTACACGTATGAGGGACATATAATCTCACTAAATTTAATCTATAAATATTACAGAACAGTTGTAAACGCCACGATCACCTGAAATTGCCACAAGAAAAAAACTACGTCTAGTGTCAAATAGATTTTGTTGTGCTCTTTTAAATGTGTGTAATTGATGTAATGGTAACAAGAATAGGCACAGGTTTTATTGGTGGTAAAATCTTGGTAAATGGAATATGCGGTCTTATGAAAGTGCAGTAAAATTTGGATTTCTGCACATAAATTTTATAAATGTTTGTATATGCACAAATGTTTCATACCGTACCTGATGTTTAACTGTAATAATATATTATCTTTAAAAGTTAAAAATATCTTGTGGAGATGCAATGACACCAGAAATGAGTAAATTTATGGTGACACGTTACACCAAATTGTCATGAACGGGAATTAACTTTGGTGCCAGATGACAGACGCAAAGGTATGATAGAATTCAGATAGCCTCGTGCCATATATTTTTGTAAATGTGTAAAGTGGCTTGGGGACATCAGGCATTGAGTACATTTGTGCTGCTATGTATGATTATATTGTGCCAAAAGCTAGGATGATAACTTTTTATAACGCATTGAGTACATCTGTAATGCCACGTATGTTTATTTGGTAAATACATATAATCGGGGCTTGGTGGTCTCGTGTGTGATAATTGTTGTGGATGCCACATGCATTTAAGGTTTTTATGTAAGTTCAGAGTTTTCTATATACACGTATTAAATGTTTCAATTTTGTGTGACATGAGAAAAGATAAGACACAGTATTGAATCAAATGCTGTTCTTGAAAGTTGATCTTTCAACTGTGTAGATTAGTGCTAACCTTGTTTATTTCCAGGTGATTTTCACAGTGCTTTGTTATGAATGACTACCATTTTCTGCCTATGTTGGTTTCTCCTTATCTTCATTGTGCTTAAAAAATGCTGGTTGTAAGTATTGTTTTGAAATTTGTGTCCTTGAGATGTCCTGGGCGATTACCCGGGGTTTCAAGAAAAGCTGCCAGTACTCTGCGCTGGAGCAACACTAGACAGAGTTGCAGATTGTAGTCATAGGAACTTAGTTTATAATGTGTTGAGCCATTGCTTATTTTTGGTTCAGAGGTCCATGTCTAAACTAACAGGCATTTGTTTATGTTTAAATGTTTTATCTGTTGTTGATAATGGCGACTGGCTGGATTAAAAAATTATCCAACCCCGCCCTCTTCAAAGTGCTGGCTAAGTTAGGGGCAGTAGGAGAGAAGGCAGAGCAGATAGATTCCATTCGGACAAAGATGACAGACTTTTTGCGAAAAACCAGAAAAGGAAGTTAGAGAGGCCGGTCTAGTATCGGCTTCATGAACTTTGGATGAGCCGGTACTGCTTTTTAAACTTTGAAAAATGTTCCATCAGAAATGACTTATAAGATTTCCACTTTATCTCTGGTAATTTGGAATCACTAGTTAGTTTTCTGGAGAAATTACAAGCAGTAATTGCTTCGCAACTTTGTAAGATTAGTTTATTTTATCCAGTAAGCCTTTTTAAAATTTCCTAGCCTTTGCAGCCAATTTTCAGCCACGTCAAGGTAAGAGATTGGGAAATTTCTATATTAAGTTCAGCATGCCAGGTGTATCTTACCAAATCTAAGTTGGGGTTGATTGAATGGAAACAGGGCAAAAATAAATCTATGGTAAAGTTTTTGAAATATATCCAGGGATCAGTGAAAGTGTTAGGATTGCCTTGTGAAGAGGAGTACTTTGAAAATGTAGTATTCCATATCATTCATTCCAGGGAATACTGATGTCTTTGTTTTCTACCAAGCTGAACACTTTGAAGGAATTGCTAGTGTTGATAACTGAGTTAGAGAGTACACTTAGAGATTGTACGGAAGGGACAGATCCCCATGTGGTTAAACCTTTACCCAATGATAAGGGACTATTGAAAAGTATTAAGGAGTGTTTTATATGTGGGAAATACAATCATTATCCGAAGGACTGTTATCGTAAGCACAAGCTGTAGTAGTATCTCAAGCTAATTCCTCTAGTGAAGGAAAGTCGAAAGTGTGAACTCGTTCTTGGTATTTCCAGATTCCACCTACGTTAAGGAAATTGAGTGCTAAATCTGCTGTGAACACAGATCCAAATAGATATAAGGTCTTTGTTTGTTTTAGATGCCAGCAGAAGAGGCGTGTTAAGGCAAATTGCCCTTTAAATGACAGTAAAGTAGTTAGTATGCGAACAATCAGTGCAGTTAATGAGTTTTGAAAGACAGTTTGGTCTTAAGTATATACTGCTAGCAATAGCAGATCATGTAATGGTAGCTGCTTTATTGGATTCGGGAGCATCTTGTTCATAAATAAATCATTATTTCTGCATTTTTTTAAAAAGAAATTTACCAAAGGGATTGATAAAAGTTTATAGGGGAGAAACGTTAGGATTTTCAATGGCAAATGGAGGGATCATAAGTTCCATAGGCATAGCTGTATTCAAGGTGAGAATTGAAAATTTCACGTGGAAGTTTACCTTCAGAGTTATGACTAGTCTAAGTCATTACTTGATGTTTGGGGTGGACTTTTATGGATAAACCAGTGCGATGCTAGATGGAGCTAGGGAATATTTGGTTTTTTCTTTTTGGGATTCACAACGAGTTGATGTTATTACTGAAAAATTTGATTCATATCCATTTCAGCTAGGAATAATCTGTGTGTTGGCAGTGATTATGAGAGGCAACTAACCCTTTTGAAGAAAGAACCTAGTATAGTCATAACAAATTAGTTAGGACATTACACCAAACAACCTATTGTTTTAAAACTTATAGGTAATGGCCCAATGTCTTCCATTCTGTATAGGGTTGCTCGGCCAAAATTGCTAGCATTCAGGAAAATCTTTCGGGATCTGCAATCCGCAGATATTGTACAATTATCTACCAGTAATTTTTCCAGCTCTGCCTTTTTACTTCCTAAAAGAACACCAGTAGAGTACCGAATATTCTGTGATTGCCGTAAGGTTGGTAAACAACTTTTTTGGAAAATCCTTATCCTCTACCCACAAGAAATTCAGATATTCAACATGTAGGAGATGCCTGTTATTTATTATTTTTTTATTTAAATTCTGCTTCTTTCAGTGTGTCTCCATCCTGATTCAAGGGGGGTTTTGGTTTTTTTTTTCACCCTGTGTGGTCAGTATCAATGGAAAGATCTTCCCATAGGAGTGAATTATGGTCCTCATGCAATGTCGAGAGTTTTGTTTCATGTTTTAGGGATATATCAATATGATTTTTTATTTACAAATATTGATGATGTTTGCGTTTATAGTAAGACCTTCGAAGAGCACTTAAACCTTAAAAAACTTTTCCTTGGGTCTCTTAGGGTGGTGGGTTTCTCCATGATAAAGTAACATGGGCTAAAACCTATGTTATGTCAGTTACGTTGGATTTGTGATATCAGATATTAAATTGCTAATGGACCCTGGGAAGATACGACCTGTGGTAAATTTTCCCGTGCCGAAATATCTTAGAGGCATGTGACATAATATGTATTTATTCAAAGGGCGCTATCCAACAAATTGGCGGACAAACGTTGCTTCGTGAAGAAACAGTTGAAAGTTGTTATATTTAGTGGCAGCTTACCAATTTATGTTTAAATTTATTACAATGTTTCAACGATATAACATTGTAATCTAAAATAACTATACGGCCGCAATTTTGAAAATAAGTATCTGATATGAATGAAACATATTATTCAACATAATTTGCCGAAGTACTTCTTGTTTGCAAAATTTGGTGCGAATCTGTTTATTGTTTCCCGAGATATGACTTAATATCTAGATTTATTCATGTGGCGCTATCCTACAAATGGCATATAAAAGTGGTTATGTGTTAACATATGTGATGATTAAAATAGATACTTTCAGCATACAAAATTTGATCTAAATGGGTTAAATTGTATGGTGTATAAATCAATCATGGTCACCATTTTTAAAATAAAAATTTAGTTAATATCAGTTTCTTACATTTACTTGGCCTGTTATAGTATAATTTGCATGTCAAATAGAATACAAATTGGTTTGATAATTTTTTAGATAAATAGTAAAATCTTTATATTTTAAATGGAGTTATCTTCCAAAATAACGGACTCACAAAAATAACCATTTCAAAATATAGTACATACATAATGCTCTGCCAGCAAATAAGATTTGGTTTAAATCTTTGAATGGTCCTAAAAATATGATGTTTAACCTAATATATTAAAATGGCCGCCATTTTGAAAGTAAATGCCCGGTGTGGTCGGAAACTATTGAAGATTTAAGTCAGGTGTCCTTTCTAAGTACTATACATATGTATATATGTATATATGTATATGTGTATAAATAAATAAATAAATATATATATATATATATATATATATATATATATATATATATATATATATATATATATATATATAGATATATAAACATATATATAGTTCGGTGAAATTCGGTTGACACGTTAAAAACACAGAAAAATGAAAGTGAACTCATAAGGGTTTCTTGCATTCGGAAAGTAGTATAATAAGAGTGATATCGTTATGGCAAACATACTATTATTTGAATCGGAGTAATTTTATCGTAAGTGGCGAAAAATCATGTTTTGACAAAATAATTTGTCCCGAAATCGTTCTTCCTTATTTGTCTGGCAAAAAGGGACCTTTTTTTTTTATTCCTTGGAAACCAGTTTGTGTACAAAGATATGAATATTATCTAAAACGAAGTTAAATACAAACATCGTTATGCTTACTCGAATTAAAATTTCCCTTAATAAATTTTCATTGTATTCAGAGTTTACTTCCTATTGTTTTAGTCTTGTAAAATTGCCCACCTTTTACTCTCATCGACTAAACTGTTTATCATATCTTTTTTAATCCTCACTCTTCTTCACTTTACATCTTTCTGTTTTCCATTTCCTTCCTAATCTCTTTCTTCAAAGAGAAGTACCTTTACATGTTCTGCTTCATTATCATCATCGTCATCATAATCACCTTCTCTCTTTTTATTTACAACTTCTTAGTGTCGTCGAAAATTTCGACTGACAGCAATTTCAAACATTTTTCCAGGATTTATCCACAGACAGAATATAGTCTTAGATAAATACGTGAAGTGAAAAGAATACTCTGGTCACGTGGTTCTGAGAAAGAAAGCCTTCGGTCCTTTTCACATTCGCTGTCGTTGGTAGACGACTACCACTTTTGCATGTAAAGTGACTGTCCACAACTACAAAATCAATATCGCAGTCTTCCAATACATTGCATTGAGTCTCGCTTAGAACCTATCTGCTGCGTATTTCAAGAGCTATTGCTAAGCCACTGTACACGAAAGTACCGTTGCGATGATGTTTTTCGAGTGCGTAATATTATTAGCATCCCTAATTTAGTTGTATGAAGGGTATATAACGACATGTTGACACTTGGAAACATTTCGAAGCAACATGTACAAATTATTAGACATGTCGAACTCTAGACTAAGGGCAGGTGTTTCATCAGGTGGGCACAGGATAACATCTTGGTTAATGTCTCTTGGTCTTTGTTCCAGCCTTCGTTATGTAGGAGTGCTATCGCTGAAATACAATACACCTGACTGAGGATTCGTTGGTTTTTTTTATTTAACTGATGAAGCTCTATATGTGGAGGTCTACATACATCAGCAATTTGCCCTGGGTTCATTACCTTGTTTCTTTAAAAAACTGCCATATTTATGAGGAGTCGAGTCGTTTAACGTTTCTACGTTAGTGAATGTATTTGAAATATAAGGAAAAATGTATTTTAAAAGGAAGATATTAACGTAATTATTCCAAGATAATTTTGCAATGCCGTGTTTGAGATATAAAAGGGATAATTTACAGGTCATGCATCAAAAAACTTGACTAAATATTGAAACCTTACATTTTTATGATTGGCTATTTAAAGCATTTGATTTAACGATAAAATCGACCTGAATTTCAAAATTAATTGGTTTAATATTACTGTCTTATCTTAGAATTGGATATTTGTCTACATATTAAATAACGAAAAAATAAAGAACAGCATTGGAAGTATTTTGCAATTCAAACTTGATTTTTAGAAACGTTCCGTATTTATTTTCAAATCTGCTACATTTATTACATTTCCTCTAGAATTCCAAGTACACGAGGGAAAATTTTTTAAAACTAAATGTCCCACAATTTTTACACATTCATCATCAGATTTTCGAAGGGTAGTTACATTATGCAAAACCCGCTCCTTTATCTCAGTTGTGACGAATATCTGTTGGGATTACACTTTTAACGCCATATGAAAGAGAAAACAAATAGAAGTACCAAATCATAACACTGAAACAACCTACACGTAAATTGAAATTTTTAAAATTTAGTCAGACTTGGCGGACTGTGGACCAAAAACAAAATAACAGTAACATATTCACCAGAAATATAAAATCTTCATATCATGATGTATAACTTACAGAATTTGTACTGTTCGGCTGTGAAAAACGACAGATTAGCTCAAGATTCCGGCGTAAGTTAGTCGCAGGAAATCGACAACATCTCTGAACGAGAGGATAAACAAAGCTGAGCTTGCGCCTGTGCATATGCTAGCTTGGAGTTTCGTGACTGAGGGCTATCCAGATATTATATAAAACGGTGATAAACGGGCTAAACGGGCAGCTGAAACTTTATACACTTCTTCCCTAAACACAAAGCTACATTTCGGTGGTAATACCGTCTGTTAGTCCAAGTTCGCTATTTTTGTATTGTTAATTTCATAGTAGAATTTTTCCCAAAATCACAGTTTACTTATGATGGATATAGCTAATTAAAATAGTACAGAAAATTAATTTGGAATACACTGTTTTGAAGCTCAAAAGTGTTTAAATTAATTTAAAGAAAAATATTAATATTTAGTATTGTTTGAAAATGAGTGCTATAGATTTTTATTTTTTAAATTTATTTTTAGTAAATAACAAAACATAAATGATACCGCACTTCTGTAAGTTGAGAATCGCGTGTAAGACTGAAGAATGAACAGAGTTGATTCAAAGTTTTTTGTGGAAAGCATAATATACGTAGGAGAACGATAACGCTCTCTTTGAACATTAAGCGAGAATGTTCGATTTCTGATAATTATGGCGCGGGCAACTAGATTTCGGACCAGTGTACGGCGTCGCTCCTGTAAATTCACACGTTATAATCGTGCCGCCCCCCTCCTCGCGATCTTAGGCGGCGCGAGGCAGCTACCTGTGTAGGGCAACCCCAGCGGAGGTCAACCACGCGACCTGTCTCTTCCCCCGCCAAGGATGCTGGGCGCTCCCATCTTCCCCCCGGCGTACCGGTGAGGCGTTGGTATATATACCAGCAGCCGGAGAGGAGATCCACACAGCTACTCCCTCGCTCCAACCTCGGAGGCGACACTCAGGACTGGCACTCAACAGAGGAACATGACACTGGTAGGTATGACCACCCCTCTTGGGGCTGGTTCGCTAATGCCTCGTTGCACCAACATCTTCCCCGATCCGAGATCGAATGATCCTAGTTCAGAAACAGGATTAACTTTGATCTTCGTTCCAATGTAAAAGTGTTGCACCAAAGAAATTTTGGAACTGCGGTTCGTTGATCTTGGTTCCAAAGTGAGACATCGATATTTACTACGAGGACAATTTTGCTATTGGTTCGTAATATATGACGTCATGGAAGTAGGCGTGTTTTTCGTTATGTGCGATGTTTTTTCAGACTGATGCATTTGAATTAACATATGATACATTTACGTATGTGGCGCAATGAACATTTCGCGAGTTTGCACGCTGCTTAACTGAACACCGTACGCTAGGAAGGACTGTAAAATAGTACATCGTGTTTCGTGTAGCATGGTAGAGGCGACTAATAGATGCGCCTAAGGTCTACATACTACCTCACTGAGTGTGTACTTCCAGTGAGTAAGTAACTCAGATGTTGGTAGGAACTAAGTGCACAACAACAATGCGAGCATGAAGGCCGCGTCGCGACCAAGGCAGATAGGCAGAATGATACCACTGTGTTTTTCCATGACATTCCGTGGGCTGGTTGATATGAAGCGAGATTAGAAGGGTGCCACGCCGCAATCCAAGGGCGGGGAGAAACGGGATAATCCCGAGAAAAACCTGCCCTACCAGCGGCATCGTCCAGTATGATTCCCAATTGAAAAAAAATCCGTGAGTGGTCAGGCAGGGTATCGATCCAGTTTCGCTTTGTTGTGAGGCGAGCAGACTAACCGCTTAACCACTACGGTCGCTATTGAATACGTATTGGTAGCTTATTTTAAGACGCGCGAATACAAAATTTGCTGTTATAAAGGATAAAGTTATTCGGCCGGATAATTTGAACAACTTGGGAGGCTTCATGGAAAAACTCAACAAGAACTCGTACGCTAGATTCCAGGTCAAGAGAAATATTTTCTCGCGTGAGTTTCATGGTATTATAAGTTAATGTAAAGGGTTCCTATTCTTGGTGAGTCATACTTTTGGAAGACTTCAGTTTGTCAGTAAGTTAAAGCGACGGTAGATGCGAAGAGAGACAGATTCCGTTTTAAAAAACATACAGTTGTAAGCCTTGCAAAAAGAGGAACTGCTGGGCATAAATTTCTATAGAAATCGGTACATTCCTTTATAGGAGCAACTCGCTAAGGCAGAGAATTTCAGAGTAGGTTCTGCCTTTCGGTAGCAATGTACTTTGGCAGAATTCGATTAAGTGTGTAGGTAAAATCATGGAAAGTGAAATTGAATCAATACTGTGTTTTTTTTGGTTGGGGGAGAAGGGCGTTACATTTCATAGTTAAGCAACAATATCTTTCCAATTGCCAAGAGTAAAATTTTATCATCTAGTAAAACGTTAATTTCTAAGCCACGCCTACTTGTTGACTACCTAAGCAATGTCACTGTTACGCCAGAAATATCGCAATGAGCACAAATAAATAAAAAATGTTATGTTGTATTTATTAGATTAAATTAATAATTTTTCAATGAAGGTTCATGTATTTGTTTTCTTTACTTCTTTAAATAATATGTCAAAAATATTGCATCGTACTAATAAATCACTACCTCACTAAAATAAAGTTATGAATAGTCATAGGTAGAGAGTCTTTAAAATATAAACAAATCTAATCACGAACCGATATTTACACACTGTGAAATTGTCCTTACCAGATATGTAATCTGCTTCACATTGTACATCTTCTCAACAACCATTATTGTTTTGTTGGTGACAGTTGCCAATCTTGTTCGTGATCGGCGCGGCCGCCGCTGCCCGCCTGGACAACAACTACCTGCCGCCTTCTAACGCTGCCACGGCTGGAGGAGCTCCAGGCTCCATCGCCGCTCCCTTCGGCGGCTCCGGTGGTCCAGGAGGCTTCGGAAGGCGTCCCGGAGCTGGTGGATTCCCCGGAGCTGGTGGATTCCCCGGAGCTGGTGGATTCCCCGGAACTGGTGGATTCCCCGGAGTTGGTGGATTCCCTGGAGCCGGTGGATTCCCCGGTGCCAGTGGCCTCCCCGGAGCTGGAGGTTTCCCAGGAGCTGGCGGTCTTCCGGGCGCCGGCGGCCTGCCTGGAGCCGGCAGTATCCCCGGAACTGGAGGTTTCCCCGGAGCGGGCGCCTTCCCCGTATCCGGCGGTCGACGAGTCCCCGGCGCATTCCCCGGAGGTGCACCTGCTGGTCCGTCCGGACCTCATATTCCCATCCTGAGATACGACAACGTCAACAACGGTGATGGCAGCTATTCTTACAGGTGAGTTCTAGTGACAAATGTCAACATCATAGAGATAATTTGAACTATAAGTAAAACATATTCTACAGACTCTTTAATAACGCAAAACACAAAAAAGTGTGTAAATAGTTTACAAAAACAACACCGTTAAAATGTAATTCCTATGTTAATACAGTGGGTACTTTTCAATTTTTGTGTTTCGTATTGGAAACGAAGGACGCTGTTAGATATTTACAGTTCAGAATACCTAGTGATTTAAGTTGTGTTAAGATCCTAAAGTTCTTGTTCCTATTAGCTGATACGTCACCATGTTGCATGTTTGTTTGCTATCTATAACAGGCGACTAAAGCCTCGGTTCTAGCAAGCTGGTGGTCACTAGTCAATGATGTACCAGAGGGGGAGAAGTAAAAGGTCATTGGTCACCTGTTGGGCACTTTTTTTCCTCTGGAGCATGTTTGGCAAACAATCGATGTAACAATCGTCATGCAATGTAGAAATGAACTTAATCATCTTAGCACTTTTCTCGAACGTATTCAGTTGTTGTTTTTGGCCGTACTAAAGTAATCTCTTGCATAATGGTCTGTCAAATCCTTTGATATTTAAACCATTATCGTCAAACTGAATGTCGAAATTTATTTTAATAAAATTCCCGAAAATGTATAATTTACCAGTTAAAAGTATATGGTTATGTGTATCTAGGTATAGTAATTAAGTGCCAACAAGCAAAATTCTCTCTCAATGAATACATCTGTCAGAGAATTGTGAAGGTTTTATGTTAAACATTTATACAAAGGTTTTCTTATCTGTTGCTCAGCTACGAGACAGCTAATGGCATCGCGGCGGCCGAGTCTGGTGGACTGAAGAACGCTGGTATTCCTGGGGCTGAGGCACAGGTGGCTCAGGGCTCATACACATATACCGATAACGAGGGCAACACGTTCACTGTCTCCTACACAGCTGACGAGAATGGCTTCCAACCCCAGGGAGCCCACCTTCCCACCCCGCCACCCATCCCAGAGGCCATCCTCCGGTCTCTGGAGCAGAATGCCGCTGAGGAGGCCGCTGCCGCCCGCTATCCTGGAGCTGGAACCGGAGCCGGAGCTGGATATCCTGGAGCTGGAGCTGGAGCTGGATACCCTGGAGCTGGAGCCGGAGCTGGAGCTGGATATCCTGGAGCTGGAGCCGGAGCTGGATCTCCCGGAACTGGAGCTGGATTTCCAGGTGCTGGATCTGGATCTGGATTCCCTGGAGCTGGGCCTAGATTCCCCGGAGCTGGAGCACCCGGAAGTGGATTCCCGGGAGCCGGTGCTCCAGGAGCCGGCTCTGGTTTCCCCGGAGCTGGAGGTGGAACGTTCCGCCCTTCCCTGCCCTCACCAAGCCGCCCCTCCTCCACGTTGCCAAGCTTCAGCCCGCAGAGCGGTTACTCCTACCCCACCCCTGGCAAATAATCCGCCACCCTTCACGGGCCACCAGCCACTCAACTTCAACCTACCGAGACTACAGGACCGACCCCGGAACACGATCGACGACGAATGGTGCTACCGACTAATATCGACTTCTATTGTATTTATTATTCTTAACGTTTATACTGCTTGGCATTACAACGACTGCGGCATTAGCGTAGATCCCCTCGCAGGGACCCGTGATGTACTACCACATTGTCCCAGTGGTGTTGTTGTGTTTGTCTTAGGTACCATTTTAGATTCCTTTGTTGAACTTCGTCTTCATGCGAAGTTTGCATTTGTTGATACGTTTTTGTACAAAAAAAGCAAAATAAAAATTGCCTAAAATAAATTACTTTTTTAATTAATTCATTTCCTATACATATAATTAGTGTTATTTACGAACCTACAGTGATTCACACTGATTGAATTAAAACATATATAATTTTATATTTTATTTATTGTTTGCATGTTGTTCTATGGAATGTGTCAGTATGCACACATGAACGATTTTGGCCTGAAATATAAATACAAATAGAAAGAATACTTAGGCAAACAAATACAACTTAATAATTGAATTCTTGTTATATTCGTAAACTTTACACATTTCGGAATAAGGTTGAATTGAATAAGATAACAGAATAAGATAGAAGAAAACTAATAGCAGGTTTCTGATAAGATTACAATTTTGTGGTAAATAACCTAAAAATTTCATAACAGCCTAACAAAAATCAATTATATCAAATACTAAAGCCTGTGGCTAGGAATATTACATCACTGTTGCTAAATCGCTGCCATTTCTCTCTACGGATTATCGATTTGCCTAAAGTTGATGTACTCCTTAATACTCCTACTGCTGTTTAGAATATATATATATAAAAACATACATGATATATACAAGTACAAACATACAATAAGCATTGTACATTGTATAAGAGCATGTAAGCTGTCACAGTCGTTCAAAAATTTCACATAATGCCCTTGAGTTGTTACAGTAAAAACATCAATTTTAATTTAATATCAGTCTCATCAATCTCACAGTTATTAAATGTAGCAAGCGAAAATTTATATAGGTTTTTTGAGGAGAACAATTAATTTGGAAGAAGAAAATCGCGGAATTAAAGAATATCTTTTATATTTCCAAAGCATTGAAAATAACCGCTAGGTTCCAAGTAATCAGAGAGGCTTTACAAACTTTTACTACACTCCTGTTAGACCATGCGTAACTACCAAACGTATAAATAAATAATCATCTCCCCATAGAATATAACATGATACCACTTCCATATCACTAGTTTACTTTACATGTTCCTGGGAACTTATCACAACTTGTTGGGTTAAGCAAACCTGAAGGAGTAATTTTTAGAACGAAAAAAATAACTTCTTTTGTTGTATTAGTTGTCATCCCATACGTCTACCCAAATCTGAGAATAAATTGTAATACTGACTTATTTTTACCTCCAGCAAATTTGAATGCAAGCTTCGCAAGTCATAGGTTACATCCTGTAAGATTATATGTTGATTGATAATCACCTATTGATAAGACTATATCTAAACTAGAAAGTCGTCAACAAAACTTTCTTATCCAGAAATCTCAGGCAACATAACATCCACCCATATTGTCATCTTGGCGAATAGTTATCGTTCCCGTTCTGTTCCTATTATCATTTTAGGTGCACCAAACCTTTTCCCACCTACATGTCGATCACTGTCAGCTTCACGATTAACCAAGCACCTGCAATCCCATGGCATTGTGACCTCACGTAACAATAAACATACCTTATGACTGTCTTCAAGCCGAAATCCAGCACAAATACTATGACAGTTGTCATCCATATTTCAATCGCAGTGTGAAAGCTGGTTTTCATAAATCTTTATCTGAGCGTATTTACATCATGATGAGTACATTGCCTACCCCTATTCAATTGGTTGCGCTACAAGGACACAGATGATTAAAATGGATTCTCCCAATCGTAATGTTTTATGGAAGTCACTGTGGCAGAGAGGTTAGCCAGCTTGCCTCCTACCAAAGCGAACTGGGTTCAATACCTGACGGGGTCACCGGGTTACCAACTTTACTGGGTGCATGTTACTCAGTACGCCCGTTAAAATATATTCTTTCAGAGGGAATGACGTTTTGATATGGTTGTCTTCAAAAGTGCTGACTTTATCGAGAACAGAATTTAGGTGAACGCAATATCTCAAATATGGAATTCAGTCTCATGCGTATGTGTAAAAGACCCAATAGATAAGATGAGGGAGGACGGCTCCCTGAATAGAGTACCGAATGTTGCCATGCATGGCGAGAAAGTATAAATCCCACGCTCAGCAAATATCAGTTCACAGTACACTACGAAGCACTTTGAAAGACCATACTTGACCTCATTTCTTAAGGCAGGGAATTATAAAACAGCAGTCACGATTCGTGTAATGGCAATCAAAGCAAACCAGATAAAATTAAATACATAATGGTACATGTAGACGAAATAAAACGTCACCAAAACTTGAAAAAGACGTAACATTGGAGATCACTGTAAATTTTATACCTTTACAAGTTATTATTAAATGTTTACATAAATTTGGGATTTTACTAAAGAGCATGAGCTGCCTAATATGAACTAATAAAACCATAGCAATTCATTGTTAAAATATTTGCTGCTGCACTTTGCAAATTGGGAATTTCATTAACGACAGGTAATATCCCGGTACAGCTGAGAAGAACAAAAATTATGTAATCTTGGTTGTAACACGACATCTCTGTTTGTCCATTGCGAAAAACACCACAGCAACTCTTTTAGTACCGGCGTAAATTGGATATATATTTGTCAAATTTAAATAAAATGTACACAAGTAACCATGAAATATTTCCGCATGATTGGCAACAATGTATATATAATACCGTAGGCTAAAGATGAGCTAAATTAATTTCCGTCTTTTTTCTTGTCCCCCAATAACAAAGTGAATGGTCAGAGTCACAATATCTGTCAGTGATATTGGATATATGTTAACATAACTCTACCCAAAGGGCTTTCTTACGAAATAAAATATACTACTTATTACTTGAATATATTATATTCGTATGGAAACTTCAAAGTGAGCTAACTTTTCAAAGCACGTATTTAAGTGACAATTGATGTAATTCCTAATCCAAACAACGTTGTTTTGAGAATGCTACTGGCACAAATGAGTATTTAAGTGTTGAAATTGGAGTGTGGTTAAGATGCAGCTCCCCTGTGTTCACTCTACAGGAATAAAGGGGAAGGGAAAGTGCACATGTAAGTTGCCTCTAAAAATGTTCACATGTTTGGTTTCCTGCATTTAATATCAGGATTTGTTCTGTTCATAGCGGCACTCATGTTGCGAATTTCCCTTTTAAAAAAATCTATTAACAGCACCCGATGTGAAGTTTACACACAGAAGCAGAAAAATGTGGTTTATATCGGAACAGCGAATTTAGTCGTGGTGATCTTGAAGACTAAGAAGATCTTGACCAGTAATATGTAAGTGGACAAACGTCTAGATTACAAAGATGATACTATGCTTCATGCAACTCAGATAATTTATAACATTCTTGTATATCAAGGTTAGTAGGTGAAGATGCCGAAGGACATAAAGCTAATAAAATATTTCTTCAAATATCTCAATCACCTTCAGACTTCTCTAACACTGTCAGCTTATATGACTCTGTTGTAAACCCAAACTGGGGTACGTAAAAAATAAAAACGGGTTAGCAAATGGAGACATATTTGTAAGTGGCGAGAAGATATAAGATAATAAAAACAAAACTGACAGATGTTTTCTGCAAATTTTTGGTTAGGTTTTTAGAGACCTAGTTTCTATATGCTACGCTAGCAGTAGTTTGTGTTGTCCAAAAAATTTGTTAAATGTGTGTATACTAAAAAATGAATTCTTAGTGTGGTTTGCCTGGCAATTAAAACATAACTATTACTATGTCGTACTTTTGATTTGAATGATACGTGCCTGTAAGGTGCAATATGATACCTGCTTAAAGGAGATTCCGGTAAACTGAGCGCTTCTGAAGCCTTGCGTAGGATCGAATTGTGTTCGCATCGTGTATTCTTCAAAAAACATATATAAAATTAACTGCGTCATGGACCTGGGTTACTTTTATTGCTTCGGTCAATTAAAACTACCGAATTACTATAAATGTAAATGTATTTATTTCTACAGATTTGCTTGTTATTGATTTTATTGGCTTTTTAAAGGCAAAGGAATATACAGAATTAAAGTTTTCACAAATGTTTACATAACACATTCAATTCAACTTTTGAAAACTGAACTTTTTGTTTCCGTCGTTATCATTTTCACTGACCGCACTCATGCCAGTCAGCTTGGCAGAAGAAATTCATGACAGTGAAATTTTTCATAGTTTGATTTCAACAAAAGAGCTCGTTTAAACCGTCAACAGCCTATGTGATGTTTCACTAAATATTACACAACACCTTCAAAAATGTTACGAAATAGGTTTTACTGTGGTTCTTAAAATAGTCTGTTTGCGGATTCTTCACACTTTTTGAATCAAACCTTAAGAAAATCACCCCATATATGACGTTTTTCATTTATTTCCCAAATACGCAATGAATTATATTCGTTTTACACCTCCGTTAACATAAAATTATTCGTGAAGTTCATTTTCCATAATCTTTCATTTATAAATTTTAATTGTTCAATTATAATAAATGTGAATTAAAACAACGAGAAAACATGGGCGGTGTTAGCGGCTAATAATATTTAGTTTTCATGCAAAATATTTTTACAAGTGAATGCGCACGAATTTGGTGCGTTGTAATTTGGTGCAATTTTCTATAATTTGTTAAGCTCAGTTAGCACGAGGCGGAGGAATTTCCTGGAAGTATAACTTTAGCAGTACTTCAGAAAAGTTTGAAGTAACTGTGAATGGATCATAGCAACTCATGTGGACCATACACAACACGTGTTACGTGTATTGCGTTTCGAAACACACGAGCAGACGTGTGTACCCACAGTGCATGTGGTCGCCGACCGAGCGACGGCACGTGATGAGTGACGTCACGCGAGTTAATAACGCCGTCGCGAGCGATTATGCGCGGGATGATTTAATAACTCCTGGCAAAGAATGGCCGCCCCCAATGTTCCAGACGCCTTCGCCTCCCTTTCATACCGCTTGCACTTTCACACGGGAATCCGCCGGCGAGGAAATGTGCTGGGAACTTGGGGTCCCAGGCTCTCTGGACACGGCCATCCTTTCTCCACGAGCTACTTCTGTGTGTTACGTGCGTGGAAAGGCCGTCTGACTCATACAATGAAGTTCAAGTACACGGATTTTCATATTCTGCAGATATCCAGAAAATCAATTCACCCACCACGTTGATACCCGTATACAAAAATTTAAAACATAATAGGAATTAATCATAATTCTCATCACAAATAAAATCAATAAATTTATATAAATTAATTAAATAAAACTAAATGTAAATAATTAGTAAAATAATTTGATTCTATTGCTGTAATCATAAATTAAAATTAAAATTAACATATTCCATAAGGTATGAAATTACAAGGTAAAATATTTTACGGAACAAAAAATTCATACAGTAAAATAAAAAAAATTACAATAAGAATTAAAGAATACAAATAATCAGAAAGTGTAATAGGTAAAAGGGGATAAAATATTTAGTAAATAATAAGAGCTTTAAAAATTCAGGTAATTAAAATAATGAAGTACACCTTTCGTTTACTTTTGAGCTTTTCAAAAGGCTCTTTCTCGTATGAGAATAAAATATTTTTACCTACTTAAGAGTATTTTATATACATTAAAATAATGTCAGCGGAAATGTACAGAACTATCAAAACACATCTAATTACATCAACAGTGGTGTAATTTGAAATACCGTTGCTATACACGTTGGTTTTGATGGCAGGTACTATTGGCATAAAATCAGTTCAATACTGGAACACAGGGAGTGAATGCTTCACCCCTGGCATGCGTGAGTACGCTACACCATATAGTCTCTACGGTCTAGCCATGCGCAGAAATGGGTTTAACACTGTGTAGACTATGCTCGAGTGTAGCTCGAACACAGCTAATTTGAAAATTTCTTTCTTCTTCAGAACAAATCTCGTATGGATGTGCGGTCTTTGTTCGGCTAGTGTTTAAACATGACCTCACAAGAACACCACAGCATAATAAACATGATAGTGCTTTGGGTAGAATTCTTATAGCCCCTTAAAGGGATATGATTAAATATAAATCCTTCTATAACATAAAGGACATTTGATTGGGTCAATATCAGCTCACCTCTCCATTGGTTGATGACCGGCCAATTATGAACGCTGTAGAGTACAGGGCAGTGTCAGGTTTGGTATGGACCTATAGGAGGATAGTGAGTTCTATCACAGCCATCAGCAGAACCGGTGTTCTTGCAGTAGTGGATATAGATGACTCACTGATAGTTTGTCTTAAGAGCCTGTAAATGGGTGCAGACATCAATGTGTTAACCTAGAGTGACCGAACGTCCTCTTTTTAACTGAACTGTCCTTTTTATTTTCATGATCTATCCTGGTGTCCCGACAAATGTTTTACGGGAAGCCAAATGTCTTGTTTTCTTTCCAAACTAGCAAAAAATGTAGGTTTAACATTTTAGATTTAATTTCCTCATGTTTTCCACCTTTATAATGTGAGGGTTTATGTTTTGTAACCGTTTTAATATATATATATATATATATATATATATATATATATATATATATATATATATATATATATATATATATATATATATATACGTTTCTTAAGATGAGAGAACTCATACCTATTCGGAAAATAAAGCTGAGTTCTTTTTGTCCTCAATGTTTTCACAATAATTTATTTGGTTACCACCAGATAGCACCCGATACCCTGTTTTCGCTATCTTTTCATCGTTCCGCTGCTTAATTTTCATCAATTGTCAAAAGTCCACATACTCGTATGTGTGAAATGAATATAATTGTTGATGTTATTAAAATTAATAAATTTCATTCATAAAATTATTTTGACGTGCTGCAGTTCCACATTAATAATAATTAATTCTTTATATGAATAATATTCAGTATTAGGTTAAATAGTGAAATTTTTTGAAACAATCAAGTCTAATTATAGCAATAATTTTCCTAATAATGAAGTGGACTTTGATGCTTACTGTTATTCAAGTGTCCCTTACTGTCCTGCTTTTTTAAGGAAAATTATGTGAAATGTCCTGTCTCATAAGTTTATAAATCTGGTACCCTACTTTAATCGTAAGGTAATTATAGGATATCTGCGCGTAGCCATCTGCGTAGTAACCATATGTGGAGCCCTAGTATTGAACCTGGCCTTCAGAAAAGTCAAAACCACTGCCTTGGAGTATTTATGAAGCATTTTTTAAAAAAAAAAAGGTCAATGCAATTTCTCTCACTGCAACACAGCAAATCAATTGGAATGTACTGAAGTCAGGCTGTAAATAATATTTTTTTTAAAAATGAAATCATGAGCTCTAAGGAAATTTTCCATGAGAGTGTTGGAAAATGTGAACTTTTTTCTTCCTTAAAGAAATTTACTAATATATGGTATGGAAGTGAGCATTAGAAGAAAGTAAGCCTACATTCCGTTCATGCTATACGTTCATCCTCACATTTTCGTACAAGCGTTGGAGTGTAAGTCCAGTTATATGTCGTTCACTGTAAAGTGACCACTTTTGAAGCCCTAGTTACTTTTTTCTTTTAACCAATTTATATACTTCTACCACTTGTTAATGTTAATGTGATTCGAACCGAGGGACTTCCTGGTAAAACTACGATTGCGTTAGGACGATCACTAGAATAAATATTCTGTCCTATTTTTTTCTAATCTCAGTATCAGAGTAATGGGGAAAACCAAGAAAATTCTCCATCGCTCATTATCCTACCAATTACAATGTTTGATTATACAGGAGAGCAAAGTCTTCAGCTGTAATAAGGAATAATGTCAGGAATACATATCGAATTTGTTTTGCGAAATTCCATTAATTTGGTTGTGTTGGACTTGAAGCATGTCTGGGGCCGCGGTCGTGCAGTGGTTAGGTTACTCGCCTTCCACCTAGGCGTACCGTGTTCAATTCCCGGCGGGATCGTACCCCTGATTTTGACATGTGGGAATCGCGCCGGACGATGCCACTGGTTGGCGGGTTTCCTCGGGGATCTCCCACTTCCCCAACTCTTGCATTCCAGCCCTTCTCCATACTTACCTCTCTTATGACCCTCATAACCTTTCAAGGCCTCGTTTTTAAAAGCCGCCCAAATGTTTCCTCTCCACTCGAAGAATATCT
Source organism: Dryococelus australis (assembly GCA_029891345.1). Lineage (NCBI taxonomy): Eukaryota > Metazoa > Arthropoda > Insecta > Phasmatodea > Phasmatidae > Dryococelus > Dryococelus australis. The sequence continues at coordinate 127,979,951 of CM057002.1, forward strand.
GTACATTTTCCAGTGTGTTCATTCGTGTGGATGCATCGCTTAAGGGCGAAAATATGGATTTGTTAATTCCTTTTGTAAAGTTTCACTGAGTCTTTGATATCCGACAATCTTAGTATTTCGCACGTCGCCCTTTTATCCGAGCTACATTCACTAGTCTGCCTCGTCTTTGGCGAGATAGGTATCGCCATTTGTAATTTCACCTCGCCATCATCAATATCTCAGGCAGCCTCTTCAGCCCCGCCCACTCACACGTCACTCCTTGTCACAGTGGGAGAGTATTCTCTCCCTGCGGATCCTGCCGAGATGAACATCTCCACAAACTTAATTAAATATATAATTGAACGCTGTTGTCAACTTGATAATGACATGAATTGAATTACTTGACCTAGGGCGGAGTGAGTGGGTTGGAGAGTAAGGCCATATTTCATGATAATGTTTTACTTCATTTTCTGAAAGAGGTTTACGCAAGGAACGATCGAATACACACACACACACACACACACACACACACACATATATATATATATATATATATATATATATATATATATATATATATATATATATATATATATGCATTCAAATTATTATGGTCATCAAAACATGGCACCGGTAATTCGAAAATTCCGAGATATGGGTGCCTAAGAGTTTATTCGCTCCTAATTAACTTTACCAACTAAATTACATGCCATATGATCTATATCATATACACACCCCGTTAATTAAGTATCAAGAATATTTAACAATGATCATTCGTGTACTGATACTATGAAACTCTTTTAAAATATTTATTTATATTTTTGCCAACAATTTTTGTTCGTCCAAGAGAAACTAATAAATATTAATAATATTTTCTCTTAGGCGAATAAAAATTATTTGGCAAAAACACCATATATTTTGAAACAGACTAAGGATGCCAGTACTCGAATAACGACTGTAAAATATCCTTGATTCTTAATTAATACGTAGTGGATATGATGTAGATCATTTGACATATGACTAATTTGGCGAAGTTATTTAGGAGAACAAAACCATGGGCTCCCATATTCCGCAATTTTTGACTTGTCGGTTGTATTATTTGAAAAAACATAATAATTTAATTACAAATTTTATATTTATGAGGCACATATACAAATATATTTTAAGAAACCTAACGAAATAAATTATTATCGCTAAACATGGCTCTTCGCCGTGTTTTCCTGTCACAGACAAACCTACAATTGTAACATATTTTCTATTATCGTCTTCTAGCGGTAAAATGAGCACTTTTGAAAGCCCTGTTTAAAATGTACCTGTATGCATATGGTGTATTATTCCACTAAAAGTAGCATGAACATTACAATGGGCCTGATCACTTTATTCGTAGGCAGTAGCGGTGGTATAGTGGCTAGACTGCTCGCCTTCAACCTATGCAACCCGGGATCGATTCCTGACAGGGGCAGCTCCCGGATTGATTTACTTATGTGGGAATCGTACCGGACAAAACCGCTGGTCGGCAGGTTTCCTCGGGGATATCACGTTTTCGCAGATCTTGCATTCCGACACTGCTCCATTCTCACCTCGCTTCACCCTCATCGGTTTTCAAGACCACTGTCCAGAGCCGTTAAAATATGACCTCTACACTCTCCGCTTTATTCATGCGTCAGTGAAGTGATGTGAAACTGTGAAAATATAAATATTTTAGAACATTTCGCATTCATATAGTCAACTTATATGCATTTAAGAAACAGGAAGTAAAATAATCACTTCAATATTCAGAAATGTTTAAGGGACACTTTTAAGGCAACGTTAAGGTGGACGCCTGTTTGAAGGAATTTTGCACGTTTGAGGCCTAAAAGCGTGGGGGCATTAGGGGCGACCGAGAGATGCGCAAGAACGCTCTCATCACCTCTACGCGCACAGCACTGATCTGACGTGTATTTTTGCCGCAGAGAGCGCATCTATGAGACTTTCAGCTGATAACCTACCAAATTTATGACGTAATAATAAAAATAAAATGTAAATGCACGTCCCTACTCTTTTTTTAATGTTTTTTACCGGAATGTTCATACCGGAAATTGACCACGAAAACTTCCGTTTGACCCGTAGACACTATCAATAAACATGCTTTAAAGAGAAATGGTCGAACTGAAAAACGTATACAGACGCGTAAATTTTTATAAATTAGATTTGCAAGCAGACCTCACTCAGACACACAGAACGGTTTTTTAATATAGTCCCTAAAGTTTTCTGTTGGAGCTCTGCACATCGGTCGGCCGTCTGCGCAGACGGCCACATAAAGAGTGGATTGGACCCCCAGCTTCCAAGATCAAGAAGCGTGTAAACGATACGGGCGACACTAACACGCACGCCTAGCGTCTCATCGCTCCTACGCACAAGGCGTGCAGTGTTTCCGTCCTAACGCTGTACTGTGCAAATTAGGTTTGTAACAGTGGGGGTTTACTACAAGCAATTTAAGACCACATATTAAAGTACGCTCACATATTTGTACTTTTCTCTTATCGCTTAAGGAAACGGCATAGGCAAGCTTTAAAAATGCAATATTTGATGATCTTCAGGAATTTATTTCTCCAATAACACACTTAACATGACAAAAGTATTACAATAGGGGCATAGATAATAGCTTTGACTTTTCTGACAAAAAGTCGTATTTCCAGAACATTTATTTTCCGAGATACGAGTATTCGCACTAACAACTATTTCACAAAAAAACACGGGGCCCATCCCAACACTTGGAGGTATTTCACCTCCGTCGTTGCCAACTCATTTGGGTTCTTGCCAGCCAGTGTGCACGTTAAAACATATGCAGGCCGGAGCGGTGACATTTTTTCAAAGGTTGATATCAAGAGAGTTCAAATATAACCACGAAGAGCGTATGCGTTTAGTTCACACCATTTTGAATATTCCGCTGGTAAGTCTACTGTGATGTGTAGCTTCGCTGCTTGTGTTGAAAACTCGTATTACTGACAGCAAGTGGTTATAAAACTATTCAGTTTGTATGTCATACACTTGTGCGAATTCTATCCAAATTTTCTGCACGACCGTGAAGCTACTTCGTCGATAATAAACTCTGATGGAATGAGAAGAAAGAAGAGCGTGTTTTACATATTTAATGAAATTCCACTTCAATTCGCCAATTAGTGCAGGCTAATGGCGGTTGATAGATCACTTTTGAAATCAATCTTTGAAAAATGTATTGCCCTTCTCTGCATTTGTTTTAAAGAGCACTCTGTGTTGCATGCACCCAGTAAAGTTAGGAAACCCGTTAAAAGAAAGTAATTGCATCTATTTACGCTGAATTAATAAGTGCTAGGCAATATTTGTGATAGATAAAATCACGTGCTTTCGGTTTGTTCTGAATGTAAGTGTTCAATCGACTGAAGAATAGATAAATACATTCAGTCAATAGCCAGTAAATTATTATATATAGGGCGAAAAATATTTAGTTGCATCAGCAAAATATTTTCTTAAGTAAACAAAACTTGAAAAGCAGCAAAATTGATTATGTTCATTAAACAATACATTTTTGAATAAACAAAACCTCTGTGCTGGACCAAAATTAATCCGACAGTCAATAAAATATTTTGTTCTACCAACTGTATGTATGTGTTTGCCACCGATTTGATTGATGTAGTTCGAAAACATAATTCGAGAGTTTGTTTGCAATTTTCGTGATAATTAAATAGTAACAGTGTTTGATTGTTCAATTGATAATTCTCAATAATTGTATAAACATCCTAATAAAATAAGATCAACAGGAAACATAAAAGTAACCTACAAAATTTTTTATAATTATTTTACACCATTGTCCAGTATTTGAAAGATACGTAACGTAAAACTTACCAGATTTGTCCAAAATCCCTTTAACAGACTAAACGGTCGGACGCAGATGAACTAGTTTCTAATCTCGGCCGGTGTTAGCATTTTTTTACAATCTATAATTTTAACTTCACTTGTTTGTATGTACGGCAGCTGCATGTAAGGTGTCTGTGAGGTTTCTGTCTGGTGACCACCGAATCACTAGCAATCGGGTATGTATCTGGTCGACAAGTTGTCGATTACTGTTGGCGTGTACAATTTCAGTGCCTGGGAAGTCCTCATTTACACATGGTTGTGTGGGTAAAAGACCAACCAAACTTTGAAACACAAGAAGAAATTCAAATGAACGACCGCGTGTGTGTAAGTAAAATACCATTTGAAGACTCCGATCTGCGTGAGCTCGTATTGAAATGTCAAATACATCGACACACAAACGTGTAAGATGAGTAATGAATTTTCAGCATGCCAGCTCAATTTCCCGCCACAAGAGTGCACTGAAACTCGCTTGATCGCAAGCGATACTGATGACAGACGAGTCTGTGATGTGCAAATTGTGTACCTATATAGTAAAAAAGTAGGCGAGACTAAAAATGTGGAAAATATATTAAATATTAAAAACCTTTCAAAACCAAGCTTTTATTTATAAATTAAATAAAAGTTAAAAATTACTGTAGAAGTACTAACAGAATTCGTAGAACCTGTAATACGTGGTCGAACAGCGGTAATAAATTTTACAATGAATTAATATTTTTGTAATCATTTATATTTATTATATGAAAGCTTGGTGCGAAAAGTTAGTAGCCTTACGAAATATATTAGCTTACCAAGCTTATGCAAAGGAAGTGTACGTTTTATATTAAGCCAATCTTTTATGTAACAAATATACATTCATACAAAAATATTACTTTGTAGCAAAATTTTATTATGGCTGTCCGATCACGACTTATAAGTTCTACAAATTATGTAACTACAACTATAATTATTTTTAACTCTTTTGTTCATTTATAAATAAACCCTTTTTTTTAATTGTGCTTTACGGTTAGATGTTATTTATAAAATCCTAATATGTTTAATGAACGTAGAGATAGTCTATTATTTTGTTGCACCAATCAAATATTAACAACGAAATAATAAGTTTACAACAACAAACTATTTCACTGTCACTATAAAAAAATTAATTCTTTTGTTCCAAACGAATATTCTTTTATTCAACATGACCTTTTCTCTCAGTGTAAGCGAACACGCAAATGAAAATTTTAATTTTAGACATTGTGGAAGAATGCACAATGCACCTACAAGAGACTTGAGGAAGGTTTTCTAAAGTGCTCAGTTTACCTTGAACAGCCTATAGTAGCAGGCCGTCCCCGTTCATGTAGGAAGCGTCCAGGACCATTTCTCTTTCCAACCCCGAGACCCTGTGGGCAGCTCAGCGCTAGCACGATGTTACTTATTGTACGTCGGCGACCTTTAACTCACCAGCCGGGCAATCCTTTCCATTCTTCTAGTTTCTTTGTCCGTTGTTGCGCGGCGAACACGAAACGGGATATTTGTTCTTCCCGCCATGTGACGACGCCTCTTCGCCCTGATATCGTCAATATCATTCGCAGGCACTGCATTACACACGTTAACAGTTGCAAGTTGCCGTAGAAAATGAGCAACACCTAGGTGATGTAAAGGTAAACATATGAAATCCAAGACGGCATCTTACAGTAATGTATAAACAAATGACAAACTAAAAAAACCAATATGGCTGCATAAGATAGACTGAGTATTGATGAACGGTCGTGGGTGGGGGGGAAGCGTCCCGAAAAATTATTCCTTTTTAAAATATGATTTTTATTAATTTGTTAATAAATTTCTAGTAAATTTTATAGACGTTCTAAATTTTTCAATTTATGGATTTTTTAAAATTTTCTTGGTTTTTCGACAATTTTATTCTCTTTTATAATATATTAGAATTTTGAATTATTAGAATTTTTGGATTTCTTTAATTTGTGTGATTTGTGGGTTTCCAAGGCCAAATGTGACCAGGGTAAGATCAAAGGTCACCTGGTTTAAATATGGAGGTTGGGTGACCGGAATGTCAGAGCCTGATGTCGTAATCCAAGATGCCGGCCGGTGCCACATTTCCAATGCCTCCACCCATTGCAACCGAATCGGCATACTCCTACTACTTGCGTGTATGACCTGATTAAGTAGCACTCTGAATGCCAATAATATTCCGTGTGTTTATGTAATTAATTCTATTCGCGGTTTCTTCACACATCTTGAATGAAGCCTTTGAAAAATATCCATACCATGACGTGTTTGGATGGTTTATAGTCCTCCCTTCGCGCCTACCAGCAGCACGCCGGAGGACCGGCTTTAACCTCCGCTTCGACCCCGAGCCAGACTCGATCTCCAGTGCGGATGTTCGCACGGGGCAATCGTGATGGAAGGGGAGCGCTGGAGTCACTCTGCATAGTTGGGGGCAAGGCCATCATTTACTCCTTTCCCCCTCTTACTCAGATCATTTCACTGAACTGAGTAATGCGGAAGTGCCAAATGTCCACAAAAAAAAACGTGAATTTCTTATCGCACTTTGGTTACTCCTCGTATAATTTATGGTGGCATCGATTTTTTTCTATATATCACGGTCATCATCACAATGCATTTTCTGGTGTATACGTGTGACTGGATTGGCGAATTGAAAGATATTACGGTGTTACACTTTTGTGTTGGTTTCATCATTTCGATAACATCAAAACATCTTTATTCTAAGTTTGCTTTCAAGAGTACTCACTTTATCATGAACAGTCTTGAAGCAAGCTGTGGGTGGTTGGAGATAGGACAGTCTCGCATATCTCATTCACTAGCTCATTCTCTCTCTTATTTTTCTTGCTTGGATTGCCAATAATAAATAATACGAAATACGTGTTATGGAACATAACAATTTGAATGGTATACTTACTGAACTTGCTGTTGCCTTCTATTTACCCATCAAGCACCAGTAAATTCGTTTCTTAACTCCTTTCTGATAGAAGGTTTTGTACGTCAACTTGTATCTTATTTTGAATATTGCCTCTTTTTGTGCGACGTTGGACATGAAAACAGAATCTCTCATACATATTGGAATTCTTCTACGTCTGCTCGCCACACAGTCTCTGCTATAACTGTAAAATGCATTTTGAGGAAGAAACTGGTTATCGACAATACCATCTTCAAGCGCGTATTGTGTATCAAGCTGACTGCCCTTGAACTCTCAGTGGAAGATGTGCCTAACGACCATGGCAAGTAAATACAAAATGTGTAAGCTATTCAGGCAATTTTCCCTGTCGTACTCGGAAGCCTCAGGTTGAAATCTTTGGTGCTGATTAGGGTGATGCGGGCCAAGTAAGAAACAACAGTGAAATGCAGGAAGAGAAAGGGTGTAACTCGAGAATATCCGCTGACCTCAGTCAAAGTCCACCGCTGCTCAAAGAGTCTACAAGAGTTTTTTGAGGAAATTTTTTGTAAATGAGGTATATTTTTTATGAATGAGAAATACTTTTCAGGAATGGTTTTGAGGAATTAGTGACATTTTGGAGGAATGTTTTTGAGGAATAAGGAATAATTTTGAGGAATTTTTTTTAGGAATGTTTAACATTGGGGTGCTTAGAGTCAATGATGGTGAAACGAGGAGGAAATGGATTGAGGCAAGAATGCGCGGGCGAGGGAAATTGAATTTCATCGAGAAAGGACTGAAAAATTCAAAATAGTAGCACATAATACCAGAAAAATCCTATGAAATCGTAATGTCAATTACTGATACCCAATAAATATTTGTGCCCGATAAAGCAATTAATTCATACGTATTATTTCAGGCTCGCATCTTCGCATTCCAGACGAGCGAGTGGAAATGAAGGACAGCAGTTATGTGATAGCGGCACCAGCAAGTAAATGGATTGTTTTGAATGATAGCTGAGCGATAGGCCGTTTTCCGCATATCTGTTGGAGAACGCGAACAGTCACGGTACGTCTTTTTGCGGGGAACTCTGCTGAGCCTGGTTGTATTGAGTTTCCGTGTCTATCTGAAGAATTTTCTAGTTGTTTACAGCCCTAGATTCTGTCCGCAAGACTTGGGGTGCGTCGAACTTTCCAGATAAAGGCCAGCAGAGTATACATTGTGCGACGGGCCTCCAGGCCGAGGAGTAGTTGAATGGATGAGTGGCTGAGTTTCAGCGATAGACGACGATCCATAAGAGAAGTGACCAGAGGAGGAGAAAACTGTGTTAGAGAGAGTTTGCCGAATAAGCAAAATTGCTATTTGCGAGTTATATCTTCATCTTGAGGGGTCATATATTAAGTGGTTAAAATTATATGATTATGAATGATCACAAGCCCACATAGATGATGGCAAATACCGCTGTCAGTATTTTATGGTGTTGTACATGTGGTATAATAGCATGTGTGAGTGTAGGTATTAAAATTTAGCATTTGCAGATAGTATCGTAAAAAATTTGACTTTCTAATATTTTAGCACTAAACATGAAATAATGCATCATTGGGAGTAAACTCAACTCATTATTTGGTTGACAGGTTGAGCCACGGAAGTTCAAAATATACGTACATGGTCTGTATATTTTCCCCTAAGCCCTCATTCTACCAGCGTAACAATGTGGTCTAGCTGCAACAAGTACCTTGTAGTGAGCATTTATGTCAAAGGAAAACATTTTATTCGCCACAGCATAACATGCAAAAAACTTAAAATATATTTTAATTTATAATGGTAATTACAAAATATGCCTTTAAAACACATAAATGTCCTTGAAGATCATCGTGGAAGTGAAATTCATGGCCCGATGTAGCGCTAGAATATAAAATTAAAAAACATCACGAACGAACAAAGAGCAGCGATGTGTTGTTTTTACCAGCTCATAGAACACTGTGTTGGGACGGTCGGGCCGGCACGGAGTGGAGATTTAGTGCGTGCCTGGTAGAGGGCAGGTGTGTTCCTTCTTTAAGTGTACCAGAAATAAAACTTCAGTATTATTGGTTGGTTCAAAGTATGGAACTTGACGTCATAATTAGTGTATTGTTCTGACCCCTCTAAAGAGGTATTCGTTTTCTCCATAGGTACCAATGTATTTTCATGTTACCAGATTGTTTGGTAACATGTGTAAATTGTTGTAACCCCCATAAGGATCAATGTTGTCATCACCCCTTGGTTCTCTATTGGTGAATGAATTGTGTGACCTCTATAACCTGCCAATAGTGGTTTTTGTATTTATACGGCATGCATATCCAAGAAAGGGGTGAGATGCTTGGAAACGAGAGAGAGAGCGTCTCCATGGAGAAAAAGGTCAGGTAGCTTGGTTATCTGTTATTTCGTAATATAATACCTCTGAGAATACAGGAACGTCACTTTGACATTTTTAGTAATTTATTTTGCAGTCAGCAACATTTTTAACTAGAGCAATTTAATGATGCATAATCAATCTTGTTGGAATCAAGTTACATTTTTCCTTGACATAATCGGAGTTTGGTGAAATGCTTGGAACCACCTTCTTTACTTCAAACATAATGTTAATTTTCTAAATTTAACGAAAATTTTTGTATTCTAGTTCTGTGCCATTTTTTTAGATCGAATAGGGACAGCTATTGGTATTAATAAGCCTACCATTTTAGTAGGAATGCAAAGAAAATTAATGTGGTTTTGGCTAGTTGTAATTTTTTCTATTTATTTTCTTTGCAATAATATTGAATTTACACGTATGAGGGACATATAATCACACTAAATTTAATCTATAAATATTACAGAACAGTTGTAGAGGCCACGATCACCTGAAATGACCACAAGAAAATAACTACGTCTAGTGTCAAATAGATTTTGTTGTGCTCTTTTTAATGTGTATAATTGATGTAATGGTAACAAGAATAGGCAGAGGTTTTATTGGTGGTAAAATCTTGGTAAATGGAATATATGCGGTCTTATGAAAGTGCAGTAAAATTTGGATTTCTGCACATAAATTTTATAAATGTTTGTATATGCACAAATGTTTCATACCGTACCTGATGTTTAACTGTAATAAGATATTATCTTTAAAAGTTAAAAATATCTTGTGGAGATGCAATGACACCAGAAATGAGTAAATTTATGGTGACACGTTACACCAAATTGTCATGAACGGGAATTAACTTTGGTGCCAGATGACAGACGCAAAGGTATGATAGAATTCAGATAGCCTCGTGCCATATATTTTTGTAAATGTGTAAAGTGGCTTGGGGACATCAGGCATTGAGTACATTTGTGCTGCTATGTATGATTATATTGTGCCAAAAGCTAGGATGATAACTTTTTATAACGCATTGAGTACATCTGTAATGCCACGTATGTTTATTTGGTAAATATATATAATCGGGGCTTGTTTGTCTCGTGTATGATAATTGTTGTGGATGCCACATGCATTTAAGGTTTTTATGTAAGTTCAGAGTTTTCTATATAGACGTATTAACTGTTTCAATTTTGTGTGACATGAGAAAAGATAAGACACAGTATTGAATCAAATGCTGTTCTTGAAAGTTGATCTTTCAACTGTGTAGAGTAGTGCTAACCTTGTTTATTTTCAGGTGATTTTCACAGTGCTTTGTTATGAATGACTACCATTTTCTGCCTATGTTGGTTTCTCCTTATCTTCATTGTGCTTAAAAAATGCTGGTTGTAAGTATTGTTTTGAAATTTGTGTCCTTGAGATGTCCTGTTTGATTACCCGGGGTTTCAAGAAAAGCTCCCAGTACTCTGTGCTGGAGCAACACTAGACAGAGTTGCAGATTGTAGTCATAGGAACTTAGTTTATAATGTGTTGAGCCATTGCTTAATTTTGGTTCAGAGGTCCATGTCTAAACTAACAGGCAGGTGTTTATGTTTAAATGTTTTTTCTGTTCTTGATAATGGCGACTGGCTGGATTAAAAAATTATCCAACCCCACCCTCTTCAAAGTGCTGGCTGAGTTAGGGGCAGTAGGAGAGAAGGCAGAGCAGAAAGATTCCATTCGGACAAAGATGACGGACTTTTGCGAAAAACCAGAAAAGGAAGTTAGAGAGGCCGGTCTATCATCGGCTTCAGGAACTTTGGATGAGTCGGTTCTGGTTTTTAAACTTTGAAAAATGTTCCATCAGAAATGACTTATAAGATTTCCACTTTATCTCTGTTAAATTTGGAATCACTAGTTAGTTTTCTGGAGAAATTACAAGCAGTAATTGCTTCGCAACTTTGTAAGATTAGTTTATTTTATGCAGTAAGCTTTTTTATAGTTCCGGCACTTTGCAGCCAATTTTCAGCCACGAGAAGGTATGAGATTGGGAAATTTCAATATTAAGTTAAGCATGTTTTGAATAGATTTCGAGCCAGGTGTATGTTACAAAATCTAGGTTGGGGTTGATTGAATGGAAACAGGGCAAAAATAAATCTATGTTAAAGTTTTTGAAATATATCCAGGGATCAGTGAAAGTGTTAGGATTGCCTTGTGAAGAGGAGTACATTGAAAATGTAGTATTCCATATAATTCATTTAAGGGAATACTGATGTCTTTGTTTTCTACCAAGCTGAACACTTTGAAGGAATTGCTAGAGTTTGTAACTGAGGTAGAGAGTACACTTAGAGATAGTACGAGAGGGACAGATCCCCATGAGGTTAAACCTTTTTCCCAATGATGATAAGGGGATAGGGAAAATATTAAGAGGTGTTTTATATGTGGGAAAATTCAATCATTTACGATTGGCTATTATCATAAGAAAACAAATGTAGTAGTATCTCAAGCTAATTCCTCTAGTGAAGGAAAGTCGAAAGTGTGAACTCGTTCTTGGTATTTCCAGATTCCACCTACGTTAAGGAAATTGAGTGCTAAATCTGCTGTGAACACAGATCCAAATAGATATAAGGTCTTTGTTTGTTTTAGATGCCAGCAGAAGAGGCGTGTTAAGGCAAATTGCCCTTTAAATGACAGTAAGGTAGTTAGTATGCGAACAATCAGTGCAGTTAATGAGTTTTGAAAGACAGTTTGGTCTTAAGTATATACTGGTAGCAATAGCAGATCAGGTAATTGTAGCTGCATTATTTGATTCGGGAGCATATTGTTCATAAATAAATCATTATTTCTGCAATTTTTTTAAAAGAAATTTACCAAAGGGATTGATACAAGTTTATAGGGGAGAAACGTTAGGATTTTCAATGGCAAATGGAGGGATTATAAGTTCCATAGGCATAGCTGTGTTCAAGGTGAGATTTGAAAATTTCACGTGGAAGTTTTCCTTCAGAATTATGACTGGTCTAAGTCATGACTTGATGCTTGGGGTGGACTTTTAGGGATAAACCAGTGCGATGCTAGATGGAGCTAGGGAATATTTGGTTTTTTCTTTTTGGGATTCCCAAGGAGTTGATGTTATTACTGAAAAATTTTATTCATATCCCATTTCAGCTAGGAATAATCTGTGTGTTGTCAGTGATTATGAGAGGCAACTAACCCTTTCGAAGAAAGAATCTAGTATTGTCATAACAAATTAGTTAGGACATTACACCAAACAACCTATTGTTTTAAAACTTAATATGTAATGACCCAATGTCTTCCATTCTGTATAGAGTTGCTCGGCCAAAATTGCTAGCATTCAGGAAAATCTTTTGGGATCTGCAATCCGCAGATATTGTACTATTATCTACCAGTAATTTTTCCAGCTCTGCCTTTTTACTTCCTAAAAGAACACCAGTAGAGTACCGAATATTCTGTGATTGCCGTAAGGTTGGTAAACAACTTTTTTGGAAAATCCTTATCCTCTACCCACAAGAAATTCAGATATTCAACATGTAGGAGATGCCTGTTATTTATCATTTTTAAATTTAAATTCTGCCTCTTTCAGTGTGTCTCCATCCTGATTCAAGGGGGTTTTTGGTTTTTTTTTTTTTTAACCCGGTGTGGTCAGTTACAATGGAATGATCTTCCCATAGGAGTGAATTATGGTCATCATGCAATGTCGAGAGTTTTGTTTCATGGTTTAGGGATATATCAATATGATTTTTTATTTACAAATATTGATGATGTTTGCGTTTAGTAAGACCTTCGAAGAGCACTTAAACCTTATAAAACTTTTCCTTGGGTCTCTTAGGGTGGTGGGTTTCTCCATGATAAAGTAACATGGTCTAAAACCTATGTTATGTCAGTTACGTTGGATTTGTGATATCAGATGGTAAATTGCTAATGGACCCTGTGAAGATACGACCTGTGGTAAATTTTCCCGTGCCGAAATATCTTAGGGGCATGTGACATAAAATGTATTTATTCAAAGGGCGCTATCCAACAAATTGGCGAACAAACATTGCTTCGTGAAGAAACAGTTGAAAGTTGTTATATTTACTGCCAGCTTACCAATTTATGTTGAAATTTATTACATTGTTTCAACGATATAACATTGTAATCTAAAATAACTATACGGCCGCAATTTTGAAAATAAGTATCTGACATGAATTAAAACATATTATTCAACATAATTTTCCGAAGTACTTCTTGTTTGCAAAATTTGGTGCGAATCTGTTTATTGTTTCCCGAGATATGACTTAATATCTAGATTTATTCATGTGGCGCTATCCTACAAATGGCCTATAAAAGTTGTTATGTGTTAACATATGTGATGATTATAATAGATACATTCAGCATACAAAATTTGAACTAAATGGGTTAAATTGTATGGTGTATAAATCAATCATGGTCACCATTTTTAAAATAAAAATTTATTTAATACCGTTTCTTACATTTACTTGGCCTGTTATAGTATAATTTGCATGTCAAATTGAATACATAATTGTTTTGATAATTTTTTAGATAAAAAGTAAAATCTTTATGTTTTAAATGGAGTTATCTTCCGAAATAACGGACTCACAAAAATAAATATTTCAAAATATAGTACATACATAATGCTCTGCCAGCAAATAAGATTTGGTTTAAATCTGTTGAATGGTCCTAAAAATATGATTTTTAACCTAATATATTAAAATGGCCGCCATTTTGAAAGTAACTGCCCGGTGTGGTCGGAAACTATTGAAGATTTAAGTCAGGTGTCCTTTCTAAGTACTATATATATATGTATATATGTATGTATATATATATATATATATATATATATATATATATATATATATATATATATATATATATATATATATATATATACATATATAGTTCGGTGAAATTCGGTTGACGCGTTAAAAACAGAGAAAATGAAAGTGAATTCATAAGCCTTTCTTGCATTCGGAAAGTAGTATAATAAGAATGATATTGTTATGGCAAACATAATATTATTTGAATCGGAGTAATTTTATCGTAAGTGGCGAAAAATCATGCGTTTGACAAAATAATTTGGCCCGAAATAGTTCTTCCTTGTTTCTCTGGCAAAAAGGGACCTTTTTTTTTTATTTCTTGGAAACCAGTTTGTGTACAAAGTATAAATATGATCTAAAACGAAGTTAAATACAAACATCGTTATGCTTACTCGAATTAAAATTTCCCTTAATAACTTTTCAATGTATTCAGAGTTTACTTCCTATTGTTTTAGTCTTGTAAAATTGCCCACCTTTTACTCTCATCGACTAAACTGTTTATCATTTCTTTTTTAATCCTCAGTCTTCTTCACTTTACATCTTTCTGTTTTCCATTTCTTTCCTATTCTCTTTCTTCAAAGAGAAGTACCTTTACATGTTCTGCTTCATTATCATCATCGTCATCATAATCACCTGCTCTCTTTTTATCTACAACTTCTTAGTGTCGTCGAAAATTTCGACTGACAGCAATTTCAAACATTTTTTTCCAGGATTTATCCACAGACAGAATATAGTCTTAGATCCGTTGCGATGATGTTTGTCGAGTGCGTAATATTATTGGCATCCATAATTTAGTAATATGAAGAGTATATGACGACATGTTGACACTTGGAAACATTTCGAAGCAACTCGTACAAATTATTAGACATGTCGAACTATAGACTAAGGGCAGGTGATTCATCAGGTGGACACGGGATAACATCTTGGTTAATGTCTCTTGGTCTTTGTTACAGCCTTCGTCATGTAGGAGTGCTATCGCTGAAATACAATACACCTGACTGAGGATTCGTCGGTTTTTTAAATTTAACTGAGAAGCTCTATATGGGGAGGTCTACACACATCAGCAATTTGCCCTGGGTTCATTACCTTGTTTCTTTAAAGGACGGCCATATTTATGAGGAGTCGAGTCGTTTAACGTTTCTACGTTAATGAATGTATTTGAAATATAAGGAAAAATGTATTTTAAAAGGAAGATATTAACGTAATTATTCCAAGATAATTTCACAATGCCGTGTTTGAGATATAAGCGGGATAATTTACAGGTCATGTATCAAAAAACTTGATTAAATATTGAAACCTTACTTTTTTATGATTGTCTATTTAAAGCATTTGATTTAACGATAAAATCGACCTGAATTTCAAAATTAATTGGGTTAATTTTACTGTCTTATCTTAGAATTGGATATTTGGTTACATATTAAATGACGAAAAAATAAAGAACACCATTGGAAGTATTTAGCAATTCAAACTTGATTTTTAGAAACATTCCGTATTTATTTTCAAATCTGCTACATTTATTGCATTTCCTCTAGAATTCCAAGTACACGAGGGAAAATGTTTTAAAAACTAAATGTCCCGCAATTTTTACACATTCATCATCAGATTTTCGAAGGGTACTTACATTATGCAAAACCCGCTCCTTGATCTCAGTTGTGACGAGTATCTGTTGGGATTACACTTTTAACGTCATATAAAAGAGAAACCAAATAGAAGTCCCAAATCATAACACTGAAACTACCTACACGTAAATTGAAATTTCTAAAATTTAGTCAGACTTGGCGGACTGTGGACCAAAAACAAAATAACAGTAACATATTCACCAGAAATATAAAATCTTCATATAATGATGTATAACTTACAGAACTTGTACTGTTCGGCTGTGAAAAATGACAGATTAGCTCAAGATTCCGGCGTAAGTTAGTCGCAGGAAATTGACAACATCTCTGAACGAGAGGATAAACAAAGCTGAGCTTGCGCCTATGCATATGCTAGCTTGGAGTTTCGTGACTGAGGGCTATCCAGATATTATATAAAACGGAGATAAACGGGCTAAACGGGCAGCTGAAACTTTATACACTTCTTCCCTAAACACAAAGCTACATTTCGGTGGTAATACCGTCTGTTAGTCCAAGTTCGCTATTTTCCTATTGTTAATTTCTTAGTACAATTTTTCCCAAAATCACAGTTTACTTCTGATGGATATGGTTAAGTAAAATGTTACATAAAATTATTTTGGAATACACTGTTTTGAAGCTCGAAAGTGTTTAAATTAATTTAAAGAAAAATATTAATATTTAGTATTGTTTGAAAATGAGTGCTATAGATTTTTATTTATTTGTATTTATTTTTAGTAAATAACAAAACATAAATGATACCGCACTTCTGTAAGTTGAGAATCACGCGTAAGACTGAAGAATGAACAGAGTTGATTCAAAGTTTCGTGGAAATCATAATATACGTAGGAGAACGATAACGCTCTCTTTGAACATTAAGCGAGAATGTTCGATTTCGGATAATTATGGCGCTGGCAACTACATTTCGGACCAGTGTACGGCGTCGCTCCTGCATATTCACACGTAATAATCGAGCCGCCCCCCTCCCCCGATCGTAGGCGGCGCGAGGCAGCTACCTGTGTAGGACAACCCCAGCGGAGGTCAACCACGCGACCTGTCTCTTCCCCCGCCAAGGATGCTGGGCGCTCCCATCTTCCCCCCGGCGTACCGGCGAGGCGCGGTATATATACCAGCAGCCGGAGAGGAGATCCACACAGCTACTCCCTCGCTCCAACCTCGGAGGCGACACTCAGGACTGGCACTCAACAGACGAACATGACACTGGTAGGTATGACCACCCCTCTTGGGGCTGGTTCGATAATGCCTCGTTGCACCAACATCTTCCCCGATCCGAGATTGAATGATCCTAGTTCAGAAACAGGGTCCACTTTGATCTTCGTTCCAATGTAAAAGTGTTGCAACAAAGAAATTTCATTATTTTGGATCTCCGGTTCGTTGATCTTGGTTCCAAAGTGAGACCTCGATATTTACTACGAGGACAATTTTGCTATTGGTTCGTAATATATGACGTCATGGAAGTAGGCGTGTTTTTCGTTATGTGCGATGTTTTATTTGTTTTAAGTAAATTATTGTTATACGAATTTCACCGAAAAAATTTTAAGTGCGTATAATGTTGTTTTAATTTCCCAAGAAATCAACGGAACGTAGTTCTATCTGTTGGAGTATTTCCAAACTAAATTTGCCTGCGATGGCTGCTGATCTCGGATCGAGATTTGGAACCGCCAATTTCGGCGGTTCGAAGTGAACTTCATTTCGATCTCCAGTCCTGCTATGAACTCGAATGGTGCAACCGTTTTCTGTGTTGATCTTGGATCTGATCTCGGATCGGGTTTCGAACCACGATGGTGCAACCTGGCATCAGGCCGTGTGCGTCATAACCACACACATTGTTAAGAAAACGTTCGCCAATTTACTACATGAGTGTGTACGTAGCGTGAGAGAGCGCGAATACATTCATGCTAGCGTTCATTCATTTGATCAGGAAACAGTCAAATGCGTATAGGAAACTTACCAACTTTGTATGATTGCGACGGTTCCATATTTGTAGCCAGATGTGTGGTATTATTTCCATGCTATATATTGGGTTCAAATCTTCCATTTCAGTTTTGAAAGTTTACCAGAAATTTTTGTAAAGTGAAATTCTGTGGCAAGTAGAACTAGACCCCTGTGAATAAAAAAATACTTTGTACCTACTGTGCGTTTGGTTTGGTGCCATTTGGTGAAGGAATAGTAAACTTCACCAGGATACATTTACTTTATAGTTTAAAATTGCCAATTTATCTCCACTATAGTCTATTCGCGGTTTCTTTTCACCTTTGGTATCAAACCTAAAAATCACCCCATGTATAACGTGTTTGGTTGTTTACTAAATATGTAATCTAACAAAAAAAATGTGAATGAAAATGGTAATGTAAACAAATAGCGAGAAATCGGCGAAGAAGTTTAGGCTACGTTTTTTCCGGGCGTTTACAATTGCGTTAGTTAATTTGATTAACCGCTTGGGATTAGGTGTGGAGAAATAATAGAGTTTTGTGTCATCCAGATGGAATGCGTTACGTTTACCTATCCCTCGGTTACAGATTCGGACCTAAACATATCTCCTTGCCGGTTGGTTTTGCACCCGAATACAGAAATGAATTCCGGCGCGATTACTCGCCGTTCTCTTCGGTACATACTCTCCGACTGGTGTGAACGTTGCGTGCGTATAACAGATGCGCTTACGTAAGTCTCAAGAGGAGAACGTTACGAGAATAACGTACACTCTCCACCTGACCACGAGCTGTTCATTTCCATTCACCAATGACGCGGCCTAAGCTTGCGCCTGCACTGTGGCTCGCTGTGCTATCACAAACTCCAAGCCACTTTCACTGAAAACAAAAATACATTAGAGGCCCGTAATTGGTACTATCAGTGCTTTACATTACCCCATAGTTACCCATCTCCCCCTTTTCCGGGGCCGCGGTGGTGTAGTGGTTAGGCTACTCGTCTCCTACCTAGGCGAACCCCGTTCGATTCCCGGCGGGGTCGCCTCCGGTTGTTCACATGCGAGAATCATGCCCTCTCTTGATTTCCGGCGCTGCTCCATACTCACCTCGCTTCAGCCTCATCGGCTGTCAAGATCTCGATGTTAAGAGCCGCCAGTATCTCTTCACTCCCTCACTCACTCTCCCTTATCCCATCTCGCTAACAAACCTTACGATAATGGGCCCCATTACCTTCCTTCTCTATGGCACTTCTGATAGTTCCGTAAGATACTTGGTCACCGTTATTATGCGGAGATTCGGAGAGCTGACGAACTACAGATGTTATTTGGGAGTGACGTAAACAATCAAAGAATTGTTTTTTTCAGACTGATGCATTTGAATTAACATCTGATACATTTACGTATGAGCGCGCAATGAACATTTCGCGAGTTTTCACGCTGCTTAACTTAACACTGTACCCTAGGAAGGACTGTAAAATAGTACATCGTGTTTCGTGTAGCATTTTAGAGGCGACTAATAGATGCGCCTAAGTTCTACATACTACCTCACTGAGTGTGTACTTCCATTGAGTAAGTAACTCAGATGTTGGTAGGAACTAAGTGCACAACAACAATGCGAGAAAGAAGGCCGCGTCGCGACCAAGGCAGATAGGCAGAATGATACTACTGTGTTTTTCCATGACATTCCGTGGGCTGGTTGATATGAAGCGAGATTAGAAGGGTGCAACGCCGCAATCCAAGAGCGCGGAGAAACGGGATAATCCCGAGAAAAACCTGCCCTACCAGCGGCATCGTCCAGTATGATTCCCAATTGAAAAAAAATCCGCGAGTGGTCCGGCAGGGTATCGATCCAGTTTCGCTTTGTTGTGAGGCGAGCAGACTAACCGCTTAACCACTACGGTCGCTATTGAATACTAATTGGTAGTTTATTTTAAGACCCGCGAATACAAAATTTGCTGTTATAAAGGATAATGTTATTCGGCCGGATAATTTGAACAACTTGGGAGGCTTCATGGAAAAACTCAACAAGAACTCGTAAGCTAGATTCCAGGTCAAGAGAAATATTTTCTCGCGTGAGTTTCGTGGTATTATAAGTTAATGTAAAGGGTTCCTTTTCTTGGTGAGTCATACTTTTGGAAGACTTCAGTTTGTCAGTAAGTTAAAGCGACGGTAGATGCGAAGAGAGACAGATTCCGTTTTAAAAAACATACAGTTGTAAGCCTTGCAAAAAGAGGAACCGCTGGTCATAAATTTCAATAGAAATAGGTACATTCCGTTATAGGAGCAACTCGCTAAGGCAGAGAATTTCAGAGTAAGTTCTGCCTTTCAGGTAGCAATGTACTTTGGCAGAATTCGATTAAGTGTGTAGGTAAAATCATGGAAAGTGAAATTGAATCAATACTGTGTTTTTTTTTGGTTGGGGGGGAGGGGCGTTACATTTCATAGTTAAGCAACAATATCTTTCCAATTACCAAGAGTAAAATTTTATCATCTAGTAAAACGTTAATTTCTAAGCCACGCCTACTTGTTGACTACCTAAGCAATGTCACTGTTACGCCAGAAATATAGCAATGAGCACAAATAAATAAAAAATGTTATTATGTATTTATTAGATAAAATTAATAATTTTTCAATGAATGTTCATGTATTTGTTTTTTTTTACTTCTTTAAATAATATGTCAAAAATATTTCATCCTACTAATAAATCACTACCTCACTAAAATAAAGTTATGAATAGTCATAGGTAGAGAGTCTTTAAAATATAAACAAATCTAATCACGAACCGATATTTACACACTGTGTAATTGCCCTTACCAGATATGTAATCTGCTTCACATTGTACATCTTCTCAACAACCATTATTGTTTTGTTGGTGACAGTTGGCAATCTTGTTCGTGATCGGCGCGGCCGCCGCTGCCCGCCTGGACAACAACTACCTGCCGCCTTCTAACGCTGCCACGGCTGGAGGAGCTCCAGGCTCCATCGCCGCTCCCTTCGGCGGCTCCGGTGGTCCAGGAGGCTTCGGAAGGCGTCCCGGAGCTGGTGGATTCCCCGGAGCTGGTGGATTCCCCGGAGCTGGTGGATTCCCTGGAGCCGGTGGATTCCCCGGTGCCAGTGGCCTCCCCGGAGCTGGAGGTTTCCCAGGAGCTGGCGGTCTTCCGGGCGCCGGCGGCCTGCCTGGAGCCGGCAGTATCCCCGGAACTGGAGGTTTCCCCGGAGCGGGCGCCTTCCCCGGATCCGGCGGTCGACGAGTCCCCGGAGCATTCCCCGGAGGTGCACCTGCTGGTCCGTCCGGACCTCATATTCCCATCCTGAGATACGACAACGTCAACAACGGTGATGGCAGCTATTCTTACAGGTGAGTTCTAGTGACAAATGTCAACATCATAGAGATAATTTGAACTATAAGTAAAACATATTCTACAGACTCTTTAATAACGCAAAACACTAAAGAGTGTAAATAGTTTACAAAAACTACATCGTTAAAATGTAATTCCTATGTTAATACAGTGGGTACTTTTCAATTTTTGTGTTTCGTATTGGAAACGAAGGACGCTGTTAGATATTTACAGTTCAGAATACCTAGTGATTTAAGTTGTGTTAAGATCCTAAAGTTCTTGTTCCTATTAGCTGATACGTCACCATGTTGCATGTTTGTTTGCTATCTATAACAGGCGACTAAAGCCTCGGTTCTAGCAAGCTGGTGGTCACTAGTCAATGATGTACCAGAGGGGGAGAATTAAAACGTCATTGGTCACCTGTTGGGCACTTTTTTTCCTCTGGCGCATGTTTGGCAAACAATCGATGTAACAAACGTCAAGCCATGTAGAAATGAACTTAATCATCTTAGAACTGTTCTCGAACGTATTCAGTTGTTGTTTTTGGCCGTACTAAAATAATCTCTTGCGTAATGGTCTGTCAAATCCTTTGATATTTAAACCATTATCGTCAAACTGAATGTCGAAATTAATTTTAATAAAATGCCCGAAAATGTATAATTTACCAGTTAAAAGTTTATGGTTATGTGAATCTAGGTATAGTAATTAAGTGCCAACAAGCAAAATTCTCTCTCAATGAATACATCTGTCAGAGAATTGTGAAGGTTTTATGTTAAACATTATACAAAGGTTTTCTTATCTGTTGCTCAGCTACGAGACAGCTAATGGCATCGCGGCGGCCGAGTCTGGTGGGCTGAAGAACGCTGGTATTCCTGGTGCTGAGGCACAGGTGGCGCAGGGCTCATACACGTACACCGATAACGAGGGCAACACGTTCACTGTCTCCTACACAACTGACGAGAATGGCTTCCAACCCCAGGGAGCCCACCTTCCCACCCCGCCGCCCATCCCAGAGGCCATCCTCCGGTCTCTGGAGCAGAACGCCGCTGAGGAGGCCGCTGCCGCCCGCTATCCTGGAGCTGGAACCGGAGCCGGAGCTGGATATCCTGGAGATGGAGCTATAGCTGGATACCCTGGAGCTGGAGCCGGAGCTGGAGCTGGAGCCGGAGCTGGATCTCCCGGAACTGGAGCTGGATTTCCAGGTGCTGGATCTGGATCTGGATTCCCCGGACCTGGGTCTAGATTCCCCGGTGCTGGTTCTGGATCTGGATTCCCAGGAGCTGGGTCTAGATTCCCCGGAGCTGGGTCTAGATTCCCCGGTGCTGGTTCTGGATCTGGATTCCCCGGAGCTGGGTCTAGATTCCCTGGAGCTGGAGCACCCGGTAGTGGATTCCCGGGAGCCGGTGCTCCAGGAGCCGGCGCTGGATTCCCCGGAGCTGGAGGTGGAACGTTCCGCCCTTCCCTGCCCTCACCAAGCCGCCCCTCCTCCGCGTTGCCAAGCTTCAGCCCGCAGAGCGGTTACTCCTACCCCACCCCTGGCAAATAATCCGCCACCCTTCACGGCCCACCAGCCACTCAACTTCAACCTACCGAGACTACAGGACCGACCCCGGAACACGATCGACGACGAATGGTGCTACCGACTAATATCGACTTCTATTGTATTTATTATTCTTAACGTTTATACTGCTTGGCATTACAACGACTGCGGCATTAGCGTAGATCCCCTCGCAGGGACCCGTGATGTACTACCATATTGTCCCAGTGATGTTGTTGTGTTTGTCTTAGGTACCATTTTAGATTCCTTTGTTGAACTTCGTCTTCATGCGAAGTTTGCATTTGTTGATACGTTTTTGTACAAAAAAAGCAAAATAAAAATTGCCTAAAATAAATTACTTTTTTAATTAATTCATTTCCTATACATATAATTAGTGTTATTTACGAACCTACAGTGATTCACACTGTTTGAATTAAAACATATATAATTTTATATTTTATTTATTGTTTGCATGGTGTTCTATGGAATGTGTCAGTACAAACACATAAACGATTTTGGCCTGAAAAATAAATACAAATAGAAAGAATACTTAGGCAAACAAATACAACTTAATAATTGAATTATTGTTATCTTCGTAAACTTTACACATGACGGAATAAGGTTGAATTGAAAAAGATAACAGAATAAGATAGAAGAAAACTAATAGCAGGTTTCTGAGAAGATTACAATTTGTGGTAAATAACCTAAAAATTTCATAACAGCCTGACAAAAATCAATTATATCAAATACTAAAGCCTGTGGCTAGGAATATAACATCACTGTTGCTAAATGGCTGCCATTTCTCTCTTCGGATTATCGATACGCGTAAAGTTGATGTACTCCTTAATACTCCTACTGCTGTTTAGATTATATATATATATATATATATATATATATATATATATATATATATATATATATATATATATATATATATCTACATACAAACATACATGATATATACAAGTACAAACATATAATAAGCATTGTACATTGTATAAGAGCATGTAAGCTGTCACAGTCGTTCAAAAATTTCACATAATGCCCTTGAGTTGTTACAGTAAAAACATCAATTTTAATTTAATATCAGTTTCATCAAACTCACATTTATTAAATGTAGCAAGCGAAAATTATATAGATTTTAGAGGAGAACAATTAAGGTGGAAGTAAAAAATCGCGGAATTAAAGAATATCTTTTATATTTCCAAAGCATTGAAAATAATCGTTAGGTTCCAAGTAATCAGAGAGGCTTTACAAACCTTTACTACACTAATGTTAGACCATGCGTAACTACCAAACGTATAAATAAATAATCATCTCCCCATAGAATATAACATGATACCACTTCCATATCACTAGTTTACTTTACATGTTCCTGGGAACTTATCACAACTGTTGGTTAAGAAAACCTGAAGGAGGAATTTTTAGAACGAAAAAATAACTTCTTTTGTTGTATTAGTTGTCATCCCATACGTCTACCCAAATCTGAGAATAAATTGTAATACTGACTTATTTTTACCTCCAGCAAATTTGAATGCAAGCTTCACAAATCATAGGTTACATCCTGTAAGTTTATATGTTGATTGATAATCACCTATTGATAAGACTATATCTAAACTAGCCAGTGTTCAACAACACTTTCTTATCCAGAAATCTCAGGCAACATAACATCCACCTATATTGTCATCTTGGCGAATAGTTATCGTTCCCGTACTGTCCCTATTATCATTATAGGTGCACCAAACCTTTTCCCACCTACATGTCGATCACTGTCAGCTTCACGATTAACCAAGCACCTGTAATCCCATTGCATTGTGACCTCACCATATCAATAAACATACCTTATGACTATCTTCAAGCCGAAATCCAGCACAAATACTATGACAGTTGTTATCCATATTTCACTCGCATTGTGAAAGCTGGTTTTCATAAATCTTTATCTGAGCGTATTTACATCATGATGAGTACATTGCCTACCCCTATTCAATTGGTTGCGCTACAAGGACACAGATGATTAAGATGGACTCTCCCAATCTTAATGTTGTATGGAAGTCGCTGTGGCAGAGAGGTTAGCCAGCTTGCCTCCTACCACAGCGAACCGGGTTCAATACCTGACGGGATCAATGGATTTTCGGAGGTGGGAATCGTGCCGGACGATGCTGTTGTTAGGCTGGTTTTCTCGGGGATCACCCGTCGTGATCAAAAGTCGTATTTGTAGAACATATAATTTCCGAGATACGCGTATTCGCGCAAACTCTGATGGAATGAGAAGAAAGAAGAGGGTGTTTTACATATTTCCTGAAATTCCACTTCAATTCGCCAATTAGTGAAAGCTAATGGCGGTTGACCGATCACTTTTGAAATCAATCTTTGAAATATGTATTTCCCTTCTCTGCATTTATATAAAGAGCACGCTGTGTGGCATGCACCCAGCAATGTTGGTAAACCCGTCAAAAGAAAGTAATTACATCTCTTTACACTGAATTAATAAGTGCTAGGGAAATGTTTGTGATAGATGAAATTACGTCTTTTGCTGTCGGTTTTTTCTGAATGTAAGTGTTCACTCGTCTGAAGAATAGATAAATACACTCAGTCAAAAGCCAGAAAATTATTATATATACGGCGAAAATATTTAATTGCATCAGAAAATATTTTTTTTTAAGTAAACAAAACATGAAAAGCAACAAAATTGATTATGATCATCAAAAAAATACACTTTTAAATAAACAAACCCCTGTGCTGGACCAAAATGAATCACACTGTCAACAAATTTTTTTTTGTACCAACTGTATATATGTCTTTGCCACTGATTTGATTGCTGTAGTTCGAAAAAACAACTCGAGCGTTTTTTTTTGCATTTCTCGTGATAGTTAAATAGTAACAGTGTTTGTTCAATTAATAATTCTTAATAATTCAATAAACATCCTAATAAAGTAAGTTCAACAGGAAACGTAAAAGTAACCTGCAAAACTTATAATATTTTTTTTACAGTGCTGACCAGTATATGAAAATTACTTAACGTAAAACTTACCAAATTTGTCCAATATCCCGTTAGCAGAAGATGCTTGGTTGAAGTAATCGGACGCAGATGACCTAGTTTCTAATCTCGGCCGGTGTTAGCATTTTTTTACAATCTATAATTTTAACTTCACTTGTTTGTATGTACGGCAGCTGCATGTAAGGTGTCTGTGAGGTTTCTGTCTGGTGACCACCGAATCACTAGCAATCGCGTTAGTATCTGGTCGACAAGTTGTCGATTACTGTTGGCGTGTACAATTAGAGTGCCTGGGAAGTCCTCATTTACACATAGTTGTGTGGGTAAAAGACCAACCAAACTTTGAAACACAAGAAGAAATTCAAATGATCGACCGCGTGTGTGTAAGTAAAATACCATTTGAAGACTCCGATCTGCGTGAGCTCGTACTGAGATGTCAAATACATCGACACACAAACTTGTAAGATGAGTAATGAATTTGCAGCATGCCAGCTCGATTTCCCGCCACAAGAGTGCACTGAAACTCGCCTGATCGCAAGCGATACTGATGACGGACGAGTCTGTGAATGTGCAAATAGTGTACCTATATAGTAAAAAGTAGGCCAGACTAAAGATGTGGAAAATATATTAACTTTTAAAAATCTTTCAAAACCAAGCTTATATTTATAAATTAAATAAAAGTTAAAAATTACTGTAGAAGTACTTACATAATTCGTAGAACCTGTAATACGTGGTCGAACAGCCGTAATAAACTTTACAATAAATTAATATTTTTGTAACAATTTATATTTATTATATAAAAGCGTGGCGCGAATATTTAGTAACATTACTAAATATATTAGCTTACCACGCTTACGCAAATGAGGTATACGTTTTATATTACGCCAAGCTTTTATATAACAAATATACATACATACAAATATATTACTTTGTAGTAAATTTTATTATGGATGTCGGATTACGTCTTACAAGTTTCAAAAATTCTGTCATTAATCTTATAGTTGTTTCTATCTATTTAGTTCATTTATAAATAAACCAATTTATTTAGATTGTGTTTTTATGGTTCAATTATATATGTAAAAACCGAAAATGTTTAATGAACGTAGAGTGAAACAAAAATTTGTTCCACCAATCAAGTATAAACAACAAAATGATGTGTTTACAATAACAAACTATAGAAGCAGGCCGTCGCCGTTCACGCAGGAAGCGATCAGGACCATTTATCTTTCGAACCCCGAGACCATAGGTGGTGTAAAAGTAAATGTATGATATCCAATATGGCATCTTCCAGTAATGTATAAACAAATGACAAACTAAAAAACCAATATGGCTCCATAAGCTAAAGTGATTATTGGTGAGCGGTGGTGGGTGTGGGGGAAATGTCCCGAAATGTTATTCCTTTTTAAAATATGGTTTCTATAAATTTTTATAAATTATTTAATATTTTCTACTTGCGGATTTTTTTTTATTTTTTAGAATTTTCGACATTATTGTTCACTACTTTTAATTTTTTAAATTTTTCGATTATTTTGATTTTTGGATTTCGTTAATTTTTGGGATTTTTGGTTTTTGAAGGTTAAAGTACTCCAGGGTAAGATCAAAGGTCACCTGGTTCCAATATGGAGGTTGGGTGACCGGAATGACAGACCATGATGTAATCCAAGATGCCGGCCAACTCC
The DNA here is from genome assembly GCA_029891345.1 of Dryococelus australis. Taxonomy (NCBI): domain Eukaryota; kingdom Metazoa; phylum Arthropoda; class Insecta; order Phasmatodea; family Phasmatidae; genus Dryococelus; species Dryococelus australis. Next base: position 128,006,982 of record CM057002.1, read on the forward strand.
TACTACTTGCGTGTATGACCTGAATAAGTAGCACTCCGAAGGTCAATAATATTCCGTGTGTTTTGTAATTAATTCTATTCGCGGTTTCTTCACACATCTTGAATGAAGCCTTTGAAAAATATCCATATCATGACGTGTTTGGATGGTTTATAGTCCTCCCTTCGCGCCTACCAGCAGCACGCCGGAGGACCGGCTTTAACCTCCGCTTCGACCCCGAGCCAGATTCAATCTCCACTGCGGATGTTCGCACGGGGCAATCGCGATGGAAGGGGAACGCTGGAGTCACTCTGCATAGTTGAGGGCAAGGCCATCATTTACTCCTTTCCCCCTCTTACTCAGATCATTTCACTGAACTGAGTGATGCTGAAGTGCCAAATATTCACAAAAAAACAAGGTGTATATTTTCTCGCACTTTGGTTACTCCTCGTATAATTTATGGTGGCATCGATTATTTTCTATATATCACGGTCAGCATCACAATGCATTTTAGGCTGTAGAAGTGTGACTGGATTGTCGAATTGAAAGATATTACGGTGTTACACTTTTGTGTTGGTTTCATCACTTAGATAACATCAAAACATCTTTATTCTAAGTTTGCTTTCGAGAGTGCTCACTTTATCATGAACAGTCTTGAAGCAAGCTGTGGGTGGTTGTAGATAGGACAGTCTCGCATAACTCATTCACTAGCTCATTCTCTCTCTTATTTTTCTTGCTTGGATTGCCAATAATAAAAAATACGAAATACGTGTTATGGAACATAACAATTTGAATGGTATACTTATTGAACTTGCTGTTGCCTTGTATTTACCCATCAAGCACCAGTAAATTCCTTTCTTAACGCCTTTCTGATAGAAGGTTTTGTACTTCAACTTGTATCTTATTATGAATATTGCCTCTTTTTGTGCGACGTTGGACATGAAAACAGAATCTCTGATACATATTGGAATTCTTCTACGTCTGCTCGCCACACAGTCTGTGCTACAACTGTAAAATGCAGTTTGAAGAAGGAACCGGTTATCGACAAAACCATCTTCACGCGCGTATTGTGTATCAAGCTGACTGCCCTTGAACTCTCAGTGGAAGATGTGCCTAACGACCGTGGCGATTAAATACACAAATGTAAGATATTCTGGCAATTTGCCCCGTCGTACCCGGAAGCATCTAGCTGAAATTTTTGGTGCTGATTAGGGTTACGCAGGTCAGATAAGATGCAACAATAAAATACAGGAAGGGTTACGGGGGTACATCGAGAGAACCCGCTGACCACAGTCATAGTCCACCGCTGCTCTAGCAGGGGAACTCGGAGTGGCGCTTCCAAGAGTCGGCATCTTAGTCTTAGTGCGAGGCAAGCACCCTAATCAATACATAACAGAGACTTCTGTTGGGAATGTACTTTGGCACCTTGGGTAGTCGGCCCTACATATGTCAGGTAGCTGTATGGGGCAACGATATTGTACTGATGTCTGACCTCATGTTTGTATGGCAAAAGTGAGGGAACTCCAATTTGGAGTGTAGGATGCCTGTTTTTTTTTTTTTATGTTTTGCCTTGGCAATATTTCTGTTACAACGTTCCAAGATTTTCTCTGGTATACTGGATGTCGTGATTGCACAGGTGAGTTCGCAATTATGTATCCTTGCATTGAGAAGGGGACTTACATTTATTACAGCTGAATTTTTCAACTCGTAACCAGAATATATTATTTTCTCGTGGCTATGAATGGGCAGCGGAGATTGCCAAAATCGCCTTCTGTACTTGCCATAATTACGGGGCTGTTTACAGTTAGCGGTTCAGTTGTCTCCAAATTCTGTTAAACAATGTTTATGTGTTAACCGGCACGGACAATAGGTACAGTTTGCACAGTGTCAGGCGTGTCAACACGTACCGACCTCAACGTCCATGACACTCATACCTGTCACAGCATCCATTCCGTCCACATCGGCCATGCTCGAGATAGCAACCATGTAGACGTTACACGCCAGATTGTATTTCGTTGGTTACTTCCTAGACCGATATATCTCGTGAATTCATGAGATACTGTCTCAAAACAATTTTTAAAAATTACATGTTACCATCAGTAGACTACTAATAGCTCCAAAGGTGATGTCATTATTAGATATGAGTTGGTGAGTGGAGAGATTTGGGTGGCTCTTAACAGCGAGGTCTTGAGAGCCGATAGGTTTGATTGAAGTGAATATGGAGTTTCGTTAGAATGAAGGGGCGGGGGCAATGGGAGATCCAAGAGGAAACCCGCAGACAAACGACATTATCCGGCACGATTCCCACTTACGAAAATCCAGTGACCCGGTCGGGGATTGAACCCGGTTTGCCTTAGTGGGAAGCCAGCATGCTAATCGCTCAGCCACCGTTGACCCAATGTAACATGAGAATAAATTATAACAGACCAGCTTATACTGAGTCATACATGGGAGTTATATTGTATTCTGGCTCAAAGAGCTTACAATCTTTTTTGAGGAAATTTTTTGAGGAATGAGGAATAATTTTCAGGAATGAGAAATATTTTTCAGGTACGGTTTTGAGGAATTAGTAATATTATAGGAAAATATTTTTGAGGTATGAAAATTTTTTTTGAGCTTTTTTTTACGAATGTTTAAAGTTGGGTTTCTGAGAGTCAGTGATGGTGAAACGAGGAGGAAATGGAATGAGGAAAGAATGCGCGGGAGAGGGAAATTAAACTTCCCCGAAAAATAACTTAAAAAATGCAAAATAGAAGCATATAATATCAGAAAAATCCTACTAATTCGTGACTTCAGTGGCTAATACCCAAAAAATATTTGTATTCGATAGAGCAATTTATTCATACGTATTATTTCAGGCTCGCATCTTCGCATTCCAGACAAGCGAGTGGAAATGAAGGTCAGCAGTTATGTGATAGCGGCACCAGCAAGTAAATGGATTGTTTTGAATGATAGCTGAGCGATAGGCCGCTTTCCGCATGTCTGTTGGAGAACGCGAACAGTCACGGTACGTCTTTTTGCGGGGAGCTCTGCTGAGCCTGGTTGTATTGAGTTTCCGTGTCTATCTGAAGAATGTTCTAGTTGTTTCCTGCCCTAGATTCTGTCCGCAAGACTTGGGGTGCGTCGAACTTTCCAGATCAAGGCCACGAGAGTATACATTGTGCGACGGGCCTCCGGGCCGAGGAGTAGTTGAATGAATGAGTAGCTGAATTTCAGCGATAGACGACTAGCGATAAGAGAATTGACCAGAGGAGGGGAAAACTGCGACTGCTAGTATCAAGCAGTGAAGGATGTGGCTTGCAGGCTGAACTATTGGACTATATACGTGAGTGAAAGACATTACATGATGGAAATAGACAGAATAAACCTGTGTTATTATCAGTATGTGTTAATTGACTATAGTAAATCAGCGACATTCAGAAGATCGTAAATGTGAGTAGAAATAGACATTATATATTGTGCTTACTACGAAATACAAAGAGCAAGAGTGGAGATAGATAAGTGAATGCAGCACATAATAGCTGTGTGAATAAATTAAAAATAAAATTTAGTTTTTTTTTTAAAATTTTAGAACTCCATTGCTCACGAATTCAAATACACCCCTCAGGGGTCCATGTAACAGTATTTATCAGCCTACTTTGCTATTAAGCGCTGTGATTTTCTTAAGATAGTTTTTCCTTCCCCGAAACGATTAAGGTTCGGTGTTCTGAATGTTAACGAAGCGAAGTCAATAAGGGAGAACATTTCATGAACCTTATTCTCTTATACTGAACACGGATAAATATAATTTTTATTTATGTTTGCCTATTCGATTCTCGTAAAATAGTAGTGTTGCATTTCATTTTATAGTTGCTCTGAGGTATATATTTTTAGAGTTTGCCGAATAAGCAAAATCGCCTTTTGCGAATTGTGGCTCCATCTTCAGAGGTGCCACATATTAAATAGTTAAAATTCTATCGATATGGATGATCAGCGAACCCACATAGATGTAGAAAAATTAATGTATTGCGTTCGCCAATGAAACAGTATTTTATGGTGTTGTATATGTGGTGGGGATAACTATATATTAGCATATGTACGTGTATGCTATTAAAATTTTGCTGGTGTAGATATTATAGTACAAAATTTGACTTTATATTTTTTTAGCGCTAAACATGAAATATTGCATCATTGGGAGTAAATTCAACTCATTATTCGGGCGACAGGTTGAGCCACGCCCGTCTAAAAATACGTACGATGTTTGTATATTTTCCCCTAAGCCCCCACTCTACCAGCAAAAACAACCTGGTCTACAAGCCACAAGGACCTTGTAATGTGCATTTATGTCAACGGAAGAAATTCTATTCGCCGCTGCACAACAAGCAAAAACACTTAAAAACTATTTTAATTTATGATGGTACTTACAAAATATTCTATTAAAACACTTACATGTGCTTGAAAAACATCGTAGAAGGGAAATTCACGGCCCGATGTAACACTAGAACATAAAATTAAAATATTCACGAACGAACAACGAGCAGCGATATGTTGTTTTTACCAGCTCATAGAACACTGTGTTGGGACAGTCGTGCTGGCGTGGAGTTGGGCTTTAATGCGTGTGTGGTATAGAGCAGGCGTGTTCCTTCTTTAAGTGTACCAGAAATAAAACTTCAATATTATTGTGTTGGTTCAAAATATCGGACTTGACGTCATAATTAGTGTATTGTTCTGACCCCTCTAAAGAGGCATTCGTTTTCTCCATAGGTACCAATGTATTTTCATGTTACCAGATTGTTTGGTAACATGTGGAAATTGTTGTAACCCCTATAAGGATCAATGTTGTCATCGCGCTTTGGTTCGCTATTCGCGGATGAATTGTTTGACCCTATAGCCAGTCAATGGTCGTTTTTGTATTCATATGGTCTGCAAATCCAAGAAATGGGTCGGATGCTTGGAATACACAGAAGTCTTCTCCATGGAGAAACAGGTCTTGTAGTTTCCTAATTTTTATTTCGTAATGTAATACCTTTCAGAATGCAGGAACATCATTTTGACGTTTTAAGTAATTTATTTTGCAGTCAGGAAATATTTGAAATAGAGCAATTTAATGATGCCTACTCAATCTTGTTGGAATCAAGCTTCATTTTTCTTTGTCAAAGTCAGTGTTTGGTGAAATGCTTGGAACCAACTTCTTTACTTAAAACATAAAGTTAATTTTCAAATTTTAATGAACATTTTTGTGTGCTAGTTCTCTGCCATTTTGGTATATCAAATAGGGGCAGCTAATGGTTTTATTAAGCCCACCATTTCGATAGGAATGTTAAGAAAATTAATGTGGCCTCGGCCAGTTAAAACTTTTTCTATTCATTTTCTTTGCAATATCATTGAATGTGCAGGTTCGAGGGATAAATAATCTCACTAAAGTTAACCTAATAATATTATAGACCTGTTGTAGGGGCCACGATCACCTGAAATGGCCAGGAGAGAAAATCATTATCTGGAGTCAATGATGCTTTTATTGCGATCTTTTAATTTGAGTAATTGAAGTAATGGTAGCAAGGATACCCAGAGGTCGTATTGGTGGTAAAATCATGGAACTGAAATATGCATTTTTATGAAGGTGCAGTAGAATTTGAATTCGTGCACATACATTTTAGAAATGTCTCTATATGCACAAATGGTTCATCACTGTACCTGATGTTTAAGTGTAATCCAAAATTGTGTTTAAAAGGTAAAAATAGCTTGTGGAGATACAAATATACCAGAAATGAGTAAATTTATTGTGACCCGTGACCTCAAATTGACATAAACGGGTATTATATTTGGTGCCAGATGACAGACACTAAAATATGATTGAATTCAGATAGCCTCATGTCATTAATTTTTGTAAAATGGCAAATTGACTTGGAAACGTCAGGCATTGTTTACATTTGCAATGTTTATATTTAATTTTTTTCTTTTTTTTGATAATGGCGACTAGTTGGATTAAAAAATTATCCAAACTCACCCTCTGCAAAGTGCTGGATGAAGTCAGGGCGGCAGTAGCGGAGGCAGAGCAGGTAGAGTCCGTTCGGAGAAAGATGAGGGACATTGTGCAGAAACCAGATTAGGAAGTTCGAGAGGCCGATCTAGCATCGGTTTCAGGAACTCTGGATGAGCCGGTTCTGCTTTTTAAACTTAGAAAATTGTTCCATCAGAAATGACTTATAAGATTTCCACTTTATCTCTGTTAAATTTGGAATCACTAGTTAGTTTTCAGGAGAAATCACAAGCAGTAATAGCTTTGCAACTTTGTAAGATTAGTTTATTTTATGCAGTAAGCTTTTTTATAGTTCCGGCACTTTGCAGCCAATTTTCTGCCACGCCAAGGTATGAGATTGGGAAATTTCACTATTAAGTTAAGCATGTTTTGAAGAGATTTCGAGCCAGGTGTATGTTACAAAATCTAAGTTGGGGTTGATGGAATAGAAACAGGGCAAAAATAAATCTATGGTAAAGTTTTTGGAATATATCCAGGGATCAGTGAAAGTGTTAGGATTGCCTTGTGAAGAGGAGTACATTGAAAATGTAGTATTCCATATAATTCATTTAAGGGAATACTGATGTCTTTGTTTTCTACCAAGCTGAACACTTTGAAGGAATTGCTAGAGTTGGTAACTGAGGTAGAGAGTACACTTAGATATAGTACGGGAGGGACAGATCTCCATGAGGTTAAACCTTTTTCCCAATGATAAGGGGCTAGGGAAAATATTAAGAGGTGTTTTATATGTGGGAAAATTCAATCATTTACGATTGGCTATTATCATAAGAAAACAATTGTAGTAGTACCTCAAGCTAATTCCTCTAGTGAAGGAAAGTCGAAACTGTGAACTCGTTCTTGGTATTTCCAGATTCCACCTACGTTAAGGAAATTGAGTGCTAAATCTGCTGTGAACACAGATCCAAATAGATATAAGGTCTTTGTTTGTTTTAGATGCCAGCAGAAGAGGTGTGTTAAGGCAAATTGCCCTTTAAATGACAGTAAGGTAGTTAGTATGCGAACAATCAGTGCAGTTAATGAGTTTTGAAAGACAGTTTGGTCTTAAGTATATACTGGTAGCAATAGCAGATCATGTAATGGTAGCTGCTTTATTGGATTCGGGAGCATCTTGTTCATAAATAAATCATTATTTCTGCAATTTTTTTTAAAGAAATTACCAAAGGGATTGATAAAAGTTTATAGGGGAGAAACGTTAGGATTTTCAATGGCAAATGGAGGGATCATAAGTTCCATAAGCATAGCTGTGTTCAAGGTGAGAATTGAAAATTTAACGTGGAATTTTTCCTTCAGAATTATGACTAGTCTAAGTCATGACTTGATGCTTGGGGTGGACTTTTAGGGATAAACCAGTGCGATGCTAGATGGAGCTAGTAAATATTTGGTTTTTTCTTTTTGGGATTCCCCACGAGTTGAGGTCATGACTGAAAAATTTGATTCATATCCCATTTCAGCTAGGAATATTTTGTATGTGGACAATGATTATGAGAATCAACTAACCCCATTGAAGCAAGAATATAGTGATGTCATAATAAATAAGTTGGTACATTATACCAAATAACTGTCGTTTTAAGACTTAAAGGTAATGATCTCATGTCTTCCATTCCGTATAGGGCTGCTATGCTAAAATTGGAAGCAATGAGGAAAATTATTCGTGATCTGCAATCTACAAATATTGTAGAATCATCTATCTGTAATTTTTCCATCTCGGAAATTTTACTTCATAAAAGAACACCAGGAGAATACCGAATAGTTTGTGATTACCGTAAGGTTAATAAACAAATTTATGTCGATCCTTATCCACTCCCCACAATATGTTCAGTTATTCAACATGTAAGAGCGGACGTTATTTCTCAGTTTTGATTAAAATTCCACCTTTTTTTCAGTGTGATCTCCATCCCGATTCAATGGGGTTCTGGCTTTTGATACCCCGTGGGGTCAGTATCAATGGAAACATTTTCCCATGGGTGTGAATTGTGGTCCTCATGCAATGTCGAGTTTTGTTTAATGTTTTAGGGATATATAAATATGATTTTTTATTTTCATACATTGATGATGTTTGCGTTTATAGTAAGATCTTCTAAAAACACCTAAACCTTATAAAACTTTTCCTTGAGGCTCTCAAGGTGGTGGATTTGACCATCATAAAGTAACATAGTCTAAAACCAATGTTATGTCAGGTACCTTGGATTTGTGATATCAGATAGTAAATTGCTAATGGACCCTGAGAATATACGACATGTGGTAAATTTTCCCGTGCCGAAATATCTTAGGGGCATGTGACATAAAATGTATTTATTCAAAGGGCGCTATCCAACAAATTGGCGGACAAACGTTGCTTCGTGAAGAAACAGTTGAAAGGTGTTATATTTACTGCCAGCTTACCAATTTATGTTGAAATTTATTACATTGTTTCAACGATATAACATTGTAATCTAAAATAACTATACGGCCGCAATTTTGAAAATAAGTATCTGACATGAATGAAACATAATTTGCCGAAGTACTTCTTGTTTGCAAAATTTGGTGCGAATCTGTTTATTGTTTCCCGAGATATGATTTAATATCTAGATTTATTCATGTGGCGCTATCCTACAAATGGCCTATAAAAGTGGTTATGTGTTAACATATGTGATGATTATAATAGATACTTTCAGCATACAAAATTTGATCTAAATGGGTTAAATTGTATGGTGTATAAATCAATCATGGTCACCATTTTTAAAATAAAAATTTAGTTAATATCAGTTTCTTATTTTTATTTGGCCTGTTATAGTATAATTTGCATGCCAAATTGAATACAAATTGTTTTGATAATTTTTTAGATAAAAAGTAAAATCTTTATGTTTTAAATGGAGTTATCTTCCAAAATAACGGACTCACAAAAATAACTATTTCAAAATATAGTACATACATAATGCTCAACCAGCAAATAAGGTTTGGTTTAAATCTGTTGAATGGTCCTAAAAATATGATGTTTAACCTAATATATTAAAATGGCCGCCATTTTGAAAGTAAATGCCCGGTGTGGTCGGAAAGTATTGAAGTCTGGTGTCCTTTCTAAGTACATATATATATATATATATATATATATATATATATATATATATATATATATATATATATATATATATATATATATATATATATATATATATATATATATATATATATATATACCGAGTTCGGCGACATTCGGTTGACGCATTAAAAACACACAAAAATGAAAGTGATCTCATAAGCCTTTCTTGCATTCGGAAAGTAGGATAATATGAGTGATATTGTTATGGAAACCATACTGTTATTATCGGAATAGGAGTAATTTTATCGTAAGTGGGGAAGAATGATTGGTTTGGGAAAATAATTTGGCTGAAATAATTAGTACCTATTTTCCTGGCGAAATGGGAACTAATTAATTAAATCTTGGAAACCAGTACGTGTATAAATGTGTGAATATAATGTAAAATGAAGTAAAAAACAAAGAAATTTGTGCAAATTGATATATGGTCTGACTCTAACTTAGTGGCACGAATTTTAGATGTAGCTAAATAGGCCAAAATAAGATTATTTCGTATAAGATATTTTATTTTACGCCTCTCTGTCCGCAATCATCAGCGCACAATAGTGATGTGGGTTACAGATATTGCAGACGTCAACATATGCTATTGTAAGAGGATTAACTTTTACTGCATCCTTCTGTTAATGGCACAAAATATTCACCAGGAAGCAGATAACTCCGGACCAGGATACAGCCAGTGTATAAATATAGGATACCCATAGCTTTCACTGAGCATTGTATGCATGTCTTTACTGTCCCGTATATATGTAGTGTTCCATTGTATACTGAAACACTCACAATTTACGGCAATGTGCTACCTGCTAGACATGCCTGCCCGTAGAACACTAGCAACTAATATTCACAAACATGTATAACACTTCTGCACCGTCTGCAAGATCTCCGAACCACACGGATCCGTATGCTCGTATTACTTGGAGATGACTGACGCATTTTATATGCACTTAGAAGACGAACTGTTGCATCGATCAGTGATTAGTTTCGTCCTTTCTAACACTTTAGTAACTTTCGCCAGTTAACTAGTTATATTTCTGTGCACACGATTCTTCATAGTTGTACATACAGAAGTCACGGCTGATTCTACATTAAAATTTTTAATTCCTGGTTCTTCCCTCTGATAAAAACACTTAGCGGGAACTTGTTGTGTAGATATTGTTGTGGATTCTCTAGTGTTTTCTAAAGGTGACACGAGATATCTGGGTTAAAATTTCTGCTACAGACTGGAGATAATATTTCATTACTAACACGCAATATTTAAACAACAGTAATATTATTCTAAACGTATTTGAATACTGTAATAGCTAGACTGAGAGCTATTAAAATATATAAAAGACATGTTATTGATGTCAAAGGGAATATTTTGCGAAAATAAATACTTTAGTGGTTATTTAATAAAGGACATTTTTTGTAATGTTGAGAGTAAAATATTTAAATCAGTGGTGATATTACTAGTAAGGTGCCAAATACATGGTGTAATATTTCATATAAAATGTCATTTATTACATCCAAACATGTATATACATCTCTATTGCTAGAAAAGCTCTTTTTAATATTAACTATCAAACACTATTGAATACCTATGAAAAACTATTAGAGGTATGGCACGTTTACATTCTTTCAAACAATGAAACTGTTTCCAGATTATAAATTTAAAACGCCTGACTGTTAAAATATGCTCATTACATCGAGGGACGCTTGTTATAAGTGAAACAAAGTTCATAAATTGTCGTATTTATGTACACATATGAGCTATTCTCTTCTTTCGTGATTGAATGATTTCAATTAGTTTTTTTTTTTTTCTGCCCACGGATCACATACGACATTTTTGTTGTCCAACCCAAGTTTTAACACGCTTTCTGGTTAATTATGGGAGGTAAGAGTATTCCGTCACTTTTCCCGTTAATTTCCTCTTACTTACCTTTAGCCTTTGGCAATTGAGACCGAGCAATTTATCCACCTCTTTGATTTTATTCTAATAAAACAATATCAATGTAGTAGGAAGACGTGATGTGGAATGGTTGATCTGCCATTCACCCAGTTTCCCACGCTTCCCCATATATATTATAACTTATTTATATTCCACTGTGTAGATACACTGCTTTACTAATCAACTGATACTCTACTTACGAGTTAATGCCTCTGGGATGAGGGCCGCCTTGGTGTAGTGGTTATACTACTAACCTCCCACCTAGCCGAACCAGGTTCGATTCCCGGAAGCACATAGTGGTCTGAAATGTAGCTGTGGGAGTCAAAGTCAGAAAGATATTGAGAACTATCTATCTAACACTTTTTGTTATATGTAAAAACAATATTATAAGGCATGTTCGCCTAATTCAGTGCCAGGAAGAAAGGATTTTCTAAGCTGCAAGGAAGTAATATCACTATCACACTTCACAGCTTGTTAAACTGCACGATCCTTGAAAAACAAGTCGTAGCATTTGGTAGTTGACTAAAATAAAATTGTCAAATGAAACAATATTATTTGGAAAGATGCTAGGAAATATTGTTCAAATATTTGGAAATTACAAAAATAAATGAGGAATTTTTAAAAGTAAGGAAGCTTTCGGGAAGTAACTCGTTTTATAGTAAATATTAGTGGCAGTTTCTCTGAAAATAAAAATACTTATATTAGACCACTAAAGAAGTACTATTATTATATATTTCTAACGATTCATTGATAAGATAACTAATATTCAGATAGAATCATTGCCGAGTAGGATAACATATCAACAAAAGTAAAATGTTTTCTAAAATTGGATCAGTAACTCGTGTTTCCGAATTCATAGCAGGTGTCTTGTTTACTAGACAAAGTAAACTGTTCTTTTGTGTACATTTATTTCGTTCAGGTAAATAACAGTTTTCGTAAGTATGAATGTAAAAAATTAACAGTTGTCAAATGATCATTGACGGCTACACGTTAAGACGGACTGTTGGCACTGGCGACAAAATAACTAATATCTGCTAACCATGTAACACTCACATTAAAAAATATACGAAACGTTGGTATAGGTATTCTAAGGAATATAATCCTAAATGGCTTTCAGTTTATTCAGAGTTTACTTCCTTATGATTTAATGTTATAAAATTCCCCACCTTTTACCACCATCAACTTATCTGTTCGTTATTATTTTTTTCAATCCTCTTACATAAATCTTCTTTTTTTTTAATTTCCTTCCTATTGTCTTTCTTCAAACGACAAGTACCTTTTAATGTTGTGCTTCATTATCATCATCGTCATCATAATCACCTGCTTTCTTTTTATCCACTATTTATAAATGCACGAGTTGCTTAAAGTCATGAAAAATGTCGGATGACAGTGATTCCAGGCAATTTCTCATGATTCATCCACATACAGAGAAACCAGTCGCAGAGGAACGAGTGAAGTGAGAAGATTGCTCTGAACACGTGGTCCTGGGAAAGAACGTGGTTGGCCCTTCTCACGTTCGCTGTCGTTGGTAGACGACTGCCACTTTTGCATGTAACGAGTCAGTCCAGAACTACCGCCATGCCCATATTTTTCTACAAATTCTCAGTCTTTCACTACATTGCATTGAGTCTCGCTGAGAACCTATCTCCTGCGTATTTCAAGAGCTGTTGCAAAGCCAATTCACATGAAAGTTCCGTTGCGATGATGTTTGTCGATTGCGTAATATTATTAGCATCCTTAATTTAGTTGTATGAAGGGTATATAACGACATGTTGACACTTGGAAACATTTCGAAGCAACATGTACAAATTAATAGACATGTCGAACTATAGACTAAGGGCAGGTGTTTCATCAGGTGGGCACGGGATAACATCTTGGTTAATGTCTCTTGGTCTTTGTTCCAGCCTTCGTTATGTAGGAGTGCCATCGCTGAAATACAATACACCTGACTGAGGATTCGTCGGTTTTTTTTATTTAACTGATGAAGCTCTATATGTGGAGGTCTACATACATAAGCAATTTGCCCTGGGTTCATTACCTTGTTTCTTTAAAGGACGGCCATATTTATGAGGAGTCGAGTCGTTTAACGTTTCCACGTTAATGAATGTATTTCAAATACTAAAATATATGAATTTAATGTCTTTTAAAAGGGAGCAACTAACTTAATTACTTCAATGTAATTCCACGATGCCATGTTTTGAGATATCAGCAGGTTAATTTACAGGTCATATGTTACAAACTGAAATAAATACCCAACCCTTAATTTCATAGGCATGGCTATTGAAAGCATTTGATTTAACGTTAAGATTAACCGAGTTTCAAAATAAATTGTTTCAATTTTTCTGTATTATCCTAGACTTGAATTTGTCGACATGTTACATGACGCAAAAATAAAGTGTTGGTGAGAGATATCTAGCAATTCAAGCTTGATTTTCAGCAACATTCCATATTTATGTTCAAATCTGCTACATTTATTGCATTTCAACTAGAATTCTAAGTACATAAAGGAACATTTTTTAAAAACTAAAGTACTCAGAATTTTCACACATTCATCGTCATAAAATTTCCGAAGCGTAGTCACATAATGCAAAACTGGCTCCTTGATCTCATTTCTGACGAATAGCTGTTCGAAATATACTTTCAACACCACTTGTCGAGAAGCAAAGTCAAGGTCCCAAATCACAATATTAATGAAACATATACTGCATTTAAACAACCTAAACGTAATTTCACTTTTTAAAATTTAGTCAGACTTGACGGAATGTTAACAGAAAAAAAATTAATAGTAACATATTGACAAGACATATACACATCCCATCTCAAGAGTTACAACTTTCAGAACTTGTAAATCTCGACTGTACAAAACGACACGTTAGCTACAGATTCCGGCGTGAGTTACTCCCAGGAAATCGACAACATCTCTGAACGAGAGGATAAACAAAGCTGAGCTTGCGCCTGTGCATATGCTAGCTTGGAGTTTCGTGACTGAGGGCTATCCAGATATTATATAAAACGGTGATAAACGGGCTAAACGGGCAGCTGAAACTTTATACACTTCTTCCCTAAACACAAAGCTACATTTCGGTGGTAATACCGTCTGTTAGTCCAAGTTCGCTATTTTCGTATTGTTAATTTCATAGTAGAATTTTTCCCAAAATCACAGTTTATTTCTGATGGATATAGCTAATTAAAATAGTACAGAAAATTAATTCGGATTACACAGTTTTAAAGCCTAAACGTTTTGTAATTAATTTAAAGAAAAATATTAATTTTTATTATTTTTTTGAAAACGAAAATGAAAAATTTTAATTTAATTTTTTTATTTTGTTATGTAAATGGCATAACCTAAATGATACAGCACCTTTGGAATTTGAGAAACTAGTGTAAGACTGAAGAATGAACACAGTTGATAAACATTTTGTGGAAATGTAAAGTATATGTTGGAGAAGAATATCGCACACTTTGAACTTTAAGCGAGAATGTTCGATTTTGGGTAATTGTGGAGCGGAAAACTGCATTTCGGAGCACTATACGTCGTCGCTCCTGGATTTTCACGTGTGGGAATCATGCCGGACGATACTACTGGTCGGTCTCCTGTTTCCCCGCCCTTTCATTCTGGCGCTGTTCCATGCCTCGCTTCGCTTCACCCACGTCGGCTCTCAAGACATCGGAGCCGCCCAGATCTCTTCACTCACTCACTAACTCTCTTTCGACATCCAGCGGCGAGAGGGATGTCCGGACATAGGTATCGCAGTCGGCTGGTGAAAGAAGATGTCATGGCGAGGGCCTAAGTATACGTGGCCAATATCGGCAGTAAATATGTAATTACGCACACAAGATAGTGAAGTTGAGACAGGGACGTCGATAAGGGATGGGAAGGGAGGTGAGGTACGGTGCCCCACCAGTAACTTAGTATATTCGCTATCTCGACTGTCAGTTGTCACGCCAATCATGTCGAAAATGTTAACCTACAATCACATCTTAAAAAAACTGATGTTAGAAAGGGTGCACTTATAGTCATTTCATGTTTTATTCCAACTCTTCTGAAGCCCTGCTAAATCTGTGTTTTCAGGATGTCCCTGTGCTCAATGCAAACAAAAATTAACTAAGCCCAGAAAGTTACACCAAAGGGACAGCTCACCGCATTTGTGCGCTCTCACTTTTGTCATATTTTGCATCTAATTACTAGGCATTGCAAACACGCATACACTTTCTCTAATAATGTATTATTTATAGATAAAATATAATTAGAAGTTTAATTTAACCATAAGTAAATTAATTCTATATTAACAAATTTTTTTAAATGATTGCGATACTATGGAAACTCGAGGCGAATATTCAAAAGTTTGTTTGAAAATGTGTCAAGATACTGCGAATAAGCTATACCACGCTGTCACCATGCATGAAAAATATTTGGTTTTTTTATATTTAGTTTTTCAACTTGCTTTAAAATAAAAATAATTAAGCAATGCGATTTATAAACTTTGAAGTAATTATGACGA
This sequence comes from Dryococelus australis, assembly GCA_029891345.1. Taxonomy (NCBI): domain Eukaryota; kingdom Metazoa; phylum Arthropoda; class Insecta; order Phasmatodea; family Phasmatidae; genus Dryococelus; species Dryococelus australis. The sequence goes on from CM057002.1 coordinate 128,022,479, forward strand.
TTTTATTTTATTTCCAGTACGTGTTGATGTGTTTTCATCAAATCACGAGCCATATCTACCAAAATGTGCAAGGCAAGAAAAGTTGTTCTTTCTTTTCAGGTTCGTAGCGCTTAACGTCTCTTCGACAGCGAAGTCATTAGAGACGGCAAATGTTGCTCAGAAAAAATCATTAGTTGGACAGCTGTCAGCGGTAGTCTGTATGACGTTACCATCCTTGCATTCGCCTGCTGGAGTGATCCCAGATGATTATTTCCTTTTTTTAATGAGGAGATTTCTGCCCTTCAACCCCGCCGGAGAAAATCCGTAGCTGACGACGCCCGTGAGTCTAGGATTCACATTGATTATTAGAAATTCCACAAGAACCCGAACAGCTATTGCGTATTCAGTGTCAGAGCAAGTGAGTGTAGTAGTGGCTAGTAATAATAATAATAATAATAATAATAATCGATTATTATATTGTCTAATTAAAATCGGTTCGCCGATTACTTCAAAACAATTCAATTATTCACAATTTTTTCCTATTTTTACTTGAGCAGAACAAAACATTGCAGATATATGTTTCACATTTATTATTATTATATATATTAAATATAATTTTAAAACAACAAATTTTTCTAAATTGCATGTACGTAATGTAGATACAATGAATATTTCCTGCCATATTACCTGAATAACATGTAACTACTAACCAATTAGGCCAATTTAGTAATAGGTTATCATAAACAAACACAAGTAACTAAAACTACAAGATATGTTTTTTGAAACTTTTTGGTCACATTTTATTTGTCAAAACCGCTCACTCACTTTCCAAAAACAAATAAACAGAAAAAAATTTTCGGCGAGAATAATATAAAACAAATTTATAGACATGAAGAGTATTTGCCATCAACTGTTACGTACAAGTTAGAAGAAGACGATATATTATTTTTACCGATTATTTATTCGATCAAAAAAATCATCGTAATAGATTCATTCGAATTACAAAATTATGCGATTGCGCCATGACTTAGGGGGTCCGGCTGAAAGAGCACGGGCTCTCCTCGCCTCGGGGTTCGCGTGCGACGTGGGAGGCTGTTGCGGCGAGATACAGATCGCCGGCCGGGTGGAGGGGGCAAGTATTCGCGCCAGAGGTGGGTCGGTGTCCTTGAGATCGTGTGCGGCGCTGTCGAAAGTGGAGCTTCTCCGCTCGTCCGCCAGCGGCATCTCGCACTCCTTGAGCGGCGTCCTCATTCATCGGCACTCGCCTACCGAACACTTCACCCCCTCGGCGCCTGCTGCACTGAGAGAAGGGCTTCTTCAGGCCAACAATATACTTGTTTGTGTGAGGCGCAACGTGGATTTAACTGCGCCAACAAAATATTTTGTTGAATGAACAAATCTTGAAACGCAGTAAAATGTATACATTTTTTCATCCAAATACACGATTGAACAAACAAAACGTCTCTGATAGGGAAAAAAACATTGACATTCGAAAAAATTCAGTTGAATCAACTGTTTGTGTGTGTGTCTCTCTCTCTCTCTCTCTTTCTCTCTCTCTCTCTCTCTCTCTCTCTCTCTCTCTATATATATATATATATATATATATATATATATATATATATATATATATATATATGAATGCTTGGCCATGCATTTGATTGCCTACGTTCTAAAATACAGCTGGAGTATTAACTTATTAACTGTTTGTAATTTTTGAGGCAATTATGATAAAAACCAGTTCTCGTTAGTGGAAGGTGGGAAAATAAACTAAAGCTTTTGAAAAAAATTGGAGAAGCTGGTGTTCAAAATGAGTGCAGTCAAACACAAAGTGTATTCTCCAACTGTTTGTTTTTGTATCAAGGAGAACTGCAAGTCTGTGGCACGTCCCGAAACAAAACTCAAGGCATACTTCAGTTTGGCACAAAAGTTTGTGTTATTAAATTGTTGTTTGCATAATCCTTTAAAAATATATTCTAACTTAATTTTACGTAAATTCCGTATTATTAGTAGTGTTCGAATGTTGGGAGGTGTTCCAAAACAGGTTTGCAGAATTAAATGTTGTAATTGCTGTACATAAACTACGTTCACACATGCACAGTGGTATTCTTCTAATATCTCTGTCGGAATACATCTTACGGGCATGCCGTTTTTTGAAAGGACATAATGCACTGTTGGACAGAGAGATTGAAACCCCTTGAAGGACACATCGAAACATTACAAAATCATTTTCAAATGACTAAATTAATTTTTCTCAATCTATGACAAACATTGGATTAGATTCTCTTAACACATGTGATTCCTAATAAAATAAATTTAACAGAAAACTAAACAATATTGTTGAACTTGAAATATTTATTTGCGTAGGTTGTCCAGTATTAAACTGTTTTAAAACACTAGTTGTCTTTTTAGCTGATGTTTGCTAGGGCGTAGTTCCGGGGGCAAATGGACATTGTTCGAATTCTTTTCAAGCTTGAACACTTTTTTTATTATAAAAAAAACCGAAGTGTTTAATGTACCTATAACCAAACAAATCTTTAGGTGCACCAACCAAATCTTAGCTTTGGACAACCAAACAAGAACAGTTAAATAATTTGCTTTCAACGAAAATTATTTCATTGCCCCTGTACAAACAATTAATTTGGTTCGCCGATTAAAACTTTATTTATGCCAACAAAAACTTTTTCTCAGTGTGTTCCCTTAGTTTTAGATACCAATCATATTTACTTGAAAAATACTCCTTTACACTTGACAATATTTTGCTCGCTCAACCGATCCGCCTTTGCCCAAAACATTCGCACTCGTTTTCTTAAAACAAATAAAGTATTTAAAAATAATTCGTTGAGCCGAAAAGTCATTTGGTTGTTCCAACATCGGCTATATGTTTTTTTCCTTTTGTGGCCGCAAGTTGTATTCTCAGAACATTTATTTCCAAGATACGCGCGTTCGCTCCTACAACGCTTTCACAGAAGATATTTTAGTACGCAGTACTACAATATTAATATACATACCCGCGTTGAAGCTGCAGCTAATAAATACAGCTGTGAAGTTAAGAATAACGCACTAGAATTCGGTTCTGTGCTGGATGTAACAGCTACGATTTCACAGTGATATGAAATTGTCACTAGTTACGTTTTATAACGTACGATGAATTGCGGTTTATGAATATCATCGTCACTTATGAATATTGTGAGAATGTTAATTAATGTATAGCCTATTGCTGGGCATCATTGCTTTGTGAAAGAGAGAAAGAGGGAGAAACTCAGAAATGTTTTCTGGGAATCCCTACTAACAGGTTCACAAATGTTCTTGGTTAGAAGCTGTGGCAAGCCATTTGTCAGCGCCGTTTTTGTTTTCAGCTTAAAAAAAAAAAATACTTTCAAGTGCATCATTTACCTATAGCACGCAATTTTATAGCGATCAGAGTACAAAATGTAATTTCTGTAGTCGTGTACAACCTACTTACTCATGGGGTTCTTTAATATGGGACAACTTAATACAAAGTTACGCGGCGCAGATGATAACACTTGTAACTCAGCGAGGATCTCGCATCAACATTACACTCTTGGTCATTACGAGTATCGACTACTGAAGCTGTTTTCCCACGTCTGGCGCTAAAGATCGCGGGGAGCGATAAGGGCGACATTACCACACGCATCACGTGAGCCATCGCCTCTACGTGCAAGGTGTTGAACTGGCGTGCAGTGTTCACGTTGTGCTGCGCGTACCTGCACCGTAAAAAAAAAAAAAAAAAACTGGAACTGACAAATTATTGTATAATAACAACACTTGGTTGATTCACAATGTTATCTTTTGTGGATCTATAGTGTTTGTTGATTTGCAAGTATACGATTTGTGTGAATAACGAAATAAGTTTGTGTTGTTACAAATATATTGTAGAGAGCCACGTGTCACCCATCACTTCTGGAAATTCCACACATTTTGAGAACAGCCTACCTTGCTCGGGGAGTGTTTGTCCTTTTTAACATTTTAACATCGTGAGGAATATTTTTGTAGCGTATTAAAGCGAAAAATTCTATTACGACTAATATAAAACAGTTTATAAACTTTAATTACGTTGTTGTTTGAGGTATTTTAAAATTCGTGGTAAGAAGAGAGTGAGCAGCGGATTCGGGGCTGAAGTTTTTGATAGTACATAACAGTAAAACCAAATAATTGATTTCACCTTAAATTATTTAATCGCTACTATCATAATTGTGCAGAAAATAAAAGGATATATTAATATATAGGAACTAATGAAATGAAAAGTCGCGATAATGAATTTTTTAATCACACCAAGCGCTGCTAAAATAGTTTAGCATGAAACAAATTTTTCTAAATTTACAAAAAAAATCTTGTAAACCTGTTATATTTTACACTTACAAAAACAACAGCTGTGATATTCTTTCACAAATACTGAGAGTCAGTAAACTGCTGATGCCATCTCGGGTTCAAATTAAGATGTATGCTAAAGGCTGATGAGTCATCGCTTATGGGAAATGCGCTATGGCGAGAGATGCTCTTTTTCTTGCGCAACAAGGCTAAGTCGGTTTTGACTGGTTTGAAAATAACTTGATCCCCCCCCCCCCCCCCGGGTTTGTAATATTAATTTCGTAACAGTACAGGTCATGTTTTGTAAGTTTGTGTTGCTGCGATAGTACAAACATATGTACGTTTCTTATCAATCTTTTAAGAAATGTTCGGAATTGTTTCCTAGTACATATTTTGTATCCGATAATGTTTCTCTAAACAGCGAAATGTAAAAAAAAAATGTGTTGCAAAATACGAGTACGTTCGCATGGCTTCCTGTGAATAAAATATGACAATAAACAGAATGCAGCGATAAAGAAAATTTAAAAAAAAAATCTAATTAAAATTCAAGAGCTGTCGGCAGCATTCGTGTACGTACAAAGGTACCTCGTTTTTTTTTTTTTACGTGGGACCAACATACTTCTTGTAATTAGGCGTCAAACTAATTACAACACCACCTCGAGCTTAGTAAGTGTTTGCTGTTATCTTATGAATGTGAAACACCACATATTAACACGAGATTAAATTATTCAAAGGACGTATAAAGTATTAAAATAGAACATGACACACGGATGTATAAGTGACGTAGTGGTTAGCGTACATGACCACTAGTATAGAAAGTCCGGATTCGGTTCGCGTTGTCCACAATGTGAATTTTCGAAGTCGTAATTGGGTAGGGACATGCCTGAATAAGATGCATTTAATGTGCGCCGAGCTGACCTATGTTTTTTTTTTTTACCATAAAGTATCATCAAGGAGACAAACTACTTTGTAGAAGTCCAAATAGTAGCTTGTGATTTTGCAGGAAAAAAGTTTGAGAACTACTACACATATTGTTGTATTTATAAGTATATCCGTCTGTACGATACAGTATTTTTTTTTGTATATATCCTATACACTTTTGAAGCCATTTCTTGAAATGCTTACAAACATTTTTTGTAGCGTTACCTATAACTTTTTTTTGGCAATTAGTTTCCAAACAACTTTCTGTAGAAAAGCAAAAATATGTTTACATTTACCGGATTTACTGTGGTGACGTTATCATTTTATTGGCGGAAAGTAAGTAGCACAGTTCAATGCTGGACCCTATACTGGTTCCACAGGAACTCACCAAGAATATTTTAAGTTATTACAGTGCGATAATGTAGTTTTGACCATGTTGAAGAACTTCGGAATATTTCTATCAATAAGCGTGATGTGTTAAAAAGTCTTATTACGCCATTGCCTGAAGTGTTATTTCTTTTCACGAGCAAACAGATTGTACGCACGCGAGTATAATGATATAGCCGACTTTGAGGCAACCGAGTTGAGCTCGGAGTTGTTCCTGCTCTGTCATTCCGATTGGCCAGCGGCCATTTTTCTTCAAAATTTCCCGTTTTCCTCCACATAATCGACTATCCCCCCTCGAAATTTCCCTTTTCCCTTAAAACTTGCCTTTTTTCCTTAAAAAAAGACTCACCAAATTGCACTTTCCGAGCCATAGGAAAGATTTGGGGTCTCGCTTTTCGAGGCCAGATCAGTAGTGGCCATATTAGTTTATGGGCATAGCATGTGCCAAATCGATACACAAGGTCCAGGGTCCAGAGTCAGAGCCGACCATCCACCATCTTGGTTCTGTGAGATATATTTGCCGCCATATTTGCTCCAGGTGACCTCGGCCTTCGACATTGACCCTAGTGAATTTTCGCCTTAAAACCCAAAACATTGCAGAATTCCTTTAAAAAAATAAATTTTTCAAAAACTTCCCCAAAATGTATTTGTAATATTTTTCATAAAAATTTAAAAAATTATTCTAAAATCTATACAAAATAAATTCTAGTTTTTTGGGGGCTTAGAGGGGGCAGAGGACCGGAGCCGACCAGCCATCATGTTATGACGTCACCCGACCACCATATTGGATCCGGGTGACCTCGAACTTGTCCTTTTACCTTAACCCTATCCCCTAAACCTAAAATTTAAAAAAATAAAATTCTCCAAAAAATTAAAAATTAAACTAAAAACCTTTTGAAATTTTATGATTAAAATTACAGCAATATATAAAAAATTTAGTTTAAAACTTACATTTCCGGAGTTTCCTTCAGCGTCACGTCCAGCAGATTACTGATTCCCCTCTAACCAATCACGTATTGTTAACATTCCCCTCCCCTCCCCTTTCTTCTTTGCTTATTCTGTCAAATGCACTCCACCCGCCATATGGTTTTTTGTTTGTATTTTCTTTTTTTTTACATTTTCATCATCTAGGTGGCGCTAGTGTATTTATTGCAGATTTACCTTCCAGGCAGTACTTATTTCTCGATATAGCCGCCAGGCGAGCTGTCGTTTTAATGCCAACCATCTTGGCTTTTATCCATGATATGTTTTTCCATGTCAGTCATCTTGAATTTCATCACTGCTACCATCATATCAGCACCTTGTTTCTCATTTCGCTTATGGTCTATAGGCCAATGTCAGCCCTCTAGGATTTCATTTGTTTAAGCAACCAGGTGACAGCCATGTTTATTTATCTTTTTAACATATAGGTGGTGCAGTTGTGTCACACTCCATAATGAATTATATTTTCAACGCCTAGTAGTATATTTTTAATACAAAGATTTTTTTAACACAGGCAGTTTTTAATGTCGATGCGTTAAAAATAAAAAACTTTATATCTTTAAAAAACGAATTTTATTCACGGGTATCTACTTGACCTAGCTATTGCTCTATATATAAACGTATTTCATAAGTGATATTTAAGCTCCTTTTCAACCAGACATATGATCTAGTTCCTTGATTACATTGTCATGCAGTTTCTAACAGACTATTTCTTCGCCCAGCTCTAACTCATGGCCACAATTAAAGCAGACAACTGTGATTGATTACTGCCAGACTGACCCCTCACAAGACTGAACCGTCATTTCGAAGCATGCGGGACGGATTGTGCTGCACGTGGAGAAATTGTGGAGCGATTGTGAAGCATGTGGAACATCAGTCGGAAGGTGTCAGTCTCTGACTCCTTTGGAAGGAGTCAATCAGCACGAGCCAGTCAGTCCCTGACCCCTGTAAAAGGTATTAGTTGACAGGAGACAGTCTCTGGTCCCTGTGGAAGGAGTCAATCAGCACTAGCCAGTTAGTCCCTGACTCCTGTAGAAGGTATTAGTTGACAGGAGACAGTCTCTGACTCCTTTGGAAGGAGTCAATCAGCACTAGCCAGTCAGTCCCTGACTCCTGTAGAAGGTATTAGTTGACAGGAGACAGTCTCTGACTCCTTTGGAAGGAGTCAATCAGCACGAGCCAGTCAGTCCCTGACTCCTGTAGAAGGTATTAGTTGACAGGAGACAGTCTCTGACTCCTTTGGAAGGAGTCAATCAGCACGAGCCAGTCAGTCCCTGACTCCTGTAGAAGGTATTAGTTGACAGGAGACAGTCTCTGGCCCCTGTGGAAGGAGTCAGAGACTGTCTCCTGTCGACTGACTTCTTCCACAAGAGTTGGTTTAAAAAAAAAAAAAACTTGAATGTTGCGGGTTTTATTTCCCGGTCGTGCAGAAAAACTGCTGGCTGGCTACTGTGTACGCGTCACTGAAAACTACTCTTTGAATTAATACATGGAAATTTAAAATGACTATAAAGAAGGAAGTTAGTGCTGTTATCAAGTACATAAACTAAAGTTATTTATAGTATATTGTGTTAATATTTTATTTTTATTCTTTCGAATATTTCATCTCTTGGCATCACAGAGATATCGGAAAGTTACCAGTGAACGGATAAATAAACAGGAAATTGTAGCAGCACATGTTAAGAAAATTTACATTGGTTTTTAAACACAGACGGGAAAACCACGAGGCGAAACCCATTTCAATCGGCTAGGTTTGAACTAGTGACATCGCGGATGTGAGCCATTTGCTTCCATAAAGTCATCTGAGACGAAAACAACAGGAATAAATAATGCATTTTGGAAAAAAAAAAATTGGACATATTTATTAAAGTAGTAACATTATTATGCTGCAAATCAAAGGGTAACATACGCTACAATTAATAGTTGACGTGTTGGGGAAACATGAGTTTTAATGTTAATAGCTGGCATTGATCGAAAAATCGTAAAATCGTTATGCATTAATGTTTGCCATTATTATCCCTGATGATAGAACTTGTCCTTCGTACTTAATATTTGAACGTAAAATCCAGCAATTCACTACACCATGAATTACTGCAAGAGCTCTACTAAATGGGTGGCTGATAGACAGGTGTTATACTTGCTAAACGTCATTTGGAAACGAGAAGTATGTGTTTTTTTTTTCTTTACAACTACGTCGTGTTACTATCTGGCCGTTTTTGTAGCCACTTAACAGAATAATTAGATAATAAGATTCGAATATCGGATTTTTCCATGGTAGAAAGATGAAATTTGTACAGCCAGTAGGGACCATGGTGGTGTAGTTTTTGGAGTTCTTGCCTCCCGCCAAGACGAAACGAGTTACGATTTCCGACAGTGCCACCCAGATGTTTGCAAACGAGAGACGTTCCGGACGTTGCCGTTCGCCGGTTGGTTTTCTCGGGGTTCTCCCGTTTCCCCCCCCGCGCTTACATTCAGTCGCCTCTTTATCTTCGCCTCACTTCACCCTCGCAGGCTGGTTGAGAACCTCGCCCTCTTTAACTCAAGCGTGCAGCCACAAGACGTGGCCGTCTTGAGATATCCCGTCGATTGTGATTCGGCAATACCGCCTAGGGTCCCGCAGACAATTCGAGTTCCAAGTCGGCCTAGCTCTAGAGAAGCAGCGCACGCGGCCATGTAATTGCCCAACGTCTTGCTGCCCCGCTGCTGCATGTTCTGTAGCAAGCCGTCGACCTTTCGTGGCGTCTTGGCAGGTTGATGAGAGCCTCGGGTTGCATACATCCCGAGCTCCAGGCTGATGACAGTCCTCCAACCCCGCCCACCCAAACCCAACCAGCAACCATCAAGGCAAACGAGAAACCGTTCGACACCGAAACCGTCTCCTGTTGTTCAGTCCTAGTATTCAACTTATATATATATCTCTCCTTTTTAAAAATATCACTGTAATATGCACATATGTTGTGTGTGGGATATTTCCAAATTGCATTGTCCTGTTGACGCACCGGGTGCTCTGGCTGTCTTGCAGTGGGTATACATATACACGTCTTTAAAAAAAAACTATTAAACGCGAGTACAAAATGATGATCTACGAAAAAAAAAAAAAAAAAAAAAACATTCACTTATGACGAGGCTGTTGAGTGGTTTCAAGGCCTCGCGTACATTATAAACGCCATTTCCGAGCACTCCAGAATAGCTAGAAACGGCTTTTTTTTTTCTTTCAAAGCGCTTTAGTTAAAAATACACGCTTCAGATCCATATAAAGCTACTCAAGAGTGGGATGGACCCCCACGCGTCCAAGGTCAAGAAGCGAGGGAGCGATACGGGCGACAGTTACACGCACGCCTAGCGCCTCATCGCTCCTACGCGCAAGGCGTGCAGTGTTTCTGTCGTGATGCTGTACTGTGTAATTTAGATCTGTATAACAACGGGGTTTTATTACACGTGATGAAAGACTACAAATTCAACTATGGCCGTATATTTTTTAGTTTTTCTCTTGCCGCTTAAAGAAACTGAATATTCAAGCTTTCAAAATTTCGATATTTAATCATTTTCACGATTTTTTTTTAACGTGCACACGTCTTTAAATTTGCAACCATGGTGGGATGCAATCCAAAAAATCTGAAGATAACAAATTCGGTGATAGAGTTTGGTATTGTAACTCCGAATGTATCACCTACATTCAACGTTCAATTACACTACTCGATTGTCAAAGGATCAAAGAATATGTTATGTCGAGTGAGGACTACGAATAATAGCTTCTGTTGCTGGAAAAATGGGGGGGGGGGGGGGGGAAAGCCCATAATTTTGAGTTAGTTTCGCCGCATCTCATAATTTCCACGTAGTATTATAACTTTTGACTAGAAGAAGCAACGACGCTCGTTTAAGTTTCAGTCGACAGCTATCGTCAAGATCAATCGATTGCGTGTATACAAACATTTGTGTGGTGTGGTTATGGTGAAATTGCATGGGTTTAATGTAAAAAAAAAAAAATCAAGAAAACTTAACATAATTTCGGCCTATACTCGTCGAAAAGCCAAGTCGAAATACAGAAATCGTACACGGTTAGAAAGAGCATCTCAAAAGCAATTCACTGATGCCAATAAAACCCCATATAATCGAGTGATGTTGTGATGGGAATGTAAAAAAAAAAAAAAAATCAAGGCGTACGAGCACTTCAACGTAGACGTTTACACGCAAGACAAACGGCCGTGCCCCCAACACAGCCAAACCCAATATTTCCTCCAAGAATACATTTAATACGACAAAAAATAAGGGCATGGATAACAGATTTTTTATAATCTTTTCTGACAAAAAGTCGTAATTGCAGAACATTTATTTACCGAGATACGCGTATTCGCGTAAACAATCTATCTCGCAAAGAAACGCGGGGTCCATCCCGCTCTTGAGGTGGAATATTAGACGCCGTATTTGCTTGTGATTTGTGTGTAGAGCTATCCGCCTGATGCGAGGGCAAATACAAACGAAATTGCACGCAGGGATTGCACGAGTTTCCCGCTAGGCAACACTGTCATCGCTTAAATGGGACAGAAGCTCCAAAACGTAACAAAAAAAAAAAGAAGTGTAATACGGACGCTGTTGCCATTTATCCTACAACACACTCCCGACCGGCAGGCGGCGGTTCCTCGGCTCGCGCCGTAGAGAATAAAATAAATTCATGGCGATGGTCAGTCATGTCTCAAAACTTTCAAACCTCGTGTAAACCAGTTTAAAATACAGACATGACCCTTTTCACAGTTATAAACATGTTTCATTCTAATTAAATAATATATTGTTTTTTAAGTTTACATATATAATTATATACACCTGTTGTACGTTTATACGAAATAACATATACGGAGGTAGTTAAATATTAATACGAAATCGAAATAAATAGCATTTTAACGTACCTGTTGTAGGCACAAATGTGTCTATATATACTTACTTGCATTTCTTAAACTCCAACACAGTAATGTAATGATTTTCACAAAGTGATATCGCAACTTGAAATGTCTGGTTCGAATGCGGCTTCTATATGTACATTAATGTACGTAGTTATAAAGTCTTTTACAGTGTAGGGATGTTGGATATGCATCGTAGGATATCCAACTGGTGTACAAATAAGTTTTACATTCCGTACATTTCTGAAAGAAATAGTTTTATTTTATAGTAAAAAGGACAAGAAATAATTTTATTTCCTTTGACGAATTATGTAAACAAACTTGGTTGGTTTGCAGGTAACTTCTAAACCCATCTTTTCTTCTTATGGACCACTGCGTGTCCTTCAATCACATGTAAAAATCAACACTGCCTTACACGTATCACTGAACAGTACACTTGTATGACGTAGCCCATGTGACACCGAGACACTAAAACTGTGATACGTAAGCTTTTATGTATATAAAACGAAACATAACCTGGGGGGGGGGGGGGGGGGTTATTACCTGAGCCTATTTCGGGGCAGTGATTTCTTTGTAAAAGTTAATTTTGAACAATGCTCAATTAACCAACTAGCTACAGTTAAGCGTTCCTCCTGCGTCAGCACAAATGTTTTCAACGTCCCAGAACCAAACAACATAGGATTAACGTGCATTATTAGCTATCGTCAAAGCTTGAATAAATTATTATTTATAAAGTTGGTAATTTGGGGGGGGGGGGGATAATGAATAAAGCGGGAGATGTAGAAACCTAATGAAACAAACAAATTTGTGCATAGAGAATATTTTGAAATGACGAGTGTTTTTGGGGTTTATAAATGGGCTGTGCCATAAAATTATGTCCAGTGTGTAACTGTTACTGATAGCGAAGTTAACATAGCTTTGTCCTTACCTTACCCCACCACCACCTCTCATTTTCATATCCTGTGCACGGGCCTGTATGTATGTATGTATGTGTATGTGTGTGTATGTATAAAAGTATACATTTGGGTTAAGCCTAGTTTTCCATTAAAAATTGTGTGACGTTTAGTAATTGAATATAAGTGTATACAAAGACTGCAGTTTCCACATGATACAAGCAAGGATGATGTATTATACTTCGTCTGACATGTTTGTGATCCTTCATTAATGTACTTGAAACCCTGTGGCATTGAACATGCAAGTGTAACTATTATTAGCCTACTTTACGAAGGTCTGTGTGTATGTAATACTGTGTGTGTGTATATATGTGTGTCCCACCTTTTAAATTTTTTACAGTATCGAGCGGATTTAACAAACCTCGGTTTATACACAGTAGATGCTTAGTACGGATACCTGACTTTTAAAGTTTTCGACAACGCCAAGAACTTCCTTTCAAAATGGTCGACATTTTATTATTTGGGATGATATGTCGTATCTCGGGAATCATTTGATCGATTTAAACCAAATTTTTTATGGTCGCAGAATATCATGTAAGCATTGAATTTTTAAGTATCTGTTGTTAGACAGCAATTTTGAAAGATAGCATAAATTAAAAAATTTAAGATTTTACATAATATATGGAAGACTATCACAGCAGTTCTCACACAATTTGACAAGAAAGTCATTATATGACAGGTCAGGCACACGTAAGTTATAGAGCTTGCTTAGATACTTATTTCAAAATGGTAACCATACAAATATTTTAGGTATATTTGGTACTAGCCCAACATCGCTTCTCTCGGGTTTTATGGAGTTACTGAAATACATACCTATAGGTATATGCGACTGCCCGTGAATACCTGCGACAACCCGTGACTACCTTAAACTTGCCGTGACTACCCGTGACTACCCGTAACTACTCGTGACTACCTGCGACAACTTACGACATTTTCTTATAACATCGTTTCAATTTATCTTTAATGATTTTTGTAGAGTATGCTTAGAAAGCAGCCAAGTAGCTCAATTTTCTCCGACTTGGTTTACAAATTTGAAAATTTCTCAAGGAATTTTTTTTCGGTTAAACATAGCCTATGTCCATCTGGAAGAATGTAGTTTCTTAACAGTGAAAGAATTATAAGAATCGCCCCTGTAGTTTTGTTAGAGCATGCTTAGAAAGCAGTCGAGCAGTTCATTTTTCTCCGACTTGTTATACAAATTTTGAAATTTTGCAAGCTTTTTTTTTTTTTTTTAGTTAAACATAGCCTATTCCCAATTGGAAGAATGGCACATTTTAGCAGTTAAATAATTATAAGAATCGGCCTTGTAGTTTCCGAGATTCACTGTTACATATAAAGAAACAAACTCACTTTACCTCTATAAAATATTATAAGTATATATATATAAACTCTATCATTCAACCAATTTCGACCAAATTATGTATGCTGAAAGTGTCTACTACAAGCATCAATGCGCCAACACATAGCCATATTCGTCAGCCAGTTTTGAAGTCAGTGCCCTATGAAGGTAAAATAATGTATTTATGCCACATCTCGATAAAAAATAAGACGACTCATGCGAAATTTGACAAACTAGTAGCACTGCTTCAGATAATGTTCAATTATACGTTTCAGGTTTCTCAAAAGTTTATTTTCTATATGGCAGCCATATAGTTAGCTTAGCTTAGAAAGTTATATCGTCGAAATCATGTAATCAATTCCAACTTATTTGTATGCAGGCAGTAGATATTACAACAATCAACAGTGCCTACACAGAGTATATTATGCCAGTCATTTTGTAAGATAGTACCACAAGAATAAATAATTTTTTATGTAATGCCTAGGGAAACAATTGATCGATTCCAACCAAATTTTTCAAACATTTTGCACTGCAGCAAGTGGTGTAAACTGCTATGTTTTAAGTATGTCACGCACTTATTTCAAAATGGTGGCTCTGTAAATATTTCAGCTTAGTAGGCCTATCTTTTATAAAAGAACCAATTTCCAAGTTATCTTTATAGGCTGGCAGTATCAATTACAACTATTAAATTTGTCTGTACAGAACTTCATTTCTCTGCTGTTTTGTAGCTTAACCCTACCATACAAATTAAGTTCTTGTCATATCTCGGGAAACGATAAACCCATTCGTACCAAAATTTGGCGAAAAACTGGTACTGGGGTAAGACATTTAACTATAAGTATTTTTGCAGTGTGACAGACATGTTCAGAATGGTGGCTATAAATTAATGTTAGGTTAGTGTGCAATATCTATCAATTTATGGAATAGATTTTAGTTTTCCTTTGTATGCTGTTGGTATACAATCATCGAATGTGTTAATAAATAATATTTCTGTCCTCTATCTGCAAATATCACTCGAAAAACATGGTTTTTTTTATGTCATACCTCAGAGACTAAACAACCGACATTGACCAAACACTGCACACGAGTAGTGCTATTGTAGGCCATGTAATCTGAAGTGTTATAAGTGGCTCAGTCACTTATTTAAAAAATGATGGCCATGTCAATATTTAAGGTTACTGTACCCTGTCATTCGAAATATTAGACTATTAAATTCGAAGTTGATGCTCGAACCCGACCTTCTTAATACAGTTTGATTGCACACTAACTTATGGTACGAAGTTTTCTGGGTTCGAGTCCCGGTAAGGCACGTGTGTATTTGTAAATGTCTCACTACTGTTGCGTATGTTTCTGGTTTCACCTCTTATGATACTGCTTTCAACGAGGCGACAAGTCCTACCTACCATCATAGCTTTCAAGAAATTATTTAAAAATTAATTGTACCCATGTTGAGGAAAGTATGATCATGATTTATTTCAGGAACTTCTTATTTGTATTGACTACGAGTCCAGCGATAATTTACTTGCACTTATTTAACTACAACAAAGTACTATAATAATTCTCGCAAAGTGATATCGCATCTTGATAAGTCTAGTTCGAATACGGCAACTATATTTACATTAACGTATGTAATATTTAAATTAATATACTTAACGATTACTTGATTATGTCAAGAGTTTATCAAAATACCTTGTTTACTAATGTACAGTGTGTCAAACAATATAGAGTTAGTATGTCTTACAAATGCTTTCAATATCTAATGAGTAGCGTCACCTGATTTTTGTGAAAAGTATTCCGCACCACCTACAGTTAAATATCATATGTGCGACACTTCAGTGTTCCTTTGTTTATTAGACATTTGTCTTGATAAGAAAACATTTGTATGTAGACCTAACCAACCATATTTAGGTTACTCTATGAGTATAAATCTGTAATTCGCTGTTAGGCGCTTAAAAACAACACTAGTTAAAATCATCCAGTTATGAAAGAGAATCAAAGTTTTAGTATTTTGGAAATACAATAAATCGCGATATATTTTTGTAAAAAGCTGGTATAACGGTAATTAGTGAATACAGACATTGGGCCAATTAAACATTTCTGAAGCAATATACTATAGGCTACTTACATACGATGAAAAATGTGATGTTAATTTTTGTTTCACGCTTTGTTACAGTTGGGTGTCTGTAAATTTTCAATTTATAATATATCACCAAATTACATAAATAATATATCCATCCAAAGAGTTATTTGAAAATATTAATATCAACAAATGGTATGAATCTAGATACAGGTTCCGATCAAGAGTCAGATTAGTGATTTAAAATACACTTGGATATTCTTTCAGGTTTTAAAATAGTCTTGAAATTATTAATGTGTACATGAATTATAATATTCCTAAAATACGTTTTGTAATTC
The DNA here is from genome assembly GCA_029891345.1 of Dryococelus australis. Taxonomy (NCBI): domain Eukaryota; kingdom Metazoa; phylum Arthropoda; class Insecta; order Phasmatodea; family Phasmatidae; genus Dryococelus; species Dryococelus australis. The sequence goes on from CM057002.1 coordinate 128,038,678, forward strand.
AGTCTGTATGAAGGCAGTTTCGGGTTTGGATTCAGTGACGTAGTCAGAAATTTCTCAAGAGTAGGTTTACACTGACTGAAGGAAGGGAGGGAGGTTATACTGGCATTGGTGGTGCTGTTGTATGCATTAAGACCAGGGTGTCCACTGAAAATATATTTTGATATTCCCTTATTTTTCCTGTTTTTCCAGAAATAATATTTCCAGTATCTCTGACCTTTTTTTCAGAACCGAACCCTGCAAATGCCATATTTTTCTATCACTGACAGAAAAATAGTTGTACAAGTGAAGTTGGATAAAATTTTACTGCAACAGACCAATCCAAAAGTGCCAATATTATATTCAGCTCATCAACATTTCTCGCGATACACGCTATTGACTTCACAGGAGTGCCCATTAGAAATACACAAATACTTTATTTTAACGTATAGGTCATGTGAGTCTTGCCAAATTTGTATTATTGCTAGTTCACTAACTCCAAATTGGAAATTTTTATAATGCATATCCTCATAATTACATCATCATGTATTCACAATACTAACACATTTTGCAGAGAAAATATTATTTACATTTCTCCTGACCTAGGGGAAAATTCGCTGACATGCAATGTCAAATATATGATAGTATATTTTCTGTTTTTCATAATTTGAAAGCAATTCTGATTTGCAGGATTTCTGGTATATATTGTACAAATACTGAATTCCATTATACATAAAATATAAAAGGAAGCATTGTGTGTGCAAACTCTGCCAGAACATTGTCACTTCAAACCATTCTTTAGAAAAGCCGATTTACTGTTTCAAAAGACGGGAATATCGCTTCACAATACACCACCATAATGTTTCTGAGGTCACATTATTAGTTTATTTAAATAACAGAGAATTTTCATACTAGGTAACAAATACAAATAATATTAAGCAGGAAATAAAAATTATTTTCTCTTCGCATCAGAGATTCTGCTGTACGTTCTTGCCAATACCTAGTTATTTTCTTCCGTAAACAAGTTACAGAAACCACATATAAGGTGCCATTTTTGTAGAGCACGAACGTAATTTGAAAGCAATATCAGACTACAGTTTTTCAATTAAGTTGGTGTTGAGCTGTGCTTTGTTTAGTGACCGAGTGTTGCTCGTTTTTTTTTTATTTTCACAGCCACATATGAATACGGAAATTACGTTAGATGAGTCGGCTGAGATGCATGTTGTAAATTAAAATTAAATATTTCGCCTCGGAGTATGCCAGAATACATCAGCATAACTAGCCGAGTGCAAAACAGGCATGTATCGTAGGCTAGGACTAGTAATTTATTTACTCTGTGACCTGAGGCCCGTGGCAGTGGACACTCGAAAGCGAGCTGGCAACGCTGTTCGAAGACATCACGAGCACAGTCCTTGTAGTTCCGTTGTGTCGTGCAGAGCGCAGCAGTAAACAGAGCTATCTTTACCGCAAACGATATGAAGGCCGCGACTATATCTTTGATGTCGTAGTGTTTACTTGTACAGATTAGTGTTCGTTAATGGCCCCACAAATAAATAATTTGTAATCCGTTACGTTTTCTAGAATTATGGCAGAATATCTCAACGAGATCAATTTCTAACTTTATAAAAGTTAACATACGAAAAAAACTAATTTCAATAATGTAGTCTTTGGCAGATTGAAAACTGCCGCACACAGCGATTATTAAAATTATTTATGTGACTGTTACAACTTCCTACGAGTAAAAAGTTTACGTCTTGGCAGAGTTTATATCTCATATGAATCTATGACCTTTTATCGTTAAAGAATGAACAGCGGTGTTGTTTATAAAGGTTTTATAAAAAAACTAAAATACGTACAATTTTCCTCAATATTCCAAAATGTTATGGTGTATAATTTTAAAATTATCTCTGTATGAAATACTTTGACCTTACCTATAATATTATAAAGATAAATTCGCATAACTATACATTGACAAATATCTAACATTCCCTCTTAAGGACCTAGCATTGAAACTGCCTACAGACCTTCAAAAAATAAATTAATAGGGTCACCGCTGAATGTACCATACGTAAACGAAGTGCGACGAGAACACACTGCACGCCAGTTCAGAGCCTTGTGCTTAGTGGCGATGGCGTACTCGATGAGCGTGGCACTGTCGACCTTACTGATCCCGCGCTTCTCGGTCTCAAACGCAGACAGAAATCTCTAGGTAGGCGGGAGTTTTAAGGCTTACCTATCTTCAATATTATTGCAGTGCTCTCCTGAAAGTATAGACTTTTCAAGGTAAAATTAGCACCTTTGAAAGCCCTGCTTAGGCACTACTTGTATGCACGTTGTGTATTCTTCCGCCTTATGTAAAATTAACGTTGCCATGGCCATCATCACTTTTTTCTAGCTTTGGTCAAGTGAAACTGTAAAATTATTAGCAAAAGAAACATTTTAGAAATCTTCTCATTTTTACACTTCGAAGTATTAGAATAATAAACAGGAAGCGAAATAAATAATTCAAGTCATTATGAATGGTTACCTAATACTGTTTATTCGATGTTAAAATACGGAACAACTTTCCCTAAGCCATTAACAGCTTTACGGCGGGGACATGTCACTCAGTGCTCCCGTTGAAATATATGCAGGCTGGTGCAGTGACTTATTTTATTAAAGTTGGTTTTAAAAGTGATCATTTTATCGTAAACATACTTCAGGAGCGTTTACTCAGTATTAACAATGGGTTTTGCCGAGGTTGTCTCTAACATTTAGTTAGTTGGTAGGCTTTACCACATCAGCGAGACACGTCGACAACTGCAATCACAAAACAAGCTATCTTATATCGTACTGCATTTTGCCCGCAAACTACGAATATCGCCGTGTTGGGTATACGCTTGATTTTAAACCGAAGACGTTTGGTATAAACAGGTACTTAAGATTCATAAACTGTGTATCATTTAGTCTGTACACAGAAAAAAAACCTGATCATTTTGAATGGCTAATATGAATAGCTATAACAATATACTGCTTATACTGTTGCCTTCAAAATGCATTCTTTAATGTATATATTTTTCCAAATTTAAATACGTCGAACCAATAACTGTGCTGCTTCAATTGGGCATTGCGTAGAATACGATTATCTATTATTGTAAGTTCGGTGTCATCTGGAGGTGAATTCTATTTAAGTTATTTTCCATAACAATTACGAATTTTATAATTTAAGTCTTGTTTATTTCAGAGTATTACGTAGAAAACAATGTTATTTTATCCAGAATGTCGATTATCCCAGGATTTTATTTCCATATAACTTCCTTTAAACATTTCTAGAAGTTTTAAAGCTTTCCCCATTGGTAGTATGTCTGTCTGTTCAACATTTTGTGTATGAAGAGTTACAAGGCGAAATATAACTTCAGCAATTATGAAAATTCCGTTTTAGTATCATAAAAATATTATCTCTTCAAAATTATTTTGTTATTTATTCTCGCCCTTTTAAATGAGCACATTTAAAAGCGAACTGACTTTTGAACTCTATCGACATGCTGACAGGCAATACGCATTGATATATCAATTTCGAAAAAAAAACTTCACTTCATAATTGGTTGTATTGTGGTCAATGATGGACCGGAATTGCGTACCACAGGAGTAAATATTGCGTTACAAAACTGCCATATTTGTTTTAGTAGGCATCTGTAAATTTATTAAGGAAATAATCTTCAATTTAGGACAGCACAAGAAGAGCATTTTCCAATATGTTATTGTAGACCACAGCTATTGATGTACAACACCGAAGTATATATTTCTTGAAGATAGTACTTTTGTTTTCCCAACTTCATGACACATATGTTACAGTCATTATTTTGGTAATCTCTGAGGTGACTCAGTAAGATATAAATGTTGGTCATAAATAGTGAATTAACAATATTGTCAATGGGCAAACTTTTTTATTTATTAAAATATTCCTCTTATTTCTTTTTCCTTGCACCGTAACATGCTAACGTGTTTACTGGGATTGACTATCAGGCACTAAAATTTACAATTTGTGGTAAATGTAATATCTATAAAAAACTAAATTTCTTGACATTAAAAAAAACTTTTCCTTAAAGTATTATGAGACATTATATCTTAATTCATATAATTCCAAGTAGCGATAGAATTATTTTGACAAAATATCTTTTTTTTTTTGTAAGAGTTCATATTTCACTGTCGGCCAAAGTCTACACATTAATGTCGATTATAATTGAAATAAGTGTGGATTAATTAAATAAAATATTTAATTTACTGTTATACTAAATTTTATTTAAATGCTTTTTTAAGTGAGGTTTCGAATAAATTCGGTATTATCTTGGCACATTTGTGAAATTAGTTTCATTTCAATTTTGACTAAAAATCGATGATCTTGAGAAGAATGCGAAATGTACCCAGAGTTCAGCTTAAGCTCAGAAATAAATTTTGCACAACGCTAGACATCATGATAATCATCCTCTCAAGTTTTATAAACCACGTGTTACTTTCGTAAGTGGACGAAAATTATTGCTGAAACGTTTGGAGATTTATTTTCAAAACGTGTTTTCTAAACACGAAGTAAGTGCAGCGGACGGGCCTTGAATATCATAACCCCGCCTTCTTCTTTCCCTCAAGCCGTTACTTTATTTCTCTCCTCGAAAGGTTATATTCCCAGGGCGCGTGTACGTAAATAAACACTGGTGGCTGTGGGTCGACGGTTATCCTGTAGGGGAGATGATTGTAGACGATTTAAGGCACGCAGCGGGCCAGACAGCATCGCGTGCGGAACTTCCAGGTGATTATCTGGTAGCGCCAAAGCTCACGGGCAAAGCTCGTGCCAAATTGCTGCCGATGTGGTCTCTTGCCGGCGATCTAAAGACCAGACCATAGTTCGACGTTAACTTGGCCACTTCTGAATATCCTGATTGATCTCCACTGTCTCGCTATTGCGTATTATTCCGGCGCTGTCAAAAACAATAACCCCCTAGCAAAATGTATTTTGGGACCCTTTCCACTGAAAGTTAAACTAATTTTTCACAATAAATGGATCATTAACCTGTGAAAAATTTAAATTTTATATAAAAAAAAACCAGTTCATGTTATGAAAACATTATTTCCTTCAGTAATAGAAATGAAATTTATAAATTGATTGAGAGACTGCAGTGAGTTAATAAATTATATATATATATATATGTTCCTAAATGAAAAACTAAATACATAATGAAACAAGATGTCACTGATAACTAATAAGTCTATCTTCCTCTATATGGGTGCAATTAAATGTTTTTGATGTTCTTAAAATATGGATGGTAGGTAGACGTTGACGTCTCATTGACAGCAATATCATTACACATGAAACCAGAAATATGTGTGACAGTACCAAGACAATTAAAATACACTTGAGCGTTAGGTAGGATTAGAATTTAGAAGTACTTGTGACATTAAGCTAGCTTGCAATCAACTGCATCTCGGAGGTGGGATTCGTGGCTTCAACTTCGGATGTAATCAGTCTAATATTCTGAATGATTGGGTTCACTTACCTGAAATATTTACATGACCATCATATCGAAAACATGAGCCTGAGCAACTAAAAGCACGTAAGATTACATTGTCTTCCATAACGCCAAATGCGAAAAAGAAATTGTTGAAAATCGTTAGGTTGGTACCAAGATAAAGAATAAAACAATTATTTTCGTAATCACTGCTAACTTTTACAGAACTACCTAATAAGTATCCTATACACTATGCTTTCAGCCTAATAGAGACTGTGAGCATGAGGAGTTTGGTTGCAATTTATAAAATTGTTAAATAGATTTGTCAAACATATCTAAATAACTATACGGCCTCCATTTTTTTAAATCAGTGAATGACCCCATTTATATCATGCAACGTTAAATGGCCTTCTGTAGGTGTGTATAACTTTGTGGAATTTATTTGAATATAATGGAATTATACAAATTGTTCATTTTACTCACCCGACACTACTTTGCAAAAAAACCCGACATTAGGATTTCTGTATGCATAAATAATGTTTCTAATTAATACTGCTTGCATGAAAAATGTGGTTGATTTTTGTTGAAACGTTAAATAGATATAACAAATTAAACTAAATGATTTATATAAACCACATTAAACCATTCTCACAGCAAATAACACATGTTAATTTACATACATTACTACAGCAATACTTCCGTGAAATTTTGGTACGTATCGCTTAATTCAACCTGAAGATATGGCATAAAACATCCATGGATTATGTGACGATCTTCATAAATGGATAGCAAAAAAGTTAAATATAAGCACGCACAATTATTGTTATTGATAGAATATACAAAGTTAAATTTTAATATATTACATAGATTCGTAATTATTGCACACTAAGCTAAACTTTTATATAAGCAACATTGAGATGATAAGAGACGTACACACATAATTCATATAACACACCAATTAATATGGTGTACCGCAATACAACCTCTTCACAAAATTGGAAAGAAATCGGTTCTCTTTTCCCGATTTACGGCATTAAAACTGTGTTATTTCATCTGGGGCTATCTTACAAAATGGCGTTTAAATAGGGCTTTGTATAAACAATTTTAAGGGATATAATTGTTACTATCAGCATGCAAAATTAAGTTGAAATCTGTTTAGTAGTTTCGTAGATAAAAAGTTAAGAGCTAATTGTTTGTACGGCCACCATTATGGAAATAGGTACGTAGTAAAGTTAAATAAATTATGTTTACCCGACCTATCATAATATTACTTATCAGCTAAATTTCGCAAAAATTGCTTGAAGAATTTTCGAGATATTAAACAATAGCTTAATTATTTTCACGTGACGCTCTCTTTGAAATTGAGGACAAAGAGGCTCCGTGGAGACACATTTTAAGTTTGTTGAATATACTCCCAGCATAAAGTTAAGTTGGATTATATTAAACAGTTCCGTAGATATAGCATACTATACTAAAATAGCTTTATGGCAACCATTTTGAAAATTGGTGTCTAACATACTTGAAACATATTTGTACCTATGAACTTCCGCAATACTATTTGTTTGCCAAATTTGTTAGGTATCTGTCAATTGTTTACCAAGATATTACAAATAAACTTGATTAATTAATACATGTTGTGCTTATATTACAAAATTACCCACTAAAGTAATTGCTTTCTGGTTTAAATGATGCTTGCAAATAGATACTGTCAGCGGAAAAAAAAAGGTCGAAACTTGTCAAACGATATGGTAGGTATACCAAATAAACATAAAATTTATTATGATAGCCTTTTTGAAAATAAGTGTCTAGTAAATTTAATTTTGTCCTTTTTTCAGTTCCTCCATTTATCTCTAAATAATGTTTCTGTAATAGTGAAAATGACTCAAACGGGTGTATTCACGGTCATTTTTTGGTATAAACATTCCGGTACAAAATATTGAAAAAAGAATAGGGACGCTCAACAACCCTTTACTTTTATTATTATGTCATAAAATGGTAGCATGGTCTCCGCTGAATGTCTCATAGACGAGCGTTATCGACAGCAAGACTCACGCCAGTTCAGTGCTTTGCTCGTAGAGGCGATGAGGCAGTTGTTGCGCATGTGTCGATCGCCCTTAGCGCTCCAAAGCGTTTAGGCTTCAGGCGTGCAGAATTCCTTCAACCAGGCGGCCACCTTAACAAGCAGTGATGCTCTGTGGTCGCCTCTTTGTGGGCGAAGTCACGCGGGCGGCAGTCTAAATGTCAGAAGCAGAAGGGCGGCTGCCGCTGCGATGACCATCCAAGCACGTGGCGAGGGTCAGCTGTGGGTGATGGTAACTGGTGCACCACCTCTCCCCTCCAGGATGCCACGCCGTGATCTGGACCGGTATAAATACTACCGTGCTCTGGAGCATATCATCACACTCTCCGCAGTGCAGCTACAGCAACATGACCGCGGTGAGTTGTTCCTTCAATTGTATTAACACCTCACAGACTTGCTATAGTAGTAGCAACTTCTTTCAGATATTCCTCCTCGGAGGATAACTAGCTTCTTCTTGGAGGAATAGCTACATTTAGTTCCTGCTCGGAGAAATAACTAGCTGCTAGCTCTCATTGAATGAATAAGTACTTTAAGTAGCTCCTCGGAGCAATAATTATTTTTATCATCTCTTTGAAGGAATAGCTGTATTTAGATACGATAATTTCTCCTTGGATGAAGAAGTAACTACATTGTCTTCCTCCTCGGAGGAATAGCTTACTGTTCCTTCTCCTTGCAGAAATAGTTACGATTAGCTTTCTCGGAGGAAAACTATTGGTTTATTTTCCTTGCAGGTATGTCTATGTTTTATTCCTCTCCGGAGGAATAACTAAAAAATACCATTCCTTCTCGGAGGAGTAATTAAGTGTGGTTCCTTTTCGGGAAAACAACTATCAGTCATTCTTATTGAAAGGAGTAAGTATATGTGTTTTCTTCCGGACAAATAACAGGTCGTGGCTTCTCCTTGAACAGAAACTAGCGGTCTTTTCACCTCGGAGGAACAACTAGAAATAGTTATACCTTGGACGAAAATCTAGTTCCCTCTCTTGCTTGGAAGAATTATTAATTATTTCCTTTTCGGGAGCATATCTAGCTGAAATTCTCCTTGTAGGAATAACTAGCTGTCTTTCCTTCTCGAATGAACAAGGGAAGGCTTTCCTATTAGGAGGAATGGGAAATGATATGGGAAATGATTACCCTTAACAGAAATAAGTTGCTGGGTATCTTTCATAGAAACAAAATTCTCAGCATCTCCTCCTTGGAAGAGAATCTAACTACGTTGTCTCGTTACGTTGAAAATGATCTGCTATTCATCTGTGGAGAAACTACTGTCCTCAGAGAAATATGTATGAGTTGTTTCTCTTTGAAGAAAATTCTAATAATTTTTACTTCTTGGAGTAGTAGTTAGCTGAAGTCTTCCTTAATAACTATATAGCTATTTCAATAATACCTTGAATGTTCTTATTACGGTACAGAGTTGGCACTGCCTTGATGAGCAGAAACCCGAATATCCTTCCACAAGACAAAAAATTATGTACTTCTTCATGTCATACGTAAGCGCTAGAGTCAACAATTAGATATTTACTAGGAAATTCTTTTGCTACTGTGTTTAGTAATAAATATTCATTTTCTCTGTGCAGTTTTCCCAGTTACATGATTCACAATTGTTAGAACACTGATCAGTTAACAAGTGCTTTTGAGATATTTTGACACTTCCTATAATCAGTCTGTAATGCTTTTTTATTATATTCAAAGTGGTTAGATTGTTTTATCAATATAATAGTGCTTCTCATTTAAAAATTATCTTAAAAACAAACACGTTCATCACTGTTGATCATGTGACTATGATAGTTGTGTAGGATTGGGGTAGGGAATGTTGTGCACATGCGCAGAAGTAGAATAAGCTGTCTAACTCGACTATAGTCTATGTTGCAGCTGTGAGAGTTCACGTGTAGCCGGACCAGTTACCTAAACTGTAATTCCATATTCTCGGGGTTTAATGTGCGTATGTTTTGAGTCTCGCCTTTCACTGCTCGTTAGTGAGGTACACGTACACCTGACGAACTAGTTTAGTTCCCCTGTGAGTAATTTAACGAAGGGGCTTAAGTCATTGCACAACTAGGAACATTTGTTAATCATTATATAATAATCTGAGATAGGAACTTAAACTATTCTTGTAATCATCTCAAATTAAACTATTGTCAACAAAAACTGTTAATTCTAATTTTAAGTGTACACTACTTATAATACCTATACGTACGTTTATAATGCAAGGGATGAAATCAAGTAGCGGTCTTCATTGTCATAGGGAACGAATGCCTAAGATTATAAATATGAGAGGAGAGATACCACCAAAAAATACAATATTATTCTAAATTTTTATTTTGATCACTTCATAATTCTCAGGCATCTGCAATGGTCAGAACAAGTAATGTTCACCCACCTAAATGTGACCCTTGAAATATATTGAAGTGTTTGAAATACAAGCACATTGTTAATTATTTCATTACCATATATATTATGGTTAGCAATTTTTCACTGAAATGTTTTATCCGTGCTTTAAAAAGTAGACTTTTCTCGTTGAAACGAGGAATGAGCTATAGCCGTTGTGTCAGGCCTGAGAAATAAAGCACGCACTGAGACTGGCATGAGTGGTGCTGTTATAAATTTATTGTCAAAGGAAAGGCAACCACAAGTTACACTAGGTCAGGATATAATTCTCGCGATGCCTCGCATATTGATAACTATAATTTGAAGCCCTTAGAAATTACATATTCCCAATAGACTATCTGGAAATGTAGTACAAAAAATTGGTAAATTAACAGTAGGCGACAGGACAGAACTCTTCCTAAAACCTTCAGCTAGTAAAAACCATACTATTGCCTACCAAAGTCCCGTTACAGCACGAGGAATGTCTTGCTCGTCATTTCAGTACTTCGCACGTAGAGGCGATGACGCAGTACATATATGCCCCATTATCGTCCTTTCGCTCCCGTGCTTGTAGAGTGATAGAGAGCGTTTGCCTCAAGGAGACAGATATTACCGTATCATGTTTGATTCTGCCATGACTACTTCGCAATATCATTTACAGACTTCGCGCCTTGTAGCACGGCAACAAACTAGATGATTCGTAACTTTTAAATGGCACGGCAAAGTCTGAGAACTGTACAGCTGAATTTACAATAACCCGACATCCGACAAAACTGACCCCGTACCGCCGAAAATTTTTTATCAGTCTATCAGGAGCAAGGTCATTCCAACATAATCGCAGTCACGACAGCCCGACAAAACAAGATACTCTTATTACTTTCGTCGAGCGTCGGACCGGTCGGCCTCGCTTGGCAGTAGAAAATAAAATATTTAACATAACTTTACAAAACAAAATGTCGTGCGGATTTCAATACTGTGATAAATTTCACATTAAACATATGATTTGAACATCTATAAAATAAAAATCTGGGAATGATAAGGGGAAGTGTTAATATCTGGAATGAATTTTGGGAAAAAAATTTAATAGAAAACTTATTAATTAAATAATTTAATGGCATTCAGCGATCTTGAGTCGTCATAGCAGCTGAAGGAATCGCCCCGGCATCCCCATACCAGCCGCAATCCGCAAAAAATGGCCAAAAAACACAGCAAACATCGGCGTCGCCGTTTGTGATGGAGGGAGGGGGGGGGGGAGGAGGTTTACTTTTGGGGGTGATTTTATCAGGAGTAAAATATATATTTCTCTAAGGGCAGTGTTTAGCAGCGGCGAACTCCCATGTGGCTAGACATCGGATAGGTCATCCGCATCCAATCAGCGTGACAGCCTTCTTTCATTCATTCCCCTGCCGCTAGGCTGGAATAACGTGTACGCTTGCAATTCACTTTTTAAAAAACTAATTTATTCCCATAGGATCGGTACATTTGCGAATACGAAAAGTTATCATACTAAATTATTTTTAAGCAGTATCTGGAAATATTCGCTACTACATCCACGTCAGTTTTTTTTATATGTGTATTTATTTCAAATATTTATATTTTGCTATAAGAGAAATTCCATTAGGGTTTCACAAAAATTAAATAAATTAGATGTAATGGACTGCTCTATAAGAGTGGTCCATGCTCTCTGTGGTCGACACGTATGTGAACTCATCACAACTGGAATTGCTGAAACTAAATTTCTTTAATATTTTACTCATATTTGACATTTCTTATATTATTACTGAGACAGCTAGGCACCTCAGAATCTTAGTTAATTATTTATTACGAATGTTTATTAGACGTGACTTAAGTTTTGCGTTGTCAATTTTCTGATCGGTAACGCTATTCTTAAATACCCAAATATTCATACTCAATTGCTTTCATTCGTAAATTGTAGAACCTTAAGAAGAACGACACAAACATATGTGTAGGCAAGTGAGTTAATCGTACTTAATATAAATGTTAATTTATTATTACGGAAGTTTCATCGCTGTTCTATCACGGACATAGCTGATAATTTTTCCAACATCCGTGTATTTAGCTCTGGATGTTGCTAATCATTGTTAATAAGCAATTATAGTAAATACTTCTGCAGTACCGATCACTAGGCAGCAAAGCATTCCAATGTTCCAGAGGAATTCATTTCACACGCGAGTGGACAGCTGGGTTTCTGTATCCATTAGCGTATCATTGGTGGGAATGCTACGGCATACGTACCTTGGCTCATAAACAAAGAGTGGTAATCCATGTCAAATACATGTTTTATTTCCAACAGTTGGCACTACTACTCCTGGTGGGCGCGGCAGCTGCCGGTCGCCTGGATAACACCTACCTCCCGCCTTCCAGTGCGGCCATCGCTGGAGGAGCTCCAGGCTCCATCGCCGCTCCCTTCGCAGGTCCTGGAAGGCTCGGTGCCTTCGGCAGGTTTCCTGGAGCGGGCGTAGTGTCTGGAGCCGGCGCGCCAGGCTTCCTCGGGGCTGGAGCTGTGCCCGGAGCTGGAGCATATCCCGGAGCTGCAGCGTACCCTGGAGCTGGAGCTTACTATGGATCTGGAGCATACTCCGGACCTGGCGCGTACTACGGAGCAGGTTACCGTGTACCGTCCGGACCCCAGGTGCCCATCCTCAGATACGACAGCGTCAACAACGGCGATGGCAGCTATGCTTACAAGTGAGTGCCATGTGTGACCTATCGTCTTTTGTTTCACATTTATAACGATTTATTGACATCGGAACTGCATTTTGAGTGTCTCAGTTATCTTTATATTAATGTATCAATATATTCTGCGGTCTCCAATATACCAAGAATTGGGAACTCATTCCAATTAATAAGTTTACAGTATTATAGATCGTGTATGCATTGCAATGTTACAATTTATTATAAAGTTTCTCGCTGAAATATTGAATTATAATGCATGTAGGTCTCGAACAATTCCTACTTCAGTACCCTCATGACTAGACCTTACATGTCATTTGTAATATTCTTCACTTGAGTTGCGTTATGGGATTAATTACTATGTTACTTAGAGATTCTGCACTAAAGAATATGGTCTACATTGGTATCTACATTGCGATGCTATAATAAAACTTGATTCACTGAAATAACGAAGAGAAATAATACAAGTGTTATTGTTTTACTTTAATGCTAGAAATGGCACAATTATATTTTAAGATGCGTGAAGAAATATTACCTAGCACTCAGTGAATTCTGATTCAGGGACATTGATAGAAGTCTCGAATATTTTTCAACAAGACTGCACTAAATTAATAAGATACGCATTATCTTGTTTAAAAATATTCGTTTCTAGTGAAGATATTTACTTGCATCGATAAAACGATATAATTCATTTGTTTACATAGTAATTTGATTACATTGTCTTATCAGCATCTTTAAGACACTGCATTAATTCAATACCAACAAACCAAACTGTGCTTTGAAATTTATAATATATTTTATATTTATATGCTTTTCTCAAAATATATTATTATTAATAATTAACAATTGTGAAATGTTCTTTTGGAGAACACCGATTTCTCTTAAGTTACATATTTTCTACTGATGTAAACAAGACATCGGCCATCTTCCTTTTATAGATTACTAAAGAGCTGGTAGGCATACACATAAGAGTACATATGCATAATACAGTCTACAACTTAGGGATGAATGCCAAACACCACCCTCAAATGTTTGAATATAATACTGGATAAAATTAATAACAACTCCATAGCTAGTAACGAACGGAGATACCGAAAACATGGTATATAGTGATGTGATTCATGCTGATGTATTATTATAAGAAAATAATTGTAGTAATATTGATATATTTGTGACGGTCTTTATTACTCGACTTGCATCGTGATATGTTGTTTGTGCGCCGTAGCTACGAGACAGCTAATGGCATCGCGGCTGCCGAGTCTGGTGGATTGAAGAACGCTGGTATTCCTGGGGCTGAGGCACAGGTGGGCCAGGGCTCATACACATACACCGATAACGAGGGCAACACGTTCACTGTCTCCTACACAGCTGACGAGAATGGCTTCCAACCCCAGGGAGCCCACCTTCCCACCCCCCACCCATCCCAGAGGCCATCCTCCGGTTCTCTGGAGCAGAACGCCGCTGAGGAGGCCGCTGCCGCCCGCTACCCTGGAGCTGGAGCTGGATACCCTGGAGCTGGAGCCGGAGCTGGATATCCTGGAGCTGGTTCTCCCGGAGCTGGAGCTGGTTTTCCGGAGTCGGAACTGGATTCCCCGGAGCTGGTTCTCCTGGAGCTGGAGCGCCCGGAGCTGGGTTCCGGAGTTGGCTCCAGAGTGTACGGCACTCCGCTGCCCTTTCGTTCAGGCGGCCCGTTCCAGCCCTGCCTGGCTTCAGCCCGGAGTCTGGTTACTCCTACCCGAAACCCGGCAAATAGAACGACTGAGTGGGTTACTTTGATTCGTGGAGTGACAACAAAAGATAAGCACGAGATTTAGATCCCTACGCATGATCTCTTATATATCAATCAAATGCGACCATTCCATATGTTCAAAATCTCAACTTATTTCAGTTTCAGCGTGGAAAAATTATATTTTCGTACATTACTAGAATTTTTGCGTCCTTTGTCTAATCAGGCGACAATCAATCTGCTGAGATTCCCACACTTGTAATAAATATAAATATCGTTCTTCTATTCTAGCAGTAAAGTCGGGAACCTATATTGAGTTAATGTACTAACATCTTCTAAAATATATTATCTTATTTCCAAAAGTGCATTATCGCGCCTGGACTACAACTAGTAAATTACAATTTTCTATTGGATGTTCTATCTTTCGTCGAGCTGTTGTGATACCAAATGGAATTTACTATATTTCCATCCATATAGGAATATATTTAAAGCAAATCTTGTTCTTGGCTTTTGGATTTATCTACAGTAATAATACAATTGGATAAGTCAATGATCACGATCTTATGTTTACCAATAATGAATGGTGCTATGAAGTAATGAATGTACTTGTACATAAATAATATATATTTAATGAAAGATCGCGGCTGAGAAGTTGCATTGTTTTTTGAAGATTTTTTATTTTCGGTCGCAGATTTACTTCTGTCGACTACCAGTAGTATGTTTTAGACGTTCCATTAATTAATGTTATATCAATAATGTTATATGTTTGTTTAATGTCACAATTTTGTATACAAATGTGCAATAAATATTCGCTCTCATGTACTGACTTAATTACTTTTGTTATTTAACCTAACTCCATATATATGACATTGAAAAGAGAATTTGTGTCCTGAATACTGTTACATGGTTCGTTTTTCTTGAGCAGATGTACGCTGTAAATATGAATAACTGAATATTTTATATAAATAATATCATCACTGTTTTTAAAAAATGGTTTTTTTACAAAATGTAGAAAGCTAGCGTTTATGAAGGGTGTCGTTTTTTATTTTATCTCTTGTCCAGTATTACATTGAGATTTATTTACATACCAGTCATACCAGAACATTTTATAGTTCAAAACAGGCTCGTGTCATGAAAAAAATAAAACCACACAAAATTACTCTAAATAAAACATATTTCATCTGAGTTTCTTTCCATAGTGTGAGCTACAGTTGACATGTATTCATAAATTTTGGTTGGATAAACAGAAAAATCCTAATTTTTCCGAAAAATAGACACACTGTTTTACTGAAGTCCAAATTATGTGTGTAAAGTTAAGCTATTTTTAAAAATAGCATTAATATTCAAGGGTATTCCGAGTATAAGGTAAACTTACTTTAAATTTGTAGCTGATCTCAAGATTGTTTTCTTGTAAGCTGGAACCCGAAATGTTTGTCCGACAACTTAATTCTCTAACGACCCATAATTAAGCAGTTGAGTAACTGTAACTTATCTCTTTTATCCTGTAACATAGTAGGTAACCCATTTGGAAGCAACTTTCAAAATTTACTATTTAGTCGTACATAATCGTGGGTATTAAAACTCATTTTTGTGTTAGAATTTAATGATGTAAAGAAGAAATGTCATACAATAATCTAAATTATCGTTACGGAAAAACCTTACCAATATATTTCACTTTCATAAATCTTCTCGAATTACTATTTACAACATTTAAAGAAGTTTTAATGGCCTACAAAAAATATTTACGCCAATTTTGCAAAGTGGGAGGAGAACGCACACTTAAACTTCAATATCTATTTCGATTCATACATGATAATGTAACATTAAATTTCAAGCAAGTCTTTCACAAAATAATTAACTTAAGTTATGTGTGCTGTATGGCATATTTTTATCCAGAAAATAATTTCGGAGATATTGGGGATGAATTAATTAAAATTCATAAATTAACTACATTAATTTTGTCGCTTAAATTATTATAGTAATATATTGAAAACCAAGATTTATATTATTTAAGAGTTAGTAAGTGAAATTTTACAAAGTTGTTTATAAAAGTAACAAAAATATTATTATAAAGGTTAATTAAAGTGCACATTACATAAATAGGGAAATATAAATTTGCCAAATTTATTAAAAGTTACATTTTATAGTGTTTCATAAATTGTTATGCTTAAATTTTGTGGCAAATAAGACTGATACAGTTAACTTAATTCATTAAATTTAAAAAAATAATAATAATTTCACTTTTAAACCCGTTATTAGGCACCATTTAAAATAAATTTCGTTAGAATGGTTGTTTCAAAATAGAAATTTTTATTTCGAAGACTCATATAAAGAAAATATAAAGATCTCTTAACACTTAATTGGAAAAAATAGTGGCACCCAACGCATTGCCGGTTGAAGGTTAATTATTAATAATATTACCGCTCTGGTCTATATCATTATATTCATTCATATAATCATCACCAGATTTATCCTCCTCACCATCCTTACGTCCTCATCATCCTAATTATTATTTTATTCATTAACATCATCTAATTCATTCCACAGGCCACCTGGCATCTTCGGGTTCTTCAGTTGATCGTTTTCTTGCTCTACATCTTGGTTTATCTTCGCAATGAATACATCTATCCAAGCATCTTCTGGAGCATGACTTATTACCATTCTGTCCAGATATTAAATTGGTTATGTTTTATGTTATAATTTAATTAGTGGGTTTTCAGTTGATATTATAATATCCTTTATTTTAGTCTCTGAAATTTTTTGCCGTAGATTTATTTAGCTATCACCTTTTCAATCCAATATAGTACATTTGCTGTCGTATAAAAAGTATAGTAAAATATTATTTTTTAGAATGTAAAAAAATATGTTATGCATTTCTCTGACATTATAAAGAACCATAAAGTTTCTTTAAAATTGGCGCTACACGCTTTCAAAAGTCATACAATAATTTTTCCCCGGATAAGTAAAACGTGAAATTTTATTTAGTGTTTCCGTATTGATCAGAATTTTAGATTAGTAAGAACTTTCCTTACATGATATACTGAGGTTCTTCTAACCTCTGTCACAAAACAAATATTATGAAATCTTGTATCACTTAAGATTATTTTTAAAACCGTACAACCATTAGTCAGTGCGGAATTTATAACAATAAATTATACTTAAAACAATATACAAACTTCTGGCAGTGCGTATTATAATATATGGTAATCCTTTTTAATCTAGCTTATATTTGCCACCCAAATTTATCAAAAGCCTTTTCCTAATCTGGGACCACGGTGGCTTGACGGTTAGCCAGCTCACCTCCCACCATGGGATAAGGGTTCAATCCTCGGTCGGGTCACTTCGGATTATCGTATGCAGGAATTGTGCCGGCGATGCAGTTGGTCGGAGGTTTTTCTCGGGGATCTCCCGTCTCCCCCGCCCTTTCATTCCAGCGCCACCCATACTCACCTCAATCCCCCTTAATTGGCTCTCAAGACCTCGTTGTTAAGAGCCGCGAATATCTCTCCACACTCCACTTTTCCTAATCTAAGTGTTTTAGTTCATTAACTTGATGTAATTATCTTCACAGTCGTATTCAATATCCGTTCGGAAGAATAACTTTTCTTAAACACGTTCTTATAATCATATTATTTTTTCAGTACTTTGTTTCCTATTTTTCTAATAGCTTACGCTTTCAGATTTTATAAAAAATATATTAATAAACTTATCCCTCAGTAATCTCCTAAATAGAATTCATCTTTTCTCATAAATAGTATTTTTTCTCATATTTTCAACTCTTCTGATGTAGTAGACTTATAGCAGCACATGTTCCAAAAGTTGGGTCTCGTAATTTTGTAAAAGACATTCCCTTCTCTTGAATTTCAGTATTTGAATAATTTATATACTCATTTTATTTTCCTATTTCTAATTGTTTTATATTACACGCCAATTAGGTCTATACTGAGTAGTGCGTAATCAGTACTGTTTGAAGATAAATTTCTATTTTATAATAGTATCATACTTTTTCAATTTCACAGCCGCATTTCATCTTCAATTATATTTAAAAGAACTGCATCGTTCTTCTATTTGTTTACTTTCTGTATATATTATAAGTTTGTTAGCGTTTTAAGTCATCTTTTACGTTCCTACCATAGAAATAGCAGCTCTATTTATGTAGTTTTCTCAAATCAGCGGGATATGGATTCCGTATAACAGATTCTTGCAATAACTCTCCATCTCTATCCTCTTTTACACATCTTCTTACTAAACATATTAAGTTTGAGTAGCAATTACCAAGATTGTGGCAAACAATTCTTTTGACGGCATATGACGGCACGGTCGACGAGCTAATTATTGTACAATATCGTGCTATTCTTTGTTTCCCTTTCCCCATCCTGCTCCTGTTATGCGAAGGAATGTATGGACGTCAGGCGAGCGATACTCAAGAAGCTCTTGGAGATTTACAAAAGGATGCCGCCTTGATGAGTCTATCGCCACTCGTGCGCTCCTGGTTTCGGGCGAATCTCAATTCCCCTAGCCTCTATCAGTATGTCTCGAGTTGCGGCAGGGAACCTTCTAGATCGGGACAGCGAGACTACGTAAGCTGGAACGGTCCTCCGAGCAGACAGTCAGTTGAGAGCTGAGAGTTTGGAGTATTGTGTGACATCGAGTGACAGTCGTGAATAGACAACGAAGCTAGGATCCGGCTGAAAGACGTGTAGTGACGAGGAGAGAGTGAAGCCTGCGGAATGCGAACATCGGTGCAGTGAAGTGAGAATGGCGGGCGGAACTACTGAACTGCATGCATGAGCGACAGACATTTGGAGTGATTGAAATATACATATTAATGTCGTGTAAATAATGAGTGTGGATTAAGTGATAGTAACCAATGTGGAGATTTTGAAAGAGCACTAAGCAAAATTGAAGTAGACATTAAATAAGGTGTTTATGAAAACAACCAGAATAAATGGATATAGATAGTTTAATGTACACTAAAAATTTTCCATATATTTACGAAAATGTTTACGAAAAAGCACAGTAAATATACGAAAACGCAATTCGCAATTACGAAAAACGGAGTTAAGTGCGTAAATACGAAATACGGAGAAATTCCGTATTTTCTATATTTCGGGTTTCGGACGCGGACAATGGCGAGTCTACACGACGCTTCTTCGCCACTGTAACCAGAAAATTATCGTTTCTGCGGAAGTTAAGGTTTATCCGTGTCATTAAGACCTGTTGTTTCAAACTTTAAAAAGTAGCAATAGGCGTCTGTAACGCTTAGCAACACTTAAAATACACTAACTTTAATAGAAACTAAAAACGTTGCTTATTTGGCTAATATAAAAATGGCAAAGTTGTACCAGGTTAACCACGTGAGAGTTGTAGGTAAGTGGTTAGGGTGTTGAGATTGTAATTTTTTTACCCAGGTTCAAATTATTCTTAAGTAAACAGTATTTTAAAGTTTTTAAATTTATTTTTATACACCGTAGAACACCCACATAATGAAAAATTATAATAAATTGGTTTTTTAAAATGCTAAAAGTGATGTAAATATATACGCAGAGGATTAAAGGAGCCTTCCGTGAAAATTTTACTGGCAAGTTTCCGTGAATATGAAAGGGAATTTTGATTTTAACACCTGGATAATTTAAGCATCTATTGTGAAATATTATTATTTTTAAAATTATTATATTATTTATATACTAATCAAATTAGATTTGAATTCATCATGCTCCATCCTAGAACTCATATATCCTTGTGTCATATAATATTAATATATATATAATGTTTAGAAAGTAATATCTCAGTGTCAATAACTGCTACTCTAGGGCAGCTCAAATGTTTGAGAAGCGTTTCAGATTTTGTATCTAACGCTCCAGGTGAGATGATAAAAAAGCTGACAGCTAAGGGCGAATTTCTCAGCAGTAGCAACAGGTAGAATACATCGACCAATTAGGCTGTCAGACCTCAAGAAGCAATCCCGCCAGACAACTAGCTATTCGAGAAGTTGGTAGCAGTTAAGGACAGTCGATTTCTCTAGAGATCAATAATATGTAGGTAGTAACCAGGTGGTGAAACGTTAGCCTATATAAATATATAATTAGGCATTTATTAATACTAGCATTATTTAGAGGACAGAGAGAGAGAGAGAGAGAGGAGAGGAGAAGAGAGAGAGAGAGAGAGAGAGAGAGAGAGAGAGAGAGAGAAAACAAGAGCTTGTGCCGGACAGAAGGGAAGCCTTCAATGACAGTATGACACTCGCACAACAAAACGAAGTTGTTATGTAGCAACCGAGGTTCACTTGAGAAACCAATTTTGTGCTCAATCTCCACAAAAGTTAACTGTAACTAATTTGAAGCTGTCATTTTAGTTATATCCTGGTAGCAGGCTAGCCTTCACAACGGTTATTTGTCGAACTGATTGCTGCATTCGTAAGTTTCTTACCTCGCATTTGACGATGTCAGACGGAATCCAAAAGGTGAATATAAAAGACTGGGGATGCAAATCTTTGCGATGCTTACTGCTTCCTTTTGAAAACTCGTTTAGGTGCACCATGAATGAAACAGTGAAAGGTATAGTGTAATAAGTGTTAAAAACTGAAGAAAGTTGCTTGAAGAAAGCGTGGAATATATTCAAGAAACCTACGACATAGGAACTTTTCGCATGTGACGTGGGCGACACCATAAGCAGAGGAAATCAAATAAACAGTAATTACAGAGTGTTTTAGTGACGTAATTGCATGTATGTGAAGAGCAATACGATTTTTAACACAGTCACGGAATTGAATTTCTAACTGTAACCAGAGCTAAACATTTAAAAATTTGGTTTGTCGTGACCGTCATATAACAGCTGTTATTTATCATCGTGTGAATCACCACACAGTAAAATATTTGTGTACTTGTTACAAAGCAATTCTTTCGAAACTAGTTTCCACAGAATGCCTTACAAAGAGGAATTTTTTTTACAGTTTACTGTAGTTATATAAATGGTCGAGCGGTCACTACCCGGCCTCCAGACAATACACATCGATTCCATTCCCTGGCCGATACAAGTCCGGTTGTTATTTTTTTTTCTTCTTATGTACGAGGTGAGTGTTACCATAGGCTTGTGGGTTTCCTCAATGTGAAATTAGTTCCTCCATTACTTCCGTTTATTTTTAAAAGGAAAATAATTTTTAATTCTTACCCACACGCCCGACTGCAGAGTTGCATTGTACCCACCGATGAAATCCAAGACCAGCCATTGTCAACTGATGTTTAGTAAAAAATAATATGTATTTAACTTCGAATGATGAACTGGGGCATTGGTTTCAAACTAAGCGAGTCCAGAAAAGGAAAATATAACTTTGCACGGAACCAGCAACGAATTCCATACTAGCATATGTATTCATTTAATTCTGGACGACAGGACGAAGTCAATACAGGGTGAAGGGGGATTGATATGCACAAATATTTTCACCACAACACGACATAACTATGAAAAAGAAGAGCAACGTAGATTTCCTGTAATGAAACGAAAGACACATATACTCGAAATAGAGTTCATCATATTAAATATTGAATGGCTTCAAGGACTACGGTACTCTACATATGTGGTGTAATTATGTTGGTGGGCATACTCTATCCCTTCTGGATGTGTTATATATATACACTTCTCCATAAGAACAATTCTTCCAGAACATATTATCTAAATGAAAATTGTATCAGTGTTCCATATTATTACTTTCAACAAGTTAATGTTAACGTCTGGTCGACAGCGATGTCAGTAGAGACAGAACCAGCTTCTCCTGCAGTCATGAACGAGAATGAAATCCGGATATGTTTTGCAAGAGTAAGCCATCAGGGAATGCGTTTGTAACAAATATGAAAAAAAAAAACCGAATTCTAGATGACCCGAATGTAAATCGGTCTCAGGTCCTCTCGAATGTGAGTTCAATGTTTTACCTCTACAACGCTCACTCTGTAAAACTGATCGTAAAATTCATTCAATAGTAAAAAAATGTAAGTTACCTGAAATACAGGATGGTTCTAGTTCTAACAGATTATGCAGTCTATGTGTACTAATTAGCTGTTTAAAAAAAAACACTAGAATTTTCCTATTTATAGAAAAAGGTAGCAAGCAAAGTAAAGAAAATTCGCCATGAAATACGTTTGTTAACAACCACTAAAATGAACAGTAAAAATATTTACATGAAGCAGTAAAATTTAATTTTAACCAATAACCAGGGTTGCAAGAGAGTGTAATTATAATATATACGAATTATCACTTTCACCAAACCGTAACTCCATATACTATAACATTTCATGTGACTTTCATCTGTTTGCTTTTTTTTTTCTCTACATTCGTTATGCAATTCGTCTATTATTATTCCCAGCTACCCGGAATACGAGATGCGTTTCTACAAGTTATGAATGTAAGAAACAATCACAACTAACTAATTACGACGTCCACCTCTACCAGTATTAACACTTCTGGTTAACACTCGAGTTGTTTTAAGTTTAGCCGTACATCAAAGGTCTCAGACACAGTCTCTAGTTTTTCTGTGAGCTTCCATTGCAAGTGGTGTGACTAGCGCTTTCCCCCAAGTTGACATTTTTGTCAATGCTGACATGGATATTAATACTGCCACACGACAACAATAATTAGGTTAAGTGTTATATTCCCAAAATAAGTATCAAATTGACATATTGTTTCCTTTGACAACTTTGGTGACTGTTGGTATCAGTAAATTTATAGCCTGTCTGTCTGTGTGTAAAAGAGATGCCTTTAAAGTCGCATCTTAAATTTCTCTTAAATTATATTTAATAAAAAAACGCATGCCAACACTTTGAAATGGGGTATTCTTACACAGGAATCGGTGGTTTTGAATTACAGAAACCAGTATTTTTTAATTGTTTTTCTCGCTATACACATGCCAGGGCGTGGAAAACATGTAATGTTTGGAAATTCCTGAATAACTGTTGGGATAAGGGAAATTTTACAAATCTCATTCTTATGTGCTGATCAGAAACCCGCCAATAATAAATCAGTTGAGATTTCGGTACACCGAACTAAATGCAAAATAAACTTAAGAAACTCCAAGTATTTATATGATATCATTTCATGAATGGGGAATGATTTATTGTGGCCGGGCTCACTTCATCTGCGCAAATGTCAAGTCACTTCGTGATATCAAACTGGAATCAAATGTTTCCTGAAGTACTTATAAAAGTGTGGTTCAGCTCTAAAGTCAAAGACGTGTAACGGACAATCCTTTTGTTGATTCGCCTTAGTTGAGTATGGGGCAGCGACGGATAGAAATGGTGGGAGAAACAGGATATCTCCGAGAAAACCCGCCAACAAGCAGCATCGTCGGAACGATTCCAACATGCGAAAACCCGGGAGCGATCGGACCTTCGGAATTTTTTTTCTTTAACATTCACTTTATTAATTATTTTGGTTTAAATAATTACTAACCATTATTATTTTCTGACCCGCAAACCGTCTCCTAAATATAACAATAAATCATGATTCTTTCTCAAATATTGGAAGCATTTGCAGTCTTGTTATCTGACATGGACCACGCGTTTGCCTATCTCAATCTTCATACAACCACCTGAGGTATAACCTATCAAAATTTGTCGGTATGTTTTATATACATGTAGTATATAATGGTGTATATGTGTATGTATACAGAGTGATAGGTTACTACGCTAACTCTGGGTGAGAGAAATCCTTGAGACATATAAATAAGGAAAAACGTCTACAGTGATTTCGGAACGACCCGGAATTGGAGAGTAAAAATGTGTTAATGCAACTATACATTTGAAATTACTTGCGATCAAGCGAAGTAAATTGACGTACTTGAAAGCTATTGACTACATGATAGTTAACCACAGAAAACGGTGTTAAGGGCAGTACACTCCTCCAATAATTAAACAGTGGTTGGCAATCTCATATTGCTTAGAGCTTTGAACCCTCTGCTTGAAGCAATATGACATGACATTTTAGTAATTAGCATTCAGAATTAAATTTGAAAAGGTCGCCTTGGTAGTATTCGGATTTACCGACCATTAGCTCAGAAATCGCATTTTTAGTTTGAAAGCCGATTATTGGTTGACTAGGAGGTATGCAGCCAGTACCACTTTCGTGAATGGTGGTTCAACAGACAAACTGGTTATGTTCTAGTCCTAATGCAACTGATAATTAAAATAGTGTATAGACGGCTGTGAAGCAACTGCGAGAAAGTACCCGATGCCTGGTTCCTTCTATCGTACCAAGAAACTACGATATTGCCAACCTCCTAGCGTTGTACTTGTTGTTTGGACAGCAGAAATTTGTTCACTGCGTGTTGGATATAGTGGAATAATAAGAAATGGCCATACATGCTTCTCACTTAAGGTGAAGTGTTGTGTACCCCATCAGCTGCGCGTCGTCGATACACGGAAAAGTTTCACGCACGAAGTTTACCATATGCACGGACATTCGTGTAATTTCATGGGAACTTGCAGGAAACAGGATCTGTATGCTAAAGTTACCACGATGTTGGCCGGGTGCACTATGTGTGGTTCTGTGTTGATACTGACCTAGGTGCCAACACACGAGGAATTCTATACTAATGTAGGCATCATCACAGTCTACAGTATGTCACATTGTATGGCGAAACAGGGTGCACGCATATCGCTACCAGCCAGTGCAGGCACTTATTCCCCATAAAAGGCCTGCTCGTTCACAGTATTGCGAATGGTAAAGAGGCAGGAGAAAGGCGAGCCCCAGGTTTATGCGGCTCTACGCTCTTAATTGAAGAAGCATCCTTCACTATGCTGGGAGTCTTCAACATCCACCACGAGCATATGCACATTAAAGGCAGGTGGTACGTAGATGCGCTGTGCCCAAGACGTTGTATTGTCCAAGGTGGGCCAGTGTGATAAACACCCAGATCACCCGACCTTTGAAGGCACAGGTGTATGCAACTGAACTGGACAATATTGAGAAACTTTGATCATGTATTCAAGTTGCATACCATATGGTACTGGCTAGTCCTGCTATGTTGCAGCATGTGCGCCAGTCTTATGAGAATCGCACTCGTACAGGTATGAAGATGCGTGGCTCAAACATCGAGCATGTGTCGTAACCATGTAAATACTTCGCATTGCAAATATAACAAGTTAACTCGATACTGATGTTAGTTTCCCGTCGATCACACCACTCCTACCAGAATTGACGAACATGTCATTCCCCTGCATTGGAGCAAGAACACGAACCAGGTTGGCAGTTGACACATCGTGCACTAGAGGGTTACGAAATGCCACCCTTCCAGGTAAACACTCTTCTGATTTCCTATTAAGCAAGTGATATTTGAGGTAATGGTTTGGATTATCGGCATACTGATTACTAACATTTAATATAAAATTGCTTCAATCTAGAGTACATACTGTTCTAAACAATTGGAGGGTGACAATCCGTGATTAATTTAAAAAAAGGTGTATACTACTTAACACAGTTTCCTATCGTTACCTATCTTATAAACTTATTTTTCTGTATGCTACTTCTTTTCGCTACTTAACCGCAAGTATTTTCCTACTCGTCGCATAATCTTGGTAGACTATAATTCGTATATATCGTTCCCTATTTGTCTCCGAAGTTTTTGCCTAATGCCAAGTTAGCGCATATTAACGACTCGCCAAGGTAAGGATTAATACAACTGTGATTTTTAGCCTACTTTCCGAAGTAAAGAAAGACTTCTGATAAAACTTTCCTGTATATGTGTTTGCGTGTGTGAGTCTGTGTGTGTGTGGGGGGGGGGGGTTACTGTGTGTGCGCGCGCGTACGTATGTTCCCGTTTTCAATTTTTGAACCAATTAACCTAATTTCACCAAACTCTGTTCACATGTAGTACTAATGTAGGACACCTAATTTTTATTGTCTTCAGCCACATCCGGCACTTACTCCAAAATGGCGGCCATTTTAAACTATGCATACAACACAGGAAACAGTGAGCCGATTAAAACCAGATTATGCACATCGATACTGTATCTCGCAAGGATTGAACTTAAATGCAGATTGCTAATCCGCCATTATGGAAGATAGAACAATGTCAAAAATAACGTTATTACGTTATATTTTGAAAACGATGCAATTAATTATCGCCATATTTAGCCTGTAAGTAATATTATGGTAGGCCATATGAACGTATGTAATAAAATTTGATGAGGAACTTATTTTAAAAGTGGCGGCTGTACAAACATTTTAGATTAATTTTGTATAACTGCCATACCACTCGATCAATTTCGATCAAATTTGTAAGCTGACAGTATATAATAAAAGAATAATAAATGCCAAAAATTATCGTTTTATAAGCCATTTTATGAGTTACCGTCACATTATTTGTAAAGATATTCTAATATCTCGGGAAAGAATTGATCGAATCCTGCCAAATTTGGCAAACATGTAGTACTGCAGCAGTTTATGAATACTAGTATAATTTAATAAAAATAAGAGAGTTGATTTCAAAATGGCGAGTATACAGTTGTTTATGTTTTGTATACTATATCGTCGAATGTATGTAATTAATTACAACATACATTTCTTTTATGACACTATATATTACAACAATAAAATATGTCCACACAAAATCTCTTTTGTCTACCATTTTTCCACCATGACAAATTAAAATTTTCTTGCCATATTTTCGGAAAAACCCTCACATATTTCCACGAAATTTGACAAACAAATACCACAACGACAGATAATGGAGAATGGTATGTTTAGAGTGGGCCAGTCACTTGTCTTCAAACTGGCAGCAATATTAATATTTAAGCTCATTATTTCATGTCTACGACAATACTAAACAAATTTCAAGTTAACTTTGTATGCTGACAGTATTTATTGTATGTCTAACTTGTCTATGCTGTATATTATTTATCAGTCATTATGTAAAATAGCACCGCATGACGAAAATAATTTATTTTGTGTCATATTTCAGTAAACCATCAACCTATTACTTTCAAATTTGGCGAAGAAATTGTACTGGGAAAGACTATATTAATTTATAAGTTTTGAATGTGCAGAAAGCGGCAGCGGTGGTGCAGTGGCTAAGGTGCTCGCCTCCCATCATAGCAAATCGGGTTCGATCCCCGGCAGGTTCAGTCCAAAAATTTTCGCATGCTGGAATCGTGCTGGACGATGCCGCTTGCTGACGGGTTTTTTTGGGGAACTCCCGTTTACCCCGCCTTCACATTCCAGCCAAACTCCATCCTAATGTGTAGCATCCTTATTTTCAGACTGGGTATTATAAAAACCTTTGTAGCTTAGTGTGTTATATCTACGGGAATATGAAACAGATTTTAAGTTTACTTTATATGCTGGCAGTATCTACGACAATCATCAAATGTGCTGTTGCATAAAAATTTTGTCCTCTATTAAGAATATCGTGAATATAAATAATGGATATTTTCATCAAGGTACCGCTACAGTATGGCATGTAAACTAACATGTTTTAGATGCATTAGGGCATTTAGAACTATATGTTACATCAATTAAACAATTCAACAGAATTCAACCAAATTTTGTACCCTAGCAGTATTCATTTGAAAAATCAATTATGAATACAGAAATAAAATTATACTGTCTTTTTTTGCAAAATAGTTCCAGGTGAGAAAATTGAATTTTTTTGCAATATTTCCGTAAATATTCAGTTATTTTTTACGCCATTAGTACTGCAGAAAGCCATGTAAATTTACATTGTTTAAGTGGTTTTAGACATTGATTTTAAAAATGTCGGTCATTACAATACTTTAATAAACATAAACATGCTATTTCTATTTAACAATTACATTTAACCTAATTAAACCAAAAGTTTAATAACTACAGTATCTAATATACACATCGGATAAAAAGAAACTTATATTTGGAAATACTGTAAGATAGCAACAAATAAAAAAATTACGCTTTTCCAATATCTCAGGGACCAATAAGCCGATTTGACCCAAATTCTTCACACAAATAGTGATAGGGTAGGTCATGTAATCGTATGTGTTTTAAGTGGCTCTGACACTTATTATCAAAACTACGGGCTTGTAAATGTTTGACAATTTGTAAACCCCATCATCTAAAACTTTGAATTATTACATCCATTACTACATACGATATTAATCCCATCTCCGCAATGCAGTTGATTTGAAGAAGCTATATAATGGTGCGAGGATTTCTGGGTTCAAGTCCCGGGTAACGCATGTGGGTATTTGTAATGGTTCCGGCACTGTTGTATTTGTTTCCGGCTTCATCTGTAAAGAAATTGATGTCAACGAAACCTTTAGGCCTACCTACTACCTACGCCTTTAAGAACTTTATTAAAAATAATTGTTACTAATCCAGAGGAAAGTAGACTCATTAATTATACCAGTAATTAGACGCCAGAGGGGCGTATCTGATTTCGTAGGTGCTGTGGTTTATTAAAGTTAAAGAACTATTTTTTTTATTTATTCACCAAGCTATGATTTAAAATATTAAACTTTATATCTCTTCTATTTTATTGTTATTTTCTGTGAGCGCAATCTTTAATGTCTATCTTAGTTCTAGCTAATACACTTCTAATTGTCTCTATATTAGTTATAGCCACTAATTTACAGTTATTATTTACAAACTTTTAGTGTTTCTGTTGCCATCATTCCAAATATCTTACACTGAGGCATTCAGTTCAATATCCCCGCCCACCAGTCTCTCTCGTCACTGGAGCGATGCTCGAAGTCGCAGACTTAATGCCAGGCTTCATCATGCAAAGGCGTATAGGGACTTGAATGCTAAATGTGTAGAAATTTCTCTCAGTAATTTTTTATGTTAGTATTTTAACCTAAAGATTTTTGTAGGAGTTTCAACGCATCTAGATTTATAAACTGTTCAAATTTTATTTTTTTAAATTTTAAATGCACTTTTAAATTTTTTATAAAACATCACAACTTCATAAATAATTAAAAAGTGCATTTAAAATTTAAAAAAATTAAATTAAATTAGGAAGTTTTACGAATACAGATCCTTTCTATCTTCAACGAAACATATTTATTTGAAAATTTCAATAAAAAAAAACTATTTGTAGACATTTGTCCGAATTTAGCATTCAATTCCCTATACGCCTTTGAATGGTGAAGCCTGGCCTTCACTCCCGCTGGTCGTTCTCGCCCCCACTCGACGCTCTACAGACTCACTTGTCTCCTGAGGCCGTAGAACCCTCCAAACTTTCAACTCTCAACTGTCGGCTCGGAGGCCACTCGCAACTTAAATAATGTACGTCGCTCTATACGGGTCGTTGCCCGCAACCCGAGTATCACTGAGAGAAACAAGGGCAGTGAACCAGAATATTCTATCAGATAACCTCAGAAGGTTGATCCGCTGAAGGCCAGAAGAGCGCTCGAGTTACGATAGGCTTATTATTTGCGTCTTGAAAATTGAAATAATGAACTTCTAATATGTATCATTGTTAAAAATAAAGCTACAGAACTATATATTTTATATTTTAGTACTACATCGTTACGATGCGTACTTGTATATTCTCATTTCTTTGAGGATACAAATATATCTTGAATATAAAATCTCGGCAATTTTGTCTGTATCTCATTACATGCAACTGCAATCATATCATCTTCATCGGAATAACTGCTAATTTTTACGTGACGGTCTACGTGTGTCGTAAGCTACCAGCTGACAGACGTTTATGGACTGCATTGAGGTTTATGTGCTCCGATCAAATGCGCAGATGTTGGTCTGTTCCGTTCCTAGCCGACTAGTACCGAACTGAGTCGAATAAGTACGCGGCCCGATTTAAGTGCCGATAAGGCCGAATAGAGGTGAAAACAGAGCAGCGAAGGAATGCAAGATTGTGGGAATATGGAACACCACGAGAAAAGCGACCGGCCAATGGAAGTACTCGCCACGCCTCCGTTATACGTTATACGAGAAATAAAACGCGGTTCACTTTTTTGGGGGGGGGGGAAGGGGGGTGGTGATTGAACTAATAGACAATGACTGCCCCTACAAAGTATTGAAAATAGGTGTACAATAACACAAAGTGTAAATATGAATAAAATAAGGGGACAGCGTTCTCACTTACCAAGAAACAAATTGAGCAAATACCTGTATAAGCACTCAGTGAGGAGGCGTAGTGGCAAGACACTGGACTCGTATTCGGTAGACCCTGGTTTGATTCCTCGTCCAGACATCCGGATTTCAATTATTCGCCTCCAACTTCAACTTCGTCGGGATGGTTGGTAATCTGGTTGTTTCGCATGGTCAGATGGTGTGATAATTTCGTATGGTCAGCTAATAATGACCCATCTGTATGTCTGGCCAACATGATCGGTTGGTATGTTTGGCTAAACTTGGTGGTCTGTAGACTGGTCGGCTGGAATGAACATTTGGTGCGGTCGGTTTGTATGGTTTGCTCACATGTTTATTAGTTTTTAAGATATATTGTTGGCTTCTATGGTTGATTTGTCTGGCTGATTTGTCTGGTTACATGGTATTGTTGGTCCGTATAGTTGACCGGTATGGTGCATGTCTGACTCGTGTCGATTGTTCGTATGGTAGGTTTGGCCCATTGGTATGCTCATTCGGCCTTGCTGAAATGTTGGCCGTGTCGTACGGAATAGGCGATCTAACTTTTTTTTTGTGGTGGAGAAGTTATTCACCTATCAGTTAACCGACCTTCGTCATACATGCCTCGTACATAGCTTCATGACGTATATCGCGACAGGCTTTGAGTTACTTTACGTATCTCATGTCTTAATTCGTAACATGGTCTGTGAGATACTTTGAGGAAATTATACCATAGCTCTCACGACATACTTCGAGGAATGTTTCGTAGTTCGCATATAGGTTCGCGACATGGTTCGTCTTCGAATTTCCCACAATTTTCCTTGTAATCACTATTTGGTTCGCTGCATGGCTACGGCGAGTGTGATGTTTTACACAGATTTTGGAAGTTTTGGCATGAAGAAGATTAGGTTTGGTGCGCTTGGTTGCCTG
Organism: Dryococelus australis; assembly: GCA_029891345.1. Classification (NCBI taxonomy): domain Eukaryota; kingdom Metazoa; phylum Arthropoda; class Insecta; order Phasmatodea; family Phasmatidae; genus Dryococelus; species Dryococelus australis. The sequence goes on from CM057002.1 coordinate 128,069,984, forward strand.
GTATGGTTGCCTGATATGGTCGGTTAGCGAGGTTGGCTGGTATGATTGGTTCGTATGGTCAGCGGGTAAGGTCTGCTCATATAGTTGATTGGTTTGGTCGATTATTTTGGTTGACTTATTTCGTAAATTCATATGACGGGTTAGTATGGTTGGTTAATGTGGTCGGTTGGTATGGTTGGTTCGCATGACTAGTTGGTATGGTCGTTTCGTTAGGAGCTGGTATTATGTGCTTGTGTTGTTTGGTTCGTATGGTTGGATAACCTGGTTGCCAGGTATGGTTGGCTCGTATGGCCTGTTCGTGTGGTTGATAGGTAAAGCTGTTTCGCGTGGTCTGTTAGCCTTTTTCCTGTGTGACGCTTTGCCAATGATTAGAAAACATTGATAGCCTATGCTTATTAAAGGACCAGATATATCGAGCTGATCTAGATTATGCTAGTGCTTGTACATTCCAATGATCCTAGTGATTTTCGAACAGTATTTCCAACAATGTTAGCAGTCTAGTTGGAGACAGCGATTGTACCATTAAATAGAAAGTCGGGACATGAGCCCTCATTATCTCTACTCGCCAATGCTTGCTAGTTTGAGCATGTACTTAGAATTTTATTATATTTTTACTTTCGTGCGAAAATATATTCATAAATACGAGCACGGCCGATAATAACATGCATAGTGTGCTGGAGGTATCGAGCACTTTATGACATACCAGTATTATAGCAATGAAGGTCATGAGAGAGTAGACGATCTGTCATCTGTCAAATTCAACGAAGGTCTGTGATGTGGTGCGACTGACCACATTATCTTTCAGCGATAGTCGCAATGTTGCATGACTAGTTGCCAATCAGAAGCGTTGGCGAGAGGGTGTTGGGGGCCGATTAAATAACGAGTGAAATAAAGTGGTGTGGCGGGGGTCGAACTATAGTGAGTAATTAGAGCTGTCTGATATAATTTTAGTATGAGGACGGGGTTTTTTCGAGACACGGTGGCCGTTTGGTAGTTTGAGGAGGGGACGTCGAACTTTAGAGATTAATCACATGATTGGTGGGCTGATTGAAGTAATAGTCAATGACTGCCCCTATAAAGTGATATCTCGGGGAAAACAGTCGATTTCGTCGATAACAGGGCTGAGCCAGGTCTCCGACTGTAGCATTGGCTGTGATGTCAACCAACATGGCGGACGGCTCCTGGTTCTTGCACCCTGAATCCTGCCCCCGTCCTCGCATGCTCCTACTACTAGTCACTAAGTGAGCGAACCAATAAGCGCGCATCGGAATTATGTTTGGTGACTCCGCTGCTAGACTGCCTAGTATAGCTATGGAACTGCGCGCACGGTGAAGTGTGAGCATATCTAAACCAGCGCGATATTTGCGGCACGTGACGAGCGCCTTGTGAGAGCATAACGACTGTGCGATGTGTACAGTGTTCCCCGGCGAACACTGACGATTGTGATCCACCCGCGAACACTGTGGATATTTAATAATCTAATACCTTACAATTGTATTTTATTAGTAAATTATTTTATATCGATTGTTTAATACTTAGGTCTACTAATTAAACTTTTTGGCCTTTCTCTGATTAATTTTTTAACGTAATGCTTAGTTGTTTTATTTTGACAATATAATTTGTGATAGCATTCTTTGGCAATTATAATAAGCAACAGTCAAATGGTGAAAAATTCAGATTTAATTTCTGTGGGCCCAGTATTCAACACAAACTAAGAAAATAAATTATTATATGCTTAATTTATTTATGCTATAATAAAACAATTTTGCACAGAGAAATTCTGCATAGCGGTACCCAATGCCAACACTCACATTTATATGTGTTTCTTTATAAATGTTTATTCTTCTTATCTTTCCAAAAATACAGGAGACAAAATGTTGAAAGTAGGCACATTTAAACACACGAGTGTATCTTGTCGTTTTGTAACGTTGGCATGGAGTGGACCTTCTGGTGATAGGCAGTTGCAGAGTATGGAAAGACGCACTGAGTAAAACAGAAAATTTATTGAAATATTTACAAATTTGTTTCTATTATAAACCGCAGCAATGTTCCTTCATTGATTACAAATAATATTCGATACAAAATCATGTTTTTGTTTAAGACAAAGCGGGTTACATTTTTAATTTTTAAACAAAACTAGTTCCTGCAAATAAATATGTTAGAGACAAAAACATATTTCGGGGGTGCGTTTGAGTGTTTTATTTAATTGCGAGGGTGCACGAGCATATGAGAAACTGAATCCTTATTTTCCAACTTTCGTAACGGGAGGCGATGAATAAAAATTTCGAAAGTTTAAGTCCACCCTCCGGCCAATTGGAATTACCAAAGGCTCTGACCGTAACAACGTTATGATACAAGATGAACACTTGCTTCAGGCTACAATTAATTACGTAAAGTAGCAATTACTCGCAGCGTTCTAGGGAAACACTTGATCTTAGTGTAGACGAGTAGCTTGCATACACGAGCGCTCCCGTTCTTACGAAATGGCGTAGGTCAGAAAACACGTTGTACTCTACTGATCAAAATAATACCCGCCAATTTCGTGTATAGGTGGTTCACGATAAGGCGAGTACTCTTGAAATCTACCTATAAAAAAAATCACTGTCCGTGACTGCGAATATTTTAACATAAGCAATTACCACATCACTGTCAGTTAAGTTGGCAGCAATAAAGAGAAGTAGTTCTATGTTTTCTAACGTATGACTATTCGTAAAACTAAATTTTTGTGTCACCTGCAATTTCACATTATCACCTGGTTAGCGAAACTTTGAGTTAGCTGGTTCATTGTTTGTCTTTCGATCCGCGCTAGTAGTTTCAACAGAATAGTACTAAGTGACAAAGGTGATTTTAAGTGTCCGTTTCTAACTCCCGAAATAAAGGACTTATAACGTAGTATAGAAAACATTTCTGTGCATGTTCTGAACGAAGTGGCATTGTTTGTTATTTTATCTGCTGTATATATACGTAGTATTTTGTCTGAAAAATACTTGAAACTTCACATAACAATGCCGACATGTATAATGTCCTTCGTCAAGCAAGTGATGTGTGTATACATTTTAATCCTGGAATAATCTTGAAGAAACTTCGAAAGTGGGTTTTGTTATATTTGCGAACTGTGTTGCAATTATGAAAGCTTCAATAAATGTGTATGTGTTCTTTAGTACTCGCGCGATTCGCAGTTTTAGAATCAACGCCTCAGGACGTATGTTATTCGTTTTGACACAATACAGTCAAGAAAGTGTTTTGTACTCTACGTGAAACATTTCTGGAGTGTTGGGAATATAATTAAAAAGTTTTATAACGTCTGCCCGAGCGGATTAATATGTATGAGCCGGTGTGTGTCTATATATATATATATATATATATATATATATATATATATATATATATTATATTTATATATATATAAAGCAGTAGTTCCACTGAACCACCGTGGCCCATTGGCCACTTCGCAACTGAAATCATAGTTTATAAGAGATATCCTTGATAACGCTGTGTTAATAAGAAACATAGTAAATAAAACTATCAAATTACTTGCCAATTTGTTATTTTATTTATATTTTTTATGGTAAGATATTTTTTGTGCCCCCAAACTGTACAGAGGCTTTAAAGACTGTCCACAATAAAGTGAGCCCTTTTGAAACTAACCTTAGAAACAGTCACTCCCCTAACTGAATATATTTGAACGGGCGAACTGAGTGAAATGCCCAATAAAATTTTAAACGATGCAGGAAACGTAGTTACATTTCTTGACGTCTAATATAGAGTGTTGCGGAACCGTTTGTGATAACTTCAATAATTTATTTCGGTTTCTGTTTTTTTTAATGAACCAAAGTGTAAAAAGGAGCAAATTTGTTAAATATTTACTTTTCTAACAACTTCCCAATTTCACTTGATCAACGCATTAATCACGTAATGAGGCTTATGACAATGTTAATCTTACATAAGGCTAGAAAACACAACGTGCATACTAGTAGATATTAATCAGGGCTTTCAAAAGTGCTCATTTTACCGTGAACAGTCTATAGTAGAAATACACTAGTTATAAAGCGACTGCAATTTATCGGCCAGGGCCTGTGTCAAGGGAACCATCCCAGTATTCACTTGAGGTTTTTTCGGAAAACACTGACAAATTCGAACAAGGATGTAGAGACCGGAAATCGTATTCGCACAAAAGACTGATAACGTGTAGAAAATACTGAAACGTAATATTTATCAATAATTAAAATATTTAGACCACATATTTTCGCATAACGGCAATCACAATAATTGTAAAATTTAACATAATGGCGAAGACAATTCTCGTGTTTTACACAATAGCAATAACAATAATAGTGTTTTATATTATGAAAATAAGAATTCTAGTGTGTTTACATAATGGCAATCACAATTCTGGTGTTTTTGGGACGTACACATGATAAAGACTAACATACCGAAATGAGACAATCCTCGTTTAACTATAATACTACGAGTTACTTCGAGATATATTTGAAATAACGTTATGATATATTTTCGCAATTTTAAGAAGGGTTTAAACTAAATATTTTCTTTTTAATATTTGATTCGTAACAGTTTGTGATATTTCGTAAAATATATTCTGCTGAGTATACCTTGAAATGAATATGTCCTTTCAGTCAACATCGTTAAATATTTTGGTAAATGTTTCCGGTTATTTTGTTTTTAGGTTCCATGAACTCTAAAATTATGATCCTGACATGGGATGATCAAAAACCTGTACGATCTATAAGTTTTATTTTCGGGGAAAGTGCACATGTGTACTGTCTTAAGATTAGATGGAATTTCAAACAAATATAAAGTATTTTTTTCTCAATACCAGCACACTTAATACAGACTACTAAGTCATCAGCCAGAGAAACTATAACTTATCTGCAAAACTTCGCTCATGTAGGACGTGTTTATTTGTCTCCCAAATAGATCATTAATCGCGATCGTCTAACGCTTCTATTATCTTAAGAAGTATATTTTCTTTTTTAAATAAGATTTTACTTGTATTTTACCTGTCAATCATAAAAATTCATTTTTAATTAATATAATGTTGATAATGTCTAGTAAGAAATAGTTCTCATGCATAATATTACAAAACTGAGTGAGCTCATTTAAGGCGATGGGATCGTGGTGGATAGTGGTTAGACTACTCGTCTCCCACCGTGGCGAATCTGGTTCGATTCCCGGCGAGGTCGTTTCCGGATTTTTGCATGTGAGAATCGACGCGGACGATGCCGCTGCTCCATACTCACCCTTCTTCACCTTCATCGCTCTCAAGACCTCGATGTTAGAAACACCACAAACCTCTTCACTCACTTATGAAAATGAAAATATGGGAATTGGGAGGGAGAGTGTATTCAGATCTAGATGGTTGAGGAATGGATTAATTTAAATTTCCAGGTTGTTATTACTTGTATAATTTGTATCTCCAGAAAATATCGCAATGTTTGATGCAACTGGAGTAGAAAAATCTGTCTCTCGGGCGAGAAAGCAAAATCTCTACTCGCAAACCGTTTCTAGTATGCAATTTAATGATTATTTTGGTTGTTATTATCGCTTTGGAATTTCCCTGAACAGTTTTCAAATCGATATTTTAAAAATTCCGTGTCTATAAACTAATACAATTTAACAGACACACTGACTGGCAAGTTTCAGTTTATTTATTCCAAGGCGGGGCTTGTATTTCTTCAGTTGCCCGCGCCATTGTTTGTGTTACCGGCCACAAATCTATGTATCATGAACGCTCATGTGTTAGGACCACTCTATAAGACATACTCTACAACAATAATTACATCCGTTACATTTTTAAGTTATAATAAAGAGAATTCTCTGGATGCTGCATAGATCGTCAACATTTTCTGTCTGGGTCGCTTGCATTTCTAACCACTGCATCCGCCATATTGTACACAACACTATTTTTTTGGTTTCATTTTTACCCCAAAATGAAAAAAAAATAATACAAATGAAAATATTTCAATACGACAAGTATGAATATGTCTTGCATGCTCGTGGTATTTTAATATTTTAGTACTTTTAAAGCCGCAGAAATAAAGTTAAGTTTTCTGACATTCTCAAATACATTTGTTCAAAACGTGAATCAAGTAATAATGTTCATTAATGGTAACGTTAACTTAATTTAGACATTTACCCACTGTGAATCGACGAAACCAAAGTTTATACAGGCTACTGATACAATGTGTTTGGTTTCAACTCGTACTCACGAAATGACAAGCTTGCGAATTCGCAGTTTTTTATAAGTGCCATAAATATTGCTATTTTAAAGGTAGTGTCGGGACGAATATTATTTGCATCATTATCTTTAGATACTATAACAATACTTTGTGATTGATAAGTAATTGGTTTGGAGACACAAAAATTCATGTAAACAGCCGGACGACTGAAAAGGCCAATCAAACGTTTGAAGGACAAATCTAGAAGCATCACATGCAAATATCGCTAACTAGGATTACGAAGCTTATTTTCCTTTTAAAACGCGCCCTTTATTTTTAACCGGTTGAAGACACTTTCTTAAAACCTTAAACATCTATATTGTGCACTACCTTGTCTCATTCAGGCAAAAGATATACATTAGCACGCCAGCCTCACAGAAAAATAAACATAGTCTCTACAAGTGTACTCTATCGCCAAACTTTGGCAAGTGATTCCTCATCACAAATATGTAGACAGATAATTCACGGCATACAGCCGAATTCTGTTCTGAAATGTTGTAAAAACAAATGAAAGAGTAGCTGAAGCAGGTTTTCATTGTTGATAACACACGCAGAATGAAAGAGAAATGCCTGAGTTCCTCGATAGTGCATTACTGAAAGACGAAGTGCAAACTATTAAAAACTGACTACACATATCTACTCGCTCCTATATAGAAGAGGGGATGGAAACCCATTTCTACATTTTAAAACTCACAATATTGTTTTACCTTACCTGTCACAGTTTTCAATAAATTAAAGCATTGTTATCTAACGCTGCAAAGGTTGCATTTATATACCAGTTTGTGTACCAACTTAAATTTGCTTATTTCGTAAAAAGGATATTGGCCACTGCAGAATAATTATGCCTTCGCAAAAGCCACCCCAACCTTTTCTCTTTTCCCAAACGGTTTCAAAGGATAACCCTTCGGTAAATTATTGTTCCTCGCAATTAAAAAGTACATAACGAAAACTACGAACCTAATGTGTTTGCTCATGCCGAAGCATGTATACGATTCGCATTCGGGATGACGTGTGTTAATCTCTCGGCTCACTGCATCATCTGGTTTTACCCAAGAAATGTTTCTTCTCTTTTACAAACAGAAGCCGATCCACTTTGTGGACATGAACATTTCCATTTATGTAGCTAACAAGGCACTGGGCATAAAAATAAACAAGGATTTCTATTTTTTCTTGTAAATAAGCTATTCTTCGCCACCTTGGGTAGAATACGTCTTTTTAAGAGTTTATTATATTTCATTTGAATATTCAGCTCTTAGCTCTGTAGAGCATGTGGCACTTTTAAAATCTATTTATAAGACACTTTCAAAACTACCAAACTTAAGTTCCATAAAGTCAGAAATAATTAACTTCTCATTCGTATTAATTAATCTTCTTAATTTTTATCTCATTTATGTATTTCATTATTTAAATAGATTTGAAATAAACTATAGTGCCATGCACACTAAGACATCAAAACCAGTAGAGCCGAATGCTTTCAGTCCATAACACTATTGACTGGTATTGGTATAAAAAAATTATTAAATTACAACAGTTTTAAAGAGGATCAACAAGATCTCGTAGGTTCTATTCGTTAAGCTATGATTAAATACTGTAAACGCATGTGAAACAATATATATATTTATTTTGAAGCATATAGAAATAAAAATTGATATACAATTAAATGATTTGAAATTTCACATACATAAAAACCAAATAAATTAATATAATTTGTATATGTATAGAATGAACTTTTTTCTATTGAATCGTTTTAAAAAAATAAATAAAATATTTTATTAGCATAACTACAGTCAAGCTTAGCTTAAATGGAGAAAATTCATTGCCCCACTGTGTCGCAAACAGGTATAATTTAGTGTAAACTAGATCCAACGGCCTCAGTCTAGAAGGAAATATTATAAATATAAAGATGCTATGGTGTAGTTCTCATATTACTTGAGAGGGGGGCTAAGGTTCAGGGGCGGTAACCTAACATGGGAACGAAATTCATGTGTTTCGTATTTGATTGGGCTGAATCTAATTTCAAGTAATAGTTTGATCATGTGTTCGTACGTAAGCCGATCCTACTGACATTAAACCAGACCGACATTCCCTTTCGCCTCTTTGTCTGAAACGGGACGCGGGCGGCTGGCTAAATGTCAGAAACAAGCGGCTGCCGCTGCGATGACCATCCCAGCGCGTGGCGAGGGTCAGCTGTGGGCGATGGTAACTGGTGCACCACCTTCCCCCCCCCCCTATATAAAGGATGACGCACCGTGATCTGGACCGGTATAAATACTGCCGTACTCTGGAGCATATCATCACACTCTCCACAGTGCAGCTACAGCAACATGACGACGGTGAGTTGGTCTTTCAATTGTCTTAACACCTCACAGACTGGATCTAGTGGTAGCAACTGCCTTTAGATCCTCCTTGCTGATTCTTCTGCGAGGAACAGCTACATTGAATTGATCTTACATGCTGGTGCTGGTGCTTCTCCTAGGAGATATAGCCTAGTTTCATTTAATTTATCCTCGCACAAATAGCTAGTTGAGGCGTCTCCTTGGAGACATTTCACAAAGGTGAACCGGGTTTGATCGCCGTCTGGGTCACCCCAGGATTTTAGCATGAGGGAATCATGCCGGACAATGCCGCTGGTTGAACGGATTTCCCGGTGATCTCCCATTCCTCTCGCCTCTTCATTTCGGCGCTTCACCATACTCACCTTAATCATTCTCTACGGCGGTCAAAACTTTGGTGTTATATCCCACCCAAGTCTCTTCACTCACTCACTCACTCACTCCATTTACGAACAAGTACAGTTGGTGCTTCCTAGGAGGAACAGCTACCTGCTGATCCTCCTTGCAGGTACAACTACGTGTAGCCCTTCCTCGAAGGAGGAAAAACTAGCAGGTGCTTCTCCTAAGAGGAACAAGTACATTTAGTTCTTTCGCGGAGAAATAACTGGCAGTCGCCTCTTCTTAGAGGAATAGTTGTGTGCTAGTTCTCTTTGGAGAATCAACTACACATTGTTTATTTTCGTATGTACTTTGTTCTGTGCTTAATTCTCACAGGAACAACCAGCTAATTTTCCTCCTCAGAGGTATCAGTTAGCTATAGTTCCTTTTCGGAAGAATAGTTCAATACCACCTTGCAGAAATAACAAGCTCTTTCCCTTTTTCGAGAAAGAATAAGCTTCAGTTCCTTCTTGAATAATCAACTATTTCTGATGTTTTTTTCTGAGGAGTATCAGACTTTAATCTTTCCTGACAAAAAACGATGAATAATTGTCTCTGTGAAGAGATAGACGTAAGATATGTAATTAGATGAGTATTTCGCTGCCATTCACGCTAGAAGTATTTAAGTATATGTCCGTCTCAGCTGAATGAGAATATCTACCAGAAACTGTCGGCGTAATTGAACAGAATAATTTTCTCAACTGTCACATATTTTTCTGTCTATTTTTGGGCTGATTTCAATTATGTCTCTACTAATGCATCGCTATCGACAATAGTCAGAATTCTCACTATCTATATGAATAATAGAGAGCAACATATTCTTGTATTCCCTTCAGTAATGAATTTATTCTATTAAGAAAAGAAATCAAAATTAATGATTTATAAGCGGCCTAATAGTTATTTACAGATCATATTCATAAGAATGGCGATTTTCCGTTACAGAGGAAAACTTCATACGGTTATTACTTTTATGAAAAACTGCTCACATGAATATATATTCTTATGCCACTCGCAATATTTCTGAACTAGGCATCACACATGTGTTCATCTTTTTGCAACGTTCAAATTTATTCTATTTCTCGATGCGTGCATATAATTAAACCGCAGATGTTATCGACACTCAGTTTACAAGTTAACTCAAATACTTTTGTTCGTTATATTTAGTCTTTGAGAGTGCCAGATTTGGTTACACAATACAACTTAGCAGCACTTAAAAAACTTTGAGTATTCATATAGTTGCCATAATAGATTAGAGAGCTGTATACATGTCCGAACATATTCAACATTTTTTACAGTTTATTTATATAGTTTTTTTTTTATGAATTATGATATATTTTGTACTTTAACGTGAGGTTCGAACTTTTCACACAACAGTGTAAAATAAAGATATATAATACAGCAGTCTTTGAAAAATTATTATACTGATAGAAAGCAGCAGGTGATTTTACTCCACAGAACGTTCGAACTCTTGATATTTATTTCAAGCGCTGCTTGTAATAAATGACCACTCATCAGTTTCTTAGCGGCAGTAAAGGAGAGAGCTGACGTAATGTGTGCCCAGGCGGCTCAAGTCCCGAGGCAGGAGAGGAAATAAAAAATCATTGACTCAACAGGAAATCAAACTGGCGCCGATTCCCTACAGCCCCTTGTAGAGTAAATTATTCCGACCATCTTACAGGTCCCGCAACTCAGTGCCGCGTCAGTCTTGCCAAACCACAAATCATACGTAAAGTCACACGCACAGGACGTAACTGCGATTTAAACTGAAGATCCTCTTTAAAAATCTGAAGAAACCTGTAGATTTTGGAGTTCAAATTAATAGCGGCTGTATATAAGAAATTTTATAAAGCATTCATATACCGCTGAAAATAATATGACAAGAGAAGTCTTGATTCGAACAGCTTAACAGATTTTACTGTTACCACTTATATATGTCTCTTCAGGTATACCTATAGTGATAATAAAGGGAGACATTTTCAACTTTTGATAACCACATCTGAAAGAATGTAAGAACAATAAAGTAAATTTCTGTCAACAGCTTAAAATTTTATTAAGACGTAACCTTTTAATTCTTACTTATGTTTTAATGTAAATAATTAATATTTCTCCTTAAATTAATATTGTTTATATGCTGATAGCTAACGCAATTCACAGAAACAGTTATGTTTATAATTTAGAATGAAAATTTTTTCTCGGAATAATGCTCTTTATTCTAAGATGATAAATTAATATATTCTTAGACAAAATAAGAATTTATCACATTAATTTTAGCAAGCCTAACTAAATCGAAAACTATCCTTAAAGCCACCTTCTTTCTATCAGTACTTTATTTTAGTTGTTTAAATTCATTTTTACCATGAACACGCATTGCTTCACTCGGGTTCAGCATGTGGTAGGTTCGATCTCATCCAGGTAAACGAGTATTACATTTTACAACGTGGATTCTCATTTTGAGCGCAATTAATATTGAAGTTCCTCCGTTAGGCTTTTGGTGGTTCTTCGTTCATAAAATTAACATACTGGTCAGGCTCGTTCCACAGAATAAAATTATTAATTGAATTTGGATTTCAAGATCTCGATGAGAACAGACGCCCAAATCACTTCACTTACTCACTATTAAATAAATAAAAACTTTATAGTCAAGTGATTTACAATTAATAATCAATATATTATTTTTCTGACTAGTTTTTAAGTTAGTAGCTAAAGAACAGCGGTTATTGAAACTTAAACTAAAGTTCCTTTGTTATTTATAATTGGTATATAAGATAACATACTTAGTATACTATCTGGAAAAAAAAACCAGAACGAAATTTTAAATTTTTAAACTGTAACTGTGCCAAGATGTTTCAGGCAGGCGTTCACTTCCTTGCCTGCTCTAGTGTGTACGAACACACAGAGGAGATAGTTTGCCCACGTGTACGCACACATAGAGGAGATATAGAAGTGTCTTGATAGGGCGGTGGAGAATTCAATTTTAGGCCTCATAATTTCTATTAAAGAAATTATGTAATAATTGAACTGGAAATACTTTTGTTGTTCTCTAAAATTAACTAATTCTGCCACAGAAATGATTTCGTTTATAATACAAAAAAATTATGATTTTTTACGATTTACAAAACTATTTTTTAAACTAAAAAAAGTATTTATTCCAAAAAAAAATGTTATTCGATATAAATAATACACGCGTTTCTTGTGTATTTACAAACAAGTGTAATTGGTTCCACGGGTAAATTGGCAACTTTCAAAACCAAGCATTTTACAAAATTTCTCTCTTTAACTGCTGATATTACAACGCATAAACAGTCTGTAATGTTGAAATAATTAGTGGAAACAAATAAGTGGAAGAAGTTCTCTCTTTAAACGTCTTAAGAATGGTCCACTTTTCGAAAATCACGTCAACTGAAACGAGATTCTTTGACTGGAACTTTGATAAAGTCTGTTCACTATTAAGTCAGCACATAAGAAACGAACCTTATATATAAGGTCGCACAGCCCCTGTATGCATATATTTAATGAACGCACTGAGTGACATTAGCCCAGTAAAGTTGGCAACGATTGATGGAATGTAGTTCCATATCGAAACGTCAAATAAAAAATTGTAATTTAATGATTTGTGATGACTTAAAATTATATCATTCGCTTTCTGTTTTTTTTTTTTTTTTTTTTATGTATCGAAGTGCAAATATGAGCACATTTGTAAAGTACTTACATTGTTAATAATTTCACAGTTTCATTTGACCGACGCACGAATAAAGTGATAAGGCCCACGGCAATAACAATTCTACATAAGACGGAAGAATACACAACGCGCATACAAGTGTGCCGCGGGGCTATCAAAAGGGCTCATTTTACCGTGAACAGACTCTACCAGTGAATTTGTCGTGTGTGGTGTGGATTTGCACACGTGGCGGATGACACACACAGTTAGAAAACTGAGAAAAGAAACACTAGCATGATTCTCAGAACGCTCAGTTGAGCAGGAGAGAATGAAAGAAAGCCTTCTGTCACAGCGCATCTGCTCAGTCTAGACGCCACGCAGTTGGCAGCACGTTGCGTTATATATCGCCGACGCCCCTCGGGCTATCCTCCCCAAGACCATCTCTGTACTTACTTCGGACACGGCTGCATTTATCTGCTCCTACCGCCCCCCTTCAATAAACTCAAACAGGTTGGTCTAGTTCTTTTCAGTTTGGAAGGGGGGGGGGGGCAAGCAATGTGAAACTGCCTGGGAGTGAATCCACCTTGTTTCGCGTCCGCAGAATAGTAGCCGTTCAGTTACCGGTGTTGAAAGATCTTGTCTTAGGCAATATTAAACATTATAAGCACCTGCTCCTGACCACTCGTTTGAAATAGGGACGCTACAATGAGACATTTATCAACCCTTGCCTACTGATTAGCAAACGAATATAGTGCATGCGTCTTTTTGGGGGTTTGCTAATGGTAACACAACCCTAGATGCACTGCTTCAACTAGCGTTAACATGTAAATATTGTTCATGATTCTACAAAAACCAAACTGGAAAGTATCTGTTCAAATGGTTTGCTGTCAACATTTGAATTATACAACAGTAGGTTTATTCGATATAAAATAAACATGATCCGACAGTGGCTGGTAGTGGACGAATACGCCTGTTCACTCATTCAGGCCATGGACTGATCTGTATCTGAGCGACAACCCGGCAACATATGCACCGTCCCACAAACATCTCGTCTTCAGTCCATGGTAACAGCACCACTACAATACCTGATGTTTGTGAGACAGATGATACAGTCTATTCGCGGTTTCTTCACACTTTCAGAATCAAACCATTGAAAAAGCACCCCATGTATGAAGTATTTTGTTATTTCCTCAATATGCCATTTAATACAAGAGTTTTATATTTCTGCTAACATAAAAGTGTATTATTTTGCGATAAATTAAGTTTTGCCTATATTTTATCTATAAATTGTAATATTTAATATTAAATGAATTGTATACAAAAAATGAGAAAACTTGTGTGATGATAGTGCTTAATAAGACATAGTTCTCATATAAAATATTATTTTAGGTAAAGTGAGTACTTTAGAAATCTCTCTCATTTGAAGTAACAGTCAATCAATATATATATATATATATATATATATATATATTATATTATGCGTTAACTTCCGAGTGCAGTGGAATATACACGCCGAGTTTATTATTTACATGGCAATATTTATAAAAAGGTGGTCAATAGATAAAAAAAATGGCTGAAAGGAAAATGTAACTATGTCCTCAAAAGTGCTCACTTTACAGTGAACAGGCTATAAAACTGAGTGCGCACGAATTCGGTGCGTTATAATTTGGACTAAGATAATACTTCGGTTGCATGAGGCGGAGGAATATCCTAGATGAAGAACTTTAGCAGGATTTCAGAAAGGTGTGAAGTAACTGTGAATGGATTACAACTTGACTAGAGCTGCTCGTCCATCTCTGCCCCACGTCACCAATGTCCAGTCAGCTTCATACCGCCAAGATTTTCCGAAATACTAGCGCATGATTCAAATATTTTTAATTTTTCGTCAAACACGCGTGGGTGTAATGCCTTAAGCCTCGTCTAGCACTTGGAAACTTGAGTATGAAAACTGTTTCGTGTTGTTTCCAAACAGTACGTAAATTGTTTAATATGGTTTCTAAACAATTCCCAAACTGTTTCCGAAGCATTAAAATCACGTTCCACAGGCCGTATACATGTGCCGCGTTTAGGAGATGTTTCGCATCAGATGAAGTAGCTTTTGCTGTTATGTTTTCTTATGAACTACTTGGCACGGCTGCCTAGACGAAGCGATGTTTATATTCGGATTTTTTAGGGGCCTACAGCACACAGAATTGGTCATGTATTAAGCTCCTGAGTTACTTTGGGATGTACGCACTCATTTTTTTATGAAATTGTCGATTACGTCCAACAATCGGTAACCTATTTATAAAGAACTGCTATAAGCACCTTTGACAGTCGAGGAACTGACAGATGTCCAAAGACTTACTTGTTTCCCTCCCATATACTCATCGAACACGTCCAGACATGCAAAGATTTTTATATGATTTCGGTTGAGTTGGAATACATGAAACATTGTTTCTTTCATCGTATAAACCCGAATTTGTATCCGTATTGTATATGTTGTTTTAAAAAAGATTCCGCACTGTCTCTGAAAATAAAAATAAAATATTACAGGAAAGGCATGAATCATTTTGGGTACTGTTTCAAAATACTATTTCTATAAATATGTTACCAAGTTAGACGAAGCGTTACAAACCTATATATTTTTAGTACAGAATAAATCTTTTAATCGACATTACCGCAAAGGATTTGCAAAGGGAAATTAGAAATATTCGTCATGTGTGTGTCTGTGGCTATTCAGAGAGGCTCTGGTCCTACTGCGATTGGTAGATGTCGGTTCTAGGTGCCTGACAGGCGCACACAGCTGGAAGCACTTTCTCCAGAGTAGGTTGCGTCAAAGTCACGAACCTTCTTCTCGTGACCTGGTCGTTCAGAAGACCAACCCTGCAGTTGACCCAGGTCACAAGCCTCGTCTGCCTGCCTGCCGCTCATTAAATCGCCGTTCCAGTTCGGAAATATTGCGCAACTGCTTGCCAGTTGGTATACTTGCCTTATGCGGGCAAAGACGTGACGTTGCCCCAACCGATACTGGGCCCTGGGCATATCTGACGGGCAAGCATGGAGTCCTGACAGCCGATGAGGGTGAAATGAGAAGAAAATGGAGCAGCGGTAGAATGAGAAGGCGGGGGAAACTGAAAATAACCGAGAAAACCCGCCAATCAGCAGCATCGTCCATCAGGATTCTGACTTGCGAAATATAACCCAGTTCGCCTTGATGGTAGGCGACCAGTCATAACCCCTCAGACACCGCGGTCCTTTCACGCCGACGACTGCATGGCATTCGAACCCGCATCAAAACCCCTAGACTTATGTCCGTAAAGCGATCGGAATGGGGACTTAAAACTACACGGAAATATAGTAGTTATAAAATAATGCCATGTTCATTAAAGGCTCACTCTCGTTCCCAAAGGACGCCTCATACTGAACTCGGAAATTTCCGTTGCACCCATCGGAAATCCGTGCACCCCGCAGTCAAATGTGTGCAGTTTCCGTTCGGCAGATGAACGAGGTTTGCGACCATCCATCGTCTCTATCGTCGTTCTCTCCGTACTGAATTTTTCCAGTGTGACAATTCTACTTCACGATCGTTCCTAGTTTGAAATACTTTTTCAGTGACGGAATATTTTGAGGAGGGAATTTTTTACCTGCAAATTACCATCGCATACTTGAGTAAATAATAATAAAAACAGTGCTAAATGAATCGAATATTTCCGCAGAGAAGTATTTCACTTCACAGATCTTACTCAACCGGTACCCCAAAATCAAACGATTAATTGTCAGTTTGAGAATATATTATGATTATCACCGTTACACCACCTAGCAATTTCATTTCAAACTGCATATTCCTGTTGAAGGAATGTCCTCAGGAGGAGGTGAATTACTAGTCCTTCAAAAAGTACAGTCTAGTAGATATTGATGGACAATTTGTTGAAGACTGTGACCGCCAGACGGATGACTGATGGGTGTGATCGATTAGTTTTAGTCCAACTTTAAGGAGCTCGATTGCAAAATCTGCAAATAACACAGAATAAAAAAATCGTTTCAGCAATGCCTATCGAATATAATAATATACTTTCAGTCAAATAGCCGTTATATGTTGGTGGCAGGTTTAAGTATTTCAACAGTAGAACTTAAATCATTCAGTCACAAGAACAAAATAAAATTTGTTATTCATCGGGAATTTTTCAGCAAACAACATATTCGGTTGAATGAATTAGTTTCTCATTATTTAGACAATAATTTTGGTTCACCAAGGCATCCTTCTGTGGCTGCAATATTTTGTGCCGGTAAACAGACACCTCTACTGTGACAAACAAAGCTGCTTTGTACATAACGTGGGTCCGTCAAGTCAAAGTATTTTTTTCCTAACAGTTGGCACTGCTACTTCTGGTGGGCGCGGCAGCCGCCGGTCGCCTGGACAACACCTACCTCCCACCTTCCAGCGCGGCCACCGCTGGAGGAGCTCCAGGCTCCATCGTCGCTCCCTTCGCAGGTCCTGGAAGGGTCGGTTCCTTCGGCAGGCTCCCTGGAGCGGGAATATTCCCTGGAGCAGGCGTAATTCCTGGAGCATTCGTAATACCTGGAGCAGGCGTAATTCCTGGAGCTGGCGTAATTCCTGGAGCAGGCGTAATTCCTGGAGCTGGCGTAATTCCTGGAGCTGGTGTAGTCCCTGGAGCTGGAATAGTCCCTGGAGCTGGAGCATATCCCGGATCTGCAGCGTACCCCGGAGCTGGAGGGTACTCAGGACCTGGAGCATACTCAAGACCTGGAGTGTACTACGGTGGAGGATACCAAGGACCATCAGGACCCCAGGTGCCCATCCTCAGATCCGACAGCGTCCACAACGGCGATGGTAGCTATGCTTACAAGTGAGTATAATAAGTGAAAAATGTTTTCCATATCGTTAATGATAACAGGTATATGAAGGTTTTTTAAATTCAGCTATTTCACATTATAAATTTGCTACTATAAATTCTTCCTTCAGTAAGATACTTACATAATTTTGCCGTAAGAAACGATGAAAGCTTGAATTAATCAGTGGGCAATATTGACACTCTATTTGGGAATTGACATTAATGATAAAAAAAAAAAGGAGATACAAATTTGTAAAATAATGACAACTGTTTTAAAATTTTTCAGTGCTCTATTCAAACTAGATTTGCTAAACGATTTGAAAAAAAATGTATATAATTAGGAAGGACCGTGTCAATGGTAATTTCGCTGATTGAAAGAACAATTCTCTGGAAGAACCAACGAGATTTAATGATGATACATTTCCATTATTTATAACATTCAAATTATTTGAAATGGACATCACAACTTAAGTGATATTTTCATTCTTGTCTAATCATACCTTCCTAAAATATTTCATGTTGTATAGTGAGCGCAAGGAAAACCATCCCTATTTCTGCATATAAACAAAATTATGTGTGATATCAATTCCTCAAAGCATATGGTTTAGAGTACACATAGATAAATTCTGTGAAAAACAATTAAATCTTAATCACTGAGTAAATAACTAGACTAGTTATGATTTTCGCATTGAAGTAATTTTCTCATAACCGATCAGTTAATTTTGAAAATGGGATAGTTGCGGGGTATATAGATAAAGGTTTAAAAACACTTAAGTCTTTGAGTTACTTTTATTTAATGTGTCGGGTAATCGCTTATTCGGAAATAATCGAGAATTGCCTCTTTAAATCTTTTTCATGTGCTGGTTATTTGTTCATTTTACTGCTTCGGTAGTATATCAACATTAATGAAAGCAATGTCTCCTTTAAAGTTTTTACATTTTAAAAATATTCTGCTTAATAAAACCTGTAAGATTTTAATAGAAAAGAGTATTATCTCATGTTAATGTACACTTATCAAAATATGTTAACTATTTCAGTTAATGTTAAATAAGATTAAGACAAGAGAGCTGTAGGGAAGTACATAACATGTTAATGGTGGAAGCTCAAACTATGAAATATGCTGTAATGTGAAAATATCGTCCTGCATAAAGTTTCCCAGATATATCAAGAGGATTTTACATATTAAACAATTGAAAGAAAAGTCACAAAATAATGGTTTGTTGCAATTGTGTGTCGCAGCTACGAGACAGCTAATGGCATCGCGGCGGCCGAGTCTGGTGGACTGAAGAACGCTGGTATTCCTGGGGCTGAGGCACAGGTGGCGCAGGGCTCATACACATACTCCGATAACGAGGGCAACACGTTCACTGTCTCCTACACAGCTGACGAGAATGGCTTCCAGCCCCAGGGAGCCCACCTTCCCACCCCTCCACCCATCCCAGAGGCCATCCTCCGGTCTCTGGAGCAGAATGCCGCTGAAGAGGCCGCTGCTGCCCGCTACCCTGGAGCTGGAGCTGGATACCCTGGAGCTGGAGCCGGAGCTGGATATCCTGGAGATGATTCTCCCGGAGCTGGAGCTGGTTTTCCCGGAGTCGGAATTGGATTCCCCGGAGCTGGTTCTCCTGGAGCTGGAGCGCCCGGAGCCGGGTTCCCCGGAGCTGGCTCCAGAGTGTACGGCGCTCCGCTGCCTGCGCTCAGGCGGCCCGTTCCAGCCCTGCCTGGCTTCAGCCCGGAGTCTGGTTACTCCTACCCGAAACCCGGCAAATAGGATTACTAATAGCTACTACTTGAATGCGTGGTCTTAAAATCAAGAGTTGAGCACAACATTTCAATAATTACTGAGGACTAGTATGCGAAAGTCACCCATTTTTTTTTTCCCCCATACACACTTAGTCTTATGTTTTCGTGACTAAATCTGCGGATTCTTGTCAGGGCTGCTGCAAACGAGAAATGTTTGTTAAATTTCAGAATATACTAAACGACCGGCTTGAGATTTTGTATAGTAGCTGAGGAATCATATGTGACAACTTGCTGAACATCCTAGGTTATCCCAATGTCTGTAATTAATATTATGTTCCCTCGCTGCCTCGCCTGATGACAATGGTTTTCGCTATTACCGCTGAAATATGCACATTATGGATTATTCATTAAATTTTATAAATGACCATGATTGTGCTTCGAATCAAATCAGTGTCATGTGGTGTAACGTTTCCTCCACTAGTTGAGGATAAGTTATCATAAACAGTGGAATTCACTTCGACGCTGGCCTAACACCAAACATATTCCCCTCGATATCGTTTTGACTCTGTGCATACTAAGGGGAGCTGTAATATTGTTCTGGTCCAGCTCTGCAACTCCTCTCCATTTATTGAATAAATATATCTCAAGTTAAGTATACATTTTGCTTTCCTCTTGATTTTAAACGACATGCAGATTTAATACGACTGGAGAAATCTATGACTATGATATTGTGTCTACCAATTGTATAACGGGCTGCTAAATACTCGTTTTTCGTGTAAATAGCCTATTATGTAGAGATCTCTGAGACATCAGGAATTAATTACATACATTTCCAGTTGAGTCTAAGGGTTCTTAGAATGAATTCAGTGTGTTAGTTTGTTTAGATTTTTGTTAATTAATGTGATAAACGTATTTTTAAATAAATTATAATTTTATGTATAAAACTGAAATAAATATATATACTTTTTATACAAACTATGACTGGTTTCTTATTATTGCAATGAATAACCCATTAAATATTTACTGTAAGATGTTATTCATAACACTGACATTTTAGAATTCTTATAATTAAGTAATGAAAAATAAATGGTTCGTAAGTTTTTAATGTTGTTAAACGAAAGTGTAAACTCAGTTATGCATAGAACCAAGTTAAAAAAAACTTATCACGCCTTTACTGAAAACTCATAAATAATTGAACTTAACTCTCAAGATCTCCTAGTAAGGTAACATCAGTACACAACTCTCTGTCTACTAGCAGCTTAGTCACTAGTGACTCATGTTAGTTTTTTTTTCAAAATCATGAATCATATTTTCACTTAAAACGTGTCTCTACGCTTCGCCTATTTGGTATTCTTACATCATCACAGTAACGCGTCAAAAATCTACGCCAATATGAATAATTCAATAGCTAACAGTGAGCAATGAACCAAATTAGCCCTTTTTAAAGTCGCAATGTAAAAAGAAGTAAGTAGAAGTTTATACACTGTTCAGAAAACTCATTCTGCTTCATGTTGGAAGTATACAAGTTTTCAGCATTATCACTGTGAAAAACTGGGAATTAACTACTCATTAAAAAATTTTCTAAACTCATTTACTAAAGCTACCATGAATGTATAGAAGAAAATTTGAACATTCGTGCTTTCTCAGCATTACTAAGTATTGATGGAGATTTGAGGACAACTTCTGTCACGCTAAACTTTATATTTCTTTTACCACTCTATGAATTCTAGTCAGTTACCAGAACCTACCAAAGAATTCTGTGGCCCTTCAATTAAACTTGCTTTACGGACAGAAACCTATACCATTGCCACCTGCGAAACAGAAGAAAAGTAAAGAATTTGTGTGGCTAATTAAATGAGTATTATCATTTTCAAACATACGTGTCCATTATGTAGCCGCCAGTAGCATTGAAGAGAGAGCTAATTCAGGAATTTGGCGGTAGTTATATTTGACTATGTGTTCCCAAAATTCCCACACTCACACACTCACACAGGCAATCACACGTTACCTCTCGGCAAATGTCTACTGAGAAACTAAGCAAAATTAGTAATGAAGCTGCAAATATCCTGAATGTCCAATGTCACATATAATTATGTAATTATATTATTAAAAACTTTTGGGTGAAATTTTGTATTTTATATCCGATTTAATTTCATGGATCGAGTGAATTCTTTACGAAAGGGCACACGATACTGAGAAATATGAAACTGCATTTCATGGAGATCGGACTGGAGAAGTATAACATGAAAATGGCGCATGAAATATTCAAGTAATCATAACTGACAGTAGTAGGGCATACTTAAGATTGGGACAGGATTCTAGGATTCAAATTTACGGATTTTGGCCGCCATCAAGGATTCTACCATTTTAGGATTTTTCTTACAAAATCACGTATTTTCACCAAAGAATTACTTCAGAAATCGATTATTTTACCCAAAAATCGATATCTTTCCCTCAAATCACCTATAAATTTCCTGTTTTGATCAGCCCCCCCCCCCCCCAAACAAACGATCACCCACACAATACTTCAGGGGATTCTGTCCCCCGTCTTGTAGTTCCATTTTTTACCTCTAAAATTTACCTGGAAATTTAACATTTTCCTTAAAAAAAGTCCCAATTTCCTTAAAAATTCACATTTTTCCTTAAAAATTTCACATTTTTACCTAAACATGGTAGAAGTCCCTCATGTGCAAAAGAAAAAGCCCCAAAATCCAATTTCAGCCAATTTATTTGGGCTCCCACAAAATTTTCCCTTGTATACCTAAAAAATTCCCGATTTTTCCTAAATAATTTTCCCATTTTCCTTTCAAAAAAAAAACCAAGCCTCCCTGTTGTAAAACGAACCGTAAAATTACAATTAATCTGATAAGAGGGCTCACTTCATACTTCTAGTCTTAATCGATTAAACAAAATTATTTTTAATAAATAATTTTTATAAAATTTTAACATATTTTTATAATTAAATAATTTTGAGGCTTAAATATTATATGTAATATCTCACCAGACACGTATTTTCAAGTCGCATATGATCATTATGTCACAATAAAATTATTTTATAAATAATTTCTTTCAATTTAAAAATATTTTTATAATAAAAAAATTTAAAGGTGTAAGTATTAAGTGTTATATATCACCATCTTTTCAAGGCGCATTGTCACCCATCAAAGCAACCACCTGATTATACCAACC
Source organism: Dryococelus australis (assembly GCA_029891345.1). Lineage (NCBI taxonomy): Eukaryota > Metazoa > Arthropoda > Insecta > Phasmatodea > Phasmatidae > Dryococelus > Dryococelus australis. The sequence goes on from CM057002.1 coordinate 128,092,353, forward strand.
ATTAATACCAATAAATATGCTGACCACCACACTCCCGACATATGAAACAAATTCAAAACAAAAATATCACAATAATTAAAAAAAGTATCACATTAAACTTACATTCATCACAGTACCCCAAACAACATTCCGTTCCCTTACATGTCCACATTACAATACTACAAAAAAAAACAACAAATTTAGAAATAGTACACCAAAAATAACTCCAGCATTACTGTCATGTTATCATTACCATCAGACACCAACCATAACATAAAAGGTGACCACCCTCCAACATACCAGCATTCTACACCATCTGAATATATCAACGAACCACCATAGCAGATATCCATACCAACCAAAACATACAGCCCAAACCATATCATTCGCCCTAACCCAAGCATACATCAGTCATGCTATTAACAATACAGGACTTATTGATCAATCATAACAGTCAAGTATATTGACTACAATTTCAGCTCATATAACTTCACCATTTACACATTTAAACAGGCCATATCTCCCAGCCTTCAGTGACTCATGCAATCCATCTGCTCTACCAAACAACACCAGACGAAATATACTCATAGTTTATACCTCTTACTATAACTCAAGCATACCTCAACCATTCAGTTCATACCGACTTACAAAATATTTACTTACTACTTATATTTTCTTCTCTACTGGACGATACCAGCCAAATATATACTAGTCACCATGCCAACCAACAATTCATTATAGCCCAAATCTTATCAGGCCAACCAGCATGCCATCAATAACATAAAGAAAAAATTCAGTCATACTAATCAAGTGCACCACCCAATACACCAAGCACAATATACATAATATCTCATGTGTAACAAGCAACTATATAGCTGAGACCAGCCCATAACATAACACCCATTCTACTTGATCTACCTACCAACACTGCTTATACCTTCTATCCATACCAACCATTATAACTCTAACATAGTTCGACATTCATCTACATAGACCATACAAAGCAAAAACACACAGTCCATACCAGTGACACAATCAACTTCTTCTCATACCATCCACCGAGCCAACTGACACCAGTCAAGACCGCTATACTGGGACAATCGCAAGACAATCGCAAGACCGATATACTGAGAGAAAACATATTACCCAACATAACAACTGAACTATCCATGTTAACCCAAGTGTACCAAGAAAATTTATAGTTCCGACCAACCGGCAACACAAACATTCCTGCTATCAGACAAACTAACATAACTGAACATACTAAAAGACCAAATAACCTAACATAACATTCCGAAGGCCAGGAAAAAAAATCGGAAATTACTTAACATAACCTAGCCTACCATACTCCAGTTAAATTATACTTATCGTAAGACAATATTTGTCCTACTGGTCAAGACTTATTTCAGCTGACCAATCACGTGAAGGCACAGAGACATCAAGAGGGGTAAGAGGAGGCGGCGGATGCGAAGGCGGAGCTGATTGCGGAGGCGCGGAGGCAGAGGTGGAGCTGATTGTGGAGGTGGAGGCGGAGGCAGATCTGATTGCAGAGGTGGAGGCGGAGGCAGATCTGATTGCAGAGGTGGAGGTGGAGTTGATTGCGGAGATTGATGTGGAGCTGATTGCAGAAGCGAAGGCAGAGGCGGAGCCGGAGCTGATTGCGGAGTTCTTTGCGGAGCTGATTGTGGATCTGATTGCCATTGCAGAGCTCATTGTGGAGCTGATTGGTATTGCAGAGCTGATTGCGGAGCTGATTCCTATTGCGGAGCTGATTATGCAGATGATTGTTGTCCCGATTGAAGTTGCAGAGAGCCAGTGCATCAAGTTTCATAATATCTTTTCAAAATACCACTCCTTGTAAACTGACTGTGGCAGAAATCGCATTCAAATATCACATGCGAAGTTTTCATCTTGCAGTTATGTTATCATAAAATTCCATAAAGTTGTATGAGAAATTTTTTTATTTTAGTTACCTTCGTTTCACCTTGTGCCCGATTTTGAATATATTTTTATATTGTGTAGGACCAGGAATATTTTTTTTAACTTAGTCAAACACATTCAACCGCATGCCAGGACTTGTAAATTTTACCTCTGGTGCAGGACTTAACCATTCATGTATGACCTTAGTGGGTGATAATACAGGCAGTGGCTCATTGAACATAGAGGTCATAGGCAGAACTTTGTATTCGCAATTCATTTTCGTGGTATGTGAGCACACTGAGAAAACCAAAACACTTTTTCTCCCCAGAAGAAAACATGCAGGTACTATTATTAAAATATATATATATATATATATATATATATATATATATATATATATATATATATATAATACGATAGGAATATTCATATTTAAATATATATAAATGTATAAGATAGGTTTATATAAATATATATATAATAGGAATATAAATTTATAGAATTATATATAACTCTCTTCCTTCTTCTTTTTCCACAACGGTCTTCTAGGGACCACGAACTAATTTCAATGCTCCATTCTTTGTTGTACCTTCTTCTTTCTCCAGCACTCCTTCATCCTCTCACTATGTACCTTTTTCTTCTCCTCGGACCATTTCGAGCCTGTTTTCTTTTCCTTCCTGCCTTGGAATCCTTCCATTTTTAACACTTTTTTCTTAAAAATTTCTCTCTCTGTTTCTCCCTCTTCACTTATATCGTTTCTTTCCAAATAATTCTTAACTTTCTGAAAATAATTATGTAGAGAATTAATTAAGTACCTGCATGTTTTATTCCGGGGTGAACCAGTAATTGGGTTTTCTCAGTGTTCTCACATACCGTGAAGATGAATTACAAATACAAATGTCTGCCTATGACCACTACGTTCATGGAGCCACGGCCTGTATCATCGCTCACTTAAGTCCTACATGAATGGTTGAGTCCTTCACCAGAGGTTAAGTTTATAAGTCCTGGCTAGAGGTTGAATGTATGTGAATAAGTTAAAAAAAATTATCCGGTTCCAACACAATATAAAAATATATTCTAAATCCGATACTAGGTGGAACGAAGGTAACTAAATAAAAAAAAAATCTCAAACAAATTAATGGAATTTTATGATGACATGAAATAAGAACCTGCAAGATGAAAACTTCACATGTGATATTTGAGTGCAAGATCTGCCACAGGTAGTATACAGTATACCTCCGCAATCATATCTGTCTGCGTATCCGCCTCCTCCTTTTGATGTCTCTGTGCCTTCAAGTGATTGGTCAACTGAGATAATTCTATACCTGTAGGACAAAAATATGCTTAGGATAAGCGTAATTTTTAACTGGAGTATGGTAGGCTAGGTTAAGTTAGGTAATTTCTGATTTTTTTCTGGCCTTCGGAAGGTTAGGCTATGTTACATTCTTTGGTATTTAGTAGGTTAAAATATGTTAGTTTGACTGATGGCAGGAATGTTTGTGTTGCTGGTTGGTCTGAACTATAAATTTGCTTGGTACACTTGGGTTAACATGGTTGGACAGTTGGTATGTTGGGTAATATGTTTTCCCAGTATATTTGTCTTGCGATTGTTGGTGTATGTGGAATGGTGTGGACAGTGGTGAGTCTTGTAATGCTAATGCATGAATGAGTTTAAGTATCTTGATATGGGTAGCCAGTGTATCTTGACTGGTGTCAGTTGGCTCGGTGGTTGGTATGAGAGGAAGTTGATTGTGTCACTGGTATGGACTGTGTGTTTTTGCTTTGTATGGTCTGTGAGATGAATGTTAAGCTATGTTAGAGTTATATTGGTTGGAATGGATAGAAGGTACAAGCAGTGTTGGTGGTAGAAAAAGTAGAATGGGTGTTATGTTATGGGCTGGTCTCATATGTATTGTTGCTTGTTACACATGAGGTATTACACATGCTGGTTGGCCTGATATGATTTGGGCTATAAAGAATGGTTGGTTGGCATGGTGACTAGTATATATTTGGCTGGTATCGTCCAGTAGTGAAGAAAATATAAGTAGTAAGTAAATATTTTGTAAGTCGGTATGAACTGAATGGTGGAGGTATGCTTGATTTAAAGTAAGAGGTATAAACTATGAGTATATTTCGTCTGGTATTGGTTGGTAGATCCGATAGCATGCATGAGTTACAGTGGGCTGGTAGATATGGCTTTTTTTAAATGTGTAAATGGTGAAGCTGATATGGTAGTCAATATAGTTAACTGTTATGATTGACGAGCAGGTCTCAGTTATGGTGGTTGATGTGGCCTGTATTGTTAATAGCATGACTTAGGTATGCTTGGGTTAGGGCGAATGATATGGTTTTGGCTGTATATTTTGGTTGGTATGGATATCTGCTATGGTGGTTCGTTGATATATTCATATGGTGTAGTATGTTGGTATGCTGGAGGGTTGTCACTATGTATTGTATGGCTGGTGTCTGATGGCAATGATAACATGACAGACATGCTGGAGTTACGTTTTTTGGTATACTATTTGTAAATTTGTTGTGGTTTTTCTTTGTTTTGTAGTATTGAAATGTGGGTAGTTACGGAAAGGAGTTGATGTTTAGTGTGCTGGGATGAATGTGAGTTTAATGTGATACATTTTTTAAATTCTTTGTTATTTTTTTTATTTTATTTGTTTCATATGTCGGAGGTTTGGTGGTTAACATTTTTATTGGTATGTATAATTGATATAATAGGGTGGTTGGTTTAATGGGTGGCAATGCGCATTGAAAAGACGAGTCCGGTGATATATATATATATATTATATATATACATATACATATATAACACTTAATAATAACGCATTGAACAATTTTTAAATATAAAAATACCTTTAAATTAAAAAAAATTATTTATTAAAAATTATTTTATTTTGTCGAAGTAGACTAGAAGTATGAAGCGAGCCCCCAAATCTGTTTAATTGCCTTTCTGCAGCTCGTTTTTTTGCAAGCGGGTGGCTCGGTAAATTGTTTAAGAAAAAAGGGAAAATTTTAAGGAACTCCACAAATTAACTGAAATTGGATATCGGGGCTTGTTTTTGCACATGAAGGGTTTGTTTTAGAGTATGAGAGGCTTCTACTATTTTTAGGTGAAAATGGTAAATTTTTAGGAAAAAAGTGTTTTTTTTCTTGGGAAAATGGGAAATTTTTAGGGGAAAAAGGGAAATTCAAGATGCAGACAAAATCCCCTGAAGGATCATTTGGGGGATCCATATTTTGGGGCTGGGCATAATAGGAAATTTATAGGTGATTTTTAATCAAAGTTGCCGATTTTTTTGGGTAAAATAATCGATTTCAGAAGCGATTTTTGGGTGAAAATACATGACATTGTAAGAAAAATTCCAAAATCACGGAATTCAAGATGGCGGCCTAATTCTTCAACCCTAATCCTAGAATAATGTCCCGGCCTTCCTTAAGCCTTACTACCACTGACCTATAAGACAATTCGCAAAGAAATGATTGATATAATACTTTAAAAGAGCGGTCTTCAAAGCATAAAAATAGTCGCGGTTTTGGAAAAGACTGAAAGTCTTATAATTATTTCAGTTTAAACCTCGCAGGATAACTAGTTTCTCGTTACAGTTGTATCTATGTTGTGATAACCTTTTCGGTCAATTTCATTCCTTATTTTTTTTAAAATGAAGATGAAGGCTTTGTTTCCTCGTACAAAATAATACCGTCTTATAAAGCAGCCTGTGTTAAATTTATTTCACTACCCAAAGAAACACCTCGTTTTGTGCAAAAATGTAACTAAACAATTTTGTTAATCATAAGTGAACGAGTATCTCTGCCACCTTAAATATAAATATTTCGAAAGTGTAAAACAAAAAGTCTGATGTACATATACGTACAGTGATTTTCAAGAAGTTAGTATTAATTTTTAAGTTATGCATGACATTTTCAATGATTATTTCATTATAAAGTTGTATGGCATTTTCAGTGGGTATTTTTTAAGCGTAACAGTTGGGAGATTAGAGTTAGATAATGGAATTTTTTTAGTGTTTGTTCATGATGGTTCATCTTTAGACTGGGAAGGCGAAGGAATTCGATCTAAATCCTCCATGCCTAGTTTCTATCGCCGTGAAGGTGCGTGAGATGTTTCATATTCATTTATTCTGTGACATGAACATCCAATATACGCATTCCAAGCAACGAATTTCGTCAATGCGTGATCCTTGTCACTTGCAAACGTTTATAGTTTTCTCATATTTGCTTTTGGTGATTTGTGTGAAAATAGATCCTAGGCTATCACCAAAAATTATCATTTTAGTCTGGTTTTTTCACTTTAAAAGTGGACCAGTTAAAACGTTTTCGAACAAAGGAATGATGACAGCGAACCTACGCCAGCTCATTCTCAGTAATTACTGAAATTACACTGATAATTACAGTGACTGTATGTGACACATATAATAGCAACTTTCACTTTTTTATAGTATGATATCACTGCTGCAAAACACTTGTTTCTCATTTTTCCATTGATGTAGCATTCAGCATAATATATGAATTTCCAACAAACAAAATTGGTTATTATTCGACTGTGACATTTAAAATCAACGCTAGGGCAAAATCATTTTACTCTACCGCAATAATTAAATTTAAAAATGTTCAAAAAAAATTATAATTCAATTCATTGCATTGGCTTAAATGATGCATTGATATTAATACATGTATGAAGTCAAAAGCAGCGAATGATTTTGATAAACCATTTTTATAAATTAATGAATAGTTCAGTATATGGCGAAAATATGGGAAATATATAAAAAAGAGTAGATATAAAAAAAATTGTAAAAATCTAATGTAAATGCTTAATATCAATACTTCATTATAAACACAGCTATTTTAGTGAAAACTTAAAGCAGTCCATATGAATAAAATTAAGTATTATTATTATACCAATTTATGTTGGAATGATAATATTAGAAGTTTATAAAGAACTAATGTATAATTTTCATTATAAAATTACAAATTCTAAACTCAAAGAAAATATAGGATTTGATTTATCAAAATACACATAAAATATGTAATATTAAAACCAATTATTTAAATCTGGATATGAAAGAAATAATAAATGTATTTGATACTAGCGATTATCCCAAAGATAATATATAATAATATATATATCAAAATAAACAAAATAATAGGTAACACGAATGATGAAAACAATGGAAAAATAGTGACACAATTTGCTTGGTAAAGATCGAAAATATATGCTACTAACATGGATAACAAAGTTTTTAAAATATAAAGGAGTTAAAAAATAATTCGCTGTTACAAATGAAATAACGTTTGATGATAAGAAAAATTGTTTTACAAAGAAAAAACTTTTAGAAGAATAAATTTTATAAGATTGTATAAACACAATGTCTATACATTTCAATTAAATGTAATTGCTTTAAGTTATAAAGATGATAAAAGAACAATTTTAGATAATGTAATTTATGCAGTACCACATAATTATAATTAGTAAAAACAAATTTAATTTTTTATTTTTTTTGGTAAATATTTTAATGTTCTATTTATTTAAAAACTAGTAAAACATGTGTATAATATACGAAACAGACCAAAATTTAAAAATTAATAGTGACTCACTATTTAACAAAAGTGTTATATATGTAAACACCTCTAAAAATTAAGTTATGAAGACCTACATAATATGTTCTAAATAACGACAATATAAAATATGCTATTTGAAAAATTACCTAGCACAGAATTTACCACAGTAAGAATTCCGAAATGAATAAAACATAAAATATAAATACTATTGTTAAATTGAAAATTTTTAATAAAAATATATAATATTATTCACATAATTTAACCAGTTATCCAACAAAAATAAACCACCATGTATAATATTCACAATTCATAACTAAATGAAAATTTGGGAAGTAATAGTTATTAGGTTCTTCACAACAATCTTAATCATAACAAGTAACTTTTATAAAACCAGAAAATTTCTTAGATGTTAATACATTTTTACTAATTAAAAAATTAGAGTTTTAAAATAAGTTTATCATATTTCTCATCAAAGTTAGATTCAGCTATTGTTATTTTATATCTATTTTCCCCCTGTTTTATAAGCTCTATAATTTGATAAATTTATGTCAATACAATATTAATATTAAATTTAAAAAACATAAAAATTAAAAAAAATTTATTTATAAAGTAATTTCAATATTACAATTTAAAAAAACTAAATACTATTTTATTCCTAATTTATGGATCAATTTAATCAGAAATTTTATTATTAATTATATAATATAAAGGGCAAGCTGGCTCTTATACAATAGAATCATGGAAACAAAATATTGTTTTTTGTTAAAAATTAGCAATAAAATTAGTTTTTAAATTACTTAATTCATCATAGTTAATTAATATTCATAAGTCAAATTACAATGAAAATTAATATTATTATTAACATTATCAGTTTTAAATATTTTGTAAAAATTTATAATTTTTACTTCTAATACTAACGTCCAGGAATATTTTTTTCTATTTTGTATCAACAACTGTAATTATATCATTATTTATATTTGATGTAAATATATTGTATGATATCAAATTAAAGGAATAGAATGTTCATTATGATGAATATTACAATGATGTTTGTTGTTAATATAAAATTACAACTGATCAATTTGAAATATTTATTTATTTATTTTTTAACAATTTGTTTATGAAATGAAGAAAATTAATAGGGGAATTGGGGTTTAAATAAATGAATAAAATAGAAAATAATATGAATTATTAGCAAATAATATGAAATCTATAACTGTTGGCCATAGAAATTGTGGTAAAACTATCTTGATGATAAAATTTTTTAAATAAATAATGGTAAAATTTTTATTAATTGTATGTTTGTTCAAAAGTTAAAATCAAGAAAAATATACATTATTAATTGATGATTTTATAATTTTGTAAAAGGAAATTAAATAAAAATGGGCCTTATTATAATAATCTCGATGAGTTTAATTCTTTAGAAAAATGTGAAGATGAATAATTAGTTATACTTTATGTAAATTTAGAAAACTCACATTTAATTCGATAATATTTTACTAGTGGAAGACATGAAAATATTCATTGTTTTTAATTAGTTCAAACATGATCGAGAGTTCCAAAACATTTAGTAAAAGATAATACAAATTTTTACTTCTGTTTAGACAAGATGATATAAATTTAAGAAATATTTTTTGTGATTTTCTTGGTAGATATGTGTGTTATGAAGTATCTAAAGAAATTTGTTCAAAGTGTTAGGATAAATATGAAACGAAAAAATTACAGAAAATATAGAGACCAAATAAAACATTCTGTATTTTGTTAATCATCTATATATTACATGTTGTGAAATTTCAGCGAGTGGAATTCCACATGCTAGAAAATTAAAAAAAAAATTGTAAAAATATATGGACCCATGAAATCAGGTACTGCCAATTTACAAAAAATTTCAGTGATGGATTCTCGTAAGTCACTGAATTTCGTAATGATGAAATATTATTATTAACAACATTTCAGTTTTACTAATTTTGTAATTCTCTTGACTGGCATCTCGAACTATAAAACAAATAATTTTTGAATGAAATATTAAATTTATTGTGTTATATTCGTTATGGAATTATTGGGTATAGACCCTGGAAAAAAATTAGTTTTTAAAATAATATAATATATTTTTTTCAGGGTTTTAACAAATCTGATACAAAATGTACGGGAACTGACTGTAAGTGATCTACTTACAATGCAATATTTTAAACCCTGGCATTAATTAATTTATAATAATTTAAATAATAAATACTAAAAATACCATAAGTACATAAGTACCAAAAGTGCAATGCAGAAAATGTAAAAATGTATGAGATAAAAACATATTAATCTATATAGCATAATAAAGCAAATTATAAACCTCTTTAGCTTTATTCTTATTACAAATAATTTTGTCTTCTGGGAATAGATTTAAAATGTATAGAAGTTGATTTGATTTTTTTTATCATTAGAAAATATATTAAAATAATTTGTTTGATCTTCAACAAAATTTATATATTATATATAATATATTTTTATATTTTTTATTCTAACAGATGCATTATTTATTTTTATTATTATTTTTTTTAATTGATGTTAAATGTCGTGTTCCATTAACAATATTGGGAATTTCTTTCATAAAATATTTGATTAGAATTATTTTTCTTCATTAATAGTAACAATAATGTCTTGTATTAATGAATAATAATTGGTTTTCTATCTATAAATAACAATTTTTGTAAATTATTATATTTTTAAGGTTTCTGTTTTTATATATTCTACATCTCTGCCTTTTAAAAACAGTAAATATCTTCCCAACTCTGTATTTCCTTATTCGAGTTTGTATTTTAATATTTTTAAATTAATTTTCTTTGGAATCTTTAATTTTTTTCTTTTAATTGTTCATTTTCTTGTATCAATATATAATATGCTTGTTTTAATTTATAAATGTTATCCAATAAATATATCTGATTCTAAACTACTCCTTTGTTAGAATTATTTATTTCTTCAACTCATTCTAAATGATTTTAGTATTTTATATCTCTTACTAAGTTATAAACTTCTAATTCACTAACACATTTGAATTTTTAAGAAGGTGTATTATATTAGCTAAACAGGTATTTCATGTTGAAATATTTCGTTGTTTTTGGAATATCCCTCAAAATCTGTTATAATTTTTACCAATTTGCATAATTTATTAAATACGATTTTTTTCAAATAGTAAAAGTTCCAAAGTACCAGAAGTGCAATGTATAAAATATAGAATTGCAGAAAGTAGCAAATTAATTTATAATTTTAATATGATATTGGTATTTAAAATTTCATTAATTTTGATTTATATTGAGAGAAAAAAATTACTGCTTATTTAAAAACTCAAAATTATTTTTTTAAATTAATAGCTATTTTTACTGTATAGTAAATAGACTAAGGGAAAAGTTTTCAACTGTATTTCTACATTTTATAAATTGTACTTTTGTATTTTTAGCATTTTTTATCATTAATTTTTTGTATATATTTCATTGCCCTAATTTATGGTTACTAAAAAATTCATTCAAATTTTAGAACATATTTATATTTAAATATGAAGAAATATTTTTCAACTAGTACATTTATCCATTTTCTAAAACGATTTTTTTTTTTTTTTTTCATATTTTTATGAATATAACTATTAATAAATATACTATAATATAGAAAGATAAACAATAAATGATATTTCGATTTAAAAAAATTATCTTATCAACCCTAACAAATCGTTAGGGTTGAAAGGAAATAAAAATGTTATATTTATAACAGAATGTTGACAAAAAAATTTAAAGGGTGCAAAATGTTACCTTTATTGGAGAAAGAAAAACTACATATTAAAATGTAAAATATACTAAATCACTTTGAAAATTTCAGCAAATAAATTAATTTTAAATTTGTTAATACATTTTTTGGTAATAAATACAGTCGAATGTGGATATTAAAAAAAGTCTATTGTATACAATAATAAGAAAGCATTATTAATTTGGATGAAAATACTAATAATTCATTCAAGGCTAAAGGTATATCAGAGTTTTTAGAATACAAAGATAATATAAATGCTTTAAAACTGCATGTTGATAATGATAATATTGAAAAAAAAAAAAAAAATCGGAGGTGGAAAAACACCCCCTCTGTAGTACTGATGTAAAATCTACATGTATATATGAGGCAGGACTTCATTGTTCGATCATGGGATCAAAATTACCAGTTAAAAGTAATTTAAAAAATGGGTTAGTTATGACGTTTTACCAACAATTAGAAAACTGGTGAGTGTAAATTATAACAATAAAAAAAAATTAGGAATAGAATTTGGAATCGAAATAAAACAAGTTATAGAATTTGACAATACATATATTAAAAATAAAAGAACAAAGTATACAAGAAGAAAAAGATAAAGTATTAAAATCAAAACTAGATAAACAAAGATAAAAATATTTGAAAAATGTGATATTGATATTGCTACAACTAAATATTATGCTGAACATAATTAATTTATAGTTGATGGCATACAAAGAATATTATTTTAGAAATATTTCAAATATATATATATATATATATATATATATATATATATATATATAATATATATATATATATATATATATATTTTGTGTGTGTGTGCGGGTGTGTGTGTGTGCTAGCGCGCGCGTATTACACATTATTTTTCAATTCAAATAATAAAATTGTAGAATTTATAAATGATAAAAGTGAAGAATTGGAAGCATTGATTAAAAATATTATATTTAAATAACCAAAAGAAGATGAATCATTAATTTTTTTTAAAAACATTTACAAAAATAAAACAAGAAAATAATATAATACTAAATGATTTATCATTACAAAATTGGTAGAAATAATTACTAAAATATATAAAGATTTTGAAGATAAAGATAATAACTAATTGAAAACTATACCAGATAACATTAATTAAAAGTGTTTTCAAATAGATAAGAAAATGACTGTTCTTGCAATACGAAACAATAATACAAAAACTAAATCCTAAAATTAATTTCAAATGTAATCAATTAAAAAATTAAATATAAAATTTATAAATATTAATAATCCTTAAATTTATATTATTCCATGAATATTATATATATTTTATCTAACTTAACTCCATCATTAATATTAATCAAAAATTCTTCTGACGCATGAGGCAATTTTGTTACACATTTTTCATCATTTTTATAATCTAGATGTAAAATTGATACATAAATAAGAGAGCTGTTTGTTTTTTTTATTTATATTTTCCTTTCAGGTAAATCAGTTTTAATAGAAAAAATATAATTTGATGAAAGCATCAATTTATTTTCCTTTATGACAATTTAGTTGGGACCCAAAATGGGTACCAACTATATTAGATACATTTTTGTTATATCATTTAAGAAATTTTTTAACACACATAAATATATCCAGTAAATTTCTGCACATTTTCAGCTGACACTAACACGATTGCACCTACTTATTTATAGGAAGAATTATTCAGAAACCAAAGTTAAAGTAAGTTATCAGATAACCCCAGATTTCACGAATAACGGCACCAGACATGTGATGCATTGGTTCTTATTTTTTTCAACTTATTTAATAAAACCAATAATTTATTTTAAATCCTTTGTATATTTATATCAGTCACCATGCTTCCGCTGTTGTGTTATATTTTCAGAATATTTTGATAGGGTCACAAAGTTAGATGAAATTTCCCATGTGGTTTTTGTACACAATGAAAAAATAAACAACTCACCTCTATCAAACTATGTGGAATGAAAATATGGCGAAGTGTGGGTGCCTCTGATTTGCACCTCTTCCGTCATTAAGATGTGGTGACGGACGCTATAGATTCATGGGGAAACTGAGAACAAACGATTGCCCACAATAAAAAATTATCCGTGTATTTTATTCCCAGTCTTCACCTCTCTACGCGGCGTCGATGGTATGATTCGGCATTTTTACACGGCGTATGTGTGTGTGCGTGTGTGTGTGTGTATGTGATCAGCATCCGAGTCGAGCGTGAGCCTCCTCCGCAGTTCCGTGTGGAGATGCAATTACCCGGCGCCACGCGGAAGATTGCAGTCCCAAGGTCGCAGCTGTGCATCTGTGGGAGCCAGATCACGAAGCGTCGATTGATCGATTGTTGCTATACCGGTTGAGTTCATGATCTGTTTCAGTGGCGATCAAGCCTCCTGTTGGCCTTGATGCGCAGCGCGCGTCTCCGGTTCTCTCGCACGCCTGGGATAACTGGCAGGAAAATAGCCGGCTGCCTCAAGACCGTACTAGTATCCCAATTAAATTAATCTGACCCTCTTAGACACGACTCTATTCCCTTCCTTTACACTAGGAAAAAAAAATAACAAAAGTTTTTCTACAAGCGTCCGATGATAACTGCAAGATTTATCATAATCAACTTGCCGTTCTCACATACGTGGTAGATCGGAAGAAAAATATTGGAGACACAGTGCTGCGTCTTGCATGGATGCGCCTGCGTTAAGTGGTAATATTTCTATGGAATATGAGAATGAAACATCTTAAGTAACAAAAGTAGTATAGGCTATTCACGATAAAATGAGCACTATTGATAGCCCTGTTTAAGATCTACTTGTATGCACGTTGTGTATTCTTCCCCATATGTAAGATTAACATTGTCATGGGCTGCATCACTTTATTCGAGTGAAACCGTGAAATTATTAGAAAAGTAAATATTTTATAAATCTGCAAATTTTTACACTTCGAAGCATTACAAAAAATCAGAAAGCGAAAGAAATAACTTAAGTTATGAGAATGGTTACCTAACACTTTTTATTCGACGCTAGGATATGGGACTACTTCCCATCCATCGTTACCAACTTTACTGGGCGCACGTCACTCAGTGAGCCCGTTAAAATATATGCAGGCAGGGGCAGTGGCGTTTTCCTAAGTTTGATTCCGAAAGTTCTCACTTTATCGCCAATAGCCGTTATTTGCTCTTATGTCTCAAACTGACAGGCGTGAACGAGATATTTCGTTTTGCACCTAAATCAGCTCGCTGGCACGCCGGGTAAATACAGCCAGGGCATTTTCGCCAAACAGCCCAACGATGCCGTGGGATCCCACCCGCTGAAGCTCGCCATCGCATCGTAGTCGTATGTCCGGTCGAACCAGACCACCTATATTACAGTCGTTATTTTGTCACGAATTTATGGTTTCAAAATGTACCCGCCTTGCATTGCCGTTTCCGTTCTTCTGCCCCACGTGTTGGTTTGCTTTTAAAGAGTTATTCACGTAAACGTAAGAATATGTATTTCATAAACCCACACTCCGAAATGCAGGGGTTCGCCGTTGTACTGGGTCGAAAATACGGAGGATCTCTCCTACTACAATAAATCATTCAGCTATTACTTAAGCTGAGATTAAATCCACTCACGGGTACAAGACCCAATGTAATTTGACCTACAGGCATTATATGTACATTCGGTTCGTCTTATATTATCTTCAGCAAAAGTCCTTTCTCTTAGAGCAGTTTGACATAAGATGTGCTGAAATGACTGTTGGCAGGTGTCTCGACACCAACGACATGCGGTAGAATTACGTCCGCCAGATCTGAAGTTCTTTGGTCTAATTTTAACTCTACCTACAATTGTTTGACGCACTCTAAACTCGTTGTACTTCCAAAGTTCTGTGTCTCAACTCGAGCAACAGCCAGTATACCAATCATCGTTTCATACAAATTATCATAACACGCAGTCACTACGCCTAAAGTCGTTTCACTTACAGTTAGGGAAGACTATTTTCCGTTTAGTGCTTGCTGGCATAAAATTTGCGGTAGGGCGCCTGCGCAGTAAAAATTTTGCAATTTTTACTGGAAAATTGTTTGAAATTACACGAATGCTTGTAACAGTACAAATATTTCTCCTGTCAAATTAATCGTTTGTAAAACTAAACAGGCCATGTTTGTAAAACTTCAGGGGCCATGTTAGTAACAGACCTTAAGAAATATTTGTTCTACACTGATCCCTATCCGCGAGCTTAAATTGCCGACACTTAGGGAAGCAAAACCGTATATAGCTGATTTGTGCAAACACTATGGATAATGTAAAGTGTAGTTGAGTGCAGAAAGTAATGTACTGCAGGTTTGAATGATGTTAAACACTTCATACAACCCAAATAACCATATTAAAAATACAATTTCAATAAAACGCGACTGTATTACTCATTAACTGTTAGTTTTACCAAGCTACACAGAATTATTAAAATGAAATTAATGTATTATTCTTAGTCAAATAACCTGTTTAATATTCTGTAGGTAATTATATCTACATTTACTATAAAAATAAGTTTTTAAGCTCTAAAGTGAAGCAAGTCTTGTGGTGAAGGTTGAGGGCTAACATTACATGGGGTGTAAGTTCTAATTACCGTGCCAACAAAGTATAATTGTTTTGCTTTTTTTTCGTAAATTATATTTTGAAATATTTTTATATTTGTTCACTCTTATTAATTCATCACTTTTGGTTTTTTAGACGAAAATATATAATTTTGTGTTCACTTCTGAATTATGTAAGTTGTAATAAAAGGCTATCATTCGTAATATTACAAAATAAATGCTTTGCAGATTTTACAAGAAAACTGTTCGTAGTTTTACAGAGGATTATCTTGGCAACTGGCTTTCCAAGGATTTTTCTTGTAAAACTACAAAAATATGTTAGTGTTTGAACACAGGTAACCGTGTTAGTTGCATAACACGCAAGCGCCAACACTACTTAAACTGAAATACGTATTACACAAAAACTTCACTCCAATATGCAGCGGTAAAATACCTATAAGCTATTCACGAGAAAATGAGCATTTTTTAAAGCCCTGCGTAAGATCTACTTGTATGTACGTTTGTGTTCTCTTCCGCCTTATGTAAGATTAACATTGCCATGGACCTCATCACTTTATTCATACATCAGTCAATTGAAACAGTGGAATTATTAGGAAAGTAAATATGTTACAAATCAGCTCATCTTCACTCTTCAATTCTTAAAAGAGAAAAAACAGAAAGCTAAAGAAATAATTTAAGTTATCAGAAATGTTTACCTAACATTTTTTATTCGACGTTATGATATGGAACTAATTCCCATCCATCGTTACCAACTTTACTGGGCGCATGTCACTCGGTACGTCCGTTAGAATATATGCAGGTAGCGGCAGTGACTTTTTTTAGGGTTGATTTCAAAAAGTGCTCACTTGATCGTGAACAGCCTTTACCGACCGAGTTACAGACATGTGCAGCTCTCGTCATTTTTGTATCCTGCGCCGTACACTGTGAACAGTCTTGACTGTTCATTTTTGTATCCTGTACCGTACACTGTGAACAGTCTTGGCTGTTCATTTTTGTATCCTGCGCCGTACACTGTGAACAGTCTTGACTGTTCATTTTTGTATCCTGTACCGTACACTGTAAACAGTCTTGACTGTTCATTTTTATATCCTACACCGTACACTGTGAACAGTCTTGACTGTTCATTTTTGTATCCTGTACCGTACACTGTGAACAGTCTTGACTGTTCATTTTTGTATCCTGCTCCGTACACTGTAAACAGTCTTGACTGTTCATTTTTGTATCCTGCGCCGTACACTGTGAACAGTCTTGACTGTTCATTTTTGTATCCTGCGCCGTACATTGTGAACAGTCTTAACTGTTCATTTTTGTATCCTGTACTGTACACTGTGAACAGTCTTGACTGTTCATTTTTGTATCCTGCGCCGTACACTGTGAACAGTCTTGACTGTTCATTTTTGTATTCTGCTCCGTACACTGTGAACAGTCTTGACTGTTCATTTTTGTATCCTGCGCCGTACACTGTAAACAGTCTTGACTGTTCATTTTTGTATCCTGCGCCGTACACTGTGAACAGTCTTGACTGTTCATTTTTGTATCCTGCGCCGTACACTGTGAACAGTCTTGACTGTTCATTTTTGTATCCTGTACCGTACACTGTAAACAGTCTTGACTGTTCATTTTTATATCCTACACCGTACACTGTGAACAGTCTTGACTGTTCATTTTTGTATCCTGTACCGTACACTGTAAACAGTCTTGACTGTTCATTTTTGTATCCTGCGCCGTACACTGTAAACAGTCTTGACTGTTCATTTTTGTATCCTGCGCCGTACACTGTAAACAGTCTTGACTGTTCATTTCACGCGCAACGCTTCGTTGCAGTCGGACACGAAGTCACGTGACACTGAACGGCAACGAAATTATTTCGACATCCATGGTACGAAGACACGACCAGTGTACTCTGCCTGTAATGATGTCCAGCTTCCAAATTACAGTTGAGGATGTTCACAATCCGTGCAGCATTCTTCTACCGCCTGCGAAATCGGCAACAAATGGTACCTTCGCGTGCTAACGGTTGTCGTCATGTAGGCTGTTCACGGTATACGAGCATTTTTTTAAATCAAATTTTTAAGATGTCACTGCCATTACTTCTATACGCATATTTTAACGGGCCCACTGACAAGCATGTGTTTAGTAAAGTTAATAACATCGTATGAGAAGTAATTCCAAGACTTCAAGTTTATTTGAAAGTATTAGGAAAACACATTTGTTTCTAATGAAATGGTTTCCTTTTGCTTTCTGGCTTTTATTTAATTTAGGCGAAAGTTATAGCAAATTTTCAAATCTTTACTTTTCGAAAAAAAAAAAAACTTTACTTGACCGATGCATGAATAAATTGGTCAGGCCCATGGAAATGTTAATTTTACTGCAGGTGGCGAAATTCGCTTGTTTTAATAATTTTGCTGTTCAACCTATGCCTTAGAACAATGAGAAGCAATATACATATAAAGAAGATGAAATCTAGAATGACTTCTGTTGAAAACCGAAATACCCGTCTAAGGATGACTCGCATTTTAGTATACACAAATATTACGTGCTTCAAAAACAGAGCAAAAATTTATTAGACTCGGAGTGTTAGCATCGCACCTGCTTCAATGCCCCGTAAATATAGCTGAGTTTTCTGCAGTCTTTTAAGAAATTTCTAATATGTTGTATTGCAGTACTTTTTTAAAATTATTATTTATTTTAATATCCATGCACTTAGTTCAAATACTGAGTACGTTACAACTGTAAATCAGCCAGGGACTGGGTTCGGTAAGGAATATATAAAAAACACAGATGCAAATTGTAGGTAAGTTTAGTCTCTGAAATATGTGTTCTAGAAATGCTAGAGGTTCGGGAAACCGAGGTAATTAGTATGCTTATTCGCCGAAATGTTGTACTGTTTCGACACTTGTTGGTATAAAATGACTGCCATCAATGTTGCACCGGTAATTCAGAAAACTGGTCGGCCTTTTGAGTACTTTTAGCTGATGGTTGACATTTCCTTACTCTGCAATAGATCTAACGTCCCGCCAATACGGCAATGGAATACAGTTAAGGAAGTACTGGGTTCTCTGAGTGATTCTTGCAACGGATGTAAGCAACTGAATGTGAAATTATTTAGGGCATAGTCCATGGCAAAGCAATGTCTGTCAAAATAATAGTTACAGATAGAACTATCTAGCTTACTTATCGCTGCACATAGCCTGTGCGCGAAAAATAATAGTTACAGATAGAACTATATCGCTACACATAGCCTGTGCGCGAAAAATAATAGTTACAGATAGAACTATCTAACTTACTTATCGCTACACATAGCCTGTGCGCGAAAAATAATAGTTACAGATAGAACTATCTAGCTTACTTATCGCTACACATAGCCTGTGCGCGAAAAATAATAGTTACAGATAGAACTATCTAGCTTACTTATCGCTACACATAGCCTGTGCGCGAAAAATAATAGTTACAGATGGAACTATCTAGCTTACTTATCGCTACACATAGCCTGTGCGCGAAAAATAATAGTTACAGATGGAACTATCTAGCTTACTTATCGCTACACATAGCCTGTGCGCGAAAAATAATAGTTACAGATAGAACTATCTAGCTTACTTATCGCTACACATAGCCTACGCGCGGAAAATTTTGACGATCCACTTAAATAATTGTGTTAAAAAATTTCTAAGTTAGGTATTTTCACAGTATTTGACAGTAATCGCTCGAGCAGTGCCTGAGATGTTACGTAAAACTATGAAAAAAAAAACAATAACTATTTGGTGCCAGTATTGTCGGACAATTGATGGCATTACTCAGTGAACACAATATATATGTCAACACATCAAGATTGAGATAAGACATTTTAATGCAGCACAAATAGTGGATATATCACTACAAGGATAATGGCACTGCTAAAAATAAGAGATTAGTTTATAAAAATATTGACTAACTTTTAACAATACTGTTTTTTAGGCGAAATGCGGCGTAAATTATTTGAGAGGTCAGTAAGACGTAACTTTATTAACATGGGACACTACAGAAAATATATTTTTGTGCTTCTAGTATATACAAGATTAAGTGCCAGGGCACCATGTTGGACTTAGATCGGTTAATTTTTTAATGTAAAAACAATAAGAAACACAAACATAAGTGTAATTTCCATTTAAAAATAATAATTATTGCAGTTTGTGGCACGGTGAGTTATTTTGTTTAGATAGATTTGTGTAGTTACTGAAAAGTAACTTTGTAATACAGTTTGGCAATATCTTACAAAATGACGGATAAAATGCTATGAGTGGCTGAACTGAATGGCAACCTAGGTACTGACAGTATACAAAGTCTCGCTGAAATAATTCCAATTGTTCGGTAAGTAATACATAATTGTCAGCAATCAGTTGCGTAGTTTGTGGATGAAGTGTTAATAATATTTTATTATTTCAGGTAATGCTATCGTACAAAACGATGGTACTGAAGCGGATTTGAATCAATTAATTTATACTCATAATACGGACAGTCGGCAAACACAATGTCATGTTTCAATTAGCCAGGTTGTTTGGTAAAAATAAAATGCCAATATAAAATATTTTAAAGAATTTCCTTTAGAAAAAAAATGTGACTGATATGAGAATACCACATAAGTGACACTACTTGAAACTAGACTAGGTAAAAATCGTTTAAGTGAGTAATTCTCAATACAGTAGGTAAGATATTAATTTTTTAAGACGTGCTATCTTCCAAATGGACAACCACTGAGGGCAAATTGTTTAAAATTGGCCGAATGGTCCCTGCGATATGGGACATCGCCCAAATAATTTAAAACATCCAAAATGGTTGAAAGTTATAAAAATGAGGTCCCCTAGTGTCTAAACATTCCATGATGGTAGAAACTCGGTACTCGGTGCATGGATTCAAAAGTTTTTAAGAGAGATATACAAAGACACACATAAAACAAGGTAACTTTATAAGACGATGTTTCCTTCAGACTGTAAACTATTATGCTTGTTTTTTTTTATTTTAATTATGGCGTTCTGAGTTCTCTACGATGTATAACAGCGGTCTCCAGTGGCGCACGTGTTCAAAATAGACGGCTAGCGGCTAGAGCTAAATTTGAAACGCATCCGAGCGGAAAGTCCGCTGAGAATGACGCAACAGTTGTCGAGTTATCGCGGTGAGAAGGCGCGGTGGGCGTGGCCAGGCGCCGGCCGGCGAAGGAAGGCGGAACTGCTCGAACCTCGCCGACGAGAAAGGCGCGCTCTTCCAAGGATGAGCTCAGAGAGCTCTCCTCATTCCACCGGCTGGTACGGTCCGGGACCACTCGTCGAAGCGCAGGCGCGGATTGAATATGGAGCGGCGAGTGTGGGCTTTCCAACTGGATCATTGCCGCTGCGGTCGGCCTTCGGACGAGCAAATGTCATCCTCCCCTCCCATCCTTGGCTCATTCCTGTGTGACGACACGCTTTGCCCGTCCGGCAACCTTCTCTCTTTGTTAGGCTCCGTCACTCAGGCTAAGCTGTATCTCCGTTCTCGTGTTTCAAGGGAAACACTATGTGAAAGTTTATGATAAGTTACTCTAAATAAAATCACCTATCCCGAAATTGCCATCATCCTAACTCTTCCAGGCACACATTAATTTATGGCTTCAGACTTTGCAAATAATACTTTTTTTTTTTTTTTTTGCGTCATCTACCTGGAGTTGTTTGCCGTGTTTGAGACCTAGAAGTACGGGAGTGATAAGGGTGAAAATTCCACGCGCATCTAGTATGTTATCGTCGCTAAGAGCAAGGATCTCAACTGGCGTGCAGTGATCTCGTGCTACATGTACCTATAGTAATTTCAGTGGCGTTTCTAGTCATTTTGGAGTACTGTGAAATTGTGTTTCTAATGTGCATGAAGTCTTGAAAAAACTCAACAGTCCTCGTCTGAGTTAACCAGCACATTGGACGCATTTGTAATCGTTTCTTGGGAAAACGAGTATTTAGATCACTCTAGAACGCAGTTCAAGCGCAAGACAGGAGGAACCATAAGCCGACACAACCCCTGTTTCTTTATCACAACGAATGAGCTGTGGGTTTTGTGTTCGGCTATAGTAATATGAGCCATTAGTAACCTAGGCCATTGGCATGCCTTATTAATCAGTTACTTACAGGAAAGAGCACTGTGTGTGCAGTCTTGCTGTGTACAGTTCCGGCCAAAAAAACAGCCTTCGTACGCGTCGTTTACACAATAACTGTACACACTGGGTCTTAAACTGTACACACTGGGTCTTAACTGGTTATTGTCAGTTCTAATAAAAAAAAAAAAAAAAAAAGCATCTCGATTTTCAACTGAAGTCGATCCGAGAGCTAATGTGTTTTTAACAGCTGCTTTCACGATCGAAAAGTTACATTCCAAAACGGTGGACATAGCTAATTCGTAGTTCCTTTGCACTTTTTATGAAATAAAACATTTTGAAAAATCACGCCATGTACGACGTATCTCGTTGTTTCCTAAATATTTCGTGTATCGCCGACATTTTATTTTTTTGTTAACAGAAACGTATTAAATTTTTTGCTAGATGTTACTTTAACTTATATATTTAATTTACAATTTATAGCATTTCACTTATAATTATTATGGATGAAAAACAGTGCAAAAAGTTGTGTTTTTTCTCTTGCAAAATATTGTTAAACAGCTTGCGCACGAAAGCGGTCCTTCGTTCCTTTTGTGTAATTTTATAGACACAGTTGAGCTCTGTTTGCACGAAGTGGAGGAATAGTTTAAAAGTAAAGCTTATGCAGCTCTTCAGAAAAGTTGGAGCTAGCCATAACCGGACTACGAGAGGTGGGGTGGCCCTGTTTATCGCAGACGCTACATGCGCCCGCCCCTCTTGTCCGCTACCAACGACATAATAAATATAACCTTACACGTGGAACATTGGATGTATGAAAGTTTCCCCCCAACGTTCACTCAGTACGCTGTTGCCTTAAAACATGGTCTGTTTTATTACCTCGCTTTTCAGACGTTTGTTCAAGTAGCGCCAATTAGCAAGTATTCTACTTGTCAGCAACACCCGCGATAAAGGCTGTTCGCGATAAACTGAGCACTTACGCATTCAAACTTAGAAAAAAGCCACTGCTCCTACCTGCGTATATTTTAACGGACGCAATGTGTCACATGTGCCCAGTAAAGTTGGTAACGACGTGGAGGGGAAAATAGTGCCGTATATTAACGTACAATAAAAAGTTGTACGTAACCATTTGTGATAAGTTAAATTATTTCTCTCGCTCTGTGGTTTTTTTTTTTTTGCATCGAAGGAAGTTTAAAAATGACCAGATTTGTACAAAATTAATTTCTGTAATAATTTCACAGTTTCACTTGGCCGACGCACGAATAAAGTGATGAAGCCTATGGCATTGGAAATTTTTACATAAGGCGGAAGGACACGCAACATGTATACAAGTAGATCTTAAGCAGGACTTTTTAAAGTACTCATTTCACCGTGATCGGATTATACTACATTTTTAGATCGATAATAGGCCAAAAATATGGATATAAATAATATTTTTTATTGTGAAGTAAAATTGTTTAATTTTGATATATATAACCAAAGTAATTTGGAAATGCCACTTTCTTTCATTATATAAACTTCCATTTTCCTTAGCCAATAACCACACAAGAGGATTTGCATAGTTCTAGAAATCTTACTGTCAATATCCCTCGGCACGTGTTAATGAACGGAACAGTGGTTTATTTACACAAAGTGATGAATAAATCATTGAAACACGAGGACGTGCATTTGTGTTATAACTACTTTGAAATCGAAATTGCTAATAACGGGATTGAAATTCGATATATACTTTCGTAATCACTTCGTGTGTTCATATTCGTCATACCGCCTGTCTGAATGCACGGAAGTAGGGGAAGGAGAGTCGTGGCTGGATGAATATTGCCGAGAGAGAGAGAGAGAGAGAGAGAGAGAGAGAGAGAGAGAGAGAGGACTTGAAACGATCGCGCGTCGAGTACACCGTTTAAAACACGTGTCGTTAGCATTCTTTGTGTTCAATGGTAGCAACGCAAACAGGGTTTGTACGTAAACTGAACGATGACTGCTAATTCTTATGTTGCAAGCGAATAATGCGATCACATATCGACGTCTTCACTGAAGTGTAACGTTTCACGTCACGAAGACTAAACTCCATCGTAGCTCGGACCACTGTAGTAACAAAACGTTTATGATTTTGAATAAAAAATGTCTTACGGGTGTGGATTCGGTATTTCACTCGTCTTATGAGCGTATTTCTAGGACAGTAAGGCACGCCAACAACTTGCTTTAAAACATAATAACATGTATGTATGGTTACCCAAATTATGTAAATGAGTTCCATAAACTTTGGCACATAAAACTACACCTAAGTGGAATCCCTAGTATAGGCTGTTCACGGTGAAGCGAACACTTTCGATGCCCTAGTAAGTTTTTCCTGTCAGTCATTTTATATCCCTTAACCACCTTTATGAAATAAATAATACCACGTAAGTAATAAACGCAGTGTGTATATTCCACCGCACTCGGTAGTTAACGTCTGAGGCTAAAAATATATATATATATATTTATTGTCTTTCAAAAGTGCTCACTTTACCGTGAACAGCTTATAAATAATGCTGTAGGCTGTTCACGGTAAACTGGGCACTTTTTAAAGCCCTGCATAATATCTACTTGTACAGACGTTGTGTATTCTTCCGCCAAATGTTAAATTAACGCTACCACGGGGCTTGTCACTTTATTCGTGCGTCGAACAAGCGAAACGGTGAAATTTTTGTAAAAGTAAATATTTTTTAATCTGCTTGTTTTTACACTTAGGTGCATTAAAAAAAAATGGAAAGAAATAAAATAATTAGTCGGCAATGGTCATCCTAACACTTTTAATCCGACGTTAAGCCATGGGGCTACTGTCCCTCCTCCATTTCCAAATTTACGGGGGGTACGTCACTCAGTGCGCCCGGTAAAATAATGCAGGTAGGAGCAGTGACATTTTGCTAAGGTTGATTTCAAATGTGCTCACTTTATTGTGAACAGCCTTTAATCGGCACTTGCAGGTGCTCTGTTTCCTCGGAAGTTTAGGCGGTGACCGCATGGTTTTAATACATCAGCCTGTTCAGAAAATATACCGCGTTGTCGCTACAGTTTCAAGTATAGCGATTTTTTTTTTTTTTTTTTTTTTTTTTTTTTCTGATTATCACTCATTTCAACGACAACATTTATTTTTCAGTAACCAAACGCATGAACGGGCAACAAATTATTGACATTAATTTCTGTCCTGGAAAACGATTTACAATGAAATATTTAATATATTTTACTAAAAAATTTGGCTAGACACGACTGATTGCAACTAGGAAGGCCGTTAAGTGGGCAACATGATCGTGACAGAGAATAGGTACGACTGAGAGAGTATACATATGTGTATGTATATATATATACATCTGCGGGGTAAGTGTTGTCTGGAAGGTTGGTACGGACATTCCATTGAGTGTCGAGTGGGCGCGTAATGTTTGTAATGGTAACGCATTTAAAGGTGCTCAATTGTTCTTTTGAACACTGAATATCCTTCAACCAATGAATTGGAATATCCGTATGCAATCTTATATTGTGAGGTGCGCGCGTTGCAAATATTATTCCTCCGTATTAAAGTATTGCTTCCATGGTGCAGTGTGCATCCACATGCACTGAGAGAAAATCGAACCAAATATTTGTATAGCGCCAAATATATATTAAGTTTCTCCTAACAAAATATATCGTTGGGCAAACAAAATTTGAAAAGCAACAAAATTAGTTTTGATCGTCTATCAAAATATATGTTTGAATAAACAAAATCTTCGTGTTGAGCAAAGAAAATATTGCACTGTCAACTAAATATTTTGTTGAATCAACTGTACATATTTGTTTGGCCACTCCGTTTCGTTGCCTTCGTTAGAAAATACAGCTCGAAAATTTGTTTGTATTTTCTGTGACAATTAGGATAGTAACAGTGTTTGTTAAAGCATCAGCGATGCTTAACAATCGTATAAACACATTAATAAAACAATGCAACAAGAAACTGATACAAGAAACTGACAAGTAACGCTGTAAAACTTTAAATATTTGTTTGCAGAATTTGGCCAATATTTTTACTAGGTATATTCATTTAAAAGCTTCTCTACATAATGATTTCTCACAATAGCTGAGATTACTAAGACGTAGCGCTCGGACGCAGGTGATCTAGTTTCGAAATTGTAATTTTTTTTTTTATTTCGGCCCAAACTGTTTAATGTACGCGTAGCCAAACAAATCTTTAGTTCCACCAACCAAATCTTACCGTTTGGGGCAACGAAATGAGAAAAACCAAATAATTTGGTTTCAGCAACAAAATATTTAATTAGCCCTATACAAACAAATAATTTGGTTGCACCAAACAAATATTGTTTTGATTCAACAAAAACTTGTTCTCAGAGTGGGAGTAAAATTTTTCAATGTTCCACCGTTGCCATGTCGCAGAAATGAAATAGCGCGGCCGTTTCCTCCACGTATGCGAGAATGGTCGCTCACAAGCCGTGCGAGTCTCCAGTATAGTTATTTCAAGTCTATAATAAATGCCAGCTTCACAGACAACGTTGCAAATGATACGTGCACGTACATGTGTAAAATGCTTTGAAAATAAACACACTATTTTATCGCTTTCTTTTATAAACTTTGACCGGATATGGGGTACAGTAATCACGCTAGCCGCGCTAAACCAGTCTCCTCGTGTCCCAACACCGGTATGTTTTTCTGCCGATGCGACTGTTATAAAACGTGGATGATTTATAGTGCTGGTTAGAAGAAAAAAAAACAGCTCCGATATGTTTGAATAATTATTTAGCCAATTCATAACACAGTTTGATTAGATCGAAATTGGCAAAAGGATTTTATGAGTACAAAAGCGCTTGTCTTTTGATAATTAAGATATAAACAAACGAGTTCACCATTGCTGACCACGTGACTATGAAATGGTGTGTGGCAGGTCAATGTTTGGTACTTGCGCAGAAGACGAAAAACCGAGCTAGCAAATCTTCAGTGTATGTGAATGATCTGATACAATCGCAGTACTAAGATAAAAGAAGTTCAGAGAAGACGGTCCGAGAGTGACGCACTGGTCATGCCTTTTCAATCGGCATAGCTAAAGGCTGTTCTCGTTAAAGGGAGTACTTTTGCAATCAACCTCAGAAAAATGACACTGCTCCTGACTTCATACAATTTAACAGGCCCGCTGGGTAGCATGCGCCCAGTAAAGTTGGTAAGGATGAATGGAAATTAGTTCCATATCATAACATCGAATAAATTTTGATATGTAGCCATTTGTGATAATATAAATTATTTATTTCGCGTTCTGTTTTTATTTAATGCATCGAAGTATGTATCAAGAATGAGCAGATTTATAAAATATTTCTTTTCGAATAATTCCACTGTTTCTCCTGACCGACGCATGTATAAAGTGATGAGGCCCATGGCAATGTTTATTTTACATACGGCGGAAAAACACACTTCGTGCATATAAGCAGATCTTAAGTAGGCCTTTCAAAAGTGCTCATTTTACCGTGAACAGCCTATATTAATACATATGTAATGCAAAACTTAATGTTGTAGAATACCATGCTATGAGTGTAACTGAGTATATTTCGTCAAGTATTAGCGTATTCGGCTCGGATTCTCGAGTTACTTTGAGCCATAATTTTTCTGCTCTCACGGAGAGTGATTTTTCCCAAGTGACCTACCGTCCTCATTCTAAGCGAACATGGGTGTCTTACCAACTACTCGTCAACTAGGATAAAGACGAAATTATCCTTTTTTCTTCATAGTGGGTCCTTGCCAATGACGCTTAAACTCTTAAGTTCCAATCAGTGGGAAACTACTGATTAGCAGTGTAATTAAACTGCTCGAATCAGTGAAAATGACTCCACTTAGAATCAGTGGAAAACCACTTTTTGTCTCAGTGAAACAATTTAACTGATTCAGTAAGTGACCGCGAACTACGTGCAGGGAATTAAAAATTATTTTTACTGAATTGATTTTCGGTAGTAAATGTTTTTACTGTGCTATTTAATGTAATTTTAAAAGCAAAACATATTGGTGGGCTCCGGGATGCGAACCCGTTGCAGCTAGCAGTGATACCATCACCTTACCAAGCCAGCTACCATAAAATATACAATTATAATATATTTGTTTATCGAAAATGTGTAATTTTGAATTGTATGACCTTGCTTTTATTTCATTTTAGATATTAACATTAGCATCGGTAAAACAAACCGCACGTTCAATTCACCCCATTTAATGCAGTTCAAACATTCAAAACTGACGCTATGATGATAACATTATAGCAAAATTAATGACTGAGTGTTCATGTTGCCTCGTAAAGTGGTGTTATTAAAGACGAAACTCACAATAAATAATATGTATATATTATTGTTTTATCAATTTATGCGTAATTATTTCATTTTATATAACTTGTTTAACGTTTATTCAGTCAAGCATTAAATAATTGGAAAAACATCAAAGTGTTTGTTTGGTCAGTCAGTTAAAAAATGCCACTGAATCGATAAGTGAGAAACTGTTTTTTTTTTTTTTCTCTAATTCTAATTCATTATATAAATTGACAGAAGTGACTGTTGAATATGTCTGGTACTGTTAACTGATTTAAACAGTGAAGTTATCACTGATTTAGATTTCGAGCGTAGGCCTACACGCGCATAAAACTGAAACATAAATTTTTCGTTTGTATAAGAATCATTCAATTTTATAATTTTTATAATTTAAGTATATTTGTATAACATAGATATTACTGCAAAACAAAACATAACGTTCATTTTATAAAGAAATTCGGAAATTCTAGACAATTCGTTATGAAAACCTGCTCACTTGAGCTACACACACGCATATTTAATATTTGTTTTAAATTACAAACTAAATGGTAGCAAAAAAAGAAAAATTAGAGAATACGATATGAGCAAAATGTATAGGCGCCTACATGCCAATTACTATAGGTACCCACTGAAATAATTTAATTTTTAACTAAATAACGCCATTAATAAATTTAAGATACACAGGTATGTCACATAATGTATTTTTCAGCGCAGCGGGTAGTCAATTTATACATGTCTCCTATACCGTTTTTTATCTACATTGATCTTGTAATTAAGGTTTATGCAAGGTTACCTAATTACAATAAATTCACAACTTTTCCTTCCGAGTAGTAATTTTTATACGTGTTTTGAGAATAGCATATATATTAAAAATATTTCAAAATCTCGTTAGTTTTCAAGTGGGTATACGATTATAATTAGCTGGGACACTACACTGAAGAAACAGTTTCCTGTGACCAAAATATTTTGTTGATGGACACAAAATTGTTTTTTTTTTTTTTTTTTTTTTTTGCCGCTGTAGATCTCCCGAACGATTTCGTGGCGCCAACAAATTTCTTTTGTAATTCCCGTGTTTTCTGGCAACTACGGAAGGACTTCAGTGGTCGGTAATAATAGATTCAGTGCATCGGCAGGCAGTGACGTGTTCGTAAGTTCTCAGTAAAAGCTGTAGCGATGCTGGCAGGATCACTTAGTGGGGCTCAGTATCGTGCCTTGCGGGTTACGGGACTTGGGATATAAGTACGGTTTTGCATCTTCTAGTTTGTTTATGTTCTTAGAAAGAAAATTTCGAAAGTACCCTTGTACCGAATAAGCTATTGACCTTACTCTGAAGTACAAATACGACTTCACTACATAATCGTATTTTTGTCGAAATATCGATTTTACCCAACTTTGGCAAAATTAACATTGTGATGTTACTATGATTTCGTGTTCAGTCGTTGTGTCTGTATTGCTGTGTAATATCGATATTGTAGTTGGGTAAAAGGGAACTTTCGTAATTTTATTTTTTTATGTATAAACAACATATAAAAACTAATAATCGGATTTAGCGAGCGATGGTTCCCCTTAAAAGCGAGAATCACGACACCCAGTAGGGTATTTTCGAAGACCAGTTCAGCGTGTTAGCACACACTAAATGTGATTAAGTGAGAATATCACTATTTCAACCAGTCAAACGTGTCTGACATATTCAACAGTAACTTCCGTGAATTTAACTGAATCAGTGAGAAAAAATGCCAGATCTCCTTCACTTATTGATTCAGTGACATTTTCCAATGATACGTC
The DNA here is from genome assembly GCA_029891345.1 of Dryococelus australis. Classification (NCBI taxonomy): domain Eukaryota; kingdom Metazoa; phylum Arthropoda; class Insecta; order Phasmatodea; family Phasmatidae; genus Dryococelus; species Dryococelus australis. The sequence continues at coordinate 128,122,351 of CM057002.1, forward strand.
AGTCATTTTCTTCACTGTTTACTCAGTGGTTTATTTTTGACTGGTGCATCAATTAAAAAGCGGGTAAAAATGGCCGTCAAACAACGTGCTTCAGGTAAAATAACAACGACTAAACTAATAAAACTAATTCAAAACACTTTCTAAAATGTTTCGTCGTTCAAAACGCCATTTTACGAGGTAACAGGAACACACAGCCTTTCGTTCCGTTTTTACATCTTTCGTTTCGTTTTCATGTAATCGTCAAAGTGCTCTGTTTGAAGGTTTAAACTATATACAGGGTGATGAAGAGAGGGCACTCGTATATAATATTCGTTTTAACAATCATAACGGTACCAAGTAAAACAAAAATGAATTGTAAGAGCGTGAAATCAAAATCTTCACGATTCTCGGTGAAACTATAAAATATATATTTTCCTCCTACCGTTTCAATTTGGCGTGGTAGCGCAGACGCAACGGAAACCGCGTGATAGCGAAAGATATGCGAATTCAATTCCGGCCACCGCCGAATATTATTTTACTTTTTTAAATTACGGTTAATTACGCAATATAAGTAGTAAACTATTGTAAATGTGTTTATTTCACGTAATTATTTGGCTACGTTCAATAAAGCAATATTTAATTCGCCACTGTAGTCGGCCGTCACAGTGAAATTTTTTCACTGAAACTATCAGTGGTTTTCCACTGATTCTAAGTGGGGCCATTTCCACTGATTCGAGCTGTTGAATTTCACTGCGAATCAGTGGTTTCCCACTGATTCGAATTTGGAGTTCACAGTGCACCCTGGCTCGGTGCTGAGAACTTTAACTTAAGCATTCACGTACCTCAACTCTAATAAATGGCCGAGGCCTGAGCACTTCACGTCCCGGAAAGTTTATTTCCCGTAATTCATTATGCGCGACCTTTACTTACTTGGAATCAAAGGATCGTGTTATCCGTCCGGCAATTTCTCAAAAATATATCCCTCGTGAATTATTTCGTGCCCCGCTGCAAGCAGATGTAAACGAACAGACGTGGCGTCGTGGCCAGACCGAAAGTTGACCACTTCCGATACACAAGCGCGCATGCGTAGATTATAAAGGAATGTCGTTTTGCAGTCGCAGAAAAGTGCTTTACTGTGAAGAACATGAATGCTATTGATTGCTGGCAAACAATGTTTTTTTTTTTTCAATTAACAAATATTTTAATGATAAATAATTAGGCTTTAGTAGTTATCAATCGACTTTTTATTGTCAACCATACAGTTTGTTTTACAACGAACAAACTTTTCGTCCTGGGTAGCAGGCCTACGTGATAACAAAGCTGTGTTAGGCCCTAATGTAACTCATTAACTTTATCAAACTTTCAAGACTATGTAATGGTCCTGCATTTTAATATACTTATACACAAACACTGCTGAATATGAAACGTTATCGCAGGCATTCTGTTCGCGCCTAACACTTCACACACTCTTGTTGCCTAGTTCCGAGTTCCAAAAATAGTTCTATATGCTATTATTCTCTCAGGATCATTACTTTACTGACTGATGTTTCCGCAATCGACGTGCTTGAGAAACCAGTCATTTAAATTGGTATTTCATTCTGAAATGGTTAATGTCAGGGTTCCTGAAAGAAACGGATAGAGCTCGCATAAAATGCAAATACGATTCGGCTCACGAAAACGTGCGGAATTTGCTTTCTCCCTTCTACAACTTCTCCATAGTCTTCTGACATCTAACGAATACAGTTTTTCCGTTGATTGCTGCACGCAGGAGAAATTCCCAAGTTATTTAAGGGGCAAGTGATGGACAAGACATAGTTACATCTCGAATGAGGTACTGGCCACAGTTCGTTCATTACTCTGAGCAGTCGGCCTACGTGAAAGCAATGACTAACAGCTCTCAAATCTATGAATATCAAAAAGTGCAAATATTTAAGTTGTGTCGAATACTCATAGACTTTTAGACATAATACCATTTCAATGTAATGAAAACTTATTATTCCGTGTTTCTGTACAATCACAACTTGTCATTTTTGGGAAACAGAAATAATATAATAAATGATTCATATGCCGAAAAAATATTGATATATTATATTGTCTAGTGTCATGAACTACATCAAGTTATCTATGTAACCAAGTGTACAATAATTTGCAGTTTGACGTACCTTTTTTCTTAAATTATTGTACGTAATTTTTAAGGAATACATTCAACTAAATAGAGATGATTCCATTTAACATCCACTTTATATTTTTGTAAATATTTGCATAATTGCAAGTTCCAAAACAGTAAACTTGTGATTTGATGTGAGATGATGAATAATCCGTGGAATATATATTTTTATTTTCTGAAAATAATGTTACGTTTAATATCTTCTAGTGTAATAGAGTTAACCGGAGTATAAGGTTTTCTATTTACTACGCTATTAGCTTGTAATTATCAGCAATATTCACACGATGTTCCGTTTAAGCCTCTATATCTCTCGCTATATTGCATTTTTAACATAAACTTTTAAAAAGCAAAATGTTTATAATTAATTTATTTCATATGGTTATTTAGATTATTCTCTAGTTAATAAGTAAAATTTTTAATATTTTCGTATTAACAAGTTAAAACAAAATATAATTTAATTGCGTTAAGCGTAATGCAATTATTGTGTGTAAGGGAATTTTTTCTTATTTTATTGCTTTTATAATTTGATGTGTAGAGATGATGTTAGTTTTTATTCTACTTTGTTTTCGCATGTGGGAATCATGCCGTACAATGCTGCTGGAATAAATGCTTTCTCGGGGGTCTCCCGTTGACCCCGCGCTTTCATTCCGGCGCTGCTCCATACTCATCCCACTTCATCGTCATCGTGATGTTAAAAGCCACCCAAATCTCTCCGCTCTCCACTGAATTCAGATAATAGTCTTCTGAGAGAGTACAGCCTGGCGGCAGCAATACTCCAAATTAAGATAATTTGATATTTATTTTTCAGATATTCGATAATATCGAGATTGACACATCATCTACATATCGAAACGTATTCGCAGAACTGTGATTGTTATGTTGACATGAAATAATGAGCTACGCTACCATTCACGCTTTACGTGTTATATCTCTATAAAAACAAATTTGCATTTGCTGTCTTCGTAATACAGTAGGATGTTTCGTATGCAGAATGCTCAAGTGAAAAACTTTCGAATGGATAGTGGTCCAACCCACATGGCTGAGTAGTTTCACATTCACAGTTAATTATAGCACTATGTAAATAACAGTTACGCCATAAAATAGTATCATTATGCTTTTAATACATTTTCTGTCGTGTTACACTTTGTCACAAATTCTTACCTATATTTATAAAAATACGTATTGTGTAAGATGTTTCGATGACTTCAACCGTCACAATTATTCACCTATAGGTTTTGGCGTCACGATGTTGGGCCAGAAGGCAACTAAAAAATCATTTAAACACCGAAACAACGTAAAAAAAATACAGCGTGGTCAAAGAGTACGAGAAAGCGCCAGCGAGAACACGGCTTTGTGTTCTGTCTTGTGCTCTCTCTCTCTCTCTCTCTCTCTCTCTCTCTTTCCTTCGCATTCTCTACGACGAACTGAGGCGACCAGAGAGCATTCTCTGCGACTTCGTCATGACACATTAGCGAGAGCAAGAGCACGAGAGAGCGCTCTCTGAACCAGTTGAGACACGGCCTTTGTTCCGCTAGAACTTTGCGAAACCACTTCATGACACATTAACGAGAGCAAGAGCACGAAAGAGCGCTCTCTGAACCAGTTGAGACGCGGCCTTTGTTCCGCTAGAACTTTGCGAGACCACTTCGTCATGACACATTAGCGAGAGCAAGAGCACGAGAGAGCGCTCTCTGAACCAGTTGAGACACGGCCTTTGTTCTGCTAGAACTTTGCGAAACCACTTCGTCATGACACATTAGCGAGAGCAAGAGCACGAGAGAGCGCTCTCTGAACCAGTTGAGACACGGCCTTTGTTCCGCTAGAACTTTGCGAAACCACTTCGTCATGACATATTAGCGAGAGCAAGAGCACGAGAGAGCGCTCTCTGAACCAGTTGAGACACGGCCTTTGTTCCGCTAGAACTTTGCGAAACCACTTCATGACACATTAACGAGAGCAAGAGCACGAAAGAGCGCTCTCTGAACCAGTTGAGACGCGGCCTTTGTTCCGCTAGAACTTTGCGAAACCACTTCGTCATGACACATTAGCGAGAGCAAGAGCACGAGAGAGCGCTCTCTGAACCAGTTGAGACACGGCCTTTGTTCAGCTAGAACTTTGCGAGACCACTTCGTTTTTCACTGTGATTAGCTCTCTGTTTGTATGAACATTTGCTTTTAAATTTTAGTACTTTGCCTATGACAGAGTTTTAATCCCACGACGATCACATTAATTTTTTTTCAATTACTGTTGAAACGGAAGTAATTTTTTGCCTGAAGAGATCGTATGACCACCTATAAGAAACTTACGCAATGGATTAAGTGTTTCTTTCTCTCTCTATCTCTCTCTCTCTCTCTCTCTCTCTCTCTCTCTCTCTCTCTCTCTCTCTCTCTACTGCACAAACAGCAGCCAGCATATAAATTCTGACGTTTCACTAACTGACAATAAAAGTGCTCACTTGATAGTGAAGAACCTATATATTTTTTAAAATTTCTTTTGCTAGTTGGCGGCAAAAATCGTCCATTGCGCAGCAACGAGTGTGGGTCTGTACGCAGGTACCGCTGTTAGCCCGGGGCACTAGAGGTGCGGGCTCGTTTCCCAACACAGTGCAACTCGGCAGATGCTACGAGGTCAGGAGACGTAATAGCAGAGTGGCTCCCCTGAGCTTCGTACTGGGTTACCCGGGCACGTGGGAAACCGGGGGGGCAGAGACTATATGACAGGAGTGTGTGTGTGTGTGTGTGTGGTCTCTCTCTCTCGCTCTCTGGGAGTGATGTCACAACCTGGGACATTTCCCACGGGCACAGTGAAGCTCCTCACGTCATCTACAAGCCCAGCGTGATACTCAAACATCCCGGACTAGCTCACCTCACGTAGCGTTCGGGCACAACCACGTGGCGAAGAAACCATCTCTTCCAACACATCCAAAACATCTATATGTGCTACGTGATATACATGTATAGTATTCGAACCTACAACTAATTGCAAACTACTTGCGAAGATTTCTCTCACGCTACAAATAAATAACGTCAAAGTTTTTTTTTTTTACAGAACGATGCTGCGGAATGTGTAAAACTAGCGTTAAATTTTAACAAGTAAGAAATGTAAATTTCAAATTTAACATAAACCAGGAAAGACGTAAATAATTTCGCATTTTCATAAAATAGCGTGTTGTAGAGAGACGATATTATACTACTGACACAAAAAAAATTGCTTAAAACTGCTTGAAAAATGAACATAAATTTTTACTGCATTCTTTTGAAGATTTGTTCATTCCATTGCCAAATTTCGATATCTACCACAGATATCGAAATTTGGCAATTTAAGGTTTTATAATAAGCGCTTCCGCCTACGTAAAGCTTGAACTGATTTGTAATACCTGTTTCCTCACGAAACTATTAAGCATACCTTCAATATGCTGATATATAGTAAAGAAACACAGACTAGAGACGAGACCTGCTGAGTGTTTTTTTTAAGGGCACATTATAAACACCATTACAGAGTACTCCAAAATAGTTTCCAACGGGTTTTTAAGAGCGCTGGACCTCAAATATACGCGTCAGATACATACAGAGCTGCTCAAGGGCCCTGCACACTTGCTATAGGCTATTCACGACAAAGTGAGCACTTCTGAAAGCTCTGCTTACGATCTACTTGTATGTATGTTGTGTATTCTTCCGCCTTATGTAAAATTAACGTTACCGTGGGCCTCGTCAGTTTATTCGTACGTCGGTCAAGTGAAAGTGTTAGATTATTAGAAAAGAAAGTATTTTACAAATCTTGTTATTTATACAATTCGATGCATCAAAAAAAAAACCAAATAAATAATTTAAGTTATCACAAATTTTTTCCTAAAACTTTTTTTATTCGACTTTAATATATGGAACTACTTTCACTGTATTATTACCAACTTGACATGGCGCATGTCACTCGGTGCGCCCGTTAAAATATATGCATGTGGGAGCAGTGATTTTTTCTTATGTCGATTTCAAAAGTGCCCATTTTATTGTGAACAGCCTTTACCAATAAAATAATTAGGTGGACGCTGAAAGTCCAATAGGTTCAAGCACGCCCGTTTAGAGCCTTGAGCTTAGAGGCGGTGGCGCCCTATATGCAAGGGGCAGTGTCGCCCTTATCTCTTCCGCGCTTCTGGGACTCGAACGCGGGAAAGAGCTCCAGACAAGTGGAAGCCTTACAGTCTAAAAAGTTTTTTTTTTGTACTTTTACAAGCAGAATCCTTGGAGACCCAGTTGCTATGAAAATAATTTGTGAAACTACAATCATTTTCCTTGTAAAATCTGCAAAACTTATATTTGTCATATTACATAATGGTAGTATCGTATTACAACTGACTGAGAAGAGCATATAAAATTATTTTTTTCTAGAAAAAAAAATTAACAACAGAGAATAACTAAAAAAATATTTTGAAGCATTTTTTTACGAAAAAAAAAAAAATGAAAAAATACACATTGCCAGCACGGAGGCTATAACCCACACACTCTGCATTTTTACTCCGCAACCTTAACAATAAGGACAACTGGACTTGAGAATGCAACAGTTATTTTTACAATAATATACGTCAAATAATTGCAAAATATTAAAACATTTATTTCATTTTAAAAGTTCTGTGTAGCTAGGAAACAGTAACTGTTAATGACTAATGCAGTCACGTTTTATTGAAATAGTCGTTTTATTGTGATTATCTGAGTGGTTTTAAATGGTTTACCTTATTTAAACTTGCAATACACTTATAATACATACACACTTTTCTTTTTGCACGCAATTACACTTTAAATCACCCTTAGATTTGCACAAACAGCTGTAGGGCCTATACGGTTTTCCGTTGTTGAGGGTCCATCATTTTGCTCAAGCTCGTTGATACGGGTCAGTGTTGCACAAACAGCTGTAGGGCCTATATGGTTTTCCGTTGTTGAGGGTCCATCATTTTGCTGAAGCTCGTTGATACGGGTCAGTGTTGCACAAACAGCTGTAGGGCCTATATGGTTTTCCGTTGCTGAGGGTCCATCATTTTGCTGAAGCTCGTTGATACGGGTCAGTGTTGCACAAACAGCTGTAGGGCCTATATGGTTTTCCGTTGTTGAGGGTCCATCATTTTGCTGAAGCTCGTTGATACGGGCCAGTGTTGCACAAACAGCTGTAGGGCCTATACGGTTTTCCGTTGCTGAGGGTCCATTATTTTGCTGAAGCTCGTTGATACGGGTCAGTGTTGCACAAACAGCTGTAGGGCCTATATGGTTTTCCGTTGTTGAGGGTCCATCATTTTGCTGAAGCTCGTTGATACGGGCCAGTGTTGCACAAACAGCTGTAGGGCCTATACGGTTTTCCGTTGCTGAGGGTCCATCATTTTGCTGAAGCTCGTTGATACGGGTCAGTGTTGCACAAACAGCTGTAGGGCCTATACGGTTTTCCGTTGTTGAGGGTCCATCATTTTGCTGAAGCTCGTTGATACGGGTCAGGTTGTACAAACAGCTGTAGGGCCTATACGGTTTTCCGTTGTTGAGGGTCCATCATTTTGCTGAAGCTCGTTTATACGGTTCAGTGTAGTACAAACATTTCTTGAGGTCTATTACAAACATATTGACCATGTAGTTTCACAAGAGAAATCTTTGTACTGTTACAAGTACTTGTATAACTAAAGACTAGTCACGATAAAGTGAGCACTTTGGAAATTAACCTTAGAATAAAAGTCACTGCTCCTGCCTGTACATATTTTAACATGCGCACTGAGTGACATTCGCCCAATAAAGTTGGCAACAAAGAATGGAATCTAGTTCCATATCTTAACGTAGAATAAAAAGTGCCGGATAATAATTTCAGATAACTTAAATATTTCTTTCTCTTTCTGTTTTTTTAATGCACCAAAGTGTAAAAATGAGCAGATTTCGAAAATATTTTCTTTTCTAGTAATTTCAATGTTTCACTTGACCGACTTATAAATGAAGTGATGTTAATTTTAGTAGGGCGGAAGACAATACGAACGTGCGTACCAGTAGGTCATAAGCAGGGCTTTCAAAAGAGCTCATTTTACCGTGAACAGCCTATACACACAATTTCTCGTTTAAATTACAATTGTTCTTATTGTGTAATAATACAAGGGCGATACACACTCACTTCTGAAGCGGACTCCTGCCGCACACGCCTGCACAGGGGTGTCTCTGGCCAACAGAATGTTGGAACGGCGTTCGCCAATCAGCGCCTGGTAAACTGTTTGGCATCCGCCAGTCCTGTCGATGGGGAGACATTTTCGCAGAACGCAGTGCCCGATCATACGCGAGGCACATATTCCCACAGTCTCGTGCTGGCATGAAAGTGCGTTCGCCCACATCGAAGGAACAGCCTGGCCTTATAGTCACGAGTAGATTCGTCTAGTGATAGTGTGTAAGTGGTTACAATATCAATAAGGATTCTGCCAATGGTAGAGCTGTAGCCCTTGGATTCTGGGAGTCGAACTTAACACAAAAATATCGACCGTCTGCAAATATTGTGGCAACACGTTCACGAATAGCTCTGCCGCCAGACGACATGAAGCTATTAACTGCATATTCAACATTTCATACAAGATAATGTGATAATTGTGGTGTGGTGTATGCGAATAGGAGTAACTGGACTGTTCACAGCAGGTTTTCTTCTATAAGAATAGACTAAATGATAAATGGTTTTGTGAATGAAGAATATGTTTGAGTGTGTGCATCTAATCATATGTTTTTTTGACAAGTGTTTAAATAAATTTAAAGTGTTTGAAAGACTTCTGTTTTATCCGTTTATTTGAATTTATCTACTTTGTAGTACCGTAACTTTTCTCTATGAAACACTTGGTTATTTTTAAGTTTATACGCCAGACACTAAAACAACATTTGTAGGCCGTTCACGATAAAGTGAGCACTTTTTGAAGCTGTTCCATCAGACATAATAACCAATGAATACATTTCATTGTGGCCTTAGACTTTTGGTTTTGGGTATGGTGAATGTATATACTGTGTTTATTACTCACGTGGTAAGGTTTATACTAACAAGTTGTGGTAGTATATAAATTGGTTGAAAGAAAAAAGTTACTAGGGATTCAAAAGTGCTCACGTTACTGTTAACGGGCTATACTAAACTCTACTCCTTCGTGTACTCTATACCTGTACTTGTACCATCTTTCGTTGGATCTATATATATATATATATATATATATATATATATATATATATATATATATATATATATAGATCCAACGAAAGATATATATATGAATGACAATCTCAAACAACAAACAGCATTTATCATATGTTATCGACTTACTTTCAGAACGTTGATTGTTCCGATGGGTGCAGTTAACTCATAAATCATATTAAACATATCATTTATATTTAATGATATCACTAAATGTTTTACAAATTCTACTTTCATACCGAAAGTGTGACCGAGGGGCAGGATGGCTTACCTAATAAACTAACTTTCATCTAAAATCTGCACAACCATACGTATTTTACGCTGCATTTGAACCCGTAGCATTAATATCAAAACGTAATTTCTTCTCTGTATCCGTAATGAAGTTCATCAATACAAAAAAAATGCATCGTCGAATTCATACGAAGACTGAAAGCGAGGGAAATCGCCCTATTTCGAATAGACGTGCACATGATAAAGCCACAATAAAAATTGATTTATTTTTCTTAGCAAACCTAAACATATTTCGAGTAAAAGTATTTAAATAGCAACTATCACCACAGCTTATCTGTATGTGCGTGGCCTGTGATGTTCATTGACGTATTTTGTTTTTGGTGCGTGACTAGCTGATTGGTTCGCAAAATTCCAACAGAAGTGGACTTGCACATTTTAATAACTTTATGGCATTTGTGCGCAGTTAGAAATACTTTAATGCAGTTTTGGTGCTAATTAGAGGGTCCTCCATCGTTGCTGGTCAGTTTAATGATCGGAGGAAGCGAGGTGTGGTAGAGGAGTAACACAAATTTTGAGTGTTGGCATACTCCTTATGTATAATCCATTCACGGTTACTTCAGCCTTTTATGGAATCCTGCTAATGTTCTAATTCCAGGATATTCCTCCGCCTCGTGTAAACTAAGCTTAACAAGTCTGGAGAATTGCACTAGAGGACATCGCACCACATTCGTGCGCACTCAGCTGTAATGATATTTTGTTTAATAACTGTTTATCACTAGGCGTTACCAACATATCTATTTTGTGCCTGTTTTTATTCAGATTATCTGTCAATGAATAATTATAATCTATAGATAAGATATTAATAACATTTCAATTTAACAGGAAAATAATTAACTTTTATGAACACAAGTATAAAATAGATAGTGATAGAGGGCGTATTTAGGAAATAACTAAACACGTCATACATGGGGAGATTTTTCAAAGGTTTGATTCAAAAAGGCCGAAGAAACCGTGAATGGACTATAAAGTCTCAGTCACAGAGTGTATAAATACACAGATACGAAACTGTATGGCAGTTTATTCCATGTAGGCACACCCAGCCTCTGATTGGTCGCTCGAAACTCTGGGAGCAGGTCTTTCTTCTTATGCGGGAATCACATAGCTCCGACAAGCACGGCACGACATCCCCGACATGACAATTAAAACTAAACAGCCAATGAAATACAAGATAGATCTGACGTAATCCCGACAAATTCTTTCTTCCTACCAGCAATTTTAGATTAGAAATGGTTTCTATTTTCGTCGTGTCGTGTGGCACGACCAACAGAGTATACAACCTTGCAAAATGAAATTGTATGGCAAGTTTTCCCTACAATGGCAAATACGCAGCTTAAAAAATAACTTTTGAAAATTACTGTAATTAACTCTTAAAAATAATAATTTTACCTGCATATGTATTAGCGATAAAACACTTTGTCGCCATCATGTGCTCCAAATTTCCCGTCTGCCCACCGCCTTTGGAACTAGCGCTGTAAATCAGCGCCTTCTAAATGGTTCCGAAAAATTCTACTCGTCGCTTCACGTCAGTAAACTGTCGGCCTGTAAATTCGAGCAGTCACATTGGAAGTATAAATGTTGTGTCATGGTTGCGGTTTTTGTCGTGTCGGGTTTGTCGGGGCTATATGACTCCCGCATTATAGAAAATTGGCTGCAGTGTGCCGTGAAGTTTCTATATTGGCTTGAGCTGTCGGGTGAGCAGGTTACCAGTTCTGCATACGTCATACTCTGTGAATAAATATTACGTATTTTCCAACACCTGCTATGGTAACTCAACGAGGTACGGGAGAGGCTAACTCCTCTCACTTCACCTCGCATTTCTACATAGTAAATTAGGTTTAATCATGTTTTTTTTGTGTGTTAATGTGAACTAGAAATATTTAATTATATTAAATGCACGGTTATTTTTTGTTGGCACGTTGTGTGTTAGTTTTCCAAAACTATAATTTTCTAAAAGAATGCTTTGCGATATACACATTATTCAATTAAAACTTTAGTTTATGTGATGCCAGGATGACTATAACATTATATAGGAACTACTTACAATTTTGTTTGCAAAATAACCAAAACGAAAAAAAATTCTACGGAGAAACGATGAAACCTGTTTTGCCCTATGCACCACGTTGTGGCCCTTAAAACGCTAAACATTTTCGTGTTAACATTACTATACAACCATGTATTATATTTATAACATGCTGATATCAGGATTGAAATTCAGCTGCGACAGTTCTCTCCTTAATTGTAAACCGCTCAGTTAACGTAACTCTGATACTCCATCTAGCAAACATACAGTCAGTGTTTTTGACTGTCACTACAAGGCGGTCCTGAAAAATGTATCTGTATCTACTTCGTGTCAAGCTGTGTTCTATAAATTTCTGTCCTCGTGGTTTAATTCTTAAATTTATCAATGTCCAATTCAGTTGGTTTTGATAGTTTGTCACAGAGAAAGGTGAGTGGTGTGATGGCAGCGAAAATACAATTAATAAACTATCAGACTTTGAGGCGGTCAATTTTATCGCTAGCGTAAAGACACGTCATAAGATCTTCACTCCCACACACGAACGTGTAGAGGGATGTAAGTCTGGAGTGTGTACGCCAGCTGTGCGGTGACCATATTCGTATCTCATGAATGGACGCCTTTGTTTTCCCTTAGAACTTATGTGGAGCCAACTGAGTTTTACGCGAAATTTACATTGATACGTGAATTGAGGTGTTAATATACAAGTACCTCTTTCCCGCGTGTTTGGCCTCTTTTGGCCGAGCGGCAATATAGCCTAGTCAAATTATGTTCAATATAACTTTTTTTTAAATCTTGCACTTGTGGTACGACCAGTTATAAACACATGACACGTCACTGTCTGGAAACGTATACTAGACAGTTCTCACAGCAATTCACAAGCTTACGTAGAACATGTGCGTAGAAGGCAAAGATAAGTGCGTTGTCTTTTCGAGACATCTTAACCCTTTTTGAATCAAATACTCGAAAAATCACCTAATGTATAACGTGCTAGGTTGCTTCGTAGACACGCCGTGTTTCGCAAGCATTTTATAATTCTGTTAAATTAAAAGTATCGTATTTTTTGGTTACCTTTAACTTTTGATTACATGCCATTCATAAATTTTAGTATTTCATTTTTTTAAATATGAATATAAACAGATATAAAACACGTGTGTTGGTGATGCACGCAAAATATAATTAAGCAGAGCGTGGGAAAATGTGGCGCGTTTGCCCGCAAGAGGGGGGAAGGGGGGGGAGGGCTCGGAGAGCCAACTACCGAGGTTGCTCTATGTAAAGACTGGTATTTACACAAGAGAACACTGACGGACACTAAAAACTAAACTGGATGGTGTTTGTCCAGCAAATAATTGCCCTGTGATCGTGGTCCATTGAGAATAGATCCTAAATTAGGAACTTAATCCTTCCCGACCCCAGTTCATCTTTGGTTTCAGATGTTGCGAATAAAGAATGCTTATGGCGCGTGCTGTACTTTAAGGCGACATGGCATTTGCTTCGGTGTCACTGCCAACCAACTGTATACGATTTGTGTAAGAACGGCGAGGTACCGAGATATCAGCGGACTGTAGTGAAGAAATTCGGGCGGGTTTTAACATCAAGGTCTTAAGAACCGATGAGGGTGAAGGTGAGGTGAATATGAAGCAGGGCTGTAAAGTGAGGGTGGAAGAAACGGGAGATCCCCGAGAAAACCCCCGACCAGCGGCACCGTCCGGCACAATTCCCATATGCGAATATCTTGGAATGACCCTGCCACGGGAATCTGACCCGGTTCGTCTGGGTGGGAGGCGAGTAGTCTAACCACTATAAGGGGTACTTCGATTACCTGGATAATGCTTAGGTTGGAGCAGAACGGTGGGCGAGGGGTAAAATAAAAAGAACAAAAATAGAGTAGTATAGATAGGGAGGGGCCTGGGGGCCTTCGGGTTCGTGGGCGGGGCCATTCGACCGTTGGGTGCCATGACGGACCGGCCGAAAGGCTAGTTAGCTGTGTGCGGGCCCGACGGCGTCTGGTCGCGAGGGCGGATTTGTGGGAATCCCGGTACCTGGTCTGTTCCGACGGGGGCGGCGAAACGGGGGGCGGCCGAAAGGATACCCGTCGGGGAGCTGTCTCGGTCGGGGCAGAATAGCTCACCACCTTCCTAGGAAGTGTGAATGGTGCTTTCGAAAAGAAATAGAATTTGTAGCTTAAATTACGGACGCCCAGACAAACAGCCGCCCTTCCACCAAAAAAAATTTTTGAATTTATATAACTTATATACTGTTTGTTAGATTGTAGTAGTCATTATATAATTGAACACCCTGGATGGTTGTAATGCTAAGCAGGGTTAATGAAATACATTTAAAAAAAAGTGTAACCACTATACTACCGCGGCCCCACCAAGATTAGCGAAAACTTCTGCAGCTGACCCCTTAAGTATCTCTGACACTGGAGTAAATGTGGTATAGAATAACTGGACATTTCTGTTACTTCAGGGTCGCAATGTATTTCACACTTGATAGCGGGCATACTCTGGCACTCCCAGCAAGGAAAAGTAGCTTCAATTACTTTGGTAACAAACAAAATTAGTTTCTTCCAAATTATGATAACACCAATTCCACTTTACCTTGGCAAACGGACCAACATGCCCTCACGAAGGCGTTTCATGAAGCTATTGGCATAATACTTGTGGCAGAGGGATTTACATAAAAGTATAGGGTCATCTGTTTTTCGCGAAAATATTTGAGGCCAAGTTGTGTCCCAATGCTCTATAGTTCAGAACCACTTCAGTGATGGGCTCATTTGAAATGTTACGCGTCTAATCTGCCTGCCCTCGGATCACAGACGGTCAGTATCGAAGAATCTAAATTTAAATTGAATCTCTTAGCACAGAGACAAGCAGCCAATAGCTGAAGAAAAGCTGCAAGTGTACACATAGGATATTGAAGTCTAGTCTCCGAGTAAATATTTTCGCGAAAAACAGGTGGCCCTACGTATAAGTAATTACCAGTTTCAATTTTGAACATATTTACTATAGTACAAGACAAGTTAGCAGTTTATCACCTGTATACACTCCTGCGAAAACGTACATTCTGTCGGTTTCGGTATTCCCACTTACCACTCTTCTATTGGTCCACACCACACTGGGCGCGCTTACTGTGCTTTACAACGTTCATCATTGGCTGGCCAACAGCCACTACGGTCGCAGAGCTGATAATGCTCCAATCAAATGCCTCTTAGTGTATAGAAGCTTTACAGTCAGTCGTGTTAATGTATAAGGGTATAATAAAAATAATACTTCTAGCAGGTAAACTATAGTTGTTGGGTTGTATTGTTGTTGCAATATCCTGTTAAATACTAGCGGAACAATTGCTCTATAACCATACGAGTTTTATTTCCTAGGACGAAGAAATATTTCAACTGGTGTTGCTCGAACTTACCGCAAGCGTACTCCAGAATGTGTTAACAGGGAAAACGATTGGGCGCTGAGCCTTGTACTGTAGAGATATGGCCAAAAACAATTCGTCTGTGTGTTATGTACACGACAGTACGCCGGATCTAAATAAGTTAAATAAAATTTGAAGGGGGGGGGGGGGGGCAAAAAGAAATTACTTACGATGGATGGTACCGTAAGCTAGAGTTACTTTGCACATGCTGGGGGCAACTATGCACATGCTGGGGCAACTATACACATGCTGGGGGCAACTATACACATGCTGGGGGCAACTATGCACATGCTGGGGGCAACTATGCACATGCTGGGGGCAACTATGCACATGCTGGGGGCAACTATGCACATGCTGGGGGCAACTATACACATGCTGGGGGCAACTATGCACATGCTGGGGGCAACTATACACATGCTGGGGGCAACTATGCACATTTCTGGGGGCAACTATGCACATGCTGGGGGCAACTATGCACATGCTGGGGGCAACTATGCACATGCTGGGGGCAACTATGCACATGCTGGGGGCAACTATGCACATGCTGGGGGCAACTATGCACATGCTGGGGGCAACTATGCACATGCTGGGGGCAACTATGCACATGCTGGGGGCAACTATGCACATGCTGGGGGCAACATATGCACATGCTGGGGGCAACTATGCACATGCTGGGGGCAACTATGCACATGCTGGGGGCAACTATACACATGCTGGGGGCAACTATGCACATGCTGGGGGCAACTATACACATGCTGGGGACAACTATGCACATGCTGGGGGCAACTATATGCACATGCTGGGGGCAACTATGCACATGTCTGGGGGCAACTATGCACATGCTGGGGGCAACTATGCACATGCTGGGGGCAACTATGCACATGCTGGGGACAACTATGCACATGCTGGGGGCAACTATGCACATGCTGGGGGCAACTATACACATGCTGGGGGCAACTATGGCACATGCTGGGGGCAACTATACACATGCTGGGGACAACTATGCACATGCTGGGGGCAACTACTGCACATGCTGGGGGCAACTATGCACATGCTGGGGGCAACTATGCACATGCTGGGGGCAACTATACACATGCTGGGGGCAACTATGCACATGCTGGGGGCAACTATGCACATGCTGGGGCAACATGCACATGCTGGGGCAACTATGCACATTCTGGGGGCAACTATACACATGCTGGGGGCAACTATGCACATGCTGGGGGCAACTATGCACATGCTGGGGGCAACTATACACATGCTGGGGGCAACTATGCACATGCTGGGGGCAACTATACACATGCTGGGGGCAACTATGCACATGCTGGGGGCAACTATGCACATGCTGGGGGCAACTATGCACATGCTGGGGGCAACTATGCACATGCTGGGGGCAACTATACACATGCTGGGGGCAACTATGCACATGCTGGGGGCAACTACGCACATGCTGGGGGCAACTATGCACATGCTGGGGGCAACTATGCACATGCTGGGGGCAACTATGCACATGCTGGGGGCAACTATGCACATGCTGGGGGCAACTATACACATGCTGGGGGCAACTATGCACATGCTGGGGGCAACTACGCACATGCTGGGGGCAACTATGCACATGCTGGGGGCAACTATGCACATGCTGGGGGCAACTATGCACATGCTGGGGGCAACTATGCACAACTGAAGATGTTTGCTTAGTTGCCACTTGTCAAAGCCGCAGCAAACGTTACCTACTTAGGTATATAACGTGTTAAATTTAAAATACCTAGCTCCCGTTCTCTGCTTCTTTATCAAACGGCGCCAAACCAAACTTTTTTTTTTTGTGGGGCAAAGCTACGCCTGCATGTGCAAATAAAATCTGGTTGAAGGTATTAAGATAATATTACTGCTTGTTTACCCCTTGCCCAGCTCAGCGGAGACAAATGCTTTTGAGATGTTCACTCAAGCCTTTCGTGGGAGGCCATCTTTCTTCTACACTGATATAAAACAGTTTTGTTGTGACCAAGAAAAAAATTTGTTGGCGACCACAAAATTCTTTTGTGAATATAGACATGACAAAAGATTCTGTGGTGCCAACAACATTTTCTTGTTATTTCGTTAATTAGTCAAAACTACAAAACGACGTTCAAAATTACAAATAAATTCAGCGTATCTGTAGGCCTTAATGTGTTCGTCAGTCGCAGCGAAAATATTATTCGATGACGGCAGCAATACTGTTTAGTGAGGTTAGCAAAAGTTGAGGGCTGTGGACTTCCGTAAGTAGGGATGGTTTAACAACAATTAAACACTAAATCCAAAGTTGTCACGAATGGGATTCGAAGAATGGACCTCTCAACGGCAAGTTTAGGGCGTAAGCATTACGCTGTCTTGCTTCACGTCAAAGCGCTGCCTTCAGCATTTATATATAACAGAAATCTTGCAAGCGGGACACGCGACAAGCCTTGCACAGTTCACCTCGAGGAAAGTTAATTTTCTGGAACCATTTGCGTGTAACATTTACTTACTTGGAATAAATGAATCGTATAATCCGTTCGTAAGTACTTAAGAAAATCCCTCATAGATTTGTTCGTAGCCTGATGTAAAGGACTGAACACAGACAAATATGGCGTCGTGGGCAGACGTGGCCAAAACACTTTGAGTATGCTGGGGCGCATGAGCAGAATATAACAGATGGGGTTTTGCAGGCACAGCCAAACGTTCTACTGTGGATAACGTGAATTCTGTTACTGCCAACTACAGATTTTATGGCAGCCAAAAAAAGTTTTTCTCAATAAACAAGTATGTTAATCAGCACTAAATAACTAGTGAATCTGTTTTATATCAAAACAAAATTTCGTCTTGGAATGCATCAGCCAATCAGTTATTGTAGCCACTGACAAATATTTTTTCCAGTGTACGTTATTTGCCTCTTCAGCCAAGGAGACTGACTAAATTCCCATTTAAAATCAGATTGGCGTAAAAAAATGTTTTTTTATTTTTTATTTGCCCCCGACGCGAACCGAAGTAGGCCGGCAGACAACATCAGCAGTGGCCGAACGACTGATTGCGTTAGGCGCGTGCTATACGGATGACCCCCCCCCCCCCCCCCCCCCCGTCGACGTGCGAAAGTACCGCCCCTGGCGAGCGATTCTCGAACCGCGACACCTCGCAGCGGGAGTGCGGCTTAGCCGCTTATTTATCGCCGCTCATTTGCTTGTGGGCGCGCAGACAAACGAGTTAGCGCTCCCTGCCTCCTTGCGACTTGAACGCTTAGGCGGGAGCCGCGATAACCCGACGAACACGACAGACCGACACGTCAGAGATCGGCGGAATTCCATGTAATATATTCCATTCAGTGTTCAAAATACCCCGACGAAATCTGCCCGACAATTGTGTTAGTGGGCTGATGGAAAATCCTAAAACGTCAAACTGTCCATACAATATTCAATATTTACTTTTTAAGGCTCGTGATAAAATGAATGGTATTTCGGTTTTGAAAATATTTAAATTTAAAAGGGAGAGAAAAAAGTATTTTAAAAAACCGGAATGTTATTTTGACGTCGTTAGCTTATTATTTGCTACAGTACGGAAATACGCAGGAAATGTTATTTTCTATAGGCTGTTCACAGTAAAGTGAGCACTCTTTAAGACCCTTCTAAATTTTTCCTTTCGCCCAATTTCTATTTTCCTGATGCTTTTAATAAACAGCTTACAATGTGACCAATACACAGTTTATACATTTCACTACTATCATAATTTAACACCTAAGGCTGCAATAAAATATAATTATTAGTTGTTAACGCCTGCTGAGAGGGCCTTAAAGAGTGCTCACTTTACCGTGAATAGCCTATAATGTTGTATTTTTTTTAAATTTTTTTTTTTTGCGCGCCCTGACAAGCCCGACACGACGGAAAGTAGAAATAGAACCTAATTTGGGTTGGGCTGTCGGGGCTGCGATTTTGTCTGACTGACGTCGCAGTGACCTTATTTTTCATTGGCTGCTACTCAGATTTCGTCGTGTTGGGTTAGTCGGGGTGTTGTGTTTCCAGCATTATTCTAGTAGTGCCAATGATACGCAAAGATTTCGATACCCATTAGCAGTGTAGCCAAGGGTTTTAACTGGAACGGAACCAACATGTGAAATGTTATGTAGATTATTAATACGTAAAAATACATTCAAGTCTGAAAATAAATACAGTCATTGAGCTTACAATCAGTGAAAGTTCATGAAAATTATCATCCCTAATCATAGAAACCGAGGTCAGGGTAGCCAATTTTAAAAATTGTATCCACTAATTAACCGAATCTTTATTTCCCCCCCCCCCCCCCAAGTTTGTGCGGGGCCGCGGTGGTGTGGCGGCCAGTTTACTCACCTCCCACGAAGGCGAGACCAGATCGATTCCCGGCGGAGTCGCTCTCCGGATTTTCACACGTGAGAATCGTGCCAGACAGATACCGCCGGTAGACTGGCTTTCTCTGGGGTCTCCCGTTTCCCCCGCCCTCGCATTCCCACATTGCTCCATTTTCACCTCATTTCACCCTCATCGGCTCTCAACAACTAGTTGTTAAGAACCGCCCAAATTTCTCAACTCTCTCAACTCAACCTCTTGTGTTCTCAAGTAGTTTTCGCCGGAAACTTCTGATATCATGGATTATTTTCGGGACATGCTAATAGTTCAAACAGCTTTTATTTTACGTTACTTCTGCTGCGCGCATTATGTAGTTCATTGGCATTAGTGTGACTGCATAGTGTTCGCAATTTCCTTTACCTTTATCCATTCCTTAAAAACGTTGGCTGCGAAAAAAAAAACGTGTTGTTTAGTTTTTTTACCATAACTGTACAACTTTTAGACATTATCTGTGAACACTTTCGCCTAGAAAAAGTTTTTTGAGTGCATAGGTTTTGCATAAATACATCTGAAATAACAATTTTAGTGTTTTAGGGTAGTACCAGTAATAAAAATTAACTCAATAAGAGAAAAGGGACAATTCATACCGAAAGACATCAAGAGCTGCTTCTAGACGACTAGAAAGTCATACAAGCTAGTATTTTTGCAATTTAAAAAAATTACCGATTGTGTAGAAATTCACGTAAGTTATATTTTTTATATGTGGCTGCACCAGGTTTTTTGTAAAAGATTTTTGCTAAGCTTACCTGAAAATGAATTAAGAGAAGAACTTTCTGTTGCCCTTATTGAAAAGAGTTCGGTTTATTACATTAGTACACTTAATAAATGAAGTTTTGATTTTTAACAGGTCTTTTTGCAAAAAAAAAAAAAACCAAATGATATAAAATAAATTTTATATCTGAGGAAAATGTAATCGCAGTTGATTTATGCAAGTTGAAAAATATGTGCTAAAAAATTTAAATAACATTTTCTTTTGCAATGCCTTTTAGGTGAACTGAAATTTAAACACGTGAGAACAAATATTAATAAAAACGCGTAGAATAAACGCAAACCACAAACAACTCTACTTAAAGGTTAGAAAAGCTACAATAATATACACATGCGTATCAAGATCCATATTAAGTTTACGGTTGCAGTTATTTGTAACATTTAAGGTGAAGATTTTTTATTAATTTTGGTGCTTCTGTAAGTTTAATGGAGAAGTTTAGGTCGGCACTGAATGTGACAGCACGGGTAAATTGAGGTAGATATGGAGCAGAGGCGGAATTCTAGACATGGAAAAGAGTGTTTCCCGACCTAGAGTGAGTAAGTTGTTAATTTTTGTATGCAGTAGTGATGGGATAACAGCTTGGGAAATAATTGGTTCTTCGATTATTAATTATAATCGATTCATAGATTACTTTTAAAAAAATTCCGTTATTCACGATTTCAACTATGTATACTTAAACAAAACAAAACATTGCATATAAATACAGATTTCACAATTATTAAATATATAAAATATAAATATAATTTGAATCAACAAATTTTTCAAATAGCAGAAATTATTTAAAAAAACCGAAAAATTTTCGGTGAGAACAGTTTTAAACAAATTTATAGAAATTTACAATATTTGCGGTCATTTTTTATGTATGGATTAGAACAAGAAAATCGATTATTTCGACAGGTTATTTATTTGATTAGAAAATAATCGTAATCGATTCATTCGAATTACAAACTTATGCGATTATCCCATCACTTGTATGAAGCTTTTGTTTCCCTTTGTGATTTTGGCTTTTTTTGTGTCCTGTTTCATCTGTACTTGATTTTTTTTTTTGCGAGGGTGGTTAATAAGTTTTCTGTGTTACTTAATCTGGTGTTTTTGTTTCATATGTGTTTCTTCTTCGCTGTTTACAGCACTAGCCAAAAGTGTGCTTCACGTGCAACATGCGCGGGTTGTTGTACACCACATCTGCGCGTGCTCCTACCCCCCCCCCCAACCCCCCCGGGGGGGGGGGGGGGCATGGCTAGTCGGGCCATAAGCTGGCAATAACAAGACACTCTGGAGCAAGAGGGGAAGGGGAAAATTTACGGCCTCGCCGCTCGTACAAAGGAGAATCCACTTTTCCCTCCCGCGTGCGGGTCACGTCGTTTCGAAGCGACTGTATAGCCGGGACGAGTAAAAATCGAGCTACACGGCGCGTAAATTACGTGAAGGTCGCCCCGGGGATCGACCTGGCTCGCCACGTAGAACCACTTCGCCAGTTCGAGAGCACGTCTCGAATTTATCTCGCAGCTTGTCAGAAGGTCGCCGGGTACGAGCTCATTTCGCGTGACTTCGCAAGGCGCTCGCTCAAGTATTGCGTGAGTTGCATACCAGAGTTTCTGAAATACGTGTTTACAAAAATTAACTGCTCTGTCAGCAGTTCACGGTCAATAGAGCAGTTTTGAAAGCTGTGACTTTTTGCCAATTTTGTTTCTTTCCATCGTGTGTAAAACTGACACTGTCATAGATGGAGTTACCAGGTTTCCGGCAAAGGGAAGATACGTCCTCCTTTTTAAACATATCTTTTTGCGTGCGTCCGGCTGGGTTTCTTGCAACGATCGAAAATGTCCGGCCTTATTATAGCTCATAAAAGACAATATTCTTCCACCAATAATTTTGATATTATTCATTTTTGTGCAATAAAATAGGTTATCGTAGTGTTGTCAAAATTAACTAGATTAATTTTGTCAAAAAAGTTTATAATTTTTCAAAAGCCATTACAATTATAATTAAGGATTTTATGTGCATTTTTGTATTATTGCAATTTTTTGGTAAGATTCATTTTTTATACCGCAGTGTCTGAACTTGGTGAAAATAGGTAGGTAGTTATTCCTACATCAACATAATTAACTTAATATTACGAGATGTTTCGTTCCGTAATGGCAAACAATTGTTATTGTTAATTAGTGAATTTGGCACAGACTGTCGATGCTTAAGTAAGGCAAGTTTGCATAAAGTAAATTTAATGGTTTCATATAAATTTACACCTGACTAAAGATATTTCCAACAAACTAAGTGCTTTAAGCATTCCAACTTGCGTTCAATATGTTTTATGGTTTAAAAGATGCAGTATGTAACATAAAGTAGATAAAACGTAAACATTTAGGAAAAAAATGCGTTGATTTTTTTTAAATGCCTTCGTTCAGTCTGCCTACAATCGTTCTATTTGTGCAATAGGATATGCTTCGAAGTTCATGGACTGTGTAAAAAATATATATATATTTTATGGGTGACACTACCATACGAAAATGTGGACAAAAGAAGCTACTAATAAATTTTATTACTACTCATAATTAATATGACTATTGCAGCAATTTTGGTTGAAAAATATCAGTGTGTTAGGTGTGTGTGGCATTTTAAACAAAATTATTTATATGTCAAATACATTTGAGGAAATTTCGAAGTTTTGAATGATTAAAGTCATGTAAGTTCAGGTGTTCTATTAAGCCATGAAATTCTTTGCCAAACTGAATATGAATCGCTTAAGTAGTTCTCAAGATATATCTCAAAATATTAATTCATTTATTTGTGTGTGCTATATATGAACTATTATTTATGATAATAGATACTGTCGACATACTATTCTTCATACATATTAGTCTTTAATTTAATAAGGCAATTTTTTAAAAGCAAATGTTTTTTAATTGACTTATAGTCGATATAAATGACGTATATTCATGTAGCCTATCATATATATGTCAAACTTGGCGGGACCAGTTGAGTAGTTTACAAAAACTGATGTAATAAATTTTAGTATAGGCTGTTCACGGTTAAATGGGCAGTTTTGAAAGCCATGCTTAAGATCTACTTACATGCGCGTTATGTACCCTTCCATCCTATGCAAAATTAACATTGTCATGGGCCTCATCACTTTATTCATGCGTCGGTCAAATAAAAGTGCGAAAATTTTAAGAAAGTAAATATTATACAAACCCGCTCATTTTGACACATCAATGCATCAAAAAACAGAAAGCGAAAGAAACAATTTAAATTATCAGAAATGGTTACCCTAAACTTCTTAATCGACGTTAAGATATGGAACTATTTTCCATCCATCGTTACCAGCTATACTGGGTATATGTCACTCCGTGCGCCCATTAAAATATACATGCGTTTAGGAGCAGTGACATTTTGCTAAGGTTAATTTCACAAATGCTCACTTATTGTGAACAGTCTTTATACATAGATAGAGATAGGTTCCAAACTGCAATTGTAATTGGACGTAAGTTTCAAACGCAATGCGGTGCAGTTATTAAACTTTGGCCTCGTACTCCAAAGTATCCCGGCTTTGTATCCCAGTCCGGCCATCCTGATTGCTGTTTCCCATGGTTTCCCGAAATATTTCAAGACGAATGCTGCAATGGTTCCTTCGTATACTTGCCATGGCCAATTCCTTCCCCGTCCATGCTTCTGAGAAACTTGCTCCAGCCATAATGACCTCACTGTCGGCAACACATTATGTCACGTTGCTGACCTCGCGGCAAACTTAAAAAATATTCAATTATGCCAAAAAAAAAAAAAAAAAATTCTTCGTTGGATGTTCTGTCGTTGACTTGTTTGATCGGGACGCTGAGAATTCGGTAGCTGAGTCAATGAACGTCAATAATGCAAACCCAACGATTTCAACATGTGTCAAAACGTAATTCTAACAATGACGACTGATAAACGATCCAATATATCACCGTTATAATTATCGTTTTGTAGACTAGAACCCTAAATAACCAATATTATGATACGGGTTCAGTTTTAATTAAATATAGAGGTTGTGTGCAATCTAAATACTACTAACGTGTATATCTCAGGTGTTTATATTGAAAAAATAAAGCAAAGGTATTTGCGGTCCAATGCCGCTCGGCTACGGGTGTTCCTTTCCAGTTGCAAGCTGCTGTTTCGTGCACATGATTCTACACTTGAGAACTCATCTCTTTTTGCAACCTTACTTGCAAATTTACCACAGTGTCGTTGTGAAGATAATTTTTTTTTACGACAGGGTCTGCAGATTCAGAGATACAAGGCCGGTGAAAATCTGCTCATTGCCAGTGATCGCTAACACTATCGTACAGTACTTATTGTTTAAAGCCTCCAAACTTCTGACCTGGTGCAATAAAGTGTAAAATGAAGCTCGCTCTGGGATATTGAAAATGTCGAACTTACGGCGGAATGTTGAAGAAGGAAGTTACTGCTGACTAGTAATTTTTTTTTTATCACCGGTATCAACATTTGATTAAAATAAAAGGACGTTTTCTAAAATAGAGGTGAATTGTTTTAATTTTTTTGGGCTACTGAATAAATTAAAAATTCACGTATGAAATGTGTAGTTGTACTCAAAGCACTGAATTACACCCACAATTTTAATTTTCAATTTTATTTATATTTTTTCTTAAAGCGGAAATAGGGAAATTTTTTGGATTTACCAAACACATTGCAGACCGTTTCGTTTGGCCGTTTTACTACCATTAATTAAGATTTCATGATCATTATGCAATCGGAGTATCATAATTAAATATAAAACGGAATATTAGCAGAATGTGATAAGTGTGGTTTCGAACAAGAAGGAAACACTTATCTTTCCTTCTTGTTCGAAACCACAGAGTCGCTTTGAATGGCTTTTACAAGAACTGGGAAACTTTTAAAGTGTATGCGGACATATCAAACGATAAGAATACTTCCTCATGGCCTAACAAATAGATGTAAAATTATGTATGTGCGCGTAAAAAATTTATTTTGTGCAGCACAAATATTGAATGAACACTCTGGTGCTTGTTCCCAGTTTATAATAGACCAAAACTATAAGTGGTTCCTTTCGTTACGGAAACCGCCGTAAGAGGTTTTTTTTTTTCCTGTAAGAGAGTTATTTAAAAGGAAACGAGATAAAAATATTAAATAGGATGTATAAAGGATGGGAATCGATATCATTGTTTATGTCTCCATAAAACTAGTTACCACAGCCAGTAGCGAACCCTGAATGGATGTTCCTTAGCTATATATTATTGCGCCAATCATTAGATGGTGTGGTGAAATACGATAGTCGTACTCTACTCAATGTATAGCGACTGCAATTTAATTAAAGAGCTATAAAATACAAATCTTGTTACGTTTCCTATGTGTTTTAATGTTGATATTGCGGAGGACAAAAGCGTGGCTTTAAAATGCTGATATGTGTGCATTTCCTCCCAAATACATACCCAATTGAAAAAAAAAAATTGAATTTTTATGGGCTATAATGAATAAACTAATTAGACTTAAGCACACATCTTGATTTTAAATTCGTAACAAGCGCAGCCGCTATAGTCTATTAACGGTTTCTTCACACTTTTCGAATCATACCTTTGAAAAACCACCCCATGTATGATGCGGTTAGTTATTTTATAAATACGTTATGTATCACAACCGTTTTATGCTACTGTTAACATAAAAGTATCATGTTTTTCGTTAAATAAAATTTTCAATTGTTTTTAATTTCAAGTTATATTATTTCATCAATAAAACTAAATAAAATAGAAGTGTCTGTTTGTGATTTTCGAATTTACCACTTTTAATTATTTTTTCTTATAGTATAATTTATTACTAAGCCATATATTATGTAAAATATTTTCGTGTCTGTCTGTCCGCCCGGATTTAACTCTGAAACCACTGAACGTATTGAAATCAAATATATAAAGTATATATAATAACCCCAGGACCAACTCAGTCTTTGTTTCATCGAGATATCTCGAACGGTTCCGAAAATATGATGATCAGGGATGTAAATAGGTAATGGATTAAACTCTTCTCAGGATTTCTACAACTGAATACGCACGAATTCGGTATGTTGTCCTTCGGTGTAATTTTCAAAAAATAGTTCAGATTAGTTTGCATGAGGCGGAGGAATATCCTGGAAGTAGAACTTTAGCAGAGGTTCAGAAACGTTTGAAGTAACCGTGAAACGATTATAGTTTCCCTAAAAAATATGCTAAATTCGTGTGATGTCATAAGAGAATTTTACTCATCAGCAAAGAGAAACATTCATAAGTTCGTATTATAGGTTTTGAATATTTCCTGTGAGTCAAGAAATGTTTCGAAATATGTCGAGTTGCCCAACTACAGGAATGATTGTCCATCTAGAACCATCTTTGTGGTTTCCAGTAGATAACTTATCTAAGAATGTTATATGCAGACACACTGGACAATCACGAATTTTTTTCGCGAAACATATTTTCGATTGACACTCTTAACTAGCTTATAATTTTATTTTTGGATCATCAAATTTTGACTCGGCTAAGTTATTTCCAGACCAATCACAAAAGTTCTTTATGGAGTGTCAGAATCATCGCAGGCAAAATGAAAAGTAATTTGTAGCTTCACATATTCACGACGGTCATTTTTCATTTAATTTACGTTTTTACACTGAATTCTAACAAAAGAGACAGACTCATAGAATATAACAGATTGCGTCCATGACTTTGATATTGTCTTCGAAAATTTCAGAAAATCCAAACTATACCAAAACCTATGAAATTCCCAAAATGATAACATTTTACGTTGTGTATTAAACAATTGACAAAACATGCCTGGGTCTGATTGAAATAAGGGTAAAAAAATATATAATTTAAAATATGGGTTTTAAATACTTAAATGTCCTTTCAAATTAATTGCTTACTAACCTAAAGCAATTAAATATTTCACTTGAGCTTCAGTAGTGTTCTCAAAAATTCAATAGGTAAAACAAGCATTCCTTAGCAAAGAGGAAGCGTTTTGGAAAGTTTCAACGAAAAGCAACTATTTACAAAGGTTTAATTTATAAACCTCAGCAGAAAAACTTTTAATTAAGAAATGTTAGTATTTCGAGTTGACATTTCTGTATATATTCAAAATTGGCCTTAAACCCATAAGCAAAAAGTATTTTTTTTTCTGGAAGGTAAAGGAGTGGCTACCCAGTGATGACAGTCAAGTATTAATTAATGATTATTGCTACACCAATAGGGCGAGCCCATCACTGACAAAATATACTTTGTGGCGATGACAAAATTATTTTTGTTCTATCCACAAAAATCTTGTGGTCACTAAAAACTTATTTTGTAAGGCAACAAAAATTTAGTTTTTCGCCACGGAAAAAAATTGCCCGGTGAGCACCAAGAAAACGATTTGTGGTCGCTACAAAATTATATTTTTTTCAGTTCATACAGAGAACTTAAATTATTTTTATAGGCTATTCCCCGGTAGTGAGCACTTTTGAAAGCCCTCTCATTTAGAATAACAGTCAATAAATATATTTTATTTTAGTCTTATACGTTAACTTCCGAGCAAGGTCGAGTCTACACACTGTGTTTATTGCTTACACGGCAATATTTATTTAAAAAGGTGGTTGAAGGATAAAAAATGGCACAAATAAAAAAGTAACTAGAGCGTCAAAAGTAATGACTTTAATGTGAACAGCCTTTAACCTTGATGTATATGAAAATATTAACGAAAGTTTGGGGCGGTGGCTTGGTTCATCCATCTGGTTTCCAAGCTTAGGTGTGTGTGTGTGTGTGTGTGTGTGTGTATATGTATATATATATATAGTAAATTCTTCCCTTCAAACTCAGCGTGGTACTCAATCCAGAAACCAGTTACATGTCAGCAATTTTTGTCCGCTATATAATTCACTTTATTTTTAGCCTATCATATTTATTTATTTCTTATATCAAATTTTATATGAAGACTACAACTGAGTTCTTGATTTTAACTACACATAATTTCAATGTAAAGGACTTATTGAAATGTATTAGTGTCGCTGAATCCGTGTAGCATTTTCTAAATGAGGAAAAATTAAAATTAATACTTCATAAGGGTCCGAAGCCTCCATTTGTATCACCGATACTTTGAAATAAGCACCACAAATCCTCGTTTTGGTAAAGTTACATGATGTAGCTCTTTTATAAGTGAATAGGATTATATAGGGGACGCCTGAGGCACAGGCAATACACCCCGCAATAATGCAATACACGCTGTAGACTTGAGTGATGGAATAAGCGAAGAGATTTGGGCGGCTCTTGACAGCGAGGCCTCGAGAGCCAATGTGGGTGATTGAGGTGACTATGGAGCAATGCCGGAATGAAAGGGCGGGGGAAACGGGAGATCCCCGAGAAAACCCGCCGACCAGCGGCATCCTCTAGACGTGAATATTCTCGCGATGTTAGTACTCGATAATACTAGCACAATTCGACTAAGGTGTCACAAAAAATTAAGGGGTTTCGAACATATATATTAACTGCGTCTTCACTGACTTCTTCTACGTCGTTAACCAGTGAATGGATTCGGTGAAAGTTGTTTCTATGTATCACATAATGTATTACATTTGAGGAAATTTTGAAGTTTCACTAATGTATTTAAATGGACAAATTCGAGATCATAAAGTGGTCGATGACGTTCAATATTACAACTGTCCGATTAGAACGACGGTGTAATTATGTGAAAAATTTCGATGTAGCTCCCATTCAACTGGCATGACAGGCGAGTACGCCCAAGCAAATATGACAGCGGCACAAGCAAAACAATTACGTCAGCAAGTTTCTACATGGTCAGCGCTTAAAGCCGAGTACGGAGCATGAGTAACTTTTTGCCACAGCTTCCTGCCCTGCATTTGATACATCACCGACAACTAATTTACATTTTGAACTCCACTGGACTGTAACAAGCGAGCACATTTAATTTCCGAGAGATTATTTGGTGACAAGTTGTTTTGCAAAACTTTCTTCGTATAAACTTCCGTGATTGGATGAGTTTAGTGGTTATGATTCAAGGTGTCTGCCGTGAAACACAGACTTATAATGTCGCAAGATCCTAACACTGATGCCCCTGTGTCAAAGTATTCTAACAAGATACCCGGCCAGAGACCAAAGGCAAGTTGCAGATGTTTACGTAGGATATAATGGGAAAGCCTGTGTGTAATTTCATTTTACAAAATCCCTGTGAGTCTACAATAAATCGTAGTTCGTAGCCATTTTTTGGTGTGACGTAGTGTCAAGAATGTCCTCTATGAACTGGTATTGCTGACAGGAAGTGTGCAAAGTATATAAAGCAGCGTGTGAATCATCTTGTATGTGTCCCTAACACAAAGTACAAGTGCTTCAAGAGTTTTTTTGGGAAGTTCTGCACCACGAGTTTTTTTTCCAGATTTTCAGGTCTGCTACCAGTGAGAAATTTCACCTTTTAACTTCATTGGTTGAAGATATTGTGTGCCCTCCGAAAATGGAAAAAAAGTGGTCGACAAGGGACTGATCAGAATCATTTATTCCCTCCAAAGCTTTATCCACAATAACTCTTGTAATTAAAATCGGAAGTTTAAAATAATTATTAACTTTAGGAGAGAATCTTGTCTTCAGATAACGTACAATATTGTCGAGGAGTGGTATGAATACAGAGATCATGTAATAAACCTCCAATGATTTCAATTGCAGTAGGTAGTTGCTATGGTGAACCTGTCGCCCAACAGTCCTGGGTTTACGAAGCTTCTCTGCAATATTCTCTACTTGGACATACACTTCTCTGAAATATTCATCAGCATTAGTGCGTCTACTCTCCAAAACCAACTTAACATTCTTAATACTGTCGGGGGGCCAGTTCAAGGTCAAGAGATTTTTTTGAAGAAATTTGCTCAAAAGAAGCGCGAAGGCCAGCATAGCACTCAAGCACGTCACATTCTAATCAGTTATGTAATTTACACCTTCCTCCGTGACCAAAAATGCTGGATAAAACTAGGTGAAATGCAAAGAGAATAACTATGAAAAAATAAATAATATTGACACTACCAAAGATATTTGAGCTCAGTTGACAAACAAATAAAAGATAGAATTATAACTTCCAAAATACGTGAAAAGTAAACAAAACCAAAATATATAAAGAAATTTAGATGTGATGTCCTGAATTACAAATCTTGCTATGCCTGAGGGTAGGGGGTTTGAAATAAAAAATTTACGTTTCTAAAATTAAAAATGCCCACGAAAAAAAAAAAAAAAAAAAAAAAAAAAAAAAAAAAAAAAAAAAAAAAAAAAAAAAAAAAAAAAAAAGCTTTAAATGATGAAATCGTTATAAATAATTTTGTAGATGTCATTGGAATTTTCTGAATTAGTTTTTCTTTTCGGGGCTTATTTTAGGGTAGCCCAAAGAAAGAAGATAGCAAGCGCTTTGTATAACCCCTTGACGATGAGCCTAAAGAACACAATAGTGCACTATCATGAAATTAAAAAGTTATATATAAATATTTGTTGATGGCAAGTTTGCTCTCATTAATTGGAAAAGACTACATTTCAGTTCCTGTTAAATCAACCCAAGGTTGCAAGTGCTACATGTATTGACATGGGAACACACGTAGTCATTACTGTCTAGGAAAATATATCTTACGTGTTGGTTTCTGCTCAGTGAACTGTCCATGTATATTTAATTATAAAAGTATGGTTTTTCAGGGCTTTTGTCCTATAAACTAAATTAAATTATAAATAATTTTATATGCAATGTGGGAAACATTACCATGCACACAAACATATGCTCAGTTAAATTAATGTTTTCCAATAATGTCTCAGTATTATTTCTACAACATTTAAAGGTAGAGAAAATTAATTTTTTATTATTTACATAAACTATAGTCTTTTCATGGTCTACTGAAAATTTCCAAGAGCCCTGATCAAATCTACATCTCTCTCCAAATGTGTATCCGGTTGCCATATGTAAAATTAAGATTGTCATAGGTCCGATTGCTTTGTTTTTCCATCACCGAAGTGAAACCGTGATATAATTGTTAGAAATGTAAATATGCTAGGAACTCTTTTTTTACTCCGCTGCCATCATAAATGAAAGCTTGCACGCCATTTCGGACGATGGCTTATAAGCAGTTTTGAGCAGTGATTTTTTCCTAAAAGTTATTTAAAAAGTGCTCACTTTAACATGAAAGGATTATAAAATAATACATCGCGTTGTCGCAAAGAAATAATATCGTGAGGCGATAACAATTCATAAAAAAAGCGCTTATAGATAAAGTTATTTCCAAAGCAAGATTCAAGCTGAAAGTTTAATATTATCAGGTAACAGCCTAACACACTTAACCGTTGTCTGTCGAATGTACACGTCAGAGAAATAATTTCTACCGAAGTGATATTAAACAATGTATATGTTACCAGTCTTTGTTGTAAGTAAGTAGATGCACCCAGGGCTGATGCGTACTTGGACAAAGAAATACACTGTAAAATAAATAAATATTA
The DNA here is from genome assembly GCA_029891345.1 of Dryococelus australis. Lineage (NCBI taxonomy): Eukaryota > Metazoa > Arthropoda > Insecta > Phasmatodea > Phasmatidae > Dryococelus > Dryococelus australis. The sequence continues at coordinate 128,154,029 of CM057002.1, forward strand.
TCATTTTTCTTAAATTGCGACCAATTAGTACCCTTGCCATCACTTTGTCTGATCGCTATCTTTCGAATAGCCAGTTTAAAAGCAAATTATTCAAGAATCCTAATAAATGTTTTGAAATATTTAATGTAATATATTTTGTACAGAACTCTATATTGCGGTGGTAACACGAGCTTGTAGTATTATTTGAACATAGCGTAAACATCCAGTGGTATGAATTAAAATTATTCAGACATTTTGAGCTAGAGTCAAACGTCAAACTCAGGCTGCAATGTAAGTAGGTATACGCTGTACACGGTAAAAAGAACACTTTTTAAAGCCCTGCTTAAGATGTGCTTGTTTGCGCACCGTGTATTCTTCCGCCATATGTACAATTAACGTTATCATGGGCCTCATCAGTTTATTAGTGCGTCGGTCAAGGGTAACTGTAAATTTTTTACAAAAGTGAATATTTTTCAAATGTTTTTATTCTCACATCTACATGTGTCAAAATAAACAAGATGCTAGATAAAATACTTCACTATTCACAAATGTTTACTAAAACACTTGCAATTTAACGTTAACACGTGTAAATTTTTTTCTCTCCGCCATTGCCAACTTAACTGGACGCATGTCACTCAGTGCGCCCGTTAAAATATACGCAGGTGTGGGAAGTGATTTTTTTTTTTTGGGTTGATTTCAAAAGTGCTCACTTTACCGTGGACAGCCATTAGCTGATGCCACTTACCACGCTGCACGAACCCTGCTTCACATCTGATAAATCCCACTAGCAACACTGGAACTCCATCAAATATCCCTGCCGCAACTTGTTTGCGATTACTGAGCGGCGATCGCGAACTGCAAGTGTCTGTTGCGAATTGCTTGCTACCTAAGCCACTCAGTGCTGCCACTCTTGTAGTTGAAATTTTTTTTATAGATGTCCTTTAAGTTCCAATAAATAAGCAGGAGCATGTTTTAAGGAGCTTCTTTATTATTTTAACCATGATTTTTACATTAACATATAGAATGTCATTTCTGGAACCAGGTCTAGCTCTTGAGGGGCGAAATGGAGGGGGTCACACTTCCCCCCCCCCTTCCCGTGTTAACAACCACTGATTATGACCCACGTAAACACGCTTCAAGAGCGTTAATTTACCAATCGAGTTGCCAAGCCAATGTTGACTGGAAAGGGGAAAATAAATGTATTATATTTCTTTATAGAAAATATGTAGCTTTGATTCGTATGCCCCTTTATTTTCGTTTTTAGTTTAATTTTGTAGCATTTGGATTTTTAAAGTAAATACTTTGTGTGAATGCACTCACTTCACCTCATTTTACGTCATTTAAAATTTCCAAGTGACTTGATGTTCGCCCAAAACGGAACAAAAGACAATGTTATGCTGATTCGTGAAATGGTGTTGCATAAAACAAAACTCACAGTCAACTCTATTAGTACAGGAAAATTGGTGCCATCTTAGGAAAAATGAGTAAACAAGCTGGAATTTTGCGCGCAAGTAGATTTGACCTTGGTTACTAACATACTGAAAGTCCCAAACTATCGCAGTTAGGGAACTTTCTTAAAATCGTAAAAGTTGTAGTATAATTGTCTAATGAATATATTGCTAGAATGCTGATTGTGAGCGATTGGTAGGTCCTAGAGACTTTCGGTTTTCACCACAACATTCTTAATAAGAAAAAAGTGAAATTCGGAATAATATCCTGACAGCATTATATGGTACAGTCAGGTTAAAATATTCGGTACCACCTAAAAAAAGGGGGTTTTTCACACTTTGCATGTATCTTAGTATATAATTTCTCATCTGTTACAGAGACGAGTATAAGATATGGAAAGAAACTAGATTACATGTCTATCAGTAGCACATTCTATTACTTTGGACTTACCAGAAACAACAGCTGTACTGTATTCGACCTTACCGTGCTTGCCAGGTACTGATGGATCGATGCTTCGTGGGACTCTCGTAACAGGGCTGCATGGTCGCTGATGCACTTTTCGATTGTAGTTGAAAAATTGCATTGTAGCAACATGAGAGTAAGTCCTCAGCATGAAGAGAATGTGTAATGCCATTATAAACCAGTCAAATAAGTATTTGCATTATTTACGCATTACTGTCATTTGGCAATCGCTGACACAGTCTTTTTATAGGAGATAACTCGCATTCCATACCATCGATATCTTCCTCACACTTTTCATTCAATAAGGAATGAGTCTGTTCTCCATTGTCGTCTACACTTCTGCAGCATTGGCACACCCATACCCTGCACAATGGCCACACATTGATGAACACTTGAGACTAGCTCTTCGACATGAGCATGAACGCTCGCAATCCGATATGTAGTTGCAGCTCATTTGTTTCATGATTATTTCGGGTGCGGCAAATTGTAGTGTTGGTACAGGAGTGTGTTCACCATTGACGATTTTCCAAGCCCACTCACTTGGAGAAAGAGGGACGCCTCGCCATAACTGCATTTGTAAATACACCCGAATACTGTGTTCTCTTGAAGCTGCTGTAGTCGGTGGAAGAACAGACCAATCAAACAGTTGGTTTGCCGACTGACAACCAATGATTCTCATGTACAACTTTAGACGGTGGAAGAACAGACCAATCAAACAGTTGGTTTGCCGACTGACAACCAATGATTCTCATGTACAACTTTAAACAGTGGAAGAACAGACCAATCAAACAGTTGGTTTGCGACCTATGATTCTCATGTACAACTTTAGATGTGTTATATTGAGGCTATCATGCCTATTCCCGCCGTAGAGACAGACCATGAAAGCTTCACCTGCAGCTGCTACTTCATCTTGTGAAATTCCAGTAGTATTGAAAGGATCAACAAGCTTGCGGATATTAGAGTCTTCAATTTTCTTAAATGATTTTACCTTCCCGACTCTGTATGGAGCAGAGGTGGTGTTACAACCAGACATAGCATGCGCAAACAGTATATCATTTTTAATGCCACCAAGGTTAGTTTGAAGAATTCTGATGCTAAATACTTTCCTTGATGCTAACTTGGTTCCAAGAATCATGAAGTAAACATTAAGTGATGGTGGAACAAGATCAATTAGGAGGACTAGGAGGTCAGTGTCCCCTCCTACAGCCGCTACATCTTCCCATTCTTCGCCTCTTCAATAGCTGTTTGTATGACAAGAGCATCTGTGTCTGCTGCTGCCTGCTGGGCATGGTGGCCGGCTTTGCTCAATTCACATGAAAGCATTGTAATGAAATTCATCTTGTGCATCGTATTTACAAGAAATTAATGTTGTTGATTTAATACTTGAGCTTCCAGAGAGACAGAAATTGTTCTTGAAGAGATCCTTGCTCTGCATCTCATATGTTCGACATCTCTTGTGGTTTGCTCGTACCCATCAAACACAACAAACACAATTAACCCATAGTTACGTTCAAGGTATGCATGATAGCTGTTACACACATCCTTGTATGTGCAAGCATTAAACCAAATGACACGATTTAGAGGGTCACCACCATTGGTAATAAATGTAGGATGCAATGGGATTTCGTCAGTTAGTGTGGCCTTCCTCTCTTTTAATGAAATCAATTTTGATTTTGCGCCAGGGTTCCTCAAGGAATGGCCATCAAAAAGTGATGGAGGAAGACTTGTTAGCTCATAACACAAGCATGACTCTGGGTATATTTCATCGGCACCACACTGCATTTGGCAGAGAATACGATGAAACAGTTGATTGGGATTGATTTGCACTTTCTGTCCCCTCAGAAGAACACTTTTAGTCATTTCTGCACGAGAGGTTACCTTGTCTTTGTGTTTGAGCTGTAAATCAGTGTAAGTCCAATTATTCCTCGTCATTCGATCTATTGCAGCTATGCCAACTTCATGAGCAGAATCACAATTTATGCTATCGTCTGCTACAAGCCCACTGGATATGGAAAGGAGGTGCTCACCACTTCTTCCAAAAGGGTTGTAAATTCTAAGCCAGTCTGTGAACCTTTCAGTATGTGCAAAATCCCTTTGTTGCTAGGTTCGTCCTAGTTCCACATGTTGTTCACATGGCAGAACAGACACACCTGTAAATGTCTCTGTAGCCTCTACAACAGTGGAAGAGGCCATCATTGTTTTGATCCATTGTGCAAGCACTGAATCTGAACTTTTTTTTTGCCTCATGATATTCCTCCTGTAATCTTCATTTTGTTCATTAGTGTATGCTTTATTGTGAGGTCAGACCATATTCCACTCCAAAATTTATGTTCTCGCCGAATAGTAAAATAACCACGTTCAACGAAGCACACGAAATCTTGAGGTGATATCTTTGACTCGAGTGTTACCATTGTTTGTAAGTAGAGGTGGCCAGTACTGGAATAGTGTATGTGCACAGCAGCATGAAGATAGGATAGCATCTTCTGTATGTAATACAAATCTAATTTCTAATCGCCTGAGCGTTTGACTCTACCAAAGAGCCTAATTAACTCTACCATTTCAAAGTACTGTTACCACAGTTTTCCTGTGCGGCTCCTCGCAGTCTCCTCTTGTATTTTTTTCCAAAGCACAGATGTTGTGCTAACCACATTTGAAGATAATATGGCATGCTCCACTGAAAGATCCTTCTTGAATACAGTCTCATATGTGTATCTGAGTGACTCAGTCATTTTGGAGAGAGCTCTTTCTCGTCAATACATTTTTCAAAGAGTATATTGCAAGTGAATTTTGCATAAGGAAATGAGCTCTGAGATCTCGAGAATATGCATGACCTGATAGCATATGCACAATGTTATTCTTGGCTTAAATGTTTTCCTAGAGCTCTTCAATTCCCCTTCCACCCATAATTTGTCCAATTGCACCCATGAAAGACATGAGAAAATGGAAACCTCCCAAGCGAACCACCACAGATGGTAAATTGTTGTTATCACCTGATGCAAGTACTATATCAACAGCCTTTACATATAGAGGTTGGTCAAATGTTATGAAACAGTTAGCGTGTGAGTGTTTCCTACATTCCTCTGCAGCATATTCAAGGCAAGTGAGGATAGTTGATGGATTGCTTGGGTCTAGGTCCACAATGGGCACTGGGAGAATACTAGATTTTTCGAAGAAATTGTTACACCCCATGGCCGTTTACGTGTAGCCATTCCACCTGACATGAGGTTGCACCCGACAACAAAGTCCGGCCATCCAAAGAACGTCAAGCCGACGCCCTGTGTCAACACTATCAGGTTTTAGGTTCGGCGAGGTAATATTTTCAACAGTTATGAGGCTCAGACCAGCTTTGTACTTCATTTTGTACGTTTTTATTTGCATAACACCAAACTTACCGAGCTCTGATGATTTTGGCTGTTTGTTAGGCCGAGGAACGCGAACTCTTGCATCAACACAAGATTTGAGTGTAACACACTTGACTCCACCCATTACATGAAATGTACCCTTTCCATATATCGTGCTAACATTGTGATCAGTATTGTCGAACACAAACTGAATGAATGCTTTCTCATCTATCACGACAGGTGCATGCTGAGAAACTGCGGACTCGTATTTGAGCACTTTCGAGTATGATGCACAGAACATCGAAACTGTTTATGAAGATAAACTGCTGTGCATACTTGCAATGGGGAGCCAAATGTCAGTGGATGTGCTGAAAGTATCTTCGTAGGGTCGTGTTTTCCTTTTCGAGGCTTCATTATTCCTTCCAGGAATAAATTGAGAGTTTCAGATACCAAATCAATACCCCTATCTTAAATATCTTCACAAGCAGGGTAAGAAACACATTCGTAAACTTTGGAGCAGATATCTTCATTAATGATCATTACAGCAGCATCGATGCAGTATTTCTTTTCATCCTGAAGTTTATTTATGTACCACTGATCTGTTGGTACTTCCGATGCCAGGTTTCGGAACGACACAACATGACCAGACTTACCTTGTGTAGATGACACAAACAAATTATTTCCAAAGTGATCCTCCAGCTTCTTTTCCAGAGTTTTCTCACAGTAAGCAATACCATCGTCGGAAAATTCAACTAACGTTAAATGCAAATCAGTCAACAGATGTTGGCAGTAATTGCAGCTATACAGATATTCGCATAACTTTAAGAACGCTCCACATTTATCTGTATCCACTCCTCTTGTTCGTTTGCAGGTTGTTCCTGGCATGGGTTTGCCAACGTGGTTGAATGCTGACCAGCAGACACGATGATACATACTTTCTTCTGCTATAAGATCTGATCCTGCAGTCACAGGAGCAACGCGGGCTAGGACAGTTTTCCCCCACTTATCATCCCTGGCTTCTGCCATTGCCAGAATAGTGCCTGAAACCGACAGCACATTAACCTGACTCACTGGTGAATGACGAGAAGGATGTCGTTTTATTTCATCCTTGTCTACTGATCGTCCACAGAACAAACAGTTGGTTCGGAAGTTAAATGATTTCCTTGAAGTGCGAATATCACATGAAGGAGGTACAGTTTTTGGTTGTTTGGGCCGCCGAATAGATATATTTTTCTACACTGAGTATGCAATATTTTCCACTACGTCATACCAAGTGTGTCTTTTATGCCATCTTTTCGTATAGCACTTAATTCTTTGATTGTCTTCAAACCATTTTTCACCAACACACAATTGCCCGGTCCCGTCTAACTTCTCATCACAAAATACACATACATTACCTTCCCCTTCCATTTCTAAGAAGAATCTACCACATTACCTATCAAATAAATCAATTCTCAGAAGCCACAGAATGGCATGCATTATAGTTTGTATAATACATAATCATTCATTATTAACATACGTGAAGTTACAGCAACTGAAAACTTCTATGCCACACTTTAATATTTTACAACAGATGTGGTAACAAATTAAGTACTACAGCATATTCATGGAATGGACACACAGACATAGTATTTTAGGAACTTCAATGTTATTGATATAGGCCTATTTATTAGGGTTTCTATCGCAGAGCTAATATCATATGGAAAATAACTTTATAAGTTTCGATTTGATTTCATAAAATTCCATGTGGTTTAACGTAAACTCATTTTCAGTACAGCCTGGTTGAACGTGATAATATTCATTTTCAAGTAAATAAATTAAAATTTCAATGTAATCTCTAATTAAGTACCGTAATTTATTAATTTTCATTGTTTCAACCACTTTAAATGGAAGTATCCCCAAAACCTCTTTTTAAACCCATTGTTATTAAACCCCTTGATGTAAAACACTCATGTGTAGAGCATCATTAAGTTAAGTTTGCTAGATTGATCCGATAAACATATATAATTAACATAATTTAGAAGTTTAATTATATCATTTCTTACAACACACATTTATTTTGTAGGCAATAATAATATGTATGCTTTCCCACAGTTTACTATTTTCGTTGCCTAATACTGTCTACAAGTAAGCCGCTAATACCCATAGGAGTAAGCATTAATTTGTTGCAATTTCAAAAATAAATTTTGTAGCTGAGGAAATATGAGTCCCTACGTATTGGTTTAAGCCTATGGATTTGTGCCAATTTTGTGTAGTAGCATATGCTAAGTACTATTCTAGTCTTCGAAAATATTTCATGGTGCATTATGTATAACCCAGTAATATATGGATATATTACCCTCGTGTATTTAACACAGATAATCACATCGCAGTAAAAAGAACGTTGTGCTTTAGTTACCTCTCCTCGTAACGACCCACGAGTTCAATTTCTTCGTACTTTTACCATTGAAATAACTTATACATCTTACACACGCGCGCACAAAAGAACTCTACTCCTTGACCACATGCACTGAACTACAGTATGAAACTTGCGTGCATGCGCCTGCAGCACGGAGCCAAGCTCGATTATGTCTCACCTGTGTTCTGGCGGTAGCAGTTCACCGGCTACGCAGTAAGCCAAACTTCCCATCAACTTAAAAAACAAAACTCCGCTACTAGAAGAAATGCAATGCAGTTTCTTTGCATATTTCATACTTACCTCTTTAACTAATTATAAATTATCTAGTAACATATGCAATGAGTTGAAAATCATTTCGTTTTAGGCGATAACAATTTTTTTTAAACATTAATTCATAATACAATACTGTCACGATATTATTCCGAATTTCACTTTGTTCTTATTAGGAATGTGTTGGTGAAAACTGGAAGCCTCTAGGACCTATCAATCGCTCACAATCAGCATTCTAGCAAAATATATATTCATTAGACAATTAGACTACAACTTTAAACGATTTTAAGGAAGTTCCCCGACTGATAGCTTGGGATTTTTAATATGTTATTAAGGAAGGTCAAATATATGTGTCGAAATTTTCAGCTAGTTTAATAAGTTGGCCTATTATTGCACTGATTTGCATGTTCTATATTGGTTTTATTAGTTCACGCGTTGTTACTTCATTTGATACGCGTTAAAGAATCCATCAGTCAAAAAAATAAATCGCTGAAAAAGAGCGCGAATGAAATGGTTGATAAATCAGTGTAAAAATCAGTGAGTCAATATGTGAAGAAAAAGTGACATTTGGTTTTTACCAAGTCATCAGTTAAATTGTCTGAGGTGACGGCTGTATAAGTCAGGTGCTGCTAACTGATTTAAGCAGTGAATATATCAATGATCCAGAGTTCGAGTGTAAACCGTTATCTATGGTAGGCTATATTTTCTTTTCGTTTAAAGAAAACGTTTGCTAACAACAAACATACGTTTGTCTAAAGTCCTCTTTGAATTAAAACAATATTGTGTTACTGTAAACAAAACAGCTTGAAACGAATATTTTTCTTTGCCGTGCAGAAAACTACGAGTGGATTTTGGCAGAGTGTAGTCTCAACAGCTAGTGATACCTCTCACGTCTCCTCACCGGACGCAGTTTTCTACCGTGTTCAAAGTGCAGAAAAATAACGCTACTTTGCAAGCTATCGGGCATCTCGGAGGTTCGCGTTCACGAAGACCGTGTAAAAGACGCCATCTCTTCGAGACATAGATTCTAAAATAAACATTGGTCACCGGCGGGGCAGTCCGGCTCGCGGAGGGAAAACGAGCCAAAGCTCGCGCGTGCCAGCTGCCCAGTAATCACCTTCCAGTTCCAAACATTCCAGTGCACTTTGCCACCGGAACTGTCAAGCCGCGTGGCACGGACTACACATTAACATAAACAGAACTTCAAATGAGAGTACACTTTCTCCAATTTAGATTCGTAATATTTATTTACACGTACTCAAGCTACGCTGAGTACTCTTCTTCAAGCGTGAGTATACTTTGAGAAACGAAACGTGAATGATCGCCCACTTCAATCTCTGAAGGCGTTCATTTTTATAGTTCTGGGGCAGATTACGGTATCTGCTCTGGGAGTACTAATCGCTTAGAAACATGCTTGAAGCTACAACAACCCGTGAAATCCTTTAAAAAAATATATAGCACCGCTTTATTTATGGCCATGCACTATATTTGACACGGTGACACCAACTTGATGCCGTACTATTAATGTGGGTGCTGTCATCCCCAACACGAGGCACGGAACAGCGCAGTTATGAATTAGCTCTAGCAAAGGGGAAACCCTTGAAAACCCCCCACCGGATATCGGCAATAGCCGCCACGTTCCCCGCGAGTGATCGAACGGCGTGGGTGGCTGGCTGCCGGGTCTCCGGGAGAACATTTGGTAATGGCGACTTGACTCGGTAACCACATCCTCCAGGAACAGCTTCTTTCAACACCATCCCGCGGATTGCCCGTCCCTTCTATTGTGACGTCAGCACGAATAACCGCAAGGACAACGAGCGAGTGAGTCGCTGTAAAGGCAGCAGTTACCCTTACGCAAAAGGTTAAATTAACCCTTTAACGACGAGAAAATTTACGTGAGGTCTACTATTATTGAACTGAAAGGAACTGAAAGTATAGGAAAAATCCCTTGCAAATAACAGAATATTAACTATATCGCATAATTAAATTATATTAACAGTGGGAAGGAGACGTATTTTTTATTTATTTTTTTAGTGTTCTTTAAGGGTCCTTTGTACCTGTGCGTTCAAGGTTAAGAAGTGAGGGAGCGTTACGGGCGAAACTAACACGCACGCCTAGCGCGTCATCGCTCCTACGCGCAAGGCGTGCAGTGTTTCCTTCCTAACGCTCTACTGTGTAAACCAGATCTGTAACAGCGGGGTTTTATTACACGCGATGAAAGTACACAGATCAAACTATCTGCGTATAATAGTACTTTTCTCATGCCAAAATGCGATATTTGACCATTTTCACGATCCTCCCCCCCCCCCCCAATTAATACACTTAATATGATAAAAGTAAAAAATATAGACAATAGTTTTTTTTCTGGCAAAACTTCGTATTTCCAGAACATTTATTTACCGAAACGCGCGTTTAGGCGCAAATAACAATTTTACAGAAAACGTTTCAGTGCATAGGACCATTGATCTTCGGCTCTCAAGACCTCACTGTTAAGAGCAGCCCAGATCTCTTCATTTCACTTCCTTTATCCTCTGATGAATGGAAACCAGAAATCACAGTTATAAAAACATTGACACTTGCCCTTGGGTGGAATTTAATCACGCGAGGCTGGTGTACTTTCCTTGACATTACAGCGACAACATATTTACGTCTGGTGAGTGACTGTAAGCGTAATAAATTAACTAGCCACGAAAAATTAAACGGCATTTATTTAAGTTACCGGCAAATTTTCAACTGCGAATAACTATAAACGTTTGCTGAAAAATGTCTTATTAGCTTGTATATTCTGAAAAATTTCATCAACTACCGCTAATTCCTGGAACTCGTTGTAATAATTTCGTGTAATATATTGTCTAGTTATTTTTGTGCGGTACAAAGTAAGGATTGTAACCCATTTCTTTAGTTTTACTGCTTCGAAGACAATCATTTTACAAGTTTTTAAATAATTCCCTTGGAATGAAAAATACGATCTAAATTCAAAGAAGTAAAAATATTTTCACCCAAATCTAGAATAAAGCACGGGAACAAAACAAAATATTTGTTTTCGAATGGGTGTAATTTCACATCTGAGTTATACCGAGCTCATCTGTGACGAAATTAAATTTCTAGTTATTCCACAGTTACGTACGAATCTTGTTGTTTCATTTTTCGACAAAGTTTCCATTTATAACTGTTTGGTTATTGCATTTACAGATATTCCCTCTATAAAATTAAAATTATGTTGCTTAAGTTATTCCTTTTGTGAATAACGTAGGTCATACTAACTGTCCAGCATGGATTGAGTCTTTTTGTTCCTACCTCCCGTCCTCCCATTGAACTGCTGAGACAATAATGAGGAGATGCACATCCCCTTGAACTGCTGAGACAGTAATGAGGAGATGCACTCCCATTGAACTGCTGAGACAGTAATGAGGAGATGCACTCCCATTGAACTGCTGAGACAATAATGAGGAGATGCACATCCCCTTGAACTGCTGAGACAGTAATGAGGAGATGCACTCCCATTGAACTGCTGAGACAGTAATGAGGAGATGCACTCCCATTGAACTGCTGAGACAGTGATGAGGAGATGCACTCCCATTGAACTGCTGAGACAGTAATGAGGAGATGCACTCCCATTGAACTGCTGAGACAATAATGAGGAGATGCACACGTATTAAGGTGATTTTCCCCTGTACGTACGAGATTTTCCGCTGTTATGTATGTCAACGATACTCCAGAGTGCGACAGTTCTATCGTACATGTGAAAGGAAAATACTCGTATATTTCCCAAGCAAGTATGAAAACTTACGGTTTTCAGGAAATTTTCCCAATATTCTTGACCTGCAGTGCTAACACTGAGATATTTTGTTTCAAACACGTTCGTTAATCACAACACATTCCTACTACTTATATGACTGTAGGCCTATGACATACGTTGTTGGCATATAATATTCGCGCCCAAGGCGTACTCATGAATAATGAATAAATATGTAATTAAATTCTCATTATGGCAGGGGGCCGCGGTGGTGCAGTGGGCAGACTACTCGACTACAACCTAGGCGAACCGGATCCGATTCCCGGCGGAGTAGCTTTAGGATTTTCACACGTGGGAATCGTGGTCTGCGGGTTTTCTCGGTAATCTCCCGTTTCCCCTGTCCTTGCATTCCGGCGCTGCTCCATACCCACCTCGCTACGCTCCCATCAGCTCTCAATACCTCGATGTTAAGAGCCGCCCAGACTTCTTCATTCCACTCCGCGCTCGGCCGTTATACTTAGGGCCACCCGGTTTTAGCGGGGAGGATTCCACGGAAGTTATAAGTATCAATATTCTGCCCGCACACCTGTAGTTCTCCTTCCGTTAATGGCCACGAGACCTTCGCAGGAGACAGTCAGATACTTCACTGGGCCAGTGAGTATGACGTGGCTCCGGTACTGAACCTATAAGTTACACGTACAGTGGCCTAATGCCCGGTTGCACCAACATCTTCCCCGATCCGAGATCGAATGATCCTAGTTACGAAGCAGGATCTAGTTTGTTCTTGGTTCCAATGTAAAAGTGTTGCACCAACGAAATTTCATGATTTTGGATCTCCGATTCGTCGATCTTGGTTCCAAAGTGAGAGATCGGGATTAAGTATGAGACAAATTTTGCTATTGGTTCGTAAGATATTACGTCAAGGAACTAGGCGTATTTTTCACTATAGATAGAACTAGATGTGCGATGATTTATCTTTCTTATGTGAATTATTGTTGTACGAATTTTACTGAATAATATTCAATTGCGTATAATGTGGTCTTAATTTGCCACGGGGGACAATCGAACGTAGTTCTATCTGTTGGTGTATTTTATACTATATTTGTAGACGATGGCTGTTGATATCGGATCGAGATTTCGAACCGCCAATTTCGGTGGTTCTAAATGAACTTCATCTCGATCTCCAGTCCAGCTCTGAACTTGAATGGTGTTTTCCGTGTCCATCTAAGATCGAGTTTCGAACCACGATAGTGCAACCGGATATAAGACGCGTGGCTGCTGAAACCATCCAATCGGGAATAGTGGATCCGAGTTTATTTGTATTGAAATACAACTTGCCAGGAATTCTTTTCGCAACAATCGCGTGTGCCTTCTTATATTCCACTCCCGGGTTTGATTTGTTCTCACGGAATCGTGCCACGTGAGTACTGAATGTCTGCCATTGGCTCAGGTTCCTTAAGGGAGTGTTACGTGAGGGAATGCCCAACAATGGAAGTGATATCAGCATACCATTTTACGACGGGTTGTTTTGTTCAGAATAATTACGCCGAGTTTAATATTGCAAATGATATACACATACTTGAACGTCCTCAAAAAAACAAATCACAGGCATGATAGGACTAATGATGTAAGTAGTCTCTTTCACCCATTAAAATGGACACGGATCCATGAAGAAAAATATTTCAGTCGTGCAGCTAGTATAGGGAAACTTAACAAGATGTTCCCTTTCACTGGGCTCACGTAACACACCTTTCTACGCCGACACCCGACACATTGCGAATGTTGCAGAAGCTTGCAATCCACTTCGCTACCGGGTGCGGATTTTATTTTGCAAGCAGCGGCTATTCCTCTCGTTTCACTGAGACACCAAGAATTCAGCTACTCCAAATTAAACGTCCCTAATTGACATACGAACAGCTTAGCTGAGCAATTGTAATGGCAATGTTCAATTGGTCAAGGTATGCAGGGGCGTATCCAAGGGGGAGGGGGGCCTGAGGGGGTTGCAGCCCCTTCCACTAAAATGAAATGACACAATATTTTTAAAACCCTATTATCAAAATGTCAGTCATTATATTTATATATTTGTTATTACCCACATGACACATTTTATTACAGCCTATATTAAAATGGCAATCATTATATTTATGTATTTGTTATTAACTACACATATTATTACATCTTATACATCAAAACTTCGTTTTCTGCACTCTAAAATCGTAATCAGTTATTTTTTACTGATTGTCAGTTGAAACTGCTCCATCCGGAATCAGTAGAAAAAGAAAACTATTAATATCTTCAGTTAAATGAAATCCACTAATACAAACAGTAGAAAATCGGTTATTTATAGTCGATTAATAAAAAGCACATGGATTGAAAACCGCGCATTACGGTTTGAAATAAATTAAGTACAATTATTTTGTCGCAAAACAAAATTATTACAAGTAAATATTGAAGTGGTTGTTATCGAACCGCCACCCCAGAACGCAACACATTCTCTTGTTTTTCGTGGCTGACGTTCTACAACTCTGCTACTTTGCCACTGAGATAAATGGTCTCGCATTTGCCTAGTAACATAAAACCTTGCAATGGCGAACTGCTGTAAGTTTCGTTATGTGAAAGTACTTCATGTTGTTGAAATAAACATATATTATGGGTACGTAGGTACATGTCTTTGTAAGGCTCGAAAGTTATTCTAAGTTAAGTTTAGTTCAGATTGTGTGCTTTAAAAGAGAAATATAGTGGTTTTAACGGTGTTGTCGGTGTTTTCAATTCATCTGCCATTTTACAATGCAACGAGATTTTGCAGAATGAAACTGTTATTTTGAAGAAACAGATTGACTAGTAATAACTGTGTTTGTCGTTTCCTCATTATTTGATCTGTTAACTTGCAGATAACAAAAACTTTTGTTTGTGTAAATCCACCTTTCTTCTTGAATCACTGAACTATTGAGTCAATAAAATTATCACTGATCTATCTGTCACTAAAAATAACAGTTTAAATCTTTAGTGTCTCGTTGCATTGTAAAATGGCGGATACTAGTTAACATCGATAACCTCGTACATTGAAACCACAATATTTATCTTTTAAAGCACAGAATCCGAACTAAACTAAAGGAATATTGACTTTCGAACTTTGCAAAGACATGTACTTGTATTAACCAACTATAAATAAATAAGTAGTTTTCTACTGCTTGAATTAGTATATGTCTTTTAACTGATGAATTAGTGATATTTCTTTCAACAGATTCCGGATGGAAAAGTTTCAACTGACGATCAGTAAAAAATAACTGATTTCGATTTAGAGTGTGAATAAAAAGGGGGGGGGGGGGGGGAGAAATAGTCAGCTCTCCCCAAAAAAAAATTCTGGATAAGACCGTGAAGGTATGTATGCGTTAGTGTGTATAAAAACGTAGTATGAAATGCTTGTGATAGTTGGCATATTCTATAAATAACCAATCAATTCTTACATGCGGAGATTTTTCAAAGGTTCGACTCAAAACGTGTGAAGAACCCGTGAACAGACTGTACGAAAATGGCTAGAAATTTTTTTACAGTGTACTTGTAACTTCATGGGAAGCGTTTATCCTCCAAAACGCACGGCCCTGATCCAAGCTAGGCGCTCGCGATTCGCGCACCTCGCAACGACTTGTCGCCCGAAAAGACGAACGCATCGAGAGGAGGACTCGTGGTGGGACACATCCTTCGCCGCTCGGAGAAGAGTCAAACCGGTTCACCTCGCCCGGTTTCGCAGCGACAGTCTCCCGCAGACCGCATACCTGTCGCCCGCGGTAGATGAGTGCAACCCCCCTCCTCCAAGTCTCACCCCCCCCAACCCACCGTGGTAATCGGGTAATGAGGCACCGCCTTGCTCTCCAGAAGAGGGTGCGGTCATCTGGATCTGCCGGCGGCCTTGATCAGGCTGTCTCCCCCGGGGCAGGGATGCTGCGAGTCGGATCTCCCGCTGGACCAGCTGACAGAGGCATATATATAGCGGGTACGTCGCCGGACACAGGCACATTCAACCACCGACCTCAGTGGAGACAGGTCCACCACCCTGCAGAGGAATCATGACCGTGGTACGTATAAGAGGCACCCCTGGCTTGGCGGGCCGCGGGTTCGAGTCCCCGGTTCAAGCCCCAACATTTTTTTTTCAACATTTTAAAGATATTTTGCAGTTTTGCGATACGCTATCGACTATTTGATAATAAATGTTGACTCTGTTTAGAAATAATTCTCTCGTACTTTTTCAGCAGAACTTACAGCAATTTAAACGTTAAAGTTTGTGCCAAACAAATTTTTAAAAGTTATACGATCACAATGTTTTATTCCCTTTGAAGAGTTTTTTTTGAAGATTTAGGAACGCCACGAAGAAATTTCTTCGAAGTGTTGCATTTGTTCGCCCGCAATTATGGTTTCAATTCTGGCTATTTTGGATTTGAATTTTACATAGTGTAAAACTTAAAATAAATTTATGGTTGAACCACTAGAAGAAATTAAATGAAGTTTCTCCGTCTTATTCCAGTGGCATTAATTACCAATTTGAGCTGTAGCCAAACCTGACAATTATGCTAAAATTTTTGATTTGTCGGCCAATACATATACGTTAGAAATTCATGTATTTTCCCTCATTAATTTGTGTAAATTAAATTTCAATCGTGTCTGATACTTTAATCAACGTACTATTCGATGAAATAAAACAGAATAATAAAATACCCTAAAAATACCTCAAATAATTTAATTTTTTTTTTTTTTGCGTTTGAACATACTTAAGTGCGTCAGCCAAGAAAAAACTGTGTAACTTTAGACTATATTTTCCCACATATTGTTTTTACCAGATACTTTATTTATATAGCGTGGCTTTTGCAATAATAACATTTCTAAGGCATAATCTTACTCTTTTTGTGAGGTACAAATAAAATTAACGAAACTGTCCTAAAAAAAAAAAGGCAAGTGAAAGGTTTTGTCGTAACAAATTTTTAAGGTATGCTTAATAGAAATTATTTTACACCCATTCACGACCAACCACACATAAATATGTGAAAGAATTTCCTTATTTTGAGCAATTTGTTTGAATTGCATGAACATTTCCTAATATGATTTTATAGACGTCTTGAAATAGCCCTTGGCGCCGCCTCCTTTCTGTGTGAATTATCTCTATTCCTGTACGTTAGTTAATTTCCATCATTTGTACATTCCCAAAAACTATGGGCAAATTTTTGTTCTGGTAGAAAGAGTCATTGCAGTTATTGTCTAAAAGTTGAGCAGTATTTGCTTCGTGGTCGACGCCCTTGATATCGATGGCTTACTAATAGTTCTAACCCGGGACCCAGTGCTCCAAAATCCTTGGCAAGCTCGTCCACGGAGGCCGCTTTAGACTAATAGTTCAGCACGAGAGGGCGAACTGATCCTAAGTGACTGGAGTTCGAGCCCTGGTATTGTGAATCCTTGTCTCCCGTTACATGCGGGGATGGCCTGCTCGGTGCGTATACTGAATAAAAAGTTTTAACTTCCACTTGCGCGTTGCGCCGTCGTACCGCTTGCAGTCCTCTTTGTGAGATCGTGAAACGCGTGTGTAATTATGGTATGCTATCTGGGGAGGGAAAGGACTCCACAGGCTATCGAACCGGTTTACCCGCTGTGGGAGGCTATTAGTCTAACCAAGATACCTCCGAGACGCCTCTTTCTTGCTTGTAGATAGTAAAATAAACAAATTCTCAAAATTCTGGTTAATAAAATACAGCAAGTTAGTCCTGCGGAACCATTGAATGTTAAGGCCACTTTTGAGCTAAAATAATCCATATATGCTAAAATCGTAATGAGAAAATAATCTAGTCAATTTTCAATTTAAAAATTAGGGGAGTTAGTTTGTAAGCACAGAAATGCCTTTTGCTTCTTGTTTCAGCTGTATTTTAAGCCAAGTACAAATTGGCATTTGTCATCACATACTCCAATGGAATTTTAACGAGGTTGTATACCGATTTTCCTTCACTTAAATTAACAGGAATTAAAATATTTTTGCTGTAACAATTTTTCTAATCAAATTGAACTCTCGCGTGTTTCTTCTGGGCGCAGTAGGTTTAAGCGGAAATTCCTTCTGGCGACGCGGATTTTCTTTCCTCTCTTCATATTCTTAGTTCTCGCATTCTTCTGTTGAAACCTCTCTCATCTCCTGCTCCCTTTCTCAGTATTATCACGATCGCCTCATTTCCAAGAATCAGCTTGGTGAACTACTATCGACCACACGTTTCTTATTGCGTTAAAAGGTCAGACGTAATTTTGTAATTCTGGACACTTAAACCACGACTCCAAGACAGAAGTAAAGAACATAATCATCGGGTGGTTACACTGTAAGAGTACGGCGAAAGTGGAAAGTAATGATGAGGTACAAAATTGTGTTAAAACTCGACACGTTATTTTAGACCTATTTCGAAACACTACTGTTATTTTTAGAGTCTGCAGATAAATATTGGGTTTCAGGAATGACTTCTTCATACGTATTTTTCTATAGGCCTAGTGCTAACAAAGAAAATTATTTGATGAATACTTTTTTGACAGTCATATTACTTCTCGACTACGAGAAAGCCGAGGACAAATAAATGTATACTTCAGTTAGCATGGCTGCCAATTTTCCAACACCAGTTAAAATATGTCTTGTGTCAGCTTTGTATAAAGATCTGTTTCTTGTTTTTAACGTGTTTCCTTACTTTTTCTTTGTGCTAGAGGTCTAATAGGCATATGGTTTACAAATAAAATATATTGTTTTAGCTGAAATAAGCACACTTGCATGGATTTCCCAAGATTGGAACCCACAAACTCTCGCACAGTACTTTCGCTTTCTAGTCAACTCCGCTTAGAGACACGTCCATAGTGCCCATGGAGTGTATAGAAACCGTATTGACGAATATGAAATAGTTTAATGCCTGGGAGTTTACTAATGAACTTTGCATCACCGCAGTATAAAATTTTGATTGTTCTCCGTTTGCTTAAATGAGGCATTCCTCTCTAAGCTACTGTGCGTTTGGATGGAATCCATCTACACTTTGGGTTGTGTGCCGATGTGTAGATGAGCTGGAATATTATCGTATTATCATTTTCAAAACGTGTGTAAAATATAATATATATATATAATAATATAATCTATAACAAATGTATTACTAAACATAATACTTTACGTGAGTAAACCTAAACGATGACGATGGCTTGTCAAAGAAACAAAATCTGTAACGACTCTTCAAAAGAGACAAAGTAAATTCACTTCCTAACAATTTCAGCTAACGTGTGCAGGACAAATTCATGCCCAGCTAGATCTATGCGGACCTAGTTGTTGGAAAATACCCGGCGTGTTTCGCGTAACCTATTGCTGGCGCATTTCAAATACTTGCCAATCTGAAATTGAAAAAGAGACATTTGGCACTGACGCTAATGTTACTAATTTCTATCCGGGGTGCCAGTATAAGAGTGTGTTTCGTAATGGGTAAAAGCTGAACACATCTGCGATGAAAGGGTGCGATCCTCTGCCCTCCCCCTCCCAACACTCCTTGGCCATTATACTCGCATCCCACCTAGACAAACCGGGTTCGATTCCCGCTGGGGTCGCTCCTGGATTTTCGCACGTAGGAATCATGCCTGACAATGCTGCTGGTCGACGGGTCTTCACAGTCATCTCCATTTCACCCCGCCCTTGCATTCCGGCGCTGCTCCATTCTCACTTCGTTTCACCCTCATCGGCTCTCAATACCTCGATGTTAAGAGCCGCCCAAATGTGTCCACTCTCCACTTTTTTATCTTCCCCCCCCCCCCACACACACCGGATAGGCGGTTGAGAAGCGGAAAGAATTTCTGGCTAATAAAGAGCTTCGTAAAAATAAAATAGCATGGCCACAAGTCCGTGTAACATACATAGTATAACGCAGAGAGACTAATAGTATGAGAGACTTTGGCATCCTTCTCCGCGATAATGTAGGCCTAAGTCACAGTAAATAGCATACAGTGCCATGCTCCCATTGCTTGAGTAATAACTTATTCTGTTAAAAAGTTCAATATATTCACGGAGAGTGTTACTAAAATACCTTCTCCTCAACCCTATACCCTCACCACTATCCTTCCAACCTGCTCAGTTGTGGTTCGGCAGCCAAAAGGTAAACATGAGTATATACTTACTTTCGGTACTTACGCAATTACTAATTACGCCTAATTGAGCCACTACTCATTAGGCAATTACTCATATTTACCCTCGACGGGTCTCGAACCAAGGACTGGTCACACACCCTCAAAATTCTCAAAGTCTCACAAATGTCGCTTGGGCGTTTTGTCACCCAACGAAAATATACAGTATATGTACGGAAACGAACTCCGTAATGACAAAAAAAAAACGGAACATGATTTCCGTAGATACACACTACGGAAACTCCCCGTATTTCCAACAAATTCGGGTTTCAGAAACGAACAAAGCCGAGACTACACGAATCGTTTATCGCCGCTGTAACGAGAAAATTATCGTACCCGTGATTATTAGAACATCAACGCCACTTAGAACAATTTTTTTTTTCACACCTCAAAAAGTAGAACTTGCCAACTACAATACTTAGGAACGTTACTAGCACGCAAATATTACAAGAAACTGAAAAAAGTTCTTATACCACATTTTGTTTAACAACATGTTAACACTGTTCCTGTATCAAGATGTCGTAGTAGAGTTGCAACAGTAGCGGTATGCAAGCATTTTGACTGTTGTTCGAATCCCGCTCGAACACAGAATACTGCATAATATTTTTAATTTCTTTTTATACACTGGTGAGAACATCCACATAACAAATATCTGACTTTTGCTTTTCGTGAATTGTCCTTGTGACATGGAAATACACGAAACCTTGTAGCGTGTTTACGGAGAAGTTCCGCAAATGCACGGAAAGATTCGTAAAAGTTTCGGATATTCCGTTATTTAAAAAAAACTTATACGCTGAAAATTTCCGATGATTTTTAAATGATTTCATACTAGAAATTTTCCGTAATTTCATGGAAATTGTTTTTACAAACTGTTAATGGTAAATGGAAAACTTGAAAATGGCATTTAAAATTTTCCACTTCTCCTACTGGTTTAGATGCTCCCAGTAAATTAAGGGATATCAGTTAAATGTAATGACGTTGAACTAAAAGTGCTAAGTAAACGTTTATGAATAATTAAATTATTTACTTTATCTTCGGCTTTCAATGCATAAAAATGTAAGTATTAGCAAAATTTGTAAAATATTTACTTTACTAGTAATTTCACAGTCTCACTTGCCCGACGCATGAATAAAGTAATCAAGCCCATGGAAAAGTTAATTTTGCACATGGTGCAAGAATACACAATTGGCGCACAAGGAAACCTAAGCAGGACTTTCGAAAGTGCCCAATTGAACGCGAAGAGGCTACAACGGCGCAGTCGTATCACAAGTTATTGCTAACATTTCAATCGTACTTAATAACCCTCATCACTCTAAGAAAACTTTCGCAGTTTACCATATCATTATAAACGCGTATTGATAAAGCAAGAATGATTAATTTTGCAGTGTAGTGTGTGGTAAATTACCCACACTTTGTATGGATAAGAACGTTCATTACTTTATAAGAAATTTACTGAAAAATTTCTACTGCGATACCACACTTGCTGTTAGTTGCAGCTTACTCTTTGCTTGATAGTCTCATGTAGTATCCTTGCTCTTTGAGTATACTGTGAAAAAAATGTTCAGTAAACTTCCTGAATTATGTTGGACAGTTACTACGGATGAATGTATGTATGAGTGCTTACTAAGTGAGCATACATACAATGATGATGTATATTTGCGAACAAATTCTTGCCCTGTAGATTTCTTACTTTCTCGCTAATCGCTCATAAGTAAGGCAACCTGTTTTTCGTGAAAAAAATCGACGCGAAGGCTAGACTTCAATATCCTATTTTCACACTTGTAGCCTTCCTTTGGCTATTCGCTGCTTCTTTATGCGTGAAGAGAGTCAGTATCATGAGTGAGCCAGTCAGAATTAAGTTTCTCCGACACGGACCATCCGTTATTCGCCGGCAGACAGACAAGACGCGAAACAATTCAAAAGATCCAATCACGCAAGTGTTTGTGAACTACAAGTGTTCTGGAACACAACTTGTACTGAAGTATTTTCGCGAAAAACAGGTGCTCTTACACGTAAGCTAGGACACTACTGGGATAGAACGATTTTTTTTATTATTTTGTTGGCGACAGTTGGCACTCCTGCTCGTGATCGGCGCGGCCGCCGCTGCCCGCCTGGACAACACCTACCTGCCGCCTTCCAGCGCTGCCACGGCTGGAGGAGCTCCAGGCTCCATCGCCGCTCCCTTCGGCGTCCCCGGTGTTCCAGCCGGGTTCGCTGTAGCTGGAGCCTACCCTGGAGTCACCGGCCCGGTCACTCCTCCCGTGCCAATCCTCCGGTCCGAGAGCGTCAACAACGGCGATGGCAGCTACGCCTACAGGTGAGTAATCCACTTACTGTACCCTGGCCATGCAGATATAATCTTTAGAAACTTAGTTAGCTCGTGTGAAGTTGCTAGGATTACATTTCGGAGGTGTTTGCTCATACATGTTTGTTCTGTATATACACGCTGTACTTGGAAATCTATAAATCACTAGAGCCCGAGCAAGTGCTCCCACTGGAAGTCAGTTAGTCTTCACTAATCAATGCACGATTACTGTTGAATTCCAATCAACCCCATTATTCAAAGTCACTAGTCTTCAGCCCGATCTACCGATTATTCATAGTGTGTCATCCTCTTAACTGAATTATGTGAATGCTTTCGAAAGTGACTCGCCATAACTTCAGGGCTCGTTGCACACTCCACCTGCGGAGTACTCTACTGAGTGTGCCAGAAATAAGGCGCGTGGGATCGTATTCAAAACGTTATTGCATAAAATTGGTTCCACATTGATCAGTTTAGAATGCGAGGTCGATCGAATCTGAACTCCAGTAAAATGGCTGGTATAAAATGGCTAATGATGGCGCCACATATTCATCAGATAGTCCATCCTTATAAACAGACTTAGGTGATAGGAGAGTCGTTAAGACTTAATTCGGGGCCAGTCAGGAACCAGGCTCATGTTCTGTCATAATTTAAATATATTGTAATGAAATGCAATGCTTATTTATTTTTTATGGTATACTTAGTTTTATTTTTTGCTACCATCTACCATTTTCCTTCTATTTGCCATTTATATTGCAACTGTACAAAGTTGCTACATTTGACAAATGATTATATTAAGGTATTTAACTAAAAATCGTAATATATATGGAAGTAGTTTATGTGGGATCGGGCGAGGAAACTAAATGTAAATCTCTTGCAGATAATGATCATTTTAATAACACGAATTTACATTTTATTTTAGTTCTTTTGTTATTAGCATTTGGAAGAGTAGTCACTAGAATTTAGGGTTTATTCCTTCTCGGTAGTATAAGTAGATATTAGGTACTGCATTATCTATAATGTTTTGGTGTATATCGTGAAAGCTATGCCTAATCTCATAACATTCATATTATTCCATTGGCCTTGGCATTATACGATGTGTTTTTCGTGTGTTGCTCAGCTACGAGACAGCTAATGGCATCGCTGCATCAGAGTCCGGTGGACTGAAGAACGCTGGTATTCCTGGTGCTGAGGCACAGGTGGCGCAGGGCTCATACACGTACACCGATAACGAGGGTAACACATTCACCGTCACCTACACCGCTGACGAGAATGGCTTCCAGCCCCAGGGAGCCCACCTGCCTACCCCTCCACCCATCCCAGAGGCCATCCTCCGGTCTCTGGAGCAGAACGCCGCTGAGGAGGCCGCTGCCGCCCGCTACCCTGGAGCTGGAGCTGGATACCCTGGAGCTGGAGCCGGAGCTGGATACCCTGGAGATGGTTCTCCTGGAGCTGCATTCCCTGGAGCTGGAACATTCCAACCTCAGTTGCCTGCTTTCAGGCGGCCCGTCCCCGCCCTCCCTGGCTTCAGCCCACAGACCGGATACTCCTATCCCACCCCTGGAAAATAAACTGCCGCCCTTCATACCGACTAGTCCTTCACCTTAAACCTACCGAGACCATGGGATCACCCCTGGAACATGATCGTCCTCAAATGGTGCTATTATATGTATATTTATTACACTGCATATTGTGTAACGACTGAAGAAAATGTCGAGGTGTGTGATTTCTGTTTGTGTAATTGATGTGTTTTTAGAGGTGAAAATATGTAAATACAAATAATAAAATCTTATTATTTTTCTAAACGAACTTCTTTTTATTTTGAAAATTGCCTATGCTCAGGGCTTTGCCAGCTTGTTTCAGACAAACAGCTTCTATTTTCCGTTACCAAAAAACATTTTTGTATTCCCATGTTAGTGATTAAGCCCTCAGATGCTAGGATTATCAAGTAGCTAGGTGAGTTTACTCTGGAATAAGCCCATGTGAGAAGCAGTTCTCGCTCAAGTTTAACCATGTCAGTTTAAGCGACTGTCCCTGATGCCATTACAAAGATATGGTGGAATAAAGTTTCTCAATAACGTTAATAGAGTACCAACCTTGAGGAGGTGGTAGGGCCAAGTGGGTTGATGCTATTTAGGAACTCCATAGGGTAACGGACTGTTTCATCCATTTTTAAAACTGTGTCCACATATCTGTGCTCCATTTCTACACTTTCAAACGACAAAAGAAAATTGTAATTTATTACATCAGTTTTGTCATTCCTGTGTTTCAGAATGACATGCCCGCACAACAAGTCCATAGTCTTCCCACAAACACAGGAGATATCAGGATGTATATGTTCTAAGATATCAGCATGTTCCCTCATAACTGTACTTAGACCTACAGGTGTGTCCATTCCTTCCCTTCAGATTCAGGATATTCTCAAACTCATATTCTGAGTTTATCTGATAATTTATTAATTGAGATATCGCCTTGTAAGTGGACTGCTCTTTTTTTTTCTGAGTGAGAATTTCCAGATGAGAGGCGATAAATACAACTATATGATGCTCAGATTTACCTCGTCAGACCAGTTTCCTCTAGGCAATACAAGAAATATCTGTCAGAAGTATCCAGAAGTTATCTAAGCGACTTCCCCAATCACTCTATAGTTACCCCTAGTCTTTGAATTTCCTGCTCAGAACCCCAAGTTCTGCCTTGCATGCCATGGTACTTTCACCCCAGACAATAAACTTACTGTCCTGCATAACACAGACCATGTAACTTTGTTTGGCGATGTTATGCAAAAGGGGTTTTCCCAGATAATATTGAGGGACTGCTTGATCAGTAATAACCGTCTTACCTACCTTTAGCAGTATAGCAGTGATAACATAGTATGCAACTGCTAGGGCGATACCACGATTGCTCCTATCTTTGCTAGGAGTAAGTATATGAAAAAAGGTATTTCCAGTGCCACCAGGAGTATCCATGAAAAATACATATCCACCACCTGGTTCAATGCAATACAAAAATCTGATAGCAGAGTGAGCTGCTATCTATTAGAGGAACCTCACTATTGGTCACCTTTGGTATCAAGGCCTGTTTGTCATAACTGGTTTCTCTCAGACAGTCGATGTTTTCCAAGACTGCTTCAGAGCTTGTCGGCTGAGACAATCCATACTGTAGCAAAGAACCACCCATCTAGAAAAAAAACTGCATTCTCAATCAGCTTCATGTATTAATTACACATTTCTTTCTTTATATGATGCGCGCTGTTCTCCAACTACTTTTCCATTTTTCACTTGTGTCTTCTGGAAGAATATATTTTACTCCCCAAAGACTAAGAGGATTGGAGAGCTGAGAATTAACAATATCCCTGTATAGAGATCTCGCTGCTTGTTGGGAAAATCACACAACGAAGCTTCCTCCAACGTAGATCATGTATGACATCCTCAACCATGCGGGCTGGAATGTAAGATATAGATCAGTCACAATTTTTAGATATGAGAATGACATTGGGCCCCGAAACTCTTCTACTAACAACCAGAGATGATAACACTCAGTGTTCTTCGAATGGATTGTGTAAACTGTAGCCAATTCGTTATCCTTATTTACAGCTGGACAGCAATCGACATGTTTTTTTCCTTGTGAACGTGTTGTTATTCAGCACAATATACGAAGAAACCTCATAACACAGAAGCATTTTTCAAAGTCGTCAACTTTGCAAAGCTCATAAAAGGCTAAAAGTGTTTAGCGAAGTGGGTTTCTGAGTTTCTCCGACAAGTTGTTTTATGCTGCCCATTTTCCACATTTTCAATGAGGTGCAATACAGTGGGGTATATCTCATGAATTGGGAAGGCCATGATCCTCCAAACTGTCTTGGAGCTACTGACATTTTGATCCTTCTCATACAACTTAATTCCGTCCCTCATGTTTAAGGTGTGAAAGATTTTTGGTCACTACTCTTGCTTACTTATTGTGAATGTATTTGATAGATTTCACTGAGTTGTAGTATTCCACATTTATATGACTACTGAAAGTACGTGAGAGCACAAAATTTTTTGCCACTGCTTGATTGTCTATCTCCACCCCGTCACTATTTACTGTGAAGCTGCCATCAACCGGAAACCTGTGCCGATACAGTGGGTATCTATCTTCGCATGTCTGGTACCATTTCAGTAATTTTCGTTAGTACCCTTGGATGCATCTGTCTCCTTTCATACATAATGATGTGTAGTTTAAACGCCCACAAGGTTAATTAATCATATTTGTATTGATGATGCCGTGAAGACAAGGGGTTTTGCTAAGGGTCAGGTTTTTAAGGACAAATGACCATGTCGGTCATGTCGGGGGAGGTGTGTTTCTCTCACAATAGCAATATGTTGATCTGTTGAAGAACCCCACTTTTACCACTCCACTGAGTACATATAACAACATAATCACTAAAAAGTGCCCTTTTGTCAAGAGAACAATCATTATAAACATTTTTAGATAGAAAACCCAGTCAATGGTGTGGCGATAATGGGATTTTGTCCCAGTCAGAAGGGCGTCAGTATAGCCTTAAATCGTCGTTTTCATGTGAAAGTAACGAACAGATGAGGCTTGCCAAAGTGGCGAACATACGTCATTGCATCCTAAGTACAGTTGTGCATTTACCCCAGGGTTCCCAATGAACCATGATGGCAGCACCACTATCAGACCAAGTTGACCAGCACCATGTCTTTTTATATAATCTATAAGATTCACTAAGTTTCAATTATGTGTCTGCCCACAGCTGTGCCTGATTTGTTAATATAAGATACTACCTTTCTATCCCAATTTAGCATGATTTCCTTGCCCTTCCCTAACAATGATGGGATAGAGATAAAAGATTGCTGTAGAAATTGTCATCTTTAGGGGCTGTTTGGTCTTGAGATTATGTTATGGAAGGGAAATTGAGTACTCATCACCTCTAGGACTAAATTTAATCGGTTACAGCAACAAGTTCTAGGAGAAGTGTAGCTTAATAATGTGCTAAAGTGTGTTATCGTGTCTCTGCATAATTACGTCCTGCTCCTCAAATTGTTGGACAAACATTGCCAAAGCCACCTCACTTGCAGTCGCTTCTTTAAAAAGACCTATGCTAGCTTCAGCTGATTTTCTTCCTGCAGGATGGTGACCTAAAACTGCTTGTAATTGGGAGACACATTTTACATGGCTAGCTTCCGATTGTTTTGTGTATGTATTCACTTAATGTAATATATTCTTTAACTGTTTCATTAAACCTGGCTGTATTTCGTGGAGTTTCCTGCATTTTGCATTCAATTACCTTTCATATTCACCCACGAAAAAAAAAAAGTGTAGGAATTGAACTTCCTGTTCAGAAATTGGCGACAGGCTGCTTATCAGATGGCAAACTTGCATTTGTACCTTAAAAGTGGGCATGAAACAATTTTTAACTATGTTTTAACACCAAATGATATCATCTGTAGAAGCCATTGAACTTTGGAATATAGCCCATGAAACGAATATACTCAGGCTGAATGCCCATCCGCAGACTGCAGAGGAGTCAGGCTAAGGTTCAAAGGTTCAAAGATAAAAAATAAATTAACATCGTGTAGTTTTTAGTCTTGAAGAAACGAGACATGAAATTAGGCTGAGAGAACTTTTTTCTGTACTCTACATACACTTTCAGTACAACTTAAAATAAAAACTAAATAAATGTTAAAATCGAATAATAGATACTTGATTTTTTTCTTATTTTATTCCTGTATCGTAACCAGTCTGTTATAGAGATATTTATTTAAAAAAAAATACTATGAAGCAATTATATTTTACACTATTTACTATTATGTTTGTATAAAGGGCTTTAACATACATTCCTGGAGCTAGAAATGGTGCTCTCATAATTTAATTTCACGAACCTGCTTCCTAAGAGTTCGCAAATCATATTTGCATGCCTAAAATGTCTGTACATATTTATTTGCTTATAACCCGATTTGCTGCATAATTATTTCAAAAGAATATAACATTATTTAAATGTGGGTATATGCCAATAATGTAATTTAATAGTCAGGCCCTGACTAAAATAGCTCAATAATATAGTTTTCATAAGCCATCAATGGGCAAATTATATTCGCATAATGAAAAATAAAAAATATATTTGTAATTGTATGAGGGAAATCGCCAATTTCGCTTAGAATTACATATTCAAGTTTTAAGCACTACTGCTCATGTAAGCACAGTGTAGCTGACATGTAACCCAAAGGCTGTGGGTTCAATTCCTGGCCAAGCATTATAATTTATTTATTTATTAATTTTCTTAATGTTACTAGTTTTCATGGGCAACTGTGAAATTTACAAAATTTAAGCTCTTTGGATAGAATTTACATTTTAAAAATGCATTTGAAATAGACTTTACTGTATTTTCAAAAATTAATTTTTGGCATTTTCTCAAGTCATAAATGATATAAATTTCATTAAATATACTTATTTATAAATGTATCTATTCCTAGATGACTGTGTACAAGGCCGGCTAGCCGAGTGGCTACTGTCGTTTACACTTGGTCCCTTCCCCCCACAAGGATTCTTATCTGCGTGACTGTATGCATATGTTGAAGATGTCACTCTTGGCTGGTCAGAGCAGGCACACCTGACTCGCAGGCCTGTCGGCACTAGCGAGGTTATAAGGCGAGACGACTTAATTTTCTTACAACTGTAAAAATGAATCGAATAATGTAAAACATTTAGACAAAATATTAAGACAAATTATTGTTTTTCAAAAAATTAAGTATTGAAAATCAAATATGTTTCTTTTTTTTACAAAATCCTGCCAGGAACGTACTTTACAATAATTACTATATACCTTCTCATGTATGGAAAATTACATCTTTAAATTCGTAAATAAATATACACACTGATTCGTGCACCCCAGCAGCCGATGAAGGAACTATGTAAATGGTGGAGTCGAAAAAGTGTTAGTTATCAGTGGAGCAAATGTGATTAATCTAACAAGTGCGAGTAATTTTTCGAACGTATGAGAGAGACAAGAGAGAAAGCGAATGTAGAGACAAGAGAGAAAGGAAAGAGACCAAGTGAATGTAAGATGCAAAAGAGAAAGGTAAGAGTGAAAGAGATGTAATGGGAGAGACAAGAGATAAAGAGAGAGAGAGAGAGAGAGAGAAATAGAGACGAGAGAGGAGAGAAAGGGATGGAATGATAGAAAGCAAGAGAGAGACAATGAAGAAAGAGAGAGCACAGAATAATATATATAAAAAAAATCGGGACAGAATGATGGCATGGCATCATGATTGTATGCGTCTTGAAAATACGAGTCTAGTGATATATTACACTTAATACTTATGCCTTTAAATTTTCAATTATGAAAATATATTTAAATTTGAAAAAAAAATTTTTTTTTCGATTTTTGGGGTTAAATGTGAAAAGTCTCGAATGCCGCTTTCCTGACCTCAGGCCCACCTGGTTCACTGATCCCTGTTCACCTGGGTCACAAATCCCAGTCTCCGTGCTCTGGGAAAACTAGAATTTTTTTAAGGGAAAACGGGAAATTTTTAGGGAAAACGGGACATTTGAAAAATTTTTAGGTAAAATAATTGATTTCTGAAGTGATTTTGGGTTTAAAAAAACGGGGAAATTTCCAAAATGGCAGTTGGCTCCGGGCTCCAGATCCTGAAATCTTGTCTGTGAAGGAACCAAATCATACTACTCAGGCAGGTATGAATTATCATTCACAGTGATTATATATATGTCTGGACCCTATATGACAATCAATGCTTCAGACAACTGTAGACTTCTTTTACTTGTGTTGTCGAACCGTCGTAAAGTTCGCGTACGCTGTGAAGACGTCGGGACAAAAGAACATCCAAATAATGAGCGAGCTAGATTTCTGTGCGGTCACGCGAGAGTGGGCGTTCGCTAACTTGAGACAGAAGCGGTAACAGAAGAAAATCTCACCTGTTCTCGAGCATGTGTAACCGCGAGGTCCAACCTGTCGAATGTTACGGTCCGTGATTACAAATCTCCCCCCCGCAGAGGAGCAGTAAAGAACACGCTAGCCTGACACGCATGTCGGAGAAAAACCTGTTTTTCAAGACCAGTCGTTCGCGGCGCGAACCTTCCCTCCCCCTCTCCCACTCCTCTTTATCGATGATCTTGCACAGGGCCGTGTTTTGAGTCTGCTCTAGTAGTTGTTAGTACTTCTCTTTGTTGTGGTCGGCCCTCTAAGAACGAGACACCAGTTTTCTCTCCACTCCGGTCGGAGTAAAACCAGTTTTCTCTCCACTCCGGTCGGAGTAACACCAGTTTTCCCTCCACTCCGGTCGGAGTAACACCAGTGTTCTCTCCACTCCGGTCGGAGTAACACCAGTGTTCTCTCCACTCCGGTCGGAGTAACACCAGTTTTCTCTCCACTCCGGTCGGAGTAACACCAGTTTTCTCTCCACTCCGGTCGGAGTAACACCAGTTTTCTCTCCACTCCTGTCGGAGTAACACCAGTTTTCTCTCCACTCCGGTCGGAGTAACACCAGTTTTCTCTCCACTCCGGTCGGAGTAACACCAGTTTTCTCTCCACTCCTGTCGGAGTAACACCAGTTTTCTCTCCACTCCGGTCGGAGTAACACCAGTTTTCTCTCCACTCCGGTCGGAGTAACACCAGTTTTCTCTCCACTCCGGTCGGAGTAACAACAGTTTTCTCTCCACTCCGGTCGGAGTAACACCAGTTTTCTCTCCACTCCGGTCGGAGTAACACTAGTTTTCTCTCCACTCCGGTCGGAGTAATACCAGTTTTCTCTCCACTCCGGTCGGAGTAACACCAGTTTTCTCTCCACTCCGGTCGGAGTAACAACAGTTTTCTCTCCACTCCGGTCGGAGTAACACCAGTTTTCTCTCCACTCCGGTCGGAGTAACACCAGTTTTCTCTCCACTCCGGTCGGAGTAACACCAGTTTTCTCTCCACTCCGGTCGGAGTAACACCAGTTTTCTCTCCACTCCGGTCGGAGTAACACCAGTTTTCTCTCCACTCCGGTCGGAGTAACACCAGTTTTCTCTCCACTCCTGTCGGAGTAACACCAGTTTTCTCTCCACTCCGGTCGGAGTGGGTAGATTGTTTGTTCTAAGTGAATAAACATATGTCATGTCATCCTGCGGAGAACAGTTAAACGAAAACAATAGGGTTATTATTTTTCAACGCCTGTCTAAACTCACGGAGCAAAAAAAAAACGCTGTAATTTTATTCGTCATAATGCTTCAGATGTCAGATTCATGTCACCGTCGACATTTAAAACCGTGTCACAACTCGGGTCATTAAATGCTGAAGCGGTATATTTCCTTCGTATACTAAACATTTCTCTTCGAGAAGATTATGAGAACGAAAAGAAAAAGTGAATTACATTTCTAGTACGTATATGCACAATGTTACTCACCGGAAAGTGTTAAGACGTTCATAACTAAATATTTCATTAATGTTTTATCAGTAAAGTCTAAATTCCCGACATATCACCACATAATAAGTTATACTGGATAATTCTGAATTCTGTCGACAAACTCCAAATGAATATATATTCTGAAAAAAAAAAAAATTAAATCAAATAATACGACCAATGGTCTATTCCTTTTGAAATTGGAGCCAAATCACAAGTTTAATGTAAATATTACACAAAGTATTCGAAATGGAATAATTATCTATAGAATAGTTTGTAAGTAAACATATATCTACAACCACTGCAAAGCTCGCTGTGGTAACCAAATGTTGTCATATAAAAGATTGGCTTGCATCCCTTATGCTGCAAATGATTTCGTGATGCTGAGGGCAAATAAGTTTTTCAATGACACGCGTATTAGTCATCGCGTAAATGTTAACGAAAAATGCCGTCTTGTGTTATCACCCTAAGATCAGCCAATTTCGAGGAATTCAGGTTAAATGTCGAAACCATTAAATGCTTGTACCTGGAAGGTGAGTGAGCCCTCGTCACAGTTCGTGTGGGCTTAGGCAGACGTACGTTAACAGACATCGACATAACACGTGTTGGAGGGGGGGGGCGGGGAGGGGGTTAGAAACGAAGTAAACTGTTGAGGTATGTGCGAAACAAGCTTGGTTTCAATTCTTAATTTACAAATCTCCACAATGATGCAATGATGTGAATCACCGTAAACAGCCCCTTCATCAGTGTAGGTGGAACACTGTCCCATACCTGGAGTGTTATGACGTGTTAAAATGTACGTTTAGACAATGAAACCTACACTATATTAGTTAACGTGGTTGTTGGAGTGTGCCTGGCGGAGTAATTTTAGTTGACTTTTAGGCTGGCACGTGTGAACTCTCGATACGTTAAGGACATTAGATTACACGATGCATGAACAAATTTAACAATATGCAGACATTACAGCTCATGATATCACAAAGCGCTCCAGTATGAATCTTTAATAGCGTAAGAGTATTATATTAATATAATTACAAAAAAAAAAAAACATGACAGGAAAACTGTTATTTTCTAAAGGATATCTTCAAAGTTTTCCACTACCAATTTTAATATAGGTTAGAGAGTCGCTACACGGATTGTCAGATTCTTCCGAATATAGCTGTCATGTGGCGGATCCTGCCAAACACATGAGCAGTTCTCGCCAGCTGGGCCTCTTCACTTTCGACAAGTGTTTTACACACTAATATTTCAACACGTTCCTAAATAAGGAGTAGAAATGCGCCTTTTAAGGCGAACGTGCGAGTTAGTGTTAAAACCACCTCCACCAATCCAGCGTTCAGGATGTGCTGTATCCAGGCATGTCTGCTAATATCTGCTAAACGGTGATTGGGCGTCACATAGCTAGAAACACAACTGCATATGCACACCGAGTGGAACATACGCCAGCAGTTGTGGTATTTAATGCTCAACTATAGTCTATTCACGGTTTCATCACACTTTAAGATTAAAACGTTTGAAAAATCACCCCATGTATGACGTTTTTCGTTGTTTACTAAATATACCATGTATTACAAGCGCATTGTACTTGTGTTAGCATAAAACATTCTTTTTTTTTTTAGTTAAATTGAAATGTTACTTATAATTCATGTATAAATGGTAATATTTCGTTTGTAATTAATATGAACAAAAACAATGACTAGTAATAAATATATTTTTGCAAAATATTCTTACACTGAGTGCGCACGAATGCGGTGCGTTGTCCCTTTGGTGTAATTTTGCTAACTCGGTTATGCTTTGTATGCTTGAGGCGGAGGAATTGCCTGGAAGTAGAACTACAGCAAGGCTTCGGGGAAGTCTGGAGTTACCGCGAACGTTTGTTTTACACATATCGGTTTACTTCAATTTTACACCACCAATACTTGTTCTGTGGATGGCTGTTAACCATGCGCCTGTCAGCCAACTACCGCTCACATCTCGTGTGTTGAGCGTTGCTCACCTGACAGGTGAAATCATTCAATGGTTTCCACGTTTATGGTGAATTCCTCGAAAACGGTGGAATTTAGTGTGGTAACATCAGATGTTCGTTTCGCTCCCGAATCACGGAATTCTGAGCAAAACGAAGGTTTTAATCCGTATTTTGTCTGTGACTACATTTTATGATAACGTCGATATTTATAATAGTTGTAATTATATCTTAAATTTCACATTACCCTAAAGGCAGTTTTATATTTTGAATACTTTACACAATATTTACGTAAAACTTGTATTTTAGGATCCAACATCAAAGGGTGATTACTGCTCTTAGGAAGCATTTTAGACCATTGGCCACTTGTATGTTTTGGAATTATTTTCTCGTAAGGAATATGTAGGCAGAGATTGTCCTGGCAGATTCGTCCTGTATAGCCTCTGTATTTCTCCCTTTTGATTCCTTAATCCCGAAAATTGTATGGGAAGGAAGGGGACCACACTGAATCTACAACAGACAAATTCTTGTCGCTGGGATTTCTACTGGTCTCCTCGCATTTATTCCTGTAAATAAACACACGAACCAGTCACCTATACTAGCAGATTCCCCTTTATATTATTGACATTGTCAATCTCAGAATAGTCGATATCTGTCGGACATTGTCTTGTATAACTGTACATTGATGGGGTACAAAATTGAACCTTCTCCACTTTATCCCGTCCATATGCAGAGATTCCGAATAATCGTTGCGTTCATTATACAGTATAAGGTAGAATTTGCAATTAGCCGAACACTTAAGTCGCTGTTGTTTGTTCATTGAATGTCATGATCAACTTGTATTATATTCGTCCTTTATTTCCTGGTTGTTCTCTTCATGGCCAAAAGTAAGCTGGTGCCTAAGACTCAAGAAAATACAAATTATTGAAGAGCCACCTACAAACATTTGACATAAAATATTTCCTGGTATCAAATCTTTAACTTAATTTTACGTGATGTAGCTCACACCGGCCACGAGCTCCCCCTTTGCGCGGTCCGATTCTGGGGGGAGGGGGGCACCACTACCCGCCCTCTCCCAGACAGACGCGCTCGCCATCTTGTTGCCTCTCCCTCCAGGAGCTGCAGGGGAATGATTGACAGTGGCGAGACCTAGCTGGCGTCACAACCTCTCCTCTCCCCGCTGGAGAAGCCGACAAACGTAGAGGTGGCGAGAGAATATTCCTGAAATTATGATCCTCAGTGCAATGCGGGATTTAGAGAAATTTCTGGGTGACGGCCTACGACCCTATAAATACTACAGCAGCTTAAAGGTCAGAAGTCTCGGTAGAAGCCTTTTGGCTGAGTGCAGAGTGCGAAGTTAAGTGCGAGACGATGACGGACGAGGTGTTCGTGGTGTGAATGGACGAGAGGGGTGAACCCCGATGATGAATCCTGCTGTGTGTGAGGGCGCTCCGAGAATTCTAAAACTTGCGGGACATGGACTAATCTGAGGTGGGACTGAGTGAACATTTAATACTTATATTATTGTAAATATGGAACTTTGAAGTATGGACACAAAATTAATAAAATAATTTAATAGTTTTAGAGACACTGTCTATTGGGACTGATTTCTAATTATTTAATTTCATTGATTTCTTTGAGGTATATATAAAGTGTATTAATTAAAGTCAGTAATTGTAAACAGTAAGTGATATCAATTTACTGTTAGGTGTTGAGTCGAGAGAATTTTGTTTGTAGTTGTAAATAAAATGAGGAAATTATAGTTAACGCTTTTATATAATTAAGACCTCCATGCCTTAACGAACTTGGTTTAGCCGACTAACTTTTGACAGAGAAATTTTAATACTGATGTCAGGAATGGGATGGAAGCATTTTATTTAAAAGCAATTATTTTAATTATGATTACAGTATAATACTAACTTGTGGTATAATTTTGTAATAATAGGTCCAGGAATTATTTAGACATTTATTTGTGAATGCTAACTAGGAAAATATCGGCAGAGATAGAAGCCCTGCGTGCTTTGATGGAAGGACCGGTTACCCAAATAAATGGTGTTTTATGTAGTGTTAATTAGAATGTAAAAAAGTCAGATTAGTAGTTTTAATGAAAATGTAAATAGTAAAATAGATAGTGTTAGTGAATCTGTAAATATCCAAATTATAACTTAGGGAACTTGTAGATAAGAAATTGATAGTTATAAGACAGTGTGAACGAAAATATGGACAAAAGATAGACAATGTTAGCTTGGTAGTCGGCAAACTGGATAAGAAAATAGATAGTATGAATGAGAATGTGGACAGAAAGATAGAAGGTGTAAGCAAGTTGGTGGACAATGAAATAAACAGTGTGGACAAGAAAATTGAAAGTGTGAGGGAAAGTGTGAATGAAAGGATGGACACTGTTAACGAGATGTTAGATATGTAAGGTGGAACAGGAAGTAAGCGCCAGCAAAAGGGAATGGCAGGAACTTTTGCAGCAGCAGGGGAGAAGTTATGTGTCAGCTGAGGAGGACCAGAGATCAACCCCCGCCGAGCTGGTGTATATGAACAACGAAGAGAAGGTAGTGGCCGCCACCAGTACAGCCATCTCAGGAGAACCCCAGCAGTTTTACAGTGTGGGTACGCCATAGCCAGGGGTGGGTAAGGCGGCATCACAATAAAGCCCGTCCTCTACGATGGACAGACACCTTGGCGGGAATACCATCACCAGTTCGAGATTGTGGCCGCCCTGAATGGCGGGACTGAAGAGCAGCGAGCGTACTACCAGGTGACTGTACTGAGGGGACCTGGGCTAAGCATACTGCAGTTGGTGCCAGAACGTCATTGACTAGAATACTCCACATTGGTGTCGGCTGTTGAGCTGCGAATTGGCGACTGATACCTGTGACACGCCCACCATACCCAATTGCGAAGCCACATACAACGACCAGAGGAACCACTGCAGGAACTGTGGCAGGACATCGTAAGGCTGTCACACCTGTTTCTGGAGGGATGCCCTGAAGAAGCCCGAGATGTCATCGTAGTCGGCTTCTTCGTCGATGCTATTGATGACACTGAAGTGTGTCAAACTGTGCAGTTGGCTGCATTTCACACCATGCAAGATTTCTTGGCCAGTGCAGTGTGGGAAGTGATACTAGATGAAGAGGAGCACAATAACATCAAGAGGATGCTGAAGGTGTTGCAGACTACCATGAGGGACATCGCCTCCAGGGTACGCACTAGGGAGACTCGCCGTCCCCACCTAAATGGCCGGAATGTTGGTCGTGTGGACAGCCAGGGCACCTGAGAGTAAACTGTCCTCAACAGCAGCAGCAGCAACCAGGGAGCATTCATCAAGCAACAGGTGAGAGTGCAATGTCTTGGGGAAACTTGTAAACACTGGTCTTGAGGGGCAATGGTCGGTGATTGCTGGAGAGAAGGCACCAATATTTTTGCAGGCGCGTTCAATGAAACAGGACTTGGATGCCATATTGGTGGAGGGGAGCCTGGATGATGTATCTTGTCAGATGGTCGTTGATACAGGTACGACTATAACAATGGCAAGACTGGGCATTTTCGTGCCTTCCCCCAGCGATCATCCAATAATAGCATGGATCACTGCTATTTAACTACAGTAACGGGCGAAACCACACCAGTAAGATAATGATACTCTTACATCTCGGTACCCTTAACACAGAGCATGATATATACATAGCTAAAATAGAGGAAGAATGCATTTAGGGTCTTATGTATTACTTAAGCAAGGATACTGTATCGATAATCGACTGGGTGTGTTATGGGTAGGTAATACCGAATTGGTAGTGCTAACACAACTAGATTTATCTTCGCCAATCAGATGCCCAGTGGTATGTAATCAGGCGACTGTGCTCCCGGCTTCTACCGAAGTTGTTATTTCAGGCAGATGCAAAAGCAGTTGAACAGCACAGTGCCGATCGGGTAACCATGCTGCGAATCTGTTTCCGAATCCCACGCATGTAATTGGGCCAGGGAGGTGGAGATGGACTTGATATGATTCCTGGAAGACACGACACCAAGCAGGCATTCTATAAAACAACAGGCACCAACTTAAGTATGAACCAGTTACCGCTATTCTTATTTATTATTGATAACAAATCAACAATTACACTTCCTAATACCAAAGTCTGTCCGCGCAGTATGTCACAGGCTTCTGAACTGTAGGTTTTTGCAGGTCAGGTAGTTATTCTTTTAGACAGAGACTTTAAGAATAAGTAGAAATAATATGGCTGAATTAAAAACTAATAATACACATTTCCATTAGTCATTTACTGCTATTGATTGAGTAGCAATCACAACGAGCACCACCACAACAGAAAATGAATTTGCATCCAGCTGCCACGCCTACTTTCACAATATTAAAATTGAATAACATACACTAAATTCCATACCGATGGCAGATAAGTAGTAGAGGTATGTATGTTCTGGCGCACTAGGTGGTAGATGTCCCATAAGATTAACCTGGGAAGGGGTTTCGGACTGCAGGATACAAACTTGCTCCATCCACATCCACATCCAAATCAAACATCCACAATCAACACCACACCTGCCTACACCCCATCCCCCTTACCCACAACCAGACGTATGTTGTGATTACTTCTGGTATTAATTGGATTTCTGCAGCGAGATCGCAGGCTCTCCAATCTCCTCTCATAGGGCTATCTACACCAGACACCTAATACACTAACACCCCACTCCACCTCTTCACCTATCTACACCCCCACCCACGCCCCTCTGCTTACCTGTGATTGCTTAACGCCTCCCCATAACCCCCTACCAATACTTTCCTTCCCAACGAGGTGGGATGTGTTCAGTTCCAAACTTGCTTATTTGACAGCACAGCCATCTTAGTTATAGAGTTGACAGCCAGGAGCGCTGATGCCACCATCGGCCACTAGGTAGTGCGCAAACTCGATGAATCGATTATGTTGATGTCGTCAATACCTGCTAGATGACGTGTCAATCTCTCGCATGCGAGTTGGTAGCCCTCCAAGAGCCACTGTTGTTTAATAGTATTATCTGTTACTACGAGCTCTGAGATCGGCTATTAGCTTAAGACAATTTTCTCCATTATGTATGTAATACTTTAGTGCATTGTAAAAACTTTTCTTTCTGAAGGTTTTGAACCATGTAGACCTTAAGTCAGCAACTAACTGACACTCTAGTTGATTGAGCTACCAGAACTTGGATACGAATAGAAGTTTTAATAAGGTATAAAAAATAGAAACACCTACGTACATGCCAATTCAGAATGGAGTTGTAATAAATAAATCGTAATAACATTAAAAAGTAATTTATTTACATTTAAATATGTATATAAAACATTAAAACTGTCAAACATATATGTATGAAACGACATGTTCACAAAATAGTGCTTTAAAGGAGTTTTGGTTTATTGGGTCACAACAGCCAAGTATTTAAAAAAACTTTTTTTTAAGAAATACATCTTTAAATTAAAAATTTAGTTATTAATTTTTATACAAATAAATGCATCGAGTAACATGTCTACGGATTCGTATTTATTAAACAGATAAGAATATGTCGTCATAAAAATGATTATGTAACTATAACTGTGGCTATCTTGAATTTTTGTAAGCATAAACGTGTTATTTGTTTTATTTTTAAACTAGCTATGTAACCACTCCGAGCATCGAACACAACTCATTGCTTAGCTTACAAGAGGTCATTAAGTCCTAAACACTTTCTGGCAAAGTCAGTTTTTTTTTAGTTTATCCCTTTTATAAATAGAGTCAGAATTTCCGAACCATCGATGTAATAGTGATCAAATTCATGAAATAGGCACCATACCCATCATACACTGTAAAGGTAAGCTCATTTACTCATAATTACCCATCTATAGGAGCTATATTAATCAAACTCATAACATAGACATAAACCCCGACAACAAACAAAACTTTAATGTCAAACACAACTAAAACATTTTATAAGCACAGTTCCTTATAATTTCCAAACAGTTGAAGCTACAGTCATCAAATTCATGAAATACACATCAACCCAAACAACAAACAAGACCACAGTGTCAAACAGACCTAAAGTGTTTTTATAAGAATATTTACTCTTAATTATCCGTACACCAAAGCTATACACGAGTTTCATAACACATACATCAACTCCATCAACAATCAAGAATGCCAGGGCAAGCACAAATTAAAACCTTTTGTAAGCATATTTAAGCATAAATTTATCAAATGCATACTCATCAAACACATATTTACACCTATAATATTTGTTTTATTGCCGATTTTAACCAAATATAATTTGTGAGTAGGCTTGCTACTAGGTTTACTTAACATAATGTTAATTTCGGATTATCGAGTTCGAGTCTCGGTCAGAACACCTAATATTAGTTTATAACCAAATTTAACAGAATATATTTTTTATTGCATTCCAGCTTATAGTAATTCATGTAATGCTATTTATGTATTACCGACTTCGATTCCCAGGCTACTTACTTAATATTTGTAAAATAAATATCTGATATATATATTCTTACACATTCACTTACTCTTTATATCTATTGTATTACCTTATATGTGTCTACTGCTCAAATAACATGTACATGTTAGATTTCAACTGTTGAAGGTCGAGAATGGTGTAGGGAATGCAGTTATATGATGGAATCAGGTAATGACATAGTGTAATTAACATACCTAATCGTGCAAATCCATACTTGCATTAACATGTAGTGAATATTTACTAGGCATGCATGTCTACACATGAAAAATTAACAACCAAACATTCGCCAAAATAATATGTACTATCAGCAGAACAGCCAGACATCAACTGTCATATACCTATTAATTAGTTTAAGAATTGGTAATTAGTATTATTATAGTTGGAAGGCATTACACTTACAATATAATAGCATTCACTATACACACTTCTCAAGAATGCATATTATGTGAAGACAGACATACGTATGCTCCTGAGGAATGACAGCTCAAAACTAAGGCCTTACCATAAACCTGAAGTCAATAGGATATTTTCAAGTGAGATCACATCCTGCTTTATTTCTGCCAGGTCAACGAACCCTAACAGGAAAAACAATTGTGTATATGGCTTCAACATATACCAAACACCACAGGCAGATTATTTCCAATGAATTATTCTAATAAAACATTTCATAATGTAATAGCAAAAAACACAAACTCACACAACTCATCTACGCATACCATAACAGGGAATTTGCAAAAACCCATATCACCAAACTTTACAAGCAAAACTAAATACTAATATAACAACTATATAAACATTCCATGCAACTCAAATGAACAAAGCATACAAACAGACACAATAATATTATGAAAGCACTTCAAACTTTAATACTAACAACATAATATCCAATTCCAAAACCCCTATCATAAAACTTTACAAGCAAAACTAAATATTCGACAACTATATTAACATATCATACATCACACATAAACAAATCTCCATCATCTGTCTTCCAATACACATCATCAAACATATTGCATTTGAATTATAATGGGATACAAAAAGAAAAAAAAAGCTATGCCAAGATTCTGTTTTTCTAATTTACTATATAACACCATTTAAAACCAATATAAGATCCAAATAAAACACTCGTCGCACTCAAATCATGCTATTCCATCCATACTTCATATAGAAATCAAAAAATGTTTACTACCTAAAAACTACATAGTCAAAGAACGTTTGTTAAGATCTGCTCTTTTTAACAGTTGATTCGAACATTCTAGGATACTTTGATCTTATCTGCATAACAAGTATTTACACAATTAAACACACTTTCATCTTACAAGAAGTATTAAGTATTATTTAAATAGAACTATATTGATCTATTACAAACAGCATCAAAATTCAATCATACATACTGATTTAGTTAGTACTTCAACATAAATGCAGGAATGTACAATTATACTAACATATTCTTTGTTTTAATTCCCAACGAGGTAAATACACGTATATGAATTACTTTGTATGATATATATATAAACACACTCATCTTAAATATTAAATATTAAATAATCCTTAAATTTAACATTCTTTTCATCTAGTTTTAAGTTAAAGACATTCTAATAAAATGTAAAAAACATATGCTAATTACTCATTACACAACAAACATCAAGTTTACCTAATTCAAGTCGATGCATTACCTAATATACCCTATCACAACCAAAGACATTTTAATTGTTTTAATAATTCTAGGAAGACTGTTTTGTGACATGGCTAACAAGTTTTAGCAAGCTTCTGATGAATGCCATGTTTAATTTTTATTTATACAGCTTAACATTTCGAGAAACTTTAAAAAAGTGTATCGATCATGATAGGTTAGGCTTACATCGAAATAGGTGAACACACACATTATTAATTATTGAGAGTAAAATATATATATTTGCATAACAAAAATTCATATTTAGCGAGAATTTTTAGATATAAGTTGTTTATACATAGCGATTCAAGAACCATACAGAGTAAGAAGATATTTCTTTTAATCGTGTATCAAGAAAATTAACTATAGTATTGACATAATGAGTATCCAACTGTATGTAGTGTGGATGTAACGAGATGAGATCAAATACCCATCAACTGATGAAAAACAACTAACAAAAAAGGATTGCAAGTACATATTTGAGAACATACTCAGTGCTTCATGACAAGTCTAAGTCACTTTTTAGCAATAGTATTTACATATTGAATAACTAACATGATTAATTTCAATAAGTATAC
The DNA here is from genome assembly GCA_029891345.1 of Dryococelus australis. Classification (NCBI taxonomy): domain Eukaryota; kingdom Metazoa; phylum Arthropoda; class Insecta; order Phasmatodea; family Phasmatidae; genus Dryococelus; species Dryococelus australis. The sequence continues at coordinate 128,196,232 of CM057002.1, forward strand.
ATCTTACCGTTACCTAAACTAGCATTCGACTAACATATGTTTGATATTAAACATAACTTATATACAGGACACTTCGCAACACACTACACAAAAAACACCTAAATAATATGCCTTTCCATTATCTGGCTCACTCTATATTTAACTCCCATACGGCATTCACCATCTTTCTACACCAATCTATCAGAGCTCATCAACAACAAAGAAACACAAATACACAGCCACAAGGACCTCCAACACTCCAACATCAGCTGTAGAAGGAGAACAATGATCTCGCATAAAATATGCAATTGGGTGCTTTATTTAGAAAGGCTACACAACCACAAACCACATACCATATATATGTATGTATATACATATATATAAAATTAAAGCATTCTATTATAAAAAAATATTTTTTAAAAAATTCATGCACTTTAGGAATGACACATTCAACACAAGCATGTATGAAATTACTACTCTACACATCAATCCTCAATCCTCTATCCTTAATCCTAAAATCACTCCTTAGTCCTCAAAAATTATTCCTTAGTCCTCAAAAATAATTCATTATTACTAAAAAAACATTCCTTATTCCTCAAAAATAATTCCTTACTCCTCAAACAACATATCTAACAAACTATTGCAATACAACAAAAAAAATATATATATCTAATCTAACACACACACACACACGAACACACAGTATAACATGCAAACTCACACACAAATAACCTACAATATACCAAATGGCAAATCCGATCCACTCCTTATGAACCAAATTAACTCAAATTGACTCAAATTATCCCAAAATAATACAAATCAATCCAAAAATAACCCAAAATGACCAAAATATACTCCAAAACACACACAGCACATTATATTCAATTTAGTAGAGAAAATTTTCTATAATAAATACCTATGTTACACTCATCTCGTCTCCTACAAATTATTCACTTATAAATTTAATTTTAAAATTCACTTTACTTTACATTGTAATTGTTTGATACACTCATTTATTTTTCAGACTTGTATATATATAAATTTCTTTTATTTTACATATCTCGTTTGTCAAATGTTCATTTACAGAAACAGATATCTCAAGATATCACCAATCCACACAAACATATCAATATTTAATAATCTTTCCATAAATCTTTACCAGTCTTTAACAATCTTTCAATAAATCTTTAACAATCTTTACCAATATTTCCATCGATCCTTACTAATCTTTAACAAGCTTCCAATCAATCTCTAGCAATCGTTAACAATCTTTAACAATCTTTACCAATCTTTACCAATATTTCCATCAGTCCTTACCAATCAATAACAATCTTTCAATCTATCTCTAACAATATTTAACAACCCAAGGGTTTATAGGCTCTCTGTATAGATATGTATAAGTAAAACATATCATGTAATGTCACCAAAAAATTATACATGTCGGTAGAATGAATGTTTATATATGCATTCAACTATCCATACAATTATATATTGAAGTCTTTATTTTTATTATCATTCTCCTAACTTTTATGAGCATTTGCTTATAGTAATACTTAGGAGTTGGAAGGGATAAAATTAATAAAAACAGTAGTCTTTCGAAAACTCTTATCTTTATTTCACACAATTATGAAAAAATACATAGTATTATTTACATACACTCAATCATATTCTCATTTCAACAAAAGTATTTATGCTTTATTCTAAATTTATAGAACATTTCCTGCAGTCTACACAAGGGTTTCCCTAATCGCATATACAACATTACAGTTAGCACATGCATAGGTCTTATAACTAATTGCAAATGGACTGTTACTATCATCATGTTGTCTGGCGCTAAACTTAATCACAAATGTCTAGCTGCAATACTTGCATTTGCTTCCCGATGATCGACAAGCAATACCTTCACACTTTTTCTTATGTCTATATAGGATATCACTGTGCGTAAACACAATATCACACTTATCACAGTGGTACGACTAGTATGCTGAACTGGACAAACAATGACTACATTCATGTCAAGGTGCATGGCAACTTATAGTAAAAGTATTTTCCACAATAACAATAAAGTTTCTGTATTGCTTCTAGAGACTCACTAGAAACCATTGCTAAAGATGTTACAGATGGTAAGTCTCCAACCATTGTTATCATCTTCATATTACAAAAGTGTACAATATCACTATATGTTTCCACTTGTAACGATATTAATACAATAACAACCACTGAAGAAGTCAAAACATTCTTAAAAAACACACAATTATGTACTATTTTCACAACAGAACAATTGATTTATATATCACTCAAACTCGGTCAGAGAAAGAGACAACATCTCCACTATCTTAATATATGTCTTAAAAAATTATTTCTCAGGTGTGGAACTCGAACCCATGCTCCCATACAGAGAAGCAGGGCTTAAATCAAACACCTTAAACTGTTCATCCTAACCAAAATTTGCAGAAAATATTTTATTATAATGAAAAGTGTTAACGTTTCCTTGAATAACATCACAGGATGATGACATAGGATATTAAGCTAATGTTCAAAATCTACAGTATAAAACAAAAATAAACATTATCTTTAGTAAAGTTGTAACTATACACAAAAGAAATAATACATTCTTCACAATTGGGAACACCCTGAGAAAACTCAAGTGTTAACCAGTTCCTTGGTTAATGTCATAGGAGGATGATGTAGGATCTTAAACTAATGGTCAAAAGCTACTGTATAAAACAAAAACAAACATAATTAATAGCAAATTTGTAGGTTTGCAGAAAAAAGCATAAAACATTCGTGATTGAGAAGACCCTGAGAAAACTCAAATTTTAACCAACTTATTGGTTAATGTCATACACTGGTTAACACTTGAGGTTTCTCAGGATGTTACCAATTGCGAAGGTTTTATGATATTTTTCTGTAAAATTACAACTTTGCTAAAGATTATGTTTATTTTTATTTTATACAGTGGATTTTGAACATTAGCTTAGTATCCTATGTCATCATCCTATGACGTTAACCGAGGAAAAGGTTAACATTTTTAATTATAATAAAATATTTTTTGCAAAAGTCGGTTAGGATGAGCAGTTCAAGGTGCTATACTTAAGCTATTGTTCTCTGTATGGGAGCGTAGGTTCGCGTTCCACACCTGAGAAATAATTTTTAATGGCATATATTAAGATAGTGGAGATGTTGTCTCTTTCTCTAACCGAGTTTGAGTGATACATAAACCAATTGTTCTGTTGTGAAAATAGTATATAATCGTGTGTTTTGTATGGATGTTTTCAGTTCTTCGATGGTTGTGATGGAATTCAGATTGTAACGAGTGGAATCATATAGTGATATTGTACACTTTTGTAATATGAAGATGATAAGAATGGTTGAAGACTTACCATCTGTAACATCTTTAGCAATGGTTTCTGGTGATTCTCTAGAAGCAATACAGAAACAATATTGTTATTGTGGAAAATACTTTTACTATAAGTTGCCATGCATGTTGATATTAATGTAGTCTTTTTTGTCCAGTTCAGCATACTAGTTGTTCCACTGTAATAAGTGTGATATTGTGTTTACTCGTAGTGTTATTCTATATAGCTATAAGAAGAAGTGTAAAGGTATTGTTTGTCGATCTTCGGGAAGCGAATGTAAGTATTGGAGCAATATATTTGCGATTAGGTTTAGTGCTATACAACATGAAGATGGTAACTATGAACTATAAGTGTTAACTAAAATGTTGTATATGTGAGTAGGGAAGCCTTTGTGTACACTGCATAAAATGTTCTATAAATTTAGAGTAAAGCATAAATACTTACGTTAAAATGAGAATATTATTGAGTGTATGTAAGTAATACTATGCATTTTTTTTTTTATAATTGTGCGAAATAAAGATAAAGTGTATGAAAGACTAGTGTTTTATTCATTTTATCTATTCCAACTTTTAAGTGTTGTTATAAGCAAATGCTTATAAAAATTTAGAGAATGATAATAAAGACTTCAATATAAAAGGTATGGATAGTTGAATGGCTATATAAACATTCATTCCACTGATATGTATAAATTTTTGGAGACATTACATGAAACGTTTTTCTTATATGTATGGATATAGAGAGCCTATAAACACTTGAATTGGTAAATACAGTAAGATTGATTGAAAGATTGTTAATGATTGGTAAGGATTGTTGGAAAGATTGGTAATGATTGGTAAAGTTTGGCAAAGACTAATGGAAAGATTGTTAAAGATTGTTAAAAATTGGTCAAGATTGAGGGAAAGAATACTAAAGATTGTTAAGTATTTATGAAAATATTGGTAAGGATTGATGAAAAGATTGGTAAATATTTGTAATGATTGGGAAAGATTGATAAAGTTTGGTATAAATTGTTAAATATAATGAAAGATTGCTAAACATTGTTAAAGATAGTTAAAGATTTATAGAAAGATTGTTAACGATTGGTAAGTATTGATGGAAAGATTGGTAAGAATTGATGGAAAGATTGGTAAGAATTGATGGAAAAATAGGTAAAAATAGGTAAATTTTGTTAATTACTGGGTAAGATTGATGGGAAGATGGGTAAAGATTGTTAAATCTGATACAAAGATTGTTAAAGATTGGTAAAGATTGATGGAAAGGATGTTAAAGATTTGTGTGTGTGTGTGTGTGTGTGTGTGTGTGTGTGTGTGTGGGATTGGTCATATGTAGAGCTGTCTGTTTATGCAAATTAACCTTTGATAAACGGGATATGTGAAATAAAAGAAACTATTATAAATATAAGTCTGAAAAATAAATTTGTGCATTAAACAATTACCATGAAATGGAATTTTGAAGTTAAATTTATAAGTGAATATTGTTAAGGAGATGTGATGTGTAAATAATTATTTATTATACAAAATGTTCTCTACTAAATCGAATATCATGTGTGTGTGTATTTTGGAGTAGATTTTGGTAATTTTGGGTTATTTTTGGGTTGATTTGGGCTCTTTGGGTAAATTTGTTAGGAGCAGGTTTTGGGAAAGAGCAAGTTTGCCATTTGGAATAAGTTAGGTTCTTTGTGTGTGAGTTTGTGTGTTATACTGTGTGTATGAGTTGTGTGTGTGTATGTGGGAGTGGGAATAGATCTATGTATGCTTTGTTGTATTGCAATAGCTTGTTAGATATGAAAATTAAGGAAAAAGGAACAATAATTGAGGAATAAGGAATGGTTTTTGAGTAATAAGGAACGATTATTGAGGACTAAGGAACGATTTTCGAGGACTAAGGAATGATTTTAGGATTGAGGATTGATATGTAGAGTAGTAATTTCATACATGATGTGTCATTTCAAAAAAGTACGAATTAAAAAAAAAAAGATTCTCATAACAGTATGCTTCAATTACACACACACATATATATGCTTGTATATATATGTGTGAGTGTGTGTGTCCATGTGTTTGTGTGTTATGTGGTTTTTGATTGTGAAGCCTTCCTAGATAAAGCACCCACTTGCATCATTAATGCGAGATATTTGTTCTCTTTCTATAGATGATAATGGAGTGATGGAGATCCTTGCGGGTATGTATATGTTCTTCTTTGTTGTTGATGAGCTCTGATAAATTGGTGTAGAGAGATGATAAATTCCATATTGGATCTAAATATAGAGTGAGCCAGATAATGGAAAGGCATATTATTTAGGTGTTTGTGGTGTAGTGTGTTGCGAAGTGTCATGTATATAAGTTATGTTTAATATCAAACATATGTTAGTCGGATACTAGTTTTGGTAATGGTAAGATCTATACTTATTGAAATTAATCATGATATTTATTCAATATGTAAATACTATTGCTAAAAAGTGACTTAGACTTGTCATGAAGCATTGAGTATGTTCTCAAATATGTACTTGCAATCCTTTTTTGTTAGTTGTTTTTCATCAGTTGATGGGTATTTGATCTCATCTCGTTACATCCACACTACATACAGTTGGATACTCATTATGTCAATACTATAGTTAATTTTCTTGATACACGATTAAAAGAAATATCTTCTTACTCTGTATGGTTCTTGAATCGCTATGTATAAACAACTTATATCTAAAAATTCTCGCTAAATATGAATTTTTGTTATGCAAATATATATATTTTACTCTCAATAATTAATAATGTGTGTGTTCACCTATTTCGATGTAAGCCTAACCTATCATGATCGATACACTTTTTTAAAGTTTCTCGAAATGTTAAGCTGTATAAATAAAAATTAAACATGGCATTCATCAGAAGCTTGCTAAAACTTGTTAGCCATGTCACAAAACAGTCTTCCTAGAATTATTAAAACAATTAAAATGTCTTTGGTTGTGATAGGGTATATTAGGTAATGCATCGACTTGAATTAGGTAAACTTGATGTTTGTTGTGTAATGAGTAATTAGCATATGTTTTTTACATTTTATTAGAATGTCTTTAACTTAAAACTAGATGAAAAGAATGTTAAATTTAAGGATTATTTAATATTTAATATTTAAGATGAGTGTGTTTATATATATATCATACAAAGTAATTCATATACGTGTATTTACCTCGTTGGGAATTAAAACAAAGAATATGTTAGTATAATTGTACATTCCTGCATTTATGTTGAAGTACTAACTAAATCAGTATGTATGATTGAATTTTGATGCTGTTTGTAATAGATCAATGTAGTTCTATTTAAATAATACTTAATACTTCTTGTAAGATGAAAGTGTGTTTAATTGTGTAAATACTTGTTATGCAGATAAGATCAAAGTATCCTAGAATGTTCGAATCAACTGTTAAAAAGAGCAGATCTTAACAAACGTTCTTTGACTATGTAGTTTTTAGGTAGTAAACATTTTTTGATTTCTATATGAAGTATGGATGGAATAGCATGATTTGAGTGCGACGAGTGTTTTATTTGGATCTTATATTGGTTTTAAATGGTGTTATATAGTAAATTAGAAAAACAGAATCTTGGCATAGCTTTTTTTTTCTTTTTGTATCCCATTATAATTCAAATGCAATATGTTTGATGATGTGTATTGGAAGACAGATGATGGAGATTTGTTTATTTGTGATGTATGATATGTTAATATAGTTGTCGAATATTTAGTTTTGCTTGTAAAGTTTTATGATAGGGGTTTTGGAATTGGATATTATGTTGTTAGTACTAAAGTTTGAAGTGCTTTCATAATATTATTGTGTCTGTTTGTATGCTTTGTTCATTTGAGTTGCATGGAATGTTTATATAGTTGTTATATTAGTATTTAGTTTTGCTTGTAAAGTTTGGTGATATGGGGTTTTGCAATTGGGTGCTATGCTGTTAGCATTATAGTTTGAAGTGGTTTTGTAATATGATCGTGACTGTTTTTGTATGCTTTGTTCATCTCAGGTGTATGATATGTTGATATAAATGTTACGGTAAGTATTTAGTTTTGTTTGTAAAGTTTGGTGGTATGGTTTGGTGGTATGGGGTTTTGCAATTCCCTGTTATGGTATGTGTAAATGAGTTGCATGAGAGTGTGTGTGTGTGTTTGTGTTTTGCTACTACATGATATAATGCTTTATCATGGTAATTCACTGTAAATAATCTGTATGTAGGTCTTGGTATATGTTGGTCATATACATGACTGTATATCTTGATAGGGTTTGTTGACCTGACAAGAATAAAACAGGAAGTGTTCTTGTTTGAAAATATCCTATGGACTTCATGTTTATGGTAAGTCTTTAGTCTTGTGCTGTCATTCTTTGGGAGCATACGTATTTCTTTCTACATATAATGTACATACTTGATATGTGTGTATAGTAAATGCTATGTTTTTGTAAGTGTTATACCTTCCAACCTTAATAATAATTCTAATGAATAATTTTGAAACAAATTAAAGGCTATATGATTGCTGATGTCTGGATGTTTTTCTGAAAGAACTAATTATTTTGGTGAATGTTTAGTTGTTAATTATTCATATGTAGATGTGCATACCTAGTAAATATTCAAGGCATATTTATTGTAGTATGAATTTGCACAATTATGTTAATTATATGATTTCAACATTACCCAATTTCATCATATAACAGTATTCTATCCACCATTCTCGACCTTCAAGAGTTGAAATTGAATATATGACACGTTAGTTGAGCAGTAGACACAGATCAGGTATATATACTATATACATAGGTATAAGAGTGAATGCGTAAGGATACATTTCCCAAATTTTTTTTTTACAAATATTAAATGAGTCACCTGGGAATCGAAGTCGGTAATCCAAAAATAGCATTACATTAAATACTATCAGCAGGAATACAATGCAAAACTAAATTTTTTATTACATTCGGATATAAAATAATATTAGGTGTTCTGACCGAGACTCAAACTCGATAATCCGAAACTAACATTATATTAAGTAAACCTAGTACCAAGCCAACTAACAAATTAAATTTGGTTAACATCTTGTTTGTTGTTGGTGTTGATGTGTGTTATGAAATTTGATGTGCATAACTTCTGTATATGGATAATTATGAGTAACTATTCTTATAAAAGGACTGTAGGTGTTTTAGACCCTGTGATCTTGTTTGTTGTTGGGGTTTATGTGAATGTTATGAATTTGATGAATGTATCATCGACTGTTAGGAAATTATGAGTAACTATGCTTATAAAATGTTTCGGTTATGTTTACCTTGCAGTCTTGTTCGTTGTTGGGGTTTATGTGTATGTTATGAGTTTGAATATCATAGCTTCTGTAGATGGGTAATTATGAGAAAGTACACTTATAAAATGTTTTTGGGTGTGTTTGACCTTGTCAGAAAAGGTTTAGGGTCTAAATGAGTTTACCATTATGGTATATGTCAGGTATGGTGCCTATGCTATGAATGTGATCACTATAGCATCGATGGTTCTGAAATTCTGGCTCTATTTATAAAAGTGCTTAACTCAAATCAAAATTGACTTTACCAGAAAGGGTTTAGGACTTAAATGACCTGTTGTAAGGTAAGTGATGAGTTGTGTTTAATACTTGGAGTAGTTACATAATTAATTTAAATTTATAAAAAAATAATGCTTCTCTGCTTACTAAAATTAATTATGGAAATAGTTATAGTTACATAACCATTTTATGATGGCATATTCTTATCTGTTTAATAAATACGAATCTGTAGATATGTTACTCGATACATTTATTTGTAATAGTATTTATAACTAAATTTTGAATTTCAATATATATTTCTTTATAAAAAGTTATTATTTTAATATTTGGCTTATGTGATCCCATAAAATAAATCTCCTTTAAAGTACTAGTTTGTGAACACATTGCTTCATACATGTATGTTCGACAATTTTAAAGATTTATATACATATATAAATATAATTACATTACTTTTTATTATAATTACAATTTATTTATTACAACTCCATTTTGAATGTGCGAGTATGTAGGTGTTTCTTTTTAAAATTTTTATTAGATATTCCGTTTGTATCCAAGCTCTGGTGGCTCAAGCAACTAGAGCATCAGTTAGTTGCTAACCTAAGGTTTCCACGGTTCAAAATCATCAGAAAGTAAAGTTCTTTTATAATGTACTAAAGCATTACATATATGATGAAGAAAATTGTCTTATGCTTACAGCCGATCTCAGAGCTCATAATAACATACAATAGAATTATACAACATTGGCTCTTGGAGATCAGGTGACTCGCACTCGAGCGACTGACACTCCATCTGGCAGGAATTGACGACATCAATGTAATCGATACATCGAGTTTGCATGGTACCTAGAGGTCGATGATGGCATCAAGAGACATCAGCGCACCTGGTGGTAATCTATACAACTTAGATGGTGGCCGATGGCTAAAGGAGTGCTGTCTAAAAAGCAAGTTTGGAACTGAACACAGCTTACCTCACTGGGAAGGAGTTGTGGGAGGGGTTAAGCAATCACAAGACAGCAGAGGGGATGAGGTGGGTGGAGAGTGATGTTAGTGTATCAGGTGTAGATTGCCCTGAGAGAGGAGGCTGGAGAGCCTGTGATCTCGCAGCAGGCACCCCATTAATCCCAGAAGTAATCACAACACTGGTCATTTAGGGTGGGAGGGTGTATAGGCAGGTGTGGTGCTGATTGTGGATGTTGATATGGTTGTGGATATTGATATGGTTGTGGATATTGATGTGGATGGAGCAAGTTTGTATCCTGCAGTCCGAAACCTCTTCCCAGGTCAATCTTATGGGCTACATTTGCCGCCTAGTGCGTCATAACATACATGCCCCTACTACACAGATATTTAATTTTCGTTAATTTTACACATAAAATACGCCACAGCTCACATAGTACTGGATATCCAAAGGATATCCTAATTATATCCACAGTATCGAAAATTCATATAAGCTCAAAAGTGAATCTCTTATGGATATCCTAAGGATATACAGTAAAATATATGTATTTGTACCACTTACTGGAGACCCATTATATATTACAAAATCACCAGTGGCCATTATCTACTAATAGTAAGTTTCTAAATCGAAACACGTATAAAGGAAATTCATAATATCTCTATCACTTTTTGGGTTTTGGGCGGACATTTGGATATCTTTTGGCAATATTTTGGATGTAACTTTGCTATTTCTGGATGTCCTAGGATATCCTGAGCATTAGAAAATCATATGCATTAGATATTATTGTGATGTCTATGTACTATATGGGATATTTCTTTCAAAGGCGTACTGAAAGTTTCAAAGTCTATCCTGTGTTTCACTTCAATGACCAGGTACTCTCGTAAACACACTACTAACCTATAACAGGTTGCACCACACTCTAAGGAGTAATAAATACTTAACGCCATATTGTTTCTGAATGTACTTCTGCATTTACTAAATGCATATACAAATACTGAGACACCCTTCTACCCCATAGGGGTGTCAGGTGTGTCAATCTCTATCTCACTCCACGACACACTAATATTACCTAAACTACCCCTTCGGGGCAGAAAGCTATCTCGACTTGAAAAATTCAAATGCTGCAGCCCAAGCTCTTTCGCTTATAAATATCTACAATCAAAATACTATTATTCAAATTACAGAAATACACGTCTTTCGTAATTTGGGGGGTCATTTGCAAATAAAGTCTCTCTACTCTTATGTTCCAAGGTCTTTGATTCACTATTTATTTTGCACCAAAACGACTGTTTACAGGCACGGATTCTACTCGTAAATGCACGCAATAAAAATATTAAAATATTTCGCACTCAATGCACATATCACATGGTCAGGCCCCTTAATTAAATTCAGCGTATTTTGCCCTACGCGGCAACTTTCAATAACTTGTGCGCACAAAAATTTAATATTAAGCCCACAAAAGAGAATCGTTTCCGCGGCACTTGACGTACTTCAAAAGTGTTTCAAAACAAGGACGGCGGTCTCCGCATGTACAAGCTGACGATGGCGTTTATGCATGACTCATACCTTAAGTTTGGCATTAATTCAGAATACCGTACACCTGATCGCCAGGCAAGGTCGGGGAACGTGCATGCTGCCTAGTGTCAGCTCGCTGTAGACTCCGCCCCACTTGACGCCGCCAGGAGAGCAGCTGACGGGTCATTCACCTCGGGGCCTCCACGCAAGCACGCGCTTGCACTCGCTAGCATGCAGGATCGCACTGACAGACTCGGGAATATTCCGCGTGTTTAGTCGTTACACAAAAGTATGGACGCGCGCTTCCAGCACTCAAACCACACGAAACGCCGTTCGCAATAAAACCTGTGTACGACAAATTGCAGAGAAATGCTTAAAGTTTCTTTTCTACGCTCCAAGGAAATATTGCAAAAAAACACGGGCCGCTGCCGTACGTCACTGTTACTCCGCGTACACTTTAATATGCTCGTCCTCGAGACCTCGTAAAAAGCGCAGTTTAACCAGTGTGGCAAAATTCAATTTCACGAGCCATCAGTCACAAGTCGCGGTCTCACAGTTATTTCCGCGATTTTTAGTAACGCTCGTACTAAACTGAATAATACTCGTTCACGCACCTTTTTCAAACATAGCAACATCGCTTCTACGTTCGCATCAGACATGTTCTCATAATATTCTTTAAACAGTTAATCCGTTTCCTCCCGAAAACGTTACAGTGACGTTCACTCGTTCGCGCAACACACTACACATCGGGACCGGGGAGAAATTTACATATCAGTCCCATGCCGCTAAACGTCCGCCTGACTCTCCGATACTATCCAGCTCCGCGGTCGAGCACACGCTACTTGGCGGCCGTCCACGCACCGCCACCGATTCTCACACGCTGGCTAGGGCGCGCGTTGTCTTGGCCAGGTGACGTCACGGCCTCCCGCCACCCCAAGCGAGATACGGTCGCGACTCTTTACAAATCGATTTGCACAAATAATATCGATTACAAATATAATACACAAAAACCATTTTAAAAAAAATACGTGTAGTCAAATTCATAATATATTAACACTAAGCAATAAGAATAATTTTACCGTTAAAAAATGTGCAATAAAATAGATACTGGATTAATAAATGTACCGGCTGGTATAAAGCCAAATATACATACACATAAAATGGCAAATATGCAACGCCACCAACTGTGGTGCAAAATTACTAAAACCCATACATTTTACTAGGTGACGATCTATGAATAGTCACTATACCCGTATAGATTTTTTAATAAATTAAACACTAGCACACAGCATATATAAAATTATCGGCTGCCACCCCAAAATTATTAATACCACTGGTCACTATCGAAACGGACTTCCATCTCTAGTAACATTATAAATTCCACTCCGAATGAAATGCTGAATGCACGCAGGTAAAATACAATTTCTCCTGGTATAGTTAATACAAACTTTACTGCAGCTACAATTATTTAACTGATGGTAAAGTATTAATTTAATAGTTAAATGCACGCAAGTGCAACAAATTGAATGCTATCGTTCAGTTGAAAGATAATTCGCTGATCTACGGGATAATGTATTCACCCAATAATTTTCGTACACCAAGAGCAGACCAAAAAATAATTTGGAGATTACCTACTCCCCTCGGTGAAAAACTAGATGAAAAACACTTCAAACCCATGTCGTTAAAGGAAACCAGGACATTATAAGGACCCGCTTAACGGCTGCTCGGAGGAGTCCATGGTGTCGTATGTGCAGATATTTCTACCAAAAGCCAACAAAATGGTAACGACCACAGCAATGCAGTTGCTTCTTCCAACACACACAGAACCTTTTCAAAAGCGCATGCACGGGTAGTTAAAGTATTAACAGGTGGCCTTGGACTAGCATTCTTCCCATTAAAAAATGTGTCCAACGCGTTTAACAGCCGTTCCACTTTATTCGCGGACAATGGCTTTCCATAACGAGGTAATATTAATTTACGACTGCGGCCACTTGCAAACATCGGCTCGTACACCTTGCCCCCGACTTCATCAGCGGTGGACAGCCCAGAGTCGCCGGCTAGCAAGAGCTCGATGGCTGTCAAAACGACGTAGTCCACTCGCATTGCCATAACCGACAGACAATCCTCGTCTGGAGCTAGCCAACTCACCACTGACTTCATGTAAAAATGCCTCGAAGAGCTAGACCACTTACCCCCATGGCGACGGATGTGAAGGCAAACAACACTCTCCTCAAAGATATTTCACACGCCCCCCCCCCTTTTTTTTTTTCCTTCAGATGTTCTATGCACTAATTATCGCCTTCAAGGGGTCAGTGGACAGTGAATGCTTATTAAGCAACAGCGTGGATTGCATAACACGTATACATGTCACAATGCCACTCGAAACTCTGATGTTTTCGAACTAAAGAAAGAGTTGCACACTGTCAAAACTTGACCATAGTAACACGTGGGCACAGAATGTGCAGTGTATAAACTAATTTTCCCGAGGACCACAAATCACATACCTGAATCTGATTGCAATAGAAAACTTTAGCGAAAGATGCATGGAAAGTTTCTTTTTAAGTAGCTGATGTTTTAAATGCAAATGAATAATAAAATACAAGTTTTATATACTAAGGTGGTGCCTGAGTTCTGTAGTTCCACTACTAACCAACATGAACTCTATTTTAACTACGTCCTTTCAAGTATGTATCTGTTTGCTGATGTAACAGTTTCAAGCCTGTTGAGACGGAGAGGAAAGTTGGCAATGCTGTATTTTCAAGGTTCGGTATATTTTCGAATAAAAATACATGAAAATTGCAGTGTGAATAGGAAGCAAACAGAAACTGCAAATTAAGAAAATTTAGACATTTTGACTACGAATGTAATAAGGTCTGTGGGCACTAGTTCCAATTCTTACCCGACAATAGTTCTATTTCGTTACATTCGAATCATGTTAGTACTTCAATTTTTTTGTTTGATTGTATGCTTATTTGTTACAATAATAATATTAAAAGCAAGCATCACTGTAGTGGCGATCTCGCAGTGGCATGGTAAAGTTAGTTCTAGATTATAAAACATAAAAAGAAACGTAGTATAATGAAAATTATTCTCCTGTGTATTATAAAAAATATTTTTGTTAATTTAAAAATAACAGAAAGTGTAGAATTGTAAAGAACTGTGGGTAAATTTAAAATTTTTTTAATAAAATTAAAATTTTCACATATCTTTAATAAACGTTCACTTGCATTTTCAGATGGAACAAAATACACAAACGAATGTTCCTCTTTAAAATGCACCTACACCCCACGATTTAAATTGATCTTTATGTCCGGATCGAACCCCAACGACAATGTGAAGTCCTCCTAATTAACCATACTATGAGCCCATCCCAAAAATTCAAGTCCTAAAATCAAATCGTAATTCAGCGCTGGCATTACACAGAAGGGGAACGTCCAGGATAATGTACCGATCTTAAAAAGTAAATCAACGATTCGTGCAGATTGTAACACATCACCATTTTCAATACACAATTGCAACTCGTCCACGCGATGTGTGCACGACTGGGGAAGTGCCTCAGCAAGAGCTAACTTTCGACAAAGACCTAAATTACAACAGAAAGCCTAATGCCCATATCTACTAAAACAGCATACAATGCTCCGCCCGATACACTATTTTCCTACGCGCTTGTTTTGTTACTGATATGAACAACGACTTGAAATGGTGCGCAAGTTCCCAGACATCACTCGTTTCCTGACGTCGTACCTGCCACCCGCTTGTGCCCACTGCTCCCGCAATGAAAATACTTACATTGCTAGAAGCAATGAGTGGCTGTGTAGACACACTGCTTAAATTTCCCCGCACCACACAATTCACACAATACCGATGTTGTCATGAATCACTGTGACGTCAGCTACACAAGCCTGAATGCAAGTGGATTGAATCAATGGAGGAAAAGTCGAACCATATTCTGCTGCAGCAGCAAGCTACCCGTCAATTTCCACAGCTAAAGCTCGGAGTTCGGCTATTGATCGCGAAACTGTCAACAATGCATGCAGAGTACGTATGTGAGGGGTCAAATTTCTAAGTACTATATTATCTATTTCTCCTTTAGGTAGTTTTAAACATAAAGCCTGCTGATAGGCTATCACCGATTCCACAAACTCAATCAATATCTCCCCTATCAGCTGAAAACGATGAACAAAATCACATATACATGTGTGTTTAATACGAGCCGGCAGGTAATCGGCTAACATATTTCTGTGGAAATTGTGAAATGACCCCTCAAGACTATTCATTTCTAAAATTATCAATTGTTAGCCATAACATCTGTAGTTACTAGACAGGGCACATAATGATGCTTTGTTGTCACACAAATGTAAATATATTATTTTTGCTATGGCAATGAAAAATAGCAGCGCCACGTAGGGCTCCATTAATGAGAGAATCGGGATATTCCGGAATGACTGAAATAGCAATTTTCTGGATAATGGATACCTCTCATTAAATTCGCCTCCTCGGCGACGTGACTCATCTCACTTGATTCGTCCCATTTGACACACAAGCATAAACTAAACACATTATGTTAAAAACAAAACACGTAAAAATTGCACGTTTTATTTGCCGAACCACTAAACGCATAGGCACCGACACACAAACTTTAAAAATTTAATTGAAAAGTTTGCAAGATGGTACTCTGAAGTAGCCAAAATCAAAACTACTCACATACTGGCCCACAAATTAACATGACTATACAAAACCTACAAATGCTTCAAAACAACTAGAAACTCAAAATGTACCCATAATCTAAGCGCAATTACAATTATTAAAGCTCAAAGTAATGCTATTGTTGGTGAGATCGGAATTCCAAACCATTAACCAGCAGACACATGGAAGCAGTGTGGTCAAATGCACCTCCGCATACTAAACCACAATGGGTCGCTACAACCCGAAATTCACAGCCGAGTAATGCATGACTAATCGAGCACAGTAATAAAAACTAAATCGCTACACTGCTACTGCACCGTGTTGAGGTTGGTGCAAGAGTGTGCTTAGGGTCTTAATATTTTTCTTTCTTTTGGGTGGGACCGTGATGGTAGGTCCTCACCCTCGGAGGTCTGTCTTACTGAGGTGTGGTGTTGGGCAATACGTATTGTGTAATATTAATTTGTTATGTTATTGATTATTTTGTCTATAAGACACGTGCAGAGATATCTGATTATAGACTGAGGTTATGGCGTATTAAATGAAATAATTAGGAAATACGTAACGAATTAAATGAACTGAGAGGTGAATACGATTTACATCAGTTTCCTAACCCATTCTGTATGTTAGTAATGATACGTCTGATTGTAGCCTGATTAGATATGCGAAACGGTAGAAATAAATATTCAGGCAAGGCAAAGGAAATTAAATACAAAACATTTACTTTAATGATGAAATTACCACGAGACAAATAAATTTAAATGAATTAAAACAATGATTTTACACACGACCAAGAGTTACAAGTCGCAAAACACAAGACAAATAAATTAAAATGAATTAAATGGAATACGTCGCACACGGTAAAACTATAACGAATGCACCACAAAATTTATATAATTATTGTAACGAAATATATTTCAAACAGCAGAATAACCTAAACAAGTGCTAACATACTAAACAAATTACAGAACCTATTTCCACGTGAATGATCGGGCCAGCTACCCTGGTGTAGTAAAGAATTCCAGTAACAAATTCAAAACATTAACTAATATATCAATTAAACCCTACTAGACACACAAGCACCTCTCCCTCATCGCCTGAGTTCTATACTGCGTTGAATATACACGTACGTTAGATGAATTTAAAAAACGCCCACTCGGTTGGGAGATCACTGTAGAAATGAGTCTGGTGTATGACTTGCGACAAATTATAAGCCAGGTGAAGTTTTTACCAGAATGTGTTTGGGCAGAAACTGCTCGAAATTTTGTGAATTCACCGGTTTATATTTCTACTGTAAACTATTGATAATACTAGAGATGGAAAAAATTAAGATTTCCAAACTGAAGAGAAATTCGCATTCCGAATTATACCTACGACGAAGTTCAAAACATAGTGTACGTCAATGTTAAATGTTTGAAAAAAAAAAAAAAAAAAACTTGCCCCAGTGCCACATTTTAAGTTATTAATACACAATTTTCACTTGCATTACGTAACATAGTTTACCGCTGTGAATACATTTTCCTATCATGAGTCTCGGTATAATTATGACTTCACTTAAAAACAGGAATATCACATAATCAAGATTTAATCGAACGATTGGAATTAAACTTCCTCGAAGGAAAAAACAGTAAAATTATTTAAAATAAATACTAAGTTTCGTTTGAGCATAATAGAATCTAAATGCACGAAACTTTTTTTCAACTACATACACAGAAATTAAAAAATAAAGATCTACCATTTAAACAGCTCCACTTAACACGAAATGTGTCAAACGACGTATCTACAAACTCAGTTTATCGGTCCGAATAATATTAACATAAATTCCATCGAAAAATCTATCGCAGGGCGGACAAGTTCAAACTTACTTACAAAGTGATACAAACTAATTGAATTTTAATCAAAAACAATAGCGTACTAGCCATACACGAACGTCACCGAAATATTCCTCGGCTCTCAAATCCACAACAGAAAGTTTCAATGAAATTATAAGAAAAGGAACAAACATAGATAACGAAAAACTTACCCCAATGCCACGTTTTAAATTGTTAATACACATTTTCAATTCCCTGGGAAAAATATTTTCTCTCCAAATAAATAACTCACTTGCATTAAAAAAAAACGGATCCACAAACACAAATTCCGTTAAGTCTCGGGAGACCACCTTCGAGAATTCAACTCACGTGGTAACACAACGGTAGTTGAAATCCTGTGAATTCTCGTAGACCGACCCCATAAACGCACTTGACAATATAATCAATGCTTATAAAAAGAAAAATACTATAGATTTATTAACATATGTAAAAAAAAGCACTTAACGAGAATCATGGTCAGCAGTCAGGTGTAGGCCTGACTGCTGCGGGTCCAAGGTCGAGCATGATACCACCAGATCCCAGCGTGCAGTGAAGTAGATCATAACAGCGAAGCTCTGCGATGGATTCTAGCCCAGGGGTTGTGGCTAAACTAAGTATGGCGGCGGTCGAGAAGGAGCTCTGCTCAGTCTAACTGCATGCGTGTGTGAGAGGAACAGTTATTCCCCCCGCCCGCTCCTTCCCCTGAGCCACTCCAAGCCTGGAGGGTGATGATGACCTGCTCCAAGCCTTTCTGCCAGGGGATGTTCCAAAAATTTTCTCATATCGCCTCTCAAGTGTCTGAACGTTTGCTTGCAGCGAATATAATTTAACAAATAAATGTACACGATATCACACTGAAAAATAATCCCCTAATCACAAAGAATTATATTGAAATTTTTTTTAATCCAATAAACTTAAAGTTTAAAGTATATACAGTTTTTTGCTAATCTTATTAAATTAGAATTTTAAAGTATTTCCAGTAAACTTATTAATTTTAAAAATTCCGCATAAATCCGGGGAACTGTGGATAATTTGGTACAAGACAAATACAAGAGATATTTTCACTAAATAAATGTAGGCGATTCAAAATAGTTTTTTATATAATTTAAGTATTCAAATAACACAATTTTCAAAACACGTATCATTCAATTTAAGAGATACACAAGTCAAAGCTTTAAGTATGGAAAACGTACATATTCCAACATATGTATATGGCAGAGAAAAATACGTATTTTGCATGTAGTGTTCTCTACAAGACGAAATTTAAGTTATAACTAAAGCTTCCATGCGAGATTTTCAACTACACCATCTACCAGAAATGCATTTATTTGAACAAATTAGAAACTTATTTTATTTAAAAATAGTACATTTCGACATAATATTAATGAAATACCACGAATCCAGGCTCAAATGACATCTATCGGACTTGTAAAGTGCCAAATCTTTACAATATTTTGGAAAAGACCCTATTTTAAGCAAAATTCAAGGAAAACGGCAGCCATTTTGAATTAGTATACCCCATTTTTAAGGATAATAAATTCAGATTACCAACAAATTATTTACATCATAACAAATAACATTATTTCACATAACTTATGCAATCGACATAACGAATTATCAAACAAAATTCGTATTACATACATACGTTTAAAACAGAACATATTTCAAACACCATTAAGACATACACAGATCCAAAAGGGATTACTCCACAGACTAGCTTTCGGCTAACACGATCGTTTGAGAAAACAAAGTGTTTAAACATCCGCTACAAAATACATCCAAAACTATCTCTCCCTTTTACATTCTTAAATTAAATCATTCATTTTAATCGAATATCAAGTAAAGACGTACAGATTACCCAATTCCAGATACTAGGTAACATATTCTGTTTAATATACGTAGATTTAACCCCATGGTGAATTAGCATGCATAATTCCACAATTAACATACAAATATTAGAGCGGAAGACATTTAATCGTCATTAATTAAACCCGCTACTGTTTAAAACGAGTTAGTTGACATTCTGTCACCAAAGAGTAATGTCATAATCTACCTTACTGTCAATGGAGGTGGATGTATCGCCGAATCAACCACACTGCAAACACTGCGGACAAATATACACGTTCACTTACAAGACTCGTAGGCATGAGAAAAGTGAATGTTTTAAGAACGCATCTCGGGACATTCTTAACTACGTAAACAGTTTTCGACATCTCGCACGAACGGATAACTTGAATCGTGATATCATAATCTGTAAAAATTATCTTCCTACCATGAAACAAATTAACTACAAGAAATAATCTGTATGACATAGAATCGGATCATATGAAATTTACACCTCTTTCAAAGCAAAGTAAAGTCGGTATTTATGATAAAACAGAAAGTGAAGAAATCATTGGCGACGACAGTGATGGTGTTCAAGAATTCCCTTCAACCACTGCTGCGAATAATGACTATCTATTTTCCGAAGATTCCAACGAAATTGTAAACAGACTTAGGCATTTGCTTAAGCACAGGAAATACTCAAAACTGAAAGAAATGTTTTAGGTTATTGCTATTCTTAAAGAACATTGATACATCGAATAAAGTATTATCTGCAAACACCTGAGAAGTATGAAGACAGTAAAAAAGTATGATAATGAATCTAGTTAACCCTTTTTCTTGTCCGAAAAAAGTTATTATCTCAAGTAAACATTGTGTGATAGGAATATATTACAATTTGAAGTATTATGTCTTTCTCAAATGTTTGAATGGGAAAGGAGTGTTATTGGAGGAATAAATTAGATATTTTGAGGAATAAGGAATGCTTTGGAGGAATGGTTTTGAGGAATGAGAGACTATTTTTGAGGAATAAGATATAACCAGTATTAAAATTTGTGGAATCTATTTTTGTGATGTGCCTTATACTTTCTTGTGCTGTGATTTTTT
Organism: Dryococelus australis; assembly: GCA_029891345.1. Taxonomy (NCBI): domain Eukaryota; kingdom Metazoa; phylum Arthropoda; class Insecta; order Phasmatodea; family Phasmatidae; genus Dryococelus; species Dryococelus australis. Next base: position 128,217,035 of record CM057002.1, read on the forward strand.
AAAACAGCCTGTATTTAGTTGTTTAATGGTGTGTATATATTTCGAAACTACCTGTAGAAATTATTATTTGCAAATGTTTGTACCAACCTGTACTTGTATACATTTTTGAAACAATTTTATAATATATGTTATGTTTTGTAATAACCTGTACTTTCCTAATTTTAAAAATTAATTTACGCAGTAAAATAAATTCATTCATACGTTTATTTAACTGCACCTCTTAAAAATTGTGAAATTAAAATTTGATTATCTAAGAAAGGAATAATACTATTCTTGGTTAATAAAATTTTCTAAATATGTGGTTTGGTTTCAATTAAAAAAAACACGCACAAGTGTTGTAGCTCTAATGAAAAAGCCAGAGGAAAAGTTCTAATAACGAACACACCTATTCGTTTGCTAAAATAGTATTTAAAAAAATTAAAGATTTTTGAAACTGTCTCATGGTAAAGATTTCTGCTGAAAACGTACTATTATTTTACAACACGCCTTATTTACACGAAAAATTGTTTATTCTGTTGCCGACCTCTGTAGAGCAATTAGATTATGCTGTATCTTGGAGGTTCTGGATTCGAATCCCGTGTAAGGCATGGTTAATTGTAATCTAGTTTGTAGCTTCTGGGTTCGAATCCCGAGTAAGGCAGGTTTGATTGTAACCTAGTTTGGTAGTCAGTAACTGTTAAAAAAAAAAACAGATGTTGCATGAAGTCCGTCAAGGAATAATGAACGAAACATGTAATGTTTGATAAATAATTAAAAATATAAAGTTAAATGATATTCAAAACAGAAATTCGTTTGTTCGTGCACCTAAAATGTCTCCATTCGTAGTATAAATGTATTAAATTTGGTGTTGAAAAGCTTGTGTATGAAATCGTTAAATAAGAACGCAATTCAAATGACATACAATCGCTTAGAACCGATTATTCATTATAACACATTATTCATTACATTACAACATGTGCAATGTGCATTCTAAAGGCTAAAAACGCATCCAGTCGTGAAATAACAATTTTAATTTCGTAAATTTGGTTAAATACTACCTAAAACTGTTTAAAATTACATTAATAGTTCGATTAAAACATATTTGAGTCGAAAAGAGATGTATAAATTATATGACATGGGAGAGTGGCAGAGGTATAAATACAGCTCAGTGTGCTCTAGTCACCATTTGTTGATCTGCTGCTCCACTTCGCCCTTGTGCACGCTAGTGAAACTGTCTCACATCCCACCACCCTCCGCCCTCCAACCATCTGCCGGGTGTTTGCGATGGTGTTAAGGGCCTGAATCGCTCACGCTTGGGGACCCGTCGCCCGCCCGCCGCTTGGTACCATCTGGCGGTACCTCACGTGATGGCTATGAACAGAAGGGGTGGCTTCGAATACATTGTCCTGAAAATATTACATTAATTGATTTACAAACACAATATGGTTGCCCAGCTCTATGTAATTTGAAGAATATGTAAAAGGACTTGGATCATACATGAAGACCTTGCATGCAGGAATGGACATGCCCATAGCATCTTAGAAAATGGAGTTTGGACTACGAGTCACACAATGATGAAACTCAGTATGAGCCATGCATGAACAGGACCTGATGGTATGACGTCTAGGGAAGAGGAGAGAGCTAGTATCATCAGTTGTGCTCTAACCTTCCTCGTGTCAACATGAGTGTGCTGTTCCGACCTTAAGATGTTGCTGTATACTCCGACATTACAGTGGGCTACCTGCACGTACATTTTAAGCCAGTCGGATTCCCAGAGTAAGGGGAAGCCTCCAATGGACTTGCACATTGAATCAAGCATAATGTGGAGGACTTTTTCTCTGTGGAACCTGTGATTTGTGATTTCCTTAAATGTCCTGTTTGCCATCTCGACCAGACAGTCATCTACCGATCACAAAGCAGAAACTGATGAGTGTGGTACAAGTGGAAACTGTGACAGCTTTCCGGAGGAACAGTAGCATAGCCTACAAGTTGCGATGTCAAGACAGCAATGCAGTACTGTGTTGGAGGGAGTATTGTGATGGTTATCAGCACACATTGCTTCTCAAAAAAGGCAAATTGGTTTTGATAACCATGTGGTCCCCACATACCTGTGAAATACATATTAAGTCTTCTTCAATTATGCCACATCTTCACTCTGGTAGGTTTCTTCCCCCCTCACAGCCTTGTGAGCCATCAGTCTTCATCCAGTCGCCAATCAGTCCTATAGTTATCTTTTATTATTAAGTCTTCAGTCCTTTTTTTGTGTATTGTCAGCCATGTTTGATCCTACAGAGAGTTATTGGTCTGTACACCTGGGGTTCCAAAGTGTCAAGTATTGAGTAGACGATCCCGTAGTAACATATGTTGAGCAATGTGCAAATTATATACACAATAGCTATGCCAGACCATATGAAACCTGAAATTGTGCGAGACTGTAACAGCAGCGAATACACAGTTAACCTGTATTTACCATATATGCCACATTTTTCATGCCCACTACAAGAAATGAAGAATCAAATTTTAAGTGAAGTGTACAAGGTATTTGTTTATCCTAAATGCGAGCAATTACTATCGAGGATGCTAATGAAATGTTCCTTGGCACATTACAAACTATTTAAAGAAGCACCCATAGTGCCACTACAATATGCAGAGTCCTGTACCGGCAACCTGCATAATGCTGTAAACTGCAATGACCCAACCTGGACTGATTTGCAAACTAGGATGTGTGGGAACGAACTCTGGCATCTCTACAGAGGAAAATTACTAAGGGTAGGAAAGTTTTCGCCATCAAATATTGTATTAAGACAGGCAGAACTTTATAAATAATTAACTTATGGTTTCATAACCCTAGTTACCTATAAACCATGCACCCAGAAACATGTAATACAGACTCTAGCAGCAGTGGCTAGATCAGCAAGAGCAGTGACTTAACTTCCAGTGACTCATCCACTGGTGATTCATCTTCCAATGACCCATGCTCCTTCAGTGAAGAAGATGAAAATATTTGTTGTATGATATCATGCTGTGACATCATTAGTCTGATCCTGTCTCTACTTGCTGAGCTGTGGCAGTCTTCAGTAGTCTGTTAGCAGTCACTGTGTCATCATGGAGAGCTTCGATCCAGTGAATCACTATGTGCATGTGAAACCTAGGCACTGTAGTGTCAAGTATTCCTATTAGTCTGGTGGTGAGTTAAAGATGTATGAAAAATTCTGTGTTGGAAATCTACACTGGCTAGGAGCTGGTAATCCTGCATCGTTCGAACCATGTCAACAAGCCATCGATTGTCATATGGTCATTACATGCTGATATGTGTATTCAATGAGATAAAACACCAAGCTACCTTTCTCACTCGAGGAGGTCGAGACCTTCGCACTTCTACGAGACAAGCTTCATTCTCCAGAATGCAGCATTGCTGCTTAACAGTAGCCACCGTCTACTGAGGTGGTCTCAAGTTACCTGATCCGAGCATACCGAGATTTGTCGAAGGTATTCCATCCAGCTGAGCAGCAGTTTCCAGTAACAGTTCCAGTGATGGCAACAGTTCCAGCAGTGGCAGCTCCATCAGCCTGTGGACCTTCCATGCTCATCCTCACTGAATAAGATGATTCTACTACAGTAGACACTGAAATAGTTACAACATGTATTAAAAATATCTCGAGAAAAGTATTAACCAATGGACTGAATTCCTTGCGATTTATTTTGTGAGATATGTATAATGTGTAAATAAATTGTGAAAAGAATACAAATCTTTCATTTCTAAAAAAAAATCTTATGTTTTAAATACTTAACATGCTAAATAAGTAAATTAATATGCTAATGAAAGTATTAAAAATTAACATGCAAAATTATATAAGTGTAATGTTGTAAATTATGATTTTGTGAGCACAAAAAAGAAACAAGTTTAACTAGAAGGAAAGGTATATTTCCAATATTATATATGTGACATACAGTTCAGACTGGCATACATATTTTGTTCAACAACTGGACTTACAAACCTGCTCTAGTATTCCTGATATTGAGGCGCCAGGAGATGGCGACAAGATGTTGTTTGTCAGGATATGACTCATCATGTAGAAATGGTTTGTCTGACTACAATACCAATATGGCGTATGGGTGATGCCGATCATTAGCAACGTCGATCTTCAAAGAATAAAATTTTAACCAAATATCTTGTAGTGCCAACCCACGATCTTAAGAAAGTAGAAACTCATGAAAAATCATCTGCTCTGGCTGGTCATCAGGTGGTTACCTTGAAGTCTTCCCTGATTCTGGGTCAACGAACCCCTGGAACACAATACTACAATTCATTTTGGTACCACATCGAAACTCGCGGGCGTCGAACTAAATGTTAAATAATTTGTTAAGGCCATGCTCCCAGCCCTCTTCTGTTCTTGTCTAACACGAGCCACTTCTTCATGGTGGCTGGAGCTTATAAAGCTAATGCTGACTGGCCCTACTTATAAAAGTAATTACTCAATCCTACTGCGAAAGGCACATCGCCTTCCCAGTCCTAACATGGTTCTCTTCCTACTAAAAAACAAAGAAGCTAAAAATCTTAGCCAATAGCTAGCCGGCTACTTCACTTCTGATAAAGTTCAGTCATTGCTCCTGGCAACCAAGCACAAATTAACAACGGTTGCCCCTGGCAACCTCTCCCAAAATCTCTTTACATAACCTGTGACAAACATAGAGTAATCAAACAATAAAATATTGGAAATAGTGCTAAATTCGAATAAAAAACTTAACGTCTCTTATGTTATGGCAAAAATTAATAAACCTGTAAACATTACAGCAGAAAAAGATTAACTCTGAAAATAATTATGTGACACAATTATTAGTAAATATACATAAACACATCAATAATTATATGTTGTGGCAAATAAAATCATGTAAATTAGACATTTTTGTGTGCATAAATAAAGTTCCGAAATCAGGTGTTACATTGTGTTCCTTAAGAGCGCTCTACCTTCATTCTCAAACTCACGTGTTCGATGCTGGGTTTTACTTAATTTTTCGATTTTTAAGGGTGTTATACTTTAATATTGGAGTCAAGCACACCCTTCCCGATCCTGATGAACCAACACGAACCAATAGTGGCCATCAACTAGTTTAAGTTCCGGCACAAACAACATTAGGATTAGTCAATTTTTACAAACTACGGCTTTGTTACTTCCGTTGTATGTCGGATAAAAATTATTATTGTAATCATTTGATACATTTAATTATGTCTTGTCATAAGCAACAACCTTTTACTTACGGTTGTAATAGTCAATGCCATTAAGTAACAACACACAGGAGGTGTTTATGTACAGAGCCACGCAAAGCTCCAGAAAACTATATTGTAGTAGAGGTAAACGAATTGTTATAACAAGTGAAAAATTACCATACTGTGGTAATCCAGAGCTAAAAGCTACTCTCAATATATGCCAATAACAAAGTTAATTATAACATATTTTCATTTACATAATTAATTAACATGTCTTAAGATATTACCTTGCATCTAAACAGATTAATATTCCCTGTAACTATGTTTAATAACATCGCATAGCCTGAGCGAGTATCCAGAAAAATAAACAATATACGGATTAACTTGTTGTAGCATGACAAGTTAAATTGTAAAGTATGACAGTCCTGTAATCTAATACTCTGAGATACGAGTATATTCAGAGTACGAACTTAAGATAATCAATTCTAATATATTATTTCGTAAAGAATACTTACAGACAAGAATAAAAAATTTAGCATTGCAATTTTTAAAAGGCTGCCATTTCTGTAATGCATGTCCGACCCTTCGTGTCTGACATCGCCTTAGGGAGCCTACATTGTGGGGGGGAACAACTATTCAGTAATTAATAGTCTCACTACTTATAACTACTCAAAATACAAGCTATTTCCAGCGGGCTCTACTACTACCACGGGGCTTGGCTGCCCACTGAACTGCAACTTCACCGCCTGCACCGATCGCCTGACCTGACCCAGCCAATCCCCCGCACCCTTCAACCCCATGTTCCAGGAGAGGGCACCTAGATACTCCTGAGAAGGGGGGGGGGGGGGGCGAGGGCTTGACGTGGCTTGCTCCTGCAAGGGTTGCTAAGCTGCGTGCTAAGGTAAGGGGCAGAGCGACCTCGGCCAACCGAGACATTGTTTTAACATAGCACATTCCAGGGGATTAAGCGCGAGGTCAGGAAAGGACTATATAAGCTCAGCGATGGTGACTCTGGGCACCATCTTGCCAGCCGCCGCCGGAGGCTCTGCCTGAGGACTGCGAGACAAGGGACCACATCACATGGTCCGACTTCGATGCCCGACGAGCCCGCCGTTGAGAGAGTTTCAACGAGACGACGCCAGAGAGAGGGTAAATATCCATTCCCTGTTAGGGCGACAGAAGGCACATTAGGGTGCGGGACTGGCGAAGGCTATTAAGGTCCCTCTGAGCAAAGATCCACCATGATAGCCTAATGCTAAATTGTAAGTGATTAAAGGCATCATCGCCTATCGGAGACTTTAAATATAGTATGCTTCCAACTTCTCATCTCTGAGTATCTGTACTTGAGGCATATTTATGAAGTTAGACTTAAATAAAAGTAGTCTTTGTAATTGAGTATTATTTATTTGAGCTACCCTTATCTCCCTTGTTAATGCGTCCCTTACACCTGCTTCCCAGTTCCCGGCTAGTCGGGTGCTTATCCTTCGCATATGTCAAGGTGGGGGTTATTTGAGCCCTGACTGTGCCAGTAATATACTTCTGCTGGCTTTGCAGTAGCGGCAGGCGTGATGTGGCTTCTTGCTTTTGCCCCAATTGACATCGTGGTTCCATTAGTTTTGTTCGCACTGTCACTTTTACTATAATCGCTTTGCCATTCACTGTGTCTACTCGAATTTGCACTTTTGAATTACGATTGTGTTTGTCCAAAAGTTTTCTTCTAACATTGCCTCGACTGTCCACTGTTATCTGCACTGTCCTCACTTCGAGTCCCATGCCCCCACTGTGCAGCATTGAATTCGTGGTGCAGTTGATACAGATTTCTTAAAAAAATTATGGCTGCTCTCATAATCTCTTCTATGTTACTATTAAGTAGCGAGACCATTGTTGCTTTGTATTCCAGTAGGACCGTATCTATCACGACTTCCATAATGTCTATTTCTTGGAGCTACAGATGGAATCGCTGTACGAAATGCACTTTGTGAGTTATGAAGTTGGCAAGTGCTTCTCCTGGTTGTTGTTCTTGAAGTGTCAGTTTGCTTTGGTCCTGCAAGGATGTGAACTCACCCCCGAATCTGCATTATAATGTGTGGATGAGCTCTGTCCATGCCAGTCCGTAGTGATTGAGAGGATTCCACTACACTATTGCATCACCTTGAAGCTGGCTGCCCACACAACCTACCCATTCCTCTTCCCATGCTCCGTACATTTGCAAATGGCCTGTGCACTCTTTTAGGAATGCTGTGGAGTCTTCCATTGGTGTTCGAGCAAAAGTTTGTAAAATTTGGAAACATGTTGGAGTGTGTTTCTTCTCGCCACCATGCTGTTGCGTTGTGGATTTTGGTTGACTTCCAGTTTGTTGTGCACTGTTGCAACTCCAGCTGTTCTCCATTGCTACTCCTGCATTATTGACTGGGAATGGTGTCACTGGTGTTGTGGCAGGCAAAGTAGTTATAATGGGTGGCCTGACTGAGTGGATGTTGTGTGGAGAAATTGTTGTGGTATAATAGGTCAGTAGCGGTGTTAAGTATGATGTAGGCAGTATGAGTAGGAGAGGTGCTGTGGTTAGGGTTTTTATCTGTTGTGCTCATTGGGCACCATGCATCTGTATGCTGTCAGCTGCCACATGCACACTGTTGGCATGAGACAGTTGCGCCATACTTTCCCTTTCTGTGCAGTCGTGACACAAAAACTGCACTCCCTATGGCTACATTCTCTTATGTGAAGTTTGGCGCCTCTTGTGTACTGCGATGTTGCAGCTCCGACACTTGCTGCTGACGCTCCCATTTTTTCTAATGCATTTCGCTCTTGAACACTCGATAACATGCCATTTCAATTCCATGGAAAAATTGTCCCAATTGAAAGGTGTACTTTGCAGTTGGTTTAAATATTGATTTTATAGAAGTAATTATTTCCTGATGCGGTCTCGATTTCAGATTAATCAAAACACTCATGATGACACTGTGTTTTGCATTGCGTACAGGTTAGGATGAGTGTACCTTGCCCTGTATATAACAATATATTTTCGGAATTTCTGCAGGAGTTTAAAAGATGGTACTGTTCCCAAAGTTTCTAATTGCATTGTTGGTTGATTAATTTTTCCATTTGATTTCTGCCCCATGGTTATCCGCAGCATGGTTGCTCGTTGGGCTGGACTTGCATTTACATCGACAGTAGTTGGTGCCAAATTCATATTTGGATATAGGATCCTGTGGTAGTGAGCACAGATAGTGTGGACACAAGAGCACTGGTGCGCTGTCTTCAGTCGGGCCAGCCATGTTTACAAACATGGCCACGTGCTTGTGATACGGGTGACCAGATCAAAGAAGTGTGGCACGGAGATTGAGGGGGAGGTAGCACCTTCCCCTCTCACGACAGACCCCTATGTGCCGGTTAGGGAATATCGACCAGCGCAACAGAAGTGTGGAGGGTGGCGTGAGTGTCGCCCACGTGACCCACCCTCGCAGCGATCGATGCGGCTCCCCAACAGACAGTGCAGCATGAGTGGAGGGAAGGTAGCACAGGCACGCTTTCCCCTGGTCCGGTGGTATGGTGGTGGGTGGACCTGACATCGCTAGCCAATTCAAGATGACCGCTTTCCTGCACGTGCTCCTTCCTTGTTGCAGCAATGGCGGCTGTTACTTTTTTCCATGTACTTTGCCTGCTGACCACAAGGTGTACTTCCTGGCATCGTGGTTGCATCTGGAAGCATCCAAATGTTGTTGCTTTGTTGTTGCGGCGTACATGTCGTTCCATCATTGCAGGTAGTGAGAAAAGTTATCGGGAAAATGTTTTGCAGGAAAGAATATTTTGGAAAATTTTCGGTGGAAATGTTGCAGTTTTGAGAGTTCACACAAATTTGGATAGTGGAATGTATTCGTCCCTAAGTTGGGCAATATTTGACAGTGTCATATTGTATGTAACTGAGTTGTTAAAGGTTTTGAGGAGCAGTCAAGTCTGGAGTGAGGAAACATTGTAGAAAATGTTCTGTTAGCTGGGGTACCATGTATTATACAGACAATAATGCAGTGAAGATCTGGTAGAGTTGACTCCCCATCGCAGGACGTGTGTCCGACGACCAAAGGGTGCAATCCTTCCAGTGCATTGCTGCAACTCCTCAGTAGAATATATTAATTATATGCATGATATGTGGTGGACTACCAGAGCAGAACACACTCCCCATAAACTATGCGGTTAAGTGGTAAAAACCAGTGAACATTTTGAAACATTGAAAAATTATACGCTGATGCTTTTCGCAGGTAGGTGTGTGCCCATGAATTGAAATGCCTTGTGGTTTACCAGAATAAAATCCAAGCGAAACTTTCACTGATATATTTACTCAGTATTTGCACTACATGTTCCTCTAGAAAACAGTGATACAGGTTACCAGGTATAATCCTGCTGGCGATGGTGAAATAGAGAAATGGCACAGTCTTACAATGACTTACATGTGCATTAAAATTCCCCAGGCAATTCAATCACTGGTAAAGGTGAGAGGCAGAATCCCGTGCTGAACGAAAACTGTTCCAGATTGAATTAAATTACTGCCATTCTAAATGATTGTTACAAAAAGTGCTGGTTGCCTGGGCCCGCAAACCGCGATCATGGTGACACACTTCCACCCTCTCAAGGAAACCTGCGATAACTAACTTTGCAACATGGTGTGCGTACAAGCATTGGCTGGCAGGCAGATCAAGTGGAACAACTCTCTACAATATATTTGCAATAAAGACCATTGGACACTTACCATACTTGCATAAAACATAACACAAAAATGCTCTGCACTCTGAGATCTGTAATACATGGAAAACAGTGAGTGAAATGAGATAAGGATGAAAACACATGAGAATGAACATAATGCAAAATCCTTAAACATACACTTGCACTAGCTTTTTGGCATTAAGGCGGGTTTTGAGGGGGTTCTGATGTACTCGTATGTCTTTGTGTTACGCTGCCCTTGCCTTTTAAGGCATTTGGAAATATTTGTGTACGAGCACTATATCCATGTATCACTTGCACCTTTTGGACGCACGTGGCTGCTCAGCCATACTGTACATTCGTCGCACTACATTGCACTGCACTTGGCCTACACACTGTTGTACTATCTGGCGTGTTCCTTATTCACTGCTCGTACATCACACAGGCACACTGGTGCACTGAGTGCGTCCTTCTGCTGAGCTGTGGAGCTCGTTGTAGCAGGCAAATGGTCTTGTTGAGGGAAACATGGCATGCATCAGCCTTTTTGTATCAGCTTCGGAGTTATCTGTGCCTAGATGGGAAAATCATGTAAATGCCTCTCCACAGGGTTCATTAAAAATTATGTTATGTAAAATAGACTTTACATACATGTTTATTTACTGGCAGCTTAATGACCCTTTAAAACTGTTTTCATACAATTTTGCAAGTGTATTAAGATGGCCCATAACAATCTTACAGGAATAACATGTGCATTGGGAGAGGCTAAACAGCTCTCTCTAGCCTAGGCATTACGGATCTATAACTACATCATAATCAGACCGACGGCAGATCATCGGAGGGGCCACAATTGGGCCGACGACCACACGAACCTCATCACTCTTGCTCCATGAACTGGTTACATATCTACTGATAAAATTACAACACCCAGAACCTAATTTCCTCCTATGACCTAACCAGCACCTATCAGCAGTTTTAAAAGTAACCCACATCAGGGGGGCTATGCTCGAAAAACCTCTCGAGCATTTGTATATGAGGAATTTTCGAGTGGTCATTTTTGTATACAATTATATGTGTTGCAGGATTTGCATGCTCCACAGCCTATTGTTTGTAGACAAATTTACCATTTGAATTCATTTTGGTTGTCAGATGATTCTCCTGTCAGACTAAATTTTGGTGGTGACTAGCCAATCAGAAAAGGGGATTATGTTGTTATGAAATATGTAGTAAATATTTTGATTGTAGACAGAACACGAGTTAAAAATGGTATATGCTATAGTTATGGTGACGTGAGCCAGCACCCTAGGCCGTTCACCATGTCTACGCGACCAACACTCATCGGCCACGTGAGTTGTCGCCGAGAGAGCTGATGCGCTCAGCGCACCATACCCAGTGTACACACTGAGGGCACCGATGCAGTGATAGTGCAAAATGTGTAAAAACCAGAGTAGTAAAGTGTTTTATAATTTGTGAAAGGCAAGTAAGTGCAAAGAGTGCACGGTAGTGCAGCAAGCCAAATTCTCAGAGCATTTTAAGGGTTATGTATATAATTTGACGTGTCTTTTCCAGAGGTAAACCAAAGGGTTTTATGTATATTGTGTTTCAACTAGACACATGATTATTTTGAAAAGGGTAATAAAATGTGTTTGTTTTCATTGTGTGAATAATGTTCTGAAATATATTCTTGTTAATGTCCCTTTTGCAATGTACATGTGCTTCATCATGCATGTGATGCAAAATGTCACAGTAAATCACTGCCGTCCGTAAAATTCCTGGAGCCAGTTTATGTTTATTGTTCAATAGTGTCTTGTGTAATTTAAAGAGTGTTTTAATGTTTCGTAGTGCAAATATATGGATGTGTGCAGGGCACACATTGGTTTCAGACTACAGAAATAGTGCTTCAACTTGTAGCAGTGGCGCAGTGTATATTAAATTGTGGTGTGATTTTCCTGTCTAAACATAACAAGTGTATATTGCTCAATTAATAGATAAGGTTTGAATATGTATAAGAAGGAAGTATTGGGCAGTACTAGGCCAGTGGTAGTTCAGTAATGTGACATTAGGTTGTCGTGAATGCCAGTAACATAACATTAACACTGACCATGCTGGTTTTCTAACCCTACTTTTTTCCTAAGTATATAAAAGCTACAAAGATGAATACTTTGCTTATAAACACTGTAAAGACACTATTATAATTAGTGAAGTGTAATAATAAACTTTAAAGGGGACAATTCATTTTGCCCATAATCAAAAACAGAAACTGTGTGTTGTGAATGCAGTAAGGACTTTACATTACCATTGAGCTGCCACTTAGCGGTGTAACAGATATTTATTTCATTTTTAATATTAGAGCTTTTAAGGGTGATGTGAAGGTGTCCTTGTATTATGTTTTGTCATTTAAGTTCATTTTAATGCACCATTCATTAAAAGTTATTTAAGATATTAAAATATAAAAGTTTTTCATAGTTGCACGGGACGAGCTGGCCAATAAGAAGGAAGCCCGACCGATGTCAAGGTAGTAGTGTAGTAACCTCTGTGATGCGTGGATGCACGTCGTCGCGTCCTCCCCAGACCTTCATCAATTTTTATATAATCATGTTATGTATCAATAGTTAAACTTTGTTATGGAACAGTAAAACATTTTATTATCCAAGGAGGGTGCCGCACAACAACCCAGCATGTATTTTATACATTTGGGATGTAACTTTCATGTAACCATTGTCGGGTTCGTGCCATTTTAACAGTTTAAGTACTCTCCAACTTAATAGGAGCTATTTTCTTATAAATGCCTCAAACGAGGAAGCACGTTAATAAATCTAGTTTGTTGGAAAGTTGGACGTCCGGTTTAATTACTCAGATCGCCTAACGATTTCTTAACCGAAATGTGTGTGGTAACGGTGTGGGATGGCCGGAAGAATCCCTCGACGATTAGTATAAGCGTTTAGAGGAAGCTTAGATAGCCTCTACTAGACCAAGCCAAGGATGTATATAGTTTACAATAATTTACAACAACTACAGAGACGCCTGCTCTACACTGAGGGGAGAACTGGCACCTGCCCAGACATAACATATAACAGCTGTCACCATAATCACTCCCTATGTGCTGTAAACCAGGCAGCGTAAATGGTTTATTTCGCCAGAGTTACGCTTCATAAGGGAGGTAGTTTATCAGACTAAACTTGTATCAAACATATGAGTGGCAGATTTCATGTTTCAGATATTGAAATTTTTGAGTAAATGATACTTCCGACTACATTACATATAATTACTGTGTTTTACTTTTTAATAACGAAATATCAACTTGGATATTTAGCGAAGTATGACTATGTTTACTTTAATTATAATTGAACAAATCGACAAGATTTTAAAATGTGGTGAATAAAATCAAACTCCAGTTCTCTCAGTGTCGCACACATTAGGTATACGATTAAGAACAGCAGTATAGGCCCTCTAGTTAACATTGGATACACAATGCAGTGATATAGGTGACACTCGTTTCCTAATTTACATTTCCTATTTTGGAAATTCAGAACTCTGTTTACCACAACATTGTTTGCAGATATTACTATATTGTCTTATAATAATAGTGCGAATGTAAGCAATGTGCTCGAATACATGCAGGAGGACATAAATATGCTTAATGCTTATTTCAATTAAAATAAACTGATATTAAATTCCAACAAGGCACATTGTATTTTTCTGAGTTCACCGAGTCTCAGATATGTTGTGCCTCACTCCCATTACTATATTAAACCATGCAAACTGTCTCGGTTTGTTTATATCTGAATGCCTTAAATTGAATATAAACATCATTAAAATAGTTTTTTTTTTAATGTGCCACCAGTAAGAGTGCTTGGCAGGAAATATGGGATGCCTATGGATAAAAAAAGAAACCTACTCAACTCGTATAATGGTAATTATTCAAAGTAGGGTCTTAAAATCAATATTATTATATAAAGTAGATACCAAGGATATCTATATTTATAGTAAAATTCTTCCAATTAAATGTAGGTACTTATGAGTTATAATCTTAAAGCAATATATATGTATGTGTATATATATATATATATATCGACAGACACACACTCCCATTCATAATATGCACATTCATATGCTCAAAAAAATTAATGTGAAACTTAATTTTGAATGCTTCGTAATCGTAATAAATTACCCCAACCCCCTTCTAAGCAATGCAAACCCAACAGTGAGTTTTAAGTACAACCAAATTCTGTACACAAGTTTACCAAGAAATTCCTTATGAAATGGGCAGCAGGATTCAGATTACACAGCCTATGAACCATAGTATTACCTTTAGTGTGTTAGGCCACAATAATAATAAGTATATTTCGGCACCCTTAATTTCTAGTACTGTCTACAGAAATACTTCCGTCCTAGGCAGTATATTTACTAATTGACATCGCATATACTGCCACTAATGATACTAACACACTTTAGTACTCCCTGTGTATGTATATCAATTTGCAAAAAACTGAAACGAATATATGTTATTGTATTCACTTCACTTCTTTTCTCTATAAAGAGAGTACACAATAACTGCTCTTTCATTTTCCTCACTTTGAAACTTCGCCAGCTGATTCGTTTGTGTTTTTATACACAGCAACACCAACAACAGATTTAATTTTATATGCCATATGATAATTCATCATTTACACTAGCAGAATCCAAGTAAAAGCGGTCTGATTAGATATATTGACATAGCAAACATGCCATTTAAATACTTGTACTATTATACAATATTTGCTGTTTAATTACCGCGAAGTTTTGATATTCGAGTTCGTAATATCATCTGTCCAATGTGAGCGCATTTGAAGTATGAGAAGGTCTGGTAGTCTACAGAACTTGGTCTGCTTGTAAATAACAAGATTTATATTCCAAGAAAAATATTTAGTTTCAAAGTGTTTTAAAAGATAAATATCATTTGATTATAAAAAAGTTAAGAAATAGAATTTATGATTATATAAGTTTTAGATCTTGTAAACATTGAAATAGTCAATAGGTTGTGCCAATTATGATTATACTTTAGTAGAAATATTTAATTATTACAAAATTTTGCTTAATTTTTTGCAAATTTAATAAAAGTGTTTTGTGTTAAAAAATAAAGCTGACCATATTCTGAAAATTGTTTGTACACTTTTATTATTTTTAATATAATTTGTTAACTGATATATAATAGATAGCAAATTGATTTGCACAATGC
The DNA here is from genome assembly GCA_029891345.1 of Dryococelus australis. Classification (NCBI taxonomy): domain Eukaryota; kingdom Metazoa; phylum Arthropoda; class Insecta; order Phasmatodea; family Phasmatidae; genus Dryococelus; species Dryococelus australis. The sequence continues at coordinate 128,232,133 of CM057002.1, forward strand.
GTAGACAAAGTCAATTTTTATTCGGTAGATCATTAGTCTCGGGTGTACTATACAATACTCGGACATTGTCTTCAAACACTATCTTACATGTATGGATCAGCTAACAATTATATTAAGGTAACGGTTACTTTAATTATCGTTATTAATGGATAACTGGTTATTTATACAATTATTGCATAACTGTTGTTGCACTGTCGTACTTGTATGTGTAATCGAATCTATAAAAAAAAACATTATTTGGCACATGCTGAATGTCATATACGCTGCGAGATTCTTAACATTTTAATATAGAAAGTAAAGAAAAATTAACGACACTCGTTTTAAACAAATTTTATTTATAATTTTTACATATAATGGAGAGTCGCAAATTTTTATAGTTACCTGATGTCAGTTTAGACCAATATGTATACTAACGATTTTAGTTTCTATATTTATTACAAGCAAACTAATCTGGTGGTTGGTTTTGCTTTGTGATCTTCCTGTGATAACTGAGGGTAAAGAAACTGTAGCGTGTTTAAAACAGAAATACGTTTGCATAAATTATTTATTGTACTCTTGTACGTAAATCGCTTTATTAAGCAAAATAAGAAACTTCCATATTTCACTTGTTTTATGTAATTTAAATTCGTACATTGTCGAAATTATTTCACAACACCACACAAAAAAACTACCTGCTGTAAGTGTAAAACGTTTTTGTTACTAGAGCACCGAAACTCTGAAAATGATAAACCATTATTGAATAACTGAGAACTGTTTACAGAACGGCATCGACACAGAAGATTCGAACACTATATGGAAGGCTGTCAAGGCGATTTGAAAGGAGTTATATCTGAACAGTTGTTTCTTACCGCAATAATATGCTAAATTTAAACCATTATTGGTAACAGTTTTACTGAACTTGGGAGGAATAACAGAACAGATATATTTTGATAACTGTTACGTTAAACTACGCTCATTCCTACTTACATGTTTCAGTAGTGTTTTTAATGTGTCTTTTTGCAATTTTCTGTTATGTACATTCATGTGTTTTTCACCTGCACATCATCAACACAGCTGCAATGTTAAGTCCTAGTGAATATCATTTACAGAGTTAATTTTGTAAGTAGTGTGTAACAACCAGCACGCAGAGTACATGCTCGATTTGCAAATGTTGAGTGCAAAGAAGTAGTGCAGCATGGGGCGCCGCTTCAATGCAATAGTTATTTAATATACCAGAACCTTTCCGTTTTTCAGCTGTCCAAGTCTTCGCTGCCCCTCGCACCTACCCCGTGCTTTGCATTGCCTGGGTAGGCTTAAAATGAACTAATTTATTTTATATGACCACGTGTTGTTTAACAGTATCATCCGAGCTAATGGGTTAATAAGCAGGACCAATGTAAGTTTTCTCCTACGGAGACGTAGCAGCGAAACTGAATAAATCTCAGCAATGACGAATTTCCACATGCGATTTATTTCCAGTTCGCCGCAAGGCATTTAAGGTACAAGCCTTCTCCCGCCAATTTTCTTAAAGTGTAATCTACTGTACAAATATATTTGAAATGGTCACGATCCGGTATAATAAGTAACAGTGCTTCGTATGGGTATCTGAGGTGCCCAGGTATCCCACAGCACAACAAGTAAGGAAATTATTCAATCAGTGTTATTTTAATTCTATGAAAAGACAACAACTGCACTTGGAGGATCTGTCATGGTCGTCGACCGAATGGACCTGAGGAACAAGTCAGCTATCCAAGTTCACAATATTGTCAACCCGACAATATCTGGCGCTCTCCACAGAGATTACAAAATATGTTCACCGCTCCTCACCTAACCAATATCCTTATTGACCAATACCTTGGCATTATCTGCCAGACTTCTGCACATTAGACAAACATCAAATGTCACCCAATTTTGGTGCAAATTTTCATCTTAGAATATAAACAATTTATCCTACAATTTTCTCATGCCAAAAATATTTTTCCAAATATTTCCAAATTTTCCCCGCAATTTTCCTGCATTATTCCCACATTGATCCACAACGAGGGAACAGCATGGTCAACCAGGCAACCTGCACGGCATGTGGAAGTGTCGAAATGCCTTCTAGAAACTCCAATGATGTAAGATAGGATGCACGTGTTCAGCAGGGAAAAGCGCACCAAAACAACAAAGACACTGGCCATTGCTCCAGCGAGGACGAACAAGGGCTGCAAAGCAGTCATTTTAGAGCAAGATGCATGATGTCACTGTGCGACACCCTGTCACAGAGCAGAGGGACAGAATAACAGGGGAGTGTACCAATGCTACACATCCCCCACCTAACACCACCGCCGCGGCGCCAAGAAGGACGAGAGCAAGAAAGGACATGTAAGTGGTTCCTCCCCACGCCAGTGCTCAGCTGTGCGCCAACCATTCTTGAAACCCTGCAGCGTGCCACACCGATGGTACTACCATGCCACGCTCAAATCTGTGGTGTGCTTTTACCTCCATGCTTCTGCGCTCGTGATTCCATGCCCACGCTTCCGTGCTTGCACTTCCACAATTGAGGTTCCACACCCATGCTTCCGCACTTATGTGGTAGCTTTGTCAAATCACCATGGCTGGCCAGATGCAGCACAGTGTGCCGGCAGCACTGTGTCTGCAGTGTCTGCGTCAAAAACCACTGGATGTGGTGGACCAATGGGGACCCGCATTTTCAAGTGTGATCGAAAGACCAGCCTGGCGAGCAACCACATCGCGAGCAACCATGGGGAGTAGTAGATAACAGAACATTCGGACAGTATTAACGAAATTCAATATTCAAACCAGTTACATTTGTGTGGGAGATTGTTACACAAAGGATCAGTAATCACACCGAGTATGTGTGCATGGTGCCACATGTACATGCAAATGAATGCATAAGCCACAAATAGTTATATACCTCAACCGGGTTGTCGTTTATTTGCAACGAGTGTGTGGGATAGTTGAAATCGACTGTGGTCAGCATCATTTCAACCGATTTACTCTTTGGCACCCAGCCTAGTGATACAGTGTGCCAAGCGGAAGACAGTTTGGGGAATAATGCACAGGCAATACCAATAGGCGGAGATTGTATCATCACGGTATACACTTTGTGTCATGTAGAGAGTGAAGGCACAGATAATAAGGGAGTGCAGGCCGAAGAAGTTCACTGCAAGATCAAGGATACCAACAACAACACATCACCTGTGGGTGGAGCCCCCGTGAGAACTGTCAATCATCGGGCACCACATAGCCAGTCTCGCAACCATTGCCAACCCTAGCCCTTTTACCTCTACCACTCCCACCAATGACAGCTATCCTACCAAAATTTTCTGCCTACCAACCAACACCAATATTTCCACAGCAAATACAGAGCAATTTTTCCATGCCTTTCCCAGCACCGACACCTCTATCATCTTTTATCGCCAATACCTATAGCCTGCAACCCATGACCAGCTGGCAAACAAAAAGGGAACAGCAACGAGAACCGATGCAAGACAGAAGCAGCCCAGACACCACCAGTTGCTTGAAATGCACTCTTACATTATTTCAACACCTGCCTACATTTACTGGAATGGCAAGCGAAGACTCTAGCACTTTCTTAAAAGAGTGCACATCATGTTTGAAATGCTATGGAGTGAGTGAATACGAGTGGGACAGTTGCATCGGCTGTCAAATTCAAGGAGAATCAGGGCAGGGGGGGGGGAGGCACTGTAAACCACTACGGCATGCAGTGGGAAGAGTTTGTGCACACAATCCTGGGCCGACATGGGAGCGTGTTTACATTCCTACAGGCGCAAAGCAAGTTACTCTGGCAGGGGCAATATCATGGTTAATAAGTACAGATGTTCATCACACGAAAGGCACATCTCATCAAGCGATTCCACCCACAACTGCCAGACCAAGAGGCGCTGGAAATCATTTCCGAAACTGCCTTACCGGAATACAGAGCTGCCCTCCTACTTTTCTTTAACAGCAAATGGAGGAGGTTCTCAAGGCTGCTATCATTCTCGAATAAAACCGGAGCTCATCGCATCGCAAGAGCAGAGCCTCATGATGGCGGCACAAGACGCATGGGACTGACAACAAAATGCAATAAGACCGGGTAGACCATCCCACAAAGTAGTTCAGGAGCAAACCGAAATGGGACATGGCACGTGCACACAACGAAAACATTCCACACTGTGGTGATAAGCCAAGGGACAGTGCGCTCAGGAACACCGGGCAAACATGAGTACAGCTCGAAAAAATCCAGCCACCCGCGAATCCGTGTCGCTACTGTAGTCTAGCAATTGTTTTTCACTGGCATAGAGCATGTTCGAATAATCCCCACCTTGACACCTACAAAGGGCCTACACCAAGGGTGCAGGGAAATGGTCTGATGCCTTTTCCACACTGCTCCCATCAACAACAACTGACAAAACACCGCAGCAAGCATTCATTCAGCAGGTGAGTGGGTGTCAGGCGAAATTCATTCGCATCTTTGTGAGCATCAATGGTCAACCCTGCCACGTGCTAATTTATACAATCGCATCACACAACTTTGTTCAGCCTCATTTCGTGAATACCAGTGACAAAATTTAGTAACTACGTAATTATGCTTGCTGCTGGCCGAGTAAGTAATGGAGCATTGGGCCAAGCAACAGTAATGGTATAAGACGGGGACTTGGAAACTATAACGAGTACAATTGTAACAGCAGAGCTTAAGTAAGATGCAATTTTAGGTGTGCCTTGGTTACAGGAACAGAACACTGTAGTAGAATCAGTGGCTAGGAGAATTCATTTCGGCGCAAAAGAGCGGCACACAGTGTACGCTATAGAAGGGCCAGTTACAAGTTATTTACACACAGTATCAGTAGAGGAATTCGATCAAGAGATCCCGCAACAACATCAGACGGCATTACAGCATATACTGAGAGAGAGGAGGAATGTTAGTGAAATTGACGGTTGCCTTTTTTTTTTTGTACATGTACATAAGGTTTATTTATAACCCATTCTATTCATGGTATATTGAGCACTTTTTAAGACCCTGCTCAGATTTTCCTTTCAACCAATTTTTGCTCTTCTGCAACTTTGTACTAGAGAAGTGCTGTCCGAGGTGTGACTAACAGTATAATAACACGATGTAAATATTCCACTGCTCTTAAAATTAACTTCTGAGGCCACCATAATGTATATTTTTTTGTTATGTTTATGAGATTGATATAGGCATATTACCCAGTCACATGATGAAATTGTCATTGCGCCCACTAATTATATACTAAAATATTAGCATAGTTGTGGTGTCCTAACAAGATAAATTAATATAAATTATTGCCAATTAAAGTTATTCCAGTGAATAATAATATTTTTACAATATATACAATAATGATCAAAAGCGTTTTTGTATTGGCATGTAAGTTTAAAAATTTTCAAATTTTTTGAATAATGTTCAAAATTATTTTTTTTTTCTGGTTCCTTTTATAAAACATGGATTGTCTAAATGTGGCTTAACACAGACTAAATAAATACTTTATATTCTTTGCACATAGCAATATAACTCATTTATCAATAGTTAGAAACCCTGATATTTCTAGTTATAAAAGAACAAACTCGCTAGACTTCACAATCAAGTGCATCCTAAAGTGCTACAGTAGAGGTCGTTCATTAACTGGCTGTTGCCACTTTCGGGCCTCACTCTCCTGTTCGAACTAGTCTCGCAGAGTTATGTCAACGGAGGGCTTTTGGTTCAAAGTTCTTAGAGGCGTTTCGGACGAGTGAAGGTCTATCGATGTACGTGATGAAAGCATAAACTTTAATGATGCATATCTCGCTTCTAAATGATTTCGAGAAATGACAAGGTCTTTGTCAATAATTTTTTTTTTCTGTTATTATGCATATAAAATTAATTGTTTAATTTATAGGCAAGATATGTGATATTTATGAAGAAATTTGGGTAGAATAAATGATCTGGGTGTAGTTGGCGTAATTAACATAAATTAACACTTTTAGGATTTCGAAATGCCAGTAACTGTACAGCAGAAAGCATGTCAGAACTATTGTTAAGAACGTTACCCGGAAATGGACTAAGATTAGAAGACTGCCATGTCCAGGGATTCGATGATGTTGCCAATATGAGAGGTAAAAACAAAGGCGTCCAAACAAAAATTCTTCAAATGAATGCAAGAGCATAATTTGTGCATTGGGGATTTCAATGATTTCATATGCAGCTGTTTCCTGTTCTACAGAAATATTTGTTTATGTACTATCATATGTGAAGATTTCTGCTAAGAAAATTTTACATTATATAGAAGAAAAAAATATGAGCACTACATTTCCTAATGTTTGGGTGTCGCTCCGAGTATTGCTGACTTTATCAGTGACAGTAACTAGCTGTAGTCGGAGACCTGGGTTGAGGTTACTAGCTTAAGATCACTCTCCTTCCTATCACTGCTATCCCTACAACCTAGTCGAAACGGGGGGTGGTAACTCTAGAGGTAAAATGAGCTAAAATGCTTTTACAATATTATTCCCTTTTATTACACTTTATATCTTTTACACAACAAACTTTAATTCTTCCGTATTATCTGCAACCAAAAAACCACAATAAATCTTTACTATATGCTTGACTTTCCTGCATTTTATGACACTACTTACTTTATAATTACAATGCACTATGTTGACTTCGCGGCCTAATGTCCTGAACCGAATTCGCCTTGCACTCAAATTGTTGAGGTTCTTACCACTTTTATCAAGGTACAGTGGTCGTCCAGGAAGGCTCCTCCTGGTATGACGTCGTGCTGATTGGCTCTGCTAATTGGACTCTTGAGGCCCCTATGGCCTCGCTCGTACTGCTCTACATTGTTAACCCTTTCGCGCCGACCTCGTCGAGATGCCGGAGTGGCATTATCTGCTTCGGGGGGGGGGGGGCTAGTGCGCGACGTGTCTCCTTATATATGCATCCTGACCAGAGCATCAGACCACCCACCTCTACTCTCTACCGCACATCGCCACCTTGGACTGGGCTGTTCGTATCTCGTCGGGAGCGCAACACTGTGAACGTGGTTTTTTTTTTAAATGTTGAAATTGATCAAGACTTATCTTCGATCTACTATGAGTTACGAATGGCTCTCATCGTTGATAATACAGTCCATAGGAAATGACATAGCTCGCAAGATTGACCTTTCTTAATCTATAACAAAATTTCCCCAGGCTAAGGCAAGAAAATCCCAATTTTAATAGGGAATTTAAGTGTATTTGATTTGTATATTAACATTATATATGTAATGGTAAATCTGAGTGAATCTCTTCTTCATTGGCGTTACAGTGTTAGAAAAATGCCTCAGGTCTTATTTCCAAGTACTGAAAAAAAAAATTCTATGTTTCTAATATAAGTTAATTTTCCCATTGTATAGTAGTTGTGTGTATAAGAATTATTATGGAGCCTTAGTTCTAAACTAACAAAGTTTGGTGACAGCAACAAATTGTATGGCGAATCAGGCAAGGGCGTGACAATAAATTTTAACACAATATGGTGACTACATAAATGTGAAGTTCCTTTTGTAAATAAACATTACATAGTAAAAGTTAGAGTCATGTAAATTATTTGTTATTTAAATAATTAGTTATTTATAAATTTCTTAAACGACACTTAATTTATATTCTAATAATAATGATTTTAAATGAGAAAAATCCGAGGGTGGATAAATTGCCCCTCGCCCCGGCCACCGAATGATCTAAGGCCGGCCCTGCGTGTGATGCAGGAATCTGAAAGTAGACCCTATAAAATTTCAGTTTAATAATTTGTGCAATTAAAGGGCAAGGTAAGTTCACACAAGGGGACACAACTAATAAAGACGTCTGCCTTCACAGCACTAAAAGCCTGAGTGTTTTAAAAATGTCTTTTTGCAGATTTCTGATATGTTCATTCACGTGATTTTCACTTCCACATCATCCACACAGTTGTAATGTTATGTCGTAATGAATATTATTTACAGGGTTAATTTTGAAAGCAATGTGTAACAACCAGCATGCAGTGTACGTGTCCGATTTGCAAATGTTGTGTGCAAGGAAGAAGCGCAGCGTAGTGTGCCAGCCTGACAAGCCGGCCGGCACGCCATGCAGTGAAAGTTTAATAGTCGTTTGTCTATGTGAGGGGTGTGCCGCGCCACGTCGGGGCTGGTGTTTCACGCGCTCGGGCAGACATCATCATGTTGGACTAATCACTTAACTGCAATAGTTTTTTAATATACCAGAACCTTTCCGTTTTTCAGCTGCCCGAGACTTTACTGCCGCTCGCACCTACCCAGTGTATTGCATCGTCTGGGTAGGCTTAAAATGCACTAATTTATTTTATGTGACCACGAGTCGTTTAACAGTATCACCCTAGCTTATGAGTTATAACTAGCACCAATGTAAGTTTTCTCCTACGGAGATGTAGCAACATAACTGAATATATCTCAGCAGTGACGAGTTTCCACATGTGATTAATTTCCAGTTCGCTGCAAGGCATTTAAGGTACGGGCCTTCTCCTGCCAATTTTCTTAAAGTGTAATCTGCTGTGCAAGTATTTTTGAAATGGTCACGAGTAGGTATAATAAGTAACAGTGCTTTGTATGGGCGTGTGTGGAGCCGAGGAATCCCACAAAACAGTGTTAATTTTATTCTATGAGGAGACAACAACTGCACTTGGAGGATCTGTCATGGTGCTCGATCGATCGACCCTGAGGAGCGAGTCAGCTACTCGCCTTCACGATATTGTCAATCCGACAATAACTGGTGCCATGGGTATTATCTCCACCGAGATTCCGAACTATGTTCCCCCTCCTCACCTAACCAATATCCTTATTGACCAACTCCTTGCCACTATCCGCCAGCCTTTTGTGCATTAGACAAACGTCAAGCTCTTACAATATTCTTTGTCTTAATTTAGCAGGGAAGCGCTTAGACAGAAAAGGCGGAAACAGCCTGAATAAAGATTACAGCAAGTTAAATGAAAGAACGTGACCCTGGATGGAAATGAGACACAAAACACATAACATTTTCCATACAAAGTCACTAAATAAAAATATGAAATATAAAAGTTAACCATAACAATTTAATACTTAAGTGGTAACCTAACCTCACATTTGAAGGTTAAACAATGCAGGGATTCCCTTGCATTTGATCACGCCCTGATAATATCTCACAAACAACACAATGGTTACATTTATACCCATGGTAGCAAACTCTTAAAAATCATTTATATTTATTTTGGCACTTTTTGGCACTTAGTCCATACACTATGGCGTGCGTTTCTATGGTTCATGAACACCATAAGTAAATACTGGTTTTTGCTTGTATTGTGCTGTCCTTAGTACCAGCTCAAAAAGGAATGATCTCTTAAATTTAATATGTGTGCAGGCGCACAAAACCAAACATGGGTAAAACACTCTAAATACTATTGCCTACATGTCCCGCCGCAGCATGTGGTAACACGATATGTTTACCAAAGCACATACTGTGGATGTCGACAACACTTCTTAAAAAGAAACAAACAAGCACATATTTTCCCACAAAACCCTGTTATAATTTACAATATTCAATACCCTTGATCACATGGGCGATACATATAATTTCAAATATTTCCACTCACTTTCGAATGTGTCGCACTGATGCACTTGTTGCGAGGTGTTCGACTTCACACATGATCAAAAATGGAATATTTGTTAATGCACAGAAAGTATCATAATGAAATTTAACGGACTTAGCACTTACAAAATAATAATAGTAATGATAAAAATTTAAAAGGGATGTGGGAAAAATTTACTGGAAAATAATTACAAAATATTATATCTCACCTTCACTTGTGCAAACTTAGGCACACACATGGGACACTGGATTGAACACTGCTGCACTCGTGTGGCACTGAGTTGTACTTCGGTGGGTTGTTAGACAACATGGAGAACAGTCTAGGGTCTGGGATGTGGCACATGTCATAACCCTCCACCCCCCTTGCCGCTGGAGACCGTTCACACGTAAAAAGGCTTTGCTTCAGCTGCAACATGTGCGTGGCGGGCGAAGCCTGTGTCACGGCATTATATTGTAGTGGTTGCCCCGTTGTTGACATCTGGGTGGGTGGGGCTGCTGTTCCCGTGTGGCCGGACAAGTTGTGTATCCAGATGCCTGCAGGCTGTGCATATCACACGCATGGTGGTGTTTCCTTACTTCGATCGGTTGGGAGGGGGAGAAATCTCCTCAGTCCCCAACTTGTTGCTGCCGCTCTCACTGTTATCATTGCCGACTGGCCGAGGGCGGAGGAGATCAAGTGTTTGGGCATCCCCAAAAACCTACAGACTTGGCCTCTGCATCGGTGATAAAGGCGCCAGCAACAAATGGTGTCGCTTCGGCATCACAATGCCTCTGTGCGGGTCCCTCGTCTGGTGATACTGATAGCTTTCAGGCGGCCTTTCATGTGATTCTCGCAGGATTGGAGGTGAAACAGCCAATGAGAGTTGTTGCTCTTGTTGTGACACGTGGATTCCCGCCATTTCCCCCACTGGAGGCTCAGTAGATGTCTCAGTGTAAGGCGTCGCAGCTGCAGGTTGTTGGAGATATACTTCATATAAATCATTTCTGGCTGTGGCGGCGGTGTTGCCCAGTAATCCAGATTCCACAGCACCCACTTCCATGCCATGCGATGGCGTATCGGAGCTAGGTGTCGTGACCCTGGTTTCAGCAAGTAGTAGTGCATCGTGGCGAAAAATCATGTAATGCTGCCTGCTAAGACATATCCTGTAGCCATTTCCCCCTTGTTTACTCACGACTTCATGCTGGCCACTCCATTTTGCAGTAAACCCTACATAGAAACCATGCTGCTCAGCTGATTGTGGATTAGTCCATGCGTAAACCAGCAGTCTGTGTTTTTGTTGAGGGGGGAGGGGGGTTTGGTGCCTGGTACCCACTGTGATACATAGCGGCGCTGGCTCTCTCGCACCTCACTCACCACTCTTTCTGCTCTTCTCTGCTCTCCTCAAAAATAACATTCCTGTTTGTTTCTAAATGCTTTTTATCTTTCGTATCAATTCGAATTTTTTAGAAGAAAAATAATCATTCATTTTATAGCAAGTTTTAAAAAGCAAATATTGGAAATTATATACCTAAGTTGCCATTTTAGAATTTCCCAACAGGCAATTAACATACTTATCGGGCATATTTTTTCGGGGTATTGTAACACTGAATAAAATTAATATGAAAATCACTCTAGCTCTGATGTTATTTCTATCTGAGTTAAGCATCAGGCTATTGTGACTTGTGAATGTTTCGCATTTATTTATTTGTTATAGAGGTATTTATATTGCCATGCTGATAATGTGTGTTTTGTGTTTGTAATATCGCTTACAATAAAGCACTTGTCATGCTGAGTTCAATGGAAGCAGGTGTATTTTATTGCGGCAATCCTCGGCTTTATCATATGGCGATGAGGAAATTTCGAAAGTATAAAAATTGTGAGGTATGTTTGCGTTCTAATATGTAAAGGTTTTAAAACTACTTTTTGGTCTAGTGTTTATTGTTTCGTGAAACATGGTTCTCGAAGACAAAAAAAAGCAGCAGTTATCATCAATGTCTTGTATGTCGAGAGTGCTGCACAACAACTTTGCCACATTTAACCCGAATGAAGAACCCGTCGAAAATTCCTTGGATCCTCTGGAATCATATTTTAGTGCCAATGATAATCAATCATCAAAAGGTAAAGTGAATCACCTTATTAAATTGTTAAGTCCTAAACAATGTAACGCCTTAAAAAATAACGTTTTGCCAAGAAAAATAAGACATTGTTCATTCGAGGAATTCAAAAACACTTGCTGTTAAGTAATGCTCCAACATCACGTATTGTTTCTGAGGTATTCAAATTTCATAGTCGACGTCAACGCAATGATGAATATCTTTCGGTTTTATTTCCGATTTTAAGCAACTTTCTATTAAAGCTGTGTCCGAAATGGTAAATCTGGGGAATTTGGTTTAGGAGTTTAGGGTGGATGCGACAAAGTTGGAAACTACAGGCTTTTGTATTTCAACATTATTTTGTTTATCATACTATCAATAAATAACTTCCTCCCAAGCATTTATCATGTCTTGTTAATAACTGATCATATTTCTTTCTAGCCGATATCAATCTTCTCATTATTTCTTCGCTCCCGGCAACTAACATTCCATTTCAAATAAGAACAAATCACAATTTCTTTTTTTTTTAGGAATTTTAATACAACATACGAATTTTTCCCTGATTTTCCCTTTTTCACAATTGAGTATTGTGCATCATTTCAAGAACAGTAAATACCGGCGTTTCCGCTACAACAGAGGAAATAAAACACAAATAATCAACCGCAGACGATTTTATGGACCTATTTAGGCATTTACTGTGCTACTTCACCCCAGTAAATTTCAACCCTAAATCCTCAAATATTCAGGGCCTAAACTTCGTCAAGTGGTCGATTTAGTAACCTAAATAATTGTATTGTAGTCGTTTCGGACAGGGCTTAAGTGATTGTTTGACACTTTTTTTTGACAGAGCTTTATGTGACCAACTTGTGGTAGGATTATCTGACAAATGTATGATCAAATGTTCGTTACTGAAAGATAACGATTTGACCTTAGATGAAGCTTGTCAAATTGTTCTCAACATGGAAAGTGCAAGCCTGTCTGCAAATAAAATTGTCTCTTCTAACCAGCAACGACCAGATGAAATTTTTGCAGTAAATGCTTCAAATAAAGCAATAAAGTTAAGTTTTAAATGATTAATTACAGTTAATAAAGACGACGAAATTGTGAGTTATCGTGGTAGATCACGTATAAGAAACAATCAAGAACAACGTCGATCAAATCCAAGATCAATTTCTATTTAGAGCAAACGTTTATATATATGCTGTTTGTTAAACATTAACCTAATAATTGTCCTTCTTTGCAGTGGGCGTGTCACAATTGTAATAATATAGGACATACTTCTAAATTTTGTTTTAATAAAATCGCACACAGCAATTTGATGACTTATTTTGGTAATAGTGCAAATGATTCTGTCATGGCAGTACAGTTAAATATTGTAGTCAATTCTAAATTTATATAGTTTGATGTCGATACTGGATCAGCTTGTACATTGATTCCTTTGACCATTTTTAAACATTGTTTTCCTGATGACAAACAAGAAAAAATTAATGGTTAATTGCTGGCTGCTAATTATAAACCATTACGTCTTAGGTAGATGTATAGTCAATGTAAGATTTAATAAGTACTTTGGTAACTTGGGTTGTTATACTAACCTTAAAAAAAAGCCATAGACCCTTACTTGGTAAACATTGGTTAGGTATTTTAATACCATCTTGGAGGCATGTGTTTTTAGAGTCTACAGGTCATTTGTGTAATGACAATATGATTGATGAGGTTATGTTAGTTTGTAGTGTCAAGTCACAAATGGTAAAATATTTGGAATTGAAATTTCCTGCTGCATTTAATAAAGAAAATAATGAGTAACCAATAAAACAATTCGCTGTAAATATTAATTTAAAGGACAATAGTGTTCATATATCTTGTAAAGCATATGATGTTCGTTATGTATTGCGCGATAGTGTTAAAAATGAGTTGTTATCGTTGGAAAACAAAGGAATTTCGTCTAAAATTATTTACAGTCAGTGGGCATCTCCAATTGTTTATTGTGTCCTTAAAAAGAATGGTGAAATTAGATTATGTGTGGATCTAAAAGAATATATTGAACAAATATGTGTCAGTAGATCAGCATCCTTTACCAAAAATTGAGGATTTCATTTCAAAAGTTTTGTGAGTGTAATTTTTTGTAGATTAAATTTGTAAATGCTTATTTGCAGTTGGAAGTGGACGAAAATAGTAGAACATTTTTTAACGATTAACACTATTTGTGGATTGTATGTCTATAATTGTATATGTTCTGGATTGTCTTCAACATCTCCTATTTTCTGACAGTTATTGATAAGATATTAGAAGGTATTAAATACAGTGGTGCATACTCATAGGATGTAATGATTATAATAGCTGTAAACCTGTATTGTATGCAGTATTGAATCATCTTAACAATTACAGCACTAAGATTAATTAGCAGAAAAGTGAATTTTCTGTGAAATCGTTAGAAATGTTAGGCTACGTTCTTCTTGTAGATGGTCTTTCTCCATGTAAATCTAAGATAGAAAAGCTAATTAATACAAAGTTCGCTAAATGTTATGCAGTTGAAGTATTATCTAGAGTTCTTTAATTATTAACATACATTTATTAAAATGGCTCCTGATATTATGGAACCATTGCAACATTTATTAAGACACGTTGTATCGTGGGAATAGACTGATGAATGTGAGAATGCTTTTATAATGCGCAAGTAAGTTATTTCAGAAAAATCTCTTTCAGTGTTGTTTGATCCTAAAATGTCAATTACTCTTACTTGTGACAGTAGTAGTTATGGAATAGGCGCGGTTTTGAGTCAGCTTCATAATGGAATAGAAAAAACTGTTGCTTTGAATCTGCAATGCTTAAAAGTGCTCAGGAAAATTATAGTCACTTGCATAGAGAAGCATTGAGTACCTATAATATATGGAGTAACCAAGTTTCATAAATATGTTATGGGAAATGAATTTACTGTAGTCACTGACCATGAACTGCTGGTATTTTTATTTTCTGAAAAGCAAAATATTCCACAGGTTGCTAATGCTCGATTGATTAGATATTCGATAATTTTGTCGTCTTATCAGAATAAAATACAATATAGAAAGGGTAAGCACATTCAAAATGCAATTTGTTTGTCTCATCTACCAAATAACAGTGTTGTAGCATTACCTGATGATTATGATTGTAACTTAATTTAAATGTTGACTCCATCATTGCCATATAAAGAGGTCATTGATATAATGTCCAAGGATCTCATTTTAGGTAAAGTTTTAGATAGAGTAATAAGTGGTAATTTTTAAAAATTGTGTACTGAGCCAGAATTAAGACAATATTAAAAAATAATACTGTTGTCTATTGAAGAAGGTTGTCTTATGAATGGAAATAAAGTAGTGATTCCTGGTCAATTGTAAAACAATATGTTGTCAGTAATACATGCTGATCATCTGGGTATTACAAGATGTAAGCTAATGGCACGATCATATGTCTGGTTGTTTGGACTGAATGATGACAAAGAGATGAGTGTTAGATCATGTAAAGTTTGTCAATAAGTACAAAATAGAAGTCATAAAGTGATCAAGTTATGACCTGTTTCCAAATGCTCTTGGTATAGTATTCATATAGATTTATTGTATATTCATAATGCTAGATTTTTAATAGTTTTGGATGATTATACAAAATTTATTAAGTGTTTTATTTTGAATAATGTTAATGTAGGAAATGTTATAGCAAATGTAAGTGAATGTTTCCCAAGATTCTAAGTACCTATGGCAATAGTGTCAGCTAATGGACCCCACTTAATTCTAATGGATTTTCTGCCTATTGCCAAGACCAAGGTATAAAGCTAATTATAATTCCACCTTATAATCCACAAATGGACTTGCAGAAAGAGAGGTACAAACATTTAAGAAGTCATTGATAAAGATTGTTTTGACTAATGTTGGCATATAATTGCAAACAAATGTAAATCAAAATGACGTGTTCCTGATGTCCACGTATCCTGTGTGCCCGTTTGTTCCATCGCAGACATATCAACATTAGATCGCGGTCTCGATCAGTGCAGATCGACAAGAACGGCATTACACATTTCTTGCTGTCCTGTAACTCGTGGCCGCAGGTCATAATAATTACCATTCACCACAATAAGTACCTCTCGTGATGAATGGATATGTGACCTTAACCAGTATGTCCCAAGAAGCCATGACCGGTATACGTAACAGCCATTGGAGGGAACACTGGGGTAAGCGGCACCGCTTATTCCCACGACCTTCCGATATGCGCGATGTCGACGGGCCCTGTGGCCGAATCCGGAGTGCGACGTTGCACCAAGTGGTTTCAAAAGACGGGGGATTAAATTCCCACAGGAGGTGTGAAGTGGCGGGCAGTTTCGTAGCATCATTAATTAATAGGAGCATTTTTAAGCATAATTAATGGTGATTACTCCATAACTCACTAGCGAAACCGCACGCTCCAGCATAGAGAGTCGATAACATTCCATAGAAAACAGGGTGTAGCTCCACCCGTATTTATGAAATCCGTGTGTCGTCGCATCCATACAAATTCCTGAAATTAATTACATAACGACACACACCGATTCTAAAATATTAATTATAAGAGTGTACATGTAATCATCTGTCGAGAATCAACCATCTGAGGCATCATTTCATTTAATATCACTCTTCAAGTGTAGTGACATTCTCATGATGTCACATTCTTAGTCATATCTGTTTCTTCGGCGTTCAGGAGTATGTCACCGATGTGTTTTAGTTTAGCAATCTTAATTATGTACAACATCAATCTCATTTATCATGTTATTCATTAAGTTCAGTTTTTTTCATGTTTTCATTTTGGCGCTGGATTCGCCGGACATGCAGCGAAACCGACGCCATGTCGTTAGTCAGACTTCAGCATTCTAGAGAACCAGCAGGGCAGACGGTAAGCTCCGGCTACTCGCCGCAGCAATTCAATATAAGCTGCATTTTTTTTTCATATCCATAGTTAACGTAATTTGAGAAACTTTTAGTACTTTTATTTAGACGAGGAGAGGTCTTCCTGCATCCTGACTTAACATACCAGGACTTCATGCACGGGGCATGTTTCACATAATTACAATCTAATGCTTACGCATTATTTTTCAGCAGTAGCGATCACCGGCAGGTCCAGATTGCCGGGTCCGCTTAACTAAGGTATGCATTAACAAGTACAGTAACATTCCGCTGTACCTTTACGGTAATAAAAGAGCCATACCATAATTAGGTGCGTTTTATTGATTTTAACTCTCCTGAGTTCATCGGGTACTGCGCCCCAATAGCAGCCTTCAAATTTACAAGTGTATTTCAGTGTATGTTTTGCCCTTCAAGCAGGGAAAATTCAGTGTTAATATAGGCGTCCGAAGTGGCCGACAGCTTCGCCCACAAGCAATATTTTACCTTTATGTAATATAACGGACAAATAGTCTCAGCTCTCCTTCATATTGACTGCGTATCCAGAGTCGCCATAGGCTGTCGGCCGTACGACCTTAATCAACAATCGTTCTTTACACCGAACGTGGCGCCGGGCACATCATCAGTTCCTGTTCCACACCTTCTCTCAGGCTGGATATGAACACACCACCAGAACCTCTGGAGGCGAATCGGGTCAAGTGTTTCTTTTCATCGAGGCGAACTCCTTCGAGTGCCACAGGTGTGTCACCAATGAGTCTAACGTCAAATTATCAACTTAAAAATCTAGTGCCTATATCTAATCTCATATATATTTTTGGGACTGATGAAAATAGTTGTAAAAAACAATTTAAAAGTGTAATATTTAATATATCTGATAAACATAGATGTAAAATAGTTTTTAAGGCGATGAAGTTCTTTTAAATTTATATTTCAAAAGTCATTTCAAATATATTCCTGGTATAGTGGTAAGGAAAATTGAATTTTTTTTTTAACCCAGCGATGCGCGATTAACGTGAAACTAAAAAGATACATGTGTCACAGTTAAGGAAGAGCTATTTAATGGATCATGACCAATATGGTAGAAATGGTATAAATGGGAGTTATTGGTTTAAAATGTTAAGTATTGATCAAAAAAAAAGTTAAGAGACAAATGTTAATACAGATGTAAATACGCATACTTCACAAGATACCAATGTAAGTAAAATACCAGTGAGAACTACATATGTAAATGTGAATACTTCAAAAGATACCAATGCAAGTAAAAGACCAGTGAGAACTGTAAGACTGCCTAATAGATTTTTCATAGTGAATATTAATGACTAATTAAAAATATGTTAGATTTTATTGTCATTGAACTTTTATTTAGGGGAAATGAGTTGTGAATGTTTCATATTTATTTATTTCTCATTGTCAAGTTATAGAGATATTTTATATTGTCATGTGGTAGTGTGTGTTACGAATTTGTAATGTTGTTTAGAGTGAAACACTTGTCATGCTGAGTCCAACAGAAGCACGTATATTTTATTGTGGCAATCCTCGGATATGAACACATAACAGGAAATCTGGATTACACAGAAGTGCCGACTGCAAGTAATAAGTTATCAATAGAAATGTTGTTTGTAGTTTCAGGCATAAACAAAATCGAAAACCAGTAATGGTTCGCAACTGCATAATAAAACTGTACGTTTCCGTTATGAGTGCAACAGGAACACAACAGACCACATAAATCTGGTTGTGTTAGAACAACTAATCTGCAACTGTATTGTACACAACAGAACCAACAAGCAACAACGAGAACTGGCTTTGTCGGAACTACTAAGCATCTGCTTGCTATCATTATCAAGAGCAGAGCTAACAGCAAAGAACACCCCGATGGAACTTTGTATCTCCCCTTAACACAACCTGTTGTTTATTTAACAGGGTTCGCTGTGGAATGTGTTCCTCATGTAACAGTTCTCATATGAGAACAGTGTTATTTTAACAGTTACATTATATACCGCCAATCCCTACATTTTGACAGCATGGTGTTTGGCTTAGCCACTGGGGAGAAGAAAGGTTACGTGGACAGACATGATTTGTAGTTGTTGTACTCAGGAGGGCGCAAGTTCACAAGTCGGTGAACATGAGATAGTGTTGGGTAGTGTGGTCGATGGCCCTTGTGGCCTTCCCGAGATGATCCGTCGTCACTGGGCAGTGGTCACAGATGCTGCTGCTGAAGCTGTAGAATTAAATCCCATATTGCCTGGTCTAGTGGGGGCTGTAAGCCATCACCAAACACACACTCACTTCTGAGAGGTTTTTCAGGTCACCTCACACATTACATCATTATAAAGCAAGAACTTGTTAAATGGTCCGAGAAGCGGACCCAATAAATAAACACAAAGGTGAACATATTTTCAAACCAAACAATTTATTTATTCACCCTCATGCGAGGCACATACAAGAGAATACCTCTGTTAGCGGGAGGGCACTTATATTGTGGAAAAGGGCGCAAAGTCAATAATATTAATTATGGTAAAATTTATGGTCCGGCCATGGTAAAACGGATCGTACTGTGGAGCAACACTCTCCCTAGGCTAATGCAAACATTATTTGTAGTTTCAGAACAAAAATTTACAGAATTAAAAACTACATGACTGGCGAACGAGGTGATGGGCCCGGGAAGGTCGACATAAACACCTCCTCCACGTGAGTACAGAAAGTCTACTGAAAATGGTTGGGCGGGAACACTACTGCCAAGCGCAGGCTTCCCGTGCGACGTGATGAAAAAAAATTATTGCTGAAAAATGGTAAATGGTTGAAATTATGGCATGTGAGTATTGCTGTTACTATGGTCTACACATATTTACTTTCTTATTAAAATAAAACATACTAATCAAAAATCTGTTTGTGAGTACAGTTGGCAGGTCGGGTCGTGATGTGCCAAGACCAGGCACTCATGAAAATGCTGTTCGAGTTCCTTGAAGGTATTCTCCTGTTCCTCCTGTCACTAAATCGTTACCCATGCTGACATGAGTGTTGTGAGGTGTGCTGTGATGATGGCGAATTCTGAAATGTACTCACGCAACCAGTAAGCGAGTCCGAAAATGTTTCGCAACTGTTTGCAGGTGGTCGATGCCGGATAGTCATAGATAAGGCGTAACTGGTCTTATTTTATCCTGCTTCATTTTTATTCACTAAGTGTCAGAGGAACTGAATTTCTGCCTTACTGATATGGCACAGTCAGTTGGCACAGACGAGACTATTGATGGCTAAATGCTCGAGCACGAGGGAAAATAAGGCAGATGTGGTCCTCCCAACTGTCTGACCACATGACCACATCGTCGAGGTATGCCAGGGCAGACTCACCGATGAAGCCATCCAGCACACTATCCATCAAAGCTTGAAATGTTGAGGGCGCACACTTGAGGCCGAATGGCATGGCACAAAGCTGACATCGGAGGCAGTTAGTTGTGGTGAATGCCGTTTTATGCAGATCCTCTCTTCGCACTGGCACCTGTTAATAACTGCTGTATAGATCGATGGTTGTCAGAACTTTAGCAAGGCCTAAACTGCTAAGGATGTCCTTGGAGCATATGTAGGGTGGTGGTGCACTTTGTGTAACTTGGTTTATTTTGCAGAAATCTTCACAAAAACACCTAGTACCATCCTTCTTGGGCACTAATGTGATTGCTAAGTAGAATTCGCTGTTGGATGGCCCGATGACTCCATCTTGGAGCATTTAAGTGATTTGTTATTTGATAATTCTGCACTAGGTAGGTCAATATCGGTGTGGGTCTTTGTAAATTGTTTTGTTTGTGGTGAGAGTGATGCAATGTTCTGCCACAGTGGTGCGGTGCAGTGGATCAGTTGCAGTAAATATGTCATAGCACTCATCCACAAGGCATTTCATATCATCATGGAATTCAGTTGGTACCACGTGGTGAAGCTCATCCAGCAGTATAGGTTGCGGGTCATCAGCTGGTCTGGGGTCCAGGTAATAGACTGTACGCCGCTCTTTGTTGCCGAAATTGATGCTGCGTGCTGAGGGTTCCATCCCTGTGTTTGGTTCCATTAGCCAAGGAATGCCTAGTATCACATCTTCTCGGATGTCATTGGACACATATGCTGTTGTATGTGTCTCAACTTCTCAGGCGCTAACAATTATATCCACTTCACCTGCAAACTCTCCAGTGTGTTGATGGATAGCTAGGTGAACTGTCTGTTGTGTGGGTCTGATATCACTGACATTGATTAATGCTGTATGTACGAAATTATGTGAGCCTGCATTTTCTATGAGGGCTCTACATTGATGGTATTTTATGAGTACGGGGAAAGGGATGAAGCTGCTGGTGAATCCAATGATTTGTGCGAGTAGTGATTGTTGCGGGATCAGTCCAGTTGATGTACAGTTTGCCCTTGGGCAGTTGGCATCAGGCCACTCTACCCCCACATCCTGTCTCCCGGTGGGTGTCGCCTCATATCTCATGTTGCTGATGGGTTTGTCTGGTTTTAACACTCTTTGTTTCAATGTGGTCAATTACACTATCTGCACAGCATAGGAGATACAAATGGCAGACATATGGTTTGCATGAGGGGTGCACATGGTAGACAATCTCCTTGTATTGTCGTTTGTTGTGAATGTATTGTTTTTCACAAAACTTTGCTGCACTGCTATACCCGAATTCTTCTTTTGCAGTTTACCTGGGTCCCGATGTGGCTCTGTAGACTCGCGATTGCGATGTGGTTGGGCCTGGAAGCTTGAGTCGAGGAGAGTGACGTTCTGGATCAAATTGGCTTCTGTGGCACAGATGACTGGTGCCAAAGTAGCACGGTATTCACGGTGTGCGGTGATGGAAATGACTTCAAATATTATCCCATGATGATATTTCCCAGTAATATGAGAGAATTAAACACATTTTATGTGTTGCAAAATTGTGAAGTTATTCCTCTCCTTGTTCTCCGAGTAACACTCGGCTGCATTTTTGCAATGATGTGATAGTACCTACGAAACGGCACATGACTGCCTTGCTAAACTCCACCCACATAATGCCAATTATGTGCAATACCATGTCACCATGCCCTGGCATCCCCTCTTAGTTGCTCGCCAATGGAATTTGGCCAATCATTTTCATCAACTCTGTAGCAGCGAAGCCAGTTGGCGCAGTCTCGAATGAAGGCTATGGGATATTCACTCGCTAGCCCTGAGTATGATGGCAAAGACTAGAAATGTGGGGGCGTGGTGGTAGCTGTGTTGACACTTCTCTACTCTGCCAGTTCACATGGCGCAAATAACTCTGCTGCACTGACTTCCATGATATTAATTTTTGGTCGGAGCAACGGTGTAGATTGAGTGAGGGGCGTCGCCAATGTTGTCATCCCCGCATTCTGAGCTTGAAGTGGGCGTGGCAGTGTCAGTTGTGGCGCACATTGTACATGTGAAATGTTTTCAGGTTGTATTTCTTTTGCCTCTTCACTGAACATTCATGCCATGGAATGCTGAATCTGATGACTGGAGCATCTTCCTGATGATGCGAATGTTGTGGTTGATTCTGACTCGGTGTTTAATTGTCACATCGAGTGAAGTTGATGAGAGAAGTTTCGTGTAATGTGGCTCATTCGTTGGGTGTAATGCACTTGTTGTGCACAAGTGATGCAGCTCCAATGCATTCACACTTGCTAAGATTTTACTTTTCCGAAGTTTGCATCTGAAAGAAGTAGGTGCTTGGCTTGAGTTTGATTGAATGCCAAAACAACTGCTGAGAGCAGGCACACAGACAGGGTTGATAAAACCTTGGACTCATCAGGGTCTCATGCACTGCTCAAACACGTCTTCCAGTGTGCCTGTCGTGATTCGCCGCCATGCTTCGCAGCAAATCTCGCTGTTAACATTTTCCATCTGAGTTTTCATGTGTCAATATGCTGTTTCATCCCTGCAGAGGCAGCTGTTGCCTTGGAGCAAAATTAACTAGATAAGATCTCGTGAAGGCACGGGATGCACACACTTCAAGCAAAAATTGGTAGGTCGTCCATTTTCCATTTGTAAGCCCAGGTATCCAGGATCACTTATGTGAGCAGTTGACACAGGTGTTCCATTTTGATGTTTGTTACATTTCTGCTGTGGCCACGTGGCCTGACCGGTTCGCGGCTGATACCCAGCAACATGGCATGGTAGGGGTGGTGTGACCAGCATGGTGGGGAGAAGTGGGAGGTGTTGCGCTACTCTCGGTTTCTTCCAGAAGATGGCAGCTGGCATGGCTGATGTCATATGCTGCGCATCCCTTCATGCATGTGCCAAGATGGCGGCTGTTCTCCCTTGTCCAGAACAATGGCAATTTCCTTGGTGCCGAAATTTTTCTAGTAATTTTTGCTAGCTTTTCTGGCTTTAACTGGCACATAGAACTTGCTAATGGATCGGAAACCTAAGAAAACTTCGTCAGTAATGAAGATGCAAGGACCATTAGTCCTAAGGAGCCTATACATGTATACATGTATAACAAAATGTGCATACAAAGAAAAAACATGAAACACTGGGAAAATCGATGTAGGTTTGGCTACTGTTTATGGCCACATGGAGGGGCACCAATTTGATGACATGGTGTTTGTCTGGACCATTTGAAGAAAGGAAAGTTATGTGTACAGGAATGATTTGTAGTTGATGTACTCTCGAGGGCGCCAGTTCACAAATCAGTGATCACGAGACAGTGTTGGGTTGTGTGGTCATCAGCCCATGTGGCCATCCCCAGATGATCCGCCATCACTGGGAAGTGGTCCCAGATGCTGTTGATGAAGTTGTATAATTAAAACCCATATTGGCTGGCCTAGAGGGGGCTGTAGGCCACCTTAAATGCACACTCACTCCTGAGATGTTGTTTAGGTCGCCTCACAACTTACATCATTATTAAGAGAAAACTGGCTAAGTGGTGCCAGAAAGCAGACCTAATAAATAAACATATAAGCCAAATCTTTTCAAATCAAACCATTTGTTTATTCAATCTTATGCAAGGCATGTACAAGAGAATACCTCCGGTTAGCGGGAGGCGCTTACCCTGCGAAAAATTGCACAAAGTCAATAATATGAATTACAGTAAAATTTAAGGTCTGGCCATAGGAAAACAGACTGGAATGTGGAGCAGCATTCTCCCCGGGCTAGTGCAAAAACAATTTAAAGTTCCAGAATAAAAATTCACACTAATAAAAACTATATGACCGGCGAACGAGGTGATGGGCCCGGGGAGGCTGACACGGACATCTGCTCCATGTGTGTACTAAAAGTCTACTGATAATTGCCGGGGGGAGGGCTGCCGCCAAGTGCAGGCTTCCCGTGTGATGTGAAGAAAAAAGATTAACGCTTAAAATGATAAATGGGCGAAATTATGGCATGCAAATGTTGTAGTTTCTATGGTCGACACACATTTCCTTTCTTTTTAAAATAAAACATACTAAACACTAAATATATATTAAAAATCACATGACAAAAACAACCCTTATCTTTAAGCCCTAACCTAAAAATGCATGCTTTCATGGCTGGAGAATGTGACTTGTAGAGTGTGTAACTTTTGTTACTCTCATGAACAGTGGTTATGGGTACACATATCCTTATTATACAACTGAACACTTTCAATAAACACACATATAAATATAAAATGTGAAAATTGCAAGACTATATTTTGTTACTGTAAAAGGCTGCTCTGGCGTGTTGGCCATGCGTGGCCTCTGACACTGTACATTAGTATCCAACTAACTTACCCTAATACAATATAACAATAATAAATAATTTAAACTACTATTCATATATCCCTTGTGGGATAAACATTGTGTGCATATGTTGTGTTGCACTCTAATGTGCCCGATGTAGGAAAATATTAGGATGCTAAATTTTATGGTACAAATCAATTGACACTCTACATAACAAAAACAATTTTAATACTAACTCAAGTCTGGTTTATTAATATATTCATGTATATTTGCGGTACATTGCATTTGCCTTAATAATGTATTGTATAAAACAATTTAATATAAGACACAGGAACTTATTACACATAAATACTAAACATAAAAAAACATACGTGGTTGTATGATTGCTGCATCGAGCACTTGGCGCACATAAACGTCAGCACTAGATTAAAAAATGCAGTGGAAAAATATACACAAAAATTTCACACTGAAAAGAACACTTGCCACTTCACTAACTGACAGTTACACTGGATGTAGATTCACTGAAGTGGTGACATGACGAACGAGCTGGGAAGGGGGACCACATGGTACCATAAATTTACAATCTCTTTTTACACTCGTCCACAACATTTTGCTAAGTGAGAATAGCAATTTCGTCATTTTTCACAACATTAGTCACTAAATTTTTAAACTTATTTATAACTCTCTATTTTATATTGTTATATCCGATTCTCTATCATATATGGTAATACTGCCGGACGGAGGTCGAATGTATTAATATACTAATGTATTATTATTTCATATTGATATGTTGAATTTTCATAGCACAGCCCTATGCACTGGTGATATTGGCTGCTTTAATTTTATTATGCCAATAATGTACGTCTTTATAATTATGTTAAAATGGGTATTTTAATAACTTAATACATAACAAAAATTCACTATAAACTTGTTAAATTCTGTTTCCCAGACGAGGTACGAACTTGCATCCTTTTACACATCAGTCCACGATGTTACCATTGAGCTACCGTTAAATTTTGTTGTGTGTGTATATATATATATATATATATATATATATATATATATACACACACACACACACACACACACACACACATATATATATATATATATATATATATATATATATATATATACATATATAGACACACACACATATATACACACATACACACGCAAAGTAAGATTTTTATTAAAAGGCATTTGATTGACACAGGAATAGAAATGCATTTCTGTATCTAAAAACTATTGTATTATTAAGCTTATAAGTTAACTTTCCTATGAATTATTATTCACGGATACTTTCATCCATTAGGTAGGCATAATTTTGCACACAGATTGACATAATCGGCCTTAAATGTAATTTTTATGTTTCATGAATATTATCTAGCTCTCATTGGCATGTTATACTAACTAAACTGTCGTATTTTATGTTCGCCATGTTTCTTTTTGACCTTAATACTTAGTTAGTCCTACTTTGAGTCTGGACTAAAATGTATGCCATACTAAAGCAAGATGATCATAGGTCTAGCAATAAAAATGCTCTCTGAATAAGAACAATTTTGGCCGGAGGATTACTTTTCCTTAGTCCAGACTAAAAATTATTATGAATAATGCCCTTTGTTCCTCAATCGGAACAGTTACTTTGCAACTAGGGCTGCATAAATAGTAATGGTTCCTTTGAACTTCTTCTCTGTCGCAGTTACACAATCAATAGTTGAAACCTTAATGTATTCTCTCCTGCCTATCATTTTTCTCATTTGCCAAATACTTGCTAGTAACACTGGATCCACAAAAGTGCGATGCGATGCGAAGAGTGGTAGTCAATCAGGATGAAGCGGATCCCATCGCAGCGCATTGGCACCGAGTGCAATGCACGAAATTCTTGCGTTGCGATTGTCGACGTCAGCCTGCGATGGAGAAGAAGAATAAATGTTTGTTTTCAAAGCAAATAAGAACATCTATTTTTTTTTTACAATTTGGACGACGATCGCGTTTAGACCGACATTTTTGTATTTATATTTTTATTATTGCTTCATGGATGTGCAAAATAGATGAGAAGGCTTCTCATAGGCCGTGGATACAAGGGATGCAGAACTACTTCACTAAAACAAGTTCAGCTATTGAAGAGGATACATTACCTTCGAACGAGTTCCGATCACAGTTGTTTCTCATTCAAAGTTAACAGTTTTAATATGTAGTTTCGAAAGACCTATCTTTTCTGCTGCGATCCTATTGGCTGCTTCGAAGTAAACAAGCAGTGTAATAAATATTACTGAATTACACAGGAAAGACTGCACTTGTTGATTCAACTTCAGTTTAAGGTTTACTGTATTAATACCCACACATTATTCCCTTACAGTAAAAGCGTAGGTTTTATAACAATTAAAAAGATCAATAGTGTTAAACGTTGGAGGCTATTATAATTATCGTAAATATCATATATTTTAAGTTCCATGTTTGTTGAAGTAAAAATTTACATTGAATTTAATCTGATTTGGGTATGTGACTGCGAAAAAACATTCTGTTTTTAAACTTGTCCAGCCATGGCTGCCATATGTATTTAGCTGAATGTGTTTATCAGCACTCGTGTAACCATGGCCATAGAAATGGACAATACCATAAAAATTATTTATTAACTTCAAAATAATTCTCCTTCATCTTACTATGTCTCATTCCCGCTACTTCCCATCACACATGTGTTCATACTACCCTGTTGATCTATTATCACTTAAAACATAGAGTTTAAACTTTTTACACATGTATTTTGCTACACTGATGAGGTCTAAAAATGTAATTCCCACCATTGAAATAGATAGCAGCAATATCTCAGACAGCATCTCCTGCTGACAGATCATCGCTTGGTTGTCAAATATTTGTACCAATATTCAGGGGCTCGGAAGCTCAGAAAGCGCAAGAAATACTCAAAGGCCCAAACGCCCTCAAAATACCGACACAAGAATTGCTAAAAAAAAAAAAAAACCACATGGACGTAGTTGCGACCAGTGTGCATGCTTACCACAATTGAACAAGCTGATGCGTTGCGCCTCCAGAGGTGCTGGTGGTGTGTTCGTGTCCTGCCTGAGAGCAGGTGGAGAAAAAGGAACTAATGATGTGCCTGGTGTCATGTTCGGTGTAGAAAACAATTGTTGATAGGGGTCGTTCGGCTGACAGCTTACGGCGTCTCTGGATACACAGTCAATATGAAGGAGAGCTGAGTTAATTTGTCTGTTATATTTCGTAAAGGTAAAATATTGCCTTTAGACAAAGATGTCGACCACTTCGCACGCCTTTATTACCTCTGAATTTACCCTGCTTGAGGGAGGCAGGTCCCATACATGCAAAACATACACTGAAATACACTTGTAAATTTGAAGGCTGCTATTATGGCGCAGTACCCGATGCACTTAGGAGAGTTAAATGCAATAAAACACATCTAATTATGGCATGACTGTTTTATTACGATAAAGGTACTACAGAATGTTACTGCACTTGTTAATGCGTACCTTAGTTAAGCAGACCCGCGACTCTGGACCTGCCGGTGATCGCTACTGCTGAAAAATAAGACCTTGGCCTTAGATTGTAATTACGTGAATCGTGTCCTGCACGTGATGTCCAGGTATGTTACATCAGAATACAGGGAGACCTCCCCTCGGCTAAATAAAAGTTCTAAAAGGTTCTTGAATTACGTTAATTATGGATATGAAGAAAAATTCAGCCTATATTGAATTGCCGAGGGGAGTATGTAGAGCTTACCGTCTGCCCTGCCGGTTGGTTTCGTTGTCTCGAGTGCAGAAGTCTGACTAACGACATGGCATCGGTTTCGCCGCACATACGGCGAATCCGGCACCAAAATGAAAACTAGAAAAAAACTGAACTTAATGAATAACATGATTAGTGAAATTGATGTTCTACATAATTAAGATTGCTAAACTAAAACTCATTGGTGACATACTCTTGAACGCCGGAGCACCAGATATGGCTAAGAATGTGACATCAAGAGAATGACACTGCACCTGAAGGGTGATATTAAATGAAATTGTGCCTGAGGTGGCTGATTCGCAATAGATAATTACATGTACACTCTTATCATTATCATTTTTGAATCTGCATGTGTCGTTATGTAATTAATTTCAGGAATTTGAATGGTTGTGAAAATACACGGATTTCGTAAATAAGGGCGGAGCTACACCCTGTTTTCTATGGAATGTTAACGACTCTCTATGCTGGAGTGGGTGGTTTCCGTAGTGAATTATTGTACAATCACCATTAATTATGAATAAAAAGGCTCCTATTGAGCAATGATGCTAGGGAATCGCTCGCCACTTCACACCTCCTGTGGGAATTTGATTCCCTGTCTTTTGAAAATACTTGGAGCCACGTCGCACTCCATATTTGGCCCTGGGGCCCGTCGACATAGCGCACATCGGAAAGTCGTGGGAATAAGAGGATGGCTTAACCCAGTGTTCCCTCCAATGACTGTTGCGTCTAATGGTCGTGAGTTTACAGGACAAACTCGTTTAGGTCAAATATCCATTCATCATGAGAGTTACCTCTTGTGGCGAATGTTAAATATTATGACCCGCAGCCACGAGTTACAGGGCGGCAAGAAATGTGTAAAACCCTTATTGTTAACCTGCACTGATCGAGACCGCTACCTAATGTCGATCGGTCGAGTGTTCCTGTGTGGTTAATGTGTCTGCGATGGAACAAATGTGCACAAGGGATACATGGACGTCAGGAACATGGAAAAGCCAAGCCGAACCTGCACATTTGAGTTTCCAACATCTGTACATAATGGTTATTTAGTCTCTTTTAATGCTTACTAAGTTGACCATAAAGTGTTTTACAAATAACTGTGAATATAAATTAGACTCTTTGTATGTTTACTAGGTTGACCATAAAATGTGTTGTACAGAACTGATAATATTATTTAATAATTTGGTGTGTGAGGTTAAATGAGCTAAACACCATAAATCTGGGAATGACCTTTTATTTTCCCCTTCAGCTAACTCCCAAATATCTTTAACAACAAATTAATAACAAATTATACAATATCAGAACTATTATCAATTAATAGCAAGTAAAGTGTTTAGTTTATTTCTTTTTGGTTTCTTCTCTAAATCTTTTTTCTTGTTTTTGACAAAACCCTCAAAATTATAAATTTTAAAATTGTTTGCAATTAAATCATTATGAATTATTCCTTGGGAGTCCACAAGATTAATAAAAGAAAACATTTATTCTGATTCGAGAAGTTCGGCTTACGTGATAATTAAATTAAAAAGGCGACCAAATGGCCGTATGTCATTATAGATAATATAAATTACTTATATCACAAAAGTTTCAAAAATTCGGAGTTCACAATTTCGCGCTTTTGACATAAATGTCCGGAATATGTAGTTACTTGGCAGAAAATGAAGAAATTACAGGTTCGTGGCACATTACAAGCTTTAAGGTGCATGTATAAGCATGTGAAAAAACAAATTAAACAAAATTCATAACCTGGTGTATAACCGACAGTGGAACTCGGCCGAAGGTGGCATATTTCAATATAGACTTCAGATGGGCATGTTGTTAATACAAGCTGTGATGCAGGAGAAAGCTCCTGCGCCAGGAACAGATGTGGTCGTGCTACCTAAACGAAGGTGTTGGGAGCCACTACAAAATTAACAACATTTAATACCCTGTGGGCCACGAAACTTTATTTATAACATGAGGGAAGCATTAAGCTAACATAATAACTTACCCTCAGCGGTCGATGAAATAACTCTACATGAAAAGTCTGAAGAGAAAGTAGTAGAAGATAAAAGAGATTCATCACGCCATATTTCACAAGTGGAGAAGAAGAAAGTGATGTTATCAAGGTTGTAGCCAGATAGTATAGATTCAGGGTATTGATTCACAATCGATATACAACTTTCCACGATTATTTTTATAAGAACACAGCTACAAAATAGTTTGGTTGATATAAATTTATAAAACATAGTTTAAATTATTAACAAGGTATCGAAATAAGGAACAGCAGATTAAAATAGGGCACATTATGACAAGAAACTTGACCTGTGCTTAGGCATTGTACTTAAGATATTTACTTATTGTTGCCACGTAAAATTTCAAGTAGTCATCGGCAATGTTAAGAAGTTAAAGCATATATACTAAAGAAATGTCGAGCAATGAAATGGAAATAATTAGATATATAAAATAGCAAAATATCTAGAATAGTAAGTAACAATTTTTCATAAATAACATGACATACTGCTTAGCCAAATAACATGACATACTGCTTAGCCAAATAAAATATAGTTTGTTTCCTGGAAACAATTCTTTAGGAAAGCACACAATATTTTGGCTTGAACAAATCGTTTTAGATATGCAATATTAACAAGCAGATCTTTTGACTGATTTACTAAAATGAACACGTGCATAAAACACACATGCATGCGCTCACACACACACACAAACACACACACACACACAACTATCTAAAATATCAGGCGAAAAAATTCCTACAAGGGAATACCAAATATGAAACGTCCAATAAAAAAAGGGTGGCATCACAAAAGTTGGCACTCAGTGTTCACACCACAATGCATCACACCACAATGCATCGCACTACTGTGGATCCAGCTTTACCGACGTAAAAGTCATGATTGCAAATAATAGTTATACTAAATTATGAGAATAATAATGTAAAACATAAGAGTAAACATATATTTTAAGTGGAAATAAATTATTTAACCAGTTGTAAAACATATCGAGAAACCAACTTTTATTTAGGATACAAATTCATTTTATTTTGTGTTTCGATTTGCTTATTAGAAGTTTATGCCAGAGTAAGTAAATCTTCTTGCATTCAATTTTCATAATTACACACACATTTATCTTTTCTCGTAACTACGATACTTGTCGAACAAGTGTAAAATACAAGGAAAGGAAACACAGCAGTGTCTAGCGAAGGGCAGCTGTACTACTATGCTTACAGTTACTTAAAAATTTAATAGGTAGCACTGACATTACTATTGGCCAAATAATTGTAAATATCACGGTCGTGGAAGACAGATCTGGACACTTGCTTGTAAAGTCAATGCCCTTTTTGACCTATTAAGTTCACGATCCCAGCCGCAGAGCACTGCTATCGAAGTAGTGCTGTTTAATATGGCTAGCATAAGGAGAGGTATTGCAAATTTTTAATGGAAAAATTACATTGATATCTCTATGGTTTTATCCCTATAGCAGCAATGCTAACAACACTAGTTTGCTTGCAGCGATCTGCGGCTACTGCATGAACTAAATCAATCAATATGAGTGTTAATTCGCTAACATTGTCAGATATGTAAGAATCCAGACCTCTATTCTACAGCTGTGTTAATATGTAACTGTTAGTAATGTTGGTGAATGTAACCATAGAGTAAATATGGGGTAGACCGATCTCGCTGGCTACGCACAACCAATATTCGTGTTCCTACATTGAACTGCTTTTCTGTGTATACGGTTAGAAAAAATGGCATGGAGTGGATTCGAGGTTAGAATACTGTTTAGTAACAAGTGCTTTGAGATGTTTGAATACTTCCTCTAACAATTTGTAATGCAGTTAGATTAAATTCAAATTGGTAAAAGTATTTTACTGATATAATAGTGCATGTCGTTTAAAGTTAAGAGATAAACAAACACGGTTCATCGCTCTTGACCATGTGATTTTGACAGTTGTGTAGGATCTGGGTAGGTCAATGTTAGGTACACATGCAGAAGATGAATAAGCAGTCTACTTTATATTTAGTTTATGAATGTAACATAACCATTAAAATATTTTAACATTTAATATTTAACTGTTGCGTTAAATACCGCTCATCCCTGCCTGCCCCGATGTTCTGGTGTAACAATTACGATGTTCAGTGTTCCAAGGCTTGGGTTTCTAGAAATAATGTTCATGCATGCACACTGTTGCAAACCAAGACATTCCAAAAGGAACTTTTACTCACGTGTACGATCACAGTTGCTAGCCGAAACATACGTGAAACTTGTGAGGCTGCGACCAATCAGAACAGAGCAGTATGAGTTGTTGGCCAGAAATTGTTATTTACAGTAATATATGTGTAAATAATATGAAAAGGTGTATGTGTACACATGTTTACGATTATATCTGTTCACAAAAATAAGTGTCTCTGATAGAAAATGTTGGTTTGAAGTATGATTTATTTAATTATAGTTGTGATATATGAGGTCAGGTTAGGAACAAAAGTAAACCAAGCCTAGACATTCCAAAAAATAACTTTTACGTTTGCGCAGTAGTCAGGAATCGAGGCAATCAAAGACATTCCAAAAATAATGCTATAAACAATGGAATGTGGTACTTGAATAACATGTTACCAAATTTTAACCGTTTTTATAACCACTAGTTAATAATGTCCATATCTAAATAATTGTATCATTCGTGGCATGCTAGGTAGGGATGGGTGAAAGTGTTTTTTTTTAGTGTAACAGGTAACACTGTTCAAGTTCCGAGTAGATAACAGGTTCAGGTAACTTGAAACTATTTCGAGGAGCTGTTAGGGTGCGGCATGTATATGTGCAGTTGTAGGAGTCGGAAGGGCAACTGGCAGGTTTTTTTCCTTCATATTTTCTGGGTAGAGTTATAACACATTATTTGACCACGAACATCAGCTCGTGCATATTCTTTTTATGGCATTTGTCACAGAGAAGTATGTCTACAATTAAATGCTTTCTTTTTTTGTTCATAGTGAAATGGACACTTGCACAATTAACTAAAAAAACATTAACAATTATTTATACTTATATCGTGATTAAGTACTGTACACCGTAAGTCATGAACACACTGCAAGGAAACTGAATAACACGACATTGACGACTGCATATAACAAGTTACCAGCAAAACAGTTTGTTGCTGTTTCGACCACAAATAAAATCGAAAAAACAGTTGCAGTTCGGGATGGAACAACGAAAGAGTAAGTTTCTGTTATGAGTGCACAATAGGAAAATAACCAACTGTGTAGAACTGTGACAACGTCCAAGGCCTCCTCCCTAGACTATTTGTCCGCCACAGTGAGGGACCTTCACCGACAAGACGTGCGGTCTACGCAGAGCGCTTCAGCATGCAGTGTTGGTGATGAGTGCCAAGAAGTGTAGGGCAGTGCAGGGTAGAGTAGGGCAAACCAGGGTGACAGGGGGGCAGTTCAGTGTAACTTGTGTCTGTGTGCGTGTGTGTGTATGTTCGGCCAGCTACCGACTCCACATGTTGGAGTGATATGTAAGGAGCGCCAAATTGTGTGGAAAAAATAATATAAATGATTTAATTGTTCACGCAATTTGCAAGCTTATTGCGAGACTGAGAAAGACGTGCAGATCAATGCAAGTCTTGATGCATAGCTATTTTCATTAGTGTTCTTTCTGTTTGTTGTTTGTTTACATTTCATGTGTATCACCTTCACATCATCCATTATCATGTTTTAAGTTTTATTATGTTAATAAAAGTTTATTTGAATTTATTGTGTCTCCTACCCCTGTGTTTGACCCATAGTAAGTTTTAAAGTGTTGTGTATCAGAAAGTATTGCCATGTGGTGCTTGGGACCCGCCAATGCCGGCTCTCGTGCCCTTGTTCTAAGTCAGTCAGCGCTCGGCAACTGGAAGGGTGAGTTGCATTGTTGTGTCTTGTGCTGAGCTTGCCCGTGTGGAATTCAATCTTTGTTATCAAACATTTAACTGCAATAGACTGTAATATTCTGGAACCTTTTAATTTTTAACCACCTGGGACTTCACCCCACTTCTCCCAGTTGGCTTTGCATTGCTACCGGGAGCTTAATTCTCATGTAATTATTGTGTAGCCCATGTGGCTTTTATCTGTATTACCGCTACCGATAGGTGAAGTTCGGTGACAAATGTAAAGTTACTTTCATTGAAAAGTCTGTAGAGTCATGACGAATAAATAATGTCACTAGAACTGTGCGTATTTAATTCTGTCTATGCCTTCAGGTGCATAAGAGCAGGGGGTCCCCATTTCCCGCCATTACTGAAGTGTTTATTTTACGTGTTAACTCCAAGAGTGTTCTGTATGCAATGTTTCCAAGTCAACGTATTTAATCCAGACGGTGCGTGGTTCGCCGTAAGAGTCCACATCAAGGTTGTCACTTGTTGGTAGAATGCATATTATTGGCTCAACAGTATTTTAAATAATGATTACCTAACAAAATTATGTTATATCTAATAACATTACCTAATAAAATTAAAATTAAACTCATTACAATCACATTTTCAGTTTTTTAATACAACTAATGACATCTTATGGTTTTGCACATCAGGGACAACATGGGTGAGGTAAAGTGGAAATGGATAGGTTTATTCTAGAAGTCGGGTGCCAGTGCTCAGTGGTAGAGTACAAGATGATGTAAGGTCATGGTGTCGCTGGCCCATTTTGCCGCTCCTGATGTCCAGCGTCCAATTTGCAGATGCGATATGCTATGCTACATGTAAAATGACTTGTCGAGTGAAGGTTGTTTTAGCATCCTTCAAATGCTTTTCTCACTCCCAAGGAAGTTGTTTGAGGTCACTTCCACACCATTTCTTCCATCACACATGATTCACGAGAATTGTTAAACAGGTAGAGCAGCCATTAAGCAGCTCATGTAAATAAACAAGCACATATCATTTCTTCATGATTAATTCACATTGGTCCCCCAACAGGGCACTGACATACATGTTCACCACTCAAGCTCGGCGAGCTCTTAAACTGTGAAAATGGCATGAGGTCTACATGCTTATGCGGTAAAGTTATGCCCCAGCCATGTACAAATGAATCAGGGTTGTAGGGTGGCACATGCTCCGGGTTAGACAAATGACTTAAATGAACCAGTAACAAGTAAATTACATTGTGGGACCTAAATGATTAGTTACAAAAGTGAAGGATCGGAACCGCCAGATTCAGCAGCCACCACACGAGAAGACAAAATGCTACTTATCACTTTGTTGGCGCAGATCTGGCTGGTTTACCGAGCCTTCCCTTGTACATCATGTGACCATGACTTAATTAAAATTAATAGAAATGAATGGAACGATGTGAATAAATGCAGTGCTGATGGTATGAGACTACTTAAGAACACTTTCATTTAAATATTAAATTTATATTAACAAAAATATAAAAGTATAAAACTTATGGATGACTTGTGACTTGTACTTAAAACTTAACCTAAAATTACACTTTTTTTATCTGTAGCTGTGGCTTCTCAGAACTCACCCTTCTTAATGTTCATTATTTCAATACCCTAAAATTTACATGCTGTTTTATGTACACATAATTTCCACACATGAAAACACTAGTTAAATAGCAAGCCAAGAAAAGTTAGATTATCTGGCCAATTAAGTTGAGTGTCCACATCACAAAGCAACTAGCATAAGTTACTCTTGGCCGGAATACTGGTGCAATTGTTTGAAAATGCATATAATATGCATGCACACATCATGGCTTGTGAATTTAATGTGAAATAATATATTAAATATTATGCTGCAATATTTCTGAAAATGCTTGCTCTGGTACTGTGTTTGGTATTTGTGCATGACAAGTACACATGTCCCTTTTACTTTCACAACAAACACAACCCTTCTTATTTATAATGAACACATGTTGCATTGTAATGCTAGCACATTCAAATTACTTATGTGATTTGGAAAGGAACATATGGAGAATAAAACATAACACTTGCCTATGGCAAGTTAACCACTTCTACATATTAGACAATACACAACACTGGCTTTTAATATAACACACATAACCCTGGCAAATTAAACACGTAAACAAATAACACAATACATAGCAGCCCTTTATTGTTATATTAGTGCAACTGGTGCACACACATGGAATGCATTTCACAAAGCACATTGTAAAATAAAATAATAAACTAAATGCTGCTATTAAATAACAACTGAGACTATAAATAAATAACACTAAACATAATATTAAATGATTCTCAATAAAATACTCTTAATTACACTGCACCAAAACACACACACACATGTAGAGAGTGGTTGACTGGGCGCTGATGCCCTCTCGTAGTGATGGGGTTAACTGTGGTGGTTTTACAGGTGGTGTGGTGAATGGTCTGGGAGGTGACACATTGTTCACATCACTAGAAATGACACTCAACTTTTCACTTCGGTCCTTGTAATACTTACGGAGTGGCTACCTACATAGTGTTGCCTACTCCATTCCCCTCTTCATATGCTGTTTGCCCACCACACTGAGTTTTCCAGCGCAGCTAACATCTGCACTCTAACTGCATGTACCATTGCACCAGTGCATCAGTGCGATGGATGATGCCTGTGCGACATTTATGAACAATGTACTGAGGGCTAGTACAGCCTAGGGCAACATAGTGCACTGCATAAAATAGGATATATAATAAAGGGCTTTACAGCAGACACTGTAAAAATTCTAATAAGGAGGACTAGAGAGACATCCCGAGAAGAGCCCTTATTTCCAGTTAATATCTTTCAATTGTTTATTTGTGCGAGGGTCATATTATCATCTCACATTTTCAATCCATGAAAGGGCGAAGTGTTTGTTTTAAGTCTAAAATAATCTGAATTACTTTAAAGCTTATTATATTTGCCAGTGTCATGTGTTGTCATAATTCATGCAAAAGTGGGTCAGTAAGTAGTACCACGTTGCCCGTCTGCCAGTCGAGGTGGCCAGCGCACTACGTAGATAAGTTTAGTCATCACATAGCATCTCGAGGGGTCGGTCGTGTGTGTTGTGTCTCATGCCACGCACACTCAGGGTGGCTAGCATTTTATGCACCAGTCATGTAATTTTCAATAGCATGTAAACTCACGGAACTTTGTTGGTTTTAGCCAACTGGAACCTTTCCGAGTGCTTGCATTGCCTGGTGAAATATAATTTTCATTCAACAAGTGTTCAAGGCCTTCATGCCATTTTTCACAGTGTAGCCTTCGTCGGCAGGCAAAGCACAAAAAAGCTTGTAGGTAACTTCGCTAGAGGAATGTATTCATTTACGATGATTAAATCCATATTGAACTGAATTCATGTGTTTTATTCCATCTTGATTTCAGGCATTTAATAGTGCGGGCCCTCAACATTTCCCAACAAAACTTCAAGTATTTTAACCTCAGTGTTTCTGTTTGTATTTTCAATATTTAAATGTCATTGCATCATTTTTTAACGATTTTGGGGCATATGGTGAGCCAAAATAAGACATAGCATAACAAGCATGTAAGTTTATAATTAATTTAGAGGAGTACCAGTTTATCCACCAGAGGATTACTGCTGTGGTGATTCAGCCCAGCCATCCAGAGATCATAGAGAGTCAACTTTACAGCAGTTATGATGCCTGGCATCTACCTGGCAAAACAAAATTTTCCACAATTTTCCTTTAACTCAAAGATCACCGTTCCTAAAATACCCTCTCAACCCACAACCAACACACCGGACACCATCAAGATGCCTTGCCCGAATGTGTCGTATAAGTTCTACCACCTTCCCGTGTGTCCTTTGACCCTGTTTAATCCGATTCAACACCACCAATAGTTTAGTTACATTTCATTTAAATTGATATCATAATCATACTGACCATTAATTTTCGAAACAGTTACATAAATTGTTGCATAAATAGTTATTAAGACTGTAGTGAATACAATTACATTTTACAGTAAGGGTGGATTTACGATTGACTTAACAGAATAAGTGTGGTGTGTGCTTCAGTTATGAATAAATGTGTTCAAGGAAATTGATTTATGACTGACGTGTACATGCCTTGGCAAGTCATGTGTGTTGTTGGCTTGACTTAAGATATACAGATATTTTATATCTTTAGTATAAGTCAAGACGAAGTAAGCGATCAGAGCCTAGTGGCATTTCTTGTTAGCGGAAACTTTATTTACATCTTGGGTTTAGGTTGTGCCGTATCGTTTAATTGTATGAAGTGAACAATATATACATCTATATTTAAATAAGCATTCAAGGTCATGTTTTCTTTCGTGAAAGAGGTTATTGATTTTACTTTATTTAAACTTCTGCGACTTTATTGACTTAAATGACCAACATTGGCATCGGCATTAATATTTTTAATATATCGAAAGTTATACAAAATTATTACATAAGCAGAAACCACAATTACTTGAATATATGTATATAATCTCCTGATTCGACAATTTTTCCAGGTTATGTCGGCTGCTTTGGTATCCAGCAATTCTAATTGGCTAGACTTAAAAATGGCTAGATCAATCATAAATTATTGCAAATCTTATTTTCAGTGTACTTAATGAGGAATAAGCACAATTCTTAAATCTTCTGTATTTATTCATGAACTCACCTTTATAATCCCTCAGTTCCATAATTGGTACAATTACTTTGCAACTATGACTGCGTAAAGCATTATGGTTGCTTTTAACTAGTACTCTTTTGCAGGTACATGATCACGACTATACACGTAAAGCTTCTTTACACTCAACAGCCCAATCTGCACAAACAGGTTCAAACTCCCAAATCTGCACAAAGCTTCACAGCACCGTGTTTCTCTCAGCCAGCTGTGATGTCACAACTTTTTTTTACTGTGTTTCTCTTTCTTTGTGCAGATTATTTTGGGAAACTTTGTGAAGCACAAACTCCACCAGTTTTTGAGGAGGTGATGCTGGTGTAGTGCAGTGTAATGCAAACAAACCTGTTGTGTTCTCGCGAGGGTGGTATGGAGATGTAAGTACAACAATGTGAAATTAAAGTTTATAGATTTTTGTATTCATACTAAGATGTAATTAAATGTATCGCATTACATGACATTTTTATGTTCACTGTAAACTATTTTTTTTGGATTACAGGCAGTGGAATATTGCATGTGTTTATCCTGGTAAGCTGTTGTTGGAGCCAGTGCAGAATTTATAAATGCTGCATAATATTAAAATTAAGAGGTATTTCTGGTAGTTTAGAGAGTAAATACAGCAGCGAAATTTCGATAACAACCATGACTTTGGGTGGTTTTGACACCTACAATGTTGCTGGTTGAACATGCTGATGAGAATATCAACTACCCAGATATGACTATATCTCACTGTGCCTCCAGAGGTGATGTGTAGTGTTCGTGACCCACATGATTAATTGTCAATTAAATTATGTTTATTAAATAATATTTCCTTTCTAAGGGGCGAAACTGTCCGGCACTCCGCACACTATATTATCACTGAGTTTACCCAGCTTATGGGAGGCAGGCAACCTAAATGCAAAACACACACTGAAATGCACTTAAGAATGATGCTGCTATGAGGGCGCAGTACCTTATGAAATCAAGAGAGTAAAAAGCAATAAAACAAGTAGGTTAATGAATGAACTGTTTTATTACTGAAAAAGGTACAACGAAATGTTAATGCACAAATGAATGCATACCCTTTGTTAAGCGGACCCAGCACTCCAGACCTGTCGGTGGTCATTACTGTAAAAATAAGCATCTCCTGCGCGAAGTCCTGAAATGCTACCCCAGGATGTAGGAAGGTCTCCCCTCAGTTAAATAAAAGTACTGAAATGTTCCTGAATTATGTTAACTATTGCGATGAAAGAAATATAGCCTAGATTGAATTGCCAAGGGGGGTACGTGGAGCTTACCACCTGCCCTGCCTGTTGTCTTGATTGCTGAAGTCTGACTGACAACCTAGCGTCGGCTTCGCCGCATGTCTGGCGAATCCGGTGCTAAATGAAAACATGAAAATACATAACTTCATAATCATCATGATTAAAGAAACTAACCCTGTACATAAGTATTATTAAGGAACTAAAACACATTGGTAACATACCTGTGAACGTCGGAGCCCCAGATATGGTTAAGAATGTGGCATCATGATTTACTCACTGCACTTGAAGGGTGATATTAAATGAAATGATGCCTAATGGGTATGATTCTCTTTGGATGAATACATGTACACTCTTATAATTATTACATAAATGCCGGCATATGTCGTTATGGTGGGAATTACAAAAATGTGTAAGGGTATGCTGACACATGCCTTTCATAATTAGGGGCGGAGCTATGCCCTGTCCCCTTTGAGATGTTACCAACTCTCTCTGATAAGTCGGGTGGCTTCTCTTGTTAAGTATGGTGCAATCATGGCTAAAAATGACTGTAATCGCTCTAATTTACTAATGCTGCTAGGGAACCGCTCCCCATTTTGCAATTCCTCTGGGGATATTATTTGCCATATTCTGACACTACTTGGAGCCATGTCGCACTCCGGATTCGGCCATTGGGCCCGTCGACTTAGCACATATCAAAAAATTTTGGGGATCAGCGGCACCGCTTATCCCATTGTTCCCTACAATGGCTGTTGTATATAACAGTCGTGTCTTCACAGGACATATACATTTAAGCCACATATCAATTCATCACGAGATTTACCTCTTGTAATGTATATAAAATACTATGACCTGCGACTACGAGTTATAGGGCAGCAAGAAAAGTGTAAACGCCATTCTAGTCGACCTGCACTGATCGGGACCACGACCTAATGGCGATCATTCGAGTGTTGGTGTGTGATTGATGCATCTGTGATGGTACAAACGGGAACAAGGGGTACGTGAATATCAGGAACACATCAAACGCCATCCTCTCTGGTGACTGTTTGCTCCTCGCAGACCTCCAAGTGACTGTCACACTGCTAGGCGCAACAGGATGGTAGCAGTCGCAGCTGGTTGAGGGGCCTCAAGTTATAAGGCCCACGATGTTGCTTTCCTGTGCTGCTTGCCGATTATCCTTGCTTTTGCTGGTGAAGTGAAGTTGGATGTGCTCGCCGAAGGGGGTTGTTCTTTTCGCAAGTGGTGCATGCCAGCCAGTGCAGATGATGCTGACACTTGGTGTGGCAGGGAGGGTTCGAAACCCGCTCTTCCGTCGACTCGTCGTCGCTGCTGCTGATGCTGTCACTGCTTTTCGGACCCCTCGATGCTCCCTGTTCTGGCGAAGGGAAAGGTATACTGTCCCTTGCTGTACTTCATGCTCCTGCTGTTGCACATTACCCTGCGCCCTTGATACTGTCCTTCGATGCAAGGTCTGAAGGTATTATAGTCCTCGTTGGCATCGGGGCATAGTCTTGTGGGCAGCTTCCCTGTGTGCTGATTGGGCCCGCAGTTGCCCCCACTGACTCGCTTTGTGCGATGTCTTCCGAAGTCAGTGTCTCTCCACTGGGTGTCGTGACACTCCGGACTGGCTCACTTCGTTTTGCAGTGCCTGTGATGTTAATATCTTCTTCTGATGGAGACAGTGTGACCTCCTCCTCTTGCTCCTCTTCTTATCCTGCTGCTCTTATGGACTTATCACTGCAGGGTGTTGCAGTGGAAAAATGTGTCGAAGAGCACTACCATCTATGTTTCAGCTTGCTTCTGCTTCGCCATTGGGCAGTTTTGCTAAATGCTCTTGGCCACAGGGCCCTTGCTCTTGCCCAGGAGATTCGGCGCTGACCTTTATGAGGTATGTTGTGTACCCCAGCGCTTTGACAACAACATGTATTCTGCTCCACTGAGGGGCAAACCCTGCGCAAAAGTTGTGTTTTGCGGTACTCAGTCGGTGTTCGGGGACATAAACCAATTGTCAGAGCCTGAGTCTATTTGGTGGGCAGTATGTTGCTGGTACCCACTGTCCGATGTACCTTTCCTGGTGAATGCGTGCATTTTGCAATTCTTGCTTTTGGTTTTGTCTCCTACCTGCTGCACTTTCTGTTGCGCATCACTGTTTGCCTGCCTGATTCTGAATTCTCCAGGGAGGGGCAGCTCCCTTGACTGAAGTATGAGGGCTGGTGATTGACATGTGGTTATTTTCAACATCTATCTGATAGTGAATAAGGCCGCGGGCAGATGTTCAGCCCAACTTGTGGGGTTGTTCCCTACCCACAGACACAATTGATTCTTGAGGTCTTGATTTCGCCTTTTAGTTGAATTGGTCGGGTGTGGTACACAGCCGTTTTATATTGCTGGACTACCTACTTGGTACATAATTTCCTCCAGTACTTCCCCGTGAATTGTGTACCGTTGTCTGTTAACAGAGTGCATGGGTAGCTCCATAGGGGATAGAATTCGGTCTCCAGTACATGGGCTATGTTGTGTTCCCATGCACTAGAAACTGGGTATGCTTCCGTCCATCTTGAAAATGAATCACCGCAAGTATGAACCTCTTGCCATTAGGGGTGTGCGGATATGGCCCCATCTGGTCCAGCGAAATGGACTCGAATTGCTCCTGCAGCTTCCGTGGCTGTTGTTGCATGACACCATCTGTTCTCCTACTCTTGCAGAGGTTAGACT
Source organism: Dryococelus australis (assembly GCA_029891345.1). Lineage (NCBI taxonomy): Eukaryota > Metazoa > Arthropoda > Insecta > Phasmatodea > Phasmatidae > Dryococelus > Dryococelus australis. The sequence goes on from CM057002.1 coordinate 128,274,665, forward strand.
TTACACACTACCTCATGTATTGCCAGACATCTCAGGTGACTCCGGGCCAGTGGAAATGGTTCTGTACATTCCTTGTGGTTTGTGTTGCACTAGAGTGGTTTGCAAATTGTGCATTGATTGCATGATGCTAATGCACTTTTGGGAATGTACAGCCTCCAGGTTGCCTCAGGTCGATATGGCCGTGTCTCGGTGCGCATGCCGTTCACGCGCCACCATTCCTGGTCACTCTGCATGATGGAGGTGACACGAAATTAGGTATCTGTGCACTGCAGTTGTGCAGTCAAAACACCTGTCTGTAAGTCTTCGATCCCGATTTCTGGTTCCTCAGGTACATTGATTTGCTGTATGATGACTTGATGATCTTTGATTTCTGCCTGCTCGACTTGTTGAGGAGGCAGTGTTCCACTGGGATGTTTTGCTCTAGGTTAGTGGGCGTTCGGCCCACCTACCCCAGCTGTCCATTTCCCATCGGTGGTTTGTCGATGTCCAGTGGTTGGTTGTATTTGGAAACTGGTTGTGCCAATGCATTTTGCCTTCCGTTACAATAACGGCATGCAAATGGCGGTTCGCGTGGACCTCCTTCCATGTCAGAGGTTGCTACTGCCCGCGCTGCTGTCCTGGGTTCGGGGTACGTTCTTGACCGGAACATGCCTGCTCCTACTACTTTGCTCATTGCCGGTTGCTCTTCTGTCTACTCCCTCTGCTCTGCGCCTTTTCTCCAGCACAAATTATACCCGTCACCCTCTCTAGTCTAGGTGTTTTGCTCTCGGCTGACTTGGTCCAGTACCGTGGCAGGGCGCATGAAATCCCCTGTGCTACTGTGAATAAACGGCACCATTGCTAGCCTCTTTTCCACTCTTACAGTAGACGCAACTACCTCGAGAATCTCACTCTCGTTCATGAGTCAATGAAAGTTTTTTATTTGCCCTATCTTCCTCGTTACAAACACTGTCAAGGATTCACCTGATTTTTGCACTTCTAGCACCACCCTGCTCTGTGCTTGGAATAAGGAGTAGGTATTGGCAAATCTACTTTGAAAGCTGTTGAGAAATTCTATCCACTCTATACCGTAGTGACTGACTGTTCGCCACAAATTACTTGCTTCGCCTGACAATCGAGTCCCTATACAGTTTGACCACTCTTGCTGACACAACCTGTATCTCTCTAAACGTGCTGTACAGTGGTTTAGGAATGCTTGCGGGTCCTCACTTGGTACGCCTGGAAAAGTTGGTAACCGCTGAAATCGTGCCGTGCTCGTTCCGGCTTCGTCGGCTCTTGTAAAGGCGGTTAATAATTCCGGATTATTATTATCGTTTTGTTGCAGCCACGTACACGCGTAGGTTGTGACGTCTCCTTCTGTGGTGCTTCTGTTTTTCTGAGAGAGGGAGCTGAATGTGCCAGTGGGCTTACGTAACACACTGGCCCATCCTGAATGTTCCCGCGCACTAGACAATCCCGTGTCCCTTCTACTGACTTTGCTTCTGACCGCGGCGATGGGAATGCGCATTGTCCGCAGTGGAATCTCCCGGCAGCCTGGTTTGCCATGTCTTGCCCGGCCAGATATTGCCAGTGCGTTTTGCGTCAGCACATCTCACACCTCACGGTTTCTTGTGACCCTGGCCTGCAAGTATCTTGTTGAGACGGTTTATGCGTTTGCAAATGTTATGATTTTACTTATTTTTAAGATTTCGTCTGGTCGGAAAAGAATGTGTTCACACGTTTCGCATAGAATACGGCCTAGCTGAACTGTGGTTGCTTTTTCAGCCCTGCTCAAACATTCCGGACGATAATTACGTGCACACTGTACACAAATTACGGTTACATTTCCCCTTCCAGCACAAGTAATTTGTTTTGCGCACCTGCCATCTTGCCAATGTGTAACTGCATTCGCTGTTGAATTGAAATATATTAAGCGCGGTGGATTACGTCGGCAAATATATTTGGTCGACAAACTTTGTTTATTTTGCGCGGATCGTACTTTGCCACAGTCGGCACACAAAATTGCTGTTGTACCATGTGATGTACGACTCCACTTTTTGACCACTCGGGCTCTGTTTGTCGTTGTTACTCAGTTTTCGCGTATACTTAATTTCTGTATTTCCCTACACGGACATGTTATCTCCTCAAATGGGTTTTGTACCTATCGTAGGTTGAACGCACGTCAAACATAATGGCTTTGCTTGTCCTCCTTTCGTACACCAGTTCAAATTTTTCCGATTTTCCGATTGGTATCTCTGGCTGCCGCGTGTTGCGGAGCGCGAGCTTCAAGGTCGAACATCGTGCTGACACGACCGTCCCTCGTTCGCACTTCGCGACTGGACACTTGTTCCAGTTGTCCACGTGACACGCGTGTTGTGGAGCGCAGAGCTTCAAGGTCGAACATCGTGCTGACACGACCGTCCCTCGTTCGCACTTCGCGGCTGGACACTTGTTCCAGTTGTCCAAGTGACACGCGTGTGTTTCCGTATGCTGCTAGCTTTCAACTGTAACAAAAAATGCTCTGAAAGTTTCTTGAAATTTTGATGTTGGATTTTGAAAAAATGTTCTTGATAACGTTCTGAATGATTGCTGCCCAACAGTTTTGAAAAGTTTTGCAGAATGCTCCTGCAAAACGGCTGTTAAAAAATTTTGTTTGCTTCGAAAATTCCCTGAAAAAGTCTTAATTTTTAAACATTTTTAAATTTGCTCAGAAAAGTTATAAAATCGATTCTCAATGACCGTTGCACTCTAAATTTGTAACTCTCCATGGGAAAAAAAATTGAAAAGTTTATTGTTTATTTTGAAAATTTTAAAATTTATTCTCAAAAATATTTATAAACTTTTTCTGTAGAATTTTCGAAAATAATTAATTTAAATTTTAATTGCTTTTGTAAATAGACTTTGATGACTGATAATGCTTGCAAATACATGCTCATTTTAATGCCTGGTTGGCCAATTACTGCACACGTTTTCATCGCTGTTTACGCAATTCTTGTTAAACGAAACGTGCGTTTGTTTATAAAACCCAATCGCATTCACAGGGGCACTTCTGCCATGCTGTTGACCTTTTGACATGCAGTGCTGAGTTCTTGTACACTTTGACATATAAATTACACTTGCAGTGTCGAGTGGGTGTGTCAGGCTTGCATTTGTTTTGGTTAAAACAGTTGTGTCTTATGCATCATGTGTTGTCACGTCTAACCAGTGTGTTTTTGCAACAGTTAAAATGTCTACTGACATTGCAATGAAACAATCCAGCTCAGTGGATCGTTTTGACAAATGCGAGCCCTCACTAGACGTCAGTTGACGAATTTTACTTCCCACTCGAACCACTCTACGTCTGTTGACATAACACATATGCACTCTACAGTGTAAACAAATCTCACAAATTGGTTCATGATTAATTGTACAAGAACAGCGTGACAAATAAAAACAGAAAAGCACTTGTTACGATTGATTTTAACTGCAGTGTTTCCTATTTTTAACTGCGTTGTTTCATAAGTGTCTGAAGGTCTCAGGTTACCCACCAATAACTGTAGCTGTTCGTTTGCGATGCACTTTCGTCGCACTTTTACCTTTGTAGCGTAGCCTGTTGACTCCTTGTTGTGTCGAGCAGGCTACTGACGTGTTGTTGGTGCTCTCCTTGCACTATGATGTTCTTTTAGCCCAAGTTGAGCAAGCCACATTGACGCGTTGGAAATTGGCTTGCACTATGATGTTCTAGTAGCCCTAGTTGGGAAAGCCACATTGACACGCTGCACCTCCAGAGGTGATGAGTAGCGTTCGTGTCCCGCCGGGTAGCAGGTGTAGAACAATTAAAATATGTTGATTAAATAATATTTCCTTATCACTGAGTTTACCCTGCTTAAGGGAGGCAGGCCCCGTAAATGCAAAACATACACACTGAAATACACTTAAGAATGATGCTGCTAAGAGGGTGTAGTATCCAAGGAACTCAGGAGAGTAAAAAGCAATAAAACACGTGGGTTAATGAATGACTTTTTTATTACTGAAAAAGGTACGACGAAATGTTAATGCACAAATGAATACGCACCCTTTGTTAAGTTGAAATAAGAGGCCCGGTGCCATAACTAATTGAGCTTTAATGATGGGGGTTGTTCAGTCCATGGCCCAGAGGAACCCTGGATGCGTTTGGCAATGAAGCTTTCTTGTGTATGTACACTCAATAAATAAATTACTTACACTTTACTTACACTGATTCTAACACTCACAAGACTGTTGGCAGTCTCGCCTGCCTTAAAGAGGTACACGGGTGAACAATGAGTGTGCTGTAAGAGGGCGCAGCACCCTAAGTATCCTGAAGTACAATGAAGACACACTAACATGTAAAATGACAAACTTTTTTTCATGTAAGAATTTAATTTACCGAATTCTGCTGCATTCTAGGCTTTGCTCCTAGATATTTTTTTCCAGTCAAATTACATTTATGCAATCTGTGTGGTGTGCAGAACATAATGATTCAGTATGAGTGCGATTTATCAACTGGTGAGTGAGTATCGGCACTCTGAATTTTGTTGAAAATAGAGGTTAAACTTATCGTTTATATATATATATATATATATATATATATATATATATATATATATATATATATATATATATATATATATATATATATATATATATATATATATATATATATTCATTAAAGTGAAACTGTTAACATTCATTTAATAAATAGTTTAAACAATATACTGCAGAGGAAAATATGTTTTAGTTCATTGTATAGCTTGTAACACAAATGCAGTATGCCGCACTTGAGATCTAATTCAATACTTTGAACCAGCCTATATCACTGTTGTGTCAGAATTTGAGTGTTATATTTTTAAAACAATAATATGTTGACAACTAACAGCTGCATTAAGGGGGCATTTTTCGAAACATCTCTCAGATAAAAAAAAAGAGAGAAATATCATCTTAAAGCACTAGACAGCTCTGCTAATGTTTTTCCTTCGGCATTTTACCCTCTTGACTTTCAAACCAATGCAGTACAGTATTAGTTAAAAATGTCGGAAAATAAGCCATAAGCCTAATGTCACCCCACCCATTCCCTGTGGTTGCCCTCGTTAAAAATCTCGTAAATATAGATCAACATCCTCATCTACTCTCCTTGAAAATTTACCTCGATCCACGTATATGCTTGAGTGCTCCATGTCTGATGATAAAGCTAACTCAGTTTTTTAAATATCTGCTTGTGTAATTTCTGATTTAGTATCCGGTTAATACCTTAACGTACTACAAAGTATCGCTATAATATTATTATTAACTAGAATTTCGTTGTTGCCTATAGGTGTGTACTGTCTTAAAACATGAAACTACTATATTTGAAAGCAAATAAGTTGTCCAGATGTCCCTTAATTCTGCTACTACAAACTTATTTTACCACATCGGCATAAAAAGATTATTATAAATTTCAAACTACTGCAACGTGTTCATTACTTCACTACTCAAAGTGCCATGCAGTCAGTTAATAAGCCAATGTAAACAGCAACCATCTCTTTATCCAACTTCTTAAAATAAATGTGGCTTTTAATTTATTTTATCATTAGGTATTTATTTCTTAATACCAGATAACCAGGCATGTCTCCTGCTTGTATTCATAAAAATTAAATTATCTTCCTACCAAAACAACAAGAAAAATTTACAACAATTTCATTTTATTTTCATGACCTAAATTTCTCCCCAAAATTTCCATAAACAACTCAGAGGAATGTACTCGGAAGACTCTGCCATTGGTTTTATGAAACCTCCGGATACGGTAGAGTCTGCAAGCTGCAAGCTAAATGTACGAAAGATGAAGGTAAACAGGGGTACATAAAACATTTGCAATAATTAGACAATATAGGAATAGAGTAGGCAACTCTACTTGATTCAGAAAGGTTTTCAAAGCCTTTTGGTTCAAAAGTACCATGATAACATGCAGTAAAAAGTTACACATCACGTCAAAGGATATAATAAAATTTACATGGCAGAATGAAAGTTAATTAAGAGGCTTCGAAACGGTTTCCATCTTGTTTAATTTACATGGCAGAATGAAAGTTAATCAAGAGGCTTCGAAACTGTTTCCATCTTGTTTAATTTACATGGCAGAATGAAAGTTAATCAAGAGGCTTCGAAACTGTATCCATCTTGTTTAATTTACATGGCAGAATGAAAGTTAATCAAGAGGCTTCGAAACTGTTTCCATCTTGTTTAATTTACATGGCAGAATGAAAGTTAATCAAGAGGCTTCGAAACTGTTTCCATCTTGTTTAATTTACATGGCAGAATGAAAGTTAATCAAGAGGCTTCGAAACTGTATCCATCTTGTTTAATTTACATGGCAGAATGAAAGTTAATCAAGAGGCTTCGAAACTGTTTCCATCTTGTTTAATTTACATGGCAGAATGAAAGTTAATCAAGAGGCTTCGAAACTGTTTCCATCTTGTTTAATTTACATGGCAGAATGAAAGTTAATCAAGAGGCTTCGAAACTGTTTCCATCTTGTTTAATTTCACGCAAAAGGAGTTACATTTCAACTTAAGATTCTTTAAATTTTACCGATTTCCATTTTTAAAACCCAATTCCCATTTATATAGAAAGGATATAATTTGCGAATAAATAACTCTATCTACCGCAGGTCATGTAACTGTATATGTTTTGTGTGCGTTAGACGATTATTTTAAAATTAAAGTCCACACAGCCATTTTAGCTTAGTGTGTTATATCGTCGAAACCATGTAATTTATTTCAATGTAAATTTGTAGTCTGGCAGTAATATTTCAAATAAATTTTGCCAATACAATGCCTCATTTTTCCGCCGTTTTATAAGATTGCTCGAAATTAAATAATATTTCTATACCCTAATTTGAAAACCAATAAACTGATTCCCACAATTTGGCAAAGAAGTTGAACTACGATAGCCTACATTAATTTGTATGTTTTAAGTGAGTTAGACACTTATTTACCGAATGGCGGCTATGATAACACACTAGCTTAGTTTGCTATATCTATGAAGCAATTCAACCGATATAAATTTCATTTAGTGCTCTATTTATGACTCATCGAATGCGCTAATACATAAACTTTTTGTCCTCCGCTTAGGAATATCGTCACATGAAAAAAAATATGGTAACCAGAATAGAGTGGGCCGCCTTTTATTGTTATCGAATTTTAACTGATTAAAGGACAACATATGATTCTAAGACGAATTGTTTCGTCCACGGTAAAGTGAATATTTTTTAGTTCAAACTTTGAAATAAATTCACTGTACAGTAACTGTACGTATAGTATTACAATGCAAATTCACACGCACGCTTCCAGTTAAGTTGGCAACGTGTTAATTAAAGTAGTTCCAAGTCTTGACATTGTATTGCGTTACTGTTTAGATTACTTGCCTTTCAGCAAGGTGAATCGGGTTCGATTCGTTTCGGTGTCGCCGACTGGATGTTCGCATGTGTGTAATCCTGCCAGGTTCCGCCGCCCCTGCATTCCAGCGATTCTCCATACTCGCCTCACCACATCCTCGTCGGCTTTCGAGACCTCGATGTTAAGAGCCGCCAAATCTCTTCACACACTTTTATGTTTATATTTATGTTAAATCAAGTTCCTTTTATGCTTTACACATATTTGAATAAGAATTGACATGTTAGTAACGCGAAACCGTTTACCTGCCTTTGTTCCCATTTGGGAACACCTATAATAAATGCTGCTATTAAACATACTGAAAAGTACTGGGATTTACTTAGTTTTCATGAGTGAATGAAATATGAAAATAAAGTTATTGAAAGTCTTTTTAATTTTACACTGTATGATACACATATTATTTGTGTTAGTACTTAACCTTTTTTGGTTCGTTCTGCACCTAATGTGTAAGAAATGATCAAACTCATAGTTTTCCATATTCTCTCCATAATACAATCGGGAAATCCTTATACATAGTGTTACCTACTAAATAAAAATATAACCACAATTTTTTTAACGTTTGGTTTACGTAACCGTATAAAAATATTTTGCTGTTCTCAATTGGAAACATTGGTGTGTCATGTGAAGTGTTTGTGTCTGCAGGGATAGAGTAGGAAGTTCGTCCACTGTGAAGTCAAGCGAGAATTGTGCAAGGGACGTATTCACTCAATCTTATCTGGGAGGAAATAGATACCACACTTATCACCAGCACCCAGACCTGCTCTGTGGATAACATATTTGGCTTCTTAGAAGAAAGGCACAAGTACATATACATTACATGACTGAAGTGACGCTTTGAAATAGGGATTGCACAATCACTAGCAGCAGGAAAATGTAAAAATTTATGGCTTATATGAAGGCTTATTCTTCGCAAACTTACATTACGAAACAGTTTCCATATGGATGCCTTAGTGAGATGATGAGGTGACAGCTGCTGAAAGGGAAAGAATTATTATTTTCTGTTGTGGACTCGAACAATTAATGCTAGCGTAACAAAGTCCCAAAGAATTCAACATGGTGAAAAATTCAACAAACTGGAAGATGCAGTAGAGTATTTAATGAATTTAAGCGATTCTGATGACTCTGAATCAGGCTTTGAACCTACAAATGGCCTGGTTAACATTTACCAACTCCCCCCCTGATGAGGATGGAAGACTTACTGATGAGGAACAAATAAATGAAGATCAAATGAATGAATGTGTGCATTTACACTCATTTGGTGCTGGAACTTGCAATCCAGGTGCATAAGAAGAGGATACATCTACAACTGATTTCAGTAAGCCAGCTACAAAGAAACAGCGCAAAGACAGGACACTTCCACGATGGCAAAAATGTGATCAATCTGAAATGGTAATTCCATCTTCAGGTTTCGATCCATCAGCTGTTAGATGCCCAGAGTTGGTATTGGCAGATCCATTTAACTCTTTTGAAAATATTACCCCAAAATTATTTAGAACATGTATCAAGAATGACACCATTCTATGCACATCAGAAAGAAGTTGAATTTCATGTGAATAGGAAATGAATCGGTCAGTTATTTTGGTTTGTAGTTGCTAAGTGGATATCATCGTGTTCCCACTGAAGACATGTACTGGGGTACAGCGGAAGGTGTAGAGATTCCCCTCGTACTAAAAATCAATGCCAAGAAATAAATTTAGAGGAATCGAGAAATATTTGCACTTGATGGATAACACTGAAATACAAGCAGACAATAAACTGGGAAAAAATTCCGCCAATGTATGAAGAAATGAATAAAAATCTGCAGCAGTTTCGCATTGTTCATACAGAATCCACAGTGCCTTATTATGTACACCATAGATGCAAAATTTTAATTCGTGGAAAACCAATCCATTTTGTTACAAAATGTGGATCTTGTGAACCAACAATGGCTGTCGATATAATGTGGATATATATGGAGGGAAATATGCATCACACAATGAACCACTTTAATCCAGGATCGTAAATAATTTGTTCTCTGTTTGTGGGAAATCGTTTAGAAATTGAGGTTTTTTTTACATGTTATGATCTCGTTTCTGAACTTAGTGAAAAATAAGCTATATAAAAGCCACAGTTGCCATTCAGGACAGAAGAAATGTGCTCTTACCGACTCGAAAAAATGAAAAAGGAAATTCGTGGAGCTTTTGATTTTCGCTCTGATGGGAAAATATGCATGTGCCGTTGGAATAAAAATGCTGTTGTAACACTTGCTTCCAATCTTCCACTTGGAACAGCAAAGCGATAGTCAGAACAATGAAAACAAAAGTTAATATATCGGAACTAAACTTGATAAGAAAATACAAACTTGGCACGAAAGATGTTGACTTTTTGGACTGAATGCTAGGAAGTTACTGACCTCGATTACGAACTAAAAAGTAGCAATGGAATTTGTTTTCAAATAATCTAAACATGGAAGTTGTAGCCAGCTACTTACTACGTCAAGAGGTTCCTCGTGTTAAACAGACATCACATCTTGAATTTCGAAGAGCCTTCTTCACTTGTGGCTACTTCCAGACCTGGACCAAGACAACGAGAACCCTCTTCGCTTCGAAAAGCAGATAAACATTTTCTGGAATCTTGTGATCAAGGCCGCTGTGTAAACTGTTGGAAAAATGCTCGTCTCCAGTGCCAAGAGTGTGAAATGATGATGCATGTTCACAGTTTTCCATTTTATCATGGACTACAGTAATGTGTGATGCTGTTTATTTTTTGCTATATATACCATATGTTATGAATGTTTCTTTACTAACAAACTATGTGAGTAGTTGAATGCATAAATATTACCTTTTATTTTTATAAGGTAATCATATTCAGGTATGTATATTGTAAACAGCAAACATATTATATTGTGTACAGCGAAAAAAAAAAAAGGTTCATAAAAGAAGCCACATTTTCTTGTGATCAAGGGGTCTGTGAAAAGTGTGGGAAAAATTTGGGTTTCAGTGCCTCGAATGTGAGTAAAGCAGGGTATTCATTGTTTCTTATGTATAATGGAGTACAGTAATGAGTGACGTTGTTTCAAACACACTTTCAACCATTTTTTCCATACATGTTTTTAACTACCAAACCCTGTGAACAGTAAAATGCTTACAAAATGTATTTGCACTTTATTGTTTGTTGAAAACAATCAAATAAATATATTGTCAAATGTAAATGAACTACTAATCATTCAACAATATTTTGTTACCAGAAATTCAGTTTTTTGTTAATGTGGCATGCCAATGTTCCAAAATAGAAGCATAGGGCAGTAAAGAAAAAAATTTTTATCTCATCTTATATGAAATGAAAATATTTAGACTTGGTCTTAATAAGTAAGAAAATGTCATATTTGCCATTCAATTACACCAGATATAAATTGTTACAGGTAAAATGTTTAGTTCCAAACAATTTCAGGTTTCCACTTGACTGATACATGAATAAAGTTATTAGGCTCACGGCAATGTAAAAATTTACACATGATAGAAGGACACCAATGAACAAAAATGTTGATCACAAGCAGGTTTTTGAAAAATGTTGTATGTAGCCTATGTATCTATACCATTTTTTTTGTTGTGTGTCCTCGACGCACCTGTCCGAGAATCATAGTCCGCCAGTTTCCACCCGTATTGCTGGCAAAAGCAGTCATTTTCCTTGAGTTAATTACAGAAACATTGAAATAGTTTACGCTCTCAGATATTTACCTGAATCTTCTGCGCTGCGTTGCATCACGATGGCTTTGTGTTCGAGTTCCGTATATGGCCCAGGTTTCATATTTCTTGTTTTCTGTATTTGTAACCAGATGACAAGTTTTTCTGTGTAAGTGTGTAAGTCTGAAAGTATTCATTATTTTCGAAGTAGAAGTTTGACGTAACAAAAAAAAAAAAAAAATGTATTGCTTTCACATTGAGCACAAAACTAATTACGCTTTAAGAAAAACGGAGCTTTATATTCTGCAAAAATGGAAATTGGCATTGCCACATTTACTGAAATGTTATATACAGTAAAATTTTACTCGTTTAACTCACTGGTTAAGTCTCTTTTCATTGCATAAGTTAGAATATTTGTGTAAATTATAAGTACAGCTTTTTTTTTTCCTGTTTGGTGTTCACTGTGGTATTTCTCTGGACATGTCTTGTTTCACTTTTTTTTCATTTCGATTTTTTTTTTATTTTTTGTTTTCCGTTGTTGAGGATTAAATAACGATTGCTGAGATGTGTTGTGGTGTCCTTTTTTCGTTCACTTTGTTGCATGTGTTTGGCAAAAGACAGAGTCGAATTTTGTATATTTTCCCTGGTAACCATAAATTAGCTACACGAAGCCATATATCCACAATCACCAGATGGTTTAGATGGTTAACACCGATTTAAAAAAAAAAAACAGTCGAGATTTAGAAACGACTAACGTTTCTTATGATCTATTCTTTGCCAGAATCCCAAAGCAGTGTTCAGCATTTTCTCAGTGAAGAACGTAACACTTAGAGTTTCTCAGTGAAGAACGTAACACTTAGAGTTTCACACTACTCTCAGTTTATTGCAGACAGTCCAATGAATGCCTTTTATAAGTCAGTCACGCAGTTAATTGAGCAGTTCGAAATTTCAAATGAAGGCAATGACACTATCCGTTACTGCTCTTTTTATGACGTAATAAATATAAAATTAATGTTGCGTTTACAATACTATTGAGAGCGAATTAGGAAAAAACAGTTCCTTCTTTAATCAACTCATTTAAATTTTATATTTAAGCTAGTTGGAAACAAAATTAATTAAAATATTTATGCACACGATATACATATTTTTGCGTAGGAGAATTAATGAAAGTTATTTGGCTCACGACAACATTAATTTGTAATGTAGAAATTATATTTAATCGAGAACATGTGTTAGCCGTGTAGCAACAAATTTCAGATTCCCTGACTTGATACAACATTGGCCAAACCGAGTAGCTAGTTATAAAACACTGCGTTTGGGAAAATGTCTATGCAACCAAATAAAATCGATGCATTTGTTGAAAATATAAACGTAGGTTCACTTAACAGTTTAAATACGGTGTTTTCACAGTCGCGTGGGCAATGTTATAGACGTAAGCAGCACACGGAAATAGGTGTACCGCGACTTTTGTTTACGTTACGCATACGTAGCGGGAGAACAGAACGCGCTGAGAAAGGGAAAGGGGAAAATCGATTGAGGTGTTGCAATCCTGCGACGGCCTTCACTTCCGCCAGTTGTAATTGTCCAGTTACAGCGCCTACTAGCATGCATTCTGGCGGCGACAACTGGGAACAGCTCTCTCCCAGGCCCAACTAGTTCCGCAGAAAACATCCAGCTAATCTACTTAACAGCCGAGGTCAAGATGTCTTCTTCTCGTACACCTGCTACTCGTACAGTTATGGCAGCCCTGCTGCTCACGAAAATCGTGACAATCCTGCGAAGTTTCTTAAATATCACACTTCATTTATTTTTAGCCTGGTTTCCCAAGGAAAGAAAGGCTTATGAGATCACTTTCCTGGCTGTGAGTATGAATGTGTGCGGGTGTGTGTCTGGAAGTTTGTTTCTGTGCATGTTCACTCCCTGTCATGCCACACCCGGCAATTTTCGAACACATGAACCGAATTTCACCAAACTCGATACTCATACAGTACCACGTAAGGACACCTGACTTTTATAATTTTCGACCACGCCAGCCACTTACTTTCAAAATGGCGGCAATTTGAAAATTTAGGGCTATATGTTATATATCGGGAACCATTCAACCGATTACAACCAAATTTTGTACTGTGGCAGCGCAAGTAGTAAGCATTAAATTCAGAATAGAATAGCTTTGAGGGTAGCCATTTTGAAAGATAGCACCACATTAAGAAATTAATATTTACATTATATCTCGAAATCTACTCAAATTAATTTTCTTCAAATTTGGCAAGTAAGTATTAGAATGATAGGCCAAGTGAATATAAGTATACGAACTTTATAAGCCACTAATTTTTAAAATGGCGGTCATACAAATGTTTTAGCATTATTTGGTATAGCTAGCATACTCATTTAGCCTGTTTAGACCAAATTTTTGTACATTGATGGTATTCCTTACAGGGATCATTTAAGGTAAACAACTACTTTTGTCAGCCATTTTAAAAAACAGTTCTGCATGTAAAATAGATCTTTTACATTATAAGTAGATGTAAAAGGCCGATTCTGGGTCACCACAATTGTTAGGGTTATTTCTTCTAAAATTAAAACAAAAATGCAATGCACTAAATAGGGCTATTTCGTCTAACAGTACAGGAAAAAATAAAAACTCAAAATCTGAAATTTCATGAAAAACGATGAAAATAAAGTAAATTAAAGCCAAAATCAAGGTATTTCAGGAATAATTTAAGTTATAAAAGCTTTTTAAAAAGTATCTCTCAAAAACAATCCATTTAAAACAAAAAAAAAAAAAACAAGAAAATTTTAGCTGCTTTTAAAAAAATGGGCGTGCAGGATTTGACAAAGGGTAAAACATGTGAAGTTGTGCAAAAATTAATGCAAATTTAAGGTAAATCTGAAAACAATACTAAAGCAAAATATAATTGGAAATCAAGCAAAATAAGCTTAAAATCAGATGAAATATTAAAAACGATTCAAATTAATAGAATTTATAAATTTTATTCAACAAAAGTAAAACACCAATAAGACTTTTTAAAGTCTAAAAATAAAGAAAAATCTGAAGCATAGGCATTACTGATACCATAATCCCAGTCATCACAGCGATCCAAACCATAAACATTGTCTTTAAAATTATAAAATTTACCTGATCTGAGACAATTTTTATTGATTTTTAAAACAATTTAGAAATGAACAATTTCCAATTCTTTATCAATGGAAGTTGCTGTTTTTATAATTTCATATTCAATATCTCAAATTTCTAAAATATATATAATTTGATCCTTTATAATATTTAAAAATTTATATATATATTATGTAAAAAAGTGATACTATGAGAACATTTTTATTAGAATTACGATATTTTATTAGATCAAATAATTCATCTATATTTCTAAAAATTCATGAAAGTTTTTAATGTAACCACACAACTATAAGTCTAAAATATTGTATTAAAATATCGAAACATTTTGTTGATTCTTCCATTCATTATAATAAAAATTAATAAATTTTCAGTAATTCTTTATTTCAAATAATCATAAGTTAAATTTATTTTAGTAATCAAAACAACTTTGCAACTCTCCCCTTTTCTTTAGGTGCTTCATTAAAATTAACACAAATTTTTTATGTTTGTTTTTTCTTTAACTACAGTAGTTTTTCAATATGAACTATCATTAACATGTAAAGGCCTTCATCCCCAAAATGAATAGTAATTAATATCAGTATCAAAGTTTACAGTTGGTTTATAATAAAATTCATAATTTCTATAGTCGGTATTTAGTTTGGTTTTTGAATTTCTAAAATCATTATAAGCAAGAAATTGTTTGAGGTAAACACACTTTTCAGTGTCTAGATTCCAGTTTGCTTCAGGAAAAATTTATTTTCTGCCATTTTTAAAATAAATGTTTCTCACATTACAATGATCAAACATACTAGCGTGTTTATGCTGTTCAGCACGATTTTTTTAAATTAAAAATGAAAACCTAAAATTACAAAATCAGACATTTCAAATTGTAGATTATTAAACTGATCTTTTATATCAATGTTAAAAACAGTTGTGTCTTTAGGAACTTCTTTTTCTAAAAATTGCCAATAATCAAAACTAATAGATATTTTAGGTTCTTTATATATATATATATATATATTTTAATTTCAATGGCAGTGCTCGATTGATATTCTACAATAAGCCACATAGTCTCTAATTTTTCAATAACAATTTTACCAGAATCAGGACGATGTTTCATATCTTTATTATCTTTATCTAAAGTTTCATAAAGGAATAAACAGTTATTATCAGATGAATTACGAAAATAATAATTTTATAGTCCCCTTTCCAATAAATTTCATAGTTATCTCCAATTAAACCAAACAGGTATCTCAGCGGATACTATATTTCATTTTGTTTTAACACAAGAAACAGTTTTAACCTCTTTTGTTATATTAGTAGAAAGATATTTATCTCGATATAGATTATCAACACCAGTAAATTATAAATAATTTTGTTTACTTGGTTATCTTAATAAAGCATTCATTATTGTGATGTTGTACCTGGATTATCAACAGCTTCAATAATATTTCCAAGTTTTGAAATTTGTACTCTAGAAAACTGAAAAGAAAAATAGGTAGAACAAACATCAATATTGTCTTCTTCACCTTATTTTGCTTCATCGCCAACCGCATCTCTCTTTAGTAAACTAAATTGGTTATAAACATAAGCCACCTCCTATCGGAATATCAAATTAAATTATATTATTGTAAACTTTTAAATTCCCCAAAGGTTTGATCAGTAGGTGGAAAAATTTGCCTCTCGAAGCTCTCAATATTTCTATAACTCATTTATAAGTAAGAAAAATTAAATATCAATGAATGAATCAAAGGGAGTTTCTCGAGTTAAATTACTCATTGAAAGATATAAAAAAATATATAAAAATCATGAAAAATAAAATGAAATCAATGAGAAGAAAGAGCAACCATTAATAGAGGAATTGCGAAATATTATTTAAAAGTAGAAAAAGAAAGTGAAGAAAAAATTAATAACAATGCTAGTCCCTGTTGCAGTACAAATAAATTAGATTGTCCACCAACTCCAGAAGAAACATTGTTTGAAAGATAATTATTTGCAGAACAAGAATCTCCTAATTTGGAAGAGCAAATTAGTAGCATTCCATTAAAAGATTTGCCACCTACAGCAAATGTTCCTACTATAAATGTCGGAATAGAAATTGTAAAAATAATAAATGTTATTAATGAAAAATAGGGTTTGCGTGGAGATGAGGAGAATTTTTTACATTGGCGATACACAAGTAACGATATATATTGATACATTATTTGTTAAGGATAAAGAATATTTTTAAGCACCTGGGCTTTGTAATTTGTTAACAGAAAATTCACCAGAATCTCTTATGGGCAAATACACTGCTAATGACTATGAAAATTACGCAGAAATTGTTAAAATAATCAATGCTGCATTCCAACAATATAATCCTAAAACAAATTCGGCTTCGAGTGTAGGTTGGAAGTATAATCCCATAATAAAACCAATTTATGAAGTGTATACAAAACCAAATTTAGGATCAGCAGCAAACACACCAGAAAAAAACTTCTACAAATTCTCCTAAAGCTGGAGAAGGTATAAAAAAATACAACAATCTGCCAAAAGAATATGTTAGAATATTGGTTTAATAGATTATTAGCTATTCATAGTGAAGAAAATGCTGGAAATAACAATTATTGCAATGAAAAATTAAATGTAATGATTATAATTCCACACTCTTTTTGGAATTCTGAACATCATGGCAAAAGTGTTATCAATTTGGCATTAAACAATCTAAATTTACCCGAAATGCATTTGGCAGGCTATAATTACTGTTTACCATTTACAAAATTAAATGAAAGTTTGGAAAGAGGCGATACAGGAATATAATAAATTAGATGATGCATGCAAATACCACGATATTGCTTACAGAGATCATAAAAACTTATAATCTGTATTTCCTACAGCGATAATAAATATTTTTAATCTAGACATGATGCTGATAAAATTTTACAAAAAGAAGCTAAAGAAATTACGTTAGATAAAGTATTCAAATTGGTGAAAAAATTGCTTCTGCTGCTGTTGCCTCAACAATGTTTACAAAGAGAAAATTAGGTTGGGGAGGAATAAAAACATTTTATTGAATATATATATATATATACAACTTATGAATGAAGATAAAAAATTATAACTTTCGATATACCCATCGATCAATTAAGAAATTTGGGTATAGATAAATTTTTGACAAAAGATAAACTTCAGAAGAAAAAAAATTAAAAGAAGGCTAATGTTTCTTACTAGCTTTGCCATTCCCAATTCTCAAAAAGATACTCAAAGAAAAAAACTGGAAGTGATTAACACCATGGAGGAATTTTTCCTCTCGTACTTGCTGCTTTAGGTGCACTTGTTGGTTTAGTTGGTGGTTTAGCTGGTGAGGCCACCGCAATTTATAATTCTGTCGAACAAACTATAGAAAATAAAAAAGAATTAGAATAACAAAGAAGACAAAGCAATATAAAACAAGGCTGGAAGTGGATTAAAAAGAGGAAGGCCAAAAAAATTTAGCTCCATTATATAATATTAATATCGAAAAATATGCACAACTATTAAATATTGAGCATTTCAGAAGTGTTTATGTGATTGACGAACTACCGAAAAGTATGCTTAAAAATGAATGTGCTGTGGTAAATTTTGACATTTCAGCAAATCCATAAACTCATTGGGTTTCCTATTTTAAAGAAAATATTGATGTTTTCTACTTTGTTTCATTTGGAGGCAACATTAAAACTAATTAAATTGATTATTTCAAAAACAGAAATGCCTATTACAATGATGACCGAATTCAGATATTTAATTCTGTTATATGTGGACATCTGCATTTATTTGTTTTACACCTTTTTTTCGAGAGAGAATTTAAGTTTAACAATATAATCTCTATGTTGTTAAATTATGGATATTTCCGAAAATCATTAATCAAATCTTTAAATAAAATTTTTGACACTAATGCCTTTGCTTTAAAATTATATGTAGATTGGCAGAGCAACTCAAGTGTTTCTACTTTACAAAGTAAACTAACCACTTGTTTTGATTTTACAAAATCTTATGTGTCATTTTTCGATCATAGTTTTGTTAATATAGTTGATCCCACTGATGGAAAAGATGCTGCAAATAAAAGATTTTTAGATAAACAAATAGCAGATTATGCTTTAAAAGAAGATATAAATTTACAATTCAGTAACACTATTACTGATTGTATAAAATGAATAAATAAAGCAAAGCAGGCACTAAAAAATTAAGTAGATTCAAAATATAAAACTACTGTTTCTGATTATTCTTTGAAAACCGATGTAGATTCAAAATAGAATACCATTTTTTCTCATTTAAAAACATATGTAGAATCAAAATAACATATCATTGTTTCTGCTTTACGAGACCAAATATGCAAAGTTTTTGTTTATTCAACATAGTAAATGGAAAAGATGCTGTCAAAAAAAGATTTTTCGATTTAAAAAATGGCTGATAAATTACAAAATTTAAACAAATCCGTTTTGAATTACTGTGACACACTTCTTAAATTGAAAATTGATAAAATGTAACAAAGAAAAATTACATATATTTTATTTACCTGCAAAGTGGAATAACAATAATAATAATTTTCACTTATATAATAATAAAATACTCTTTACTTTTTTGATGGATTGTAATGTTTATAAAATAGTTACTGTTAATCCCAATTTACCTGTCAATACTGTGACTGTTACTAAGGGATCTCAAAAATGGATCATAGTGAGCCTTTTGATGTTAAGGGAGGTGATATTTTAACTTTCAAAATAAAGAAAGTAAAGTATCTGAATATGATGATGGATTGATGACTACAGGAGGAATTTTTGTTAACTATAAAAATTATGTTCAATATGCAATTCTAATAAATCAATATTTAAAAAAAATTACCCAATGCAAGAGAATGCATTATAAATGAATGATATAAACCTGCACAAAATTATTCCCCAGAAGAAAATTAATTTCATATGGTAATGATGATTTATGGCAAATCATCTTATTGAAATGGATACTGGAAATTAAAAAGGCATATCACATATAAACAATGGTTACAAGTATATTATGACAATTATCGATGTTTTTGAAAATATGCATTTGCATTACCAATTAATGATAAAACAGCCAGGAAAGTGGCCAATGCCCTGTAATCTATATTAGTTTTAAAAAAAACCATGCAATATTCAATGCGACAATGGCTTAGAAATTTATAATAAAAATTTTAATGAAGTAATGCAGAAATATATCATCATTCATTATTCTTCACTTTCTGAATTAAAAGCTAGTTTTGTAGAAAGATTTAATAGAACTATGAAATATATAATGTCTAAGAAATTTGCTTTGAATGGAAATTATAAATGGATGAATATTTTCGATTATTTGGTAAAAGAGTAAAATAAATAAAGACATAACTATTGGTATGAAACAGATTGAAGTGAATAAGAAAAGTGAAAAAATTATATTAAACATATATGATTGCTAAACCAAAATTCAAAGTTGGTGATATTGTCCATATTAGTAAACTTAACAAAATATCTGAGAAGAATTATACAGCTAATTGGACAACAGAATTATTTACTATTATTAAAGTTTTAAATTATTATGTTCCAACTTAAAAATTAAAAGACACAAAAGGAGAAGAAATAAAAGCTAATTTTTATGATTATAAAATCATGAAAACAAACAATCCGAATGAATAGTTAGTTGAAAAAGTTTTAAAAACCAAAAGTGACAAAATTTATGCAAAGTGGTAGGCTTTTGATAACTTACATAACTCTTGGATTAATAAAACAGACATTTTGTAAATTTGAATATAAAAATATAAATAATTTTCTTACACAAATCTGACAAATATTATTAATGTCATTAATCAATTGTTGCTGTTTATAATTATTTCCAACAATATTAGAATAGTTACAATAACACTTAATCTCGCTATTCATTGTTTCTTTAATTCTTTGGTATAAATTTATAGAATTTTGAATAAAATAAAATCTCAATATTTGTTCAAAATTTGGATGTATATCTTCAATCCTTTCAAATAGTTTTTGAACATTTTGATTTGAGTTCTAATGACATAATAATCAAATGGACAATTATTATCAAATAAACTTAAAAGAACGAAATTTTGGTTTAATTCTTGATTTTGTGTTTGTGGTACAACATTTGGGGCCATTTCCCTGATTTCTTCATTTCTGCGAGTTAATAGTTATACAGCTATTTGAGCTGTATCATCTAAATGATGACATTTATTATCTATGAATTCATTTTCATTTCTTAACAAACTAAATTCAATTTCGTTCATTTTATATGCTCTATCTGGCCTTTGTATAATTCCCTTGTCTTTTTTAATCTTATATTCACCATTTCTTCTAATTGATGGCAAAATTTCGTAACCCATTTTTTTAATTTTTTAGCTTCTTATTTTTTAGATGATAAAACCAAAGAATAAAACCCTGATTCATTGATATAAACAGTGTTTTTCTCATACATGTTTGGGTGCTACTGCATATCACCCCTTATATTTTTTAACAATACCCTATCTTTAACATCAATATTATTTCTTGTTGCCTATTGAACATTACTGTATTATAATATTTCAGTAACATCAATGGCTTTAAACCAAGGATTATTCTGCTTATCAATAATCACATAAACTTGTTTACCAATGTAAATAAGTTTCTTGTTATTTATGCCTAGAATCGACTCAGTTTAATATATGTGGAACTATGAACAAGTGAAATTGATGAGTTGTAATAAGTCTTTTTATTAATATTATTTTTATAAAGAAAATGAAAAAATTAAGAAAATAAAACTGTACAATAAAGACCAAATTCATTGATAATTTAGTATTTTTTTATGTCTTCAGATAGCACCATTTTGGTGTAGGTCAAATCTTCATAACATTTTATATATTTTTCTGTAGGATCACACTTGTGCAGGATAACTGTCGTGCAGGATATTGATCATGATGGTTAATTATTTTCAATGCAACATAAAAATGCTTTTAACACTTGTTTAATATACATAAAACACATTCGATGTTCGTTCAATGTTGCATTTTTATGTTAATAAAACACATTTTATGTTTATAAAATATGTTTAAAATATAGTGATAATTTTTATGAAAAAATTGAAACAATAATAGTCTTAAATTTTATTTCTATAATTTCCTTCTTTTATTTTTGTACTAAAATCTGTTGTAACAATGGCATAATATATGTTCCAACATTTTGTGCAAATATCTTAAAATTTTCATAAGGCATATCACCATCAACAAAATAATTAGATATGTACTTTAAATTAGTATCATCTTGTCTAAATATACATAAAAAAGTTGTATTAATTTTTGAATATTATTGGGCTAAATCTAAATCTAAATATTTGTGTCTTCCCCTAGTGAAATAATCAAGAATCATCTCTTGATTGTCTAAAATAATATCAAATAAAAGAGCATCATTTTCGCATTGATCTAAAGGAGTCATTTCATCATTATTATTAAAAAAGTATGCCACTTTTCAACTTTAAGCTTTTTGGATAACATATTAAAATAATTTTGTTACATGGTATATTTCGGTTGATTTAAACTTTTTGAGGAAACATACCATTTATTAAAATTTATCCATCCTACATTACAAATAAAATTTATCATCAAATTACTTTTTCCAAATTTGTTTGGACCTACTATTATTGCCCTCATATCATCAGGTAATAATACACCATTCTTGTTAATTTTGGAATTATCTTCATAAATCAAAACACCGACACCCCAATTAATTTTGCGCAGTATTGGCTGCTTTGGCTGCCGCTTTTTCATTTAATAAGATCATTTTTGTAATAAATGGATAGTAAAGTATTTAAGTTGACAAATAATAATTCCATACTGAAGAAGAAGCATCATTATGATATCGTCCATGATAAAAAATCAATTGCATTAGTTATTTTTGATACAAAATTTTAACTCAAAATATAGACAATAATACTATATTGAGCATTGAAAAAATGAATGCCGTCATTTATAAAAACGAAGTTATAGGTATCCCTAGGGCCATTTCGACATCGAATCATTAAAAGAAGCTACAAATTCAATTAATCCATATACAAATAATAACATTGAATTTACATCAGACAACATGAAAAACAGAATATCTATTAAATCTAAGTTGTCATGGGCAAAAAATTGCCTAATTTTAAACCATACAAAACAATCAATATCCACTACAAATTGGCATATGGTATGTTCATAAAATATGATGAATCTAACCATTTAGAAACTAATATAATTGCAAGTTTTCCACCAAAAACTATGTTTGACTTTAAAGATTATATTAGCTATGAGCACCCATATCCGATTTTTTATAAAATAAACCATTAACATTTTAATTACATTGTCTTAGAGATTAGAGATGAAAATGGCAAACTGATTGATTTCGATGGTGCTGAAATCGATATTGTTTTGGAGATTAAAGAAGTTAAAAATATTATACTATTTTGTTAGAAAAATGAATTAAAATTATATGTTTTGATATCCATATGGCACTGTATCGATTTTATTTTCTAGTTCAATATCTTTTGTTATCATAAGGGGCTTAATGCAATTTTATTAGCTTCTACTGCATATATATTTAATGTTTTTGCTTCTTATAAGATTCATTGTTCTATATTGTATTTTCTCTTTAAACAAACAGTTCTTATAGTCCTCAAATATTATTCACTTGTTAAGAACACACATCTTTTTCTTTATCGTCAACCTTATATTATTGTCGTAAACCAACAAATTCTTTCATTATTTTACCATTATATTCATCTTGTTTTTTTCCTGAAACTTTTTTATTTATTTGAGGCATGTTATAAATATTGTCATCAACTTCATATCTTCATAAAAATCTTCAGTTTTTATGTTATAAATGTACGAATCGGTATATTTATACTATTATTTTATTTTATTGCCATATTGTGGTTTTTTAAATTTATAATAATGAAAATCTTACATTAATTATTTCGATATGTCTAAAATTGACATACCCACATAAATAGGCTTATTAAATCTGATGTTGCTTTATTCATTTATAAGGCCATAAGATTCTTATTAAATATAGCATTTTTTTAAATTTGGTTTCGCTACTAATTTTTCACATATTTTTTACATCTGATATTAGTTTTATATTAACTCTGTTTCTTATATTTTCCATTTTTTAAATCAAACGCAGAATTATTCATCAGCTTATAAAAAACTTTTTCAAAGTTATTTTTAGTATTAGTTCTCATCTCTGTATTCAAATCTATATATTTCTTCACCCAATCAGACTGATCAAACAAATATTCTGTGTAATTTAGTAAGTTTTAAACCCTTATTTAGACACTGTTTTAAATTACGATAGTGTATTACATAATTTATATTTTTAATGTAAAGACATTAACAATTTGGATTTTTTTGTTCCTGGAACTACATTATTTTCTGGCAAAATAGAAAATCTTTATATAATTAATGCAATTCTTGGGGATATTCTAAATCACCTTCTAATTTATAACAATAGTCAGAATCATTCTCCAAATCTAATATTTTTTCATTCCAGTAATCCAAATCAGATAATGTATTATAAACCCAGTCGAAACCTCCATAGGGTAAATATTGAGACATTGCCCATCCATAAAGATTATTTGTATTGAGATATGCTAAATATTTTGTTTGTGATTAGAGTTAAAATCTTCTAAATATTTGGTATTGGCTTTAACATATTGTTTAGAACCATGACAATCATATCATAATCATGTAATAAATCTAATTGTTGTTTAGTTATTTTTAGCATTGCACTCCAAGATAATCCTGTTGCTGTAAAATACCACAAGTGATCTAGATCATATGCATTTATACACGTTTTCCTAAAATTTTCGAATATATCTGCTAACAATCATACGTCAATTTTCAAACATAAGTCATGATATTAATCAAGGTATTTAATATCAAATTGATTCCATACAAGTTTTGCATGTTCATAATCAACATGAGTTATATCAGATTCGCTTAATTTACTGTAAAATTCGCTCTTTGGTGGAAGTTCAGTTTCTTTAAATATGTTTCATTTGTAATTTAGTTAAATTAAATGATATTTTTTTCTGAACTACTTGCCATAAATTTAAATGTGTCTAAAATTTTCATTTTTAAATTTTCTGTTGCATTCCCAAAAGTAATAAACTTTTTTTCATTATTTGCAATTAATTCTATATTTTTATCATCATATCCTAAGTATTTTTGATCATTATTTTTAACATTTATGTATGCTTTCTTGTTCTAAATATCTTCTGGTAATTCTATATATGAGTCATTTAATGGATTATACTTATTTATATCTAATTGTGTTCCCATTATTCTATCTAACGCCCATTCTGATTCTCTTCTTTGAAATTCAGATAATTGTGTAATTATTTTTTGTATTATGAATTTATGAATCTTTTTAATATATCCATCGTTCAATGCTGTATAATTGCGAGATTGAACTGTAAATCGTTCTACTTGATAATTATCTTGCTTGAGATAATTGGCATATAATTTAATACTGGTATTTACCTCTCTAAATGTTCAAAGATTATTGTGTATTATCTCAAATACCTTATTTTTTAATGAAGTCAAAAAATTAATAGGCTGTATTTAATTAAAGGTATTTTCAATGTTATATGTTGATATTCTACTTTTAAGAGCATTATTAAATAAGTAATTTTTGTTGCTTCTTCTTCTATTTCTTCTGTTAACAAATCAGTCGAGTTAAAATGTCGAGAATAGATGCATTAATTCGGGTAGTTTTGAATTTTGGATATGTTATGTAGATCAGGTACATGAAAGAATATTCAAGTTTTCCAATTCGAGCGAGCGCAGCTGGCACCGCCATCTTGGAAAAACTGCAAAATTTTGGACCATTTTTTTGTTTTTGTCAAATAACTCCTACACAATTTATCAGACAGAAAAAATTATACTTTACTTTTTTTAAATAGAGTAAATGTCCTACAAAATGCAAAATGGGTTTTCTACGTTACGTAGTTTTTATGATACAGCTCTTCAAATTTCAGCGATTTCTCCCGAATGAAGAGAAAGGTATAGATTTTAATCTGGCTTTTGCAGTATAACTTCTAAATGGGGAGACCTACGGCCAAAGTCATACAATAAATTGTAAACTGCAGGACATTGCCTATAATTTTTCCATGCAATAGTTTCCCAACTCCTAATAGATCACAATATACAGAACTTTGGCAAAAAAAGGATGTTTTTGAAAAAAATTAAAAAAATGTGATTTTTTTTTAAATTGTACTAATTTTGATTTTTAGAGATAAGTTCTTAGCGGAATTGTTCTTTTCTTCTTTTTAGGACGACCCTGATGCGCAGTTATTGAGGGCTTTGTGTGAGGGTCGAAATGTTTATAAAGGCGTTGCAACCCGCTTGCTATCCATCAGTCCCTTATTTTTTATCGCCTGTTGCAATCTAAAGTTTTCTGAGCTCGGTAGTGTAAGTACATTTTCGTTTTTATAAATATTTTCTTGCATTTAAAATGACTTCTTTCACCACTGGTTTATGTTTCATATGTAAAAATAGTTTGAGTGAAGGTAGAATTTTGGAAGCGAAACGTAGAGGGATCATAACTCTTGTAGAATTGAAAGTTAAATGTCAGCTTCCAGAAAACCACTGCTTATTGACAGATTTAATTGAGTTTACTGTGCACATTGCTTTGTTAGAGAACATACAACTATCCACACATGATTACAGCCTACCATCGTCGAGGTTCACAAGACCAGCAAAAAGAAAGACCAACACTTCGATCAGGAGGTACAAGTTTTAAATTTGAAAAGCAGTGTTTCTTGTGTGCAGAGGAGATAACCAACGAATTTTTAGAGACTCTGAAGAAGACCATAGTGCCAAAACGAAATAATGTGATCCGAGTCGAGAAGATGCAAGTGAGAGAGATAGTATTGAAGGCAGCTGAAAAATGAGAAGATGATTGGGGGAGAGAAATAATGGAGCGACTGAAAAATGTGGAAGATCTAGTAGCAGTGGATGCACAATACCATCATTTTTGTCAGCGGAAACTGTTCAGGTCGCCATCGACAGGTAGCAAAAGAGGACGTACCCCATGTAGTAACACAGATAAAGCAATGGAACAAATCATTTCATACCTTGAGGAAAATTCAGACGAATGCCAATTTGCTATGGACGACCTGATCGCAAAATTTGAAGGTGATTACATCCCTGTCAAAAGAACAATTAAGTCTCACCTTTTTCAGAAGTATGGAGATGAGGTGCTGATTGCAGAAAACCGGTGCAAAGAAACCATAGTCTGCTTGAGAAAAGTGGGCTACATGGTTCTCTCACAATCATGGTATGAGCAGCAAAAGTCAGACCCACAAGAAGAAAAGCTACGAATTATTGAAGCCACTGCTAATATTATCCGAAGCTACATTCGTTCACAGGTGTACGAACTTATAGAATACATGCCACCAGATAATTTCCTATCTAATGTAACTTCTGTAATCCCTCCAACACTGCTACATTTCTTCGAACATGTGATTTTAAAATACAAGCGAGCCTCTTTAGATGGCTATAAAAAAGTGTGTTGCCTTTTCACATGCAGTAATATCAGCTGTGAGGTCCTGTTCTTTCATTTTGTCACTTCTAAGTGGAATCGATGTTTATTTATACAGAAAATTTGGATAACAACATCTCATTGACGTATTGTCAGCCTTGGGCTTTTCTTCAAGTTACACTGACGCATCTCTACTTGAATTGTCAACGATACTACAATCTGAAAAACCAGTCATTCAGAAGGGTACATTTTGTCAATTTGTCTTCGACACTGCCGACTTTAATGTCAACACACTTGATGGCTTGGGCCCTTTCTATGCTATAGGTGGCATCATGACAGCAACCCCCTCTGAATTAGTAATGCCACACAGTAACATTTCACATGTCAAAATGTGCTCTACAACAGAAATTTTGAAAAAATCAGGTAGTAACATTGAACTGCAAATGTTTGAAAAACCATCAATTCCGGCTTAAAAATTACCACAATTGGAAATGTGCATGAGCTTCAGCCCTTGAATGACGAAATACTCCCTTCTAGTTCAGATGTGATTTGGCTGTATGGCAAGAATTCAAGCAATGTGGAGTATGCAGGGAGGAATGGATTTATGGAAACTGCAACCAAATATGAGTACTATCAACACTGCAAGATTTTTTGTAATCCATTCATCAACAATCCACCAACTCAATATGACACAATTTATACAGCTCTTCCACTTGCGAGCGAGAAATGTAGAGAAACTAGTCAAAATACGTGTTTTGTCACCTTCGACCAGCCCCTCTATATAAATGCTCAAGATATCACAATAAATTGTGATGACCTAGAATTGAAGAATGTGGTTCTGCGTTTGGGGGGGGGGGGTGGATTTAATCTCCTTATGTCTTACATGAGAACCATTAGATCTATCATGGGTGGAAGCGGCCGAAAAGAGTTTCTTCATACAATTCATGCTGAAAACAGCGTGGAAAAGATGATGATGGGTCATGCATATTCTAGGGCCGCGCGAGCTCATATTTTAGTTCATCTTGTTTTGGCCACAATAGTTTGGGAGACAATCGACCTAACAGAGAACGATAAAGTTGCAATGGAAAACATGCTTACTGATTTGGAGACATCTTTTCTGCTCACTGTTGACGAAAATTAGCAATTCAAAATCGTCACCACAAAATTCAGAGAAGCCCTGCATTCTCTTCAAAGTCGTAGACCTACTGCTGTGCTTTGGGTGCAGTATTTTAGTACGGTCACTTTACTTAAGCAATTCATAGAAGCAGAGAGAATGGGAAACTGACATCTCCATCTTACCACTATTCAAAAAATGTTGCCATATTTTCATGCAGCAGGGCATTTCTTCTATGCAAAAAGTGCTTATTTATATCTGCAGGACATGTTAGCCTTAAAAACAATCATGGATCCACATGAATATCATGCATTCACCAGTGGTTGTCTCACCATCAGGCATACAGAAAAGTTTTGGTCTGGCATTTGGACCGATCAAATCATAGAGCAGACTCTCATGCGAATGATGAAAACATCTGGTGGATTAACACCTGGATGGGGGATTACAGATGGTGTTTTTACTAGATGGACACTGGGGATGGTACACCTTCAGAGTATTTGCGATGAAATTGAACCATACCGCGGCATCACATTAGATTCCTCGGAACGACATGTAGACACGAGACCTTCTCATATTCTCTGAGATAGAGAGGATGCCGCAAAGCTCTCCAAATGGCTCTCTCAACACAATCCACTCCCTAAAATCGATGGCATCATTTCTATATGTACAGGAATCGTTGGAGGTGAGGAAGTAAATTACCACTTATCTGAACAGATTGGAAAAGAATGGCTCACAGGCATTGTTGGCAACAACTTTGAAGATATTTAATTAAAACACAAGAAAAGGGTTGTCACCCTTGCACACATCACTAATACTGTGAAAGTTGAAACCACAAATTGATGGCAGATCCCCTTATGATATTCCACAGGCTGTGCATTGCAAAACAATCCGAAGAAGGTTTGAAGGAATTCTTCAAGTTGGAACGTTCTCCTTACCCCATGTTTTTATTCTCAGGAAAGGGCATGTGAAAGAGGATAAAATCTTCACTGTATAAATCATTCATGCCAGTCATGAAAGAGGAAATCCCTATGGTGATCGAATACCGTGTGGTTGATAGAGGGTATATACTGCTCAAATTAGTGTGGTGTAGACAGACCTCCTTTGGTACAATTGCGGACTGCTACATAAAATATTTGAAAAACCATTATGGTATTAACGTGGCTGTTATATTCGATTGTTATCCTTCTGATGCCGACCAAAAGAGCACTAAAAATTGTGAACGAATTTGTCGAGCTACATGTTTATCTCCAGACATCATATTCGATAAAACCACCACTTTTAAAATATGCAGGATAAATATATCGTCAATGACAACAAGAAGCGTTTCATTGATCTTCT
Organism: Dryococelus australis; assembly: GCA_029891345.1. Taxonomy (NCBI): domain Eukaryota; kingdom Metazoa; phylum Arthropoda; class Insecta; order Phasmatodea; family Phasmatidae; genus Dryococelus; species Dryococelus australis. The sequence goes on from CM057002.1 coordinate 128,303,830, forward strand.
AGAAGGTGCTGGAAAAAGCAAACCTACACGCAAGACAAGCAGTAGCAGATTCTGACGCACTTATCGTTAACACTGCCATTTCCATGGCCCCTAATATGATGCTGTGTTTGTCGGCGAGGACATAGACCTTCTTGTACTAATCACCGGATTAGCGGCAATCAAGAAAATGTGTACATACATAAGTGCGGGAAAGGTAAAGCTGATAATGTTTTCTACTCAGTCGACTCTTTTCGCTACAACTTAAGAAGCATTATTTTATTTCTGCATTCATTCAGTGGATGTGATACATCTGAACTTTTCGGCCATGGAAAAAACAAATTTTGTTCGCTACTGTCGAAGCATCCCAAACCCCAAGAAAAGGCAAAAGCATTCCTTAACCCTGAAACAACAAATGAGAAACTTGCAGAGGTTGGAGAAAATATTATGGTTGAATTTTATTGGGACGATCCTGCATCACAAAATCTTGACAAAATGAGATACCACAATTTTGTAAAAGCAGCCGCCAAAACAAATTTCCATCTTTCCAGACTGCCTCCTACTAAGGATACTGCATGGTTGCATGCCATGAGGACATACCACCAGGTGCAGGCTTGGCTAGGAGAAGAAAAAATCCTATTGACTGGGGCTGGACGAGCACTCCACGTGGCCTCGTCCCCTTAAAAGCAGAAAAAGACCCAGCTCCGGAATCCCTGCTTCACTGCATTTCTTGTGCCTGCAAAAGAGGTTGCAAGAATGCATGTGGATGCAGAAAAGCAGGACTTAAGTGCTCCTCAATATGTAAGCATTGTATTGGGCAGTCGTGCGAAAATGCGGCAGCCATCATTTTTGACTGCCACGAACAGGATGTCGACACTCCATTACCCATCGACATGATAGATGAGCAGCTGAAAGACAAGAGTTTGAACATCCGACCAGGTTAACTTGGAGACATGGACCAGAATGCGGAACACATGGCCGAAACTATCGATTATGGCCATATCAGCCCTTCAAAGCAGTAAAAATTAAGAAGTTTCTAGGTAAGTTTTTTAATACAATGTTGATCAATATCCTCATTATATTATTTTTATTATAAAAGTATTGTAGTTGCATGTAAGTAATTTTCAATGTTATCTTGGATACGTTTTCCTATAAAAGTTAGTACTGTACGACAAAAATCTCACATTAAATTTTTCTAATATCTAATTTTTCCAAAGTTCTGTAGTTTGTAATCTAATAGGAGTTGGGAAACCATTATGTGACCAAATTGTAGGCAATGTGCTGTAGTTTACAACTTATTGTATGACGTTTGGCCGTAGGTCTCCCCATTTAGAAGTACTAAGTGGGTGCTGATTCCAGTGCTCATTGCGATTACTGTTAAAAGTGCAGTGTGCAGTGCGGTGCAGATTGCGATTGCAGTGCTAAGTGCGGTGCTGATTGTGAAAAGAATTGTCGAAATATTGGGATTGTGGTGCTAATGTTTAGACATGACAAATTTTCTTAAGTGGCTGAAATAATTCTAGACATGTAGGACATATGTGTGTTAAGGATAAGTATAATTTTTATCTAGACTATGGTAAGTTAGGTTATGTTAGGTAATTTCTGATTTTTCTGGTCTTTAGTAGGTTAAGGTAGGTTAGTTTTTTCTTTGGCTTTAGCAGGTTATATTATGTTAGTTTGACAGATGGTAAGAATGTTTGTGTTGCAGGTTGGTCTGGACTATAAATTTGTTTGGTTTACTTGGGTTATCACGGATGGTATGGTTGGTATGTTGTGTGATACGATTTCCAGTATATCTGTCTTATGATTGTTGGTGTATGTCGAATGGTGTGGACTGTATGTGTTGTCGGTGAGTCCTGTAACGAGAAGAAGTTGATTGTGTGGCTGCTTTGGGCTGTATATTTCCCGATCAAAGAAAAGATTCAGAAATGGTCATGCTAGACCTAACATTTTAAAATGTGTATAGTTCGATCGGTAGGCAGGCCCTTAATGACAGTTGTTATGGAATAAACTTCTTGGTAAATGCATATGTGAAAGGAGCTAAGAGCGTAGCTGAATAATGAGTCATGATTGTGTAGCGCACAATAGTAAATGATGGGGTTTTTTTGGACATACTGATCACACAATATCTAATTATGCGATTATTAATCGGGGGAGCTTTCATGGAATATCATAATGCTTATTACATCGGTTAGAATTACTTACCACACACCACTACCATTACACTCTAATTGGAAAATCCCCACCTTATTCATGTTGTAGGATGGTAGGATGTTAACGATGGCCGGGCATACCCATCTCCGTGTCCTCATTGCAATGGCCCGACGACAAATGCTAGCAGCACCCCATGTTACATTGACCTATATCGGGAGTGTTGGTTAACATATTCGCCCCCCCCCCCCACCACCCAATTACTGGCTGGTGGAGGGGATTTCTGCAACTGCCGTCACGAGGTTATAACTGCAATCGTGCTTGTGCCCTGGTTTCATGTTCGAAGGTGTGATCAGGCAGGCCGTCCACCTAAGGCCTGATCACTTCGTAACACAGTGAATCAGCAAGGAGGGACGGACGATCTGCAGACAGTTCAGTGACATGTCGCGTCTGTAGTTTAGGCTTGTCACAGTCATTTGAGTACTTCTGCTACCAACCTTTGAAGATATCACTGCCGCATTTGCATATATTTTACCGGACATACTTACAGGCATGGTCCTAGTAAAGCTGGTAACGATGGAGGGAAAATAGTTCCAATGTCTTACCATTGCATTTAAACATTAGGTAAACATTTGTGAAAACTAAAGTTATTTCTTCTTTATGATTTTCTTGTATATAAATATAAGAATGATGAAATTTGCAAAATTTTCTAATAATTTAGTCATTTTACTTTATCGACACAAGAATAAAGTGCTGAGGCCCATAGCATGTTAATTTCACGTATGATGAAAGAATGCACAGTGTACAAACAAGTAGATCTTAGCAGCGCTTTCGAAAGTGCTCAGTTTACCGCAAACTGTCTATGCCTCCATCGCGATAACAAAATTTAGACGCGCATGTTTCATAGGAAATGAGATTATAAACATTATCAAATGTAATGAAGAGTTATTACTTTACACGATGGCTTTGAAGCCCACACATGATAAGTGATATACAGCAGAACAGTACATCACAGTGTTTATTCGAGGTGACAGTGTTAAGCACCATAAATACTAAAGATCTCGTCCAATTATGTGTGGAGGCACGGTGCTTACAAGCAGTTTGTTTAGTGGGTGAACTGTTGGAACTCACTTGGGAAGAAGTACTTAAACTGCGCTGTACCGAATATTAGACAAATATATTCACAGCCAAATATTAAATGCACTGGTTTCGAAACTAATCCAACATAATAATACACAAATATAGAAAAATATTTGTAAATATATGTTTAAAACTCTGACAAACTATCACAGTTAGGATTTTTTTTAATTTGCTTTTTTTGTTTGTTTTTTTTTTTCGCCTTTATTTGCAAACTCCCAAATATACTTCTCTATGTTTCAGTCAGTCTTTCACAAATGAATATAAATAGAACATTTTATTTAACATGTGAACCAATAAAAATAATAATTTCAACTATATAATTATACACAGACTACTTATAAATTTTTGAAATGGAACTTATTTTAAATGCTTGCAAATAAAACAGCATTTTCCTTTTATATTATGGTACTGTTTTGTCATATTTATATTCCCGTAATATTGTCTTTGTAAACACATATGGGGAGTCAACTACTACTACACTTATGTCTCTACATAAAATACATCCTGTTTGAATAAAAATACTTTTTCGGTCCCACCAAAACTGTAAAGAAGCTATCGTTTTAAATCAATTGCTTGAATATTTTGAATATAATGTCCCTTAGTAGTGATTGTATAAGCAGGCATGGTGGCTCAAAAGCTTCTTCAGATATGTGTTTAGAGCATTTGATCACAAAACACTGAATTTTCAAGGTTTGGTACTTTACCTGTTCTTTATCCGATTCCACTTTTTAAATAATTTATAATATAGATCGCGATTTGGGAAATAGTTTAAAGACAAATCTATATTGTTTTCGAGTATTCTCCACGCTGGATTACACCCATAAACACAACACACGTTCGACATTTTGGAATTTTTATTCTGTCCCTATTATAGAGACAAAAAAAAACCTCAAATGATCCATATGATGGTAAACATTACAAAAGTACTATTCGGTAGTGCAAATGTTGGATGAATAATTGTTTCAAATGTGCACGTAACAAAGACTATGGAAACATTCCATATCAAGCTATAAATTAAGATAAATTTTCCATAAATTGATAGCAAACAATTAGTGTGAATATGAGACCTGGTCGTCCTACAATATGTGCGATGTCAACCCACACATGGTCCTTGACATGCTGGTCTCTATACATGGTGTGCTGCACCCCATATTGCGATGTGCTGCGTCAGCTTGAATCAATTTTCCAGCGTCTTCAGTGAGGAAAAAAAAAAGCTTGGGTATTGTTTTGTTATTTTTGCACGTTATTCAATACAAATAACAAATGCTACACAAAACATTTTCTAAGAGTTGTAAAAAGACGAGCGAGGGCACCGTCCTTGACGAATGATAAAATAACTGCGAAGTTATTTGCCTCGAGACGGGCAGACTAACGTAGGCACGCCATAGTTTCTGCAGCAGCTATCGCAATAATCGTTAGTTCGATAACGGAAGTCTTTAAAACACAGTGTATTAGTTGCTAGTGATTATCGCAGAGTCAACAATTCACATCTATGTTTCCAAAAGCCTCTCCTTGTAAGACATATCTATGTCTTCACTGCTTCACGGTCGTTTCTGGTATCGGATCCCCTCCCGATTGAACATCACCACAATATTCTGTCACTTTTGCACTGTTCTCTAAGGCCCATGACGTGAACTCGAAGAAGTCCACATTCATTTATTAGCATTTCAGGGAAGCTTTACACACCCACTAACTCAACAGTACCAATCCAAGCTCAAGTAAAAAGACATGACAAGTGACTGTCACCAGTTGGCGGCCCAACCACCCTGCAGACAACTGTTCCAGAATATCTTGCTTCTTCGAATTAAAAAGAGGAGCAGAAACCTTCCTTAAAATCCCCCTGTCTGGAATTTTTCATTCCAGAATGTTCTTAGGAATCTATGAAATTCTATCTGCGATCCTAATATCAGTACATTTCAACCACTTCATATTAGTTCTTCTTTAACCAACTTGTTTTCTTTTTACAAGCTTTTATTTAACTTCACGTGTTTGTATTAACGGTAGGTGTCTGTGAGGTGTCTGTCCGGCGACCAGCGAATAACTGGCAATCACGATGTATTCGGTGGCCAAGTTGTCGATTACTGGTGGCGTGCAGAGTTTCAGTGCCGGGGAAGTCCTCGTTTACACATAGCTGTGTGGGTGAAAGACCATCCAAACTTTGAAACACGAGAAGGAATTAAAATGATTAACCGTTTGTGTGTGTATGTGTATTATCGACCGCGTGTGTGAATGTGAATTACAATTTGAAGATTCCGATCTGCGGGAGCTAATATTGAAACGTCAAATACATCGACATACACACACACACACACACACACACACCGAGTAGTAGGAAAATAATAAGTCTGGCGCAACCGGATCTGGGATCGGAACCAAAGCCGGAATCGCCATGTTGTTACGCCACCCAACCGCCATATTGGATGCCATTGACCTTTTACCCCTGACTCATATTACCTTTGACCTTGACCTTGACCCCGAGGACCTTTAACCCCCAAAAATCTAAAAAAAAATTCCAAATATCCTCGAAAATTCCGAATACTCCAAAAAGTCTCGAAAAATTTATTATCTAAAAATTATTAAAAATTATAAACATTATATTAAAAGGATCTAAAGAAAATACCAATTTTTTCCCAGACAGGTGATACATCAAAGTCAGCAAGCATAATACATTATAGACTACTACCATCATAGTGGATTCAGACTATCTCAACCTTAACCACTTGACCTTAAATGACCTTGAAAACAAAAATTCGATTAAAAAATGCATAACAGTCAACAAGCATATTACATTACAGACTACCGCTATATTAGATGTAGACTACCTTCACCTTCATCTCATGACCTTGAAAACAAAAACACTAGAAAAATCCATAACATTCAACAAGCATAATACATTATAGACTACAACCATATTATATGCAGACTAACTTGACCGTGACTCCATGACCTTGCATGAACTCAAAAACAAAAACTCGAGAAAAATATATGCGAAGAGGCAGAAGCTAGCTGAAACGATCCACCTTCCACGCAGCTGCTGTTAAACTAAACTCTCAGCTTACCTCCCTACTGCTTATAATATACTAGTGTGCAATCCCTATGGTGTAATATTGACTTTTACCTAATTGTACTGCACTAATTAATACATTTTGCATACACCGACCAATCACCGAGTTGCCACATGATTGCAGGTGGCCAATCACATGCAGACATCGAAACATCGCACGCGGAATTCAGTCTCTGACTCCAAAATAACCCCTAATGACCCATTGACCCATAATGACCCCTGATGGCAGAGCTGACCCCTAATGACCCCTGATTTCGGAGGAGTAGGCGGAGGCTAAACTGATGGAGATTGCGGAGCTGATTGCTATTGCGGAGCTGATTGTGGTAGGTGCTCTGCTGAGTGCGGTGCTGTTTGCGGTGATAAGTGCGGTGCTAATTGTAGTGTGTGTAGGGGTCGCAAGTGAAAATAAATTCATTCTATTGTAAAATAAAACTATGTAGTCCTGTCTCCAAAAGCTGAAAGGCGAAAATTTTATTTAATAATCTCGCCTAAAAAAAGTATATATCCAGGTCCTTCAGTATATTTAAACTCTTCCTGGGTAAACTGTATTTACGCTTTGCAATAAAAATGCCCAGAACTACAGTAGTTTCCCACCATGCTTGCCAATTGGCCGTCGTCGCGTGAAAAGGACTTTTCGTATGGACCGCCCTCTCACACCGACATGCATTTTTGGAACATAGGTGAAAACTCGATCGCAAAATCGACACTGGCGACAACCAGTTAGCGATGATAAAGGTTCACGGTTCCATTATCATCGAGGTCAAAAAGCAACCCTTCATATTCGCAATTCATCTTCGCGGTATGAGAGCACTCTGTGAAAACACAAATACTCTTCGACCAAGCTTCTCAAAGGTTATTTACGGTTAATTAATTTAAATCTGGGACATACTGGATGCAATAAAATTGTATTTGATAACATGCATGATTCAAATATTTATAATTAAATTCAAAAGAATATAAAAACGTGAACAGATATTAGAGTACAATATATTTAATAATTACATTGTTCTCCGAATAATAAATGGCTGGCATGTCTTTTGCCCAGAAAGAAATTTGAAAAAAAGGTTTTTTTCTCGTGTCATCCATCTTGTTACAAAAGAATGGACCAATTAAAAAAAAAGTAATATGCATTTTACTTTTATACATATTTTGCTTCAAGCTCCTCTTTACTTATTCTTGAACATAAAAATCTTCTTCCATGTTAATATTCTTGCTTCTCCCAAAGTTAACTGATAGACGTGTTAAGTGGTGGTTAAATAGCCAAGATATTAATCCCGCTAAAATACAAGGCCCAGATTATTTATGTGGAATACTGCTTTCTTTAGACCAAAAGAAAAATTTCGAGTCCTTTCAATATCTTACTTACTACGCTATCAATTATTTGCGAAAATATGGTATTTTATAAATTTCACAATTATCAGCGTAAGCAGAAATTTACAACTTCCCCAAATGTAATTTCCAATTTTAGCACTGTGTAATAAAATTCATAACATAATTTCCACAAAGTAGACACAATTTATGCTAGTGTGTTGTCTTCCAAATAAGAAGCTTGTGCGTCTAGAAACACAGCACTGACGTTTCACCCAGTTTCAAACAATAACGCTGCTACTTGTTTGTAGCATTCTTGACCCCATGCAAGAGGCTTGCATGGGTCAAAAATGAACACTGCTACGAATTGCACTATTATACGCACATTATAACAAACTGAAATTTCACCTACTCTGCCTAAATATATTAAAGATACCTCTGCTCTATTCCTGAAACCTCTTTCTATTATTTCCCAGCAAATGCCTCTTTTTCTCTCATTATCATCACACAGCAACGTAACAATAAAACCACCAATTTTTTTCATTTTGTTCATACAAAATATCCAATAACAATGTAAAAGTTTAATAACAAATTTCATAACAACGGTATAATAATATCATCTCCTGAATATATACAAGGGATTTCTATCAATTATTATCAATTAAAAAATACGGATCCTATGTGTCACATAATTATAAAAACAACGTTCAAGCACAGATTTACTTTTTCAAAAACCATATAATTGTAACCTTAAAAAACTCCCGCAACTCTTCTAATTATAACTGATAAATGAATACTTACACCCCACATTAGTAAACTCCCAAAACTGAAACAGCTCCAAATATTTAAATATAAATGCTGGAATTGAAATTTGCCGGGCTACTCTCTGTCGCAGTTCTAATATATTATAAACAGGACATTTTCCTTTTTCTGTTATTTAAATATGTACATTAAAAAAAACAAATAATTGTTTGTGCATATATTATGACTTAGTTGCCAAATGCACGGAGTAAAAGTCTCTAATACTGTTTTTAGTTAACATTTGCATCAATGACTATGTGGGGGTTTTTGGTCATTCGCTATTGCGATGCAGATGTCTGTCATACATCAATGTATAAGCTGTAATTTACATAAATAGATATCTGACATTATATAACACAAACACCATTCACTCATACACTAATGAGCGGCAATTTTTTTTCCATGTACAAATTTTTCAGTACTTCAGTCTTGTTTCTGAGAGATTTTAACAATAGAATTCAGAAACGGGAGAATTAAAGATCTAATAAATATCGACAATACAACTTTCCATCACAAGTGAGAACTACAAGAATAAAATCACCTTATCTGTCTTCAAATATTTTGCAAATGTATGACGTAAGTCAGCAAGAAAATAGGCGTCGAGAAAAATTAACTTGCTCTATTAATACACACAGAAGTTTACATGTTCGCCAATTATGCTTTCTACAATTGTAGACAAATTATCACTGCAGATGTATCGTATGAAAATCAGTGAACTCTTGCTATTGGTCGTTCGGCGAGCTATTCCCTAAAACCAGTGGCGTTTATTCCATAGACGTAAGTTAAGCAATGCTTACCCTATACATATTGTAAATTTTTGGCCTTATACGAGATCCAGGCTACACTTAAATAACGAGTGCACGCACTCTTGGTTTTGTAGCAATTCCTAACACAAAAACCGCAAAAAATATATTCTGTCAAACCCAGTTCCTTAAGAATTAGATCGATGTGCTTAAATTATAATGATGATCCACTAATTTAGAGGCAGCACCTAGTCATCTTGAGGGTAATGTACGCCGATGTCTGCTCTCAAACTGTCTTCCAATTCTGCCAGCGTTAGACTCTCCTTGTGAGTTATTAGAGGGCTCTCAATCAGTCCTGAAAACAAATTAACATGATAATCAAAAATTAGCACGGAATGAAATTTCGGTAGGTTGAAGCTATTTTTTTTTTTTTTTTTTTTTTTACCTGAGTGTATAATAATTCCTTGCGAATCAAATTATATTTTATGCAGTATTTAACATAAATAAATGCACACAAACACAAACTTAAAGTTAAGATATACAGGGACAAAGATCTTAGTCGTTCTTATGTTATATGGCCACCAACTACAAATTCCGGACACCTAAACTATCTGTTCTTTTCTTTAAAAAATATTATACCTACTTAGAGCCGTGAGTGGGCTGTTTACCCTGCACTTGTTGATTTGCTCACTGTCACTAAGGAAATTGGCAGTGGAAATTGATTTGAGTTAAAAAAGAAAACTTTAATTTACATAAAGTTTAGGTTATTGCAAGTGATAAGAAAACATAAAAAATGTACCAATCCTCCCTTATTCCTTAAAACAATTGCGATTTTTCAAAACTTGTTTTTTGGCTTACAAAATTACATCAACCAAATATTCGATTTCTTCCTATACAGAAACTGTATCATTCAAATTGCTGTTCACGACTCCTAACATTTGTCATAAGAGGGTGTCATCTTTACCTGTCGTGTGGCTATGTGATACATCATTATATATTGTAATGTGGTAAATTTTAGTAACGGATAAGGCATATGCACAAAATATTGTCCACCACTTTTCCCAATCCTATTTACTATGGGCATTAAGAAGGAACGTTAGTAATCAGTTTAATGTTAATAATTAAATTTGTCACAACGTTTGTTTTCACCCACGAGCAAAAAACGTAACAACTTACAAAGGTTTGAACCGACTACCCTAAGTTCACCCCATTTGATTCCTTATTGAGAAAATGTGTATCCTTCAACTCCACCAATATTGTTCAATTTGTTGGTATAACGTTTACTGTCAAAACGGAAATAAATTCTACTTGTTAAATTCAACACTAATTTCATTAACTTTAGCAAGCATATAAGTTTTATGAATTTTGGAAAAATCCCATACAAGATTCATAAATATTCTCAAATTATTAATTTTTAATGTGCTGCCATCTTGAACATTGAGAGGTAGTAAATATAAGCTGTAATTTTGACATTACCTGCTTTAAGACAACGGCGAACTTCCGTGGCCTCGTAACACATCCCTTCGCCATTCGGGTAATTGATTCTTCTCTGAGCTTTCGGTAGTGGGAATTCGTATGTTTTGCTGGGTGTGACCAACTTGGTCGGAGACCAGAATGGTTCTGCCACCTGTCAAAGGCAACATCTTTGATGTGAATGGTGCGGCTTCAGACAATCACAGTATAGCTGATTATAGCTGGTATGTGGTTAAGGGTTGATCAAAGTCAACTGAGCATATTTTAAATCAAAACTTCAGAAATATTACTGCCTGTAAATGACGTGCAGATAAAACGAAAAGCGCTAAGTAAAGTTGATAATGAAAAGGGGAAGTAGTTCCATGAATTAACGTCAAATTGTAAGTTTAAGGAAACATTTTTAATATTGAAAAGATTTCTTTGCATTAAGATTTTAGTGCATGCTAGAGTTAGTAAATTGGATAATTTTTTACTAATGATCGCATGGTTTTGCGTGAACGGTGGAAGAATAAAGTGATCAAGCCTACGGTAATGTTAATTTTAAGTATACGACAAAAGTAAAAGTGTGCATACAAGTAGCTCTTAAGCCGAGATTGCGAAAGCGCTCACTTTACCGCGAACAGCTTATAGTTGGACACTTTTGAAATCAATGCCATGAAAAACATCATAGCTCACAGTTAAAGGGTTCCTACATATCTGTAAAACTTGGGGGGAGTCACAAAATTCCGGAAATTCAGGACATCTGTAATTGATTTTGGACAATTAAAAACCTGCGATACCAGTTTAATACTCACGCCAGATTTCCTGTTCAGCCGATAGGGCAGTGTGTTTTCCAATTCGTCTGTGAGGGAAAGTAGGTTACATCGTGAACGTGCGATTGGTAGCACACGTGCGTGACACGTGAGTCTGCTCACGAGCTGACCACGGGCTGCACACATGCAGGCCGCATCAAACCACTTTTAAAACCCTTTCGGTCCTAAATGAACTTCCATTTTCAGGCGTTGTAATCAAGATTCGGCCGGTCATGTACTTCTACTTATTTAAGTCTCACAACCATTGAATTTCCTGCTTGGCACAAACCAGAACTGTGTACATCGCATGAGTCATATCACCCACAGTTAATAAGTGACTGCGTTTGCCAGTACGCCGTGTTGTGTTTGAAAACGTTCTTAGTGCGGGACATGTCCGCTATAGTGGTCACAAGACAGAAGGACTGAATGGGTTAATGGCTCTGCCTTCCAATACCATAGCCACGGTTAAAGAAATCCCTACTCATATTATCAACATTAAAGATGACCATTTCAAACAATAAACGTTTCAACGGAAATTTTGCAGGGAATACTATCATACTCTCACACACGCACGAGTATTTTATCCCGATGTTCGGAAATTCGCGTTCCAAGACATAGACGATCGCTATTATGACGCGTGTTTGAGGAATATATGTAAACACGAGTATCATTGCCGCAGTTTAATATGGCGACTTTGTGAAGGAATGTCTGTTCGATTACCAGAAAAAAAGTAAATTTGGAAATGTCATCTTTTTTTTTGGGGGGGGGGGTGGGAGGGAAAGCCTATATGTTTTGTGTCTAATGACCCTCCACCTAACATAGATTGGTTCCATAATCGTGTCACTGTAATTGAGGCGACAAGATTTTTTTTTTGGGAGGATGGAAAGGAGGCCAGCTATTAAGGGCGAACCTGAAATTATTAGCATTACATCAGAAACATCAAGTTCGTCGATAAGCAATGTTAGAGGAGTGTGCTACAACAGTATTTGGTGAGGCTGGAGCTTCGGGGATAAAATGCGTTTTGGCATCTCCAATACCTGCCTATAGACCATGTGATGTGGCTTCAGAAAGAGCTCCGGATTGGAGTAGTGATTCTGATTTTGAGGACTGGCCATCTCACACGTTTTCTGGTGTGAGTAGCACCAAGAAATAACAGTATTTCCTGCTTTTTGGGGGGCTGCATTAAATGTTGAATGTATTGCGAATTATATATAGAAACTTTTTATAAAATGTAAATTTTATTTCTAGATAAAAAATATATTTAGCGAAAAAAGTTGCAAGGTTTCTTAACATGATGGTATTCCCCAAGAAATGTCATGTGAAATACTTTTTGTATAAATAAATTAAATGAGCTACACCGAGAAGAAATTGATTAAATATTGATTCCCCATTCAAACTTATCGGTACTTGGTAGGCAGCGTCCTTTAGTTGGAAGAAGTTATTAACAACAGATTAAAAAAAAAAAAAAAATCCTCGGTCACTGCCATTTTAGCAATCGACAGTACACATTTAAAGTGGGCTTATTATTTATTATTGCCCTGGCATATAAACATCGTAAGTTCAATCCATGTCCAAATAATTATGAGGACACGTTGGAATTGTGAAACTGATGCCTCTTGCCTCATCACTACAGCTGACTACATACACACTGGATTGCATTGCACATAGGGATTGAGAGTTCTGCATTGAGAATTTTGTGCGGGTGTGAACTCATATCTATGAGATCGTGAGCTGTCCACGATACTCCAAGAATCACTATGATATAATTTTCTACCGAGAGTGATAAATTTCATTGTAGTTTTTACTCGCCGTTGGATAAACTGGAAAACTCTCTTCGTCTGGGAGACCTGGACGTCATAGAAATAGAACCACCCAGTGGTTCTATTTCTATGACGTCTATATGGTTCTATATAACATAAGCAGTCATGTGAAATCTTACAGTAACATCGGCAGCTAAATATAAAATATACTTCCGTAAGCCAATGCTATAATCAAAATGTAATGTTTCAGTTCGGAGCCACTTGGAACGGATTATTATAGTGTGACACAGAATTACAGTAAGAACAGGTGGTACAGCAGCGTATTCAATATCTCTCAAAAATTTCGCAATACCACTCTCTCAATCAGAGCGCGGATTCAACTTATTTAAGGGCGCTGACCACCAGAATATTCATTACTTTTATTTGTGCAAAATATCGCTTGTATTAAAGACATTGTTACTCGCATTAACTTCTTAAACTATACATTCTTTTTTGCATAATGGATTGTCAGAATCACAATTTTAGTGTTTCCGGGACGTGAAAATAATAGAAATTAACTCAATCCTACATAATAAAGCAACTTACATTAAAATAATATAAAATGCCTGACTTTAAAAATTATTCTATGAACTGTTTTCACATTTTAAAAATTGCTTAAAATAAAGATATTTTTGCATAAAATTTTACTTGCAGAAGTGGAAAATAGTAGTAGAATTAATTAAGCTAATCATATCTTAAAATTAATTGATACATTTCCTTTCGGTCACGCTTGTTAAATTTTTTTGTATATGTTTTTGTTTATTTAATTGTTACATACCCAAAACTCTTGAACTGTGATATTGACATGCCATAATGCAAAAATTATGTAATGTAAAGAATATTATCCGAGAAAAAAGTATTTAAAACAAACGTTTTCAGTCTGAACAGTTTTTTTTTTTTGTAAAAATATGGCAATGATTATTTAGGTTACCAGCATTCTTTTGTATATGGATATGTGATTATCGGCTGTTCGCGTTTTAATAAGCGCTTTTAAAATCAACATTAAAAATGTCACTGCTGCTAATTGCAGATATTTAACTTTGCCCGCTGACAATCACACGCGCTGTAACGTTGGTTATGATGGCGAGAAAGTCGTTTCACAACTTAATGTTGAATTAAAAGTATTAAGTAAACATTTGTGAATATTGAAAATATTTTATTTGATTCCGGTTTTTAATGCACATAAGTGTAAGAATAAGCAAATCTGTAAAATATTTATTTTTATAATTATTTCACAGTTCCATTTGACCAACGCATGAATAAAGTGTTCCGGCCCATGTTAATTTTACATATGGTAGAAGAATACAAAATGTGCGTACCGGTAGATCTTAAGCAAGGCTTTCAAATGTGCGTAGTTTACTGTGAACAGCCTATATTCCCGGGTGGTTATGGAAGTATATACACTGAGCTGTCTGAATAAAATATATAAGCAGAGCATTATTAAGTAACAATTGAGTAAGCCAGTTCCGACAAACCTCTGCAAATCCTTTCGTGCCGATGACGTAGGCGTTGTTGGGGAACTTGGCCTTGGCGTGCGAGCCCAGCATGGCCACTTGGCCACCCTCGTAGGTCAACAAGGTGGCCATGTTGACGTCCACCTTCTCGGCGTTTAGAGATCCGACAGTCTTGATCATCTTGGGCTTCACTGGACCGAACACCATCACGGCGAACTGCAGGGGATATAACCCGAGGTCTAGTATAGAACCTCCTCCAAGATCTTTGAACCTGCACAGCGTTGGAGAAATTCATGTAAGAAATTTTGATAATAATACTAATTTATGGCTGCAAAGCTTAATTGTGAGAATCGAATGATTTTATTTCGGCAAATTCCACTGCACGTTATGCGCAGTCCATTAAATTACTGTACACGCCATGTCATTACATTACGATTCACTGCATGACACTACATTCCATCACATTACAGTTTATTACATGTCATTTCATTTCGGTATATATAATAACATGCATTCATTAATTACATTAATATACACTAAGAGTACTCTTATCGTAGTATTGCATTCTACTACATGTCATTACTTTACAATGCATTACAGTCCTTACATTACAGCACATTATGAGACATCATTACTTTACAAGTTATAACGTTGTAATATTTTACAGTACACCCACACTTCGCTCCTCACTTCACAACCAATTTCTTAGCAAGCGTTCATAACGATGACCCCCAACGTCATTGTAGTAAGTGAGGCGGTGTATCCATGACTGACATACTATGTGAAGAACGGCAGAGTTTCTAGGACCATCTCAAAAGCAGCCACAATCCTGGCTACCGGGTGTTCCTCGGACTGAGTCTCTCTTTTATACAACGATGCCTTGACAAATCCTCACAGAAAGAGGGTCAATGGGTTGAAGTATGTAGAGCGTGCAGGCCATGTGACATTGCTAGCTCTTCCTATCCGCCGGGCAGGAAATGCGGTATTATGTAATGTGGTAGGGCACTGTCATGCAGCATATACATGCGTTGCGCGATGTTGAGAAGTGGTACATCCTCGAGGAACTCCAGCAATGTCAACAACAGGAACTGGCAATATACGTGGCTGGCCAGACGTTTCGGCAGCAGATACAGGCCATTGAGGGTTGTCTCCCGCAGCGCACACCCAGATGTTCACTGACCGTCTGTGCTGGTTGACCCTGGAGATTGATGCTTGACGGTTGGCGACGTCCCACATGTGACTATCCTGACGACTGAAATAGCCGTCAAGGATGAATACTGCCTCGTCAGTAAACACGACCAGCTCGCATTGACGCAGAAGCTACCGGAAGAAGTTACACTCAGGTAGGTAGCATTTTGGCCCTAGTGTCTGTGCTTTCGCACATGGAACGGACTCAGCAGCTGTTCGTGATTGACGCGCCATGTCACAGTGTCACAACCGAATCGTAGCATCGACTGTCAGAGAGCACATACAATATCAACATACACCTTTAAATATGCCACACTTCGGGCATGTGACACACCACATCACATACCCTCATATCTGACACCTCTTCAAGGCTTCACAAACAATGCCCTCGCTCATAATTTTTTAGGCGAGTCATTGATAGCTTATGTGTAGCCATCGGTAAGATGACATAAGGTCACACTGTGCAATATACATTTTACCATAATAGTGGTACACAACGATATTTGACAATTTTACAAACGGTACGTGTACCACAATTACGACACATTAACTGCAGTGCCAAGGTATATGTACCATAATTATGGTATACGTGTCGATATACATGTATTGATGCGCGATGGCATAGGTTATTGTTCACTGGTTTGCCTTCACCCAATACAGTGCCACATCCTTGATGTTTGGAGTGCGAACATTTCTTGGTTGGCCAGATCCACCTCGTTGCTGGAATGACCATGTTTCGCATAAACGTTGCATATAGACTGATGACGTGCTGCTGCTATTACTTTGCCTCTCACTTCACCATACGATAGGATCATGTCTGCCAGTTCTGCGTTAGTGTACTGTGCCCGCCTCGACTACAGTCTACACGCAGTATCTCTACACTTTCTGAATCAAACCTTTGAAAAAATACCCTACGAATGACATGTTTCGTTGTTCCCCAAATATGTCGTTTCAAAAACATTTTCTAATTCTGTTAACATAGTAAGTTTTATATTTGGTCAAATTGGATTTGACATATATATTATCTATAAATTATAATATTTAATTTGTAATTTATATTATAAATGTTTTGGTAACTACCGGCAAGAAATAGTTCTCATGCAAGATATGATTAAATTGAATACGCATAAATAGAGTGCGTTTTTTCTTTGGCGTTGTTTTCTAGACCTAGTCAAGCTTTGTTTGCACGGGGTGGAGGAATATCCTGAAGGTATAAAATTAGCCGGGCTTCAGTAAAGTTGCAAATAACCGTTTATGGACTATAGTAAGCATGCACAGTGGAGTGGCGCGATTCCTGCGCCACCCCAGCAACAATCCACTCGTTGCAGTGTGGATAAGAGTGGGAACGATCATGAAGTAAGTCATGTGAGATGGTGGCACAGTCTCCATCAGACGAAACAACTACGTTAATGCTGTCCTGCCTTATCTATGATCCTAAATATGACATTTTTGCCAGCATTTCTCGCCTTGCGTGTGATTGTCTGGGATACTGTGCGCGTTAAACAGTTGCGCCAACACACACGCTGTATTTATCGTGACCCCTTGTTTAATTAATTTTACACAAAATGTGATAATACATACCCCAAAACACTTTATTGCATGCAATAGGGTGAGAGCATTTATTATTTGTATGATCTAAGTGGGTGACACATTCAATATCCTTACCTTCTTCATGACACATAATAACATTTTATTGCACAAAATTCCATTGATATAATGCAAGGCGTTTTCATGCAGCATAAAATAAAGTGCATATTTCCCACCACTTTTAACGTCTTCTACTGCCCGTATATTTTGAGGTGGGCCGTGGGTTGTATACATTATTCGTCTTCTTTTACCCCCAGGAATACCCTCTCGAAGTTTGCCCCCGTGTTTTAGAAATACGTCGTGGAGTTTCAAAAAAATTGGGTTTCTGTACATACCATAAACCTTACTTAATTTGTATCTGCTGAGGTAACTTTGCGTCACTCAAAATGTTTATGTTGGTTCCGTTTGGTGAAGGGGTAGCAAAAATTACCTTGGTAGAGAGCTTTCAAAATTTATAATACATATTTGCAGTTCTTTGTTTCTTTCCAGATTGCACCTAAGCAAAAATTCCGCATCATTAAAATTGCTATTCACGACTCTAAACATAATGTCCTAAGAAGGCTTCATACATTTGAAACGAATTATGATGCAATAAATTTTAATAACACGTAAGGCAAATATGCAAACTATTTTTGGTGTTTTATGTAAAGTTTAGTGCATAAGATATTGTCCGCCCTTTCCCTAAATACCAGCAATTATGAGCATAAAGAATGAATGTTGATAAGTAGCTTAATTTAATACAGAAAATGTCATAAGATTTTCCTTTTAGACATAGATAAGTTAGTTTTAAAAATAATTAAAGTTAATTTTAATTAAGAGTGCTTAAACTTTAACAACGATGAATTCAAAGTTAATGTATGGAAAAAGTAACTGATTGAGATTAGCGGGTAAAAAAGTAACTTATTTAAGTATAAACTTAGTTCTAGGAAAAGTAGCTTAGTCAAAGTTAGAGAAACACTTTCCAATGGAAACAACATTTATTATTTTAACACAAAATATAGACACTTTTTTTTAAACAAAAAGAATTATATAGTTCAATATTTTACCAAAGGTAAATAAACACCTAGCCATCAAGTGTTCATTTCACTCTTCTGGTTTTTTGTAAACAGCACCATGGATGTGATGGTACAAGAATTTTGTTGGTTTTAAATCAAGTCTATAAATACTGACGTGTTAGCAGAACTTTGATACTAACAGAATAACGTAGTGTTAATTACAAAATATAATGTGACCGGTTTATTCATTAATGTTTTCTTGAGCGCGTTTAAATGGACGAAGTAAATAGTACACTTCAGTATTACTGATTACCAGTAGAAACGTGGAACAGGGCAAACACTTGGTGAGATTTTCAACAAAACATATCACACTCAATAGCATCAAACCCTTCAAGGCATACAAGAAACAGAATATCATATTAAACCAGGCACATAACTACGCACATGAAACACTGTAAGTATATTTAAATTAAGTTAAATACTGAGTGTAATCTGAAAATGTGTTGACGTGAGAAAACGAAAATCCAAGATGCGGTAAAAAAAAAAGGCTGAGTTTTTTTATGGCTTCAATTATACCAATTTGCGTACAAAATCTAATTCCAAGAGAAAATTCTTACGGAAGAAAAAATCCGTCTTTGTTTTAGAAAGAGAATTAAAGTGAAGATGAACGCTGTTCATTTTCTAATATTTACGTAACTTAAAAGCTATATAAAGTTTAGAATCTGACAAAATCAATTAAAATTCAACGTCAAAATATTTATGTCGACAGCGTTTATGTTTTAATTAACATTCCAGTGAAATTAGAATGTTCCTTTAAAATCTAAAGTTTCAGGCTTCTAATACACTGATTACGGTCACCATCATATATTTTACACAGATTATCCAAATTTCGTAGAAAAATGAGCAAGTGTTCAGAAATAAACACGAGTTGACAGCAGCTGCCCCGGTACTTCTTCGTGACGATTGCCACCTCCTGCTTCAAAGCAGACGCTTTGCGTCGATACACACTTTGGACGAAAGTTGGCAATACTAAGATTGTAAAATACACCCCTTTCTAATAAAGTCGAGGCAAATTTCTATCTGTATTTTGCCGCGTGACGAGCTCAAGTACACCAACCCGAGGACAGATTCACAATACAAGAGTGAATAACAGAAACAGAAAAATTACTGACAACTAATTAGCCTACTTCCCTCTATATAATTGGAAATAAATTTTAGTGAAGTTCTTGATAGCTTAAATGGTAGGTAGGCGTTGACGTCTCATTGACAGCAATATCTGTAGAAATTAAACCAGAATCATATGAAACCGTAAAGAGACAATTAAAACACATTATATACTTACCCGGTATTCGAATTAAGAAAAACTTGTAAAAATTAAATTACCTTGCAATCAACTGTATCACGGAGGTAGGATTCGGAGCATGAACTTGGGATGTAATCAGGTTAATGTTTTTAAATGATTGGGTACATTAACGTGAAATATTTACTCGGCCAAAATTTGAAAATATGTGTTTGTGCTACTAAAACACATAAGTTTACATGGCCTAACATAACGCTATTAGTGTGGAAAATTTGATGGAAATTGATTGAATGGTCTCCAAGATATGGCACATAAAACCTTATTTTCTTAAATGGGACTATCGTAGAAAACTGCTTAAAAAGAAGCTTTGTCCACAATATTTGTAATAGATAACAACAGCATAAACATTTTTGTTGAAATTGATAAATCGTTAACTAGATATGTCAAACATATAAAAATATTTATATGGCCGCTATTTTTAAAACCATTGTCTGACACCATTTAAATTATGTAGCTTTACACGGCCTTCTGTAGGTGTACAAAATTTTGGGGAAAGTAGTCTAATTATTCCGCAAATATGACAATATGTTCAGTTTACTCACCCAACACTACTTTGCGGAAAAAAATCCGGTAAAGGAGGATCTCTGTATGTATATCGGTTGATTAGTTCTCGATATTAGGCATAAAACTTCCTTTGATCACGTGACGCTCTTCAAAATTGGAAGGCAAAATTCTTACAAATCAGCACCTTCGATTATTGTTATAGATACAATATGCATAGTTAAATTTTAATATGTTACAATGTAACTATGTCATAGTTTCATAAATATAGCACACTAAGCTAAAATGTTTGTATACGCGCCGTCCAGAAAATAAAGAGGCCTACATACTTAAAACATACAAATTAATATAGCGTACCACAGTAAAACTTCTTCGCCAAATTAGCAAAAAAAATGGTTGATTGTTTCCCAAGATATGACCTAAAAACGATATTATTTAATGTGCGAATATCTTACAAAACGGTGGAGAAATACGGCTATACATATACAATTCTCATGGATATAACTGATACTGTCATCAAAAAAAAGTTATGTTGAAAGTTGTTATGCAGTTTCGTAGATAAAATATTTATAGCTGAAATTTTTATATAACCGACATCTTGAAAATATATGTGTTTGAACGTCTCAAAATTTATCAGTATACATAACCTGCCATAGTAACAATCGTTTGCCATATTTGGTAGAAATCGGTTGATTTTTTGGAGATCACAGAATCTGAATTTGCCAAGTGACAATATTTTCCAAAATGGCGGACAAAATATATCTTGTGTGTACATGTTTCATTGTTGTAATACATGCCTACATACAGAATACAAAGTTTCATTGTATTAAATTACGTGGTTTCGACGATATAACATACACAACTATAATAGCTATATGGCTGACATACCTAAAATAAATCTGTTAACATTACCTACTGCAGTGCTACTTGTTTGCTATATTTGGTAGGAATCAGCTAATTGTTTCCCGAGATACGACAAAAAAAATTTTTATTTATTCGCGTTGCACTATTTTACAAAAAGAAGGAGAAAAGAGGCTCCACGTAGACACATGTTATGTTTGTTATATATAATTTTAGAATACAAAGTTATGTTGGAATTTATTAAAAAATCTCGAAGGTATTTCACACTATGCTAAAACAGCTAGATGGCAGTCATTATGAAAATAGGGGTCTGATAAAATTGAAAAATATTTGTACACACCAAATCAGGTAGTACTACTAGATTGCCAAATTTTTTAAGGAATTTGTCAATTGATTCCTGAGAAATTATTTGATGCTTATAATTGATACTATCAGCTTAGAAAATTGGTATAAATTGGTCAAACAGTACGGCAGTTATACCAAATAAACCTTTAATATTTGTATGGCTACCATTTTAAAAATAAGTGCTTAATAAAGTTTATTTAATTATATTTACTTGGTCTACTCCCAAATTTGAAGACAGTTAATTGAGTATTTTTCGAGATATATCATAAATGCTTTAATTTTTCATGTGGCGCCTTCTTCTAAAATGGCTGCCAAAAGCGGTATTTGTTTGGCATGTATGATTTTTGAAACAGAGACTGTCAACGTACAAAATTTAATTGAATTATTTAAATTGTATGGTAGTTACACCAAATATACCTAAAACGTTTTTATAGCTGCAATTTTGAAAATAGGTTTGTAATTAACTTCAATTACTTACAATTTACCTGGTTAATCATAATGATACTTACGTACCAAATTTGTCGTAAATTGGTTGATTAGAATTTGAGATATGAGGTATAACGTAAAGCTTAATTATTTCATGTGGGGGTCTCTTCCAAAACGGCAGACCTACAACAATATTCACCTCTGAATTTAATGCTTACAACTTACGCTGAAAGCATATACAATTTCGTTTAAAATCGGTTGTATGGTTTCCGTGATATGAAATATCGTTCTAAATTTTAAAATGGTCGCCATTTCTATGTAATTGCTCGGCGTTGTCGAAAACTATAAAAGGCCAGTGACTTTTGAACTTAAAAAACCAAAATTATCCCAAAAATTACCAAATATTTATAAAATATGATTAAAAACCATTAATGTTAAAATAGTTATTGATAAAAGGTATTATAATTTGTACAAAAATTATTAAAACGTAATAGAAAATTAAAATTTCGTAATTTTGAGCATAGAGAGGACTCGATCGCCATGCTATTAGGCCACACAACCAAAATGTTGGATTTAAGTAACCTTGATCCAGTGATGTTTGACCTTGACCCATTGACCTAAAATATCCTTCAAGCTCGAAAGTCACGAAATTTACAAAAATAAAACTAAAACAATAGTAGAAATTTCGAAAAATTTACAAAGTACTTTAAGAAATATCTATAAAAAATAATTTTTCAAAAATTTATAAAATAAAAATTTTGAATGTTGGAACTTAGAGTGAACCCGGGAAAGTGGCTGAGGGACCAACTGGTCGCTATGTTATTACATCACCCAACCCAACCACCATATTGGATCCAGGTTATCTTGATTTTTGACCTTAACCAGGTGACCCTTGGCCTTGGAAATATAAAAAATCCCAAAAATTATATTAAATTAAAATTCCCAGATATTTATTAAAAATTATTATTCAATTTATATAAATAAATTATTTTTAAAATATTAAAAAAATATTATTAATTATTATTTAAAATAAAAAAAACATTATTTAAAATTTTATTTAAAAAGTCTACATTTCCATAGGTACCCTCAACACCCCGTCCAGCAGCGACTGACCCCCCTCCAGTCCCCAATCACTTTGTATTACCATTCCTCTCACTTATTCACTCACCGTGGTTCATCATGTCGAATGCACTCCACCCACTATATTGGATTTTTTCTTTGTCATTTGTTTATATTTTCATCGCCTAGGTGGTGATAGTGTATAAAGGACCGATTTACCTCCCCTCCCACCCCCCACTCAGGCAGAGCTAATTTTTCGATTTAGTCATCAGGCGGCTGTCGTTCTCTCTCACCTATGCTCGGCAGACCATCTTGGATACCACATTTGCTTAGCCGTCTTTTCTTCATGCTCAGTCTTTTCATGCCATCCATTTTGGATTTTATCCATGCTTTGTTATTCCATGAAAGTCATCTTAGATTTCACTGCTACCGCCATAACATCATCAACTTGTTTCCTTATTACTTAAGCTGCATCATTCCATTTCAGCCATCTGGGACTTAATTTGTCTAAGCCACAGGGTGACAGACATATTTTACTACATATTCAGTGGTGCCGTATGATATTTGCAACCCCAACGTACAATTATTTCGTTACTGATGAGGAATGTTATTTTCACTTGTAGTTCCAAAGTTTGCCTATCATATTTCAGTGATACACATTCCATGTTCGTCTTCTTTCAACCCTAGTAGTTACTGATAGTTTTAATAAAAAAAATTACATTTTCACATTTTCTGGGGTGCATAACCTGCCTAATAATCACGCTAGAGTATAATTCATACATGTGTTTTCTATCTCATTTACTTAAGGAATCACCTCCTAAGAGTTGTAATATGCTTAAAGAAACATTATATGCAGTACTCAAATAAAAATTATGTTGTTTGTGTTACAAACAAATATTTTGTAGCTATAATTATATTGATGCCCGTATTCTGTAATAAATAATGGTTCTCATACATTTGGCACTTAGCAGTTTTACAATAATACCTCGGAAAATTTTGTGGATACATTTTGCAAATAATGGTAAATATATACATTGCTCAGAAAATAAAAATGTCATCCCCAAATAGTAACGAACTTGTTTATACATATAAATGTTCAGGCGAGAAACAGTTTTCATACTGTTGATCGTATCAGTATAATGATCTATATATGGTTAAACGAGGTTTATTGTAACTTGTTTAAGTACCACTCAAACTGTTATCAGTAACAGCAGTTTCATCAAACTGATAACACGAATGAGGCAGCAATTTTATTAATCTAATAATACCAGTGATACATTAGTTCTAACCATTTGTTAACACCAGTGACACGGCATATTTATGAAACCGATAACAAAAGTAAGTGACACGGCAGTTTTATGAAACCGATAACACCAGTGACACAGCAGTTTTTGTTACTACTTTATACACATACTGCTAATTTTCTTTTAATAACTTTTCGGGTTCTTCAATATAATGTGTATTTTCACATTTCACAAAATTAAAATACTTTTCACCAGTCTGATGCAATAAAGACACAAATCTTGATCAGGAAACGAGGCATGCTAACTGACAAACTGATATGAATTTTTCGGTTACCGCGTTATTCAAATATTTCACTTCACTTTTTCGCAAAAAATATACGAGTTTCATTTTAAAAATGCAGCACACCATTTTTTCTTTGATCGTTTTGCCAATACAGAAACAGGGGAATAAATTACTGCATGAGTTTAATACATATTTCGGTTTTTGCAATCGGTAGAGAAAAACTTATGTCACTTACAGAATTATCCTTTCAATATATTACACATAAATACACTACACTGCACTACATAAATAATAAATAAAGACTAATTTGATATAGTGGTCACCAATAACAGAGGCCATACGATGGAAAAGAAAGACGATCACCATGGGTTCCACGCAATTATACATACTTCTCAATCTAAAGGTATGATTTTGGTGTTTGAGCACTGGCCATGCATGAGTTAAGAAAATTAAGAGCTCCAATGTTTTTGCGGCTACTGAATAAGTGTTACTTGCCGTTTTTTCCCACCTGAAGTGATGATTGCGATTCACTATTACCAACAGTGAACACTTTTTTTTTTTTTTTTTTTTTTTTTAACTTCTTATTGTAGACTTGAACATATTAAATCAGGAAATAGTTTTAGGGCTCAGTTATTTGTAGGATGCTCTCCTTTATTTTCATAGCAAAATGTGAATTCTTATGTATACTGTCACTATTCTGTTTGTCATCACGGTCAAAAAAAACACTTCCACGCACAAGCTGGTGTCCCCCTACGGCCTCATTCTGGGGCCAGTACTCTCTAGTGTATATACCCGCGATATATCCCGCTTGTCTTCGTGGAGTGCCCACCTAGGTGTATGTGATTAATATAGAGGACAACACAGCTCTGCCATCTACCGCGTTGAGCACATGGTCAACTATCGCAATAGTCAGCAGACAGCATGAGAAAGCAGAATGGGGCGGTGTGAGGAACTCACAGACTTTCAAAGTGGGCAGGTGGTTGGGTGCTTCTTGTGTAAGAAGTCTGTTCACGAGACTTCCGCCCTCCTGAATATCCCTAAGTCCACTATTTCCTATGTTACAGAGAAGTGGAAACATGAAGGGACGTGTATAACCCAAAGTCATGTATGCTGACCTCCCATGTTAACCACCAGAGATCATCAAGTGTTGAAGAGCGTCGTACAGCGTAATCGTCCATCATCCAACACCACCATCGCAAAGGAATTACAAACTCCATCAGGATCTACTCCAAGCACAATGACTGTTCAGCACGGGTTGCGGAAACTCGGTTTCCATGGCCGAGCAGCTGCCCATAACCCACAATCACATAGTAAAATGCCGAACGTCGCCTCGCATGGTGTAAGGAGCATCGAAACTGGACAATATAACAGTGTAAGACCATTGAGTGTAGTGATAAAACACGGTATACAATGTGGTGATCCGATTATAAGTTGTGGGTGTTGTGAATGCCTGGTGAATGACATCTACAAGCATGTATAGTGTCGACTGTGAAATTAGGGGGTGGTTGAAATATAGTGTGGTTATGTTTCTCCTGGAGAGGACTTGTCTTCCTTGTTGCTTTACGTGGCACTGTTAGGGCACACGTTTACGTTGACATTCTAACCGCTTTTATATTTCCTACCGTCGAAGACTAATCCTGGGATGACCAGTGTGTATTTCCATGTGGCCGATCACACGACACTGTTCTCCTCACCTGCTCCAGGGACTTAAACATGGCTATGTTCAAGATAACTTTAATATCCCTGAACCATACTTTTACAAGTGGGGAATAAAAACTAATGTAAGCAAATGTGAGGTGGTCATATTTACTCACAAGCACCTTGTCTCAGGTTCTCCTGCTCATTGTCCAGTTTCAGGACAATATCCCATATAATATCAAGGCGAAATACCTCGGTGAGACCACAGATAAGGACTGATGTGACGATGAGTTATGTTTATACACCAGTAGGCCTTAGCCCGATTGGTGGCCTTCTACTCGGTATTTAACACTAAAGGCTGTCTCACACTACACAATGGAAGTATCGTGTATAAATCACTGATACGCTCCACCCTGATATATGCAGCGCCAACCTGGGCATACTGAGCCAGAACATATATAGAGCAACTACAGAGAGTGAACAATAAATGTCTTAAAATACCTGCCCGTGTACCAAGGTATAACCCAATCTACGAAATATACACAGATCTTCATCATCCTAAAATAGCTGGAGGCATTCAAGAAAATATGGCAGAAAAATAAATTCTATGCATCGACCCAGTAATCATATAATCCCTTTCATCGGCGAACTAGGGATTTACACTCTAAATCTGAATCAGTGAGAATTTCACTGTTTTAATCAGTCACCAGTATCTGACTGATTCAACAGACACTTCAGTGAATTTAACTGATGAATCAGTGAACAAATGCCAGATTTCCTTCACTTAATGATTCAGTAACGTTTTCCTCTGACTGATCAGTCTTTTTTTTTTTTTTTTTTTACTGTTTTTCAGTTTATTTTTTACTGATGAATCAGTTAAACAGCGTGTAAAATTGGCCGTCAACCACGTTTAAATATGACTTTTAAAAAATTCATCAAGGAAACGACAATGAATAAACTAAAAAAGAAATACAAAATACTTTCTAAAATGTGTTTCGCCTTTCAAAACACCATTTTACGAGGTAATATGAACATTCAGCCATCATTCTGTCTGTACGTCTTACATTTCGTTTTCATGTAATCATCACAGCTTGAAGGTTTGAACTGCATATAATGTGGTGAAGAGAGTGCACTCGAATATACTATTCGATTTAACAATGCTGACGGTACCAATTAAAGTAAAAACGAAAAGTAAGGGCATACAATTTAAATCTTCACGATTTCGATAAGAACTATAAAATACATATTTTCCTCTTTATTCAGTTTGACTTAGTAGCGCAGATGGATTTACCCTGCTCCCATAGCTCAGGGGTAGGGTGGCCGACTTGTAGTCGAGAGGTCGTGGGTTCGCACCCCGGCCCCTCTGCGGCAGATCCTCAGTTCACCTGTTCGCTTGTCGTGTGCATGAGGACTGGAAATTTGTCAGCAAGTCGGTCTAACTTGAGCTCGTCAACTTCACAACTACAAAGAACACTTACAACTGTGGCGAAAGCTGCCAGCAGCTGCGCAACAGCTACAAAAAAAATTAGGGTAAGGTAACAGCCTATAATCGCAACGGAAAGGGTGTGCTTGTTCAATCCCGGCAACCTGCGATATTTTATATTTACTTTTCTAAATTGCTCAATATAAATAGTAAACTATTGTAAATATGTTTATTTCACGTAACTATTTGGCTACATTCAATAAAAACAACATTCAATTCGCCACTGCAGTCGGCCATCACTTATTCAATCAGTGAAGTTGGTTCACGTCACTAATTCAATCAGTGAAATATTTTCACTGATACAATCAGCGGTTTTCCTGTGACTCTAAGTGGAGCCATTTTCACTGATTCGAGTAGTAGAATTTCACTGCGAATCAGTGGTTTTCTTCTGATTAGAATTTAGAGTTTATAACCCCGACCAGCACACAGAGGTACAAGTAGTCTAAATCGCTACAGGAGCACAGGCCGCCATAGTAATTAAGCTCCGCACATTCCCACAGCGAACAACTGCAAGACCAGTAGCCACTCCAGCACTTACAGTGGCCAGATCAGAAACGTTCCATGCCCAAAGACTATTTTCCAGTTCTCATTTAAACTCCAAGGATGATTTTGTCTAGTGCAAAGATAATAGGCAAAGGTGTGTTTTTTGAATTAGTTTTAGCTAAAAAATACAGGGTCGTCAGTTAAAGTCATGTTCAAAAAGGTCGCCGATGAGAATACTTAATGCCCGTTGAGCACCTTGCGCTTAGAGGCGATGATGCAAATGATGAGTAAGAGTTGGCCTTAGAGCTCACTTAGAGCTCACGCGTTTAGAATCTCCGAGCTCGCAAATTAGCTTCAGGCAGGTGGAAACTGTAACCATCGTAGTGTTGGGGAGAAGCTCTTCAGGTGGGTGGGAAAATACTTTATTCGTCCTCACTTACATGTTTTCAAACTGTCAGAGCCTGGAACCCTCCGCTTAGTCCCTTCCAAGTTTTGTGGAAGAGATGGCTGACAGATGTCACACTCCTCATAAATTTGT
Organism: Dryococelus australis; assembly: GCA_029891345.1. Classification (NCBI taxonomy): domain Eukaryota; kingdom Metazoa; phylum Arthropoda; class Insecta; order Phasmatodea; family Phasmatidae; genus Dryococelus; species Dryococelus australis. Next base: position 128,332,521 of record CM057002.1, read on the forward strand.
TGTAGAGTGTGATCTGGTGTAAATATTGCACCTTTTTTCAGCGATAAAATTAATTGTGGCAATACTACGTGATGGCGACGATTATCCGAAAAGAAAGCGTATCAGGTTTTTGTCAAACGAATAAATAAAAATTGACAACACGCAATTATCATAGCCAACCAAAATATTACTTACTTTATCCTGTCGACGTTTTCAATTGGCAGTCCGAAATTGCTAATGACCTGGACAATCTCGCCAAGATTCCCCGACTTAATTTCCTTGCGTAGCTGTTCGTACACAGGGAAACAACGGGACCACACTGCCTCCATTAGGAACAGGTTCTTGGAGCGAGCCAAGTCGATCAACTCCTTTGTTTGCTTCAGGTTCAAGGTCAAAGGCTTCTCCACCAGCACAGGCTTTCCGGCGTTGAGCATCATTTTCGCCAGATCGAAGTGGGAGGGGTGGATAGAACCGATGTACACCACATCTGGAAGCAGAACACATGCTTTCATCGAATCAAGGGCTTCTGCGACAGCGAGATATTGCACTAGTGCAGCAATTTTTCAAAATAAACTAAATTGACACTCGAGTCTGAGAATTACATTATGATGGGCATATCCTGCAAACATAATACACGGACAGTACCTACATAAGTTCAAACCTGTTATCAGTCAAGTGGAGTCCCCAAGGCCACACCCCACCACCTCTCATATACGCCGTTCATGGTGTATTCTTCCACCATATGTAAAATTAATACTGTCATGGGCCTCATAACTTTATTCATACGTCGCCCATGTGCAAACGTAACGCTGGCTGAACCTCGTTTCGTCCGCTGAATCAGAACTGTGCCCAAAATCAAGGAGGAAGCAACCACCTGAACTACAGACCGTTTGGAAAAGTCGGACAAATGAAGGAAACAATTTCTTTCTTCATAGTCAAGAAGGCAGATTCCTGCCCTGGACTCCATTTAAATTCCACGCCCTTTTTCTTCAACAGATTCAAAGGTACGGCCATTTCCGAGTAATGATCTATTAAACGGGAATAATAACCCATTATCCCTATTATTTGTCATATCTCGGGAAACAATTGAGAGATTCCTTCCAAATTTTGCGAACAAGCAGTAATGAAGCAGGTGATGTAAACTAGTAACTTATGTTTTATGTAGATCACGCACTTTTTTTCAAAATAATGTCTATAAAATAATGGTGTGTTGTGGGTGATATCTACGAAACTACATAATCTATTTTAAATTAATTTTATATAGTGGCAGTATACAATCATCGAAATTGTTTCTACATAATTTTATGTCCTCCATTTATGAAGATCGCCGTATGGAAATTATGGAGGTTTTTACGTCATGTCTCGAAGACCAATCAACCTATTCTCACCAAGTGTTACACTGGAACTTTTTAAATAAATAAATTTGTACCAAATTATGGAAATCGCAAAAGCTACAGAAGTTAATGTAAACTTTCACGAATTAAATGTGTCAGACAGCGATGTTCAAAATGGCAGCTTTATAAATAATTTTGGTAAGTTTGACATATATTAAACAATAACCAAATTCTGTCAATATTTGTATGTAGACCATATATATTAGGAGCATCTTATATAGAGCCTCCCCTTATTTTTTTTTTCAATTTAGTACGATAGCATCAAATAAGAAAGAAGTTTCTTATGTCAATTCTCAGGGTCCAAACTACCTAGTTCCATAAAATTCTTCACACATTAGACTTATTAAATCTGAAGTTGATTCTCCAAATCCGACCTCCGTAAAGCAATTGATTGCACACTAGCTTATTGTATGAAGTTTTCAGGGTTCATGTCCCGGGTATGGCATTGTGTATTTGTAATTTTCTCAGAATTGCTGTTTAAGTTTCTGATTTATTTTCTAAAGTTATTGCTTTCAAAAACAAGTCAAGTCTTTCCTACTAACTCAGCTTTTAAGAAATTATTTGAAAATTAATTGTACCCATATTGAGGAAAGTTATATCAGTAACTTCTTTTCGTTATATAGTTGTCTGCAATAAGGAAGTGACCACCTGTGTAAATTTTATTACGGGGAGTTATTGATGAGTGTGTGTTTTTTCGTTTGAAAATTCCAACATCATAAAACAATGTTCAGTGAAAGTTAATTTAATTTGATTTTGTACAAGAAATCACCTCATGAATTATCCCAGTCTAATTCCGCTTTCGCCTGCAAACATGAATTTTCTACATGTATGAAAACTGTATAGTCTGTTCACATTAAAGTGAGCATTTTTGAAAACCCTCTCGTTTGGAAATAATAATAAATAAATACATTATTTTAGTCTACGATGTTAACTTTCAGTGCAGTGGGATATACACAATGTATTTATTTTTAAAATATTTTAAAATGGCAATATTTATTTTTATTTTATATATATATTTATTTTTAAAATGTGTGAAAGATAAAAATGGACTGAAAGTAAAACGTAACTGGTGCCTCAAAAGTGCTCACTTTACCATCAAGATCCTATACTTTAACTCACTTGGTAATTAAAAACAGTGTCTGCGGACAGCAGTCATAATAGTTACAGCAAAATTTCAAATTCCTCTGCAGTACATTCTATACAAATGTTTCGCAACTAAAAATAAATTCATAGCCCTACTCATTTTGATTAATTTATTGGGTCCTTGGTGAGGTAGTGGTTAGACAACTCGCCTCCCACCAAGGCTATCCTGGTTCGATTCTTGGTGGGGTCGCCCCCCGGATTTTCGCATGTGGGAATCGTGCCGGACGATGCCACTGGTCGGCGGATTTTCTCGGTGATCTCCCGTTCACCCCGCCATTGCATTCCGGCGCTGCTCCATACTCACCTTGCTTCGCTTTACCTTCATCGGCTCTCAAGACCTCGATGTTAAGAGCCACCCAGGTCTCTTCACTTACTCCTAATTTTTTTTCTACCTTGGCTTACGTCCTTGTTCGCGGCATAGGTATTTACTGAAGTTTCACACGATCAAAGACATTTGATAAAAGCTGTTTTCTCATAACGTCAAATAAAATTTACATAGTTAATAAAAATGTCGGGGGGGGGGGGGGAGGCTGTGACGGAGACAACGGCCGTTGGGTTTAGCGTGAATACGTAATACGTTAGCGGGTAGTATTTTACTTCCGGTATGGAATGATATGAAAGCAACGAAATGAATATTTGTTTTTCGTATCTAAAATTGACTTACCTAGACAGGACCTTCAGTTTAGCACCAGAATCAGCACACTAGCACGTCAAAATTGAGAGATATAACGGCCGGAAATATTTGCCCATGCCCTAAATCGCCACCTGTCGCCGTGCCCCCCCCCCCCACCTACGCCTTGCACATGCGTGTTCCCGACTCGAGGTGATGCTAGCATTATGTCTGAACGCCCGATCGATTGAGGCTACATTCATTGCAACCGTGTTAGTTTAGTCCTTTCACAGGCAATGCCAAATTTTCTGAAGCCATGCTAGATTTATACTTTCAGGATATTCCTCCGTCACATGACAACAAAGCCTAACTAATTCTATGAAATAACACCAAACCTACCCCACGCAGCATCTGTTTTTACTCATTCAGTTCGATAATATTTTACTTAAGAGAACTACTACTTACTAGGCGTTTCCGAAACACCTGTTTTCTGTCTAGTTTAAATCACATTAACTGTAAATGAAATATTGTATTTTGTCATTGAAACGTTGGCAAAAAATCATTTCAATCTAGAGTAAGGTATTTTATGATGACAGAACTATAACACCCTTGTGATACATTACATATTTAGCAAACAACTCCAACTCATCATAAATGGTCTGATTCAAAACTTGTGGAGAAACCTCGAAGAGATTGTTTATATCACATTGCAAAACTTACATATCCGTTTTCGTTCTCACACCCCAGTAGATATGTAAAGTATGTTCTGGACCACTCCTTATTTTCATCGAAATTTCAAGGATTTTTGCTCTAAAATCAAGGTCTCTGAGGCTAAATTTATGCCGCAAAATTTTTAAAACAGGAGCCCTCCAAAAAAGTAATTTTCCTCTAAAATCATGTAAATATAAGCTAAATCAAGCGAAATTTCCAATTTTTCCAAAAATGCTGTGCCCATTTGTGCCACTTAAAAAATCATCAAAATTTAAGCAAAAAAATGCAAATTTCTCACTTTACAAGCAATTATTCATGTTTTTATTTTATTTTAGAAATGTCGATTTTGAAGAGAGCAATCTAAATCAAGCAAATTAAGCTAAAAATCTAATAAAAAGATACTAATAAATAGCATTCATTAATTTATTCAACAAGAGTAAAACACCAATAAGACTTCTTAAAGTCTAAATTTAAAAAAATCTGAAGAGTGGCCATTACTAATTCCATAATCCCACCCATCACAACAATCCATATCATAAACACCTTCTTTAAAAATTAGAAATATGATCTTAAATCATTTTTATTGATTTTTAAAACAATTTTGAAATGAACAATGCCCAATTCTTTATTAATAGAAGTTGCTGTTTTTATAATTTCATATCCAATATTCCAATGTTCTAAAATATTTATAATTTGTAATATTTGAAATATTAAAAAATTTATATCTGTTTTAAAAAAAAGTTATTCTATGAGAAAATTTTAATTAGAAACACGAATTTTTATTCAATCAAATAATTCATCTAAATTTCTAAAAACTCTTAAAAAATTTTAATTGAACCACTCAACTATAAGTATAAAATACTGTATTAAAATATCAAACCAATATGTTGGTTCTTGAATTTAATAAAATAAAAATTTATATATTTTCAGTAATCATCTCTTTCAAATAATCATAAGTTAAATTCTGTTGGCTAACTAGAACAACATTCCCAATGGTACCTGCTTCTTCAAATTCTTTATTAAAATCAACACAAATTTTTATTTTTGTTTTATCTTTAACTAAAGTTGTTTTTGTATATGAAAATCAATAACATAAAATGTTCTTCGCCCCCAAAACGAATAAAAGTTGATTTTGCCATCATGGTTCAGAGTAGGTTTATGATAAAGTTCATTATTTGTATATATTTTATCTAGTTTTGATTTAAAATTTCTAAAGTCGTTATAAGCAAGAAAACTGTTTACTGCAAAGAACCTCTTCAATAACTAGATTCCAATTTTCTTTGGAAAAATCTTATTTTGTATATTTTTAACATAAATATTTCATACATTACAATGATCAAATATAGAAGCATGGCCATACTGTTCAGTTCTATTTTTCTCTTAGTTTGAAAACCTAAAATTACAAAAACCGGCAAGTCAAAATGTAAATTATTAAACTGATCTTTTATATCAAAGTTGTAAACAGTTGTTCCAGCAGGAACTTATATTATTTTTAATATTGCCAATAATTAAAACTAATAGGAATTTCAGGACCTTTGTGTATTTTTTCTTTATTTGCAATGGCTGTTAGAGATACGTATTCAACATTAGGCTGCATAATTTATAATTTTTAAATATCAATTCTACCTGGATCGGCATAAATTGTAGGAGGTGAGACAACTTCGTCCTCATATACATATAAACAATTGTTATCAGATGAATTATGGAAAAAAACTGATTTTATAACCACCTTTCCAGTAAATTTCAGCATTATCTCTGATAAAGCCAAATAGATATCTCAATGGGTAAATTATTACATTTAGTCTTTCACAATGCATATATTTACTCGGTATTTATTATCAAAACGAGCAGCCTACAAATAATTTTGCTCACCTGGGGATCTTAAAAAAAAAAAGTTCATCATTGTTGAAGTTAATACAGGATTATCAACAGCTTCAATAACATTACCATGTCCATGTTTTAAGATTCCTGCTCTAGAAAACTGAAATGGAAAAAAGTTAGAACAAACATCAACATTATCTTCTTTTTTTATATTTTGCATCAGCTCTAACTTTATTTCTCTTTAGTAACTAAAATTGCTCAAAAACATAAGTATCATTCGGGAAAGAAAAGTTATCTCCTATTGTAATATCAAATTCGATTCTGTTATATATATATATATATATATATATATATATATATATATATATATATATATATATATATATATTAAAGATTTCCTCCAACATATTAAACTAGGGGGAATTTAAATGTTTATAATAACAGAATCGAATTTGATATTCCAATAGGAGATAGCTTTTCTTATATATATATATATATATATATATATAAAACAGTTTCTCGAGTTAAATCACTCATTAGATAATATCAAAAATGCCATGAAAAAGAATACGAAAAAATGAGATGAAAGAACAACCATTGACGAATTACGAAATATTGGTAACAAAGTAGAAAAAGTAAGTGAAGAAAATTAAAAATTTAATATCAACACTGGTTCCTGTTGTAGCAAAAATTTAATATCCTAGTTTGGAAGAGCAAATGGGAAATGTACCATTGAAAAATTCACCACCTATATATTCTTCTATAAATCTCTGAATAGAAATTGCTAAAATAATTAATGGTATTAATGAAAAATATGGTTTACGCGGAGTTGGAGAAAAATTTTTCATTGGTGATTCACAAGTAACGATAAATAATGATACATTATTTTTTAAGGATAAAGAATATTTTTTAACACCAGGACTTTGCGATTTGTTAACAGAAAATTTACAGAAATCCCTTGAGGGTTAAGACACTGTTAATGACCTTAAAAATTACACAGAATTTGTTTTATTAAGCAATGATGTATTTCAAAAATATATTCCTACTAAGGAAAGGAATAATCCAAGTTCAAGTAGTGGTTGGAAATACGAAAAAGTAATTGGACCAATTTATTGCAACTGTATAAAATCAGCAGCAAGCACACCCGAAAGTGAAATTTTTAACATTGGATGATTTTTAATTTGGAAATGTCATAAAAAAAATACAGTAGTTTGCCAAAGAATATGTTTGGATGGATGATGTTATAAAATTTGTTGATAGATTATTAGTTTTAAATGGTGAAGAAACAGCTGAAAATAAAAATTATTATGATAAAAAAGTTAACATAATGAATATGCTAAACAATAAATTTTCTGATTTTGATGTTAATAATCCGAAAGGAATTCAATATGAAATACGAGATTTAAATGTAATTCCACACTCATTTTGGAATGCTGAACATCATGGCAAAGGTACTAAAAATTGGGCAATAAATAATTTAAATCTAACTGAAATGCATTTGCCTGGTTATAATTATCGTGGACCATTTACAAAATTAAACGAAAGATTGGAAAAAGTCGACTCAGAAATAAATAAATTAGATGATGCTTGCAAATTTCAAGATATTGCTTACAGAGATCACAAAGATTTATAATCTTGACATGATGATTATAGAATTTTACAAAAAGAGGCTAAAGAAAACCATATTAGGTAAAAATACTCCAATTTGAGAAAAAAATTGCTTGTGCTGATGTTGCCTCATCCATGTTTCCTAAAAGAAAATTAGCATTTCAAAAAGTCAAAAAGATGGCCAAAGAAAAAATTGGCGAAGGTTTAGAACATGGAGGATTTCTACCAATTTTATTTGCTGCTTTAGGAGCACTTGGTGCAATAGTCGGTGGAGCTACTTCAATTTATTATTCTGTTGAACAAACTAGAAATAATAAAAAGAATTAAAACAACAACACAAACATAACTTAGCAACGGAAAATAAATCAGGAAGGAGATTAAAAAGAGGAAGGCCAAAAAAGAATTCAATATATACCCACTTTCCAAAATCGATTTTGAAAAATGTGTAAAAATACTAAATGTAAAAAATTTCATAAACGTTTATATGATTGATAAATTACCAAAAAATATGCACAGAAATGACTGTGCTGTAGTAGATGTTGACATTTCAAGCAATCCAGGAACTCACTGGGTTTGTTATTTTAAAGAAATCAACGATGTTTACTATTTCGATTCATTTGGAGGTAATATTCCTAGTAATATAATCTAGCACTTCAATATTAGCAACATTTATTACAAGTATGATCAAATTCAGAATTTTAATTCAGTTATTTTTGGACATCTATGTTTAATTGTTTTACATCTTTTTTAGAAATATTTTAAGATTAACGATATAATTTCTTTGTTATTAAATCATGGATATATTTTTGGAAAACCAATGATCAAATCTTTAAATGAAGACATTGGCAATATTATTGAAGATTTAAAAACACATGTACCTTCAAAATGCAATTCGAGTGTTTCTACTTTACAAAGTAAACTAAGCACTTATTTTAATTTTACAAAATCTTATATTTCTTTTCTAGAACATAGACTTGTTAATATAGGTGAACCTGTAGATAATAAAGACATGGTCAATAAAAGATATTTCGAAATATATGTAGCAGCTTATGCATTAAAAAGGATGTCGATTCATAAAAAACATCTATTATTTCTGATTATGCTTTAAAATAAATATAAATTTACAATTCATTAACACTATTGTTGATTGTACAAAACGAATAAATAATGCAAAGCAGGCACTAAAAATGAAGTAGTTTCAGAATATAAAACTATTGTTTCTGATTATGCTTTAAAAACTGATATAGATTTAAAATACAATACTAGTGTATCTGATTTAAAATCATAGGTAGGTTGAAAATATAATATCATTGTTACAGCTTTACAAGACCAAATAAACAAAGTTTTTGTTTATACAACAGAGTATGTTTCTCTTCAAAATAGTAGAATTAATAATATGGCTGATCATATTGATGAAAATGATGCTACTAATAAAAGATATTTCGATAAAGAAATACCTGATAGATTGCAAAATTTTAACAAATCAGTTTTGAATTATTGTCGTACATCTGTTAACTTGAAAGTTGAAGGAAAATCTCACATATTTTATTTACCTGCAAAGGGAATTAAAAAAACTGACAATTTTCATTTAGATAATTATTACTTTTCTTTTTTGATGGATTGTACTGTTTACAAAATAATTTCTGATAATTTACCTTATGATACTCTAACTCTTATTACGGATTCCAAAAAATCGATTATAGTAATACATTTGATGTCAAAAGATGTGATAAATTAGTTTTGAAATAAAACATCCGAATATATTGATGGGTGTATGACTATAATAGGAATATTCGTGAAATATAAAGATTAACTATGTGTATTTTTTTACTATTAAATGGAGAACACTTGGTGTTTGAAGTGCAAGAAAGTCGACAAATATAATAACATAAAAACCGAAAATACAAAAAAATGGATGATTAGTTCAGAATAGCAAATGTTCTATTTGTAATTCTAATAAAACAACATTTAAAAAATTACCTGGAGTAAGAGAAGAAATAATTAATGAATTATATAAACCACCAAGAAGAAATTTCCCCATAATGAAAGTAATATCAAATGGAATTGATTTATGGCAAATTGTTCTTGTTGAAATGGATACTGGCAATTTGAAAGGCATATAACAAATCAATTATGGATATAAATATATTATGACAATTATCAATGTATTTTCAAAGTTCGCATTTGCTGTAGCTATTAAAAATAAAACAGCTAAAAACATAGTAAATGCTTTAGAATCTATATTGAAGCAAAGAAAGCCACATAATTTACAAAGTGATAATGGTTCGAATTTTTATAATAAAACATTAAAGAGCTTATGCAAAAATATAACATCAAGCATTATTCTATATTCAGTGAACTAAAAGCCAGTGTTGTAGAAAGATTTAATCGACCTTCCAGAGTAAATGTGAAAGAAATTTTCTTTAAATGGCAATTATAATTGGATAAATATATTAGACAATTTAGACATAGAATACAACACAAAGCATAGAACTATTTGTACAAAACCAATTCAAGTTAAGAAGACCAATGAAAAAAATCTAATGCAAACAAATTTTGCACACGCATTTGTTAAATCGAAATACGAGTTGGAGCTATTGTCCGTGTTAATAAAATTGAAAGAATTTTCGAAAAATGTTATACAGCTAATTGGTCAAAGGAATTGTTTACTATTGTTAAAGTTTTAAATTATAATGTTCCAAATTACAGATTAAAAGATACAAATGGAGAAGAAATAAAAGGAATTTTCATGAATATGAAATTACGAAAACTAACTATCCGGATGAATATTTGGTTGAAAATGTTTTAAAAACTAAAGATGATAAAATGTATGTAAAATTGTTGGGTTTTCATAATTCCCACAACTCTTGGTTTAATAAAACAGATGTTTTGTAAATTAGATTCTTACTCAATTTGATAAAGATTATTAATATAGTTTAAAATTTTTTGCTAAGTATTGTAATTGCAGTCAATTCTAATATAATTATGATACCACTCAATGCAAGACATAAATTGATAGAATTTGGAATACAATCAAATCTCAATATTTGTATACAATTTGGATGTATATCTTTAATTATATGCAAACTTTTTGAAGATTTTTTCTTTGAGTTCTATTGACATAATACTGATATTCATAAGCACAGCCCTATAACTTTAAAAGAATGAAACTTGGCCTTAAGTTTTGATTTTGTTTTTTGGTACAATATGTGGAATCATTTCTCTAATTTCTTCATTTCTGTGAGTTAGTAGCTCTACAGCCAATTGAACTCTGTCATCTAAATGATGAAATTCATTTTCTATCATTTTATTTTCATTTTTTTAAACATTCAACATAAATTTCCCTTAAATTCAAATTGTAATCATAAATATACCTGGAATAACTAAAAAAAATTATTTCAAGCATTATATAATATTTTCTCACTTGCTTACATTGTTTTGCATTGAATGACATCACAGATTCTTTAAAAGTATCCACAGTTAATAAAATCCACTTCTTTTGAACAAGATTATTAGGTTTTAAAGTTTTTATTTCATTTTAATGCATTAATATTCTAAAGAAAGAGGATTATCATATTTTATTTCTAAATATGGAATTTCATTTTGTTTAAGAAATCTAGCATAAGCAGTTTTATTTCATTTTAATTTTTCAGGGGTGAAGTTTTTAATCCCTGAAACATTTTTTGTGTAAAATTTGAAGGAGTGAAGTTTTTCACCCTTGGAATATCATATAAAAAAACTACAATATCATTTAAAATCAATACTTTTTTCCTTCAACAATGGAAACCAAATAGCTTTAAACCAATTTCCTAAGCTTATATCATTATTATTCTTAATGAATTCAAAAATATTTAAACATGAGTTAGTAGTTGATTCTGTATTATCATTTCCTAGTTTTAGGTAATCTAATTGCTTCTCTAGTTATTCGACCATTTTGTATGCAGGGAAATATATATATATATATATATATATATTTATTTATTTATATATATACATACATTTTTAATAAGATAATAAAAAATAGATATAAAAATTCTTTGGGATTTGGTTTAAATTTTTTCAGCCATGAACGATATCTTTCATTATATTTATGATTTCGATATAAGATCCACACTTTATAATAAACATGGAAATGTTATTTTTTTTTACCAACTCTAGTTAATTTCTTTGTAAATTCGTTATATTCCATAATAATTTTTCTGCTAAAAAATGCAGTAAACCATTTGTTTATATAGAAGCCAACTGTATCATATTTTGTAAATGAGGAAATTTCTTGCTAATTAGGATATTCTCTTTTATTTGGAAACGACATTAGTCTATTTCAGCATAATTTACCTTTTCATAGAAGATAAAAGTTTTTCCTGAATAATAATTTAAAACAGCATTTATTTTATATTCGTCTCTTAATCCAAATGAAGAAAATCCTTTGGATATCTGTTAATAGGACGATAACTTGGATAATCAACCATATAAATGTTATCAGCAACAAACAGAACTAATTCGCACAAAGTTCTTTGAATATAAAAAAAATTATAGAAATCTCTTGGTAAAAACTTAAACATGTCTTATATAAATGGCTTATAGATTGTCATTCAAACTTTTTGTACAAACTTTTTTAATTGTAAAAACATACCATTTATCATCAATAATTCAAAATGTTTTTACATGTCCATCTATGCATAAATCAATTGGTTCATTGTCATTAGAATTATTTTGTGGTTTTGTTGTTTTGAATGCTTCAGATGCCATCTAGTCGGAAATCAAATAAATCATTGTTAAAAATTGGATATATGATTATATTTTTATCACTTGTATGTTGTAAATCCAATGCATGGCCGATTTCGTGGATCAAAACAGTCAGTAAAATAACTTTATTTCCAGAAGTATTTTTTCCATCATTATACCAATATTCCTGCCTATTGATATTAATTTCAACAAGACTATTTTGTTGATTGGGAAAAAATGCATGTGGTAGTGCACTACCATGTGGAAATAATGTATAAGGACAACATCCATGTAATCTCTGATATGTATGTTGACATTGTTTGAAAGAAATAAGTATATCTGGAGAATTTCTATTTTAAAAAATTTCAAGTTTGTTTGCTTTTGCCAAAATGTAAAAGCGTCTTTTGCTAACTTTGTAATTAAATTATTTACTAGCTCAAAATTCCCTTTTAAAATATTTTTATTCCATTTGTTGGATGATGTATTAATAGAGAATATTTAATCCTTAACACTGCATCTTTGCTAATTGACAAAATTAAGCATTTTTTCATTGAGTTTACCATCAATTGAAGAAATGTTGTGATGTTCTTGAAATATTCATAAAGAACTTTCTAACTTTTCAGCATACATTTTTTAAAGTGAATTTGCATCACCATCTAGATAGCCATATTTATTTTAAAAATTGATAACACATTCTGCCTGGTTCTCTCTTTTCGACAGCGAAAAATTTATATTTGTGATAATGAGAATAATTTTATAAGTCTTCATTTATATACAATAAGTGTTAAAATATAATAAGACATTTAGTTTTATTTATATACTTTCCTTCCTTTATTTTTCTACTGAAATATATTATAATAAAGGCATAATCTTCATCCCAGCATTATGAACAAATTTCTTTGAATTTTTCATGAGGCATATCTCCACCAACAAAATCATTATAAATATGTTTTTAATTAGTATCATCTTACCTAAATATACATTAAAAATAGTATTGCCTCTTATCAATTGTTTTGTATACTTTTCAATAAGTTTGAGCTAAATAAAATACATCTAAATTTTTATTATCTTCCTCTAGTAAAACAATCGCGAACTATGTTTTGATTGTCTAAAATAACATCAACAAATACAATTAGAGATTCATCTTCACATTTATCTGAAGGGACCATTTCCTCAGTATTTTTAAAAAAAAGTATGACATTTTTTTCTTAACTCTAAACATTTTGATAATATATTAAAATAATTTTGTAACTCAATATATTTCGGTTGATTTAAACTTTTTGAACAAACATACGATTTATTAAAATTTATCCACCCTACATTATAAATAAAATTTATCATCAAATTAGTTTTTTCACCATTCCTTGGGTCTACTATTATAGCCCTCATATTATCAGGCAATAATTCACTGATCATATTAATTTAGGAAGTAAAACACCAACACCCCATTTAACTTTGCGTGGGAATAGTCTGCTTTAGCTGTTGCTTCTTCATTCAATAATATTATTTTCAGTAATAAATGGTTAATAAAGTATTTACATTAACAAATAATATTTATATTTTAATGAAAAACATTCACTAAGATATAATTCATAAAGATAAATCGATTACATTAGTTAGTTTTCATATAACATTTTTATCGCCAAATATAAACAACAATAAAATAACAATTGAACACATGACTCCTAATGTTGATAAAAATGAAGTTACAAATATTCCTAGAGGTCAATACGATATCGAATTGTTAAAAGAACCTATTAATTCGATTACCTAATTTTAATCTATTTAAAGCAATAACTGTTCGCTGTAATTTGGCATAAGGAATGTTTATAAAATACAATGAATCTAATCATTTGGAAACTGATATAATTGCTAGTTTCCACCAAAAACAATGCTTGGTTTAGAAGATTATATAGTTTATGAACCCCCATATCCAATTTTTTTATCAAATTTATAATGAGTGATTTAACCACATTGTTTTAGACATTAGAGATGAAAATGGTAAACTAATTGATTTTGATGGGGTTGACATCGATATTGTTTTAGAAATTAAAGACGTTTAAAGGTGTCCCTTCCGAAGGGATGCCTTTAATACCTCCAAAATATAGAATATATTATAGAAAATTATTAATTTTGATACCCATCTGGTAATGTATCTATTTTATTTTCTTGTATAATCATATTGTTATTGAATGGCCTTTATGAAATTTTATTAACTTCTACTGTATATATTTCATGTTTCTCACTCCGTATTAAATTCATTGTTCTATAAGGTATTTTCTCTTTAAACAAGCAGTTCTTATAGTCCTCAAATGTAATTCTCTTATTAATTACACATTTCTTTACACCCTTCCATCTTTTATTTTCTTTTTCATCAACCTTATAAACATATATTTTTGATCGTAAACCAACAATAACTTTCATTATTTTGAAATTACGTTCATCTTTTATTTTGTTTAAAACTTTCTTGTTTATTTGAGGTATGTCAAAAAAAACTTCTGTTTTTATATTATATATATAGCTTGATAACATAATTCAATTTTATCTCCATATTGTGGTTTCATAACTTTATAATGTAAATAATACATAAATTCTTATGATATGTGTAAAATTGACATGCCACAATAAACAGGCTTATAAAATTTTTCATTTGTTTTATTTAATGAATGGCTGCAAGATTCTCACTAAACAAAGTACTTATTTGAAATATGATTTTGATATAAATTTTTCACAATTTTCTTCATATGTTATCAGTCTTATATCTACTGTGTTTCTTATATTTTCCATCGTTTTAGCAAACACAGCATTGTTCATGGGCCTATAAAAATATTTTTTCAGTCATTTTTGCATTAGTTCTCATCTCTGTATTCAGGTCTATATATTTATTCAGCCAATCAGATTGAATAAACTCTAATATTTCAATGTACTTTAGTACATTTTAATCCCTTATTTAGACACTGTTTTGAATTATGATAGTGAATTACATACTTATCTTTTTTATTTAAAGTAGATAGTAATTTAGACTGACTTGTTCCTGGAACTACATTATTTTATGGGCAAAATTGTAGATCTTTATGTAAATTGTGTAGTACTTGTGGATATTCTAAATGAACTTCTAAAACGTAACCATGTGGTGAATCATCCTCCAAATTTAATATATGTTCATTGTAAAAAAAAGTGCTGTATAGTTCCCCCATTCGAAACCACCATATGGTAAATATTGAGACATCGCCCATCCATATAAATTATTAGCGTCGAGATATGCTAAATAAATAGACTCTTGATTCGGATTAAAATCGTCTAAATATTTGTTATTTGCTTTATACATATTGCTTTCAACATTGCGATATTCTGCCTCTAATACCTTTTTCTACCATTAAAATCATATCATAATAGTTTAATAAATCTTGTGGTTGTTTGGTTATTTTAAGCATTGCTTCCCACGATAATCCTGGTGCAGTAAAATACCAGGCAGGATCTAAATCATATGCATTTATACATGTTTTTCTGAAATTTTCGAATATATCTGCTAACAATAATACATCACATTTTAAAATATAAATCATGGTATTCACCAAGATTCTTAATATTAAATTGATTCCATACAAGTTTTGCATGCTCATATTCATCGTCAGCTATGTTAGATTCTAATAATTTGTTATAAAATTCACTCTTTGGTGGAAGTTCTGTTTCTTCGAATTTATTCCAAATATCCATATAATCATATGGCCCTTTCCTAATAAATACTCTTAGTTATATATGTGTTGCCCCATTTAATGGATTATACTTATTTATTGCTAATTGTATTCCAATTATTCTATCTTAAGTCCATCCTGAGCCTCTTCTTCGCGGTTCAGATAATTGTGTAATTATTTCTTGGTATATGAATTTATGAATTATTTTAATATCTCCTTCACTGAATATTGTATGATTGGTTGATTGAAATGTGAATAATTCCACTTGATTATTTTCTTGTTTGCGATGATTGGCATATAATTTATTGCTGGTTTGCAACCCTCTAAATGTCCTAATATTCTTGCGTATTATCTCAAAAACTATAATTTTTATAGAACATAAAAATTGACTAGGCTCTACTAAATTAAAAGAATTTTCAATGTCATATTTTGATATCCTACTTTTAAAGTCTTTGTTAACTAAGTATTTTTTATTGGTTCTTCTTCTATTTCTTTTGCTAGCAAATAAATTATTATAGAATGGAAATATTTCTTCCAATTCCTTTCTGTCTTTGGGATATAATTCATTGATATTTGCATCAGCCGAAGGTAAATGTGTACAAATATTCTTTGTTATCCCTTCTATTACCCGCTGGCTTTTATTCTAGGTTTTACAAATAGATTAATAGAAAGTGGAAGTATTTCTTTTAATTCCCTTTTCTCTTGTTTTACAAATAAATTATTAGCGAATGAAATTATTTTTTCAATTTATTTTTATCTTTCTTATATAATTAATTGATATTGGAATAAGAAAATGGTAAACTTGCAAAGTTTCTTTTTCTTTGCTCATTAATAATAGCTGTAATTAAATCTGCTTTCCTTAAATTATTCATACTTGTTATGTTAAAGCTTCGAGCTTTAGTTCTTATTCCCCAACTGTTTAATCATTTAGATTTTCTCGTTCTTGACGAATTTTTGTAATAATGCTTGTAATAAGATCGTCTTTACGGAATTTAGATAATTTTTTTAAATTTTAATTGTATAGCTATAATTATCAACTTGGCCACTCTTCTTTCACTCATATCTACTACTGAATAATTTGTTGCCATATTAGTTTATTTATAATAAATAAAAATTTATAAACATTTTAAAAATAAAAAAATGAGCAAATGTAAAAAATAATGAAAATACTGGAATGAAGTGCTTTAATTATTGATAATAATTTTAGAAATATTTAACTTCTTCTGTGATAGTATATTCATTACAGAATTTTTTTTAAATATTATCGAATGTTTGTCTTTAGTGCATTTATGATTAAAAAATAATTTTATATATTTATTCTCATTACAAACTGTACATGTTTTGGTTTGATAATTATCATTTAGTATTTCATTAAGAATATATATTGATGTATTGTGTGATTTAGTTTTGTTATGCTCTTTGAGATATATAATACAAACATATTTTCCACATGCACATAGCATTTTCTCATTAAACCATTTTTCACATTTTGTTGTATGTTTGTCAATAGTCGCTTTATGAGGTAAAATGAATAGATACGTTTATTCTCATTACATGCTACACATGTCTTAGTTGAATAATCATGTCGAATTTCATACGTATTGTGCGATTTACTATTTTAATGTTTTTTTTTTTAGTTACTGTTTAGAAGCATAGTTTCTACATTCACATAGCACCTTATCTCTTTTTAAAACTCATACTGATTTTTGGCATATTCTGCAGCACATTTTTTCATCTCTTAATATGTTTATCTTTTGTGTGTTTATGTGATGCAAAACTTTCTATCTTTAATACTTTGCCACATTTTTAACATTGCTCAGGTATAGTATTATTTTACATTTCGAGCATTGTTTCCATTTTATTAATTAAGAAAATTAATTTATTAAGAGAATTAAAAAAAATGTTCTGTAAATTTTTTTTCCTTTTCAATAACCACGAAAATGGAGGATCTCCTCAACTAGTTGAACAATTCATATGAATTCACTAAACTAATGGATCAAGAAATTGATCAATGGTATGAAGTCATAGATTTTCGAATTTATGAATCTAAATTCGGTAAAAAAATTAATTGTACAGTAGACTATAGGTATAAAATTGCTGTATTAGATCGCTATGCAAAGATAAATGGTGAAAATGATTTACAATTGATAAATGAGAAACAATTTTTTGTGTCATATAAAGGTTTAAAAGAAGTGAAAAATAGAAAAACTATGCATGATATTGTATTCATGTATCAAATCTAATTGTATTAATTTATATATTTCCATATGATTTTTAGCTTAATTTGTTTGATTTGGGTTGCTAGCTTGCAAAATTTTCATTTCTAAAAAAAAAATTTTAAAAAGTAATTGTTTGAAAAGCAAGAAATTTTGCATGTTTTTTGCTTAACTTTTGACGTTTTATAAGTGGCACAAATTGACACAGTATTTTTTGGCAAAATCGAAAATTTCCCTTAATTTTTCTTAAATTTACATGGTTTTGGAGGAAAATTGCTTGTTTTGGTGAGCTCCTGTTTAAAAAATTTTAGAGCCTAAATTAAGCCTCAAAAAACTTGATTTTGGATCAAAAACCCTCGAAATTTCGATGTAACTAAGGAGTGAGCTAGAACTATCTTCGTATATCTACTCACCCCACGTGTCAGCAGTCAGATTTTCAAGACGGTTTCGCGCCAAACGGTTGAAACAGACTTACCAAGCTGGTCCTTGGCCAGTTGCTCGTAAGAGCCGTAGGCCGACGGGATGCCGTGAGTCTTGGCGAACTCCTTCGCTCTGGCTAGGTGACGAGCTGCCACGGCTACCACCTCGTGCTCGCCCGCAGGCAGAGAGCTCAACGCGGCGACGAAGTCGTTGCTGATCTTCCCAGCGCTGGCTATTCCCCACCTCGTGGCCATCGCTGCGGGAACAACGCGTAGGCGAAGTCAGTACCGGCAAGCAGGAGTTTGGAAACTGTTTAAAGGAAGCTGCAAAAAAAAAAAAATACGTGTCGGTACTTCAGGGAAGCGATCCTCGCGTATAGAGGAAGAAAAACTTTATATGAATATAGGCCCGGAAACGCTCCGTTTGTTCACTATATCTCCAATTGCGTGACGTACTCCGTATGGCCTGCGGGCTGGATCATGTTTGTGTGGAACGCCATCACAGCTGTACTGTGGTGGGACTGCAGCCCCATACCACACGTGTCGAACCAACTGTTTACTCGGACGCGGCGCTCTGTTCGATGTAGCATCGAGCTGGAAGCTACGAGTGTTGAGTGTGCATCGGCCGTGCGTGAGTAGTGTTAGAGAATATACTATTCATACGATCAGGAGTCCTCCAGGGATACATCAACGCATCCGTGAGTCCATGCAACGGCGGGTTGGCGCATTGTAACGTGCCGTCGATAAGCTTTCGCACATGTGTAATGGACTTTTGTGCATTTCCTAATGTTCTGGTGTGTGGTGTCGTGGTATGCGGTGCCGTGTACCATGTACACGGTAGCTGCATGGCGTTCAACACAAATATGATCCAGCCCGTTACGTAGTGGGATTTGTACTAAAGAATTTTCGGACCTATGTTCATATAACTTTTTTTTCCTTCATCTAGACGGGAGTATTGTTTCCCCGAAATTTTGATATGTATTTTTGCAACTACCTCTATAGGCGTAGGTAGTGTTTTGACAATGTGTGGTCACATTCCAAGGAGCCAACTTCTGAGTTTAACATGCAGCGTGATTAAGGCTATAGGATGTTCATCATTAATTTAATAGATTATTTGAAATCAACCTTTGAAAAATGCCACTACACGGAACTGCATGTATTTTAACTAGCACACTAACTGGCATACTACCAATGAAGTTCATAACGATGAAGGAAAGTAGTTTCATGTCATAACGTTCAATTTATAGTTTTATGTACATTCGTGAATACTGAAATGATTTACTTTGCCTTCTGTTTATTTAGTGCATATAAGTGTAGGAGTGAACAAATTTGCAAATTATATACTTCCGTAATAATTTCACAGTTTCATTTCATTGGCTCTTGAATAAAGTGATTATGCCCAGTTCGATGTTAATTTTAAACACGGCGGAATAATACACAATGTGCATACAAGTACATTTAAGCCAGGGCTTTCAAAAGTGTTCAGTTTACCGTGAACAACATATGGCTAACGTAGCTACAATGTTTCCTTCTAGGACGTTGGAATCCATCTTTCCTCTAGTACCAACAACAAGACCTACAAATGCTGTGGGCCACAATATTTTCATTTTGTGCTTTCTATGGTTATAAGTAATGAGTGGGCCGGTGCAGACCCGGTCACACGCCAGGGCGCTAATAACTACTGAATTTGGAAAAGTGACTATAAAAAAGGGGAGGGGGACACATGTGCTTATAGGTACATATGCTTTTCTGTGCAATTTGCTACCCCTGCCATTCCACTAGTCATAATATTGCAATAAGATGCACAAACAAAGTAATTATTTGTTTAATATGCATGATGTTCCGTTAAAATTCAATCAGATTAAATAAATAATTGACTCGTAAGAAAACGCGAAAATAATTAGAAAATTAATTTAATGCAGAAATCGTTTTTTACTTTGTTCCCAAATTACGCAGTTCTTTACCTACACCTGCATAACATGCATGTTGAAAGATTTTTTAAGAGAGGGGTACGCGAACTCTGTGTCACCTTTTTCGCCATTTCAAATTCGTACCTCACAACCTACAATGAAAAACAAAAATGACACGTAAGTGACATTTCAGTAATTGTGTAACCTGGCTTCTTGTAGCAGAATACAACCTTCTGCAGCAGCAACATAATGTTATGTTAGATTATTGCAGTTCTTTTTGTTGCGTAAACAATCACATATTTCTGAATTTGGTCCCTTGAAAGAACGATAGGTTCTATAGGAGGAATACAGTGATCTGCTGTACTTGCACTGTTCAAAGTGCAAGGTTAGGTCACAGACATCAACACAACATGCACGCATCACCTACGTTAACCATATCTAAAGGGTCCAACCACCGATCGGATTGCTGCCCCTATATTAAAAGTCTAGAGCCTAGATGGGTTACAGATACAGACATTAGGTACCTACAACCATGTATATTTTTTTCAGTTGTGGTGAAAAAACTTACTACCGTTTAAATATTTTCAATATGGCAATGTTGGATTTCAAAAACCATCCCCCTCCTCCTTGCACTTTTCTTCTCATCCACCAGATATCAGAAGATTGAAGTACATTAAAAATTCAAAGTATGTCACAGTATAAATATTGCTCAATTTAGTTTCACAGTGTTCAAAGCCTTTTGGCTTCAAAATGAAGTATTACGTAATTTCCCACTAATAAGGCTTTTCCATTCCTGTTTCAAGATTGCTTAGCATCATAATTTTTTTTCCTTATAATTCTCTCTCCGGTTCCATTTATCACTGAAGAATTTTTAAAGGTATTTGCACAACTCCATATCACTACCTTTATTTTATGTATGCCTACCTAAATTCCTATTCGACCAGTTTATTTATAAATATTATTTATATGCTCAAATATCTTCCTCAGCACTATATATAGTATCTTAAACGTTACATGTGTAACACGTCTCGTTTGCTCCAGTACCCATTCCCCAAAGCTCACAAATTACTTATGTAATGTCCTGGTAACGCTTTTTTCTTACACGTTCCGGATAACCCACACAATTTCGCTAAACACCCTTGTGATAAACGTTGAAACTTGAGAAATGTCACTAAACATTTAAAGCGAGAGATTTAAGTAAACAGGGGGGGGGGGGGGATAACTTTACATTAACCAAACTAGTGAAGGTAACAAGATATACTGCAATACACAAACTGTTACAAAACAAAAATGGGAAATAGTATATATGTTTATTCGCCTGCAAAAGGGGCACACGGGTCCTCGGCAGCGAATAGGACGTGAAGAGGAGAACTTTCACGTTGACGCAAAAAACTCGCCCATGAATCAGCTGCTTATGCAGGTCACAAAATACCAGAAAAAATACAATTTAAATTAAGTTCCTTCCTTTTTTGTTGGTCACCAAGCTAGGCTACTATTATATATTTAGTGCATTATATTCTACTGTGAAATATCGAAGCTTGGTTTTATAGGTGAATCCATCTGCAATTTCTACAAACAAAAATAATATTAAAACTATCAAAAAAATGTATGATCGTTTAGTGTCCTGTTAAACCAAAATTTATTTTCTCCTTCGTGACATTTAAGAATATTTATGTATATGGCATAGTGCTTAAAATTCTAATTCATAATTCCTCATAAATTAAGAATGATAAAAAAAATCATTGAAAATGAATTCGTTGATGAGGGAAGTGTGTGTGTGTGTGTGTGTGTGTGTGTATATATATATATATATATATATATATATATATATATATATATATATATATATATATATATATATATATATATATATATATCTGTGTGTGTGTGTGTGCGCGCGCGCGTGTACACAAACCCAATACAATTGTGTAAAGTAGCATTTCTTAATCGTTCACGTAAGTGATATTTGCCATTTACTTTTTTCCAAATAAGTTATTAATGAGTGGAAACTCTCGGGCTGTCCCCGTGCCTTTTTTTCCGAAAGAGTTATCTGACCTCCAGGCTGAGCTCAAATAAAGGGAAGTCCTGATGTTATCGATCTGGTGCCGGCCGATCTGATCGACTCCTTCACAGTCAAACCGTTCGCCGCCCAAAACTGAGTTTGAAGTGAAGAAATTCAAATTCTACGGTAAAGGACCATTCATGCATGCTTTGTTAGGACAAGTGTAAATGAAAAATGAGCATCACGTGCTGACAGCAGTACAAGATATATTTGTGGGGTTCCTAACTTTGTGGAGTATTTCATCTAAGATCTCCACCAGGCCAGGTAGGATTAGGGTTACCCGACGGCCAGTAAATAAGGGCATGTTTTGTTTTTTAAGAAGTCTATATTTGCTTCGTGCTCAATTTCTTGTGGTGGTCAGAAAAGTCTGGCTGATTAAACCTGATAAAACATATTATAAATGTCTACCAAGTCTTTTTATATTAATTTTCGTGCAGCAAAACATGGAATAGCTGTTCGTCAACATTCGTATGAATAATCATATGAAAATTTATCTATGTTTTTATTATACATGTAAAGCATGTTTTCAATTTGTTTTTATTTATTATTAAGATTCAGATAGTAAATGGTTTTTAATATTTAGTATCAAAATACAAGCATGCGAGTCCATTTTTCTGGTATTAAGATTTAATATTTTATGTTCACATATCACTGTAGTTGATTAAATACAATTATGAAGTTGGTTTGCTTGAAGTGATAAATACTCGATTAAATTACCTCAATAACATTATTAATACCAGTTTGTATATGAAAAAAAAAATCTCTTATTCTCCAGTAAACTTGTGGCACTAATGAAACTGCATTATTATTATTATTATTATTATTATTATTATTATTATTATTATTATTTTTAACAAATTTTTCCCATTTTCCAGACCGAATGTTCTCTTTTTTTCAACCTGAGTGTTTGGTAACCCTAGGCGAGATTAACTTGTGGAGATACTGATTTGAAAATCGAACACTACCATTAAAGCCAAATATGGCAATACTCATTAAGATAATATACACCAAACATGGACTGGCTCCAATGCGCTGAGAACATGTGTGTATGGATATAAAACTTTATATATGTATATATACACGCACATACTCAGGATGAGTTAAACAAGACACTCTAATACAAATATAAAATATAACGAAGCTCCGTGATTACTGGTCCTAAGTAAGAGGACACATATTCTGTTCAGCTTTGTCTACGGAGTATTCCCAACTCTAGCATGACCACACCCTCATATCCGGTCAAGAATTTACGTACATATCACGTGAAATTTATCAGAGAAAACGCTTTCGCCCACACTAACGAAGCTTTCATCAAATACAGAGGAAAATCTTCGAATTTTTTTGGCACTTATTATAATCGCTTTTAGGACGCCATCTCTCTGGCATCAGTTCTTACATAAACACTATCAAAGCACCTTAAAAACAATCGGTTTTTTACTCCGGGATTTTTCACGATGGACAGCGTGGTTGGGGATGGGGTGGAATCTTGGAGAAGTGGAAGGAGGTAGGCAGAGAACAAAATATTGAAACTATGGACATCTTATAACCAGTAATTATTTTCTTTGCGAAAGTAAAACCAATTAAGAAACAGAAAACATGTTTAGGTGTAAAACATTTCTTTGTTCTTGTCTGACTGAAAATTCTAGCCACAACCGCCCATGTTAGTTTTAATTCATACAATGTGATATTTAGTGGCCAGTGAAGATTCTTTTATACATGAATACACTACACGAGGTAATGTATTTTGAAAAAACATTAAAAAATCTTAAACTACAATCACAACCAGAGAGGCTAGGAAGAGGTAAAAGGAGGCCTAAAAGGGACGACTTCAGCCACAGATTCATGAGCAGTGCCATATGTATACTCTCCAATTTTGGTATCTCACAAGTTTCTTTTCCGATTGATACCTTTCTTTGTAGTCTACGGAAGAGTATATTTATTCCTGTAAGGGGTCCGGTACATTTGGAAATTTCCTTTGGACAGTGGCGTAACAACTAGTGGGGCGGGGGGGGGGGGATCGATGTGGTGTAGTGGTCAGACTGCTTGCCTCTCACCTAGGCGAACTGGGTTTGATTACCGGCGGATTCACATGTCAGAATCGCGCCGCGGACTATGTCGCTGGTCGGCGGGTTTTATCGGGGATCTCCCGTTTTCCCCGCCCTTTCATTCCGGCGCCGCTCCAGACTCACGTCGTTCTCCCCTCATCGGTTCTCAAGGCCTCGATGTTAAGAGCAGTCCAAATATCTACACTCCATCTCTCTACTCCTGGAGTGAGAGCAGGATATACATTGCCCCCTTCCTAAATTTAGAGAAGGGCGCCATAATAAGAATAAATGGGCACCCAAAATATGTTATGAATTGTTATAATGTGTTTCTGATACTTATGTAGACATTATGTACATCTTTGCGTCTGATTAACAGACTTCTCTCTGTCTTTTTTTTTTTTTTTCATGCAGCGTGTAATATAGATTTTGATTGCATAGAAACTAAATCTATAAGACCCACAAAAGTATTTTTTAAGAGGGGCGCCTAAAGACTTCCCTACGTTCTAAAGTAGAATCAGCGGGAAGTCACTGATTCGCAGTGAAATTTAACTACTCAAATAAACAATTTAACTGATTGAATTAGTGACGTGAAATTATTTCACTGATTGAAAATGTGACGGCTTGATTTTATTGAATGTAGCCAAATCATTACTCGAAATAAACATATTTACGACAGTTTACTACTTATATTGCGCAACTTAAAAACGTAAACTCGCATGCCTTTTCCACTTTGATTTTAAGTCACTGCCTTGCCATCAGCGCTGCATTTTGTTTCGTCGTTGTTGCAGTTAGACTGAAGTGACGTTGACGAGGTCTGGTCACACAGACTTGCTGACAAATTCCCAGCGCGACGAGCGAACGGAGGATCGGCCGCGGAAGGGCCGCAACGCGAACCCACGACCCCTCAACTACAAGTCGGGCCGACTTACCCCGGAGTCATGGGGACAGGCCACCAAGTTAGCTACGAAGTCAAGTTGAAATACAAGAGGAAAATATACGTGTTATAATTCTTGTCGAAATCTCGAAGATTTTAATTGTATGCCCTTACTTTTACTCATTGTTAAGATTATGATTGGTAAATCGAATATCATATATGATTGTACTCTCTTATCACATTGTATGTAGTTTAAACTTTCAAACAGAGCTCTGTGACGATTACATGAAAGCGAAATGAGAGACGTAAAAATAGAATGAAATGCCGAATGTTCATATTACCTCGTAAAATGGCATTTTGAAAGACGACACGCATTTTAGAAAACAGCTATTTTGTATTGATTTTACTAGTTTATCCTTTGTTATTTCACTCGATACACGTTGTTTGACGGCCACTTTTACACGCTGTTTGACTAATCCATCAGTCAAAAATAAATGGCTGAGTAAACAGTGAAAAAAAAAAAAAAAAATGACTGATGGATATGTGGATAATGTAACTAAATCAATAAGTGAAGGAAATCTGGCATTTTTTCACTGATTCATTAGTTGAATTCACTGAAGTGACTGTTGAGTCAGTCAGATACTTATGTCCGATTGAAACAGGGAAATTCCCACTGGTTCAAATTTATAGTGTACACTGAGAGGGGTTGCCTTAGGGCAAGTTGCTTGGCCACTGACCGTGGATACGTCGCTGCCTTAAAGTACATTAAAGTTCAAAATGTTCAGCCCTCCCAAATCTAATTTTTAATAGCCAAATACAAAAGTTTGCGTAAAGTATTCCTTTTGGAAATACATACAAAAATAATCTCAGAAACTGACCTGCTACAAACGTGTGAAGCACACAAGATGAACTGCACGCTGGTTACACAGCGACGGGCGTACAGAGGCAAGGCCACGAGGGAACTGCCGGCTGCTATTTAACAACCGCATGTGAGTCGCGCAGAGCGAAAAAAAAAAAAAGTAACAAACATCTACAATGGTAAACTCTCGTAAGTGGAAACGGCAACATATCTGCCGTCAAGTTAACTTACCTGTCGTAATCTACGCGATAAGATAAACTGTCGCTAGCTTAAAGGACGTTCCGCTGCCAGCGAGCGTCTGTAGCTATTTATGGCCGTGTTTTAATTTGATTAGTTTTCGCTGTTTTTGACGCGAACACGTCTTTGCATTTGCAACCGCAGTGAGAGGCAATCCAGGAAATCCGATAACAACAAAATCGGGGGATAAAGTTTGACACTGCAGCTCCGAATCTATCGCGTATATTCGAAATTCATTTACACCACTTGATTGCCAAAGGATCCAAGAATATGTTACGTTGAGTGAAAACTCCGAAGCATCGCGCTCACCGGATGAGTGTGTGTGTTTTCCGACAGGAAGTGGAGGGGGTGAAGAAGGGGGGGGGGGGGGGGGGGCGGTGTCGGCGGCTCAAATTTTGAATTCGTTTCGTCGCAATCTCGTAACTTTCGCGTAGTATAACTTTTAACTAGGAGAAGTTACGACGCTCGTATGAGTTTCAATCGACAGCTCTCGTCGAGATCAATCGATTACGTGTATAAAAACATTTGCGTGGCGCGGTTATGATGAAATTGTATGCGTTTATTGTAAAACATTAAGAAAACTTAACACAATTTCGGCCCATACTCGTCAAAAAGCCTAGTCGAAATACAGAAATCGTATACGGTTGGAAATAGCATCTAAAAAGCAATCCAGTGATACCCACAAAACCCCATATGATGGAGTGAAGCGGTGCCGGGAACGTAAAATAAACATCAAGGCGTCCGAGCGCGTCAACGTAGACGTATTCACGCAAAACAAACGGCCGTGCCCCCAACACAGCCAAACCCAATATTTTTTATTTGCGTTTGGAATTGTGTAAAATTTTTAATTTAAACATTACGAATATCAGCTGTTTTAGAGTCCAATGCTGATATTTGATTTACAACAAGACTTTGCTGATTACTATTTGGATGGAAAATTTATATTAAAAAAAAAATCCCGATAGTTATTAAAATTGCTGTCATCAATTTTGCATATAGAAACGTTCACGAGACCAATTCGTTAGAGGATAAGAAAGACAGAGGGAACTCTGTCCGAACGTACGGCTTAGCGTTCTCTGCAATGAATGAACACACGTTTGAAGTGTGCCATAATATTCCGGTGGCAGATGGTTTTTTTTTATGTACCTCACGTTAACAATTATTTAATTTTTATGTTTCTTAAAAACGATTTTAAGAAAATATCACTAATGCTATTAATTTACATGTCTTTCTCAGAGTCTGCAATTACCTATCTCAGTAAGACACCAGGGATCTCAAAATCAAAATCTTCACCCTGCCACGCATCTAGATGAGGAGATACAGCTCGCACAGGAGAGCTTGCTGATGCCTCATATATATCGCTCTATACTTCAATTATATCTGGCTAGTAAAATATTGTTCATGTTTGATTGCTGGAGTTCTTCACATTTTCCAAAATTGCGTAGGCTCTTTTACAACTTCAACACTATTCAAGACTACTCATGATCTGGGGGGGGGGGGGGGATTATTATAAATTTAGTCCTTCAATGAACAAATATTACAATGGAAATCGTGATTATATTTCTTAAACACAATTATATGTAGTACTCAACATCCAGGTATTTAGATCCAAACTTTCCGACATCGCGATAAAATATTCATACCCAATGCACATTTGAACAGTAGGGTATCTCAGGAAGGGCCTACCTTCATCAAATTGTTATTTTCAGAAGAGAGAAAAAGAAACTTTCCCCCCAGAAACCAAAAATAGAGTAGAGTCCTAATGTCTGGAACTACTACTAGAAAAAGAGTTGTGTGTTATATATATATATATGTGTGTATATGTAACCATAAGCTACCTTGTAACCCTCTGTATAATGGAGAGATCAAATTCGAACATAAATATTGGATTTAATCGATCTAACATTTCAAATAAGGGTTAAGGTTTGCTAGCCTTAAATATTTAAAGGGCCATCTTTTTTAAAATAAATGGCTGAGCCACTTAATTCATGTAAGTTTACATGGCCTACTTGTATGAAGAATTTGGTGGAAATCGGTTATTTGGTCCCGGAGATATGGCATAAAAAACGTAATTTTCTTATTTGAAGCTATCCTACAAAACTGCCAAAAATAAGAAGCTCTGTATACAATACTTCTTATGTATACAATCTACATACAAATTTTAGTTGAATTAGATTTAATTGTGTAATATGTGTGGCTATTACCTAACTTGTGTATGAAACCGCCTTTTTCAACATCGTCGTCTAACGAATTTAAATCATGAAATTATACGTGGCCATCTGTATCATTTATGATTTTCACAGTTTCGTAAAAATTAGTTGAAACGTTCCAGTGTAGCATTTGGTGGGAATTGTTTGAATAGTCCTCGAGATATGACATAAAATTTCGTTAATATTCATGTAGTGATTTTCATAAATAAAGGACAAGAAAGTAATGAAGTAGCACATTTTATGATTGTATATAGCCAATATACGAAGCTAACATGAAATATATTGTATAGTTTCTTAGATATAGCACACAAAATGAAAATGATTTTATAGCCACCACACATAACATTAGTGTGTCAAATTTAGAAAATATATATATTAATATGGCCTTCTACACAGGATAATCATTGCCAAATTTTGTAAGAATGAGTTGATTGTTTCCCGAGATACGAGATAAAAACTTAATTTTAATTGGTTGGGCTATCTTACAAAATGGCAAAGAAATTAGGCTCTGCATAGACAAATTTTATGTTTTTAATAGATACTGCCAGAATACAAAGTTAAATTGGAAATTGTTTCGTTGATAATATATAATGAGCTAAAATATTTACAAAGCTACCATTTTGAAAATAAGTGGCTGACCTACTTAAAACATAATTACCAGTTACACCACGTGCTGCAATACTTTTTATTTGCCAATTTTGATTGGCATCTGTCAATTGTTTTTCCAGATCCAAATATGACACAAATCTTTATTTATTTGCATAGCGCTGTCTTACAAAATGGAGGGAAAAAGTTGCTCAGTGTAGAAACAGTTGATAGTTGTAATATCTACTGTCATCATATAAATATAATATGGAACTAATTACATGGTTTAGATTTATGGATCTGTAGCTAAAATGGCAACACATCTACCATTTTGAAAATTAGTGACTGGCTTATTTAGAACATGCAACTTTACATCATGTCCCGCACTACCACATGTTTTCCAAATTTGATATGATTCGGTCAGTTTTTTACGCGATATTAACATAAATCATTATGTATTCACATGGTGCAATCTTACAAAATGGGGGACAAAATATTCTGCATGCAATACATTTTATAGTGGTAATATCTACTGCCAACATACAAAGTTAAGCTGGAATTGATTACATTGTTTCTACGATATAGCATTCGATGCAAAAAAAAATGGCTATATGGACGCCAGTTTTAGAATAAGTATCATAAGTGCTTAAAACACATCGGTACTACATTTTCGCCAAATATGGTAGGAATCGGTAATTTTTTTATATTATTTATGGCATGATAACTTTATTTATTAGTATCGTGGTATCTTGCAAAATGACCTACAAATGTTGTTATGTGTTCGATGCTTGTAATGGATACTTTCAGTATACAAAATTAGGTGGAAATTGGTTAATTGGTATTTTAGTTATACAAAAAAAATAATATTTATATGGACACCATTTTGAAAATAGGAACCTAATCAAATTCAATCACATACTTTTACTTGTTCTATCATAGTATTACCTATCTGCCAAGTTGGGCGAGAATTCGTTTAATAATTTCAAGATATAACGTCAAAAACTTTATTAATTCATTTGGTGCTATTTTAAAAAATGACAGACCAAAACAATATCCATCTCAGAATTAACTACTTACTTTATGCTATGCCAGCATACGAAATTTGGTTTTAAATCGTCTGAATCGTTCCCGAGCTATGACGCATCACACCAAAATTTTTAAAATGGCCGCCTTTTTGAAAGTAAGCAGCCGACGTAGTCTAAAACAATAAAAGTAAAGAGTACTTACATATTACTCATGTAATTACATAATATTACTCATTTGGGGAAAGTGGAGACACTTACAGGCACAGTATTACACGCAGAGAGACATACACACCCATACCCACAGAGAGACACAGACAGGAAAGTGATCCTATAAGCCTTTACAGGAAAGTGATCCTATAAGCCTTTATTTCCTTTGGAAAGAAGGCTAAGAACATAAATGTTCGTCAATTTTTAGTGAATTATCTCTTTTAATGGTTTTATTAAGAAGCTCTGTGGTCTGAAAGGAAACAATAAGCTTAATAGTTCCTAATTAATCAATCATATTTGCTCTCAGGCCCATTGTTGTGGTTTGGTGCTTGTATTCTGTCAGGTTTAAGCTATATGTAATATTTTTTTTTTTTTTTTTACTTTAGACACTAAAGTGCTGAGTAAGCTTCAAAACGTCCCTTACACAAATAGGTGCTGCGGATATACTCATGAAATGTGTTGTAACAGGTGTAAAAACGCCCGTATGAACATATTTATGAGTGGCATTTATAACATGCAAATACTACGTTTAATGCTAATCTGAATGCATAATAATTATTTATTTATGTATTTTGTTTGACACTTGCTTCGTTTGCAACGTGCTTTGTTAATTTGCATTTCAAACGAGACATTTTCTTTATTTTTTTCTTACACTTATGTTCTTGCCTTTCGCTTTACATTTAACTAGCTTTCCTGTGCTACTTCGTACGCATGAGATTTATGATTTAGAATCGCTCTTGGGAAGGAAAGGAGGACAGCCCATGGACAAAAAAGAAAGGAGAAATGACTGAACTCTTTTTTTAACAATGCTGTTTTTATGCAGCAATTCTAAGAAGAGTTTAATCCAGTACCTATGTACATCCCTGATCATCATATTTCCGGAACCGTTTTAGATATCACGATGGAACAAAGACTAAGTTGGTCCTGGGGTTATATATACACACACACAGCTATACATATATATATATATATATATATATATATATATATATATGGTGTAACGTGTCTTAGTAATCAATTATACGACATTAAAAAATAATTTAAAGTGGGAGATTCGAAAACTACAGAGACAGACACTTCTACTTTATTCAGTTGTATTTATTATGCATAATTCCAGGTATGAACTTGTGTATGACTAGCGACCCGCCCCGGCTTCGCACGGGTGCAATTAAGATAAAAAAAAACTGCTTAACCCGGCGTTAATTAAGTTGGGTAAACTCTCCTAAAGCATTAAAAAAAGCACATTATAATTTTAAAATTAATAAAATAATTTATAATTTAAGGTTTTTTTGCTATTTTTATTTGATATTTCTTTACTTTTTTATAATTTTTCATATTAATATACATTATATTACAATGCAATTTATCTGAGATAGAAGTATTTAATATGTTATTGGCTAAGACATTCTCTGTATACAATGTTTGACGTCCTGTTATTGCTTGGTAGCAAAATGTACTGTTTCTCGGGACTTCCAACTCGTGATAAACCAACATATAGTTGGCCATGGGAAAAACACTCTTTTCGTAGGTCGATTCCAACCAAAGAGAAAGTTTGACCCTGGGACTTATTAATAGTAATCGCGAACGATGTTTTTACGGGAAATTGCAACCGTTTGAAAGATATTGGCAAATCCGTGGGAATCATGGGAATCCTCGGGATGTTTGCCAGCTGGCCGGCTGCTGGACCGGTGAGGATGGTCGCGAGATAAAATTTTCTTTCAAGTCTTTAATGAGCAATCTTGTGCCATTACACATGTCAGGAGGGCTTATATTCCTTAAAAGCATGATAGGAGTACCGACTTTTAATGATAGTTCGTGAGGTGGCAAACCAGAAGGATTAAGCGAATTTAGAAAATCTTGAGGAAAGTGGACGACATCGTCAACATTGGTGACTGTGTCAATCGACTTATAGGTTTTGACTTGGCCGGGAACTCTTTGTATAATGAGATTGTTGATTTCATTGACAGTGTCGTTCCTAGGCGATACTATTGCCCTGGAACAGAACCAGTGAAAGTCTCTTTCTAGTAAATTTTCGAGGCCCGGATATACTGCTTCTATAAGATGCTCCAGACTGTGGACTATCTGACCTAATGTCTCATTTAAAATGATTTCAGCAGAACTAGTGCCAAAATTTTGAGAAGGAAAAACTCCTTCTCCAAGTCTGAGCAATTGTGGGAAATCTTTATGCGTGTCTCCACCAAGATAGGCTCTCATATTCATTCGCAAATTTAGGTGTTGAATAGAACTCCATAAGGGAGATGATTTAAGACATGCTTTGATGATATCTGCACGCTTCCCTTTTGTAACTACAGGGAGTGTCTGCCGAAAATCCCCAGCAAACACAAAAGTAACTCCCCCCATAATGTCAGTAGAGCTTCTAAGGTTGGCGCCGTACGCAGCACACAGCACATTTTATTTTCCGAATCTGTCCGTCCTGCAAAGCCGTAGTACATTATTTTGTTCTATCATCAATAGTTTTCGCAGCGCACGCAATGTAAGGAATTTTATAGGTCATTTATTTACACTTTGGGTAACATTATTGGAGTTTTATTAGGGATTCCTATTGATTTTTAAAATAAAATATAGCCTATGACACCCAGTGATAACGTAGCATTCTACTGGTGAAAGAATTTTTAAAATCGGAAGAGTAGTTTCGAAGATTACCTCCTACATCCAAACACACAAACACACAAAGTTACAAGCACTATCTCTTTATATATCAGTATAGATTATAGACGGCTATGGTCCGTCGTCGAGGGCAACTAGAGTGTGTTGATTTTTTTTCATGAAGTAGCCGCCTTGTGATTGGCCAGGTGAAGGCGTCACCTTAAGGTTAGGGCTTACCCAGTTAGACAGGTGTCTTTCTCTTCGTGACTTTAGGCGGAGCGTGACTTGTGTGTAACGCGCCGGCAAGGAATTTTAATTTAGTATGATTAGGGTAGTGACGTGGGTGATTATTTTACATCATAGACCAGCGGGAGAAGACCGGTGCCATTTGAGAAGAACAGAAGTGGGCCTGTGCGGTCGTTTGTGATTAAATTATTGAGATTAGCTAGTCTTCCGCAAATTGGGCGTGGTGCAGGACCCTGGTCCGATGACCTAAAGCTAGGGAAGACAGCTTCCACTGAGCGGAGAGAGAGAGAGAGAGAGAGAGAGAGAGAGAGAGAGAGAGAGAGAGAGAGGCCGCATTTACCCAACATACCCTACTACATTCTGCAGACAGCTAAGGTGATGCGACGAGATATATGCAGTCGACGACGATTTTCGTAAAATGGATTTAAAGACGTCTACAAATTAAACTTGTCTTTTGTATCGCATCTGACGCCATCTTGTCACCGTTAATGTATTTGCGATTTAAAATAGTTTAACCTACAGAACCCGAGAGTATAAGAACCCGGCTCCCAAAAGAGATAGGTGTAAACAATAAATCACTAACTTTGAGAATAAATTTTTTGAATAATTTTTGACACGGGCCATAATGACTTAATATTTTATTTATTTATTTATTTGCACTCACAAGGCGACATAACAATCGTTACTGCCACTTATGTGAAATTATTAAAGAGTAAGAATTTCATTAACTCACACGTTATTGCAAATAATTATTAATTAAAAGAGTGTTTGATGGAAGCTATTTATTTTTGGTTTTCACAAATTATTTGAAATACAATTACGTGAATGAAGTTCATGCTAGCCATATCATTCCTAATTGGTAGTTTCTTGTTATTTTAGACTTCTTTAGTAAAATTGCAAAGATGTTTCTTGTTTTGATTTCTCCTCGGTGTATTCCTGTGGCATGTCAACGTGTTTGGTAAGTGTTCTGAAATTTCCTAAGGTGAGATTGAGTGTGATAGTTCAGGTTCAGTCTTGATTTGCTCCGACATATTTAAGGGACTTCTATTATTTAATCTTCCACACATACTGTCAATTTTTTTTTTTTTTTTACTGCTGACATGTGTTTAAATATAACTTGGTTTTAGTCCGCCACTTCTCTGACAAAGCACGAGTCTCACACCAATCCTATTTTAATAAATTTTGGCAACCCATAATTTATGTGGTGTGACCTCACACATTAAAAGTACACACACAAAAATTTACATTATGTGTAGGGGCAGTACAGTATTATGTTTGATTTTGGCGTCCTAAACTAATCAGTGATCAACACATTCAATGTTGTATGTGCTTATAATGTAGTTTCATGACTTACATTGAACTAAAAAAGTTTGTACTCACGGCCTTCACACCAGAATGTATGTTCACAATAGTATTTATGTGATCCACTTAAGTTCTTTACGACATCCCTTACCGCTCTTGCAACTTACAAATGCATCACTCTCTTCTAACAAACTATTCTACTCTTCAAAGATTTATGTTCCTTCCGTTGTCCTTTTCCTTTCAACCATGCCTAAACGCCCGCGCCGCAGAGCAATAACTATGCATCCGTTCAAGGAAGTTGCAGAGAACTTAAGAAAATCTTCCATTTATCACCAGCGGCTGCCAAAATCTAAACACTGTAATGTTATCATTCCGCCCACGATGTTCATCAGTAAAAACATGCAGCCGTTTTACAATTGGGAGTATTTTATGTCCTGTGTAATTATAAAGCATTTAAACTATATGTTTACTTCCAAATTTTCTGAAGCCCTGCTTATGTTTTACTTTCTCGATATTCCTCCGCCTCGAGCAAGAGAAAAGTTGACCAAGTTTAGAAAATTACACCAAACGGGCATAGCAACGTATTCATGCGCAATCAATTCAATAATATTTTACATAAGAACTATTTCTTACTAGGCATTACAAACACAGCTACATATAAATTAAAAATTAAATATTATAATGTATACTAAAATATAAGAAAAATTTCAATTTAACCAAAAAATAAGATGATTTTACGCTAATAGAGATATAAAACGCTTATTATACATGGCATGCTTAGGAAAATGTCCTGATTTTTTAAAGTTTTAATTCAAAAAGTTTGAAGAAACTGTGGCGAATAGACTATACTGCATTACAGCCCCTGTATGCGGTGTGAGCATAGATTAGGATGGCTCTTAACATCGGGGTCTTGAGAGCCGATGAGGGTGATTAAGTTTGATATGGAGCAGCGCCGGGACGAGGACGGGAGTCCGGAGTGACCGGCCGGGGATTGAGCCCGGATAGCCTTGGTGGGAGGCGGGCATGCTAACCGCTCAGCCACCGCGGCCCCTTGTTTGCAGTGATCTCTGGCCTTGTATACATACTGCATTGTCCTGTCTTGCAGAATAAATTACAAAAACGTAAAGCCGCAAATGTCTTTGAATAAAAATACATCACTCGTGGGCAAGTGAGGCTACGTCATATTTTGCTTAAAATATTAACAAAGCAGATCTATAGTTTCATCTCATTTTACCTGATTTGCAGCTTCTTTTAAATTTATGTGAAAAAAAAAATTCAGCCTATGCTTTGTGCGCATCCAAATCCGTTTCCACTGTCCCTATATCTCCACTATTTGATCTCAGCGGAGCTTCCAGTTGATGGCAAGGAGTGCAAACACGTGTTTCTGGCCTACCAGAGGAATAGTTTGAGCTCTCATGGAAACAGTTTTGTAAAAGTGATATGTAACATGACATTTTGCATTCTTGCCACCTTTGGTAGGTGTGCGAAGTGTGAGGCATGCGTAGGGATATCATTTTTGCAAGAAAAAGTGTTCATTTACAGTATATTTAAGTTAGTAAAAAGATATCGCTTTTTTTTTAACCAAGAGGGAAATAGGGGCAAACACAGAACTTGAAGTTACGGATGAGCTTCTCTAGTAACATAGGCTGGTGTAGCCAGGTCTAAATTATACGAAATTGCCTTTGGAACAGTTTCATTTAAATTAATTTTTATGTTCCTTTTTGGATTTATTTTCTAAAAACTTTCATTTTTCATGTAATATTTTTATACGTTTTGAAGCAATTAGTAAATTTTTTTTTTTTAAATATAAAGGACCATATCAAATCGTTAAGATATATTAACCTGTGTACACATTTAAAATAAGTTTTTTTTTAATATGAAGGTTTTAACTCATTGAGGTCTGCACAGATTTACTGGCACTTAAGACGAATTAGAAGTGAGTCGCCTACATCCACGACTGCAAGAACACCGATTCTGCCAGTGTCTGTGTTATAACTCAGCGTCGTCCTATTGGTCCATACCACGTCAGACACTATCCTGTACTTTATAGCCTTCATTATTGGCCTGTCATCAACCAATGGAGAGCCGAGCTGATATTGACTCAATAAAATGTCCTTTATCGTACAAAAGGATTGAGTGGCTATAAAGAAAATTATGTCCGTTAGCAATATAATTTTCGCTGCGCTGTCGTGTTCTTGTAAAGTCGTGTTGAACACTCGCCGAACAACGACAGCACATCCGTGCGAGTTTTATTCTGAACAACAAAGAAATTTACAAATTAACTTTGCTCGAACTACACTCCGGCATAGTCTACATAGTGTTAAACCCCCATCGCTGGCGACGCTCAAGTCAACGAGTACATAAGAGTGTACAGGTGAAACAGCGGAATCTACAAAGAACTCTTGTCAGACACGCCAGCGATATGACTTCACTGGACATAAAAATCTCGGAACGTCATTTACCAATCAGTGTCCGGTGTGCTACTTGCCAACCAGCAGCCCAGCCGATAGGGGACCTTGTTCAGCATGCAGTAGCCAGTCAAAAGCAAGCCCGTTCTCTGAGACTCGCGCAGCCAATTACAGAACGGGTAACGCCGAATTCACTGGGAACGCCGATCGGTTTCGTCTCGGAGTAGTTCCTGAGATGCCTTCTGATCATGTACGCGTCAGTTGTAGCCAGTCTGTCGTCATGGAGCCGTCGAGCGTCCCGTGTGAGCGGGACTCGTTTATACGCTGTGCACATTCTTAGGGCCAGGCTTCACCCCGCATAGGCGTATCAAAGGCTAAATTCAGACAAAAATCTCTCAGTCGATTTTTGTGGTAGTATTTTCAACTAAAAGATTTTTTATTAGAGATTGAACTCATCTAGATTTGAATACCTTCCAAATTTTAATGTTTTAATTACAAATGTGAGTTTTCGTTATTTATAAAATTGTAACATTTTATAAATGATTAGGAGGTGCATTTCAAATATAAAAATTAAATATTTGAATGGTTTACAAATGTTGACGTGTTTAATCTAAAAAAAAAAAAATCTTAGTTAAAAATACTATCACAAAAAAATTACTGAGATATCTTTGTTCAAATTTATTCTTGGATTCCCTATACGCCTATGCATGGTGAAGCCTGGCCTTAAAGGTCAGCTGGCAGTGAAAACCGCTATAGGCTGTTCACGGTAAAATGAGCACTTTTAAAAACCACGCTTAAGATCTACTTGTATACACTTTGTGTATTCCTCCGCCTTATATAAAATTAACATTGCCATGGACCTCGTCACTTTATTCATGCGTCTGTCAAACGAAACGGTGAAATCATTAAGAAATAAATAATTTTAAGTTATCACAAATGGTTACCTAACACTTTTTATTCGATATTAAGATATGGAACTACTTTCCATCCATCGTTACCAACTTTACCGTACTAATGTCATTTAGTGCGCCCGTTAAAATATATGCATACAGGGGCAGTGACTTTTATCTGATGTTCATTTATAAAGTGCTCACTTTATCGTGAACAACCTTTAGACATAAAGACATACGTGTACGTTATAAATATGCACTATAGTTAGGGAAAATTACAACACCAAAAAAAAATGTCCTGAAAGAATCCAAACTCGGAGGATGCGTAAAACAGTCTACCAGCAATAAGTGATTGCGATTTCAGAGAAAAGGCGTACACGTAGGCTCAGCAGCGCCCTCACTTGAGTGACCGGAAATGTCAGCGTTACGCCAAGCTCAGTCAGTGACGAGCCATAAAACGAAGCGAAAACAAGCAACAGTATGCCTCGTCGATGTCAAAGGGCGAAATATCAGCATGCGAGTGAATTCGAAACGGGTTTGTCTTACCGTGACATTTCGGCTCGTACAGGGCATGCTGCTACGGCAGTGATGCGTGTGTGGGACCAGAGGACAGAAGAAGGTCGCACGCAGCGACGAGTGTGTACTGGACCACGCAGTGTGACCCCAGCACAGTATTACCGCCATATCGTCCGCATGGCCGTACCGTACCGTACAGCCTCTTGCACAGTGTTGGCTCGACGCTGTAGCACTGTACCGGGTGTGGACCTGCGTGCGTCGACAGTTCGACGTCGTCTGCTGCGGGCTGGACTGGTGGCACTCGTGCCATTACGTCAGCTTCCATTGTCCAGAAACCACAAACGCCTCGGACTGCAATGGGCACGTAAACACTTTCGCTGGCATGCTGAGTGGCAAGATTTAGTGTTTTCGGACGAGTCCCTCTTTAACCTGTCCTTCAGTGATGGCCGCATACGTGCTAGACGCTACCGTGGTGAAATAAATCATGATAAAAAAAACATGATAAGAAACGTAAAGGTTTTATTAAATTATTTTAAAATGCTAATATCATGGAAACGTAACCTCTGAATGTCATGAGAACTACTTTTTCACATCAAACCTAATAAAATGATGTTCACGAATAACTAAACACGTAGACTCGCACTTCCAAACACAAAATCAACCCTTAAAATAGTACTGTACTCGAACAAGACACTTCGAAAATTTCAAGAAGATATCAATTTATTTAATTGAAGAATTGAAAGACAAATTTAAACGTGTGAGATTTATTAATAAAGGAGTAAATTGTAGCCTTATTAAATTTACTGAAACCATCATCTAACTCTCCCGCATGATGTGAAGAATATGAATTATTTGAGACTTTGATTATATGAAGTCCTTACATAAAATTAATTAACTTGAAATTAATATCTTGATTAAAATTTGCTGCTAGCTTGCGAGGAAAAGGTCTCGTTTCCCGCCTC
Source organism: Dryococelus australis (assembly GCA_029891345.1). Lineage (NCBI taxonomy): Eukaryota > Metazoa > Arthropoda > Insecta > Phasmatodea > Phasmatidae > Dryococelus > Dryococelus australis. Next base: position 128,371,787 of record CM057002.1, read on the forward strand.
TGGTTAAACCAGAATCAAAGTATGTTCCAAACAAACTTAAAGTTCTAAATAACCGGCTCCAGCATTAATTTGCGATTAAACAAAACTTGAAGTGATTCTCTTTCCGGGCCTTACTAAACTGCTACGTCCTCGTCGGCGTCATCTAGGCTGGCGACGTCGGCACACTTGACTCACTGAAAAGCTTCAAGACTGGCGTTTTTTGGGCCCCTGGTCTGTGCGTGCCCACGCACATTTACCGACTTGTTCATCTCTTCAGTGCGCCCTCACATTACGATGGAGCAGTTTGCTATTCATTATCTAGCTCAAGCAGTAGCACCCTAAACTAGAGACTGCCTTAGGTCATAGCCGGAATAAGGGCCACCCTGTAAGGCCAATGCCTACAACAAAATCAGATCAAACAGCCTGAAATAATAGATTACACATAAAAAAAAACACGTAAGACTCACTTAAATGCTAAAATTACGAAAATACTAGGAAAAACCTCTTATGCCAGCGTGACAAAACTTTAGCATAATTACTTAATGTAGCTAGTCGTACAACATGCAAAGAGAAATAAAAAAAAATGACACTTAGGATATAGGCCCGTACAAACTCACTCACATGCTGATATGGCACCCTTTTACGTCGACGAAGCATACTGACACTTGCTTTCACTTCGTTTGACGGCTCTTCACTGACTGAGCTGGGCATACGTGCACGCCATCTCTCTGCAATCGTAATCACTTATTGTTGGTACACAGTTCTACACATCCTCCGAGTTTGGATTCATTCGGGCCATACTTTCTGGGTGTTGTAATTTTCACAAACGATTGTGTACATGCATGAGAAAAGAATGGTGGAAATTGTCTTTGGCCTATCGCCCAGGAAAAGAAGTAGCCCTCACAGTACGTGGATTCTCGGACGTGATGACTCATTGGCGTCATGGTATAGGCAGTTACTAAAGAACAGTATTTATGCGAGAATTCTTATATAGCAGTACAACTGTTGGTCTTGTTTGTGTACGAATTTAACAGGTTTGTAAGATTCATTTGCTGCAAATTTACAAACATTTGTTTTTATACAAAAATATTTTTGCTTCGTCGACAAAATATTTATTGTGATGTTATATATATATATATATATATATATATATATATATATATCGCCAAGTACTCTGAGAAAAAAAAATTGGTCAAGTAGGTGGATGACTGTGTGAGTTATATATATATATTTCAAATATTTTTAAGTCTCAGAAAATTTTACTTCTAAAATGCAAGTTTTCAGGTTTGTTTAGTTGTGAAAGTATTACATGTTTAGTTTTAAAGCGCAAAATAATTGAATTTTAACGATTTTTAAGAATTTGTTTAAAAAAACTTAGACAAGTTTTATAATGTCTTGAGTGTAACAGATTAATTACCCTTGCTAAAACTTTCGTTATTATACTTATTTTCGGAGAATTCATAAAAAATTTATAGCATAAATGATTTTGATGGTGCAGTATTCATAAAGGATTTTAATGGTGAATATTAACAAAAACTTTTTTTAAAAAGCGCATTTTAAAATGTAAAGTTTCTCTCTCTCAAAAACAACGCATAAACTGGACTTAAATTCCAATGCAATAGAGTGAGTTTAATATTCATTGTTATTCTAAACGAAAGCCGCGCACCTGGGCCGAAAAGTAAATCTTGTGAAAGATGAGGGCGATCCAGGTCGCAAAGCGTGGTGTTTAGTGGAGACAGTCGGCGGAGGGACGGGGCTGGAGAGACGGGGCCCCGACTCAACACAGAGATGGCTGCAGCATCCATGCGATAAGTCATTGGAGGGGAAAGGGAGAGTGTCGAGCGGGCGGGGGTTGTCGAGCATCGGTGGCAGGGGTAAAGTGGCCAGATGGTGGTGCATGCAGGCGCTAATGGTAGGTTACTGAACTATTTTTCCCATTCTCTCATCTAGTCAGCTCCGCACGGCCCAAAACTCTAGCCTGCGTGTGATATTACGCTGCTACATATTCACCTCGCTTCACCATCATCAGCTCTCGAGACCTAAGTTTCTTTTGCTTCCCACACACTAATCGGTTCTCGGCTATATGCTAACTGTCTTTGTACACGGGTTTTAGAATGACTGGTCCCCGTATATTTTGTAAAGACGCGTTGCTAAAGTCGACTGATTTTTTCCTAAGAAAAAATTAAAGCTCCCTCAAAAATAATAATAAATAATGTTAATATTAATTACAACTTTGACATGATGAGGGAATAAAGTGTTGCTGTTTTTCCATGATTTTCAGAATGAGGGGATTACTTCAGTGTAATTTGTTGTGGTGATTTAACTGTTATATTGGGGAGACTAAATAAAAATTAAGTTAGTTAAAATGAGTGAGCATAAGTGATCCAGTATTGACATCTTGCTTGAAGATCTTTATGTAAACGATTCCGATTCGGAATCGCAGACGGAAACATAAACAAGCTGTCGAGACAGTGTCCCTTCGCCTAAGCGGACACGAGTTAATCTCTTGGAGGACGATCTCTAATTAAGTGATTCGATCACGGATTCGCTTATAAACAGATCATTTACAGCCAAAGGTCAAAAGTGTCTGCTTCCCCCAAACGTGAGAAGGTTGATCTTTTGAATGACGACTTATTTCTATCAGACTCTGAAGATTCTTGTTATTCGGAGAGTGCTCCAACCGTTTCACAACCGACTTTCGAGTCAGTTGGAGATATTTGTTAAAATTTCCTTTTTGCAATAGGTTCGCTAAATATATGTATTATTTTTAATTAGCCCCAAAAGGAGTAAACTACAAGCAGTAGTTGTTTTAATGGATTAGAAGGCAAAGGATATCCACCTCATATATTTTTTTTATGGTGAAGGGTCACAAGGGGGTGTTATTGGAAGTTTCGGTAGGTTAGTTTAGGCGGACACCTCCTTCCTAGTCCTTTTTCTGTTTTCCATATTCCTTTCCAACCTGCCAGAGCAACTGGAGTTAAAGAGCAGAAGATGTCCTGTATGACTAGAGGTGCCGACATACCTTCGATATTCAAAACCCCGTGAGGATTTTGATATGAAGCAATTCTTTGGGCATTTTGTGTGGCAAGAAACAGAGATGCTATTGTGGTGGGGTGGAAACATTCCCTCTGGGCAGTCTACATTGACACAAGTAAAACGATATATTCTGGAATATTCCGGAAAATAATTCCTTCTCCGATTCCCAAACCTCAGTGGAAGCTTTGCCAGACCTGATGTACCAGCTATTGGCTACAGAGTTCACAGGAAGACTAAATGACATGTGGATACGTAATGATCAATTAGAGTCTGATGCAGATTTTCCTCGCTTTTTCCAGAGGTGTAAAGTTTCTTTATTAAGTTTACTAATGGCTTCACACTGGCCAGTTAGATTACCCGTTTCTGTAGCGGGTAAGTACTTGAAATCCCTCACGCCAGAGGAAGGCGCCAAAGAGACTTTTTATTTTCAAAGAAAAACACTCCCTGTCCTACACTCATTCGATGTGGGTTTAATCTAAGATGATGATATCGTTCCTTATCTCACAAACAGACTTGAGGAGCTTAGTGCATGTGGTTCTGGCTGGAGTCTCCAAATATTGACATACATGTACCTATATGTGAGCTAATATCGGTGGTTCACCGTCAGTGCTGCGCACACTAAAATACAAAAAAAAAATTTCCAATTGTTTTACTTGTGTCAATGTAGACTGCCCAAAGGGAATGTTTCCACCCCACCACAATAGCATCTCTGTTTCTTGCCACACAAAATGCCCACAGAATTGCTTCATATCCAAATCCTCACGAGGTTTTGAATATCGAAGGTATGTCGGCACCTCTAGTCATACAGGACATCTTCTGCTCTTTAACTCCAGTTGCTCTGGCAGGTTGGAAAGGAATATGGAAAACAGAAAAAGGACTAGGAAGGAGGTGTCCGCCTAAACTAACCTACCGAAACTTCCAATAACACCCCCTTGTGACCCTTCACCATAAAAAAATATATGAGGTGGGTATCCTTTGCCTTCTAATCCATTAAAACAACTACTGCTTGTAGTTTACTCCTTTTGGGGCTAATTAAAAATAATACATATATTTAGCGAACCTCTTGCAAAAAGGAAATTTTAACAAAAATATTTGTCGTACCTTACTTCCAAAATACATTACCATACAGTGTGAACACTCCCCCTAGTGGTGACAGTGATCCTCTTCAGGGTGCGGCGGCTGGCAGATCTTCTGATGGCTGATGAAAAGTCTTAATATTAGAGACATGGCTTTTTAAAAAAATTTTCCATTGCTGGGTCTTGCAACAACACTGAAATTGGGGAAGAAAACTAACAATGCAATATGAGCCATCGTACTTAAGTCCTAATTTTGCTGAGAAGGAATCAACCTTTCTAGATAAATGATGAGTATTTACAAGAACTAAATCATGAACCTTTTAAGAAACTGGATCATATTGCATGTCCTGTGCCCTACACATATGGCGATAGTATTCCCTGAGATGCTTGGTAGCATCCTTCCAGAATTAATTTCGCTCCCCTACAGCTACATCAAAATTTAAGCCCCAGGCATTAAGAAAAGGGTGTAATAATCTCCGACCAAAGAACATTTCTTGCGGCGTCAACCCTGTAGCAGCATTTAAACAAGAATTAAAGGCCAACATTATGACATCGAACTCTTCATCCCAATTCGTGTGCACATCATAATGAACGGCAACAGGTGCAGCCTTAATGGTACGATTATACCGCTCTGCCATATTAGCTTGAAGGGGATAAGGGGTTGTATGGATCAAATAAACTCCCAAGAAAAAGCTAGATTTGATAACTCGGTGGAAGTAAAGTTTCTCGCATTATCAGTAACAACTTGGACGGGTGAACCAAAATAACAAAACACTTGTTCCTGCAAGATCTTGCAAACAGTAGTGGCCTTCTGTTCTCTCATGAGGAATAACAAAACAAACTTTGAAAATCCATCAACCAGAACCAATGAATAATTACAAGCCTTCTTAGCTATAGGGAGATGGCCAAACACATCCATATATACACTTTCCCAGACAAAACTAGGTGTGAAATACTAAACCGTCCTTCGGCTCCACTATTAGGAGCCTTTACCTGATGGCACAAAGCACACTGTTTCACCCAATCTCTAATTTCTCATTGCATTTCTGGCCAAAAAAATGTTGTTCAATATGCTGCAAAGTGCATTATTTTCCCTGATGAGCGCCCAAATAAGAATTATGGAAATAATCAAACACTATTGGCCTCATTGCCTTGGGTACATAGGTCTTGAAAACGGCCTTACGTGAAGTTTGCCAATATTCCCCTTCTTCACAATAAAACCAGTGATTTCACCTAGCTATATTTTATGCCACAACTCCGCACATTAATCATCCTTTTGCTGCCAAACCGTAATGTTCAAATAAGCCACTGGAACTTGCTTCAGAACATTTACCTGCTCCTGAATTTCTCCATCACTCACAAACTTGTCAGAGTCAAACATTCTAGACAAATTGTCTGCTACACAATTGTCTTTTCCCTTTACATGAGCTATATCAAATGAAAAATGACTAAGGCGTTCGATCCAACTGCCTAATTTACCCAAAGGTTTCTTGGAATTCCAAAGCCACATTAAGGCTTGATTGTCTGTACACAGCTTAAAACAAGTACACTCCAGATAATCGGAAAATGTCTCAACCCCAAATACATAAGCAAGAGCTTCCTTTTCATAGGCCGAGTACTTTCTTTTGGTGGATGTTAATAGCCGACTAACATAAGCTATGGGAAAAACATTAACCTAACAACAGGGAGTTTGCATCTACATGCAGTACAAACTTACGTTCAAAATCAGCCAATATTAACACTGGCGGAGAGGTCAAACAAGTTTTTAATTTCACCAAAAGCCGCTTTTTGCTCATCTCCCCACAAAAACTCTTGGCCTTTATGTTAAAAAATATTAAGGGGTTCGGCCAATTTGGCAAGAGACGGAATAAATCTGGCATTGTAGCCTATCATGCCCAGAAAACGCTTTACACCACGTAAGTTCTTCGGATGGGGAAAGGAAAGCACACAGTTAATACGATCAGAGTCTAAAGCAATTGTTCTTCATTCAGAATAAATCCCAGCAGCCTCACATGCCGGCTACACCAGCTGATTTGTTCTGGATTCATGGTCAATCCGGCTTCCAAAAGCTACTGTAGGACTAACGTTACATGTTCCTATTGCAACTCCTTAGTCTCACTGTATATGACAATACCATCCAGATAGTTGAAAACAAATTTAGCTTTATATGGCAACAAGATAGTCTCTAAATCCTGATTCAGATCTAACACTGTAAAATACCTAGCCTTCCCTAATAACTGGAAAATATGGTCTACCTTTGATAAAGGGTAAGGATCTTGTTCAATTTTTTTATTGATATGTCGGTAGTCAATCACTAATAGAAATTTACCAGTCTCTTTGTTTACTAAAAATGCCGGGCTCGCATAACTACTAGTAGGATGCCTAATAACATACTCATCAAGCAAGTGGTCTAGCATTTTTTTTAAAAGCTTGTTTGTTAGCTCGACCTACGCTAGAAGGATGGCACCTAACCGGGGTGTTGTAGGTCAGTACCAGATCATGCATATATTGATTATATACTCCCAGTTTGTCTGTTATTACATATGGGAACTTCTCTTGCATTTCTTGCGCCAAATCACTATCAATGGCATTTACCTGCTTACATTCCTCCTGCCCCATCAACTTTACCCCTTCTTTACAAAAAGGAAAACTCTGTGTGCCTTCATGCAAATTTAAATAGGCACGAGTGCTGTGGAGGAAATCTACACCCAAAATTATATTTTGGGTTAAGTGTGGCAAATTTAATAATTCTCTCTTCCATGATAAATGACCTATGTGCATACTTATCATCAAATAAGCACATGATTGCATCAAACCTCCATTTACTAGACTAAAAATAGTTTTCTCACTGTGTTCAACAGTCATAATGCCTATGGAGTGTTCCCTAAACAACTAATTACAAAAATCCTGATCGATCAAGGGCGGTTCTTCAACTGAACCTACCTTCGCTAAGACAAATGGTAGGTTAATCTTTCATGGTTTAGAATGAATTTTCTTGATTTTCTTGTTTTGCTTAAGGCATTTACTTCCTTTTGTACTCGCATTCTTATGGAAATTGTTCCCTACCTAAGTCACTTTGTTACCATTCACAGTTTGGACATGCGAAATCTTAGGTTGATATTGATTAGCACATTGGGCTTTAAAATGGCCAGGTTTACCACACCCAAAATACATCACAGATCTACTCTTTCCCACTGACTTAATCTGAGAATTATCTGCCAGGACCATATGCTCTTTACATTAGAATGCTTTGTGATTAGGTTTACCACATTAAAAATAGACAATATTTTTTGTGGCCTTGGGGAAACGTTTATTCCGAGCATGAACCCTACTAACCGCACGTCCTTCCCAATCTTTCACCTGCATGCGTATGTCTACACGGTGGAACAACTGTCTCAGCGTGCTCATGGTTTTCGGACTATCAGCTGATAATACATAAGGCAGATACTGCAGCAGCACATGAACGATAATGCTCTCTACAAACTCAGATTCCCTATGTGACAAACCTAAGATCTCTACCAAACATTATATTTTGCCAAAATATGTCAACAAAGTATCTTTTGGTTGTTGATTTTGTTGGAGAAACAACTGCTGTAAATAGTCAATAATATGCTAACTATCAAAACATTTAAATATTTCTTTAACTACAGTGCCCCAGGGTAAGCCCAATTCTCTAGCTCTAATGATAATAGGCTGTAGCTCACTAGGAACATGAACTACTAAAATGCACAAAATATCTTGCAAAGAAAAGGCCTACGATTTTACTATTAAAGTAACTTGTTGTAGAAACTTTACCTCTTCGGCCGCAGCGCAACTACTAAGAGTAGGAATATCACCCCAAATTGTTCCTACATTTTTGCTGGCTACCAAGGAAAGTATACCGGCGCTGGGAGAAAATGCAGATTACTCACCACTAACTTCATTCCCACCACAAGTAGGATCGTGCGCCAAACCAGGAACTAGATTACTCAACTCGTCCAAATTCGCTTCCTGCGGCAAGTCTGGAATATGAATTTTTTGGAGCAGCTGCATTAGAATATCTTTGGACAGTTGCTGCAACCAGGCGGTACCTTTAAACAAATTCAAATCAACAATTAATTTCCACTCAATAACAAACAAAGCGAACAAAGGCCAATGGACTGTGTTCAACTATGCATTAAACAGAGTGGCGCAGTATTCTGTTACGCCCCTTTAGGGTGTAGCAGCGCTAAAGGAAGGCAAGGAGAAGGACGAACGCCATTTTAAAAAATCAAGAATGCATGGACACAAAAATTCTAAAATCAATACAAATATATTAAAGCCCATCTATACAATATCACCCAGAACAACAACTTCGCAACTTGATTTGAAATGTATCAATTGCATCTGTAAATTTCTGTTGCTTGCTACCAATCGGAGAACTAGGGGAAGGAGAGAACACACATGCACTGGCACAAACATAAAAACAACAATATTAATATATCCTGAGAAATCACCCAACCTGAATAAACACTTGTGGAATCCCATTAAAAATGGTAAAATGACTCCCTGAGTAAAACAAGCATAATTACAGCTTTAAAATTAAAGTACTCCTGATGATTCACTAAAAAGTACAACATGGGATACTTATTTCAAGAATACAATTGGCAAGGAGCAAAACCCTCATTACACCTAACCATGGGCATACAGGTATGCCATAAAATATCCCCTCTACTCCTTAACATTAAAATTCTTTTGGCACATCGTAGTACAGGAGACCATTCCTACAGCACGGCAAAAAAGAAAAGGAAGAATCCTCCTCTTACAAACATTCCTATAAAAATACCATATTGAAAATGCACACAAGCAAAACAGTGAGGAAAAACTTCCCTACAAAAATCCATATACACAAGAATCGCTAAAAAAAAAACTACTAAAAAGGAAACTCTAACCCCAGCATAACAACAACTATGTCCATGCAATACTTAACTTGTGTACTCATATTATGTGAAAACGCATCTAGCATGGTGAAGTCCCGAAGTGCAAAGTGGTGTACACATTATCTATCGTCGGCCAGCGCGCGCAACTCGATGAGGAACACTGTACACTTTCTCAGACTGAGAATGAACATTTACACACGAAAATGTGGTTTGGGAAGGTTACGGATACAGCGGGAAAAGCGTAGAGGTGAATGGAAGATGCCAGAGTGCGCGAGGCTGAACTCGATGCCAGTAGTAGTCACCAGACACCGCTCGGCCGTGCCAGGAGTGCCGTGCGCCTCTCTTCAGTATAGCTCAGCGCTTGGAAGCGTTCAGTCATCGCCACCCGGGGGGGGGGGGGCGAATAAGAACAAAGTAAATTTTCCTGTAGCAGAAATATTGCCACTTCAAATAGTAACCCATCTTCAAACAAAATAACAGTTTATTAATCTGGGCTACCAAACACATATGTGGCAAATAACCAAGCAGCAGACTTGCTAACCAAATTCATTAAAGTCATGTAGTTGTGTAAACACACCAACTCCATAATAACAGCATTTAATAGTACTCCAGAAAATTGTAGGTATCACACATTTCAACAGCTGGTGGGACGAAAAATAAATTCTTAAGCCAGGGCAGTTTTTTGGCAGGACAGGAGCACTCACATAAAATTGCTTGAGTTTGCTAACTGACACACATGTCAGACTTGAAGTGGGGTTTCACTTTGTTAATAAGGAGAAACTCGCAAGTCATAGTTATCTTTACCAGCAACAAAAGGCTGTCTTGCAAAACTTTCCCCAATGGGAATGACAAGTATTTGGAATTTAAGATTACAGCAAACAGCAGAGATTGGGTTTTGTCGACTATTACGATGTTGAAAGTTGCCTTAAACCCATGTCCACTTGCATACCTAATGAAGAAACTAGTAATACAACTACCATCAACCAACATGTTCCATATGCTTGTAGCCTTTTATTAGTCTGCTTATGCAATGCGGCTTTGTCTCAGTTTTTCGATTTTGTGGGTGTTGAATGTATGTATCAATTAGTTGAACTTACAAAGTGGGTTGCAGGAATTTACAGCATCATTGTTCTGATGAAGCAAAAACTCCTGCTGATGAAGCTCGGTTGGCGGCTCAAAAAAGTTGTCACATTTGTAAGGAAAAGCTCGGTACAGATGATATTGTGGACAATTATGACCATCTGATGGGCTAAATCAGAGGCAGCGGACATAATAAGTGCAACTTGAATTTCAGACTGCCCAAAAGACAAGTTGTTACTGTTTTCCACAACCTGCAGAATTTGGTGCTCACTTTATTATAAAGCCCTTGATGAACGTCACATAACATTACACGATGGAACCATGGTAATTGAAAATCCTGGAAAAATTAAAGTGATTGGAATGACCCTAGCGAAATACAAATGTATCACAAAACAGTTTCCCAATGGGATTGAGTGCAATGGAAAGGCACAATATTTCAAGTTAAGATTTATTAATTCATTCCAATTCATGAGCGCCTCTCTGAAAACTTTGACAGGTAATTTACAACCTGCACAATTGAGTATCACCATCTCGATGTTTCCAGACAACACCCAATTCAAGTTGCCAAAATGGAAGGGAGTTTTACCTTATGACTTTGTTAAGTTGCCAGACAGTCTGATGTGCAAGTCACTCCCACCAATGGACGCATTTCATAATGTCATGAGAGGCGAAGGCATTAGCGATGCAGAATACGCTCATGCCCAAGTCGCATGAGAGGCGTTCAACTGCATAAATTTGCTGTAGTATGCCATTCATTACTTAATGTGTGGACACTTGTTTGCTGGCTGATGATTTTGAGAATTTCAGGACCATATGTTTGGCTCATTATGGTCTTGACTCTGCCATGTACGTCACAGCTCCATATCTTTCATGGGACGCCATATTGTAAATGACACATGCACGGCTAGAGCTGTTGAATTACCCAGACATGTATATTTTTGTAGAACGCGAGATTAGGGGATGCATTACCCAGGTTTCAAAAAGATGTGTGGAAGGCAACAATGTTTATATGGGTGAAGACTACGACCCCAGTGTGGCATCGCAATATACATGCGATTTCGATGTCAACAGGCTGTACAGTCATACAATGCGGTCCAAGCTTCCGATTGGTAATTTCGAGTGGACAAAGGCTGACGTGTTCTGTTCATGGGATTTTGCAAACACTGTGAATGACGGTGACACTTGTTTTCTTGCGGAAGTTGATCTGTCTTTTCCGGAGGAGTGTCATGATAAACTATCTGATCTGCCTTTGGCCCCAGAAAATGGCATACTCCCAAACGGCTCGCATGAGGAACTTCTTTTAACACTCCTGCCATGCAAGAAATATGTTATACATGGGGAAACACTGATGCAGTACTTGATGAATGGGGCCAAACTTGCCTCTGTTCATCGCATTTGCACTTTGAGCAGAAGACATCGATGGCTCTGTACATCGAGTTTAACATTGAGAAACGTTCCCAGCAAATCGTTTTTCAAGTTAATGAATAATTCTGTTTATGGAAAAACCTTACAGAATGTCCACCGGGAAAGTAACATCAGAGTAGTTTCGATGTATGACACAATCTACGGGTCTGCAGAGCTGATAGAACGTCCGAAATTCCAGGCGCGGCAAATTATCGACGAAAATTGGTTCCTTATCGAGATGTCAAAGAGTTCTGTTGCGTTCAACAATCCTTTGTACACTGGCATTGCCATTCTCGACCATTTGAAAATTAACGCTCTTTGAATTTCACTATCAGTATATGAGTACGAAATTTCTTCCGCGGCTTTTCATCTCCTCTATTATGACGCCGATTCCCTAGTCTATTCTATTGCTTGTAATTACATATAAGAAAAAATTACCCGGATTTAAAGGCGTGGTTTGATACATCCAACTATGAGCTCGAAAATGTGCAATGACTCCCTCACGAGAACAAAGGCTATACCAGGGTGATGAAAGGTGAATGTGCTGGGTGCATAATAGCACACTTTGTGGGCTTACGTCTCCTAAGCTTTAAGCATATGTTGTTGCAAATGTACAATGTATTTGTAAGGCGAAGGGTGTAAAACCGAATGTGTTGCAATCACTCAGGTACGAGGATTATCGAGATTGCCTCAAAAATTGCAGAAAGGTAATGGGGACCCAATATCAGTTCCGTTCGTGTGACCATCAAGTCTACACGGAAAGAGTAACAAAGGTAGTGTTGTCAGGTATGGAAGATAAGCAGTACATTGAGGCAGATAGAATACAACCTTACCTTGGGGGCCCTACAGAATACCAGAGAATTTTTTATTTTACTCCATATAATGGTTTCAGCAACACACTTAATTTATAGACCTCCCAGCACCACACCACCAATGACGTCCATCTGTCGCCACCACATGCATCTCCTGTTCCACACTTATCACAGCTGACTACAGCTGTCTACAATCATCATCACAGCTGACTACAACCACTACAAACATCATCGCAACTGACTACACCAACTGCAAACATCATTGCAGCTGACTACACCAACTATAAATATCTAGAACTAATTGCATCAGTTCTGTTGCATTAAAATCCAACACTGATGCCATCCGTTTCCCTAACTAAAGTATAAAGAATAAATCTATCTTCGCTATCTTTACCCCTTGTCAAAGAAGAAAATAAAATTCACAGTGGAAATTGTGTGTGTGTGTGTGTGTGTGTGTGTGTGTGTGTTACACCCTGTCTTTGGCCATTGTTAGTGTCTGAAAAATAAATTATCCTGATGTGACAGCTAAGAATAACGCCTTAAGTGTGCGTCCTTTTTTTTTAAACTCCTCGAGAGAGTTGTATATAATGTAAATAATTAGGAAAGAGACACCCACCATAATGCTCTATATATATATTTTTTTAAATTTTAGAAGATTGTTTGTTGTTTGTCTGTATTCTTTGTTGTATATAAATATCTTAAATTGTGTTTTAGTGTGTGTCAATAATAACTTAATTTGTAAAGAAGCTAAAGTCTTTTTTTAAAAAGGAAATGTGCAGTCATAATTTTTTGTTGTAAATAGTTGTTTATATATATATTTATATATATATATATATATACAATGTGTTAAATTGTGTATTTGTGTGTGTGTCAATATTAACTTGATTTGGGAAAATGCTAAAGTATTTTTGAAAATTTTTTCTTTTAGTTTTTTTTTTGTTCCGTAATGTCAGAAAATAATTATCTTTGTAAAGTAATCTGATTTTTACCCTAAAGTATTTATTTGGTAAAACAAATTTGTGATTAAACAAATGTTTGTTGAAAATTGAATATTTTTGTGTGACATTGTAAATATTTACCTTATAATGACGATTTTGAAAAGAATATTTTATAATAAAAATTTTCATGTTAAAAATGAATAGTGTGTGTCTTGTTGTTAATATTTTAAATACCTCATGTCACTAACTTTTTTCAATAATAACTAAACATTGATGGCTCTCATGCTAAGTATATGTCCTGAAAGGAACCTGTGTAGGAATGAATAAGTTTTTGCAAAGAAACGAGCCAGCAGGTTAAAACCTTCGTCCACTCCAGCTGCTTAAATTGAATGTTGTTGTAGGAGGCACGGTGCCCTGCTGGCCAACTTTTGTGACATCCCAGGGGGCATATTGAAAGCGAGCCCCATATACATTTACAGAGGTAGGTACAGAAAGACCTCTGACCATCCTTGCCTACAAGAAAGTTTCTCCAACTATAACATTTATGTCTGCACCGAACCGAGTCCAGCAACCTTTTTAATTATAAAAAAATATTTCATTTTGCATGCACACAGATTACAGTTCTTCAAGATCAAACATGATGATGACTGGTGAAGAAATCAATCACAATATTAATATGTTTAAAGTGTTTTTTTAAATAAAAAATATAAAAATTAAACTCTGTCACAAACATGCATTTTTATACATGCAAGAGCCTGACCTATGCTTCGACGCAAGTTGATTATTTTGAAACAAATCACATTGCTCTGTCGAGGGTGGAGTGGGAGGTGTGGGTGGAGGCGTAGGGAGGTCGGGAGCGATGTGGCCATATCTAGCCAGTCATCACCATCTTGTCTCAGTGGCGAAAAATTTGCAATCGAGGGCAGAGGGATGAGTAACCTTAAGGACAGAGTAGTGCACTCTGGCGAGCGGTGAGGAGGTCAGGAGCCCTCTGTACCCCTGTATGCAGACGCCACCATATTCAGTTGATCATAGAATCTTGGACTAGACGGATGTATACCTCAATATCTCCTTCATATACACCGGAATTCGTAGTGTGGTAGCTGCGATATTCGTTAAGCGATAATATATGCTCAGGGGTTCAGATCTCGTTGACACTATTTGTAAACTATAGCGTGAAGTATTAAAAGTTCTTTAATTTATCGGAAAATATAAATTTTCGTGTGATAGCCCACTATAGTGAGTTCGTTATTTTATAATCGTCTCAAGTACGTTTCTGAGCCCAGTCGACGAAACATTGTACTATTTTTAACTCGCATCTGTGTTAACAAGTACACTCTATTTACCAGACTTTATGGAAATTTGTAGTACGTGTGTTATTTTTAAATAATTCACTTTTATTCATTTACGTACTTGTAGGACTAATCAAGCCATTAATAGTAGCTTGGTAGGGAAATAGGTTCTGTCAGCCGTAAATTTCAACTCAGTAGCCTTTAAGATGCTGGCCGCGCTACAAGTATATAAGCAGGCACACATCATACGATCCACTCATTCATTGAGTGAGCTCCGAGGTGGACAGATGTGTTTTCGGGGAGCTCCTGGTACCATTTGATTATGTGTTTTTCTTTAAATTTATTTGTAAACATTCATTTTGTTTAACATTTCCGAGTTGAAGTCTATAATCAAATAGTGCTTCACTGAGCATGTAGCTGGGCAGACATGTTTTGGGAAATATGCAATGTCATTACTCGTGTTAATCGATTAATTTATTTTTACATGTATATTACATTTCTAAAGTTTCTCCTCGCCAGTCTCACAGACAGACAGATGTGTAAGTTATGTGCGAGAGGCATCATATATATCTTGTTATTGTGTTCATTTAATTTATAGGGACATTTTCTTGTAGATCGTTAATTCCACACTCACATAATTGTGTTCGTTCATTATACTTCTCTCTCATGTAAATTATATTGCAAGCACACAGCTCGGGGTAGCAAAATCATATTATGTTTTATTCCATACTGGAGAGTGACATTATTGCACTTGTTTCTTCATGAGACCAGGTAGTAATAATTCTCTCTCTAGTGTTGTTTATTCATACGTAGAAATAGTTTAAACACTCTGTACTTCTCTTGTGTGTTGAATATATTCGTAAAAATCGTCTATTTACCACCAATATCCCTACAAACACAAAAAATTAGAAAAGATAAGAAAAATGACACTTAGCACACTCTTGCACTCAACTCAACACCTATATATCACATTGCAACCCACCACTCTGGTCATTCATCTCCAGGACACTATACCACCAACATCGTACAGAGCTCCTGCTACCCAAAAAAAGATAGAAAGAAGTTCAACAACAAAATCAAGAAAAAAAACCCTTTCCATATAGATAACCCTTTCAGTAAATTTAACCCTTCCAATAAATTGAACTCTTTCAATAAATTTAACCCTTTAAATAAATTTGACCTTTTCAATTTGACTAACCCTTTTTGATTAACCCTTTCGATCAATTTAATTAACCTTTTGATATAAAATTAATTAGGTCGTTCAAAAGAGGTGGCTTCGCCTTTGATCTAGGACCGGCCCGTCCCTACTACAAGTGATGCACAGTAAACAGTCAGCAATATCAACAATAGGTGTCGCCAGCAGATAGGACTGCTGAAGTTTGCTTTAGGTTTAAGTGCTAGAGTGCATTACAGGTGGAAAACCACCATACTGCATTCTCCCCATAATATTAACTTATATTGATTTAAGAATAATCAGGCCTGTGTGAATATGAAAATGTAGATTTCAAGTTTAATTACCCGCAAGACAAGCATGGCCAAGCATTTTTAGGAAAAAGCATAATATTTATGTAAATTCTTATTTACTAAGACTGATATTTAAACTACTTTTAACAATTTTTCAATAACGTAGATACTTTTACTATCTCACAGATTAAGGTCATAATCATTTTAATGGCGCTATGGAAGAGTGTATATCATAAAAACGTACACGTCAACCCTTTTCCCAAAACCTTCGCAGTCGGCGCCGAGGATTTCATTTTTTCTAATTCAATTTTTGGGGTAACTGTATATATTACAGAGCCCATACGTATAATTACACGGACCCATAGTGGATTAGTATAATCGTGATGGCACATACAAATAAAATTGTTCACAGAAATGAAAATACATGCTGACAGTTTTAATGTCTACAACTAGAATAAATGTATGAAAATAATAGTTTTCAGAATAGCTTACAAGTGTGAAAGTTGTGTCCAAACACTCAGAGGTAACTAAGAAATATGATTTTGTGAAATTAGATAATTTAAAGAATGTCTAAGCATAAGCAAAGGAATTGCCAGACATACAGCCATATGTCAATACGTACTAATAGACGCATATAAAGACATAATTATACTCGTAAGTAAAATATATTTTATAGCTTCAAATGTGATAATTCTAATAGTGCAATAAGTAAAAAAGAGACGTTTTTACGTTTTCATGACTCTCAAAATACAGTCTGTATAGAAATAGTCTATTTGAGTTGTGAATTAAGAATAAAATATTTAATACCAACTACTCAGTGTATAATACACGTAGTCACATGTCAGGTGTGTAATAAACAAGATCTTAAGAAGCTTGAATAATGACAATTTTTAAAAACAAGTGCTCTTTCTTTTACGAAATGTGAACAATATCTTTACCTCACGACTGACAGCATCCTAGCGGAACCAGTACAATAAGTGCGCGACGGACACTGATAAAATAAATATCCTGTCGACTTCCGAGGACCACAGAAACCTCTTCCAGTGGCACCTCGCAACCCCCCTACTGATGGGATCTGGTTCAACCCTCTGCAGCTGAGCCGCCCGACTGTTCTTCGGCCCTGCCCCACACAATACCTTCCAATCGTCAGATGGTCCAATTTTATCATACGTGGATGCATGGATTCTATGGAAACAAGGGGCATTGATGTGGTTACCATTAGCCAGGGCTTGCAAGCGTCGCGCGAGAGTTAAGGATGGTGCGACCTCAGCGTGCCAGCCTGGCTGTTTGCAAGACATCCCCCGCCAGAGAAGGTACTGAGGCTGGGCGGAGACCTATATAAGGCTAGAGCGATGGCGGCGAGACGACTTGAGAGAGGACCACTAGGTCAGTGGTCCTAGATCGACTCCAACCGCTGTCACTGTCGAGGAGGTCTGCACATTTGCGACGACGAGACACATCCAGGGTAACTAAAATCCCAGTAGGGCGCCCAAGGTCGTGCAGAGTTATGATCATCGTGTAAATCTTAAGACTCCCCCTGAGTCACGGGCACAGAGATTATAGTCATAGCACTAGAGCATCAGAGTCTACTAACTGTACCTGCTAATTGCGGAGCATTGGGATATTCTGTTTATTATAAAGTAACACCAAGAGTGAGTTGTGTGTAATCTTATATAAAAGCGGTGAGTTTAATAAATATAGTGTTTTGTATATTGGGTGCTCTATTCGTCTGGTTACGATTATCTCCCTTCCTTGCATGGCCTGATTCATCCTCAGGACAGGTCACAGCACCGTGGACTGAGGCTGTGTGCATACATAGAATTGTGGTCCGGGCTGGAGAGGCGGTAGCGGACACATGGGAGTCTGCAGCCACTTCGCTGCGTAGTGGTCATTGCTTTCATGTGCTTTTTGGAGCATGCACGCTCTCTCTCTCTCTTCTTCTCTACCTACTCCCTTTGTGTGGCCCATGGTGCACTTCTTCACCCCACTCCTGAACTTGCCTGGGAGTGGAAGGTCACAGCCTTGGATCAGCTGGGTGGGTGTCTTGCCGGTGGCCTCGTTCTCAAGAGTACGCAGTGTGAACAATATGACAGGCAAGTGGTTATAACCCATGCACATTCACAAATGCATTTTCAAATCTTGAGTACGTTGTTCCGCAGGGTTTGAACATGGATGATAAATTGCTGTCATGAAGTGTCTTACTCCCCACCGACAAACGCGGCCAATGAACTGAGTGCCATTGTCGTCGCTGAGTAGTACCAGTGGATACCATCTCCCTTAACCCTGGGAAAATTTCACTTTCCAACACTCTTCAAGTATGAAAATAAGTTCATCACGACCACAATAAATTGCATACCCATAGAAGTGCGTAGGTAAGGGCCCATGAGGTATAATTCCACTCTCTCAAAGGGTTCGGTGGGTTCCCTGGATTGCTGTTGCTGCATCCCGTCGGTGCGATGGCTTTTGAAATGGTTGCATGCAATGCACACACACACACACCTGGATGTCCGCAGATTTCAATGATGTGCATATGTTGCAGTACTGTTTCTCATGCTGCGGCTGGCATGTATATATGCCATGTGTCATTGTTTACATTCGCGCAGGTTTCTACACAATTGTCAATAACATGCCACTTCTCGACTGTTTGTTTGAAGAGGGTACAGGGGATGAAGTACCTTGTCATAACATTGAAATCCTGTCTTGCATTTCATGGTCATGTGCATTAAGCGACGAACAAGGCTGTAGTGATATTTCAGAGGCTGAGAGCAGTGGTTCCTGCAAACTGGGGTCTCAGCTACCAGACGTTGAAATTGATGTACAGGTAAGTTTTCCTGCCCATTCGCACATACGCATGTGGGGTATGGTAACCCGAGACGGAGAGAGTCCTTGGAAAACAGAGATTAATCAGTGCACAGCAAGAAGCAGTGTTGGGGGTCATAAAGGCCTACAGGACAACTTCCAATGAGGCCCTGCATGTTGTTGCCAGAGAAGTCTCACTAGACCTCTTAGTGGTGGAGAAAGGTGAAATTGCCAGGAGAAATTTAGGAGGAACACTCCCAGAGAAAATAAAGGCAAGAAGAAAAGCCACCATGAGAATGTGGCAAATTAAATGGGACAATTCGGATAAGGGAAGAACCTCATACTAGATCTTTCCTGGTGTCCAGGAAAAGCGGTGTATGAGGAAGTTTCTAATAATAGGCCACTACTGACCGCAGTTCTTGACTGGGCACTGAAATTTTAAGGAGAAGTTGTTTTCAATGGGCCTGGTTTACCACCCCGACTGTGTGGTGTGTGGGGTGCGGACACTCCAGCCCATGCAATGGAGTGACCCAAGTAGAGGGCCAATGTATAGAATTTGAGGGGAAACATGGACCTATTCGACTCGGTGACATAATCAGGGATAGGGACCTGGCTCCAGAGGTGCTAAGATATGGTACCTCACGACTATTGGCAAAATACAGGAAGAGTTCGATGACTGGTGATCGAGCCACTGTTTGAGCCATGAGATTGGGGACAGTTCGGAGGATGGGGATTTTGTAAACACCCAAGATGGATGAACACATCTTCCCAAGAATTCTGGTCCTAAATCAATGTGAAGGGAGCCCTCTCACCTCGCATTCATCACGACAGGAAGAAAGTTCCTGTCCATGGATGCAGTCAGAGCACCACCTCCAATGCATGATTTAAGTGCGGAGAGGGGGGATCAGATAGGGGTCCACATGCCCCCCTTCTGGCTGCTTCCTGACAATGGAGGAATAAACAGTAATAGGCGATGGAGTTGCTCAAGTTCAGGTCTATAACGATAGTTATAGAACTGGAACAACAAGGAAACCAAGGTCCGGGCGATTTGGAAACAGTGGAAGACAGGCGGCCTTGTGCTGGGAACCCAGTGGTGTTTGTTCGGGAGGGCTTCGCTCGTATTACTTGCATGAGCAAGCACAAACGAGATAACAGACGAAAAACAGTCTGCACCAGGGACCGTGCCAAAAAAGGTATGGGAGGTTTACAGGAAGGTCTTCATTCATAGACAACTGGAGCGAACGATTTAAGCAGCCCATTCCACAGTGAAAACAGTGGCTATTAACTGGCTAGATGAGGAGCACACCCAGAAGACCCACTGGGATTGTACGATGAAATTGTACGAGGCACTTACTTGTGTAGACTAGAGGAGCCGAATACTTTAATGGCAGCCCTGGCCATGGTAGTTAGGCAAATGGAGGTAGAAGATAAGATCCTCTTCCCCTAAATGGAGGCAGTTGATAGGCTCATCATCGCCCAGGTGGGCCTTTCAACACAGAAGGACGCACTACTGAGCTTGCCCAGGGAGTGCTACTGGCGTAAATGTGAAAGATTCGATGAATCTGACTTCTTCAAGGATGTCGTCCGTACATACGGGATGCATACCTTTGACTACTGCAAGCCCTTCATGGGGTACACTCTGGTCCTGTACAAGTCCTTCTTTCCAGCCGGCATCCTAAAGCAAGCTCACACCATTCCCGATAATGAAAAGGCAATTTTACCCTTGAGGGAAACCAGCCTGAGGGGGGATTTTGCAGGGGGGTCGAAAAGGGGTCCACAAGGCCCTCCCCCCCATTTTTCCAAGGCTGTACCTGACAAAAGAACTGGGAGAACTAAAGAAATGGGGTGAATTACACCATGCAAGAATTCACATACCCCTTCCCCTTACCTCATTCACCGATCAAGATGACACACATCCCTGGGTAGGACTTAGTCTCACCCAGGGATAAACCGATTATGACCCAGGCAGATGGCACCAGAATGCATTTAAGGATGGCGAACCATGGAGTGAAGGACTGGACCTCCACGAGGTCAACAGAAGACTGAATTGGATGAGAGTGTGTTTGTAAGAGTCGATAGTCTGTAGTGTGGAGTGACTAAGCCCTTTGTGCTTGGGGTCGATGTGGCGGGTAATGTGTCTGGTTACCGGGCATTCACCAAAACTAAGTCCGATTGCACTCAAGCGCACTGGGCCGCGAAAGTTTTTAATGAGGATACCAGTATGCTTACATTTATCGTGAAAGAACAGAGTGCAGATGCAGTAGTAAGTATGAATGTCTGTGTGTGAGTAATTTAGTGTAGTTTTGTTTAATTTTTTGGACAGCATGGCGGCTTCAAAATTGCAAAGTTCCCGGTGGACTCTGAAGATGTAAGAGCCGGTTTAGCTTTTGTTTTGCAGGCATTAAATGTAATGGTTAGAAAGCAGCACTCTAGGTATGACCTTTTAATTGGTATCTGCCAACTAGAGGGGAGGATAGAGAGGTCGGCGCTGGTTCCACCAATAACTTTGTTTGACGCACTCAATTTTCCACTTTTCAGAGACTGGGCACCATAGTCGAGTGCTGATGACGTTGTTAAGTAGCATGTCTAGATTTAGTGCGGTGTAAACACTGCCACGTTGTTGCACTGGATTGATAACTGCGTTGATGTGTGCCAAGATGAGGAGGGGGAGATGATGTATTCCCAATATTCCTCATCGTGGGCGATTGTTTCTCCCGGCGAATGTGACAGGTGGTCAGCCAGCTGATTATCTTCGCCAATTACATGAAGCACTTCGAAGTCATACGACTGCAAGAAAAGCACCCAGCACATTAGCTTATTGCGGTTTTCTTTAATGTTGTGAAGCCACATGAGGCAACGGTGGTCTGTGAATAAAGAGAAGCATTGGTTCTCTAGAAGTTGGCGGTACTTTTTGAAACTCCACACTACAGCTAGACACTCGCGCTTATTGACATCGTAGCAGCGTTCAACTGTGCTGAACTTTGCACTGTTGAATATTACCTGGCGGTAATAGAAGAACAACTTCCTTGTTCTTCCAGCCACTTGAACTTGATGTTCGACGACACGAGTGCAGTGAGAGGTGTGGTGACAATGGCAAATTCAGCTATGTATTTTCGCAGCCAATTTGCATGGCCAAAGAATTCCCTCAACTGTTTGTGTGTTGTGGATACTGGATGGTCTTCGATAAGGCACAACTGTTCTCCCGCCGGACGGCTTTCTTCTCATCCACAATGTGTCCGAGGAATTGTCTTCTGTCTTAATGATATGACAATTTAAATTTGCATATGTTAGGTTGTTGATGGCTAGGCGTTCATGTAGAAGTGATAAATGTTGAATGTGGTCCACCCGTATTTCTGACCATACGACCATGTTGTAGAGGTATGCCAAGGCAAACTAGCAGATGAGGTCATCCAGTACTCTCACTATCATGGCTTTGAATTTTAATGGTGTGCACTTGAGGCCAAATGGCATGGCACAAAATTGAAATCTGCACCCCTCAGGGATGGCGAAGGCAGTTTTATGTCGATCTTCTGGTTGCACTGGGACTTGCCAATATCCGCTGCAGAGATCGATTATGATTAGAACTTTTGCACATCCTAGTGTACCGAGGACGTCCTTGAGATGGATGTAGGATCATAGCGCGCACTTAATGACTCGGTTCAGCTGACGAAAATCTACACAGAACCACCATGAACCATCTTTCTTAGGTGCTAAAGTGATTTCTGAATTGAACTCATTGTTGGATATATCTGTTATGCCATCTTGCAACATCTCGAAAATCTGCTCTTTGATTATCTGACACTGGTGTGGCTGGTAACGATGTAGACCGATGTAGACTGGATATTCTGTGGTGAGTGTGATACAGTGTTCTGCAACTGTGGTGTGGCATAGTGGGCCTGCTACAGTAAATACATCTCACCGCTCTTTCTGGAGGTGCTGCATGGTGTCGCAGAACTCGGCTGCCACTGAATGGTCTAGGTAATCATATGATACTTCAGTTAACTTCCCAGCTGGTTTGGGGTCTAGGTTATAGACTGTTCGCCATTCCTTCCGACCGAAGTGTATGTGGCATGTTTCGGGTTCAACTACAGTGTTCTGCTCTGTAACCCATGGTATGCCTAGGATCATATCTTCATCGATGCCATCGGATATGTAAGCAGTGATGGTCTCAATAATCCAGATGCATACGGTGATGTTAATTTCTTCCGCAAACTCGCCAGTGTGTTGGCAGGTAGCTACGTGAACAATCTGTTGTGTGGGCCGGATGTCACTGACATTTGATGAGGTTGGTGCATATGAAGTTGTGAGAGGCTGCTGTGACTAGAAGAATTCTGCGTGAATGTTTGTTTAACAACACAAAAATATGGATGAAACTGGTGGCTGGGCCGACAATCAGTGATAAACAGATCTGCTGTGGCATCATGTCGGTCAACACTTTGTTCGACCTGGGGCATGTAGCATTGGGCTGCTCTACGCCGAGGCCCTGCTTCCCAGCAGCGACTTTCCCTTCTCCTCAGCTGTGGATGTTTTTGTTCTGTTGGGTTTTTCATTCTTCTAGTGTGGACCCCCACACATTCTACACAGCACTGATAGTGTTTTTGTGCTGGTTGTAATGCGATAAGGGGGGTTCCAGTAGGTATATGCTCCCTTGCTTTGGTCAGTGCTTTATTTAATGCTGTTTTTGTTGCACTTGTTGACACTGTTGCACTCGCGTTCATGTTTTCTTCGCGGATCTGTCTGTGGTCCCATCGCGGATGCACTGCTTTGTAATCGCAGTACAGATGTGCCTGGATACTCGCATCGAGCAGCTTAACTGTTTGAATGAGGTCAGATTCGGTGGCATGGATCACTGGTGCCAGGGCAGCATTGTATTCAGCTCGTGCGGTGCTGGTCACAACTTCATAAATTTTTCTGGTTGGCATTTGGGATGGTAGTAGTGGATAAGGCTAACCTTATGGGTAACAAAATTGTAGTGTGATTCTTCTCCCTGCTCCTCTAGGATTACTTTGCTGTGTGCTCTTAACAAGGTACAGGTGCTTGCAAAGCAGCAGTTCATGCCACGATGCACTAATCCGTACTACCACATTCTGGCATCACCTCTGAGTTTTTCCCCAATGATATTCAGCCAGTCATTCTCGTCCACATTGTAGCGACTGAGCCTCTTTGTGCAGTCCTTTGGGAAGGCTGCTGGGTCTTTGCTTTCCATGCTGGAGTAAGTAGGCAGGGACTGGAACGTTGCTGGTGTGGTTGTGGTTGGGCTGTCATTTGTTCGCCTAGATTGAACATGTGACATTATGAATGTTTCATTTGCCACAGATGTAGTCGCCTGGAGTAGTGGTGTAGAGTGTGCAGGGTGTGTACCCAATTTTGTGGTCCCGGTGTACGTTGCTGGAAGTGGGCATGGCAGCGACAGTTGTGGCGCACATTGAGTGCATGAGAATTTACTTAGTTGTCAATCACTCTCTTCTCCTCTCATCGCATCACATTGACATGTGATGAAATTTACTGAGTTGTGTTCCTTTTTGATGGGAGAATGTTGTTGATGATCTCCAACCGACATGTCTTTATAGCAGCAGGCACAATCGATGAAAAACATCTCACGTAGTGTGGTTTGCTCTCTGGGTGATCGGCACTTGTCATGGTAGACTCGGAGACACCGAGCACAGCAAGTGATACTGTCCCTATTTCTTCGGACCAATTGAAATTCACACATTTCCATAGGTTACATCAAAAGTGTGTTGGTGCGTGTCATGTGGTTAGTTGAACTCTGTTTCAGTTGCAGAGCGCAGGCATGCGAACAGGCTTGACAAAGCCCCGAACATGTTAAGGTCTCATGCATTGCTCACATACATCTTCCAGTTCACCCATGGAGGTTCGCCTCCATGTGTCGCTGTAAAGTTCCGTATTTAGACACCCTATCTGCTCCTTCATTCGTCAGGATGTTGCTACATCGTGACATGGGCAGGTATTGCCCTAGAGAAAATTCGGCGAGAATGGGTCCAGCGTGGACATACGATGCACACACTACTAGCATAGTATGGATGGTTGTCCAGTTTCCATTTGTAAGTTCAATCATCCAGGAATGCCTGCGCGATGCAGTTTACGTGGGAGTTCCATCTTGCCAGTTGTTGTTTTTTTTACCCAGCCACATGGCTTGACTGGCTCGCAGATTACATCCTGCCACGCGAAGGGAAAGGGGTGGTGTCACCACCATGGTGAAGTGGGAAGGCACAATATTCTACCCCTTTTGGTGACCTTCTCCAAGATGGCTGGAGGGGTGGCTTGTGTTACGGGCTGCGACGATCGATATGGTGTCGCGCGAAAGTCCGAAGATAGAGGACTTTTTCCATGTTCACGATCAATGGTGTATTCTGGCGCCAAAAAATCCTGCGTTGTTCCGCTGGTGTCTTCTTACCCCAAAACTAGCATGGAAAAGGACTTGACAAATGGAAAATTATGTAAAGAAAATTTGTCAGTAACAAATATGTGTGGACCATAGATCCAAAGGAGCCTTAATTTGTGGTGCACGTAAAAGCAAGTGGTCACATCGGTACATGAAACATTAAACATGGGAAATGGACAAACATGAAATAACTCAAAGTTAGTTAAAAAATACATAGGAAATAAACTTAATACAGGGAGTGGCAATGCGTTGGAAGGTGTGGTTTCTGAATGAAATTGTAGGTTAATTGTGTGTGGCACATGACACAAGTTGGTTGCTTTTTGAATAATGCCATAAGGTGCTGTGAAAATGTTGTCTCGTTGGTGAGAATGAAAGGCCACACAGAAGGTTGTCAAATTGGTGTTCTGGAGAAAGAAGAATGTTGATGGGGTGGAATGACTAGGTTGCTGGAAAATGATGGTCTAGTTGGCAGGTGGGGAAGACCACAAGGAAGGGCGACAATTTGACATCTTGCGAGTTGGTCATCGGAGGAAATGAGGCCTATTAAGTTGGGAATGGGCATTTGTGATTTTTACCTAGGGTACCAGCATAGACCATGACAAGTGTGGGATCGTGGTCGACCGCCCAAAGTGGCCATCCAAAGTACGGCATCTGGTGATGATGTTGCAGCTATAATCCAGTAAGTACTAAGCTAGTAGAGGATTTTATCACTCCGTTTATTGCATCACTCACTCCCATGAGATTGTATTTAGGCCATATTTATGCATGATGCCATAGAGACATAAAAACGGGTTATGCGACCGAAACACGGTCGATTAAATATATACGCATGCAAGTTAATCTTAAATACCGCGAATTATCATGCAAACCACCATAAGAGGCACTTATGAAATATTTTCTCAATTGAAGTAGGAGGGCACTAGCTCTGCGAA
The DNA here is from genome assembly GCA_029891345.1 of Dryococelus australis. Lineage (NCBI taxonomy): Eukaryota > Metazoa > Arthropoda > Insecta > Phasmatodea > Phasmatidae > Dryococelus > Dryococelus australis. The sequence goes on from CM057002.1 coordinate 128,397,900, forward strand.
ATAGAATGAAAATGCCTAAAAGATTAAAATGAAAAATTAATTTCCAGCCATGTAAAAACAGACTGGACTGTGGAGCGGTGCTCTCTTTGGGTTACGCAAACATGATTAACGATTCCAGAACATTAAATTAAAAATATTAAACACTACATGATTGGCGAGAAATGATGAAGGCCCAGGTAGGCCAACACAGACAATCGCTCCACCTAAGTGCCGAGCTGCAACTAAAGATGACCGCACGGGAAGTTGGCTGCCAAGGCTGGCATTCCCGTATGATGTGATAAATAAAACTTTATTATAAAAACATGATGAATGATATTATTTAATTGACAGGTTTACTGCAAAGGGGATGATGATATAACACAACAATTTTAAACTTTATTCAAAATTCCCATAAACAATAAATTCAAAAAAATATTAACTCTTTACACTTTGTGCTTATGAAGCTACATAACCTCAATTTGAGTGCACTTTCTGATCGAGCATGTGTTGCTCATAGTTCAGAGTTTTTTTTATGCATATAAGCTATGGCCATTTCTGAGGTCTCTATGTTTACGTCGATATATGTGAAAGTATGTCAAATATCTGTATTTTAATATTATTCATATTTCCACATGTTTATTACATTACTATTACGTTATTATTATGATTGTGATGCATGACTATGTTGTGCTGGATGATGCACAAGACACAAACAAATTAATACTTATCAAATACACTAAAATATTCACGTAAACAGTTACATAAAAGACCATTAAGCACTGAGAAATAATCGCAGCACAAACATTTCAATTATAAATACAGACACAATAGCTATTGAATTTAAAAATTCCATGAAACTTGGAAATGTAAACACATGTGCAGCTGTCAACTTATCTGAAAAATAAACATTACTAAAATGTAACAACATAGTGTAAACAAAAAATTAAAAATGATGCTTCTAATAATTACAATTGATACAAATTAATTAACATACTGACCATATTTCAATTTAGCATTTCATAATAAATATGGCGAAATAATATGCATGATACCAACCCCTGCATTTAATTATATAAACATTGGCCCTTGCTAATATTACTGTCAATAAGGTGGAAACTACAGACGTCACAGATTGCTCCACCAATCTTTGGCTGAACTTAGTGTTCCAACAATAATTGAAGGTAAAGTTTACAAGCCATAAGTGATGTTAACTATTTGCAAATATAATTTTTTAGGGTACGTGCATGTCTGAAATAAGATTACAAGAACAATCTTAACATTTCATGGAACTTGTCATAACTGGAAATTATAATATTTCAATTCCACATCAAATTAGCATAATAGTGCTTCAATAAAGATAAAATATAAAGTATACCATATGCTTTGTAAAGTATGTCAAGAATAGTTAAAGATTTTTAATCCTTTTTTTTTAAACAATGATGTGGAAATAAATCTGTCTCTTTTTTTATTATCTTTATTACAACTCCATTCCCAGAAAGCCAGTTATGCCGTGCTCCCCTGGTTATAGTTGTGTAGATGAAAAGGTGATTGGATATAATCGGCAGATCTCAGGTCACCAACCTGCATTCAGCTCTCCCAATCTACAGCTTGGCCACATTAAATCTGCAGGAAAGCTTGTTAGTTCCCGCTCGGCCAGTCACATAGCGGGGGCAGTCGCCCCTTTGTTGCTCGCACCAGTAGTGATAGGCTAGAGACATTCTTTAAGAAACAAGTAGCTGCAGCTAATTAGAATTCTAACACCACATATAACGTGCTGGCAATAATCAATGTGTCCAGACACTTGATGCTGGCTGGGGGAAATGCTAAATCGTAGCACTGGTACGACCGTTCATAAGCCAGTCGCATTGAACTGCATGTGTGGGTAAGTGTCTTATTTAAGTGTGTTTTTAAAAATCACTCTCGCCAAATCTTTTATAATACCAGATTAAGTTCATCGGGTAAACTGCACCAGTTACTTATGGTGGTGTCCATAGTCACACTTATAATTGCACTGCTTAACATGAAGCATTCAACAATACACATGACAGCACTTTACATCTAAAATCGACTATGTTTTGCCATACTTAACTTAAATACCAATTAAATTTTTACAAGTCGACCAATAAAAATAGATATATATGTATACACGCACATATAACCTGTAAAAATGCAATTGTATCTAAGTTATATATATGTGTGTGTGCACATTATCGAATAAAGAAAATACATATTAAGACACTGGGTAAAAAGGGTGCGGTTATTCTAAGGGTCAGTGCCCTGAAGTGCCCGAAAGCCACGATATATATAATGTCCACATGAACAGTTTTCAATGCATAAATTATGCAGTTTATTTACCAAGGCTCTCAGGCCAACACTTTACAAATACTTCACGGCTCCAACCTGCCGGTGAGGTAACGATGTAAAAACTTGCGAAGCTGATAAAAATTATGGGCCAGGTTTTAAGCTTCCCCAGGCGATACAAGCACTGGTGAAGAGGGGTGTAGGATGGTGTCTCGGGCAGCTAAAGACAATGGTTCCGGTGAATTAAAACGATGGGGATTGAATGATTGAAAAACCAAAGCTGAAGGCTGTCCGAGTACACAAAACCCGAGAAGCATGTAACGTTCAACCATACCCCCGAAATGCTCGTAGCTTACTGCCTACATGCTGTGGCATGCCGGCCGAGTTTGGCAGGCCACGTGTATCTACTTTCTTAACATTGCAAAATACATAATAACCCTTTGCGTTCCTTACCTTATGCTGGAACATGCATAAATAATTCCTAAAAATATAATTTCATATGGAACACCTTTAACATTTGGGTGAATGAGGTGAGGATGGCACATGTTGTGAATGATACATAATGAAACACTGAAACACAAACTTTACTTACTCCGAAATGCACTGGGGTTTTTTCCTTACCTATATAATGTAAACACGTGAATACCCGTGTTTACATATTACACACAAAACCCTACATAAAATAAATCACTGAAAAACAAGATATATTTTATATTACTATGCTACAGTGGATGCTCTGACATCACATGCTCAAGTTTGCATTGCATTACATCGACACTTGCCCTGCAGTGCCCTTGCTCCTCCACTCGCCGAGTGCGCATCCCAACTGCACAGCTTCGTGGTGCCGCAGCTGTCAAACGTGCTTCGGATGGGACACATGACACACGTAAAATGCCCCCTCCCCCTCTCTGAACCCATTTGTGGCTACACGACATCACACACAGCAGGGGCACTGCCTCCCCGGCTGTTTCCTGTGTCACAGCTTGTAGGAATTCCTCACCGCCTCCATGCAGTCTTGAAGTGCTCGCTGCGGTAATCTCCTTCTTCGGTGCTGCTTGTTGCGGGATGTGTACCCACCCTCGGAAGCTATACAGGCCGCTGGTGATCTCTTCCGCCGATACGATTCGCGGAGGCAGTACGAGCCGGCCGACCTGATACCCTCGCTGTCACTGCTGCTGCGCACTGTCCGACACTTCGCACCACCTTGTGTGGGCTGCTCCATCTCTCTGCCAGCCTCACACAAGAATTGTTCTTCGCCATGGATTGCAGGTGCATTCGCAGATAAACCTGTTGCCCTGCTATCAGTTTCGGCATTGATCTCGTCGTTATCGGGACCCACCCCTTGGTGTACTGCTGTTGTCGGCGTCTTCTTTTCCGCTGTCCTCCAGTACTCTCTGCACTGCTACACGTCGATTCTTGGGAACATTGATTTTTACCCGGCAGGGCCAGGTTGTAGCCTAGTAAAACCTGGGTGGGTGTTCGTCCTGTGGCCTCGTTAACACGCCGGCTAAGGGTGAAGTGGGCGGTGGGCATGTGTTCAGCTCATATGATGTGCTTCTAACCCATATGGAACCGTAATTGTACCTTCAACTCCTGCTTATGGCGCTCCGTGTGGTTCGCACGGGGATGGTACACTGCCGTCTTCAGATGGTATACCCCCCAATGGGTGCACTTCTCCTGCCACCTCCTACCAGTGAATTGTGTGCCATTATCAGTGAGCAGTTGTTTCGGATATCCCCAACACACGAAATATTCTTGCTCCAACAACTTGACAATGTTTTGTACATGTGCACCACTGAGTTGGTATGTATCCACCCAGCATGAGTAGTTATCTGTGACCGCTGCCTGGTGTTGTGGCGGGACTTCGTGGTCGAAATAACTGAGCTTGACTGGTGGTAATTGCTCTGGGTTTTTCCGATCGATGTTATACACCATCCATCACTCGGTAGCACCAAACTGAATCCTCCAGGTAGCAGGTTCCACAATGGTGTTTTTTTCCTCCATCCATTGTACACCTAGTAGTGTATCTTCTCTAATCTTGTCGGTGATCATTGCTGTTGTGAACGTTTCCAAGTCACGTACCTGCACTGTCACAGTAGCTTGTTCCTTCACACTGTGACTGTCTTGCTCGGTTGCCAGTCTGATGACAAGATTCGTGGGTGTGATGGCCTTTGCATTTACATATCTTTTACAAACGAAATTGTGCGAAGCAGCAATGTCAAAAAGTGTGTGACACACAGTTGCCCATTCAGGTGGATTTCAATTCTGATAAATTGTGCCATGTTGCGCTGATTTGATGCACGAATGCTTGCTATGGTGTTAAATCCAGGTGCTTCTCTCTGATGGGGGCATCAGTGGCATCTGGTCGCCTTACCCCAGCGAACCTTTTCATAATTGCTTTTTGCCAGACCGCGATAATTGTCCAGGTGCGGGTTGTTAGGGCACCTACTCTGCCAGTGGTAAACTTCCGCTGGCCGACAATAACGACACGGAGTTTGGGGCAGGTGGTCCCCTTCCTCTCTGCCATTAGGTCTTACCTCGCCACGTCATATGTTGTGCACTCACTGAACGGGGTTACTGTTGTCCCCCTGTCCCATTGCTCTGTCTCTTTGCTGATCTCCTCCCATTCTTGTTTGCCGACAGAATTGTTCATGTGGTTGTACACTGTCACTGTTCCCCTCCACGTGCTTCCCTCATGCAGCATTTGACTCACGGCACACGTGTCGTGAGTTCCGTTCCACTATAACAGCTACCTTATCAGTACCTGCTCATGAGCAGCAACAAAGATGCACTGTATTCCAAGAGCACTGTTTCGGTGACGATTTCCAATGTTTCCCGCGTCGGTAGGTGCGGTTGAAACCGTCGAACTTGCTGCACCTTTTACATTATACATGTCGGCAGTTGCTAGTCGGGTTTTTGCGCTTGCCAAAGCAGTTTCGTCTGATCTTGTAATGACGTAAAATTGCTTCCGTATTTGCATTGGAACGATTTCACACATTCGACCCAGCTTAAGCAGTAGGGGTTAAGTCAGTGTACCATTTTGCTGCCCCTCCAGAGAGTTGGTTCCCGACGCAGCTCGCCCACTCGTCTTTGCATATGCCGTACCTTTGAAGTCATGCCTTACACTCCTCCACAAATGTCTTCGCATCCTCATTTGCAGTTCCGGAAAAAGTTGGCAAGTATTGGAACTTCACAGACGGTAGCATCTGCCAATTTTTCTGGTTCATTTCTGACTTAACTTTCAGTCTGGGTCTCTTTTCGGATTCCAGTTTGCCAATGTGGTGTTGAATTCTGTCCACTGCTATACACTGGGAAATTTACTGGTGTTGCGGTCGGAAAAGGAGTTGTTAACACGGATGGTTGGTACAGATGTTGGTAGTAGGCAGGTAACAGGGTTAGATAAGGTGTGAAGAGTTGCATGGGTAGTAGAACCATGGACAAGGTGTGGATAGGCAGGACTGACTGAATTTATGTTGCACTGTTTACGAAGGCGACCACATTTATCGCGGTGATGTGTGGTGCATGACTCCTACCTCCCTCCTCTCTTGAGCAGTCCACGTGCTCTTGCTTGCCCAGAGTTGCCACTTCTCCGCTATTTGTCATAAGCCTTTCCCGTGTCTCCTCTTTGCTACTGTTCGATACTGCAATTTTCTCATTCGGCTGTGCCAAAATACTGTATCGCAGATCTGCTACACACTTTCTCCTGTTCCTCGCGGATGGTCGTGCACCAAAGTTCTGGTTGCAACTATCACAGATAAATTTCATCTCTGACGGCGCGCTGGTCTCGATTATGCTAAGACACTCTTGGTAAAAAAAAAAAATACGGCCCTGCCCACATTTGAGTAATAGTGTCCCTTGTCCGGTGCAAGAAATATTTAAACATCAAATAGTGTGTGCCGAATATTGATTAGGTTCTGTAATGTTGGTGGGTTGTTCTGAATGTTCTATTATTTCTCCCACGATTTGCACTTCAGTGTGGTTGATCGCGGCAGAGTTGATTGTTGGGCTGGTCTTATGCTTACAATGGCAGTAGGTTGTGCCGAGTTCATATTTGGTGATGAGATTGGTCGGCATCTCTTGCAGAAAATGCAGGCAGAGAAGCGCCGGTGCGCTCTTGTCTGTCAGGCCAGTCATTGTGTATTATACTTGATAACACACACCCGAGTGCAGAAGTGCGGATGCAGAAGCGTGGACAAAGAAGTTCTACTGTGTGCGAACATGAAAGCATGGTGTGGAAGTTGAACGCAACTGATCATGTCAGACCTGCAAGGCACGGCATGGTACAGGGGTCAGCGGATAGCGTGGGTGCACAGCTGACCGCCGGCATGTGGTGAGCAGATAGTGGGGGAGTGAGGAACTGGTTTCATCCCCTTTCTCCTCCGTTCAATTCCTCTCCTCGTTCTTGGCACATAGTAGTACGCAGGTGGTTACATCAAGCGGCAGAGGGGTAGTGCAGGTACGCTCCCCTGGCCGTTGTTCCAGCTAGTCGGCGACAGGGTATCGCGCTGGTGACATCACATCTGCTCCCCCAAGATGGCCTCCTCACAGCCCTTGTTCGCCCTGGCCAGAGCAATGATGAGTGCTTTGTTGTTTTGACATGCTTTTTCCGTTGACCACGTGCCACTTTTTCTGGTGTCGTGCAGGCGTCCTGAAGGCATCGCGATGCTGCCCCTTGCAGTAATGGTCGCCAAGGTGACCGTGCAGCTCCCTCATTGAGGGTTAATTTAGGACTTTAAATTCTGCAAAGGTTTAAGGAAATTTCGGAAAAAGAATTTCTGGGATTCTGTGCTTTCCAGGATCAGCAACTAAGTTGGGCGCCATTTTGACATGGTGCCATGGTGCCTCAGTGGGTAGAGGCAGGATTTAAGGAGCTGTGAAATTTTGAAGATTATTTTACCCGGGGCATCAGACATCGTGGATGAGGTCATATGAGTCGATAGAGACGTAGTTACCTCCAGGGTCGTTCGGCCGACGAGCAATGCTATCCTGGACTGTTGCTCCTTATAAATGCACCATAAAATTATTCCAAATGCGTAGTGTACAGTGGCCTGTTCGGGTCAGCTCACACACCCATGGTGCATAATATTGAGGATTACAAAAGCTTGCCTATTAAGTTGATGCAGTGATATATTGGCTAGTCACGCACATATGTTTACACACACGATACTTGCACATTAACGAATAAAGAAAATACATACTAAGAGAGTGGCGAAAATGGCGTGGGTATTCTAAGGGCCCATCCCTTGAAGAGCTTGAAGGCCACAAAATAATGTCCACATGAACAGTTTTCAATGCCAAAATTTTACAGTTTATTTACCCAGTCTCTCAGGCCTACAATTCGCATAAATAATCATATTTCACTGCTTCAACCTGCCCGTCAGGTAATGCTGTGAAAATGAATGATTGAAAAACCAAAGTTTGAAGGCTGCCTGATTGCACGAAACCCGAGTGTGCGAAACCCGAGTCGCGGTAACACGCAACCACACCCCCCAGGTACTCGTATATGACTGCTTGCATGGCGTGGTGCTCCGGCCGAGTTTGGCGGGCCTCGTGGATCTACTTTCTTAACATTGCAAAATACATAATAACCATTTGCATTCCTTACCTTGTGCTGGAATATGCATAAATAATTCTTAAAAATATAATTTCATATGGAACACTGTTTGCATTTGGGTGTGTGAGGTGAGGATGGCACATGTTGTAAATGTTACATAATGAATACTGAAAGACAACTTTACTTACTCCGAAACACGTGAATGCCTGTGTATACATATTACACACAAAATTAAACATATAAGATATCACTGAAAAACAAGATCTATTTTATATTACTTTGCTACAGCGGGTGCTCTGACGTCACATGCTCAAGTTTGTGTTGTGTTGTGTCCATACTTTCCCTGCACAGCACGTGCTGCTCCGCTCGTCGAGTGCGCATCCCAGCTGCCCATCTTTGTAGTGCTGCGGCTGTCAAATGGGCTTCAGACGGGACACATGACACACGTCAAATATACAAGCGATCTAGAATATTGCATCTTGGGGTTTATGTTTATTACATCACCATAATCTCCAATGGGCTATTAGCCTCTTAAGTGGTTTTGCCAGCTGGCTTAGTACTTCCACTCACTTTCTCACTTTGCTGGTGTTGGCATGTGCCTTTGATGCTGTAACATTCGTGTGATTTGAATGAGCTGCACTGATCCCTAACTCAGATTCCGAAATAACTGGTACTCCGTTCACACTAAAGATTAATGCAAACCATTTCAACTCCCTTATGCAGAGTAGTGTAGGTGCTTCGGTAGCTGTGGCTTGAACAGCATTAGGCACTTGAGAAGCGAAAATGTCTTCATTATAAATAGTACTTATTCCATAGGTGTTCTAAAAAGGAACATGGGCAGGTTCGTGTGGTGAGGTATTCTTGTTCTTTTCGAATTCTCTACTTTGGCTCCTGTTGCATCTGCTTTCTTTCTCATATTCTTGTTATCTTTGTATTCTCTCTTATTTTATTTTTCTCACTTGCTCTTGCGATAGTATTGCTGCCTCCCACATTTTCCTCTCATGATCTTCTTGTCTCTGTTTCGTATCTTCTCTAATTTCCCTACTATACTCATCAAGCCATTATCTTTCTTTTTTAAACTCAGCTGTTATGCTGGCCTGTGGCTGCATAAAGATATGCATTATTTGTGCCTGCTGGTTAACGTTAGATTGGAATGTGGGTGCTATTTGGAAGTTTAGGAAGACTTCCGTAATCTAAGCCCAGGGTAACAGCGCCACTGAAATAGATCCAGGGCTTCTAGGGAATATAGTAGAGACTATGTGTATGAAAAACTGCCACACAGTTGGGAATCCACGGAAAGCAATGAGATTCTGTGTGACTGGCCCTCAGCTGATATGTTGCCATCATTAGGGCACCAAATGTAAAATGTTGTTAAATCTAAGGAGGTTACTGTGAATAATTGGTGTTAATGTGAGGATGCAATATACTCAATTGTGAGCCAAAGTGTCGAGGTGCGACACAGAAATGAACACTTTATATGTGTAGAAAGTCTTTCCCTTGTAGACTAGAAGTTCTGGGCGCTGAATAAAGGGTAAGTTCCCTTAACACACATTAACGAGACACTGACACTGAGCACAAGAGGAATACTTCACTACCAGCAATGCTACAAGGAATACATGTACATAGGTGAAGCATGCATTTAATGAAAATCTCTTTTCTTTATGCATATATAATTCACTTGTAACAAAATACCAATCATACTAAGTAATTAGGCCGCTGGCAGTAAGGTGTCCGAATCAGTGCAAAATAGAAGTGTCCTTGAGCAAAGTTCAATGCTAATTTAAATTGTCACACTAGACAGAGTAATCGTTATTGCCTGGCTTAATTCTTAATAAATTGGTAGAACACCCCAAGTAGAAAGATACATTGGCCCAATGGTTGGCATTTGGTTGGAAAGGTTGGCAATATGTTGGGTTAGAAAACATACATAAATACAATGTTGGCCCAACATAATATGCTAACCGAACATTTTTACTCGAAGATTTTAATGACATACATTAGAAAAACATACATAAAAATGTCACTATATCAAAAAATGTTCACAAATTCCGCAATAGTAATTTTTGAAACTTTAAAATGGTTGGCTAAATGTTGGCCACAAGTTGGTAGAAATACTGTTCGTAATGTGTATGTATATTATGTTGGGCAATCATCGTACAACCAACACTTTATGGCAAAGTTAGGGAATAGTTATAATCAATTAAAACAATGTTCCTTTCCTGCATTTTATGAAATACAGATGTGTTCCACAATACTGACAATTTTTCTTTTAAATATGTGTAATTCGTTTTTGATTGGGACAGTGTTCGAAACGAAACAGATGGTGATTGGTACTATTTTTTTTTTTAATTGAGTCAACATTGTTTAACTGACATATTTCCAACAATACTCAAAAGTATTTTTGGAATGAAAAAGAAAAACTTTTAATGTTTTTTAAATACATAAATGAAGAGTGGAGTGATTTGGGCGGCTCTTAACAGCGAGGTCTTGAGAGCCGATGAGGGTGACTTAAGTGAATATAGAGCAGCACTGGAATGAAAAGGCAGGGGAAATGGGAACTCCCCGAGAAAACCAGCCGACCAACAGCATCGTCCTGCACGATTGCCATTTGCGATTAAAACATAAATTATTTTGTTTAGAATATAATTTGATTGTCGAGGTTGGCCAATCATTGGCAACAAGTTGGTAGATATAGAGTTGATAATTGGTATTAAATATTATGTTGGGCCAACATTGTACAACCAACACTTTTATCTCGAAGTATGGAATATTTATTCTTAATGAAAACAATGCATATTTCCTGTAATGTATGAGATACATATGTTGTTCACGATACTGACAATTTTTCCATTGTATATGTTCAGTTGGTTTTATGTTGGATAAATGTTGGAAACCAAATGGCTGGTATTCGTTCCCTTTTCATTAGTTTGGCCAATGTTGTGTAAACAACATTATTTCAACAATACTCCATAGGAAGTTTGGGATGGGAAAGAAACATAGGGCCAGTTTCACCAACAAGGAATAAACTATGTTCCAGTAAAGCGATACTTAAGCTTAAGTGGCACTTAAGGATGTCGAGGTGTTTCGCATTATAAAATTCAGTTTTATAAGCAGGTCTTAGCTGGGTGTTCCTTAAGGAAACAAGTTGCAAATATTCTCTTGTTGGTAGTGGCACATTGTAGTCATGTGACTAAACGAACCAATGAGAATTATTTCAACGAAAGGAAAAGAAAAACATTTTGGCCCCTGATATGTAATGTTTACTTTTGTTTGGAGTATTCCGAATCCTAACCAAATATTTGCTTTATAATAAATGATTAAAGCTTTATCGTTTGCCTGACGAATAATAAGAATCAATCAAATCAAATGTCACTGCATATACGAAACAAATATGTGTACTCGATTTGTTCAACTAACTATATATATATATATATAAGTAGCTTTCTTCAAGCATTTATATATTAAATGCTTTATATAAATAATGTTAGATTATTAATGAATTTTTAAAATGAAACTATTGTCTTGTTTAGGCAATGATTAAATGTTCCCCAAACATAATATATATTCAGTGTAAAAATAGTACTGCCCTCAAAAAACAACACTGGGCCTACATTTACTACAGTCTACAAGGCCATCCCGAACTTGTCTACTTTAATAGAACTGGTTTATGTTTTACTTACGACATTACTGCTATGTTTTAATGATTCGGTTTGGCGTTCATTACTATCCAGACTTTAACTTTCTGAAATTGTGATAGTTTGTTGATAATAACATTGACAATATTTATGTGCAATTTAGAAACGCCCAGTGCCCGAATCTGAATAAATATGATTATAATGTCACATCTGTATGACATCTTTAATTGGGTCCTCATTAACTTTTCGAATTCAAAACAAAGTCGAATGTGTGCAAAACTTGTACTGCAAATTTGCGATGTGTAGTAAAAGATAGGTGTAAATGCATTATATCATATCCAGTCTCAAACTCTATTAAAGTAATCATATATATTTTAGACCTACATATAGTACATACATGTAGTGTAGAGAGGGCAAAATTTTTTTTCATTTATTTCAAATAGGTACTTCCGTAGCTTATACGTACTCAATAAATTCATATTTTATCAATCAGCTACCTGCCTTTACACAAAAATTTCCTATGTATATATTGGACTTACCTCTTTAAATATGTGCAAAATGTACATAAACAAATATAAGCCTGCAATGAGCTTTGTTTTCTACCATTATCATAGGTTATTTCAGCAAATAAAAACATTGCAACCAGACTCTAACTTCCAAACACAATAATTTCTTATTTTTATTTATAAAGAAATTTAATTTATAAAACTAAATACTTTATAGCACATTTGGGGTTATTAACAAACTACTTTTTTAATAGCAGCCATTTTCCTTTTAATTTGTTTACAATGATTTAAGCAGAGCTTAAAGAGTTAGGCATCCGATCTCGGCTGCCTAAACTAAGAGCTGCTTAAAACATTTTAAGAAGAACTTAAAGTTGGTGAAACGGTACAAGGTGCTAGGCACAGCTTATTCAGGGCATTATTCATAGTCGTTTTTAGTCCAGACTAAGGAAAGATCATCTTCTGACCAAAATTTTTCGTATTCAGAGAACATTTTTATTGCTACTCCGAAGATCATCTTGCTTTAGTAAGGCCTAACTTTTAGTTCGGACTGAGGGTAGGATTAACGAAGTATTAAAGTCAAAAAGAAACATGGCGAACGTAAAATACGACAGTGCCGTTAATATTACATGCCAGTAAAAGCCATATAAAGATCACGAAAAATAAAAATTACGCTTTAGGCCGATTCTGTCAATCTGTATGTAAAAATATGCCGACCTAATGAATGAAATGTTCCGCTAGTAATAATTAAAATGAAATATATCTAATAAGCTTAATAATAAATCAGTTTTGAGCTACAGCAATGCTTTTCTATTTATGGGCTAATCAAAAGCCTTCTCTGAAAACAGATTCTTATGTGATATCAATACACTCAAAAATTTTAATACAAATCCTTCTCTTCGAATGTATATTACGAAGTATTTATTTATATAGTAAATGATGTGGTAGCTCAATGGTAAATTCGTGGTTTGATATGCTGAAGGATGCAAGGTCGAATGTTGTCTGGATAATAAGATTTTAACCATTTTTAAATGTCTTTTTGTAATGTATTTAGCCTTGCAATACTCATATGACAATATTATAAAGACAATATCGCCGTAATAGAACGAAACCAGCCCATATTACAATATACGATAGAGTCAAATACAAGGTAAAAACTAATAAAGTGGCGATAATCTAGTAAAAAATACCGAAATTGCTATTCTCTCTTAGGAAAATTTTGTGGACGAGTGTAAAAAAGAGATTGTAAATTAAACTGCATTCATAATGTGATTTGTTTACACGACCAGGCAAAATATACTCAGTACACTATCAAGAGCATTACTTTTGAAAGGAAATAATTAACACCCAATGAATGTAGAGATCTTTTAGAGAAAATTTTGCTTCCAAAATTGCTTTGTGGAATATATGCATATTTACAAAACTTCTACTTTTATTATCAATTCAGCACACAGAATAAATTATTATGTTTTGTTTGTTCGTATTTATCAACATCTATTGCAAATTATTATTAATTTTGAAAAAGAAAAACATTTTTATTTTAAATAAGTTATTTTGTGTTAGCAGTATCTAGTTTTATTTTATCATCAGTCGATAATGAATGTTCTATTTGAGACGAATATTCAGTAATGCGCATGCGCGATAAACTTGGCAACAGTGTACTTCGATGATCCTTCGACTAAAATTAGTCCCACTCTAATCGAGGTTAATGAATATGATATAGTTAGTCCACCCTTAGTCCGAACTAACCCTAGACCAACTCCGAGGAAGATCATCTCTGGATCATCCTTGGACGAAGCTCTGACTATGAATAAGGCCCTCAGTGTTTAAGTAATGCTTGAATTTCAAGATGTGTTGCTGAAACTAGTCCATAATGTTCCATGTTTGCCTAATTTTTTGAAATAAATAATCTAATTGTATTTAATATATATTTTTGATGATCATGGTTGGCTGACTGTTGGCAACTAGTTGGTAATTAGTATGTATTTTGATCTTAGGCCAACACTCCCAGTAGCAACTTTTTGTTTGCCCAATTTTGACCCAAAGTTGGAAAATGCCAACTGAAATATGATGCTCAACCTTAATTATTAGGCCAATGAAAATGTATGGTTCTCTGCATGCTTTCCTAACTTCCTCTTTCTATCAAACGTATGCCATATCAATTTAAAAAAAATGCTGTTTGTTGGTTTTATGTTGGTTTATCGTGTGTATATTACGTATTATCAATCTGACAGAAACCCAGCCAATAACTAACATTGGCATTACACTGGTTATTCATATTATTTTGATCATTTGCTAAATATTATTATTTTCTCTTTCACAAAGGCATTCACACAGTCATTTATCCCAGGTTAGTAATGTTTTGTGAAGATGTGTTACTGCATAGGCTTCACAAAATGCCAACTAATAAACAGTGTTCTGCCAACATACTGTGTATCCAACATTTTAAGTCAACATTAGGGGGTTGGTATCCTTAATCAAAACAATGCCCCTTTCCTGTATTTAATAAAGTGCAAATATTTTTCACATAACTGACCATTGTTATTTGAAATATGATGTGTTGGTATTATGTTGGGATAATGTTGGAAACTAAAGTTGGTAATTGGTACTTTTTTTAGTTTACTGGCTGGTTTGGCCAAAATTTTGTTACTAACATATTACAAACAATACTCACTATTATGTAGGGGATGAGAAAGTTATCGATAATTGTCCATGTTTGCTTACCAGTTAGGATTTTAATAGGCTTACATATTATTTTTGTTTCAAATATATTTTATGGGGAATATGGGCTAATTGTTGGCAGCATGTTGGTAGACATACAATTGGTATTTGGCAAGAATTTTGTATGTGGGGCCAACATGATATATTCGAACTGGAATATGATAAATACTTATATGTGTCCTCAGGATAACAAGTCACAGTAGACTAGTAACTAACAAGTTACAGTAATCTAGTGGTTAAGATGTCGGTCTGCTAATCCAAGAGTCCTAGTTTCGATTTCGATATCTACCAATGGAATTTTCCAGTCGTAATTCGAAGTGGTATGTGATGAGTAATAAATGGTTAATACATTTTAATTTATTTTTTTGGTTATTGCATAAAATTTATTTTAAAAAACTGGGTAACCAACGTTGGCAGAACCCTATTTATTAATTGGCATCCTGTATGCAATAAGACACAATATTGCTGATATGACGTATGTTTGAAAGAAAGAGAATTTTGGAAAGTGTGCAGAAAGCCGTAAATTTTCATTGGCGTAATAATGTACATTGAGCATCACATTTCAGTTTGCAGCCAACGCAAAAATACACATTGTGCCAATGTTGCCCCGAGTGACATTTTGATGTTGGGCCAACTTAATTTTTCCAATGTTGGCCCAATGCCAAAGCCAGATGCTGGGCCAACAAAAAGTTGCTACTGGGGAAGAGGAATTTATCTGAGGGTTACCATGAGACATTAAATAGGAGGTCTGATTATGTTATTCACATAATAATATAGGTCACAGCTTTACCTCAGGAGCATACAGTTAACGACTAAATAGTCAGAAATGTGTACACCATATCATGCAGATTTAACACAATAAATAGGTACTCAGGAGTCATCTTCTTTTGCGCTCCAATGCACTCTGACAGCTGTAAATCTTCATTTGAGTACTCTATATTGCCAGTCGATACTGTCTATTTATTGATAGATTAAAATATATGGGTGGGCAACCCTGGCTGCCCAGTATGATGGCATAACTCATGCAATATGGAAACCAGGTCCCTTCACAATAATTAAATTTTCATTCTTAGTTTAATTTTCAAATCAAACTTACTGATATATTACTTATCTTTAAAGCATATTCAAACAACCCTCTCTGTTTATGATGCCATGTGCAAACTGCCAACTTATGTGAAAAATAAACATTACTAAAACATAACGCAAACATAAAATAAAATATGCTGCTTCTGAAAATTACAACTGACACAAAATAATTATCATACTGACCATATTTCAGCATATCATAATAACAACTATGGTGAGATTATATGCACATTACCAAACCCTACATTTAATTATGTAAACATTGGCCCTTGTCAATATAACTGTCAATAAGGTGCAAAAATTAGATATCGCAACATGTTCTGAAACACAGATTATTGCACCATATGCGTGAAATTGCACAGTTACGCCAAATATATGTTAAAATTATTATAAAAATGACATAAGTAACCTTGAATATGTACGCATGGCATGTGAACATGAAACAATGCCACTGAAATTGCTGCATTGAGTTCGAATGTTACATACAATGCAGAACATAAAAACCCCAAAAGCGCTCAAAATGTTACAATTACCCTGAAACATTATTTTAATGTAGTGCATTTATGATTGAGAGAGCATGGAAACATGGGTTTTCCCGCAATTTGCAAACAAACAAAATATATCAAGCGTGCATTCTTTCCATGCAAGAGGGGCACAAAGCACTCAATTTCGCCACATGGTACGTGAGTACAAAAACATATACAGGTGGTTGATGAGGTTGGATCATGGTGCACTGCTACACTGTTGCACTTGTACTCATGTTTCTGATGTTCTGGTTGCTGCTGCGTGGCCCCACGAGTCATGGGATGCAGACTCATGCAGTCTAATTGTTTTCTTCGCCCCTAGTCGGGAAAGTGATTTTTGACATGGTTGGAAAATGGCTTTGCATTGACTTTGGTTTTCTATCACCGACATTGGGTGCCATTTCCGACATGGTCGAGGTGTTCCAGTGCCAGTGAGGTTGATGTTGGCCTCGTCTGTTACTTCAGACAGGAATAAGACTGGTTGCATTTATCCGTTGCCATAGCTCAGGTCGTTCGGTCGATGGCTCAGAGGAGCTCTGGATACCGCAATCAATTGGTGGTTGGTTGTTTTACACTCAATGTATTACTTACTTGCACACGTGATTAACTGCCAATGGGACTATATGCTACCTCATACACCAATACTTATGCTGCTTCAAACACTTGCGAGGCTGCGTGGCCACCTCGCACGCCTGCAACTGTGTTACACATAAAACACAGGTGGTGAGTGGTTGGGGGGGGGGCTGTCTCTAGGTGCAGAACCTGAAATGTCCTAGAGGGCATGGAGTAATGCCTGGACATGTGTTTCTCAAAACAATTTACTTAACTGAATAAAAAAATAATTTAGAAGTAGTCACATCACAACCTGTAAACGGACTCGTCACTTGAGGCCGACATAACATTTACTGTGAACTGCTGCAAACAACCACATGGTGGGTTTAAGTTGATATATGTGGATACACATTATGCTCTCATTAAGTGAGAGATGGCAAAAGGTCAGCCACTCGATACTAAAATTGTAAAAGGTTCTGGTAATACTAAGAATATATTGCAGATGAAATTGAATGCAGCCTATGACTTTACTGATGGTTCCACTGTGGAGCTAACTCCATACACTGCCAGTTGGTTTATGTGCTGAGATGAGACTGGCCGAGCGAACCATGCTTCCACAGCATGAGGCATGAGTCGGGCCAAGCTGTATGTTGTTATACTTAAAGAGTGACTGAAAGTTAATATAAACACAGTGCAAAATCATTACAGTGAATACAAATATTTTTGGTGACATTCCATACTGTGGCAAATGTATTTTATGCTTGATGAAGTTAAATAAAATATATGGTCTTTATAGGCAGTCTGCTGAAAAGAGGAACATAAAAACACTATTACACCATTACAAAAAATCCTATGACAAATTAATAATAAAGTGTTTGTATTTCATTTCCAAGGTATCCTTTGATGACATTGAATTCGAATTGCACACACTGTTACCAAGTGGTCGCCTCTCGAAGGTATGGATCGCTTACTAATTTATTACAAGAATTACCTCTTGGTATATATAAAGAAGTATGGTCTCCTGAGTCACATAGTACCTGTTGGCAGGGAAGTTTATATTACATTCTTGTCAACCTGCACTACACACTTTTGGCTTGACGTAACTGATGCGGCCCGATGTAGTTGGTACAGTTGGTGTAACTGCTGCTGTTAGAGAGTTCACAAGGAGCACATTAATGTCTGGTTCATGTCAGTGTTAAACCTCTCAGAACACCAGTAAAGCTGAGTGAGTTTGTTTGACAGGCCATCTCATGTTGCATTATGTACTACAGTAAAATACATGATTATGTTAAAGGACATGAATTAAAAACACTGCAGATATGTTCTGGTTTGACCCATAGTCACACTCTCGACTGAAGCACTTACATTAGTGCGACAGTTGTGGTATGTCACCAACCTAAGCAATACCTATGTAAAAATCATGGCATGTGCCCTTACACAAAAGATTGGCTGGAGATGGCACTGTTTCCAGACTAAAGTTAAATATTAAGATGTAAAGTTCTTATCAAAAGATAGCAAAGCTATGACGGCCACATGATTACCTTAACAAAGGTTAAGATTCTGAGAACAGTTATACATACCGTTCATCCCTTTACTTACGTGGAGCCAGACTGAATATTATGGTGCAAACCACTCAAAAGGAGAGCGAATTTGCTCCAAGAGTGCAATAAATTGACAGGCATGTTAGGTAACAAAAACAATAATTCAGACACTTTTGACCATTATTAGAAGCTCACAAAGCTCTTTTGTACTAATTCAATAAAACATTAACACTAAAAAAATAAAGATTTTGGCAGTATAAAATAATAGCAACACATTTATTACAAAACTGAGAGTTGTCTCTCCAAGTCCTTTGCTTAATTCTCACTAAGCAAATTCGTACTACAAGAATTAAAAAATGTTTTGAGACAAATTTACAGCTCAGGTTTTGGGATTTTAAAGGTGCTATAAAGTAGCTCGTCATGAGCGAGCCCGCATCTCCAAAGTATGTGTGTAAGGCAGCCATGCTCGACAGCTGTTAAAACAAAGCTAACTTTATTTTCACTGGTGTTGAGCACTATTGTGTAGTAGAACAATATATTAGATTTTATTTGGCACACAGAGTACACTCGCACTTTGTACATAACACATTCATAGGGATGGGAACACTGAATTAAATAGGCAATCGTGGGGTAACTGGATTTGAGGAGCCATTATATCCCACTCGCTGTATTAATTTACTCAGCATTATTATTACTGGGGACTGTTCTGAACGTAGTCAGCCAGCCCTAAATATCATGCCCCTTCAAAAGTTACTGCTCGAGGGCATGAAGGTGGGACGGTTAATTGACTCTGGTGGTGCCATTAAAATAAACATGCCAGTGGGGTGTACTTCCAACACCCCGTCTGTGGAGTTGGAAGAGGTAGCCACCCGATTGTTCTGGGCCTGGCTGGTCCTCAGTAGAGGGTACATTTTAGTTGAGGCGATGAACGAACGGGCTAAGGAACGAAGGACACTGCATGTGAAAGTTCTGATAAAGGACTATTTATACGACCATAGATTTTAAGTTAATTAAGACATCTATGATTTACTGCTTTACGATAATTACACATTTTGGGGTGATCTCAGGGTCTCGGCATTGAATTGAAATGCCCAGATGGTGCCAGCTAGCCAGTTATAAGTATCCACTCGGGTTAGCATGAGATTCTTGAGGTGGACCATGGTCGAAAAGCCCAGGCTAATAGACCCTGCACCCCATGCCTTATAAGATTTGACTGTGTGTGGTGGCATGGAAATGGGTTAGATAGGATTCTGAAGGCGATGAAGTGTGAGGTATGTGGAATGTTGGAATTACCCGACTAGGTGCCAGGCATCTTCAAGGGGATGCCATGATGGTGAGTGGATGATGCTGTAGCACGATGACTCTCTGTGACCTCAAGTTTGCTGACCGTACACCCAGACGAAAACTTCCGTTGAACTGTTTACCTCAGCCTTTTCACATTTGACGCTGTAGCAGTGCTATTGTTGGCTGTTTACTACATGGTAACCCATGGGCTGATTACATATCGTACTGCTGCAGTGATGTTTTGGCGGCAAACTGCTAATGTGGATTATCGGGGCTACCCACATGCCGATACTGATGCGGTACAATTACAATGACACATACTTACATTGAGCTCTGCTGAAACACTTGCAACTGAATGCTGGTATTGTTAGGGCCCTTCCCCTTAAACACCTTGCGGCGACCGAAATAACTTGCTCGCTGATTAATTCTCAGGGCATTAATTCTGCCTAAATAAACATTCATCTCAGGAGAACAATTTAAACATACCGAGATGATGTAAACCAGTCATCGCAATGACACTGTTAAAACTGACTTACGCCATGCAGAAAGAGTTAGGTATGGAAAAACTGAAGCTTCCCCAGGCAATGCAAACCACGGGGTAGCGAGGGTGGTGTACCGGATGGTGGAAAACAAAATGGTTCTGAAGAATTAAACTATGGCAGTGAAGTGATAAGTTCCAAAAGTGCATGGGAAATGCGGAGCTCGTCGACACACGAAATCACTCTCGTGGACGTCAGACATTTACTAACTTTCCACCCCAGTGCGAGAGCGGGTGAAGGCTGTCTTGCGTGCCAAAGGTGGGACTACTTTATGCATGACGTGCTAACTCCTTCTTTAAACGCTAACAACTTACGACAACATGATACATTAATTTACATATTAACCCTGGATGATACACACATATGCATAATACTGGTGAAATGAGCATGAATACAGCATAACGATGAAAGTGAAAAATGTACATTTACAGAGGAACACAATACAACACTGGTGGAACAAAAAGGAGAACAAAATAGACTCTTTATTAGCATAACAGGTAACAACTGTAATGGTGTGAGCCATAAGCCCTCTACTCAGTGTGTTGCTTGGTTCTCTTTTCTATATTGCTCCGCCTTGTGGAGTCTTGGCTGCTTTGCTTAGTGCTAGTGCCGCTACACTGCCCCGACGTGCCCTAGGTTAACCTCGTACTCATCACGCACTGTGAACACGTGGTGCACTCTGCACGTTTAGAGAGTGTGCATCCTGGCTGCAGTGACGTAGGTACTCGGCTGGACAAATGGGCTTAGGGAAGGGGAATGTGGCACACGTCAGATTGCATGAGAACTTACAAGCCGGTGGCGAAATATGCATCTTAAGTGACATTCCCATGCTGGGGATTTGTGGCTCCCCAGCACACAATCCCAAACACTGATACATATACTTCAAAATTACACAAATATGCAGTTCATTTATGTGGTTGTAGAACACGTAGCATGTAATGGATTGCAGGACTGTTGCACTTATACTCCCTATGAGGCAGAAATAACTGTACATACACATTGAGTTATAAATATTGGTTGTATTTTGAGAACTCGAGATGAGGTGGTACAAAATTTAAGCAGACATGCGGTATGAGACCCTGCACTGGCCGAAGCAGTTGCACAAAAGGTATCGATGGATGCAGTAAAAGTAATAAAATGTAAATTATGCCGGAGGAGCATAAGAGACTGTTTCAGAAGGGAGGCGAACTCGGGGGTTCATTGCGATGTTAAAGAAAATGTTCCATTAGAATTATAAGTCTATTGCAGTTAGATGATTGGCTGAAAAAGGTGCTTCACCTCTTAGCCGAGTGACGCGAACTGCCTTATGTCAGCTGGTTCCAGACTGAAGAGGGGGTGGAGTGGTGTAGGTATTAGAATCTGACCCCCACCCACCAAATCAGAATATTCCTCTTTCAAAAATGATGTGGATGAAATCATATATGTGACCCTTTGAAAATCATAGTAATTTGCACAATATGCATGGTGAATTCCTTATACTTAAAAGAGATAGTAAAAATTATACAACAAATTTTTTATAGCATCTTTAAGATTTTAGGACAGTCTTTTGACTCCTGAAAGATAAAGTACATACATGGGACACTTTAAAACCCTTCAAGAATTGTTTTACATTAATTGAAAAACTTTTAATTAATAAATAATTTAACATTAATCTTGACATCTTAATTTTTACATAATGCAGTTTGACTTTGAGTATTCCACTTACAGCATCAAAACACTAATTTCTATTTAATTGTACAAGGCATTGTTAACAAGGCTAATTACTAAGCACTACGTTCCTTTATTACTTGTAGCATGAGGCACTAGTTAGTTTTGAATAAAGTGAAAGGAACGACTTGTTCCAGGTGCCCTTGTGGTTAGTACTTCACATCTTTAGCATTACATGGTTAATGCAGTTATTGTGTTGTATTCATTTACCGGCTGGTAAATAATTACAGTGGTAGTTATTAAAAAGATTTTACATTAATATCGGCACTTTACATAAAGTTACGCATTGTGGCATCAAAAGTGTGTACAATTACTCGCTTGGTAGAATCTGGGTGCATTGCCTTCGGTCAAGTGGCGAGCGTCCGGTATTCTAGTTGTTTAGTTCCTACCTGCTCCGCTAGATGACGTGCGCGTGTTGACAAGGGCTCTCGGGATACCGCGGTAGGGATCAATAAACTGCTTAAATGATACCAAATAAAAAACTTCACTGTGGTTTAGTATCACGATTTAACAAACACTTACACTAAAGTACGCTTCGAACACATATTATTTGAGCCAAGCGTACACAATCTTCACAATTACGATTCTGAGATCTGACTCATGTTTCAATGTATCATCTGTCATATCACCTTCGAATTTAGGACTGCAGGAGGTGTGTCGGGCGGTGTACTGAATAGTGTCGAACTGGTGCATATGTTAAAGTTTTTACCTACAGCAATTTAAGTCTGTGAAAATTTACTCGTCTGTCTGTTTGTTTGTTTTTATACCAAAGAAGGTAAGTGCGTGAGCGTTGAACATTTTACCGGCAAAGAGGTATGTGTTACGTAAATATTGTGCCATTTTTACACGTTAAAAATACACAAACTGACAGAGGAGGTTCAGTATTTTTTTTTTTTACTCTGCCCTTCTCAGTCCTCATCACGCAATTGGGCGTTTTTGCAGTTCTGTCAAGTGTAACGGCGAACAGTTGTTTATGTACCGTTTTCTGCCACCGAAAGTGACGAAAATAGCAGAATACTTTTGGAGCAAATTACTGCAGTATTGATCACTTCTTGCTCAATTCTCTATGAAATAATAGTAACTAAAATGCCGAGTGTCTGAGCTCTTGGAGGTTGTCGGGGTCTTTTTGCAACTAAGATATAGTCTACGTGTATTTTCCTTCCTTTCCAAATTGATTGGGAGAGCATTGGTGTATTTTCTGTTATTTTTGATGTTTGAAAGCTGGCTGTATATTGAGTTTGTGAGGTTAACGGGATTAACCTCTTCGCTGAAGCACATTTGTATGGCTTGTAGGAGGACGTTTTTCGAATTGTACCATAACTAATATGAAATACATTTTGTATGAGTAATGAACTAATTCATAATTGTGATTTTAGTGCTATAGGTACTCGATTAATGCACATTGTGTGCAAGAGGTTTAATTAAGTACACAGTAAACTTAGGCCGTGTTCTAATAGCAAGAAATGCTCACTCTCATGCACTCGCACTTGGCAGTGACTGACATCAGAGAGTGCTGTTCCATATGTCCATCGAGAAGTGTTTGTTTACGAGTTTTTCCATATGCATGCTCTCTATCTGGGCATACTACTACTGTCAATATTTTGTTTGTTTTCTAATATAAAAATAATTATTAAACTATCCTAATTTTACTCTCCTTCGTATGACTTTCATAAACAAATATATTAGGTCTATTTTGGGTTACGCATTACAATTTACGAATTTATAAAGCAGTAGTACATTACTGAAAACAGTGGAATGGCACAGGAACAAGTTTTTTTTTCACCGTAAAGTATTTTTAGTAAAAATTTAATATATGTATAAATTCGGAAATGATTAATTCATAATTTTAGAACGAACTGTGCTAAAATTCCAAGCTTAAATTGTTGGTATCAAATAAAATTTATACCCGACTCTCTTCATACATTATCATCATACCCATCATCATCCCTACTAATCAATCCATTGGAAATTAAAATGTAAATATTAATAAATATATAGTTTCTTGAAGTAAATATTATTTTGTTCATGCAGAATAACAATCGATTGCAGATAGTATAGATTAATTTGAAGAGTGCGAGTGACTATAGTTCCGTAAGGAGGGAGTGCGAGAGCAAGAGCGAGTCAGCGTGTGAATGAGAGTGCTGGCTATTTGGAACACAGCCTTAGGTTTGTAAAATATTACTCACTTGGGTAATTTTATAGAATAGTAGGGGCTTTTAAAAAAGAATCTCAGAAAGTGGTATAATTCCACTCTACTAATTACAAAGAACACAAATTGACTAGAGGCATCAATGTGTGGCCGATACAAACCCCAAAAACCATAGTGGGGAGGATTATGAATTTCGGGGAAATTGTGGGGTAAAAAGAGTGAAAAATATGTTCATTATTCTAATATTAATTCACGAAAATACATTAAATTTCAAAAAGACCTAATCAAACAATACCTAAATTTATAATATTACCAATACAAGGTACATATACGATTATGGGGAGGGCTATGAAGATCAGGGAAATTGTGGGGTAAAAAGAGTGAAAAATATGTACATTTACATGATAAAATTAGGGTGTATGTAAGATCCTGATGCCAAATATTAGTATATAAATGTGACGTAGTTAATGATGTCAGGACGTAAAGCGTATACAACGAGTAAAGCATTAAAATGAAAGAACTGAGTAATTTAGTTTTCGTAAGTTGCAAGACTGTTACAGGCGTTCCAGGTTTAGTTTAACGGCAGAAAGTTGCCAGATCGGTCGTGTCAGATAGTAGGAGGGAATTATTGCGTGTTTTATTGGAATTAACTTAATGATGTTTGAAGTGTTTTTTGGAATAAGTGTGAGATAATAAGGGTGTTTATATGGTGTTACTCAGAAGAGAATAGTTTCATTCAGAGCTAAAATAGAAATATGTGGTGTGTCACGGTGTTTTCGAATGAAAATTATGTATGTACTGTTGTGCAAATGTTGTGTTCCAAGTCATATAATGAAAAATCATCATAAATGTTGAAAAGTGTCCCTGCCCGAAAACCTCCACATTTCCTTGGATGACCCATTAGATTGTCATAGATAAGGTATTGGGCAATAGAAAAAAAAAATTTGACATAGATGCCATCTTGGTGACATCATAACATGCGTGTAAACAACGTGGTATCGGGTTCTTAAATAATCCCTAAAATTTTACTCCGAATTTTTCCTCCAGTTCGTACCCTTCCCCACTATCATAATTGTAACTTATACAGGTAAATATTGTCAGTATAAATATTGTTAGGTTACATCTCTTTGCAATTATGAGTATTTCCGTGATAAAATATAACCATTCTATCACAAATACCACAAAAATACATTAAATTGCAAAATGACCTAACCAATTGATACCTAAATTCATAATGTTACTAACACACATACAGATTATTTCTCAGTACAAATGGGCTACACATGAAAATCATTTCTGGGGAAACTCCAAGCTTCGCTGATGCGTGACGCTTTGAGTCACTGTCAAAAAAAATTTTCAGACGAGGTTGAATCTCTGTTTTGGGGTTTTACTCCCCTGGTGGCGCTGGGACTCTTTGACTCTGTGCATAATGTTCGGCGACGCTTGTACAATATATTTCGGTTTGAGGAGACTACGCGGCAGCATTAGAACAGCATCACAACAATTACAACATATTAACTTAACTTCAACTGTATTATATCGTCAACATTTGACATCACTGGCAGCGACATACTACACAATGCTTACTACCTATCAATTACCACACAACTAACACTGTGCCAATGTATGTGTATTTACTCACCTAAGTTGGTGGTGGATACAACTGCCCTGCGACGAGCTGGAAGTGATTCATACGCTACGTTCATCAAGGTACCGCCGGCGAAACATGAACTCTGACGGGTGTGAGTTAGGATCAACGAAATTCATATTACGGAGGTGCTCACAGTTGTGCTGTGAAAAGACAGTTCACGCATGCCAATATTAACTTGTAATTGCCGTTCCAAGCTATGAATTGCTTGATCACAGCCAAAAGCATCCTGCTGGTACTGTTTTAGACAGGAATCAGAAAAATACAATTTGTGTTTCTCTCTATGCCGCCAAAACCCCGCTGCCACTGGACGATTTGACCCTTGTTAAATTTAAGTCTCCCAAAATTTGCCTTGTCTATTTCGACGAAACAGCTCCCCCCCCCCCCCCCCTCCAACTCCCCTCCCCCCACAAATTTATCCCCTCTCACATATACACCAGTCAACCATCACATCGTGACAAAAGGACGACCAATTCATGACAGTCTGTATACTAATAAGGCACATTCTACAAATATATAATGTGCAAGGATGATGAAGTGTTAAATAGAAATAAGTAATTTTACAAATAAGTTCAATGCTTAACTTTTTACCTACATGTGTTGTAACTGACCGTTGACAGCAAAAAATTTCGTAGTCCTCGGCCAATTCAATTACCGCCATGCATAAGTTGCACCTTACCTAACTCGACAAAACACAGCGATCTACTAAAAAATCAAACAAGAGTGGCCAAAAGAAAGTTAATTCTGCAAACTGGAAAACGTCCTGGTAACATCTGCCACATAGACGTTCAGAAGCACTCGTACTAGTACCTTCCATTCGTAAATCACGAGCTTTCACACGGACGGATTCAAACATAACTCACAAGTGCAGCAACACCTCTTGCACCGTGACCAGCACTACGTCACATCTAACGACCAACTGACCTATACCGCCATGTGGTAAACGCTCGTCATGGTTGGGAGTATACAATATTATCAAACACTGACACATCATTTTGTACGTTCCCGTACAATTCCTACCACATTATCGTACACAAGATGAAACTATGGTACAATTACCAGAATTATTACTTGGACCATATTGTCCCAAGTAAACAAGCCAAGCTTACTGCTCGTGTATTTAACTATATTATTTTAGATGTTCTAGTTAATTTATCATCACAACCCCGTAGTTATCAATCAGGTAAGTCATGTACCTGTGTTGTTCACCTAGATACCTTATCGCTGTAGGGTAACTCTGTAAATGACATTTTAAACATTACTGCCTTGTTTCAAACTGTATTCTCACATTTAATACACTTATACTATCCCATCTAAATATATTGGACGTGAATTATACGTCTTTTACTTAAACACAGTAATCTTCATAGACATCAGCGCTATCACATTTAATTTTTTTTTTACACCAAACTATGTAAAGCCCCACAAAAATTACTATTGTGTATGAGTAGGGTTCCTCACATCTAACAAATACAGGTATTATTTTACAGATTTTTGAAAAAGCTCCTATTGTAGAAAATTACCTTCACCTGTAACATGAACTGTATAAAAGTTTAATTAAAAAAAAAAAAAAAAAAACCTTAGCCGAGTCCTGGAAACGTATCACTGATTGGCAGAGTATGCCTATTTACTTTAGGTTGTTTGTAAATGTACTTAATTTGAGCTTAGTCAGGTTTTAGATCTAGTGTGTATATTCTTAAATTTACTTATAACGTCTTCCAGTTGCTTCCAATCGACTGCACTGAGTGTGCCCAAGAAACTATAAAAGTGCAATTATCACGTGACTGTCCGAAGCAAGTGCGATTTGTTGTTGCACTGGCAATTGGAGGTCACAGCGTTTTTATTGGAAAACAGTGTTGTTGATGTAGTAAACATGAGTGATGAAACATATCTAATCTTCTGGGTAATGATGAACCATGTCATTGGTATATTTCACCATTTTGGGTTTTTTTTACTAACTTTTCTTTCGCAAAAGACACTATCATCTTCTTTTGAAGTCTCATCTGACGATTCTAAACTTTCCAAAATCACAAGTAATTTTGTCTTATTCACAACATTGAACGCCACCATATTGCACTGAAACAAACGCAATGACTCCCAAGCCAGTGCAAAAAATTTTTGCACTCGGTGCATGCCCATTGAGTGCAAAATAGCAATTGGAAGATTAAAAACGACTGCACTAACTGCCAGTGCGTACTGAGTGCAGTCCAGGGCAGTAATTGGAATATGCTATTAGTTAAACTATTACATGATTTTTAACCCTGCAGGACTAAGGTGCTGAGATTTTACGCGATGACTGAGAGACTCCAAAAAAAATTTTTCAATAATTTTTTAGAATTACGTAATTAAGAACGTATCATTAATGTTTTTTATGGAACATTCAGTAATTCCATTTCTAGCCAAATATTTGGATTTAATGTCAGTACATATCATTAAACACAAAACAATAAATATATGAATTAAAAACATGTAATTTCACAATACTTTGACAAAATTATTCAACACATAAAAGAAGAGTTAGTAACTTTGATATATGACTGAACAGTAACCGGAAATGTATTATTTGTTAAAATTATAGAAATAACAGTCTCTTTATTTAGTTGGTTTCAGCTGTATTCACAGGTGCCACATTTCTTGCAAAATGGAACCGTACGATCAGTATAAATGTGACTCTTGCAATGCGCACTCTGTACGTTTGTTTTCCTGTCCGTTGATCCTGCACACGCAGTGCACCATGAGCATTTAATAAGTTTGTAAGATGGTGATCGTCTGTATCATCTCTCCTTCCAGGTTTCAATTTAGCCTGCAGCTCCCTTCTAAGATGAGGAACTTGGGTTTCTTTCGACAGAGCATTTCTTCACGAGTTTTCAATTAATTCCCTGGAGTTTTCAATTATCTTCTCCTATTCAGTTCATTCTTTGTATTGCTTTGATCAATTATTTGAGAATTTATTCCAACAACATTCATAAAAGCAAAAAAAAAAAAAAATACTGTTAGTGGCCACAGCCTGCTGTTGCAAGACACGTTGATCTGCCATGTCTGCTCCTCCCTTTGTGAGATTGCATTATGTTATTATTTCTGGTTTTCTTTTCTGGCCTGTATTCTCACCAATTTTTACATAGTGATGCATTGCAGATAGTAAAATTACTACTTTTCCTTTCTTAGGAACACGAGATATTAGGGTGACATCTTTGCAGAATCCAAAAAGACTTGAACCAATGGGTTTTCATTTAGTTTCTGAAAATTCTGGTGTTATTTCTCTCGTTTATGGGTATCGTTCCAAGGAGTGTAAGTTTGTGATTCTGCAGCAAACTCATTGCTAATGGATAGCCTGTAAACCAATTCTCAGTAGTAACATTTTCTCTTGACCCTTAAATTTGTGATACCATTCTAATCACAACATCGTGAGATGAGTTACTCAATATTATATGGCCTTCTGGTTGATTTTCCACGTAAATTTCAAGGTTGCCTTGCATTACATCCTTGCATCTACGAGGGCATATATCTTATAGCGGTATTTGGATTTACTTGTAGTATATTGTCTAAAACTAGCACGTTCCCTGAATGCTTCCAGATTTTCATCATTTGTTATATAAGCACCAAGCAAGTAGTTTGTTTTTGCAGAATTTTTTACAAACGCCTTAAAGAAGTCTCAGATTGCTGTAATCTTATCCGTTTTTTTTGCCATTTCTGCATGTGTATCTGCATTGTTGAATGGAATGCACTGTTGGAAAAACTTGGATCAAAACAGTGACATCGTAAATCTGAAAATCTCTTGTGCCGTTGCCATCTTCCGTTCACAAATC
Organism: Dryococelus australis; assembly: GCA_029891345.1. NCBI lineage: Eukaryota > Metazoa > Arthropoda > Insecta > Phasmatodea > Phasmatidae > Dryococelus > Dryococelus australis. The sequence continues at coordinate 128,427,429 of CM057002.1, forward strand.
CCTTAGATTTTGCCTGCCAAATACAGTAGGCACTAAACTCGTGACAGCTAGCAATTCTGATTTGTCAGTTTCCCGTACCCTCTGCTTATCAGAATATGAAGTGCCTACTTTTCCTATACACTTGTTAGTGTTTTCAACAACTGTCTCGAACATGTCCGATGTGAAAAATAAAAATAATCCATTTATTACTGTCAAAGCATTCGGAGCTAATGAATCCCTTTTCCATTTAGTTATTTGGTCTCGTCCTACTTACTAGTAGCATTATCTGAATCCTCTTCTTAGCTCTCTTCATCGGAGTTGTCAGCATCCTCTTTTGTTCCAGTCACATGGTCACTCTTACTTACATTATCCTCGTCTTCATCATCATTTTCAGTTATTGCAGTATTCTCTTGTCCTCAAGGGCTACTTGTTTCCTCTTCCACTTCGTGCAGTAATTTCTGTGAACACTCCTGTTCAGCTTTCCATGGACATGTCATCTTAAAATTAAAAATTGTGTCTCTTTTTATAATTTTTATTTCTTATTTATAATAAAATTGTGTTTTGTTCTTACCTTGTTGACGTGGAAAAGTACCATGAAAACTCTGATGGGGTCTGTAGGACCCCAGGCGACTTTGGCAACTCCTCACTACCAAACAACAGAGTGGAAACTGTCAATTGTGGTGGCAGTGTTGTCTACCCCTCCCATTTTGAAGGTACCTGAAGTCACAAAGCCGACATGCACACAACCTAGTTGTATCAGCAGAAAACTGAGCTCGAGGGAGAAATTGTTCAAAGACCAATTTGCCGTGTTGACAAACAGCTGTATCAAAGTGGTAGACACTGGACCAATTTGTGCAGGTGCCAAAAACAGAATCGCTTCGGACCCACCCGCTGCAAGATGCCTGTACATAGTTGCTAACAGTTCACCTCGTCAAGGTCCCAATAATTTATTAAAACAGAAAAACTGTGTAAGCATTATCAGAATTTTACTTCTAATAAAATATAGGCAGCCTCTGTGTGTTACTAGCATTGCTGGCCCTTACGAGGGACCCAGGTTTGATTCCCATCAACCCTTGCAATTTTTAAAGTTGTTGGGATGTCTGGCTTACCTTCATTCTGGGAACATTATGGTAATATCACAAATATTCCTCTTGCCCAGATGACCACAATTTTACATTGGTTAGTTTACCAGTTAAAGTAGGTCCAAGGACATTAATATTGTGACAAAATACTATTTATTGTGGGTTTATAAACTATGTAAATGTGTCTCATGCTGAGAACCCTTACTGGCATTTCAAAAGACTACCAACTGCCAAGAGAGAATATGTTAATTGAACCAGAGGTGACAGGTTTTTTTTCTGAAAGTGATTGGCCTCCGTTGTAAAGTATTTTTCAGACCTGGACAGATGAGATGGATCTAGATTTTCACTTTAAAGCTAAGTTTTCAACTTTATCAACTTTTATGCAGAGAATAAGTCTGTCTGGTGAAGTACATCAAGTATTTTCATTAGTGCATGGCACAAAATTTCCGGTCTCCAGGTCACCATTGGTAACCAAATAATGGATGTTGGCAACTGAAAAAAACCCTTAGTGTAACAGACTAAGGGGATGGTCTGTCTGTTGTTACAGATAGGCTGGTATTGCTGAGAGAAGCTTGGTTATTAAAAGTACAAATGAACAGCCAGTATGATAATACATCCATTATGTCATAATTTCCAGGTGTGTAACACAAAGTATTGCATAATTATAATTTTTTACACCCACATTCACAGAATGTGCCTTCTTGTTTCAGCACATTATTAGCACGGTTGGCGATGGATGAGGCATTTTCAGAATCATTAATATGAAACATTTTAGTTGAGAGATTTGGGCAGCTTTTAACAACAATATATTGAGAGCAGATGAGGTTGAAATGATGGGAGAATGGAGCAGCGTCGGAATGCAAGGACGGGGAAACGGGGTGTGCCCAAGAAAACCTGCTGCATTTCCGGCACGGTTCCCACTTGCGAAAATCTGTAGCGACCCGACCGGAGATTGAACCCGGTTCGCCTTGGTGGGAGGCAGGCAGGCTAACCGCTCAACCACCTGGACCCTATAAAATAGTGACAACCAAAGATTTTGTTCTAGCTAGTGTCTTCAGACTTGAAATTTCATACCCTGACTAACACCCCTCACACAAAACAGAGTCTTCCATATGTTTATGATTATTTAGAATTGTTTGAAGATAACTGTTGGGGGGCATAATTACAAAAATAGATCTAGTAAAATTCTCATAGTAAGTCAAGCAATTTATAACTTTCCCATTTAAATTTCGTAGCTGCCAGCCGGTAGGCAGAGTGCCCTTAAATATGTACCTAGTCCTTCACTTGAATTTTAATAGGTGAGCAGAATATATTTGATTGTAATTTTTATAAATTCTTGTTTTTTTTTTTTTTTTTTTTTTTTAAAGGGTTGTCACACTAAAATTTTGATGGAGGATGAAGTTTATTTTTTATAACTTCAAATTGTACCTTGAGCTTTAGCAAAAGCAGATTTCACTGGGCTGAGAAACTGTGTTGTGCTCGGATTAATGGTATTGTGAGAGGCTTATCTTATCAGTAACTGCTTTGCCTCAAGAAGACCTTATTAGGAGTTTTTCCACCTCAACTTTGGCTACTGCCTGCTGCTTATTAATGTACTGTTAACAATATAGCAGCAGATGTACCATTGTTTTGTGTTCATGGGACATGTCCCCTTTGGTTACTGTTACTCTTCCATAAATGCCCAGACAGCTATGAAACACTGGCAGAAATGTTTGGTCACATAGTGATATTAGGAGAGTGCCTCTTTCTTTGCAGAAAATTTTTTAATAATTTAATTAAATTGGTTTAAAAAAATAGTGTAATCTTCTGTAAAGAAAGAAACACTACTGTAATATCAAATTATGTGACAAAGCACTTGTATCGTAGTTTTACAGACCTGTCTGGCCATTTATATCTTATTCATAGTGCATTTAATCCTGCAATGGTTCATTTTTATTGCATCTCAGTTCACTGCTTTTAGATGTAAAAGCAACCAGATATTTGTAACACTGGTTTAAGGCCTCTTAATGAGAAAAAACTATGGCAGTAGTTACTCGCCTGTTTACATTTATATGGAGATTTTGCTAAGACATTTCACTCTTGAAAGAGCTTGGTATTGTGACATGGACAGATTTGGCAATTAATCAATCTGACCAAACCCCATATGGGCTAATCTTTGTGATTTGTTACCTTCATAGTTATTTTGACCATAATGTACGGGTGTTTATCATAGCAAAATATTTCATAAATAATTCTAGTGCTTCATAAAATTGAAAGCACTTTTCATAATATTGTATTCATTCTTTTGTTTTTCACAGGGTGGCTATTAGCCTTAAAATCTTGGAAAGTGGGGGATGTAAAAAAAAATTTGAATTTTTCTTGCGCACATTATTGGCAGCTCTTCACATGCACAAAGCTCGACCTACTATTCTCATTTTTTTAAATTCGATTTATTTAAATTACGTATGTTTTACTTTTTGTTTTTCCTGTTTAAAAAGAAAATTTCATTTTGTAATTAAAAATGTGTAATAGCGTAAACAAAAAAACATAACTTAAATAAAAAATTAATAATTATGAACTAGGATGCATAAGTAAAATTGTCTCAATTTTATAGGTTCATTGATCTTCATAAAACTTTCCCCACTGTGTTTTGTATTTTTGAGATTTTTTTTGGCACGTGGTAATCATTTGTGAACTGAAACAATCCTGCTAGGCGTGATTCATAAAGCTGAAGTTATGGGGAAGTGTGCAACTCAGTTTTGAATTGGTTGGGAATGGAACCAAGGTGAACTAGTCGTGTGACCTCGTAGCAAAAAAAGGTAATGATTTTACCAACATCCACACTGATCACAAGCTTCTAACCTTAGACCGGAGTTATTTTCCCAAAAGAGCGCCTACTTTATCCATGATGGATGGAAGTCATTTTGGGAAGGGACGATTGTGTTTACATAAATATCTCTTATTCAGACGTTTCTGTTAAGTCAATTTCAGTGTTGGTAGCGGTGGACTTGCGTAGTAGGCTGAGTTACGAAAAATTATCAACTGATGGAAGCTTCAAGTTAGAAATCTCTGGAATAACAACATATTAAATTTAAAACATAACTTCTACAAAATTAACTAATTGAAGTTTAAATTAAAATCAAATTAATCAAGTTAAATTTAAAATTAAACAGTTCTTTAATAATTTCAATAAAAATTAATATGCTTTATCTAGAACATAGAAAAAAAAATACAATTCATTTTCATGAAATTTTAATGACTGCAAATACTATACCATATATAAAAGAACCTGTTAAAATAGAACTGCTTTTTGAAGTAATATTAAAAATGATAAATATCTTGCATAAGAGCAAACAAACGGTTTAATGTAACTTCCGACGAGATTAGATAATACAGATAAACTTCTAAATGGCAATACCGTTGAGGATAAAGAAATGTCTATTTAAGGTTGTAGCATTATATGTGTACCAAGTGATTGTGCTGATCAAGACAGTGGCACCACCCGGCTATTGCATGCAACTGACTGATGACCCTCTGTGACTCTGAGCGCTGCTTACAAATTGTGCCACTGTACATCTGTATGTAATGGTATGTAGTGTTGTGTCTGGCAGATATGTAGTGCCAGTGCAAATAAATAGATTATGTGTTAAATTACTTATAAAGGAATTATGCCTGCCTGGGTACCTTCCATGCTATGCCTGGCTTCCATGCAAGCATAAAATGAGCAGAAATTGGTTTTAAACACTAAACAAACATCTGAGTGATTAAAATCAGAATGTTATGTGTAACAGTTAATTTAGGTTCATTCTTTAATAGTTAAACCCAAGTCTGTAGACCCCCACGTGTGAACTGTTTTTAATTTTTAATATCAGAGCATACAGTGGCAAAGTTTTGGAAGTTCCCGATGGTTCTTAAGCCATGGCAAATGTTAATGTCGGTTTGTGTATGAAGGTGAAATTTTGTCACTACATATTTTCAGGTATATGTGGGTTTGCATACAAAATTAAACATTGTAGTTTAAAAGTTATGCATTGTATTTAAATCTAAAATTGTTAATCCTCCCCAGGTATTTTGGAAAAATTTTATTTCCAGGTACAGTGATTAAAGTTATGGGGTGCCACTATGTGTGGGCCTTAGGTGTTATAATACACTTCTTTTTTTACAAGATTTCAAACTTTTGTAGGATTTATTCAATGTCTCTTTATAATCTTGGCTTTATTTTATTTGTAAACTGTTTTGACTATCTTAAAGTAATTTTAGGCAGGTATTGTCTATAATTGTTAGATGAATTATACAGCTGCACTGCTTCTAGTTACTGCAAGTCATACACAGTCGAATCACATTACTATGACCACCTGCTAGTATTCAGCACGGACAGCAGCTAGACGAGCTGGCAATGACTCAGTCAATTGCTGATAGGTCTCCACGGGTATCTGGAGTCATGCTGTTTGCAGTGCATCCCACAACTGTTGAAGGTGCATGGCGGAGGAGACAAGACAGCGACCATGACGATCTAGGTGGTCCCGCAGGTGTTAAATTGGATCGAGATTGGGGCTGTTTGGGGGTCAGGGAATAACTGTGAAGTCTTGATTGTCCTCTTCCAGCCATATGCAGACACTTCTAGCCATGTGGGCAAGGCACATTATCATGCTGGAAGATCCCATCCTCCCAAGGAAAGATAAATCATAATGTACGGGTGGACATGATCGTCGAGGATAGATTCATAACCAAATTGGTCAACAGTGCCTTCTACACAGATGATGGTACCTAGAAAATACCACGAGAACATTCCCGATACCTGCGTCCAGCAATGGATGCAGGGTGTCAGTTTGCAGACGTTTCTCGCCGGACACACGCTGATGTCCATCCATCATATGCAGCTGAAAACGTGACTCGTCGGAGAAGGCTACCTGTCGCCAATCAGCAGTGATTATTCACCATACTGTCAAGCAAATACCAGTCATTTTTGTAGATGCTCCTGTGTTAGCATGGGTGCAGTCACCCTCCGTCTACCCTGGAGCCCCGCTCGCATAAGGGTTCGCTGAACTTTTGCGGTAGACACATGTCTGGATGCCCCCTGGTTCATTTGGACGGTGAGCTGTTCCACTGTAGCCCGTCAGTTGGCCTTCGCGGACTACGGTAGTTTACGTTCACTTCAGATATCAATGGCACATGGAGCTCCACAGTTTCCACAATGGTTATTTGCAATGGTGCGATTCGTCCTCTCACTATATACCTTTGCCACAGACGTGAACATTTCACAAACATCGCTGTTTCCGAAAGGTTTTCTCCCCTTGCCCCCAAAGCCGATGTTCATCCCTTTTTGCAACTTGGTTAAATCGCTTCCCTTACCATCAAAGCGTGAAGCGCAATGTGTGAAGCCAACCTGTCATCACATGATATACCCCCTTCACCAGCCCACATCACGGGCCATATGTCATGGGCTATGCGCTACAGATGGTACTTCTAGCAGGTGGTCATAATAATGTGATTCAACTGTGTACTTGGCATACAAATAAGTTAATCTTTCTAAATGTACAAAATTAATTTCCTTCATCTTGAAAAAAAGATTCACCCCATTTTAATACATTTTTTTTTGTTTCTTGAATTGAAGGGATTAAGTTATTTGTAAAAACACGTGTTAGGTATTGCAAGTAAGTGTACATTAAAATAGAAAAAATTTGGGGAAGAACTGTTATGATAAATTATTTAGGCCTTTTGAAATTTGCACAGAGAACCATTAACTGGGATCTTTCATCATAGAAACAATATATCTTATTTCAATTTTTAATCTAATATTTTAATTTTTTGGTATTATTATATTCTAAAAAAAGTACCCAATAATAACAAACGTATTGTCTTATAAGAGAATGTTGATAGTATTTATATACTGTGGAGTGCTTTGTTTTACATTTAAACATGTTATATTTTTTCATTTTTGATTGGAAATGTCTTACATGTGGAAGTTTTTTCCATTGTGCTCATCCTGAAACCAGTATGCCATATAGCATTGCATGTATACATTCACACTTTCTCAGTTTAACAGTAAAAAGACATGTTTTATTTTATGTGAAATTGTAACTGTTTTTCCAATCTTTTGTTTTCTGATATATTTTGAGAATATGTACAGAAATACTACAAAGATCACGTGCATCACTGCATACTGATTTCTTCTTTATGTAAGTTTGGAATTTCTATAAGCTGTGTGACTTTTAGAAAATAAATATGAAATATTTAGATATTTATTGTTGATTTCTCTTTAATACTCTTTCCCCTGAAGTGTTTTGCATCTGAATTGTAGAGAGGTTTCCCGACTAATGCGTAGTATCGTCCATTGTAGGGAGACTGACTCAGTTTGTTGGTACACAGAGGAGATTGTGACTAATCATGGTGTGAAGCTTACTTTTTGAAGTGCGTGACTCATTGGTTAGGCAGTGTAAGGTTTTGAAGTTAGATGGTTGTTGAGTCTTGGTTAGCTTGTTTGTGTGAGCAAAAAACTATTTTCTCATTTTTTTATTAGCAATAATTTATTTTTATTTAAATTCTTTTTAAATTTTGGTTTCACTATGTTTGGTGACTTAATGGACCTTTTTTTGGAAATAATGTGTAATTGCATAATTAATGTTCACTTGTAAAAATTAGAAGATATTTTCTGAAGACAATTTTTTTGGAGGAGCATCATAAACCGTCAGAAGTTTTCTGGTGTCTCGTAAGAAAAAAAAACATTAATGGGATATAACTTAAAACCATTTTCTGTTCACTACTATTGTATACATTTACTTTAAAGGAAAGCTGAAAAATTAAAGATTTTTATGTAATTTAAATGGGTAATATTATTAATTACTAAGAGTGTTTTTTTAGTCTCAGTTTTAAGATATTCAGTGCAAGAGAATACAGGTTAAATACTTTTAATGACTCAGATGCTGTCCACAAGGATCTGACACTGAATACGAAAATATTTACTAGGCACACACTATAATCATTTCAGCTTATAGTACCTGTCAGATTTTTCTTTATTTAATTGCAGGAACACTTCAAAGGCTGATCAATTCCATGCGACTCGACAAAGTCACTGGTCTGAAGTAGAAAACAAAGTACAAATTTTCTTTCATCATACGTAAGTGTAAATATATTTAGCGGGCAAGGATAAACGCTTGACGGAAGAATGAGCGTGGCGGCATACAGCGATATCGTCCAGGGACCACTGGCATCATTCCTGAAGCACTCGCAGTCCATTGGCGCAGAGGTCGTGGTACAGGCCCAGTATGTGGAGAAATTGTTTCAGTAAGTGCATCTTTAACTCTTGCCAGGGTGTACCTGTTGCCGTCTGGCTAGCATAACAGTCTCTTACCAGTACAGTATCTGGGTTTAATTCCCTGTGGGATCACGAGTGAGGTAGTGCGGCTGTAACACATTGGACTCACATTTCGAGGACCTGGGTACAATTGCCAATCTGGCCATCTTTGTTTCAGTTTTCCTTGGTTTTCCAAATTTGTTCCAGGCAATTTTTGATGCTTTGCCATTCCTCATTCTCTGAATATTTTGCTCTGTCTCTGACCTAGTTATCAATGAGACATTAACCCCTATGTACCCAGCCAGTGGGATCACTTCTAGTTTTTGCACTGGCAAGGTATCTTATTGACTGGGAAATATTAAATTCCTGTATATTACAATATAAGTGCAGCATATTTCCAGTAGCTTATATTTTCAGTGTGACTTTTAAAACAGTGCATTCTCGTGTACAGAATTTTTTTTCCAGAGCTGTATTTTAATGACACATTATTATATAGCCATATACTGTTAAATAAATTTAAGAATACACCAGATTTGCATTTAAGATGCAGATAGATTCCTTTTTACAATGCAGTTTGGTGGTTTTAATGAAGACCACCACCAGTAAATTCCAGTATTTCTAGTATCTGCAAGTATCCAATATTGCTAGATGCCCTAACTTGGAAAACTTGGTAAGTGTTCCTATTGACAGATGAATTTTAATAGAGCTCTTCTATTTAGCCCTACCTCCCACGTGGTGGTGGGTTTCAGAATACCACCAAAGCTGCCCTTTGCTTATTATAAGAGGCGAATAATTGGGACGCGGTCGGGATCTGAAATTTGTTTGGAGCATTGTCTCATGCTTTTTTTTCATCTTCTCTTTTGTCATCCTTTTTTTTTTCTCTCACCATATCCCATTGCATCTGCCTTCTCTATTCTCTATAGCATCGTCTCAGGCCAGGGTGATGGCCTTCCTAATGAGGGTCTGTCCTCGCAAATAAGTGCTACCTCCAAATTGTCACCATACGTGGTGCCTTTGTTAGTGATGATCTAGCAACATGTCATGGCCGACTAGCCCATGTGTTTAAACCTGCCAGGAAGACCTGTTACCACTGTATGGAGGAGGCCGGTGTAATCAACCACAAGTCCCCTGAACTGGCTTGGGTGGGGAGTCTGGGATGTTTTACAAGGTAAGGGAATAAAAAACTGGCCTCGCTCAGGTTGTACGATTTGCCCCTGGTTTGCCCTTTTGTACACTTCAATGTGCTACTGGGGCAGTAATTTGCAGTGAATAGCTGCAAAGGGTAGCTGTTCCTAAGTACTGCTTATGTCTGTGGGAGGTTGGTCCACATCATAACGGCACAGCCCATGAGGTGTTTTAACTGCTGGCTTCTTTTCCACCCTGAATGGCAAGCTGAGGCCGACGAGTCCTGTTATGGGGGAGGGAGCCTTTACCATGGCTTCTAAAAGCACTCCCCAAAAGGGTGGCACCCTCAACTGCCACTTGAAACGCCACCGCGACACAGGTAGTGATTCGGATTGTGTTTCCATTTTGCATCAGTCTATTCCAGTGACGTTACCTATGCCACATTTTTTGGTCATCTGAGGTCTAGAAGGGCACACTTTTGAAAAGGTGTCGCCTTTGAAACTGCAAAAAGTAATTAATGGAGTAACTGGTGGACCTGTTGTTGATTGTAAGAGAATCAGCAAAAGCCGTGAGCTTGTGGTAGAGATATTGAATGGTGCCGTCGAGAGGGCTTTTGGCAATGAAGACTTTCAATGGGGCAACTGTCCTTCAAATCCATCAAGGGCATCATCTGGAGTACTGACTTGATTGACATCCTGGAACAAGAGCTCACCTGTGAGTTGTAAAATCAGTATGTCACCAAAGTTCGCAGTGTACTGAAGACTACTAATGGTGTCAAATCGCATACAGCTACTCTTATCTTGACTTTTGTTGTGTGCTATCTTCTCTCTGTTATCAAAGTGTGAATGTGCGTGTTAAGCAGTTAATTCCTGCTCCTCTACGTTGCTACAACTGTCAACAGTTTGGTCATTCCTCTGCAAAATGTCGGAATCCACCGTATCCAGATTCTCCTCAGTACAGCAAGCAGCTGAAGTGTGTGAACTTCAGCAAAGGACATCCGGTCTGGTCGAAGGAGTGCCCTGTGTACCAGGAGGAGCAAGCTTTTCAATAATGGATTCGGGTATACGGACAAGGTTTCCTTTGTTGAGGCACGGAAACGTTTCCATGCTCTCCAGGGCCTGAAACCCTCTGTTCCTTACAATGTTGTTGCCACTTCTTGACCAGCAGTTAAGGATGCGTGTACACAGTCAATCTATGTGGCTACCCAGACTGAATTGTCTGCGAGTACACCGAAGCCACAGGGAGTCCATATGACCCGGACCACGTCTTTCGGTACGCAGTGTAGGTCATTTGAAAAAGAATCTGTCAAAACCTTCTGTTATCAGATCTCGTCAGGAAACTGCCGCAAAAAACTAGGTAAGCCAATGACTCGTCTCTTATATCCCTTCCTGCGAGAGACCGTGATTCGCAGGATCACATCCACTCGCCACCTCACCGTTCTGTCTCCTCGGAGCCAGACGCCGGGATAGCAGTTGATGTTGATTCCTAAAACACTAGTGAAGATTCGAAGGGCTTTAAGCCAGTGATAAACATACATAGAGGGAAATTGAAGTATTTATTTTGGCACACTTTCTTCCATAACTTATGTCCCTCATACAGTGGAACTGCCAAGGTTATTTCACTAATCATGAAGAACTGAAACAGCTCCTAGCGTCCCTCATCCCTACAATCATTTGCCTTCAGGAAACGCACTTTCGTTCTACAGATACGGCCTCCCTTCGAGGTCACACGTTGTACTACCTGGATAACGTGTTGATGGACAGTGTCTGCGGCAGTGTCTGTCTTGTGGTGAAGGATTCTGTTTACCATGAAGCTGTTGCCCTTCGCACTGCTCTGCAGGCAGTGGTGGTCAGGGTTTTCCTCTGTATGTTTGTCACAGTTTTTTTGCTTATATCTAACCTCCTCCCACCAACATGTAAGGTCAGCAGATTTCGAGATACTTTCATCTCACCTCCCACCTCCATTTCTGATTGTTGGCGACTTCAAGCAGATATGGGGTTCAGACCACAGGGATGGTTGGGGTCGTATGGTAAAGTCGTGTCTCACCAGTTCTAATATTGCTGTGTTGAACACTGGTACTCCTACACACTTGACCACCCATACTGGCACTTCGTCCTGCATCAATAATTCTTTTTGTAGCCCAGCTTTGCTCCCCTACTTTGATTGGTCTATTTATCCAGATCTCTGTGGTAGTGATCATTATCCAATTATATTATATCATGTGTCATTTGCAGCCCCACCTATACCACCTTGCTGGGTGCTTAAGAAAGCAGACTGGGCACGTTTCCAGTGTTCCTTCCACTTCACTGCCAAGGTTCCTCTTGACATGAATGTGGCAGTGGAACTCTTCACCTCTATTGTGTCAGCTGGGCAGGTTGCTATCCCCAATTTTCACCTTGTGGTCGTAGGCGTGTTCCTTGATGGAGTGACAAATGCAAGGATGCTGTCCATGCTCAATTTTAATGCTTTAGTGCTCACCCCACCTAGGCTAACCTGGAGCTTTTCTGCGTCTGTTGGGCTCACGCTCAATGTGTCATCAAGGACAGCCAGCAGAAATCGTGGAGGGAGATCATTTCACTGCTAACGGTACATGCTACCAGTAAGTTTGTCTGGAACAATGTTCCGAAGTTGTGCGGACAATCTCTCGCCATACAGGTTTCCTTCCTTTGGGTCAGTAATAATATTGTTACGGAGGGGACACACGTAGTGGATTTATCAAGCAGTACTCATTACTCTCCCTCATTTCAAGCCATCAAAGAGACATGCGAGACGGTGGGTGTCCACTTTAATGGCTCGGGTGAGGACTACAACCAGTCTTTTACTCATCTTCAGTTGGAGCAGTCTTTATCACACTCGAAACATACATCTGTTAGCCCTGACAATAACCATGATGCTGTAGTGCAACACCTCCCACTTGACGGGAAATTGTTTTTGTTAAGAATTTTTAATACTATTTAGACCTCTGGTGTTTTCCCCTCGAGTTGGTGAGAGTTGACACTTGTGCCCATCTCGAAACCAAGGAAAGTCAAAGGGGAAGTTTACAGCTATCGTCCTATTTCCCTCACCAGCTGCGTCTGTAAGACCATGCAGCGTCTGGTATTCTGCCATGAGACCAGGCAGCTATTATTGCCTATTCAGTGTGGTTTCCGCCAGAATCGTTCTGCGGTGGATAATTTGGTCAACTTGGAGGCTGCCATACTGACTGCCTTTTTGCAAGGGCAGCACCTCTTTGCTGTTTTTTTTTTTTACCTGGAGAAGGTGTAAGACACAACATGGCGACATGGAATCTTGAGACAGATGTCCACTTGGGGATTTTGTGGATATCTCCCTGGTTTCATACAGCAATTTACGTACTTCCGTTCCTTGAGGGTTCACAATGGTACTTCCTATTCTCGGGAGTTTGTTCAAGAAATTGTGTGCCACAGGGTAGCATCTGGAGTGTTACCCTTTTTGTTGACCTTTGTCTTTTGTGTTTGGTAGTTTTATTTGCTGCTTTACGGATCGCTCCAAATCTGATCTCTCAACTAAGTGTCTCTTTGTAATTGGTGCTTCTCGGTACCTTTTTGGACTTCATCTGCCTTGCGGTCGTTTAAATGCGTAGTTTTATGCTATTTTTAAGGCTCTGTGTTTTATCGGTAGGGTGTTTTACCGTAAATGCCTTGTGTGCTCATATTGGATGAGTGCCTTGACAGCCATTCAATATGGCTCCACAGCTCATTCGCTTCTTTCAATGATCCGGGAGAAGCTGGCGGGGCTGTGCGGATTGGTGTTCATGTCGTCTTCTTGTGTGTTCCAGGCCATGTGGGCATCCGGGGGAATGAAGCAGCAGATATGCAGCATTCCACCCTGTAATCCTCATGCCCCTGTGTGCGATGTGCTGCATGCAATCCATAGCTTTGTCTGGCATGCTTGGAAGTGGGAATGGATTTCTCTCCCACTATCCAACAAGTTATAGACCATATCTGACTTGCCTGTTTGCACTCGTCTTGTTGTTTAATGTACCTGTAGGAAAGATGTTGTGCTTTCTCACCTTCGTATCGGGCACACTTGTCTGACACACCAATTCCTGCTTTGTGGTGAACCCCCTCCGGGGTGTGATGTCTTTAGCACTTCCTCGACTGTGCGTCACATTTTGTTGGAGAGTTGCAGGTATAGCCAGGCTCGTCGCACGTTTAAACTTCCTTACGACCTACTGTGAATGCTGTGTGATGGGGGTATGTCTGTGAGCAGCATGCTCCCATTTTTACATGCGACTGGTCTTTTTAAATTCTTGTGATTTGTTATTTGGTTCTAGTGTTGTTGCTCGTCTGGGGTATTTTATCCTGTTTGGTTTGTTGTTTTTGTGACTGTCCTTTTGCTTCAGGTGGAGGTTTTTAATATGTTTTAATCTTCAACTACTTGTGAGCTCTAATGACCTCGCTGTCGAACGCCCCACAATCTCTCACTCAGTTATATTTACCCTGCCATAGCATTCAATCACTGTTTCATCTCCATCTCACATTAACTTAATGATATTAAAACAGTGTCTTTTAAATATCTTAACTCCTCTTCGCTCTTGGTAATCTCGTGTGTTGAACTCCTGATTATACTTGTATCCCTGGTCATTAAAAATTAGCCAATAATGTAGTTAACTGTGTTCAGGTGCCCACTTGCTTTCAAAAGTAACATCAACAGTCTTTAAAAACTACCTTGCAGAGAGAGTAGGCAATTGTAGTGTAAAGGAATTTGTCTCATTTCATTCCATTACCTATGTATAGAAAGAACCATTTATTGGTAATCATTAACTCTTTAAAGTTCACATTAATTTTTCATTTAAACTGTTACAACAAAGTACATATCACTTAATAGTAACTTACATAATGAGCCTCCGAGAAGAATATCTGTTAGTTTGTTGCACAAGCAGAGTAGTTAAGCATTTTTTAAATCTCCTTTGGGGATCTTAGCTGTCTTAGTGGCTAGAGTGCTTGTGTCCCGCATAGGTGAAAAGTTTTCATTTCCCAGCATAGTCACTGCCAAACTTTCACATTTGGTAATTATACCAGATGATGCTGCTGGTTGGCGAGTTTTCTTGGAGATCTCAAGTTTCCCCCACCCTTGCATTCAGGAGCTGCTCCATATCCACCTCGTTTCACCTCATCTGCTCTCAAAACCTCGTTAAGAGCCACCCAAACCTGTCTGCACTCGAAATCTCTGAACTCACCTCAGGGCCCAGCTCCAGTTCCTGACGTATGCAGCCCGCAGCCAGCCGCCTGGCAAGTCGGAGCTGATGACCCTGCTGCAGCCGACATCGCAGCAGATCATGGCCATCCAGGAACTGCGTGACAAGGGCCGCTCATCACAGTACTTCAACCACCTTAGCGCCATCAGCGAGAGCATCCCGGCCTTGGGCTGGGTAGCCATTGTGAGTTCACTCTTCTTGCCGTAATTTGATGACAGTTTAACTGAGCTATTCTGAAAACCCTGCGTAGTTTTTTCTGTATGCTGATTGTTTTGTAACCTTACATGACCCCATGTACACATTATCATTCAAGATTGCTACATGGCTTGAAAAACCATAATGTGTAAATTTCAAGGTTAAGGAAAACATGGAAAAGTCATGAAATGTAAACATGCAATATGCTTTATTTTCTGTACAGCTGAAACGCACTAATTAGCAGCCCAATAAATTATTTGGTTACCAAAATATTTGTTGCTCTGAAGAGAAACTGCTTTGCGAGCAAAGAATTGTACTCCTCGTAGATTATTTTGAGGTGTGGTAAGTTCTACTTCTTTCATTTTAATCACATTTTATAAAGCAGTGTTTTAGTTATTTTTTTAAAATCAGTACTTTTACCAGTTTTGCCTGAAAAGCCTGAAAAAGTTAGGGAAATTTAATGTTGATCTTCTGTACATCAGTTGTTATAGATATAAATTTGTTTATTCTTACACCAAATATTTTTAGTTAAAAGTAATAAAAAATTAGGCTTATTTTGACTACCAAGATAATTTCTTTTCGTAATTTGTTGCTAGGCCTATTGAAGATATATATATATATATATATATATATATATATATATATATATATATATATATATATATATATAAGCTCCTCAGGATATGAATTTATAAAAGGTTCATTTAAGTAATGCTCACTTAACTTTGATAATGAGCTTCAGTGTAATTGGTTGTGGTTTACAAATCTGACAGCTCAGAGCTGTTGCAAAGTGTTTTGGTCGTGCATAAGCATCTCTGGCTCACGTTCAGGATATTGTGGAGTCATTCATGGCTGGTTGCCTTGGTGATGGTTTTCCCGGCAAGTAGTTTTCCTTCCTCATTCCAGGAAAATGTGTTTGCAGTTATGTGATATGTGCTATTTCACATCTCCATACCGAATCATGGACACCCTTGATTATACTTTGCGTAAAGATGGAAATTAAAAAAAAAAATCCCTAGAGCTGTTAAGATTCTGCTGATTACTGACGCGACGCTTGCGGGCTGGGTGGTTGCAATCTCCATATGTCACAGCGTCATCTTCATCTCTCCTCTTCGTCTCCTTTTCAATTGCTCCTCTGTCTGCACTTTGTCCTGTTCTTTCCCTCTGCTCTCCCCTCGCTCATATACTCTTCCCATCTCTTTCTTAATCTGTTGTGATGGATGTTTCAACTCCAGCTTTCATCTGGCCACCATTTTCTATTTCATTCTGTTTTGCCATGTCCATGTGTCTCAGATCTATATCTTTTATGAACTATGCCTATGGAAAGCAGTTGGGAAGAAAAATTCAGCAAGGCAATAGTCATGTGGGATCAAACATAGAAACTTATAAATATCTATAGTGTTACACAAGTCAGTATTTTGTCATCTGACAAAGCAGCATCCTTTCATAATGTACAGTACCATAGCAATGAGCATTTCCATGGTAAGTTGGTAACTTTTATCTATGTTGGGCATGAGAAACTTCGAACACAAATTATTTGATATGTCTGAATATAGCAAGTTTGTTTTGTCATGTGTCATCAAAATTGAGGAAAATTCTCTGCCACGACTTCAGTCTAGTCCACATTAAGAACAGTGCTGCATCTCGTCATTTTGTCCAGTAATTCATATAGTGTATTTACTTGAATATGATTGTTTTATTCCGCTACTTAATTCAATAACGTAAGTCTATTTTTGCATACTAAGTTTTGAGGTCAGTGTTTTTGCTTGAATAATAGCAAATTATAGTTTTTTTTAATAGACATGTTTCATCACAGTACAAACCATGTAACAAAATCTTGCAAATAATAACTGTGCAAGTTAATTTTTTTGCAATTATTTATGCAATTCTATTTCTGATAAATACATTTTTTAAATTAATTTTGTTTTTGGTGGTGCATTTACACTAGAATATTTTCTTTCTTTGAATAGTCGTTAAAAATGTTACAAACCTTTTAATATAATTGTATATATGGTTTGTAAAAATGTAACTAGACAGGTTGTACTTTTAATATATTAACATCGTAATTTGAAATTGGTTATTGCTGGGGTAATGTCTCAAATGCCATATTTCAGTATGATTATCACTCTGATCAGTGAAGTGCACAAGTGCGGTTTGCGAGTGATACTGTCAACATTTCATCTGGCATTAGATTATTTTGTTTTAACATCTGTGTATATTAGAATTTTTAAATGTAAAACCAATTATAGGACCTTATAGACAGCTCAGAAAAAAATTGTTTAGTGAGAAATTAATTAAAAATAATGTTTGTCTCATATTTATTTGCAAACAGGTTTTAATGGCTTTGAATTCTAATTCTAGGAAGATCTCTCACTGTTTTGTAAAAAAAAACTGCAGCTGGCTCATGTGATCACCTTGAAAGCAGTGTTTATGTGAACTTGTCATGAGACAAGTATCTGGAGTATGTTATTGGAACTGTTTTTTGTGAGCGAATGCAGCTGTCATGAAGAGGATGCAACAGACGGGAAATGTTTACGTGCAGCTGATGTGTTTCTGGTTCGGAAGCTTTCGTGGGTGGGGCTGTAGCAAATTCTCCGGTCGCTACTGTGTACAGCTGCTTGGTTTCGTTCATCCTTATTGCAGTTGTAATTTTAGTCAGGTCAGCCGTGATTTTTAACGTTGTGGAGCATTGGAATATTGCCAGTCACTCGGAGCCGGGAATAGCGAGACGATTGCTTAAACTAACAACCCAAGAATTCTCTGCCAGCCTCGTGAGAATGTGAGAGGAGCGTTGCATGTGGCCTGGAGTAAGCAGACTTGGATTTTTTTTTTTGTGAGGTTTAGCACAGTGGGATCATTAAGGTTGGAACCAATTGTTCAGTCAGTAGTGAGGAAGGATTAATTGCCCATGGTTGTGTATAAAAGAATCATCTCCGTGTTTCTGTACAAAAACCATGGAAAACCAAAATTAAGATGTAGACCCTGTTTATCCCAGTTTCAAGTCCAGTGTCTTAGCCACTGCATTGCATTACAATGTCACAAGAGTAAAAACTGTGAAAAGGGTGTAGAGTTGGTGGAAAATGGATGGGAGATGTCGCTGCCCGCAGAATTTTCACACTTTATATAGAGTTGACAATGCCATTGTGAATTACAATGTGACATGAAATCTATCTTACATTTTTTTTTTCTAATAATATTTTCATTTTTGGGGAAATAAAACTTTATTTGTGGCAATGTTGTAAAATTTTGTAAGTTACAACAGAAGTGGTTATTAAAAGCTTTATTTGGCCAGCATCATGTTGATTGATTACCTGAACTGCTGGGGTACACTTCAACTTTATTTCGTAGTTTTCTTGAACTTGATTTGGTGATGTTTTGAGGAGCAAAATCAGTTGTAATTTGATACAAGAACTCTGTTGCCTGTTACTCTGCCTTATTTATATTTTTTAATGACACCGAAGAATGGATTAGGTGATGGACTACATTAAACTCTTAAACTCAGATGGATACAAAATTTGCTTTTATACGAAACAAAAAAGTTGAAAAATTGTTGATGGAAATCTGTTCCCGTTCTCCAGTTGATGGTTCAGTAGAACACCTATTTTACATGTCCTCTATGGTGCACTATTCTCGTTCTTCTTGTGCAGTGCGTGTATAAAATAAAATAATTCTTTCTGTGCTTCATGCAGTATACTACTTTTGTTCCTGATCACGTGAAAACAGTATTGAGAAAGTTTCCACTGTAAATGGGTGTTTAGGAAAAACTGAGTGTGTGTGTGTGTGTGTACACTTTGGCCCTGTATCCAGTCACTCTGATGGAGGGGCCACGGTGGTGTAGTGATTAGGATACTTGCCTCCCACCTAGGCAAACCTGGTTCGATTCCCGGCAAGGTTGGTCCCGGATTTTTGCATGTGGGAATCACGCGAGACTATACCACTGCTAGGTGGGTTCTCTCTGGTATCTCCCGTTTTCTTCACTGTTTCATTCCAGCACATCTCCGTACTCAATTCACTTCACCCTCATCAGCTCTCAAGCACTTGATGTTGAGAGCAGGATGGACCCCTCCATCCAAGGTCAAGAAGCGAGGGAGTAATACGGGTGACACTTAACACGCACATCTAGTGCTTCAGCGCTCCTATGTGCAAGGCATGCAGTATTTCCATTATAACGCTGTACTATGTGAATTAAATCTGTAACATAGGGATTTTATTACACGCAATGAAAGCCCACAGATTAAGCTACACTTGTATCTCGGTACTTTTCTCTTGCCGCGTAAGGAAACTGTATAGGCAATTTTTAAAAAATGCAATATTTCACCATTTTCAGGAATTTTTTTTCCCAAGAATTCATTTAATATGAGTAAAAAATTGGGGCATAGGTAATTTTATTTATTTATTTATTTTTAAATATTTTCTGACAAAAAGTCGTATTTGCAGAACATTTAGGTATTTACCTAGGTACGCGTATTCGTACAAACAACTCTTTCACAAAAAACGCGGGGTCCATCCCACTCTTTAGAGCTCGCCAAATCTCTACATACACTGATGGAGGCAGTCTGATTGGTACTACTAAAAATTGGAGTTACATTCCGATAATCCCTTTCTTAAGGTTGGTAGGGGTGTATGTATCAGAATTGTTTAGGACGACTTTTCTTAGAGTGCTATGTCCATAAGTCATCTTGTTTCTGAAAGTTCCATGCTCTCTTCTCTGGTAATTTTTGCTATGGAACAGTTATTTGAACTAACGTTTTTGCGGTATTTGGCAAGTAGTACCAAATTGAATATTCTGCTCGCCTTTTTAATGTATATTTACTGGATTTTTCCTGTTACACCCTAATGTATTATTTTAATAATACAGTTACTTGGTTGTTGCTACTGTTTTAGTTACTTATCAGTTTTACTTTTGAACATTGTAATTTTGACGCGTTTCAATGCAGGCTGTTTGTATGTTATCTTTATTTTGACACATTTCAATGCAGGCTGTTTGTATGTTATCTTTATTTTGACGCATTTCAATGCAGGCTGTTTGTATGCTATCTTAATTTTGACGCATTTCAATGCAGGCTGTTTGTATGTTATCTTTATTTTGACGCGTTTCAATGCAGGCTGTTTGTATGTTATCTTTATTTTGACGCGTTTCAATGCAGGATGTTTGTATGTTATCTTTATTTAATATTTTGCCTCCATCAATATGCCCAGTGTGTTTGCTCTAACTAGTTTTTCATTCGGACTGCTTTTGTAAGAAGCTTAGCTTTTGTTTCGAAGCTTCAGTTCTTCATTAACTCTGTAAGTAGTATGTATGTATAGTTGCAATGTATTTTGGAGCATATTTTAAGAAGCTTTTCTACCATACTTTGCAGAGTCCAGTACCAGCACCCTACATAAAGGAGATGAAAGATGCCGGTCAGTTCTACACAAACAGGGTGCTTAAAGACTGGAAGGAGAAGTGAGTAGATCCATTAGTTTCTATTCAGATAGACTTAGTTATAATTAATTATCTTTTTGAATTGAAAATGTTATAATTTATGCACATGCTTATTTCTTGACTGTCAATGTTAACACTCATTTCTAACATTAAAATAATTATTTATTTTGTAAAAATTTGGATAGTTTGTAAGGATACTTAAATGGTAGTATTTCCTGCTCGTAGTTGGCCACAATGACTATAAACTGTCCAATTATAGCAGTTAAAATTAACTGTTACTGAAGTGGTATGTAACTTGGGTGCGAGGTCCGGGGTTTAAAAGTAGAGTTATTATTGTAGTGCCAACATTATTTTGATTGTTTTGCACTTAATGAGGCATAACAGCATAGATGGTGTGTCCAGATGCAATAAAGTTGTATTACTGAGACATCATGGAAAACAACTCT
Organism: Dryococelus australis; assembly: GCA_029891345.1. NCBI lineage: Eukaryota > Metazoa > Arthropoda > Insecta > Phasmatodea > Phasmatidae > Dryococelus > Dryococelus australis. Next base: position 128,448,172 of record CM057002.1, read on the forward strand.
ATAGAAGATTAATTTTTTTTTTGGATTCATCAGATGCCCTACAATACCATATAATCTTCATGTTTTATAAAGCAAGTGCCACTATGTGGAAACATTTTGAAAGCCCAAGTAATTTCGAATAAATGATTTATTTTCATTGTACCATTTGTGGTTTTCAGCTTCTTTGTTGAAAATGTTTTGACTGTTGTACTTTAATTGGCATGTGGTATAAATTGTATTAATTGGTAAAAAAAATGAACTTCTTGCAGAAAACTGATTAACAGTTCTCAACTGTATGTAGATCTTTCGTCCCAGTTGGGAGAACAGATTAAGGAAAATTCTGAGAAATTTGAGGTTCCAGGTTATGTTTGGCAATTAAATACTTTGGTTTCGTAGTGCCACTTCCCTTCTTTTTTTATGAAAAATTTATGCACATTTTGTGCATTTATGGTGTTGGATTAATTGCTCCTTTATTTAAATGTACGAATTAATTTTAACTTTTTCACATGAGGTGGCAAATAACGTGAGTGATCATTAATCAGGTGGCCAAAGAAACTAAATTCTCAGAAAATTGGCTGTTAAAAATCTATCCAAACAAGTTGTAGCATCTTGATTGCAACTAGGAAGATATTGGGAAAAATTAGTTTCCAAGCTACTTGAACTTAATAGTACTTCATATTGCTTAAAATTTGTTAGCATTGTAGTTGATTGAAATCTGTAGCTATAACAGTTGGAAATAAAGTATTTTCGTGTTCATGTGGAAATTTAAGTGAATCCTACTCTTAGCTTTGTGGCATCTTTCTTTCCTGTTGTTAAGTTTTGCTGATAAAACGTTCCTGTAGACAAGTGTGCTGTTTTCTGTTATTGCTGGAGCTACGGGCACTATTTCTGTGTTCATATCTCTCTATTGTGGCAGAGACTAAATGAGTAGTGTATGTTATAGTGGGCACCGATGAGGAACGGTCAGCCCAGCTGCACTAGAGCGTAACCTTGTGTTCTGGTGCCCACGGTTCATGAAGGTTCATGAAGCGGTAGTGGAGGTATTGCTAATTGGCTGACTTCAGGACTCTGTTGGCTTAATTGCTCCAATTAGGGATTTTTGCTCGAAGAGACACTGTGGCCCAGTTGCATCCGAACTAATGGGAGGCGTCATGAAACATTTTTATCTATTTTTTACTGTATAAAAGTATTATATTTATTTATTGTTGGTTGGTGGGTTGGCAGTTGGCGTAGTGGCTAGAGTGCTTACCTGCCACTAGTGCGAACCAGGTTCAATTCCCGGTGGCATCAGTCCCAGATTTTGGCATGTTGGAAATGTGCCTGACTTTGCTGCTGGTTGGCATGTTTTCTGAGGGATCTCCTAATTCCCCCCACCATTGCATGGAGCAGCCCTATGTCCATTTCATTTCACCTTCATTTTGGCCCTCAGAATCTCATTAAAGCCCTTGTCACACTCAAATTTTTTTCGTCTAAATGCTTCAAATAAGTTTGGTCAAATAAAGTTATGAGGTTGTGATGTCACCAAAACGTTATATAAACTGCCATATTTGTCTGAAAAAGGTGGATGACTCCAGTTTCTATAAAAAAAATTTGATTATTGGACCTGTTCTTAAATTGTTATTGTGTATGACAAAAATGGAATTTTCCCATATTGCAAAAACTTTAGAATGGCAAACAGTTGCTAGAAACGAAATAAGGTTATGAAGATACCGTATTTTGGCGTGTACTTTAGGCCGATAATTTTTACAAGAAAAAATACTATAAAACGTTGGGTGCGACTTTTTTACGAGATATTGGCATTAAAAAAATTTATGCCCCCAAAATATGTTTAGAAATTGGTCAACATACATACATTTTGAAGTTATAACTTGGTTTCTAAGGATGTAAAAAAAAATTAGAAGAAATGAATAGCTTTTCACTCGTGCAATAATTTGTTCACTCACGTTCATAAACAAAGTAACCTTCATCCCGCACTCGTAAAATGTCAACATGTTTAAGATCGGCCATAGATGCCATACATGAGAAAATAATTTTGCTGCTGTAAAAGAGAAAGATATCTTCTGTAGTTTGCCTGCCGCCGCATCACAAGTGCACATTGACAGACGCCATTTTGTGTAATATGTTGTGTTTTTGCTTTCTCAAGTGACGTTACATCTGTGGAATAGTAATGACATGACGTATATTTGTAAACATTGCAAAACAATACAAATTTTCTGTCACAAATGTTTTGTAGGGGAGAAATAAGTCTGAATTTATTATGTTTGTACGGAATCCTGACTTAACGTCGTTTATAGGAATACAATAATTGAGTGTGGCCTATACTTGAAATATTACTTATCCCTAACATTTCATCAAAAACTTATTGCGTGGCCTATACATGCCAAAATACGGTAATTAATTTATATAGAAGCTCTCAGAATATGAGTGCTGTTTGAAATCAATATTGCACAACAGTATTAAGAACTCAAGAGGCATTTTATTCAGTTGTGCAGGGAATATCACTGATAAAATTTTAATTTTGTAAAGAAGTTAAAATAAATCAGAATATTCATTACATTTCTTCCTGTTGTTGACTGCATGGGAAAACATCAGCAGCAGCATGCTTTGAAAATTATTTTAAAATGAAAATTCAGATTAAATCCTTGTAGTATAAAAATTTGACAGTGTGACACATTTTCCAAAACATTGAAGGTTATTTGATCAAATTTGTTGAAAGGGAACCTGATGGTCGTGTTTTATCATCAAATTATATTGTAAAATATATTTGAAGCAAAAAATTTGATAGTGTGATTGGCTTAAAAGCCACCTCAAACCTCCACATTCTCTACGTTGGTTAGTGCAGTTATTTCTATGGCCATGTTTTAGTATTGAATTATACAGTAAAACTCTTGTTAAGACATTCCTGAAGGGACTGAAATAATAATGCTTACTAACCAAGAAAACTTGTTAAAAGGGTTAAATTACGCATGTGCATATAGACAAGGGGCCCAACTATTCAACTTATTAAGCAGGAAAACTTCTTAACAGGGTTTCATTGTTCATAGTATGGATCATGTAGTAGAGTTTCATGCATCTGGTGTCTTTTCTGCTAACATATTACATGCTTTGCTGCATCACATTGAACACAAATTATTGTATTGTCAACTTCAACTTACATCTGCAGGCCTGTGTTTAAGGTATTCCTGTATTACGAATTACAGAATGGAAGTTAAGCCATCATCTTTTGAGGGGTTGGCGTTCATTCCTCAGTGGAAGATTTTTCAAAATATTGTGTTACTAATTTTCATGGAAACCAAATTGTATAGTGTATCAAAAATTCGAAAATAAATAACATTGTACTTATATGTTTAAAAACATATGTCTTATAAGCAAGACATCAGTACGATTACACATCTATACATCAAAACAAGATTTCATAAATAGACAGGGAAAATTTGTATTTGGCTGTATATACATGTAAAAATTTTGCAATTACAAATTCTCTCTTTGTTTTGCATTTCTGATTGAATTGTTTGACTCATGTAGGTGGTACATGAGAGATAATACAGTATATGTGTAATTTTTTTCACATGATACCAAATTAAATAGTACTTAATTTCTAGGCAGTGAATTTTTTTTTTTACAATAAAAGATATCGGAAGTTATTTAAAGAGTCCAATCCCTGTGCAATACTTATAATTTACAGATACATTCTCTGTGACCAAGTGTATGTCACAGGCCACATTGGGGTGTGCACATTTTGTGCAAAGCAAGTTAATATTCACTAGTGAAGATCCCATGGGCAATTGGAATTACATTATTATTTTACTGTATTTTGCAGCTTTTGGCTCCTCTTTGTGGGGCGAGTCTTCTCGTGTTTATATCCTCTCCCTTAATTTTACCACCACCCTTAACTTCTGTTTAATTCAACCGTCATTACAGGGCTGTCTTTCATAGAATAATTGCTAGTCCTGTTTGTTTATCCAACTTAAATGTAATTGTTGTTGACATAATAATTAGAATCCATGTTACACGATACTGTGAAATTGTTATAAATATAAATATTTATATTGCAATAGCAAGTCTTGCGTTAATGTTTGTAAAATAGTTAAGTGTTCTCCAGTTTTGAACATTGGAATCGTTACGTACATGTTAAAACAAAATTACATACACCTTTCTCACGACCAACATGACTAGATAAATGTGCTTTTCATATTAAACTATGTGCATTCACAAGCATCGACTTGTATGTAGATTTAGTTCTGAAGTGCAGCTCACAGATATGTTCGTAGTAGTGATATCTTGTGCTCGTAACTGCCGAGCTGCTGGTAGGTTCTTGCGTGTAGATGTTATCAGTTCGTCCTCACTTCCTTGATAACGCGTCTGTCTGCTTTCACGATGAGCAATAACACCGTTGAGTCAGAACTGCAAACATACTTGTCTCTCAGCTCGGCATTGTCACTTATCACAACTTGAAAATGCCTTTGTAGAAGTTGTGGCAACCTTTTTCCAGCTAAAGCTCATTTTATCTGAACAAAGCCTCCCATCAGTTGATGTGAACTGTCAACCTTTCCGTTGATTTGTTGTGAACAACTGTATTTTTGTGTCAGAGCAGATAGATTATGCATTATTAGTGACTAGTGTACACAATTCTCACAAGCATTCAGATAAGGCTGGAATTTCTGAAGGATTTAATAATTTTGAGGAGGGATTCTTCTCAGAAGGGTTTTTTGTATTGTTATCTGGGAAGGCAACATGTTTCTTGATATTTAAATTTCTTTTATCTTTGTTATGCATGCCAGCAGCTTGATGGTCTATGGCGGGCAAGTGTCAACAAAGTACATGCACTGTTAAATACATTTTACAGTTTTTCAACAACATTGACTTAACTACACGTTGATATGTATATAAAAAAAGTTACAAAGTCACAAGTACAAATGCAACCATAAAAAAAACTTTTCTGCAAAACATAAGTACTTGTTTTAAAAAAGTACATTTATGGGGAGATTGCCATATTTTTTATCAGCCAAACAATTTGAGTGCAAAAAACTTATAAACTCTGTAACCTATAAAAACTGGAAATTTATTTATGTTGATTCACTGTTTAAAAATTATACAGGTATACATAATTTGTATGTTACAAGAGCATTAGAAAAAATTCACTAAATACTGTAACTTGATTGTATCACATTTGTTCTGTAAAATCCAGATTTGTTGAAATAACCTGATGCACTGACCCCCTTTTGGGGGGGGGGGGGTGGGGGTTGTTACCTTAAGTTATTTTTAGTTTATCTACCTCTACACCTCACCTGAGGCATTTGCCCTAAGGTTGGATGGAAATGTTGCCAGTGCTGATTTCACTCCGGGGTAAGACAGGTGAACTCTTCGGCGTTGAATACGTTTCTGATGGGAGTTTTCACCTGGCCGGGTGGGGATTGCCCACATTGGGGTTCCGTATGGGGTACCGCCTGGAAGAAGGGTTGCAATTGGCTGGAGGGGAATCAAACCCCAGGGTGAGCTTAATGAAAAACTTCTCCCTCCCATGGGGCGGGACCTTGCTCGCTGTGAAGACCGTCAAAAAATACAGAATGCGAGCTGTCACAAGGGGGATATAAAAAACAAAGAACAATGAAAATGGGGGTGTAAATGACCATGGAATGGGTATGATTTTGACGTCCCGGATAGTTCCTTACTCTGCTTATCGCTCGCTACCGGAACGCCTATAGGGTTATGAGCGGGAACGAAGTTGTGAAGGGGAGATGCTATCCAGGGTTTCCATATAGTTTCAGGAGGTATGACTATATTAAGAGCCTTCCTGGCTGCAGTTCGGATCTTACACGTAGCTGATGCAGTAGTGTGGCTGGATGGTGATGGCACAGGTGGCTTTGCAGTAGGTTTAGGTGTAGGACGGTGCAAGTAACTAACGTGTTCGTAGCTTGGCCACTGTCAACAGATGCCTAGCACGGAATCCAAATGTGTCTCATGGTCACAGGCTATGTAGGGCGTTATCTTACTGGGTTTGTTAACACTGAATTTCTGTAGGGGTGGAGGGGGAGCAGTCTCGTGAGTTGACTTGCGGCATGCTACACAATTGGGATAATTCCCTCTGCAGGGCTTGTCGAGCTCGGCGACGATTTCTGCTGTTCTGTCCGTTCCCCTTTTTAGTTATCTGAATTAATTAACTTACCAATCTGATAGTAAAATACAAATCAGTATTTCTCGCTAGGCAAGGTTCTTCCCATAGGCCAACTCTTTGAAATGGGTTTGTTCTTTTCCTAGCCATCGAGGCACAGTTTTCGTGGGTGCGGCTTGCTTAGTCACTCTGAGGCACTGGCTGAGAGATGTGATGGGCTAGAGATAGAGCGCTATCGCAGATAGGCGTGGGTGTACCGGACACACCCCAGGAGTCCCAATCTTATTCAGACTATGGCCTTTGCAAGCTCCGGGAACCAAAGGGGTTTGGCCCACTTGCACTTATTGCTGGGTAATGCTAATTTAGTTTATAGCCAAGTAAATGAAACCACGCCTCCAAGCATTTGATTGAAATTACTAATTATTAAGGGGTGCAATAGGTCTATTTCACCAAGGGTTATAGTCTACGTAGCATTTTGTTTACGCTTCAAGTGGGGATCTGGTTCTGTATAAATTAAAAATAATTAATAGATTAATTATTTAAGTTATGTCAGTTGGAGGTGAACCTGAATGGAAAAATTAACTCCAACAAAACTACTGTAGCTCCAAAATTAAATGGTTGTCACATTTTACAGGGAACTAGAAACTTAAGGGGTTGTTGTCCAGAAGGGACATTGCGACACCCTGCTCAGTCAACCCAAGTCAAGGAGTGACGTAGGTTAAAAGGTGCAGAGTGAGGACGACAAAGTTACCTCTGGTTCTTCCCCTCAGGTTTTCTCCGCGTGCTGCGTGGTATTCTGGAGGAGCCTTTGCAAGTTGCTGGACAAGAGCCTTCGCAAACTGCTGGAGAGGAAGACTGGTCTCCTTAAGACTAGGAGAGGTAGAGGCCTTATGGAGGCCCAGGAGAGCCCTCCAACCTCTGCGACCAGCGGCAGACAAACTCTGGCATGAGTGTTTTCAGGATTCCTTATGTAGTTGAAATCTCTGCTTTGTGGCTGTCACAGGAGTGTGGGGGTTGGTTGGTAACCTTCGAGGGCAGAGGTAGATTATCTCAAGGTAGCGGGCAGCGCCACACATTTCTTATCACAGTGGGTGGAGACTGATGACAGGTTTATCGCCTCTTCTCGAGGCTTGACGACAATGTTGTCACTGGTCCCGGGGTGCTGCCATCCTGTGGTGACTCTTTCAACTTCCTTATCGTCTCTAGCGTATCCATGGCTCATAAGGTAAAAACAATCTCTAGTCTCGGGGGTGGCGACTGCATGTCGAATTCTGGGCAGGCAGAACAATTTCCATAATTAAATGTGTTAATTGTCCTCGTGTCTGTAGTTTAGTCCAACACGTGGCATCAACCCTGTAGCCACTGTAATAAACTTATACCACTCTACAGTTGCCCCAAATGCTCTCAGCACTCGCTGATGGGGCGAAGTTGACACCTTAGGGTGCGCAGGCATGCTGTGCAGGAGTGTGGCATGCCTTGTACCAATTCATACTTTATTTTTATTTTATTTTTTCCAATGTTGCTGGTGAGGTTAAAAAAATGTTGCTACCCTGAACCATTTCTTGTTTATGTGCTGTGCTGTGGTATTTTCTTAATATTTATATTGTAATGCTTGCACATTGCAGTGTTAACATTATGAAAAATGTAAAATACTTTATAAACCATACTCCCCTTAACACCAGGTGATTACTCAAGCCCTCTTAAGTCCGGTCTTGAACGCAGACTGTGACTGAGGTAATGACTAATGAGTATTAAGTTATACTGAAGGACTGAGTGCAAATCCTTACTTGGGGGTTCGGCACCCCGGACAATATCTGGGTATTCCAATAATCGTGTGGAGATAAAAAGGAATTTATCCCGGTCCATGCCAGCTGGGGATAACCAAATATGTTTGGTTTGTCCGTACCTGTCAGTAGACGTTTTGCTAGTTAAAAAGATCAGCCAATTCAGTTATTACTGACGTGTGCCGCTCCTACTACTAATCAACTACGATTACGACTCATCACTTTGTATGTGAAGTATACCCTTATTTCAACCTATGCAAGAGTTGTCTACATCAACCACCCACGAGAGAGTTGTGCACGCAACACTTTACACACTAGTTCTCTGCCGCCGAGAATCTGCTGTATAGCCGAGCACGTGGCCACATGGTTACACAACCACCGAGCATGCCATCGGGGTGTCTTGTCCTCACTGTGAGGGGAGGTGCACCTTGAGCATACACGTTGGGACCTGAAATATGGTGAACTATGCCTGGCCAAGATGAAATCAGGGGAAACTATGATGGAGGTCCATAGCGATTCTGACGTGCAAATCGATCATCGGAGCTGACTATAGGGGTGAAATACTAATTGAACCATCTAGTAGCTGGTTCCCTCCGAAGTTGTCACTCGGAGGAAAATCAAATGTGTCTCATAAGGTAAGGCAAATGATTTAGAGGCCTTGGTGCCAAAACTACCTCAACCTATTTTCAAACTTTAGATGGGTGAGACCTCCAGCTTGCTGGGGAACTGAAACCGGAGATGGATATTGAGCGTTGAGAGCCTACAAGCCGCCCGCCACTGGGCAAGGCCAACCGCTACCAAAGATTAACGAAGCAGTATTGCTGACTACTGTTGATTAGAGATTTTCAACTCCCACGTAAGGACAGGACGACGTCGTGCCTTCCCCGCACCCCACTGCGGCAGTCTAGATTTGAGCACTGCATAAGTCCGTGTGCAGCAGGGCTCCAGCAGTCATTCTTGTTTCTTCTCTCGCGACATCCCGAGCACTGCTGAGTGCTGGGATCTCCAGAGATCTTCCATGTCTGAAGTACTTCCCCAGCGGCTACTTCCAACAACGACGACCAATCATCCAACGAACAGCGAACACGCTAACACTCGTTAACTTCACTTTGTCTCTTCTAGACACCTGCTTTCTTTAGTCCAGTTAGTAGTAACGTATTCTGTTTCGTATACAGCTATCTTTTCTTCTTTAACCAGGACCAGGTCGCCTACACCTGGCCAACATAGTTACCTTCAGTGCTCTACTGCTTGGCAGGAGGTAGCACGTGTCGCATCTTTATTGAGTTCTCAATAAACATAATTTGTTCTCTATACTTCAGCTTCTTTTCACAGAGTATCATTCTATTCGCCTGCTAGAAACCAGTTATTACGTGCACTACTGACAGGAACCAGGACTTTTTATACAACCGAATTAGCTTTGAGTAGGGACGCCCCTCAGGGGTCCGTCTGTCCTTATACAGACCCATTTGACAGCCATCTGTTGCTTACCAATCGCCAGAGCACTGATTAGTACTGGAGGGAAGGAACAGAGGAGCCACAACCACTAGAAACACCTTCATTCAAGGAGGGGTGGCAATCCCAGGTTATTTCCTTGCTCCAGAGCACTGACTGGTGCTGTGGTAACCGCAGCCTGAGACCTGCCGCTCCACCTTGCATGAACGCACATCCAGTAAAAGTATTGGTGGCCCACACAGCTCCACGTATCTGATCAGCCTACAAAGCGTGGGGGATCAGTGGAGACTCTTACCAAGCCTGTGTGAGCAAGCTGATACTGGACATACACTGTAAAGTTCTTTCCTTGTCAGGGTGCACTCCGTATCTCATTAAGCAGCGGCTTTATGCCTTACCAGGTGAGGAACTGCAAAAAGCATAGGGAGCAAAACATAGCGTTCCTTGCTGCCAAGCAGTTGAATGCACTCGCATCTCCCACAAAGGAAAGGCACATGGAACGGGACTGCACCGCCGAACTCATATGCCAAGCAATCGCACCTGCTCCAGTTGTAATTGAATATTTTTCTCTGTCATTTCGTACCAGCCCAGGGTACCACCTCGTGGTGAGAGGGTTGGTGTAAAAGATAGGCTAGGTATATTTGGTCAAACCCGCACTTTTGGCACAGTGAGTCGGCCGCCTGGAATCGCTGCTTCAGAGCGAGGCGAGCCCATCACCATTGAGTGAGACCCGGACAGCATCACCAGCATCAACCATGACGACGGTGTAAGTCAATACCCAACACCTCTCGCCAAGCCCCGTCGAACCTAACTTAAAAACCCCGCTATTGGTCTAGCAACAAAATCCTCGACCAACGTGCCATTCAGTTTAACCGGGCCTTCATCATTACTGAAATGTCTTTCTAGGTTGATTTAAATGAACAAGATGGATTAGTAATTTACATGATAATAGTTTTATTTACGCGAGTAGTAAAACACAATGGGATGCGTAGCTCTGTTATAATAACTAATGAAGTTAATATTTACGGCAAGCGTAGACAACCTGCATAAAAGAGGAGAAACTCAACTGATTCAATAATTAGAATTTAATGTTATTCTAATTGGTGGTTGGTTGAGGTTGAGGTGGTGTTCAGTCCAGATGGGATGTCGGCACAACCTGCTACTACGGAGTTTACAAGGATTAACTTGGTGAATAGGGAAAAGGTGGGGAGATGTCGAGATATCTCTGGCTGATCAGTGGTGGTGTCCTCGCCTGCGGGTGGTGTCAGTAGGCATCGCTGGAGACTGTCGCGAATAACTACTGCTGAGACTTGAGTGCATTTTGGCCTAGTGGTTATAAACAACCCTGGATAATATTGGCTAAAGTTTTTACAGACTGCGCGGTCAGTGTGACAGCTACTTCTGCTGGTGCTCTCAGCTTTGTTCAAGCTGTAGGGTCTGACGACTGTCCTGAGCTGAGGTTTGGCACCACCCTATATACAAAGAATTTTAGTCTAGTACCTGTCAGAGGGGTGTGAGAATGGCTAGCCTCACCTCACGGGGGTAGTTTTAATTATGGTTATGGGCCACAGCCACCCTTATCTCCTTGGTGGGAGGCTGTTGACATATATATCACCTCTCCGAAAGGCTCTGGTGGCAGTGGAGACCTTGTTGACTGGGTGCTGCCCTCCTGCAGCATCCCTTTGAACTAGCTTCTTTGGGTTCGGCGTATCGGTGACTCGTTGACAGTACAAATTTTCAGGCGGGAACTGGGCGACTGCATGACATCTTATGGGTGGACAGTATAATTTCAAATAATTACCACATTTGTGTAATTGCCCACTAGGCTGGGCGCAATCATGTATGCACTGGATTATCTGCCACAACATAACTTTCCCATATGAGTGTAGTGACTTCTTTATGGGGCGAAGTCATCAAGAAGTGTGTATGTCCAATGTGCAGGAATGTGCCATGCATCAAGGTATACGTAATTTGTATCTTGATTGTATCACATTTGCCTTGTAAAATCCAGATTTGTTAAAATAATTCATCCTTAATTTTTTTTTTTATGTTTCTGTTGAGGTTAAAAAAACGTTTTGTTGGTGCTGTGCCATGTTTTAGGTATTTTCTTTATATTTATATTTTAATCCTTGCACATTGCCGTGTTAACATTATTGAAAGTTAAAAATTCTTTATAACTTACAGTGCTGTATGTATAGCGTTTAACCTCTAGTTTAAATCAACACATAGTCCGATAACCTTAACATACACAATTTTTATAAACATCTTCAATACTTTCAAACCTTGCTCTAACGAGTGATCACTTATGCAATCAAACATTCGAAGAATCAATGATTGATACAGTATAAACTATCACAATTAATTGCTCGAACAAACTTAAGTATTATGGCTTCACATGTTGATCTTACAGAATTGTTTTCTGATTTCACTTAGCATTATCATATTTTGTGATTTTAAAGAATAAAAACAAATTTACAGAAAATTCCACAAATTTGCACCTTGTGAAAAAGGGGTGTCCCTGGTTTTGAGATAACCATATTTACTCAATTCCAAGCCGCACTTAGATTTCTGGGGAAAATCCTGGGAAAAAGGAAATTTTTATACATACGAGGTCACAACTTGAACCACCACTTCAGTAGGTCATTCAATTTCTGTAGGAATATTAATTTAATCTTCCATAGAATGTTTTTTCCATGAAAACAAATATATTTCTCTCTGCCTGTTATTGCCGTGAAGACAAACTGGACTGTGAACTGAAATTACTTTGGATGTAAAATTAAAACATTGATTGGAAGTGAGGTTGCACGATTGACATTGCTCACTCACTCCCATGATGCTTCACGAATAACTGACTGCCTTCTTTCGGCGGCCCATGGTGGCCAACTCTGTGATCTAATATTGGATGCAGTTCTGCCAACTGCAAAAACCACGCGAGGTGGCAGCAGAGGAAACTGAAATATTACATTTATCCAGTATACACACACACGCACGCATGCACGCAAACAAACATTAACACACGAAAATGGAGTATTCACATATTTACAGGTCCAAACACTGCCAGAAGTTAATATTTTGCTTTTGTAAGCAAACAATATTGCATTGTGTTCTTCTCTCCTGTGGTCCAACTTAGATTAATCAATTTTAAATAGCTTTCTAGTTGCTATGTTTCCATTATATTCTGCAAAAATAATCATATTATAAAGAGACAAAATAATGAACAAAATTTGTGGTACTCTATTCTAAGCTGTACCCCCGTTCTTCAAAAATATTTTCGGTAAAAATATGTGGCTTAAAATCAAGTAAATACTGTAACTATTTTAATATTACATAGGCATGCCAGCTTAACTCGTTCAGACCCAGCATGCACACTTTTGTACATAACACTTACGAAGGTTTTTTTTGTCTAGTACTCTACTGCTAGTCTCAACGCTCAAAAATTTTACCTGTGGGTAACTGATTTTTTAAAACCATGTTAATGTCCAATATTATGAATTTTTCTTATTTCTATGGGCGAAAACTAAGCCTTCAGCTTATTGGTTGTGATAACGAGACAAGACAAGTACTGTGTCTGCTTAAAGTACATATATCATGAAATATTGTATTTGCCGCACTCAAAACCATAAATTACATGTCTTTATGTATGTAAAGGGGCGTGGGACATGAATTAATCTTTAGAATTAATTTGTAATTTACTGTTTTATGGAAGCTATTTGAGAAAAGCGAAGGTGTAATCCTTCAGAGTGGGTTTTACTGTGAGAGCAAATATTTTACCACTGCACTGTAATTCTGAGAGGTATTTCAGACACCATGAATTTATATAAGTTATTGCGGCAGAAGTTATGTGAAATAAATGCACAAACATCACAAAGTTGGCAAAATTCAGTATAGGATTGCCTTTTTTAGATTTTTTATGTTGACTTCAAAAAATTTGAAGAATTCAGTGATGTATTTGGAGTTAATTTATGTACCATGTCCCTGTTAATTCTGCAGTGTGCAACACTGTACTTTCATGGCAGCTCGATTGCGACGTGTTGCCGGTGGCGGAAGTTTATAGCGTCTTGTGCATGTGTTGGCCAGGAACAAGGTGCATGTGGAGTGGGTGAAGACGTGGATACAGATCCTCACCGAGCTGCAGCAGTTTGTGAAGCAGCACCACACGACGGGGCTGGTGTGGGGGCTGAAGGCAGGTCCCGGGGCACCTCCGCCCCCTCCCCCTGGTGGCCTGCCTCCCCCGCCACCCATTGGCGACCTGAACCTCTCAGCCATTGACCCCAGCCAAGACCGCTCCGCACTCTTTGCAGAGATTAACAAGGGCGAGGGCATCACCTCGGGTAGGTGCCACATTTTCAGAGTGAAAGTATTCTTCTTACGTCCATCCTTCATTGTACATTCCATCAAACTCGTACTGGGTGAAATCCCAATTTTATATACTAGTGAGCAGGAATATCAGTCTTAATACCTGAGTGTGTCCTAAAAAATTACTCAAAAGTTTACTTTTGGATTGTGTTAGGGTAATACATATTAAGTAATTTAACGTCCACACATTAAATCTAATTACCATCATACAAACTTTTTCCAAAATTATCCTAAGTACATTTAGAGAATCAGCGTTTAACCTCAGTGTCACCTTTTTCCATTTGCCATCTTTGTACCGATATTTTTTTTTATTTTTATAAAAAATTTGTTCATGGGAAATTATACATAAATGAAGACCATGTTATTGTAAACTGTTACCCATAAAAGAATTTATAATTTATTTTAGGAAAAATATGAAATATTTGTAATATTGGCAGCTTAAGTTGGTCAGAGAAATGTAACAGGATAACATGGAAAAGTTTTGGAAATGTCAAGGAATTTGCTGTAAGGATAACACTAGCCATCCTGTTGTGTTTGTCTAGTTCCAGGAGGTAGTAAGTATTTATAATGCTGGAACATCTGTATTAATAGTGATGTTTTGTTGAGTGTATTTAATTGGCAGTGGATTTTGTGTGTTAGTGTGGTCTTCATTTGGTTGACAAGGGTCTTCTTGTTTTAAGGGTGTAGATGTTGTTTAATTAGTAGGCGGTCCTTTTAGCGGAAGGGGATGGGGTGATTGTTTAACAGGCATGCAAGGGAAGAGGGAGGCCATTATCTGGCTAGGGTTATTGATTGAAGTGCTGGTTATCTGTTATAGTTGCTAGGTAATGGCTGGTAGTGGTGGTGAATGTAATAGGGTTCCCAGCGCGCAGGCCGCGTTTTAGCGCATGGCCACGCTGTGAGCACAGAAACTTATCTCGGGTTGTGATGTAGCTACAAGCCTTTAATCTAGCACTGACACTTACCTCTTCTGCTCCATTGTTGGCCATGGTGCATGCCAAACGTAAGTACAGGAGAGAATGGTGACTTATGTTTAAGGAAAATTGTGACCAAGTGCTCATTAGATCCAGAACCATGAGCGTTTATTGCAAAATAAAACAACATTAAACTGCACAGAGTGCTACATGAACTCGAAAGGAAACTAACCAATACATTATTTAATACAGCGACATAAAAATACTTGCATGAAACTTTGCCTGAACCTTCATTATATTACACAAGATTTCATTGATGACACGAAACCAGTATGTAAAAATTGTTAATTAAGGGCCTTCTGAATCAAAGGAATAAGGCTAGCTGTGGGGGTAAATAGTAGCTGTTTTAAAATGAATTAACAACAGGCTTAACTATAGATCTCCAATTTCAAAAATGAGGTCACGTCTGTCCGGCTTGAGCTATTTTGCTGGCTGCATAGATATTTTTTTGTCAACTGCATGGTTCTTTGTTAGGTGGCTACGGAGTTCAGCTGTTGTGTTTATTTACTGGTTATCGTGGATTGGTTGTCCATCTGTTGTAATGCAGTATGTTCTTTTTGCATTGCACCTTTTGGCCATTTTGTTTATACTGCTTGTTGGAGTCCATGTACTAAACTACCACAGGGTTGTTGATCAGATGGTTGTTTATTTTTTTGGGATACTCATTTGAGGTGTAGTTTGGAGTCATCTTTTGTTTAAATTAGTGTTCGTGTTGGGCAGTTCTGAAGCGAGTGACACCGGACATGCAGACCCACAAGAACCCAGGGCTGCGGTCGGGCCCGGCTCCCTTCAAGGCTCCCGCCCAGTCATCCGTACTGAGTCCTACAGGCAAGCCCATCGTCGACAGGCCTCCCCGGCTCACCAAGGAAGGCAAGAAGTGGATGGTGGTGAGTTGCTGCATCATGCTCAGGATTTGCTGAATCTTTATTTACTGTAAAGACATTTTCTCTATGCTTTAATTTAGAGTTGTTCCGAATGTTTTCCGTTACCGATACCAAAGCCCTTCACACTGATTTTTAGAAAAATTATTACTGTAAATAATCTATTTAAAAACATTTCTACTAAACTCGTTTAGATAAATAAAATAACATGAAGGCAGTTAGGGAGGACTGGAAGGCAATTGGCATCATTGATAAAAATCTCCAGACAGTAGTACAAGATAGTCAGGTACAAGAACATGGTGGAAGGTCGTGAATGGACTGACACCAGGATCATGATACAACTTACAGAAGCAGAGAGAAACAGGAGGTGTGAAAGAATAAACAGGTATTGGGAAGAGCGAAGGAGCGCTGAACAAGTCACTCGTGATCCTGATGGGTTATAATAAAAAATAATAATATCTCAAATTACTGTTTATAATTTATTGTAATCTGACCCAAAATGCAAGCTGACCTAAAATTTTCAAACCCTCTGAAAATGAAAATATGACACCAAATGAAAGTCAAATTTTGAATGTCCCATGCACACTCGTACAGTGAGAGCATGCGGAAACGTTATCTACTGAGCAGTGTGTTCATAGCGGCTGGATGTTTAGAGGTGGTGGCCGTAAGATTACACCTCCATGCTGCCGCATGTTGCACACACCTTGTTCCATGGCAAATGTCGGTCTTTTGAAGTAATTAATTATATTTTACTTGCAAAGAAAACTTGTAATTTTGAGACAGAAATGAATAAATACGGCGACTATAGCTCATTTCTTCGCTGTCTTTAATAATTAATCATCATATAAACCATGTTCTCTGATTTTCCCTGTCGTGAGTTACACTGCATTCGGCTCGTTGCTTACATACCCATTATTAGATGGCAAAAGGTGTCGAATAAGCCCTTACATTTTATCCGTGTATTCAAAGACGCATGTATTGAAATAAATTAATATAAATCCTCCGATTTCCCCTCAAGAAGTCACTGAATATGAACTTCACACTTATAATACACGTCTCTCGATGTTCAAACAATTTTTTGGTGACAAGGGTGGTCAAGTATGTGCTTCTGGGCATATAATTTTATTCGCAGAGATGCTGCCCCTTGAGTTAAATAAATGTTACGTTTTAAAATCATGTTGATTTTACGCCAGATACAATGAAACACCAACCTTATGGGAAAAAAGACCTGCAATCACAAAAGAAAACATCATGTGAAACCATTTGCTCTGAAATACATGTGATTATTTTTGGGCGACACATAATCTTGACAAAATTACGTTCGCCATGCGCACTTTATTACTCTGTAGGCGGCGTTGGAATTGCAAGCGAAGCTGGCGTGGCCGAGAGAGAAAGAGGACGTGCTTTACTTTTGCTAGACAACACATTCCCCTCTCGTAGGCATGTGAGGGGTGGAAGAAAGGTGCGTGGGTGAGAGGCGGAAAGAAGGGTGTGAGAGAGAGAGAGAGAGAGGATGCTAAGTATCCATGCTCGTTGCTACGCTATGGATAACCACTTCCCCTCTCGTCAAGTGTGTAAGGGAATTAGCAAGCCAGTCTCGCAGCCTGCAGTGTTGACAGACATGTGGAGACGAAAAGACACTAGACGAAGCGCCACAGAGCAGTTACAAACGGTGGTGCACGTAACGTATTTCACGTCCAGTTACTAGATGTTAGCATAAACAACCAGTTTAAAAATGATAGTTGCGGAAATCTTAGGTGCTGGGACCCGAAATATACTTTGATCAATGCAACATGTGATAAAAGATAAAAAAATTATATTAGCATTATTTAAATATGAATTTCGCCAGGACCAAAAAAATTTGTGGTGGATGCAATTTATTTGTTCTTATTTTTCTTTTTTTAATGTGCAGCATATACACACCAAAATACTGTAATATTTGTCTCTAAAGAGAGTAATAACCTGATTTAATTGTCTACAACCGATACTAATGTATCGGCCTGATACCATACCTGATGCAGATGCTTTAAAAAATGTTAAATATCGACAGATACAGATACAACTCTACTTTAAATCTGCGCTGTTATGGATGCAAAGTTCTGAGGTTTATTTGTACTCGCTCATTTTAAAATTGTGTATTTATTATATCTACTATACATTTAATATCTGGGTGTAACAGTAGTTAATACCTGTGGCGATAAGTTTCGTATTAATTTAGGTATTCGTATAAACAAAATTACGATGAGTGCTGTATTTTTATTGTTTTTGTATACAGTGAAACCTCACTGTATATAATGACAACTGACAATGCCGAGATAAATTATCACTATACCAAATTATTGTTACAATGGAAAATTATTGTTTCACATCTTTTCACACGTTGCTATCTACTCATTTCTTGGGCAAATGTATCATGTCTGACAGTGACATTTTCTACGCGGTATTCAAATTACAACAGCCGATAATATGAGACACAACTGAGGTAAACATCACTAAATGCACCAACCAAGATTGAAAAATAAATACATGTTGTAGCTGTCTGAAACATTTCAATGACTTGGCTTCTGTTTCTAAATGGGATCTCACTGTGTATTTGCAGGCACTTGTATTTCAGAGAACAGCAACCATCTTTGTCATTCTCTGAAAGGTAAACAATGTCTGCTGAGCGTAAAATCCACTCTCGTTTTCCCATTGCCCATCTACCTCCCCCTGTCCTAGACTGTTCACGGTAAAGTGAGAACTTTTGAGGCACTAGTTAGCTTTTTTTTTTTTTTATCTTTTAAACACCTTTTTAAACAAATGTTGCAATGCAAGTAATAAACACAGTGTGTATATTCCATCGCACTCTGAAGTTAACGCCTAAGGCTAAAGTAAAATAAATTAGAGTATTTTCCAAATTGAGGGGCCTTTCAAAGTGCTCACTGTGCTGTGAATAGCCTATAGTTGCTTTTCTCTACCCCTCTCAGCTTCCCCCCCCCCCCCCCCCCCGTAAAGTGCAGCTCAGACTATCAACTAAGGGGAGTAAATAGGTACTATGGTTTTGAAGGGGAGGAAAGTGATCACATTCATTTCTTTCTTTTGATGTCTGTGTCACTGTGTTTGCAGACAAAAGATGAAAACATTTACACATATTTTAACTCAAAGATTTCATCTTGAGGCAATTTTTAAATCTCGGAAATCATAGTTCTACATGCAACACGCACACACGTAATTATGCAAGTTAATATTCTTGATTTCTTCTCGAGACAATTTTTAAATCTCGGAAATCATAGTTCTACATGCAACACACACACAATTATTTCTCGCATAACAAAATGTAAACAAACATATTCCAAAGATAACACAAGCAGTAAAATAAGCACTTTGAAATAAACTACAGTAGTTTCACAAGAAACTGCCTTCAAGGACTAGTGACAGGTGCTGTAAGAGATAATCATCTACAGCTGGAACCCGGATGTGCTCCAGGGATAAGAACACTAGTGTGCGGCAGAGCCTAAACCTATGGGACACTGACATGGAACTTGCCATTCCCATGTTAAATGCGGCCTGAGTAGGTTATAAGATTAGTAGTGGGCGCATAAGGATCCAGGAATTTTCTGAAGTTCGGTTTTTGTGTATTACTAACGTATTTTAATGTACGTTTTTTAATTCAATTATGAGTTTCATTTCGATTTGTGGGTTTTACATATTATTTTGGGATTTAATTTTTTTTTCTCCAAATTTGTTATTAAAATGTATCAGAAGCGGATTCGTTCTTCAGGGATAATATATAGTAATATTAATTAAGTTGCCCTGACTTAGATGAAAAATATATTACTAAATTTTTTTTTGAGTGCTGCTCTTATTTTCTGATTTTGAAGAATTTATGTGAAGTTAATTTACCTATTGTTTTATATATTTACTTAGTACATAGTGTGACATTGACTTATAAGACAGATATCCATCAGCTTTCCAAAATACTTTTGTTTATGAACATAAGTGAATAAATTATTGCAAGAGTGAAACGCTATTAATTTATTTTCGTACTTTTTTTAAAAATAAAGTTAAATCATTAAAATGTACTGTATGTTAACAAATTTGTAAACATGTTTCTGGGGTAAAAAATTTTTTTAAGCCAATATCTCATTTCTAAATTACCTAAATTGCAAAGTGTGCATGTGTGACTATTTACTTTAAATTGTAATGTATTACAGTGTTATGTTCATCAACACCGTAAAGGATTTGTTATAAAAATATGTTTTTAAATTTTTGAGGAAATTTTGACGTAAATTTTTATTTTCTAGGGAAATTTTTCCATGCCAGGAATTTTGTCCAAATCTGTAGCAGCCATCCTACAGGTGACACACTGCTTCCTCCCGTCCTCTAGGTCACGTCCATACCCCTCTACACCATTCCCTGCTTTATCCCCACCTTCTGTCTAGACAAACCCGCACTACTCCAAGCTCCCTTCCACACCCTATCATTCTCTCGCATTTCTTTCTTTCTCCCTCTCTCGCCGAAGCCTTATTCATCATCTGCATTCTCGTCCTCTTGCTCCTAACACCCCCACCCTCTGTCGGCACATCCAACCTAAAAGCAGCCTTTTTTTTTTGTCCTACTCTCCCTCCGTCCATCCTCATGGGGCAGTGTGGTACTAGCAGTCTCATCTTTTCCTACTTCTTTCCTCGCCTATTACTAGTTGTGTAAACAATAGAGGCTGCCAGTTCCTTAGTAGCCATCACAGCCGTAGATAAATCTACACTGTGTAGTAGTGTAAATTACACCTTTTGTTTTTATTTTTTTTTATTTTAACACATGTACTGATGTGCATATCCAGTGTTTTTTTTTTTAATAGCAAACAATACTCAACAGATATAAGATAGTGTTGTGCTTTCTGGTTAATATGATTTAAGTTACATAAATATTTGATGAATAGGAGGATGGTTGTTTACGTCAAGTGCTGCAGGTTTTGAAGCTCTTCCTGCTAAATGTGTGCAGACCAAACATTACAGTGCCTTGAAATGTTGTATTAGCTGTAACTGTAGTAAAATGTAACATCCTTAAGAAGGTATCCTTGAAATTGCTTGTACAGGTGTAAAATTTAAGAATATGGTCTTATATTAACTGACATTACATTAAATCTTATTTATGTCCCTAAAATAATTTTTTTCCTACACTTATTGAACGTGTCATATGGAACACCATTGTGATGTTACACAGGTTCCCTTATAATAAGTTTTCCTGCTAATAAGCCAAAATTTGTCAGTTTTTTCAAAAAGTCTTGACAGGGTTTCACTACTTTAAAAGATAGAAGTTTTCCACGCTCACAAGGTGTCTGCAACACGTAGGGCAGGAGGGGTAATGCTCCTGCCGCCGCTTCCCCTTCACCATCTGCCGCAGTGAACACACTGCCAAATCGATAATGTCTAGGTGCTGTCTCAGTTGATCGAGTGCGCTTGGGACATTCAAATTTGACTTGCATTCTGTCTCGTATTATTTTCATTTTCAGAGGGTTTGGAAGTTTTAGGTCAGCTTGCATTTGGTGTTGGATTACAATCAGTTATGTATGTACGGTATTTTGACATGTTATATTCTTTATTTAAACTAGTTTAGGTGAAACGTTTTTAATGTATTATTTTCAGTAATACTAATACAGTAATACTTTTTATAAAATTCCCATTCTTATTGTGTTTATTAGCTAAATTTTATTCACAGATAATGTAAAGCTCTCATTATACTTAAAACAAAGTCAAAAAACCAGAAGTTATATTTTATTGATGTACATGTCAGCAGTGCTGGTAACAGCTTCAATTAGATGAAAAAAACCTGTTTGCTGAACGTGTGGAAGAGCTTGTGTTTCTGCGTGGAAGATTGTCCTAGTAACTTACCTTTTACCAATCTATTATTGCTGAATTTTTCACCAATTTTTACCAATTTAAAATATGGTTCAGTTGATTGCAAATGTGTGAAAAATTTAAAATTCATATTATGTGCCAAGGCATTGTAAATTATGTTTGCGTAGCATATTACTTGTTTTTCACTATAATGAGAAAGGAAATGTATTTCACAGAAAAAAATAATAATATTGTGTTGTGGAAAAATGTAGTTCTAAAAATTCTCGATCTCGTCTCGAATCTCAAATTTTTTAAGGCATCTCGTCTCGAACCAAAAAAGTGCTTCTCGCATACGCCTAGTATTTACATCAACTCTAGCAATAGGAAAAGTGGATCAGTGGGGACAAGAATGTGACGGAAGGACAATTAGTCCTTATCAAAGACCCTAACCTGCCTCCTCTACGCTGGCGTTTGGTCAGAATGTCCAGGAGTTTCCTAGCAAGGATTAAGTTGTATGGGTAGTTGAAGTGCGCACCTCTCATGGCACACTCATTCGGCGTGTAGTGAAACTGTGCCCTCTCCCCTCTCGGTAATCAAGAACAGGTGGAGATGTGGACATGTACACAGTATTGTAAATATCTTTCAATTTGTAATGAACAAGGTTTTAGTGTTGTGTTAAGTTGAACTGTTATCACTTGAATGTGGGCGGGATGTTTGGGCCTGGTCTCTAGTTCAACTTTCCTGCCCTGAGTGCTAGAGCTACAGTGGTGCCAAAGCTGACGCCATTTTGTTTTTCCGGTAGTCGTTTGCATGGTATGATCGTGGTAAGTCGGTACCCAAGTTATGGGTAAATTGTTATAATTATACAGTCCACTAATTCGTACCTCGAGCCCAGAAAATATTATTTTCGTAAATTTTTTTGTGTGAGGTTTTTAACTTTTGATTTTGTTGTAGCTAGCGATGTTTTATAATACCGCTGAATGTAAACAAAATTTATCATTCACCGTGCGTTGGAGGTAAAATACTTACATTAGCATGGACAAACTGTCCAAATTATAAACATTTTACGGTCTTTTACATTGGTCATTTACGGTCATCCATAATTTACGAGACTTGATATTTTATGAAAACAGTCCATATGTGTCAATTTAGATATAGCACTTTCATTTCACTAAATTTTATGCACAACTGTCAGTGTAAACAAACATTCTATTCGGCACTGTGGCCATAGATTACTGCACACATTCTAGCTGTGAGTGTTCACTTCACACCAAAGTTATTAGTGCTTGAAGGCAGTTTGTTGTGAAACAACTGTAGCTTATTTCGAAGTGCTTATTTTACTGCTTGTGTTATCTTTGGAAGATGTTAGTTTACATTTCGTTATGCGAGAACTTACATAATTACGTGCGTGTGTTACATGTAGAACTATGATTTCTGAGATTTAAAAATAGTCTCGAGACGAAATAAAGAATTTTTTTGTCTTGAGTATTTTTTATATTGCCTATAACTCTCACAACTTTAGATTTTTTATTATTATAGTGCCAAAATAAATTATTGTATGTAACATGGAAGAAGAGTTAATTTCTTTTGGAGAAAGCTAATTTCTTGAGAGGTCGCGCATTTGTCTTTATTCCTTATAAAAATTTATATTAGTTTGTGTACAAGGCTTCAATTAGGTAAAGCTTATGAAAAGTGTGATTTTATTTCACTGTTATAGGTCAGGGAAAGAAAAGTGATAGGCAGGGAAAACCCGGAAAAGTCAAGGAATTTAGTCTTATGTTTTGTGTAACCACCCTGTTGTCATACTGTTGTGTCTGTATCTGAGCGTTACTTCGAGACACACATGACCACAGGCGACAGTAAGAGAGAGAAACTACATAGTTCGTTCAATGCTACACACCTCCCTTATCTCGGCTAGTTTTCAACTGTTTGCCTCTACCGGAGTTTGTGCTTTAGCTTCCCGGCAATAGCTCATGCCAACGCAGGAGTTTACGTGTATTTCCCGTCAAATGGAAAAAATCATGTGCCAGCTCAATTCTTGCTCCCAGTTGACTCCTCACGGGAAGGGAATGCAGATGATCCCGGGAGGGTTACTCGTACCAGCCAAAACACCCAATTTTACCCACAAGCACCTAGAGCGGCCATTCTTTCTGTCTACAAGTGTAGATAGAATGGAGGTACCAACACACCTACACTGATCCTGCTCCAGCTTGTCGACTCTGTTCGTCAATCTTTCTACTGCACATCCGTGACAAGAAAGACAGGTGTCCCCTGAGTTAGGAAGACTCAGTCAGGGCAACACCCACATGTGTGACGAGAGACGGTGCAGCCTGGCTTCCAGTGCTTACTGCGCATCTGCACCAGGTACTGGAATAGGGTGTCCACTCAGTCTACGACCCTCACGTTGTCCAACACGTTAACATTCGGTTTTCTTCCTGGATTCTAATGCGAATATAGGTTTTTAACCTCAAGGAAATACTAAAACACAAATAAAGTACAGTAAAAACCTGCTGCATATGGGTACTTCCCACGATGAAGGATAGTCACATCTTAGTTCTGTTGGGTTTAACTGTGGTGACGGGAGGAGGAGAGAAAATCGCCAAAGTAAGTTGAATTTGAAGGACTTGCGAAGTGCTGTTCAATTTTTCAACAAGTTGCTTTTAGAAAATAATATTTGCACGAGGACTTTGACGAGTGATGGCCAGGATGGTTGGTGCGTCACCTACTCTATGGGGGAGCTTTCATGCCGGTTCAGTCCGAGAACCTTCGGTGGTCTTATTGGCTGATACTGTGGGTGCATCTTAGCTCTGAAGGAGCCAGTGTACAAAGATGGCCTGGTCAGGCGGTGGCAAGCTATGTAGGCATCTTAAGGCAGCGTGGTTGGCAGTGGATGCTGGCTTACCACCTGTAGACTGCTTGCAGGCTGTTGTAGACGACTCTCTGGGCCCAGTATGGGGGCAGTTGGAACTGGCTGGTCCTGAGGCTGCTGGGGCTCTGGATGGCAGCAGGTGGCATCGCTTGGTAGTGGGTGTTGGGGAGGCCTTGTCCCACAGGCAGTCCGAAGAGGCAGGCAACAATGAATACTGAGTCCTGTCAGTCTTCCTGGAGCTGCTCAAATAAATGGCTAGTGGGGACTTAGGCCCCTGCAGTTGGCACATAGCTTGTGCCTGATCCCAAGCAGAGGAAAGGCTGAAGGTCGACTGGGATAGGTTACCTGGCAATTTTATGACTGTAGAAGCCATATATGCCTTCTTATCGGCTCATTGGTTTCCTCCTTGTCAGGTGAATGGCGTGGGGTTAGGTACTAAAGGTCGGTGTAGCAAGTAAGGTGCAAGTGACTGAAATTCCCTAGCGAGAGTACCCAGGTGCAATGTCACGCCGCGTGAGTCCTAGCGCTCCAACTGGCGAATCTCATGCGGTGGATGGAGTGGGTTAGTTGTTTTGGGTGGTTCAGTTGTTTCTGCATGGAGTGTACCTAATAGGGGGCTCTACCATACGTGTGCACGAAGTGTACCCAGGTGCAATGTCACACCGTGTGAGTCATAGCGCTCGAACCGGCGAATCTCATGCAGTGGATGGAGTGGGTTAGTTGTTTCGGGTGGTTCAGTTGTTTCTGCATGGAGTGTACCTAGTAGGGGGCTCTACCGTACTTGTGCACGAAGTACCTTTGCGCACTGGGTACACAGTGTGTGTGGCTGGCTAATCGTGTGGTGTTTTGCGACTACGAACTTCCCAGTTAAGGGAGCTCGCAGGCCTATTCTGATATCTGCAATGGTTTGGCAAGACCCGTTCACTTGCTGCTCCCTTGGGGACTGTGTTTAGAGGGAGGTTGCTATGTACAACTCACCCTTGGAATTAGAACGCAGTCCGTCGACTTGAACGTCTTTATTCTCTTGAAAATCGACACAGTGACCCGTACTAACTCTCCTAGGCTTTTATAGTTCCCAAACTACTCAAATCCTACTGTCGCCTATGGTCCTGAAGTGACAGGGATAAGCATTGGAGGCTGTGTCTTGGGAGTTGAAGCAAACTTCACTTACAGAAGATCTTGTTGAGACAGAGAACCCTAGCATGTCAGTGGTTGGGGCAAGCTGCTGGGTTGCCAAAACAGAGGAAGCCAATGCGATGACAACTCAATGTCACCTGGCGTTCCCTGGACCCGTCCGGCCCTATGTACTGAATGGAGCCATCCTTCAGTTTCCTTCACGTTGTTTGGGCATCTTTAACTGGCTGGCTCCCCCTTGTGTCGGTAGCGTCATCCCTTGTTGCATTCTCTTAGCGAGAATTAGAAGCTGGGTAGCTCTATGTTTGGGTGGTATGGCACTCACCTAGGGACAGGCTGACTTTGTTCTGGTAGCGAGGCAGGGGCATATGATGGACATGCAAATTTATTGTTAGTGTAGTAACTCATCTTCAGGACATAGCAGTTCAAGTTCGATCTCTCCAGTGCAGGCTTCCTACAGATGTGAGTTGAAGTCTTAGATTCATACAAGGTATATTGCCAGCTACGCATCATGTGTCAATCCCCCCCCCCCTCTTCTTTTGGGACATAAACTTGGCTTGTGGAGCTCTGGGGCGACATTGAAATAGAACTGTCACTTGAAGTCTCTGACGTTGCCATCTGTAGCTCCCGCTGTGCGCTCGCGCAGGTTGGTACGTGGCGGCTGATTCTCCTTGTACCACGGTTTCTTTTCCAGGTGGCAGTTGGGTGAATCAAGGGCCCGCTAATTTCATCAACCCCCTGGGGAGAGTGTGTTACGTAATTTGTTCCGGTGTCTGATGAATGCACGCGCCCTTCTTATTTACGCAAAAACATGGTGCCCTCACAGAACAGCTGAGGACTATGGATACTGTACAATATTTATTACAGTTGGACCTAGGAATGCAAATACAGGTGTTCATGTGTATTTAGCACTGAAAAAAACTAGGAGTGTTTTCTAACTCCAACTCACAAGTGGCATGTAAGGTTCCAACTGTATGTGATGTGGTGCTGAAGACATGCTAGCAAAGGGCCTTGCTCTGTGGCCACTGCTACAGGTCATACGACAGATCATTTATGTGTGACAATGGCTAATGTAGGCCGACTCTAAGTCTTGTGGCACTTTAGCCAGTATCTAAATACTTTCTCTGCCAAATGCGAGTTGCCCTTTTGATGCACGACGTCTTTTCCAACCATGGAGATTAGACGACTTCCGCTTAATCCTTAGTTTAGTTTGCTTAGGAGTTGGAAGTTTCCAGTTTTATTCGTCCCGACGTAAGATGAGATTATCTGCCACGCAGATAGTTTTATTCACCATCCCACCGTAACAATGCTTAGAGGTAACTAGTTATTTTACTCCCCGCTAGATAGCACTAGTAGTAGGAGTATAATTTGTCTTTGCTTTTCTTCCCTTCCAGCCGGCCTGTGACATCAGATAGGCAAGTCGTGCATTCACTACCCCCCTCTCTGTGACTACCCTCTCACCTTAGTGGCACTAGCCATTCAACATTGGGCATCGGCCCGAATTAATATAAAAGAAAGAGAGCCTGTGTCTCGAGACCAGCCTTCATTTCTAGCACTTGTTATTTGGAACTGACCAGCCTGTTACTTAATCCTTCGCTTAACACCAGTCTTCGCTTCAAGCGCCAGTCACACAGAACTGATCAGATTGTCCAAGCTTCGTTCCCAGCGTTAGCCGGTTGGGTTCTTACCACTCAGCCATCCTTTAAGCATCACTTATGATAGGGTTTGCGTCCAGCACTAGCCGCTTGGAATTTGATGTTACGTTAGTTAGGATCTCTCTCTGTTTTGTACCTCACAAGGCCCACTCACACTGCAGTGCACGGATGTCTGTAGGTGACCGTTTCCTAGAGTCCTTCTCAGGAATCATCCTGACACTACCTTGCTTAGTATTCCTAGCTATGGGTCAGTTTCGATACATTACGTTGTTACACACAATTTACATGTCTAACAATGCAAGAGGAGACTGCTTAGACGTTCATTGCAACACACCCTGCATAGCCACCGGTGCCTCTACAGGCCAGTTCAACATTGTATTCTAGCTTCCCGGCCGAGACTCGTGCTGTCGACAAGGAGTTAGGGTGCATTCACCATATCACCATGTGACTTTCCCTTAACGGAAATAAAACGTGGGTTGACTTCACTTTGAGTTCGTTCCTGTAGACATGGCACCATACCGTAGTTACCCTTATGTAACAATTCCTCAAGTATCCCGGGTACGTATTCAAATGAGCTAAAACACTGAACTTTTACCCACACACGGGTGGTGCTACACGTAAGTTGTTCACAAGGAGCCTGGCATCTTGGTACAGTAGTAGAAGGCAAAGTCCATTTTCTTGATGCTCTATTCAAGTGGAGGGGACTGTAGGAGAAGGTATGGCAGATTCTCTTGGCTTCTGGTCGTCTGCAGGAGTTCAAGCCTAACCTAGTTTCATACATAGCTAGCTTAGAACCACGAGCTCGAGTCCAGGTTCTCACGCATCTACGAGACCCAGTGAACTCTCTGTCCCCAAGATCTGTTCAACGTACTAGTGAACCACGGCCCAATGGGATACCCTTGGTGGGTTGTAGAACACCTGAACCAGCCTGATTGACCGCCCATGCCAGACATTACTTATTTGGTCCCTCCCATACTGCTTCCTACACCTCTCGTCCAACACCGCAGTTCAAACCAACCTTCTCCATCACAACTTCACCTGCTACTGCCAGTACAGACACCACTCCTGCAACACGTCACCCAGGTATCGTCAAGAAATCAGTGGGATCCAAACATAGAATTGTTCTACCCACACCTGACTTTGTGCCCTACCGCAAAGCAACCCAGCCAGTTCTATATAATGGGAAGGCTCCAGTGCCCCGTCAAGACTGATACCCCCAGTAATATAGGAGTGCCTGGCTTAGCTCCTAGCCAAAAAGGTGGACACCGCATACTGCCTCAGACAAGTGAATATTTATTCCCGGTACGTCACGCGCCACTTTTATAAAAAAAAAATGTTATTTACATGCCTATCTAAGCAATGGCGTATGGGTTACCTACAATAAAGAAAAAACACATGGCACACAAAATTATACAACAATTGCAGAATGGTGTACAATTTCAGCATCTCTAGTTCCTGCTTCATAGTGTAAGGGCAGTTTTTACACTTGATGTGTTCTCTGAAGCAGTTCATGTAGGTTCTTGCTGACAGTCTAGTCTAGGTTGGCGGGGTGGTGGGGTTTTTTTTTTTTTATTTCTGTGCCTGTTTGCCCCTGTCTGGAAAGTGTGGCATCACAGTTGGGTCCCCCTTTCCCAATTCCACACCACTTACACTTATTCGGTACGGTAAGTGATTGATTGTTTAAGCAATTTGTAAACATGGCACTATTAACCTATTTGTTACCTAGGGTTCTTCTTTCCCTAAGTCCATGCATAGAGTCACTGTTAAGGTTCACATTTCATGGTGGATTGGGTTTCCGCATAAGACTGCGTGTTGGGTGTATGACCATGTAATGCGGTTGGTATGTCGCCAAGGCGATTCTTTGTACCCGCCGGACTTGCCCCTCGTAGGCCATTTGTCACGTACATGCTGGGATCTGGTAAGTCCCACGGGTCCTCGGTTTGCTGTTGGGCTCATCTGCTTCGGGATTGTTGGTTGACGTCCTGGAGCTGTTGGACTCTGTGGGTTGGCCATCTGAAATGAGGGCTCTTGGGGCTCCCCCACGTCCTTTACTACTGTGTTCATCTGCATTGGGTGCAGTCCAGCACTGAAGTTCTTCTGCTTCCCGAGTCTGGGGGGGCGGCCGATGGAGGCAAGGACTGTTGGGACTCCCTCACCTCGTCGGGTTGCTCGGGCTCCTCTGTAATGATGCTTTGTGGTGTGGGGACTTGCTCCGGAGTCTGGTCCAGAGGGCTTCTCCGTGATATCTGCAACCCGGCCGGGAATGATCCTCCTCATCCTAGGCTGAGTAGTTTCCAACTGAAGCTAGTTGGTGTGGAGCGTAAGGTCCGGATGGACATCACCCCTCTTGGTGGCCAGTAGAGTTCTATGCTTTCTGCCCTTGGTGCGGCTTGGGTTGTCTTGGTTGGGGCAGCAGACAACGTGGTTTCGGTCCGCTGGGGCGGTAGTTGTTCTCGGGGTCATGCAACTTTTTTCTCCTAGAATTCCGGTGGATCATTCACCTCTTCTTCATTGGCCTAGATCTACGCCCCTTGGTCTCCAGGTACAGAGAATCCTGTTACAGTGGTGTAGGGCCTCATCTGTCCCCGGATCACCTTCTGGATTTTCCCATGGTAGTCAAGGTATGGTGTACCCTCCATGCATATTATTTCTATGAGAAATGCAGCTAGTCAGATGTCCCAGCTTGTTTATTGTGAAACACTGGTATGTGTGTATGACCATAACCTTAAAAGATATCCAGTACAAAGAGAAATTTTGTCGAGCATAAAAGCAATTTGTGTAAAATTTTGAACATTTGACAGTATTACTGTGTACGAGTGACTTACATAGTTAATGATCTTAATTATAACATATCTAGCTTTTTATGTTTTGATTAAAAGTGTATAGTTTTAAGTTGTAATATGAGTTCTGTAACATGAGTTGTGGACTCCACTCTTCTGTTCTTTTACCCTTGGCCACTCTATCTGTTCTACCTGCATCCTAATTTTTCTTCTTTGTTGCCTCCTTTCATCATACTTAATTTCCTTGACTCTTTTGTGCAGGGACATTCTCTATACATGTCCATGCAACATCATCCTTGCTTTTCCTTTTAATCCATTCAAATCTTGCACTCCCAATCTTGCGTGTATCACATTATTTCTGATTCTGTCTTGCCTTATCAAACACAACACACTCCTATTAAATTTTGTTTCTATATCTCTGAAGTTGGACTGATGGCTCAGATATGAAGTGTTTAATTGAGCGGTTTGTGTGTTGTGGTTTGCAGGAGTACCAGAAGGGGAAACACGACCTGTTGGTCGATGGAGTAGAAATGAACAATGTGGTCTATATGTTCAAATGCGAGGACTCAACCTTGACTGTCAAGGGCAAGCTCAACTCAGTGGTACTAGATTCCTGCCGCAAGGCATCTGTTGTCGTGGATAGTGTCGTTGCTTCCATAGAGTTCATCAACTGCCAGTCTGTGCAGATGCAGGTAAACACTCCCCCAAATACCAGCCTCCCTGAATCTATGCCAGTGGAATATAGTGCTTGTAATGTGTACAATAATTAACCCTTTTGGTGGGAACTTCAGTTTTCACACTGTCCTGCATCCTGTCTTCCTTGAGTCTTTGTCATGGATGACATTTCATTAGTCTCCAATTCATGGCCTCTTGCATTCCTATACCGCATGTTCCTTTTGGCCCTCCTCTACTTTTCCTGCCCAAGGGTTTTCAATTTTGGCACTGCCACTTTAAATGAAAAGGTTGCTACAAAAGAGCTAAGAAAGAAGTTTCTTTAAGAAAATTTTTGGGATCTCTGAGAGGGGGGTTTGGGTGATGGGCAATATGTACCCATTCCTGTGAGAACTTTGGTGTTTTGAATTCATATGCAGAGCTTCGAACACGAACAGCTGTTGCAAATACTCACAGGTTGGTACTAGTGAGTAAACATGCATGCACACATACACATGCATACACAAACTGATGGATGACACATTTTCAGGTGAAATGTTGTGATGTTGGACCAGCTTCCTCATACCTGTCAGTACTCTTGTCTGGGCCTTTTTTTACTGTTAAGATAATTAATAGTAGCCTAGCAGTGTATTGCATTCAAATTTTAGTCTGTTATATATATGATTGAGTTATACAGTGATGCAGGATGTGACAGCTGGGTATATTGTATGATAATCCCAAAGGTGTAGAATAGTAGGCAATGAATGTTGAGACTTATCTAAAACAATTATATTGTGGGCTAACATTAATATGAACAGTAGTAAAGTGTTGTGAAGTAGTTTCGTGTTAAGAAGTTTTAATACTAGGTAAGCTTAAAATAGTGTTCTCAGGGTTAGTTGTTAACACATTTATCTGAACGCCAGATAGTGTTCTGTTCTGACTTCAGTTCCAGAAATGTAAGGTTAGTCAAATTATTGTACAATAAAAATACATATGTGGTTGGGTCAATGCTTGTGCTTTAACTGTAGCCAGTGATAGTATTTCTGGCTGAATTATACAAATGTAAAAGGATTATAGTTATGGGCATTTGTAAGGTGGTTTGTTGTGAACAAACCAAAGCAAAAAAATTACTTATTCACAGAGCAACAATTTTTTATATACAAATGTTTTGGCAAGAGCGAAAATTGGCATATTGCTAAGTTATGTAGCTTATTTGTTTATTAAGGTCCAGAAATTGGCATGTTCACTGAACAAACTTTTGGTACAACTGGATTAAAATAATGGCATTTATTTGTTTGTCATTACAACTTACTTTGCTACCTGTGCAGAAAAATTCAAGCATAGTCAGGAGACTGATACAGGTGATATTGACTGGTGGGTTATCCAGTCTTTGGTTTCTTAGCTAGAGGTAGTTATTTTCTCTATTCTCATGGAATGCAAAGTTGCTACTTATGCAGTAGAACCTTTCTAAAATGTTCCCTCGCAGTGTTCAGATATTCTGTTGTTATGGAAAGGAGGTCGATTTAAAACATTTTAGGTAATTTTGGACCAATTTAGTTGCACCCCAATTCCTATATGTCAAAATTTGCAATTTTGCATGATATCCATGTTTGATGTTCTCTAGCAGACAAATTACACATTTTTAAAGTTAAATATAGATTTTTTTTATGTCGACATCTGGAAAGATGATACCCAAGAGACATATACTTAACCTCCCTTTGTTTCTTAAAATGTTACTAATGTTAAGCACCCAGAGGATTTACTGAGAATCACAAGTACATGTTCAATCATCTGTGGTGTAAAATAACCATGATATTTGCTTGGCATAATTGATTTTATTCAATTGTCACACGTCTTCTGAATAAAATGTTAACTACAGAAGGGTATAGTTTACAAGTAGGCTGCTAGGCTACCAATAATGTACAAAAGTAACTAAGCTCAAGTTATCAGTGTCTAGTACTTGGTGCACACACGTAGAAGGATGACACACACTTTCATATGATTGCACTATTGCGACGTTTCACTGACCAGGCTAGCTCCATCGAGCGGTGGATTGTAGGTCACTGCAATATGATGCAAGGGTGCTGCTGTTTGTAGTAAACCTAGCTTCCAGGTGGCATGCTAGGGTACGGGGGAGAAATTGAAATGATGTCGGTTTAACTGCTGAGTATGGTTTTGGAGCTGTGGTTATCTTATATTCAGGCTCGAGGGGACTGACAGGATTTCGTTATAAATTGATGAGCTTAATGCGTGCCCGGCTATCGACTGTGTGGCACGGTCAGCGATATTTGATGCGCTAGACCAAGTGCGCGGTTATAGGAGCTGACAGCGGTGTTAGAACCTGACTTACTCTGAAGGTCTTCTCTCAGTTGGTAATGTGGGTTGACTGACTAAGCGAAGCTGTTGCTACAGTCCTTGAATTAGATTGCGTTGTACTTAAAGTTACAGTCCGCTAACTCTTGACTCCAGAAGTTTGGATTAGCTAGACCATATCTAGCTTCAGTTCGAGATTAAACCCCTCACCACCGGGTGATAGTACGGACGGACGAGCAATGGAAAACTAATGTATCGTACCACATGGACAGTCGAGACTGCCCGTAATCTCAGTGAGGCGGTGCGGTCCCGTTCCGCCTGTCTTTCCTGCATAGGAGGGGCTAAGGTACTCTGCTGCTGGGCCACTAGATGAGCAATCATTTGTTCCCTACTCCTTCGGCCGTGTCTTATCTTGTAAGTCGTAGAGTTTGGTTTGCCGCTGAACAAGATACGGTGTGCACTTTGGATGAGAAACTATACCGTATGAGAGAGTAGGTCCAGGAACTGATTCATTGCTCAAGCTCGGTAAGAGTCTCCACTGATCATCCACGTCTGTGTGCGGATCAGAGGCGTTGACCCGTGTGGGCCACTAATACTACTACTGGATGTGAGTTCCCAGCCAAGGCCAGGCCGCAACACCCTGCATCTAGGTTCTCTGGTAGATGATGCAGGCTAGGTTTGCTGTCTCTCCTTGGTGAAAGGTATTCCTAGTGGTCGTGGCTCCTATGTTCCTTCCTCCCAGCACCTGGATGCTCGGGGGGTAATAGGCAGCAACAGGCGGCAGTCAAATAGGTATGTTTCAGACTAGAGGTCTCCAGAGGGGGCCCTCAGTCAAGCTAGTTTGGATTTACAAAATTACCGGTTTCTGTCGGTAGTGCACAGTGCAACTTATTCCTAGTGAGTGGAGTAAACGTTACTCTAGAAATAATAGTGTTAGGATAGAGAATAAGCTGTATTTATTGAGGACTGTATAAATATAGTGACTCGTGCTATCTCCTACCAAGCAGACGGGAGTACTGAAGGAAAACTACGGTAACCAGGTGTAGGCGACCTGGTTCTAAACTTGAGTGAAAGTGAACTAGAAAACTGAATATTTAACTACTCAACTAAAGCTGTCTAATGGAGTTGTCTGTAGGAGACAAAAGAAGTTGAAGTTTAACTAACAAGCTGTATTTGTGTTCAATGGGCGATGAAGACTGTTGTCCGGGTCTGCGGGGTTCCTGCTGTGATGGCTACAGAAGACTCGAGGTTTTGCTGGAGGTCCCAGCACTAAGTAGTGCTCAGGGTGATCTCAAAAGGAGAATATGAATTGTGGTAGAGTAGGCAACCGAGAATTTGTATGGAAAATTCTCTCTACGTGTCTCTCACGTCTGTAGTAGTGGAAGTAGGAACTCGTAGCAATGCGTTGTAATGGTAGTTGATTAGTAGTAGGAGCTGCATGCGTCAAATTACTAATTCCTTTGTAGATGTCTTTGCTTATCGTAGGCTAAGTCTAACATGTATTTCGTCGAATAGTCTGTCTTCAACTATCACTGGCACTGTGGTGAACATCTAGAAGTATTACGACCTTGTTATGTGGTCCATCTGCCACTTATATTACGGAACCTTGTCGTCGGTGAGGTGTAAAACGTCGGTTACTTGTGTTCGTCGAGATTCGCCCCTGGGATGTAGTTCAGCATGCAGGGGGTATGGCCACGTGTACCTTGACGTAGGTTGCCACGGTGATTCTTGGTATCGGCCAGGCGTTGAGTCCGCCTTGGAGGCACAAGGTGGCATCAGACGTCATGGTCCAGCATGTGGTGTTGTGGCGTCTGCAGGAACTGATAGGGAGGGCACAGCTACAAGGGACGTTGAGGCAGTGCGGGGGAGTGACTGAGGGCCCATCACCCTGACTGCACAGGTTCCTACCCTTAGGGCAAGACGTTTCTCGTCTGGCGCAGGGCAAGGGAGTTGCGGCAGGAGACCGCTCTCCACCTTGCCTGTGGACACATCCTGTCGTGGGGCCAGGTTGTTGGAGGTATCTACGTTCTTGATGTCCACGTCCTGCGATGAGGCAGTGGTCCAGAGAGAACTCTCTACCTCCACTGCAGTGTTGCTCCAGTTGAGGGGTAGTGGGAGGCATCCACGGTCTCGGTGCCTGCTGTGGCAGCGCAAGGGAGCTGCGAATCACCGTGCTTGACCTCGGCTATGGGTGGTGCATCTCACTGTAGTGCCGGGTAGTTGAGGCATCGATGGTCTCGACGTCCAGGTCATGTGGCGAGGCAGTACGAGGGGGAGAGGTCTCAACCTCAACTGCGGGAGTTGCACGAGGTGTCGAGTAGTAGGAGGCATGACAGTCTTGACGATCCAATAATCGGCGACCAGTTGAGCAGGAGGCAGAATGGACCTCTCATCTTTAACGGCGCCGATGTGTGAAGGTTCCTGCGTAGCAGGAGGTTGCGACGGAGCACTGCCATTAGGCTATGCTCAACGTTGGCTGCAATTCATCGTCGGCAGGAATAGTGATCTTGACCCCTATTCTGGATGTTTCTTGCGGTTGCAGGGTTTGCACTATCTCCGTGATGTGTTCACCTTCCGGTATTCTAGTGGTGTAGGCTGCCAAGGTTAAGTCGTGGACATTATCCGGTGGTCTAGTGGCGGCTAGTACTTCGTCAGAGCCAGAGTTCGATTTCGTGGAAGTTGGAACGGCCTGGACTTGTTGCTTCGGAGTTTTACTAGATGGAGGGATAGGTGCTCGTGTGATTTCTACCCCTCTCACCGAAGGTGCTTCTGACTACGCACTGATGCGGCTTGATCGGCGGTGTGTCTGACGGTGTTCTCGGTCACGTGGACTCCACCATGACAATTCAGAACAGCTAGGGATTGCTTTATCGCATTTGGCTGTGATTTTCTCAGCATAATTGCGTGGCATTGAGGGTATTGATCTAACAAGAATTCTCCGTGGCGTTGCTCTACATCTGGCTTCCATGGCGCGATGTAGCTAGATGCACTGTCGATGACGAAAGGCGTCTGCTCAGGCCGTGTTGAGGGTCCTGGCTTGGTATTGGGAACTATCCTTCTGGGTGGAGGTTCGTCCTCAATTTCGGATTGACCAGTTGTTTCTCCTTTGGCGTTGTCTTCGCCAAGTGTCTGCATGTCCCCTGGGTAGGGTCGTATCTGGCCTTGGGTGGCCTTCCGGATCCATCCTCGTATGTCTTGGGCCCAGTAGACTTTGTCTCTTTTTCTGAAAATATGATGCGGACCGTCCCATTTGTCAGCGAGACCAGCGCTGAACAGGTTACTGGCCTTGCTGAGGGGATGCGTCCTGAGTAGTACGGTTTCACCTAGCGAGAATTCCCATACCCCTGTCTTTTGTATAGTGTACTTCTTTCGAATATACTTGTCCTGGGCATTTTGGGCAGTGATAGTACGGGCTAGGGCAGCTAGCCAAATGTCTTTGGCCTGAGGCATATCAGTGGGCTCACTCTCCCATTGCCAGTCGCCTGGTCGGCAGTGTGTTTGGCCCAGAAGGAGTACGTTAGGGCTTGTGTTGACCGCTTCATTGGTTCTCCGACTTAGGGCAAACAGAATTGTTGGGATGTGCTTGTCCCAGTGACTGCGGTCGTTTCCCACACTGATACAAAAGCACTTCTTGATCTCCTGGTTCTTTCATTCAGTGGGGTTGGCCTGGGGATGGTATGATGGGGTAGTCCATGTTTCGACTCCCTATCCCTGGCACGAGGACTGTCATTGGCGACTCGTGAACCGAGTGCCATTGTCAGTTAAAAATAGCCTTTGGATATCCCCATCGCGCGAATATCTCCGTTTCTATCTTTCGCAGGATTGGGACGGTTTCTTGGCTACGTAGAGGGAAGCTGCGCGGGTAGGGCCCCATGAGGTTGGCGGCGATGTGCGTCCATGCTGTCTTGGGTCTCCTTGATTGTGCTGTAGCAGCTGGAACCTGGTATGCTTTGCCACGACAGCACGTAACACAGTTGCTTACGTACTGTAGGACGTCACAGCTTATCCCGTCCCAGCTGCATTGGACTTTGATGTCCAGCAGGG
This sequence comes from Dryococelus australis, assembly GCA_029891345.1. NCBI lineage: Eukaryota > Metazoa > Arthropoda > Insecta > Phasmatodea > Phasmatidae > Dryococelus > Dryococelus australis. The sequence goes on from CM057002.1 coordinate 128,484,966, forward strand.
TCTGCCTTGCACCTGGATGCCCAGCTTGAGGGTGGTCGTGGTGGTGCCTGCATATATCGGCACGTAACTGCTGTGGAACCTAGATCTTCCAGGTCGTATTGGGTTGTCCGCTACGTATTCACACATCATCACCCCATAATTCAAATCGTTGGGCCTGATCCCGTAGTAGGCGGCGTATGTCGGGGTCCTCCTGCTGACTTAATGTAATCTGGTGGTGGGTGATTTGAAGCCGGAGGAGTGGGATTTATTCTTCCAGACGTCTTTCGAAATTTAAGATTTTGGTGTTACTATACATATTTATTTTTGGAGATACTCTACTTAATAGGAAGTGTTTATAATGAGTAAGCATTAATTTTTTTTTACAAAAGAAGACCTGTATTTACATTTTTGGCATCCAACTTTATTTTTGTGTATATACGGTATGTTGAAGTTTCTAGACAGTCTGCATTCCCTTGGTGTTATGTAGTTTGACATGCATTGCGATATTACTTTAATTTTTATTGATATTCAAAGTTGATGTAATATGGTCTCTGGTTATCGCTGACTAGGCTTGTGGGGATAACTGGTGGTTGTGTGTTGGCAGGTACTAGGGAAGGTACCGACCATCTCGGTAGACAAGACAGATGGCTGCCAAATGTACCTGAGTCAAGAATCCTTGGAAGTCGAGATTGTCAGCTCCAAGTCGTCGGAGATGAACGTCATGGTGCCCAAGGGTAACGGGGACTACGTGAGTACCACTGCAGATTGGGGAGGCAATTTCTTACAGAATCTTTGTTAGACCTGACTGGGGAAATTCTGAGCATTAAAAAAAGTTGAAATGTTGACCATTTTATTTCTTTATGCCATAAGTAATTGTAATAAACTTATGCATGTAGTCTATTCATGGTTTCTTTACACTTTTTGAATCAAAGTTTTGGAAAATCACCTTATGGATGATATTGTGGCAGCGGTAGAAGTTTTAAAGGGGGAGAGAAAATCACTTGCGTTGCCCAATACTCATATCCTTCAGTATCGGAAATGAAAAATAAATACTAATAAAAAAAGTAATTTAAAGAATGTTGAAATGAGAAAAACATATAAATTTAAATAAATATCTTGTCGTCCCAATCCAACTATTCAGAAATACCAGTAGCAAGCTGTCAAGCCTCCACCACTGGACTGTTCAGTGGGTTGTTCAGATATCCTGAAGACTGCCACTTCTATTCTGTAACTCGACTCCACATCTATGAGCTATTGACATAAGAACCAGATTTCCAAATCCTAAAATCTACTCTGAATCAGAGGGAAAACAAGGTAAAAGGGAAAAAGGGGTCGATTGCTCAAGGAACTGGGGATGGGATCTTTTCATGGTTTCTGCTGATGTAAGGAAGGTAGCATAAGGAGCTGTTCACTACACTTCTAGTCTAATTCGTCCTAATATACCTAAAGCCTCTTGTCTTAAGACAGAGGAAAGATTCCTAACCTTAACCTTTGAAGCATGACGTCTTTTTCCATAATGTAGATTTAACGGCTTCCGCTCCATCCTTAGGTCAGTTTGTTGTGGAGTTGGAAGTTAATTTTGTCCCGTTAAAATGTGAAATTGTGCTGTCCGCCTTGCAGGCTTTTTTTATTCACCGACCCACAATAACAATGCTTAAAGGCAAGGAGTTCTTTTACTTCCCGCTAGGTAGCTCTAGTAATAATTATTGCTCGTCTTCTGTTTTGCATCGCCTTTCAGCCGGCCGGTGACGTCACGAAGGCAAGTCATGCATTCGCAAACCCCCCCGGCTCTGTGACCACCCCTCGCCCTAGTGGTACAAGCCAATCAGCATTGGGCAGCAGCCTGGAGTTAGAATAAAAGGGGGAGACGGCACTGCGAGTCGTTTGCACAGCAGCAGTCTTAGTTTCTAGCACTCAATGTTCAGATCCCGACGAGATTGGGCTCAGTTCTTTGTAGCGCTCGCCACTCAGGAAATGACCAGTATACATTAGTCTCCAGAGTATCCATTTCCCGAGGTTACAATAGTTAGGAGCTCTCTCAGCTACTACCCCGCAAATCCTTTGTCATCCTGCAGTTATGGACGTATCTGTAGTGGACCCATTCTTACAGTCTTTCTTAACACTAGTGCTGTCACATCCTTACTTAGTTCATCCAGCTATGTGTCAGAGATTTACGTTAAGTCGTTCTACACGTCAATTACGTACAACAATGCATCACGCACTGCAATCTCTTGGTTGTACGGCGGTGGCCTCTACCAGCCATCCTAACTTGTGTTCTAGCTTTCTGGCTGATATCCGTGCTGTTGACCGGGAGCTAGGGTGCATTCACCTCGTGTTTATTTCCTTTACCGTAGTAAAACATGGGTCAGCTTTTAATTTGAAGAATTTTGCTCTAGACGTTGCACCTTTCCGTAGTCACCCTCACATAACAGGTCCACAATGTGATCGTAGGGAATTTAAACTCAATCGAGCCACACACTAGTTTTTTCCATACACGCACTTGCTTTGGCCGCCATTGCAGTCAACCCTTTGAGATTAATAATAATAATAATTGATATGATGTAACTCTTAGCCGTTAGGCCATCCCGGAGTTTTTACTTTCTCAGATCTTGCCTCATTCTGCGGCGTCCGCGGGCGAGAGATTGCGTGGACAAGCACTTGCAGCCTGCCCTTGCAACCCCGCCAACTTTCACCGCTCAGGGTCGTGCAATTTTCGGCCGTCTGTCACCTGGCCGAGGCCCTCGTCTGGGCAGTCTCCCAAACTAGGAGAAACCTACTACATATCCAGAAGGAAACCCGAAGGTTCCCACCCACCACTGCCAGCATGTGTCCATCCTCAATCTGACCTCGGGCACCAAAAGAATTTCAGCGGGGCAGGTGGTTAGCTTGTGCTCCTTGTTAATCTAGGGTTTTACACCTAGGTAGGAACTTAATCCAAACTCACAGTGTGCTTATTTCATTAACCATGGATTTTAGATACAACTAGAAATCCAGTCTTTGGGGCCACTTTGACCGTAAAGGAGTCGACCGGCCCGCCACCATCGAGAGTGCTCATGATTCAATCGTGGCCTGTGAGACAGATACCCTTTTTAGTAAAACATGGTATAGGGCACACCCGTGAGTTTCCCACGTATGCAAGACCTTACTTAAACTGTCAAACAGCTGCATCAATCATGTAGGTGTGGGTTCCCTTGAGCTAGGCTAGTCTATAAGAGACACATCACTAGCCCTTCCCGGTTTCATGCATCAGTGTACTCTCTGCTACTAGAGCTGGTAATAGCTCTGACGCTTCATTGATCAGCTTCTTCTGCCTGCCACCCATGGACGTCAGCTAGGCCTAAAGGTGAAGACAGGGGGGATAAACTTCGATGTTGTAAACAACATCCCCACCAGGCTTTAAGCATCCCCACCAATCCGCCGGGAGCAGAGCCGGACGAGGGGAGGAATGATCTTCCTAGTAGTCAACCCAGATCCCAACAAGGCCTTAACATACAGCACATCCGGGTCTGTTGCGCTGGGCAGAGAGGAGATGCGCTTCCCGTGGTCACCGATGCCCCTGCCAGGCATAGCCATTATAGGCTGGTTCTGCCTGACAACAGACAGACTTCACCAACACCTAGGGCAGCGAAGAGGATGCCCTTACTGCTTCCTGCCAACCTTTGGGATTGAAGGAAAGGAGCCACAGAGGTACACTGTTGTGGAAACAGCTTGTCGGCTTGGTATTCGCTGGCGTCTCCTCCGCTGTCTTTACTGGGAGAGTCTGACTTCCCTCATGGACCGCAGTCTCTGCCAGGCTTGGGAATAAGGTGGCCGGCAGTAATCTGCCCGCACGAGGTGCCACACGTAAAACTGCACAGGGAGCCTGAAGACATGGTACAGTAGCAGTATGGCAAGTCCCCTTCCCAATGCCCTACTCCCAGAGGAAGGGTCTCAAAAATAGGGTGTGACAGATTCTCTCAGCATCTGGTCGAATGCACGAGTATCAACCCTCCTTGGTTAAACAGATAGCTAGCTTAGCACCTCAAGCTCGGGCGCAAACACTTAGTCATCTTCAAAACCCGGTGGATGTAGTGGTTCCAAGAGATTTTTTCAACCCTTCAGCGAAGACTGGCTCGACGGAGTACCCTTGGTGAGTCACTGACCATCAAAGTCAACCCGACCAGCCACCAACGCCAGTTGTCGCATACTTAGTGCCAGTTATACGGCAACCTATTACTCCACCTAAGCCTCAGGTCTCGGCCAATCACCACACTGCATCAGCATCAGTGCCACTTCGCACAAACACCGCTCCCGTACACCATCGTCCAGGTATAACCAAAGCAGCAGCGGCACCTAAATGCAGTATCTTGTTGCCCATACCTGATGTTGTGCGCTGATGCATAGCCACACAGCCAGTATTGTACAATGGGAAGGTACCTGCACGCAGGCAGAACTAAATCCCTGCCTACATAGTAGGACCTGGCTCAACTTCTAGCCAAAAAGACTGGGACTTCCTCTGCAAAGACAAGCTAGTGAGTATTCATTCCTGGTACGTCACGCTTCACCTTAAAATGTTAAATGACCAGAATATACAGGAGTCTACTATAATAAAAGGGCGAGTAAATGAAAGAATTACCCAAGATTTCAAAAAACTAAAATAACACAGTTGTTTTATTTTAAATTAATAAATAAAAAACAATTTTATAAACTTTATAATTTTTAATAATAAATAAAATTTAACAATTAACAAAAGTTTGTTTGTAAAATTGAATAGCCCATTACATGTCAAGACTTATGATTCAGTGTGAATAAGCATAAGCAATTATATAAAAGTAATAACATTTCATGAACTTACTTGCTTTCATAAAAGCAAAATTTACAAAAGCAGATATTGATCATGTATTTGGTTAGGTTGACAACAGAAATAATTTAATCATAACCTCGTGTAATATTTCTGGTTTTCAGATGAAAATAAAATAATAAAATTTAATAAAAAGTATATCACAGACAGTGATATCCACCCTTGTTGTAAAATACAAATAAAATTTTGCCAATTAAATTTAATTTATACATGCATCATCTGCAATGGAATCAGATTCCAATAAACGTTGGTAATAATTCAATAATTAATAAAGTTACAATCTCATTAAAATAACAAATAGAAATAGTGATGAGAGGTTCACAATTGTAAATAATTTCATGCATGCCAGCTTTCTGCTCTACCGAGATGCACACTCTATGGCCGACTTCGCCCCATCTGAGCACACCAAGCATGGGGCGAAGTCAAAATGATTGGCCGCTGAGACTTGGGGAATTATATTTTGAAATTACGTCTGGCTTTAATGAGTCAACTAAGTAATTTAACTTCACGTCTGAATTTATATTCTTCCACATCCAATCGAGAAGGAACGCACCAGAGCAACCACAACAAAGATATAATATAATTTTTTTGAACTATACTACGTTACCCTGCCTCGCCAAGAAGTTCCCACACTACCTTCAAGATAGCAGCACCTGCGTGACCTCCTGACGTCACGGCCCGCCTGCCTCAGTCTGGGTGCATGAAAATGTCATCGCCTCCCAGTGGAGATAAGAATTTGAGCGGCGCTTCAGAAGCAGATAAACCAGCCCCTGTGTTGGAAAGCTTTGCTACGCACGGACCCCGGAAAATCGCTGACACAGGGTAATTTTTGTATAAATAGAAGCACTGCCCCGTGGTCCAGCAGATGCCACAGCTCACTGGGTGCTAGGTTCGTGAGTTCTCCTACAGTCTGCGGAAGACTCTCTCCTCTCCTCTGCAGCCCACCCAGGGTTCAGCCTCCTTCAGTTCTGCAGCCCGAGTCAGGGCTCGAACCACCACCTCCAGCCGGCAGCTTGCAGAAGGCTGCCAGCACAGCTTCCTTCAGCTCACCTCCCAGGGACAGCTTTCTATGTCTGGTAAATCCCACACTTGTACCTATTTACCCTTACTTCAGTCTACTTCTCTTGACTCCATGGTAACAGGTCGTTGCACGATTTACGTCCCCCTGGATAGAGCCCTTTTGTAATGATCACGCTGTAAATATTGTATTCTTTAATTTGGTTAGTTAATTAGGAATCTTTGTAGGAAATTGATTATTTCTTTTTATTAACTTTTCCCAGGCTCGCCTTCGTCTGTTGATTTTATTCAGTGTTTAATATCATCCCTTACCCAGCTTTTAGTTTATAATTATTTAGCTGGGTCTCTGCTAACTCTTTGTTTTAAACGTAATAAATTATTACGTATCATATCAAACTTAAATTCTTGTGTGTCGCTTACAGTCTTTTTTACTTTTAGAACCTGTACCATTTGTTATTATTGCTTAATATTTAATTTTTGTGTTTTCGTTCAGAACACATTTAATTCTAACCTAGTTCATGTCTTTATCTGGTCGCGCAGTGTGCTGGCATTGGACCTAATTCGTGAGATTCCAGTGCACCCGCTGCCGATAACAGGCACAAGGTTCTGTTATTTGGGTTGCCATTGTGAACAGCAGGAGTGATAGTTGTTTGTACGCAACCCCTGTTGACAACCTTAATTTATTTATTTTTGCTATATTTCATTTATCCATGCAAACAACATGGTGGTATTGGAAGCCGTCAGAGGCGACGTAAGAGGCGTGCCTTAATACAGCAAGCTTTGTTGAACCAGATAGTTCATTACTCACATTCCAGTACTCTGGATACGAGTGAATCAGAGAGCAACCAGATTGATTATAATATAGTGTTACCTCCAGACCACAAAACACCTTTAAAACATTTGTTAGGTTGGTGCGAACCTGAAGAGGAATCAGATTCCGAGGAAACCCACGTTCAGCACACCCTAATACAACCACCACCCACGAACATAGACACACAGAGTCCCTCTCATCTATCTAGCTGTGAGACTACGTCTGGCAGGATACTTGGGTTTGACACCTGAAAACAAAAGTACTTCCCAACTTCTGCACAATCACGTTTGCTTCCAGACGGACAATCAGGGTTTGAATCATCTGGAGCCATCCGTAGCCAATTTCATCCCTGCTCGACAACCCCCATAATCACTCATAACCCGTAACCAAGCTCATTCACCCCCTATCGGGACAGCTGGCTTTCCCGCCTATTGACGTCCCTTGTGGTACGGAGGGTAAGGCTGCCCGGAAGGGATAGCCTAACACTCCAAATTATTCTGGGGTTTGACTTCCCTCTACCTCCGAAGGCCAGAAAGGGCAGTCGGCACCCTAACCACATATCCATGAAGGGGAGCATGCGTCAAATTACAGAAAGGAAAATATCTCGAAACCTTTCCTTTTTCAAAATATCATGAAGGGGTGTCTGTGTTTTAGGTTAAGTCCGCATAAGAAGCAATGTAAAAATCAATACAATTACAAACACACTAGTTAAAACTAAGTATTAAATGACTTCAGCAACTATACCAGACTTACTTTACCTTAAAATGTTAATGAGTAACCTTCCCAGATCATTGATTGGCCAAAATGATCAGAAACGCCAAAATAATAAGCATACAGTGACATGTGCACGGTTACAGACTGTATGGCATGATCGAGGTTTATTGCGCTATACCAAGTACGCAGATATTGGCAGCTGACTGGACGTGTTAGATCACCTGACTTACTCTTAAGGTCTTTGATGGCTGAGCGGAGCCGGTGCTACAGTCCTTGTGTTAGATTATGTTGTACTGAGTTGTCTCATACCGTACTCCAAATTCCAGGCCTCTGACTCTTGACTCCAGAATTTAGGATTGTCTAGTCTGTACCCAGCTTCAGTCCTGTATGTTAGACCCCTCAGCACAGGGTGGTAGTCGGGACTGGTTCAGACGTTCGGTGGGAAATATATATAGTACCACTGGACAGTCGAGACTGGCCGCCGTAATCTCAGTGAGGCGGCACAGTCCCATTCCGTCTGTCTTTCCGGTGTAGGAAGGGCTAAGGTATTCCGCTGTTTGACAGCTACATGAGCAATCATTTGTTCCCTACGCCGTCGGCCATGCCTTATCTTATAAGTCATAGAGTTTGGTTCGCAGCTGAGCAAGACACATTGTGCACTCTGGACTAGAAACTATTCCCTATAATATTGTACGTCCAGTAACTGATTCGTAGCACGAGCTCATTGAGAGTCCCCACGGATTCCCCATATTAGTGGGCAGATCAGAGACATTGAGCCGTGTGGGTCACAAATGCTATCACTGGATGTGATATCCAGCCAAGGCCAGGCCGCAACACCCAGGCCAATTCCGCCTCCAGCACCTAGGTGCTCTGGTAGCTGATATAACCTAGACTTGCAGTCTCTCCTTGGTGGAAAATATTCCTAGTGGTTGTGGCTCCTCTGTTCCTTCCCTCCGGCATCTGGGTGCTCGGGATAGTAGGATGCAACAGGCGGCCGTCTAATGTGTTTTATACCAGACTGGACGTCCCCAGAAGGATAGCCTCAGTCAAGCTAGTTTGGATTTATAATGTTCCCGGTTTCTGTCGGCAGTGCACAGTGTGAATTATTCCTAACGGGCGAAGTAGACGTTACTCTAAAAGCGTTATGATAGAGAACAAAGCTGTATTTATTGGGGACTCAATAAACACTGTGACTTGTGCTATCTCCTACCAAGCAGACTAAGTACTGAAGGTAAACTACGTTAGCCAGGTGTAGGCGACCGGGTCCTAGGCTAGAGGGAGAATGAACTAGAGAACGGAGTATATAACTACTTAACCAAAGCTGTCTAATTTTGGGTGTCTGGAAGAGACAAAAGAAGTTAAAGTATATTCGTATTCAATGGGTGTCGAAGACTGTTGTTGCTGGGAGTAGCCGCGATGGCTACTGAAGACTTGAGGTTCGCTGGAGGCTCCAGCACTAATGAGTGCTTGGGGTTTACTCTAGAGAATAAATACGAATGACTGCTGGAACATTAAACATAACACTTTAATAAAAAAAGCTATAAATGAATAACATTTTGTGGAAATTTCTTAACATGGCAGTATTCTCTGAGAAAGTTGTGAATATGTATTTTTTTTTTTGCGTGAAACGGTTATTCAAATTTAAGTCTTGAGAAGGGATTTCTTTAAGATTCATTGCTCTTTTAAACTGCCATGGCTGTAGGTGTGAGGCAGATTTCTTAGCATAACTAGGGATTAATACTCAGCGATGGGATCCTTGTTTTGCATTACAATCTGTAAGTTGAGCATCACTCATTGAGAAGTGATTGGTGATTGCTTGTGTGCATTTCCCATCCGCTGCCAAGGTCAAGTGATACTGATTAACCAAGATTTTGTGCTTAGAGTTGTAGAATATGATGGGGAATGCCTCTACCGATATGTCTGTAGGAAACGTGTCTTTGAATCTATTAGCAGAAGCACCATTGTGATTCTCTTGCAGTTGAAAGCATCTACCTGCTTAAAGCAGCTTTGAGGAGCTGAAAAGCAAGGTTGACAAGTCTGTGTGCATAATAATGTAATGTAGTCCTTTAATTTTTTTTAGGCCAAGTCAAGTGATAATGGGATATCATTGTGATTTCAAATTTAGCAAATTTGCAGGACTTGCTATTGAAAAAGTTTTTTAAAATTATATTCTGTAATAAATTTTTTCTGACCAGAAGAAAACATGTTTGGGTTATTTTGAAGGTTATTTTGCATGTGGGTGCCACCCATGTACTGTTTCAGATGTTCTGAAGTATACAAGTACCTTAAAGTTATTTTTCCTCTTGTGTTCCAGATGGAGCAGCCAATCCCGGAGCAGTACAAGACCACAATATCTCGTACGGGCCTAACCACAGTTGCTGTAGAAAGCAATGGTTAAGACTGGAAGTGCTGACTATAAATTTTTTTTCTCGCAATTCGAATTTACCTTTACGTGGTGTGTGACTTTGCCCTCCCCTCATCCTGGAGCTTGTTACCCCTTCCCCTTTCCCCACATTTTTTAGGTAATGTGCTTGTAATATCAGTATTGTCAGGACTTATGCTCTCTGCTAAATACAGTGTATTTAACACCAGTGTACCAGTTATTGAATATAATAGCCACACTCTTTTGTACATCCTTCTATCAATGTCAGTTCTTATATCCCTTATATTTGTAGATGTATTCAGGCCTGCCGTTTTAATGGATTTGATCCATTTTTACCAATTTTTAACAATCTGGAAAAGTCCAAACTTTTTTTTTGAAGCAAAAAATTTTGACATGCCATTGCTTCAATAGTGTATGTCCTAAAAGAATTTTGCTTAATAATTCACTGGCGCAGGTATACAGTTTCTGTTCTTGCCTGTATGATCACATGCAAAGGCCAAGGCCATTATTAAAAAGAACCTTTGAAGTGAATTGCCCTTTTTATCCATGCAATCCGAACTTGGCAACTGTTTTGCGTTCGACATTGATACCACAATAGTGAGGAAACGAAAATTATCGCTGATACAGTCATTGCATAAACATAATTATATAAGTGTGAGCGGAGGAAAGAATTAACATTGTTTGTACATTCAAACCAAAACTACTACATTAAATATGTAAACGTCTTTCATATTCCTTTTTTTTTTTTTTTTTTGTCTGTAATTTGCAATTATTTTTATTCCAAAGATTTTACAGGATTTTCCCATTGAATCCAGGATTTTTAGATACAGGAACCAGGATTTTAGCTTCAGGGCTGGTGGCAGTCCTTATTTAAATGTGACCACAATTTCAATAAACTTAATTGGAACGATATATTGGGGGGAATAGACTACTAGGCTAGTAATTTCATTTGCATTTACTTTACTTAAACACAAATTACACACAGGGCAATACAGGGACACAACACACTTGCACCCACACATACACACCTGCATGGAAACTCTGTTGGTCTGACTTTTTTGTGTGTGTGTTGAGCCTGTAAGTTCTTGTGTTTACTGCCACCTTTTTAACATGTGTGTAATTGTGAGATAGTCAATGATATAGTGATAAAATTGTCTCCTTCTAAGTCTCAAAGATTAATATGTATATATATATATATATATATATATATATATATATATATATATATATATATATATATATATATATATATATATATATATATATATATATTAGAAGATTAATAAATAATGTAGTATGGTCAGGAGGCTGCGATGGCTGCTCGCCTCCCAAGATGAACTGGGTTCAGTCCCCTGCTGGGCCGCTCCCAGAGTTTCGCAAGTGGGAATTGTGCTGGACGATGTCTTTGGTCGGCGGGATTTCTTGGGCATCTCCCGTGCTCGCATTCTGCCGCTGCTCCATTATCACCTCATCTCACCATTTTTGGCTCTCAAGACCGCACTGTTTGGGGCCACCCAAATCTCTCAACTCAAGTCATCAACAGGGTCAGGTGTGGGACACACTGTCCCCTAACTAGAATTAAACTACCGATAAACTAAAATGTCTTCAGTGTGTATCTTTATGGCCACTGATCCTCCAGCCAACAAGCTTATGTAATAGAATGGCCATCCTTTACTGCTGCACGTTATGACTTTTACTAATGCTTGGGGCAAGAACTACACTCTTTGCGTGCAAACATTGGTGGAGGTAAGTCTGTGTGCTTATAAAGTTGCCATTCTATAAACGTTGGAGATGATGGCATCAGTGAAGTAGTGGCTTGGTTTCTACCATCATATTAAGGAGCACAGATTTTATTTCAAGACTGGGCTTTGTTCTTCCAGGAAGGGAGATGCAGACGGCTGTTAGTCATGTCAGAAGACCACGTCAAGTTCAAAAATTAGTTGCTAGTAGATAACACAGACCAGCAATAGTAATGCGTAATTATTTGAACACATTATAGAAATGAGATGGAATGTACAAATATTCACTCGTAGATAGATATTCACAAAAGTCACACACATTTTTTACGCAGATGTGCTGTCGCGCAACGTTTTGCTAGCTAGTCCAGATTCATCATGCGGCAAGTCGTAGCACACTGCAGTCTGGTGAGCAGTGGATGGCAAACAGTGAACCTAGCAGCCAGGAGGCGAACTAGGGCGAGGTGTGAAATTTGTAACGTACCGGAGGGTTTATCTGATGTTTAAGCCAGGTGTGTTTGAAATTGGTGATGATTGTTGGGCCAGTTACCTTTAGTTGTGTAACAGAAGTCAGAGTTCTGGTTGTGAGATGCTACATCTGCTGCAGCTGGCTTCTGCAAATTTACATTTGCCCCTGCTATGGCTTGTTTGGTGTCGATTCTATTAGTGGGTAGAGAAAATACTAGTAGAGAGGGTGCGGGACATCATCTTTGAATTTTGTTTGATGCTGGCTTAAACAGAGTGATGCTTACACGTCACTCTGGTGAGGAGAGTGGCGCTATTGGGCCTCACTGTGCAAGTGCTTATGGAAACACCCCACTTGAGGGAGCAGGGGCGGACCCATGGTGTGTGTCATCGGGTTCAGCTGAAGGAGGGGGGAGACTTGGCAGTAAACCTAAAATTGTTTCTCCTACAGAGTTTAGTTTATTTAACTGGCAGTTTGCCTAGAAGTCATTCCACCCTCAGGAACTAGACCTAGTCGTTTAACCTACAGGCACTAGGTCTAAAATAGTTTTGCCTAAACTTAACTTCAAATAAAGGGTGTTTCTCTTACAGTTGTTTGTTCAAAAACAGGGGACTTGACCCCAGTAGTAGAAAATGGAGAAGTCTGGCACAAGGGCACAGGGCATCGAAGTGCGGAGTACCTCCTGCTGTGTAATTTTTGTGATCTGGCCACCATCTAGGAAGCCAGTGGCCATTGACCTTTCATGACCCAAAAAAATAAAAAAATATTACTAAAAATTAAATAAAAATTATTTTAAAATGTATTATTAAAATTTATTTAAAAAATTATTTAAAAGTTTATTTTAAAAAATCCATCATATTAGTAGGCTCTCACATTCGCCATGTTCGCAGGCGACGTCCACCAGTGGCCATGTTGGTTTTCAACACCTAGGGGGTGCTAGTGCATTAATTTACACGTCAGGTGACAGTTGTATTTGTTTGTTTTTAAATTGTAGGTTGTGCTGTTGGCGCCCTCCATGCTGGATTCTATTTTCAACACACACGTGCAGGTAGTCTGGATTTAGCCGACAGGTGATTTGGTGACACTCATTTGTAGACTTTTACAAAAAACCTGTAATTTTTTTCATTATTTAAAAAAAAATTATATTTTTCCAAACAACAGTAACCTATATGCTTAACTTATAAAATGTATATTTTCTTATTAAAAAACTTTAGAACTAATTATAAGAGAAGTATTTTTTTCAATTTAAAGATAATTAAAGTACCATTACGCCTTCTAAAGTTATTTGGTCCGTAAATGCATTTCCTAATTTTAATTCCAATTTTTTAATGACAAACGAGGAATTAATCAAAACAAATATATCTAAAACATATTTTCTTGAGTAAAATCTACATCCACATGATTTTTCGATTCACATTAACGGGACTCCGGTATAAACACTAAAGTAGTTGCACATTACGAGACAATAATTTCAAATGCAGTGTATTGTAATCCGTGTGTGAAATAACTTTGAAACTTGGTGCTCAAGGCTTAACTCGAGCGTTAAGAATTCCATGTATTACATAGGGTCCGTTAAGATCTACTCTCCCCCCCCCCCCCAAACTGGTGAGCACCAAATCCAGCTACGCCAACGTGAGCACCTTCACAGTTCTGTGTGCCCTCCGGCATGCATGTTAATAGCTAAGAAAGTTGGAGAATGTGATGCATCTCAGGGCAAGTCCTTTATGCCTTAGGTCGGGTTTAATTATTGTAATGGGCGCATGCATCGCGGCTGAGCAGGGTTATAGTGCCATGGCCGCAATTGTAGCCATTTGCACACCCCGAAAGAAGAAGGGTCTAGAGGGAAGTGCATAGCAAACCAGGCAAAACGGAGGGGATTGTGGAAAATCTATGCAACAGTCGCGGAGGATAAAATAATCCCATTTAACTTGATTAGGGCTTGATAAAGTAGGGCATTTGTTAGTTCAGCTGTTTATTTGATGTGGGGTGAAATGAAATGAGATCTCAACTGGTATGTATTGCGGGATACAGAACAGCCCCCACATCGATGCCAGTCATCGTGTGGGCGTAGGCGCCCTTGAAGTTGAGCTACTGTCAATACTGCCATGTAGTGTAGCGAACCAGCACAGAAGCACTGACAGCAACTATGGATGCAGGACCCCCCTGCTTCTCGTCGAGTGCGTCGTAAAACAAGACAGCTCAGCCATGACACCGACTCATCTTCGTCCCGCGCCGATGCCAGGATTTCCAATCAACGGGTGAAGGTGGGAAAGAGTTCTTTCGGGGAGTCACCCCCTCCCCTTCCTCCAAAATAGCCTGTCGGTCTGAGAAACGCGAGACATCCAGGGCCTATCAGTGGTGGTGGCGAATCCTCTGGCCCAGGAGTGAAGCTGGCATCGGGTGCTTCTAAGGTCCTATGCATTCCAATCCATTCATCACTCACCCGCAGAATCCAGCAGTGAGGATCGCTACTCTTCGCATTTTTCAGCATCTCAAGATCCCCTTCCCCACCTTGATCGTTCAGCCACCTCAAGCAAATGCACTTCGCCATCTCGTACTAAGCTGCCCAGGTTCCCGACCTCCATGATGATGGCGCTCTCACACAGGCCAGTTGGTTCGCGGGCTGGTATTTGATTATTCGCAGCCACCCCAGAGCCTGGGATCCCCTATCCATCACGTGGGGACGCGACGAGTTGTCATGGTCCCATCGCACTCGCAGATACACCTCTCTTTCGCTGGTCCTCAAGTCGCGGGCAGTTTCCAGCGAGCGAGCAGCCACGAGCACGATGTTCATCTCTCGGTAGCTTACCTCGTACATTATGTGGTTTAGAGAACAACTTAATACTAAAATGCAATAAATATTATCTGGATAATAACAATTTTTAAAATATACCAAGAGAAACATTTACAAGTGTATAAAACCATAATGGTATCATTGCTTTATAAAGCAAAATGTTTTCACTAACTTTGTAATAGATTAAATCGAATAAGTATTAATATACTGTAATGTTTATTCTAAGACCTTATCAAGTTTAACATAACCTGTTCAGTGTTTTATGTTTTTTAAGTTCCAAATTTATATTATCATCTCATGTTGTTGTTATAATCATTTAGTATTATATTTTAAAACGTTTCGAATCTAAATATCTTCCTTGCAATATTAATAAATTTAATGACTCATTCCAAGACTACAAAATCGTCTGATACTGCAAATGCTCTGTCAATGAACAGATGCATGTGACGCAATTTGATTATCAAAACATCGTGGTAATTCAAAAAGTACATGAAATGTAAATGTACATGTAAAATTATATCATAATTAGACCGCTATTACATGGATTCTGCCGGTGTCTTTTATGAATTATCATAAGACGTATATAGTTAAATTTGTTTGTTGGGGCTACCGTCTAAAAAAAAAAAAAAAAAAACCGTATAACTACAAGTAGGCTGGCGAAGTTGCAAAGTGAAGCAAATAAGAGAGGAGAAGGAAATGTTTGCGCTTTTTGTAGAGCACAAATGACGTGAATTCAATAAAATATTGATGTGTGCTCGCGTCCCTTGCCGCCAGCCCGTTTGCTCGGCAATGCACCTCTGCAAAGCCGCAGCAGGTATCTGCACTTTACCAGTGCTATGAGCGTAACATTGCGGCGTGTGTAGGGGGTGCAATGACGTGTAAGTTAATGCAAGTTAGTGTGACTTGGAAATAGGGCGACCCACAAAAGGGCTTAGGGCCGGTGGCACCATCGTGGTTCGAAACTCGATCTGGGATCGTATCTTAGATCGACACTGAAAACTATTGCACCATTCGAGTTCTGTGCTTGGATTCTGTAACTCCTCAACTTCTCGTCTCCATCCCGATTGAGTTCCATTTCGATCGACTTGTGAGAGAGCGATTCTGTAACTTTTTTCAAGTCTATCGAAATGGTACGAGAAATTTCGATCGCTTTCGCTGATGACTATGTGGCAACAATGAATGGCCGTTAGAGAAAATTAAAGTGCATTATCTTGGCAACCAGTTTCCATTAATAATTTAGATTCTTTACTATTTATTAATATTTATGCTGATATTTATTTATATTTTAACTGTTAACTTTAATAGTACCTATTTAGAACAGACAGTAAATAATAATCTGACAGTGCAGTCTCTATATAAATTATTAGCAATACACCTCCAGCACCTAGCAAAGTAGGACTAAATAATTTTGTGCTATTTGAACTAACTGACAAAATATGAACAATTTTTTTTCTAACTACCCTATAACTTAAGTGTTAAGTGAAAGGCCGGTGGGTAGGGCGGGATTTAATTGCATCTCAGGGCTAGACCCCTTACGCCTACAAGGAGAGGAAATCATGTAAGGAGACATGCATCACGGCAAACAGGGATTGGACAGCCGTGGCCTGCAATTAGGACCATTACTACCCCCATAAGTGTACTTATAGCTAAGCTATCACTAGAAGAGACTGGGAAAAACCGGCATAGACACAGTAAAAACCCAGTCGACAGAATAAATTCAAAATTATGCATGCATTAAACAGAAATGCTACAGGAGACAGAGAGAGAGGGTGTGTGAATATGTGTATTTGTAGATGGAAAAAAATCTAGTAGAGAAGGCACAGGAACTTTAATTTCGGTTTCACTTCGCCTTTGCTAGTGGGAGGGACGTTGGCTTATAACCAGAGAGGTGTGCAAACACCTCTCTGGGGGAAGTGGCGCTATTGGGCGTCTTCCCCCCGATTCCCCAGTAGAGCCTGAAAAATTGAAGAAAATAAGGTGAATTGCCAGTAAGCGTGTGTCAGCATCAGCGACAGCTGGGCCATCACTTAATGGTTTTTGATATCCGGGAAGAGACGGCACAGCCTGTGAAAAGAATGGTGTTAATTTATTAAACTAGTTTCAAAATAACCTACGTGTCTTATACAGTAGTAATATATGTTCTTGGGGACATGCATGTTTAATCTAGAGCTCTGCTACCTTGCAGCGAGCATGCATCCCTAGCCATAAGCTGCAATGGAGTATATTTCCACCCATAATGCTGCGAGTGCACGAAACTTCGCATGAGGGGCGAAATTGTGACTTTGCCACGAAGAATATTCTTCTTCTTCTTCAGGTGACTGTTCTCTTGACACTTGAGAGAAGATCACTTGGGAGGTCTCGGTGTCTTGAGGTTCTTCGCAATGTAACACCACAGCCGCCCAACACGAGCCATCTGGCTATTCCGCCATATCGTACGTTTTGGCTAGGACTGTGGGTAAAAATGAACCTTTGCGGGTTGGGGGGGGGGGGGGGGGGGGCGAGGCCACAAATCCCGCTACACCAACATGGTGTACTACTGCTGTCACAGTCTGTCCCAAAGTGCTTTCAACTATGTAGTCCTGTAAGTTATGACTGGTATTTGGCTTTCTTTTCTTTGATCATTTTGGTGCTGAAAAAATCAAATTGTGTTCTTCAGAAAATTTTTCTATTGGTATCCAAACATCATCAAAATTTGTCTCTTTGTTCCTTAAGTGTTGCCAAAGTTGATTTTACCAGTCTTGCAGAGCCTCCCAGGGTTGCTTCTTCCTTTTGGAAATAGTTTGAAAGTGCATTCATTAGAGAGAGAACATAATCCGTGGTGAACAAGCACACTATAAAATTCTGTGTTTCCATTTATGAAAGAATTCCCATTGCAGTCGTAACATCTTTGGATTTCGCTGCTTCTATCTCTTCAGACTGCGCCTGAACAACAGCTTCGAAATTTGCAATGATATAGCGAGAATTTTTGTATCGGCAGTTCCACCTGGTGGTACTTAGGCTGCCGAGTTCCTTAATCTTGAGTCCGAGAAATTTATGTACTTCCAGAAATTTACTGTGAGTTCTAGGCTTGCTGTAGTGAATGTACAGAGAATCAATAATATTGAAGAATCCCATGGCCATTCGGAATTGGTTACAGGCATCTATAATAATGAGATTCACTCTGTGAGCCACGCAGTGAATGTATGTTGCTTGTGGGTGCTGTTCTTTTATTTTAACTTGACCTCCATTATGTCATCACAGACACGCCATCGTACGACTGTGCTACCATTACCATGCCCTCAACATGAAGGTAATTTAGGATATCTGTAAAATAGCTGCAAGACTGGAGGAGTATATAGCTTTAAAGCAATTCACAAAACCAATGAATTTCTCTTGAGGATGACGGTTCTCAGGATAACACACAACTATAGACATTTGCTTCTCTTTGAAACATCGAGCCTCGTCAACAATGATTGAAAACATACCACACTTGGGGATCCCCTTGCTGATTTCTTCTTCTTTAATTACTGTGGCAGTAGTTTCAATTAGCTCATTTTGTATCTTTGGGCTAGTGTAATTGATTTTTTGGTTCGACTTACTTTGAAATGAAGAATCATATTTGGCAAACAGAAGACAAAACTCTGGAAATGTCCTATATTGTCAGATTCTGTAACTTCCCTGTGACCTCGAATGAAGAGCCCTTGCCTACCCAAACACAAAAAAAAAAAAAAAGGTCGCGCAACTTCTCATGTACTCACGTGTCGCTTCTTGCTGTTGTTTCTTTTGTGTTATTAATAACTCAGCAACAGTCTTGCCCATGAGCTTATTAGCAATGTATTTTTCGAAGCATTTGTTGTGATTCTGTAAACTGTCATGATACTTCAATGCCTCAGTTAACTTCTTCCATTTATTAAAGCCACTTGTGATGAACTTCTCACGTTGGTCTCGCACAGCAGAAGAAATGGAATATTTTGTCTCTACTCACACTGTACTCAAGCCAAGGGCAAGTTTCATAGTGTTTCAATGAAGAGCACCGGTATTGGTTCCCATCTTGTGTTTTTGGCAAACTCACAAGCTTAGACTGTATGGAGCCACATTCCAAAGTTCCTAAATCATCTGTATCCTTGTCGTCCAGGTTCTCCACCAGAACAGAGATTTATGATGTACACGCATCGTTACATTCTGAATTTCCAGAAGTATCTGTAGGTGTGCAGCTCTGTCCAAGCTCTTCCAAAGGAGCTGCTTCCTGTGTAGCAGGCGAAGGCGACTTAAAATATTGTCGAATATCTGCAGATATTTACTTCATTTTTCATTCTATCTCTAGTCTCCTCTGTAAAAAATATAACAATTAAATGTCATGAATGGTACACAAAATACAGCAAACTGCCTTAAGGTTGTTCACAGTAATCTGAACACGTTCAAAACCAACCTTTCAAAAATAATCTCTGCCTACACTTGCATTTAGTTTGAATGTACTTTAAATATTAACTCGCACACTCACAGTAAAGTTGGCATATTATCAGGGGCATTACTTCTACATCTTCAGAGTGGTTTATACCTTCAGTTATTTTCCACGGAATCAGGGGGAGGGACAAAAGCGACTGAAGCAGGCGCGCCGAGAACTGCATCGCCTCTATCAATTTCCCCTGGTTGTACTGATAAGGCAGTAACATATAAATAAAAAGTTAGTAACGCTTAATTACGCATGCATATTAATTATATGCATGGCTATTTAAATTATTGTACATGTACGTACTGAAAGAAAACACAATGAGCAGAAAGAAGCAAGATAAAATATTTCAAATATATTCAGTTAACCATGAATCAACCATCAAAGCATTACATTTTTAGATTTTATCTAGCCCAAGGCGAAAGCAGACATAAATACTGTAAAATATTACTCAAGTTTAGATTGCTATGTGGCGTGTAATCACTTGATCAGTCATATTATATTGGTGTCCACATTGATTAAAAGGAAGACATTTGGCACCGGACAATTATAAATTCTTCAAGAATAGTTAAAAATAGAGATTAAAAAAAAAATAGTTTCAGAGACTCCAGGTGCTGCACTAGTGTAGAAGTCTAGCTGGTCAGAATCAAAGTTGGATTTTGTTTGTTGTATTTGAATATTGTTGATTCCAATATTTCAAATTATTATTCATATTACTATGTATTAAATTATTTTCACTTGATCAAACTAGCCTAATGTCTTTAGTCAGATAAACATACAAAAAGAAATTGATAGTTGAGATACAATGCAAAATGTATTACGTTTCAGTGTGTTGACAAAGAAAATGTGCCATGATCGACGGTAACTTTTAAAACATAGGAGATACGATGCAAACGTTTTCTATGTCATGCATTTTTCCCATCAGATGATTTTTTTTTTTTTAAGATATGACGCAATTTGTATTATGTTTCAATTATCAGCCAATTGTTATTGTTATGCCTGCAATCGGACCCTATATCCCTATTCCGATAACAGGACCAGGGCAATAGTAACGTACTTTTAACACTATGTAGCTCACAACAATATTCTAGGCTATCCTTGGTTGCTTTTATTCCACTTTACAAATAATGTATTAGTGGCTTCTATCCCCCCCCCCCCCCCCCCCAACACCGATAGATGATAGTTGATAGCTGACAAAATGTTTTGTTCTGCGTGCCATATATCCCGCCAAAATGCACGTGTGTATAACCTCTTATTATTGATAAATATCACGTCTAACACTCCTACTTCAGCACAAAACAACCACCATTGTGATACGACCACTTTAGGAACTATAATTATTTATTATTGTCGCGTACCTGCTGATGAATGTAAAATACATGCAATGAACTCCAATATGTAACTTACTCTTGAGTCAAACACAGCTGGAACCCAAATATTTCATAATGCAACTGTTATAGCAGTTCCCTTATCTTGATGTAGCAGGTATGCCACGCTTTACGTGCGCTATCTACCGAGGGTATTATAGTTTCGTTATGTCGCTTCCAGATAGATGCCACTACCTGTCACGTTCCCTTGATGTAATCTGGACTCGCATGTTAAGGTGCATTGCACTATGCTCGGGGCTCCTCGTAACATTTAGAATTGCCGCAGTTCGTCGCTGAGGTTCAGGGCAGTGTAGCGGACTTCACATGTTTCCGCTGCCCAGGTGGGGTGGTGTTAAAGATACTGCCAGGATATCCGGTAGCCCTTGCTTTCGAGTGAGGTACAAGAGCGCGGGTCCTTAATGCACTGAGCTAATTTCGCTCGCATGGGACATGTCGCAGCGGGCTGTGATAGGCAAAGGATGGACTTGGCTGAAAGGCGATGCTTCCGCTGTAGTCTCGAGGGCCATGTTAAGTAAACATCTCCGCACAATATTAACAAGTGTATTGTCACCGTTACTTGTGGAAAATATAATTTTCAGGCGCTGATCGACACGGGTGCTATGCACTGCGTTATGAACAAGTCCTTCCTTGAACTCTTAATTTAGCATAGGCTATTGTTCAAAGGGTATATACGCATTGCCAAGGAGAAACATCTCTGCGTAGCAAATAGCGACTTTGTGAGGTCTGACACCATCGTTTATATTTATCTTAAAATACGTTTTCAATGCCTAGCAAAAACTGCAATTTTTTTCTCCACATTTTTCAAAAGTTTGAAATGGAATTTGGAAAGTCTTTGTGGAAGGCTTTTGGTAAATAATTCGTGCCAATAACGCTTGGTATTACAAGTTAGAAAGAACGATTGGCCACGACAAACAGATAAACTGAAACTCATGTTAAGTTTTTTAACACACAGGAAAAAGGCAGTAGTTTTATTGCATGCTAATTTTATTCGCATAGCTCACACTTTCTTAAAAAAAAGGTAGTCTTATGTGGTATGTGTATTCTTATATGTACTGTTATGTGTGTTAGGTGTGCACGATATTAAAATTTTCCTACATAGAGGTATGTCTGCACCTATATTTACGTAGAACATGTAGGTATGCATGTATGTTTCCAACCAATAATATTTCCGACATAGCCATTCAACAACATCCAATTAAGGCACTGAATCAGATGTAATAGTTTCAGTCTTTCAAAGTTTTCAAACAAGTATGAAGACATTTTTAAAATAGTTATATCGAATCATTTAATACGTGTCTTGAATTTTGAACATACGAAAAAAAATTTGGTTTTTAAACAGGAAGTAAATGGCCCTATGGGCCTATAATATGGAGTTGAAAGTTGCTCGCTGATTGTAAAATAGCAGCTAAATAGAGTGAAAATTGCCTGAAAATTAACACACATTAAATGTAACGCTGAAAATAAATTATATACACGTGCGAGATACTTAGTGAACTGTGACGTCTCGTTAAGGCAAGCAGTGCTTGCCCAGACAGTTTCCTGACAATGTTATATATAAAATAAATATTAAATTCTAACATATATTGACTTTAAAGTTACTTTTCACTCATGTGGTACACATTCTACTCGGGAAACAATACTGCACATTATAAGAAAACCTCTCGTTCGTTGGTTAGCAAAACCAATATGTTTGGACGTGCTGGAAGTAATGCTTTCGGCAGGTAGGCGGTCGCGGATGGACGGCAGGGTGTGAAGACCGCCCGGGGAGAGGTGGGGTCTTATGGGTGCGTCAACCCCTGTTAGAAGCTATGGTGGTAGTGCTTTCTTCACCGAACTGAAGCGGACATAGCCGAAGCTGGCCTAGCCGCAGGCAGTTGGCATGGTATAGTTTACAGTAACTATAGTCCATTCCCGATTTGAAGCGACTTAATCAACCTTTGAAAAAACACTCTAGACATAACATGTCAACCTGTTTTTTCAATAACCTGTATTCCACAAATACATAACACTGTGGTTAACTTTCTTTTTAAATATGAATTAACAACAGTGAGAGCAGTGATGTGTTGGCAACGGCCGGTAAGAAATAGTCCACAGTAAAATTATTATTTAAACCTCGGTTTTTAGTATACTATTTGTAAATTAAACGGTGCCTATTGAAATATTGAAATATTGAAATATTTAGCTAGCCCTGATGGCAACATATCTCATTTTTACAGTTTAAAATAACAGCAGAAAATATCGTGAGTAGGCCATAATGGTACGGTGTTGTTTTATCGAATGAGCAATTGTGAAGCAACTGTCTGCTGAGAAGAGGCTTATCGCTCTATCTCTGTCTCTTTCACAATCGGGATGTTATGCTTCACTAGTACTTGACAAAATTGTACATGTTTTCAATTGTAGCATATTTCATACTTATTACAGCAAAATAATGATTTTTGAATTTGTAATTTACAACTGAAAAGAGATTTTAATTTTGAATACTTATTTTAATATATTTAGATATGATGACGAGGCAGAAACAACGTGAAGTTGGCAGACGTGGCGAGCCATGACATGGCGTGTTGCTATTTTACCAAACGAAGTGTAAATTATACTTACTCCGAAAAATACTTCAAATTACCACATCATGTTTGTAGATGTTGTGTTTTTAAATCTACCTAAGCAAGTTACGATGTTGTGATAAATCTGTATTTACGTGGCAGTAATAAATACATTGTTACTGTGTGTTTCGTTAACCGCTGCATGTGAAACAATGTGGCGTGGCTGTTTGGTGATAGTTATGCTGGAGCTGTCTGTGTGCGTGATTTCCAATATTTGATGTGAACTATTTATACGTTGTAAATGTGGACTGTTTTTCTGACAAAGTTATTTATTTACATCCACGTCTGTTTATTTATGACAACGTTGTACCTTTGTCCTAAGGGTTTGAAACACAGTCGGGTAACATGTTTTACCACCAATCCCAACAAAATAACCAAGTCCAGCCCCAATAGATTTCAATAAACCTATTAGACAGTAAGTAGCTCTATATATATATATATATATATATATATATATATATATATATATATATATATATATATATATATATATATATATATATATATATATATAATATATATATATATATATATATATATATATATAATATATATATATAATATATATATATATAAAGTGGAATAAAAGTTACGGTAGGCTTATTTGTGTGCATGTTCACCGCTATATTTTAAGTGTGTATGACAAAAACTGAGCGACACGAGTTGCGTGCTTGATTTTAATGTCGCTTTTTCGTTGGACTGTCAATTCCTTCGTTATTCGAACTGAGGCCGTCCTTTTAAAGAAATAACCCACACATATCAATAACAAAAAGTTAAATACTACAGTTCATTACCCCGCAGTTGTAACATTGTGTAACACAGTCGCGGCAAGATATTAACTGCATTACGTGTAATGTGCTATGTCGTGGAAAACAAATATGTTAATGTAACGCAACTGTATGAACTATCGTTAATTCAGGCATTTTTAAAACGTCATAAGGCTGACCTAAATAATGTTATAGGCCTAAACTGTGAATATTCGTACGAAATGGTTTTTGAAATAGACCTAAGACAGAATTCATTGAAAAGCTGTAAAGAGGTATAAAAGTAGAAGTCACATTTCAATGTTTATTTTTAGGTGTAGCGAAAGTATACGAACACACACAAAGGCATGTAAACATTGATTTGACAGATGCTACATGGCAATGGTTGTTTACATTTGGCAGAAGGATACGAAACGGGCCTGCAAATAGATATTAAGCAGGGCTCCGAGAAAGTTGCTTCCAATGGGGAATGCACTATAGATCGACGCTTGGGCAAGTTCGTGTGCACAATACGAATCGTATTGTTTCTATTTTATTTAGTTTTGGTGCTGAGAATGTTATACATATTCGTACGCGATGTATACCTTACATAAAAGTTATAAAATTACCGTGTGAGACTGAGAACCATTTAGATAGAATGACTGCAACAGAAACATGTGAATGTAAGTGTGGTGTGTGTGTGGATTACGAGTGAAGCATTTTTCCAGCAGTGCTTTCATTTTTCAGGAAAGATATGACATCATAAAAGAGGGTAGGCCGACACGTGAACTTATGATCACGACAACACACAAGAAAGGTAATTTTGTACGTAATTTTCAAAATTTTTTAAAATCAAAAGCACTTGCAGTTAGCTGGATGTAACAGCCTAAACAAAATTGTTTTGCTGTCCATATTTATTGTTTTCAAAGGATGATAACACGTGGACTGCAACTGGGTATTGTGACCTTAACAATCTGTGCAATGCTGTTCAAAAACACGAGAGTTCTGAATTTCACACAAATTCGTTTTTGTCTCTTAAAGAATTTGGTAAAAAATAGAGTTGACTGCTTTCCGTGTTTACACAAACGAATAATCATTTTTCGTGTCTACACTCCTGCACAAACACAATTGCTCCGTATGTAAATACCTCACTGTCGACGGGTATTAAAATAATATTGATTTTGAGTGGACAAGGTTTGATGAAGGTATCTTTGTAATATTTTTCACTCGGGAAAATTTTATGTTAGAAAATATTAATATTTTTATAAGCGATGTATTTTATATTTAGGTACGAAAAATGTTTAAATGACACCATTTTGCACGTTGAAATCCAAATTTTCCTGGGGGGAGGACACCCCAGACCCCCCTCCCCCTTTATTGGGGAGATCAACGCAAATACTGCCCCCTGCACACAGTAGCTTGCCCATTAAATTATAGCACACGTCGCCACTGTTAGTGAAGATTCCGTAAGGCACTGAGAAATAAAGGAAATAGGTGTAGTTCGGAATTGTGTTCGCTCATACGTATAACTTAAAATATCGAAAAATTGAATTTTATTTTGAAAATTTTGAAAAATATCAAACATTTTATACACCATGGGAAGAAAAATATTTATTGTTGTCATTATTTCCAAACAAAATTATTTTGTTTTCTCTGTATATTACAGCAATTCGTCTATTTCCTGCACGCAAACACCGCACACGGAGTCTGTTACCGTACCACATTTGGAATGGCGCCCGTGGCTGCGCGCCCCTGCAATCACACTCAACTGGTCGCAATACGCTATCTCTGCAATGCGCAGTATGAGCAAACCAGAAGTCCCAATCCCTGCAAGAAGTCGCTTCGGCGTGGCGCCTGCGTCATTCTACTTCTGGACAATCGTTTGCACTGATTGAAACTAGGCCAGGAGCACGAGTTCTGTAGGCGATATTGTCACGTTGGCGACAAATAGTTGAATATTAGGTTGGGAAGTTGGGAGGAGGCTGTTATTAGCGCTGAAGTAGGTTATATAATATAATTTCTATATTTTAGAACATCAATCTAAAAAGTCTAAAAAAAAAAACAAATGCTATTATAAACCCACGAAATAATGTATCAGTAACAAGCAATCATTTGTGATGGCCGAGCGGTCTAGGGCTGAGCACAAACACTCGATAAGAAATTTTCTACCTCACTGCCACACATTTAATTAAATCAAGCACTGAAACTGTTACACTTTTAACTATACATCTACTTACTTGGCGATGTGGCGGAAGACGACATGGGAATTGTTAATATAAAACAAAATACAATCTCGGTTGGAAGCAATAACATGATATAGCCACGGTGATGAAGGAGAGTGGAGTCTCAGCACAGCTCAGGTGAGTCGTCCCAGGCGGTGATGTGCAGTCTCTGGTGTCCTCTGCTGAAGTCTCTTGTCCTCAGGCCGTGCATGGCATAATAAAGCAACATGGGTTTAGTGGGGAGAAGTCTCCCTCCACCAAGAAGTCGCGCATGAGCAGTCTCTCACGAATGAGAAGTCAGGGAGAGGAGAGTCGCCCACAAATGAGAGAGCAAGGTTAGGGCGTCAGCCAATGAACTGGAACTTTGCACACGGCCCCAAAGTGTGGTATTGAAATCATGTGACGGGAAAATAGCGCGTGATACAGCGCGTGAATCCAGGAGTCATGGGACGAAAATATCGAGAAAAGCAGGACGTATTTCCTGTCAAAAGTGGTTAGAAATCGCAGTCACGCGGTGCTGGTATCACCGCAGGCAGTGTTAGAGCGGATACAGCTTCCTGTCGCAGGCACCGCAGAACCTGATAAGTTGCGAAAATACTTCACTAAAATTTTCTCTCTCTGAATTGGAAAGATTGCGGAGTGCCCGCCACACTACACATTTCCCCCCCCCCCCCTTTTTTTTTTAGTGAGGTCATACCAAGGCTCTCGTCAAATTCAGGTAATGTAGGGAGTTGACCAGAAGGCAACACTACAGAGAGGGTTGATGGTTGAGGCCGGATAGTGGGACCCTCGCTAATAAGTGAGTCCTCAGTAATCTTACAGCTACTTTATTAGCGACTACAAAATCGGCAGGCCATTACTGTTAGCGTCAAATGTTGTGAAGGCTGGACCCCCTAGTCCTAGTTAACCTCTCGCACCCCTCGACCGCCCATAGGTTTAGCCTGTAGCGACCCTCCCTTTGACCGCAAAGTGTACTGTTGAACGACGTACTATGCATCCTGCAAACGTTCCACTTCAAACAGAAGATTTTGAAAGGTACATCAACGCATCTATCGTGGACATTTTTGTTTTGTAGCATAGTTTGTTACGCGCCAGCATACGGTACTAGATGTTCTGGGTTTATATCTCGCGCAAAGCATGGATGTATTAATTTTTATACATGACTTTAAAAATTGTATTGGCATGAACACGAAATTATTACGAAGGTGAGTGGGGATAACATTAATATCGTAGTCAGTACTTGAAATGAATAACTCATATTTTAGCTCAGTATGGCAAAATATTTTATTTAGTATCAAGTGGTACCAACAAAAAGCAATTTAACATAAATAAAGTAGTTTCACCAAAATTGCATAATTTTATTTAAACTACGCATTAAGATTAAAAACCAGTAAGCGAGAGATTTGTGCGAAAATATGGTTTTCAGGGGTTGATGATACAGTCGACAGACATATATTTACGTAGTTAGTATACTTATTTGTTCGGCCGAGTTATTAGAATAGTCCTGAAAAGCGGAATTTAGTATATGTATAATTATAATCTTTAAGTTTCCAAAACCTAGCTGACTTAAAGTTTCATGTAATCTTACTGTATGTAATTTGATTATTTTGTCTATATTTTTTACTGGCGCAGTTAAGTAAATGTTTTCCTTTTCTACCGCTGAAGTACAGCAAATATGCATATATTTCAATACACAAATATAAAACCTGGTGTAATTCTATAATTTTGTATTGTGAACTGACTGACTATAAAGTATTATGACACACAATGATTAACTGATTGATATATATGTTTAGACGAGTCTTAGCATAAGAGTTCTTCAGAGCCAATGCGTTGTGGATGAATTGAGATGGACATGGATCAGTGCCTGAACATAATGTTGGGGGAAACGGGAGACCTCCGAGATAACCCACCAACCACTATTGCCACATGCAAATAACCTAGTTTACATAGCCAGGAACCGAACCCGGATCGCAGTGGCGGCAGGCGAACGCTCTGGCTCTGCCTCAACCGCGGCCCTCGACATGCTGTGATAACATTTGTGAGCTAATACTTTTTTCAAGAAGCAGCTTCCAGAATTCAAACCAATGAAAATAATTTAATAACATGAATAGTTAACAACACTAATTTAACAGTGTTATAATAGAAATCTTTAAAATTGCTCACCATAGACTGAATAGACAAACGACGATGAATAAAAACGAAGAAATTATTAGGCTCCAAAACAAAAAAATCTAAAAATTGCAGTGGCGTAATCATTTAACAACCACCAAAGCAATTAACAATTGAACAAAGTTTGATGGTATATTTTTAGGATATGACAATAATACTTAACAATAAACGACCCATGATTATGATGTGACAAATAAGCATACTAATTAAAAGTACTAAGGTACCAATTATTACTGAACAAGATGTGAGCGTATAATGTTACGGTACACAGTGACTATGAGAATAGCCAGTGATACCAAAACCATGGTGTGGGGAACAAAAAGTCGAAATAAGGGAAATTATACTGACATGTTCAGCTTAAATTTACTTATTTACAAGTATTCAGAATTAAAACTATTAATTGGTAAAATGGCACCATGTAATATTCATGATTCCAGTTGCTTCGGCAAAAAAAGATTTATGTAATAGTATAAGTAAAAATAAAAGCAAAATATTGTCTGTAATAGTATAAGTACAAATAAAAATCTTACAAACTGATAATACATACTACGGATATCTATGCCTAAACATAGCATTGTTAACAATGTTTATTAACTGTTGTTGAGGAAGCTTAGGGAAAGGTTAAACCATTCCTAGCTCACTAATTAAAAGTGATTAAGCAAAACAAATTTATGACAGTGTATAGTACACGTTTCAGTAAGATATAATCTAATTTCATTATTTACAATGGCTAAGCTAAGCAAGAGGTGTCGCTCTCACATTCACTAAAAATTTCTTGCTCACTGCAGCTACCCTGGTGTGAATTTTTTTTCGCTTTCATCATCTGTCTCATCACTGTCACTGTCCAGTTTGATTAAGAATTCGTCTACTGGTAACTCCATGAGGCAGTCGTTCTTCCAGTACTCTTATTCAATTCCTTCAACGTGTCTGCAATATCCCCACCTAGTCTTCCTTTGTTACGACTTTCACGGCTTCTGTTGTTAACATCTGTAAGACTTGCAATGAAAAATCTCCAGTCGTATTGTGAGCTCTGATATGACGTTTAATATTTGCCCAGGCTAGTTCTATGGCATTGAAATCACACATAGAAGTGGGCAATATAAGTGCAGTATGGCCCTGTTGCTGGAATACCCTGTCAACAGCGAATATTTTCTCTCTTGGTCGATGTTTTTCAAGCAATTCAATGAGAGTAGCCTTTCTCATTGTTTCGTCGCAAGAAACCTCTGTTCCTTGCAGCCACTCTACTACGTCAAATTTACAATTTCTAAATATAATCTTTTGAATGAGTTGTTTGACTGAAAATAATACTTGCATGCAAATTACTGAACAGTCACGGACGACTCTTTACTATCCGTGATTTTAAATTTTAAAATTTAATTTTAAAAGTATACCAGTTCAGTCAAGAAAATAAACCTTGCCTTTGATGCTGTTACGTGATATATTTTTCTTCATCTTTCTAATTAACACAAATTCATCACATTGCAGATGTAATAAGGGCTCCGACTGGCTGGCGCATGAAGTGTATTAGAAGGGTTTGGTACAAAATACATTATTCGAAAACACTTGGGTATTTTGTAATGGCGTCCAAACATCATGTTTTCATTCAAAATCAAATAATTATTTTCTGATGTAAGAATGGCTAAAACGGGTGCTTTCAGTAACAGTTTCAGCCACATATTTTTTATGCGAAAACTTAAAGAGTTGCCTTGAGAAACATATTGCACTTCTTTCTTATTAATGTGCCTTTAAAATATAAATGTGTTCACTGCTGAAAGTGATGTGTAGGCGAGTCGCCGGCAGAGAGACAGCTTGCAAGTTGAGCTCCTTGTGTGTGTCGGAACCCTTAATAGAAGATACGGTGAACAGTGGAAGCATTGTGTTCTGGCCTTCGCTTTCCTGGAGTTGTTTGAGGCTCGCCAGGTCTCTCTCTGCTTTGTTTGCGAATTCCATCGATAGACGCAGTACTTACTCCACTTGCTGTAACTTTGTTGATAGGAACCAACAAATACTTATTCCTTACCTCTTCATCACAAGCTTCCACAACACTCCCGATGACTTCTCTTTCCTTGCTGTGTGTAACTTGTTTATACCTCTTGGGCCGCGTGCTACTCTCCATTGTTCACAGTCCGTCACTACTGCGAGGAACGAGGGCTAATGTGTTTTGTACGGCAGGTAGCACGGCGCGGAGGCAATGGCCACTTTCTTCCTAAACCCCTAACCATCCCCTTGTCCAAGGCCTTCCTCACACCCGCTCTACCAGCCATCACGAGTAGTCGGACCGACACCCCCTAGAGATGAAAGCCCCTTCACTATCGTCACGTGGGGTCCTGACGTCACGGTAGGTAGTCCGACCGCCCGGCATTCCAGACACCCTCGCCCACGACTACCTGACAGTCCCAAGCGCAGTTCGTTGTGCTTCTAGGGCAGTGCGGGTGGCTAGAAAATAGCCTAGCCTACAGTACGAATTTATATTTAAGTTCCTATACTTAAAATATATCATGCCGTTTCGATGTTGTGCGCCAAAATGTCGAGGAAATTATGACAACGGCCCAAAAGTGTCTGTGTTTGGTTTTCCAAACGATACGAATTTGAAGCAGAAATCGATAGCAGCTATACACAGGCAAAATTTCCAGCTTACGGACAACTTCAAGGTGGTAGCAGTTAAACCATTTATAATTTCATCGTATACAAAACTATGTGATTTGTGTACACCCTTGTTGTTTCTTTTTAACGTAATCGCGGACTTAAAAGGAGGCATAAGAAAAATTTTAATATAAAAATCGAAAGAATGTTATCATTGTGTTTTCTCGCTGTTCAAATCTTTATAATTGCACATGAATAGCACATTATAAATGTATTGGATAATTTTAATATTATTTCGGGTTTAAAAATTTTTAAACATAAATCTCAAATTTTAACTAGAGCAGTGAACTTAGGCTGATGCAGATATATAAAACAATACACTAACGTACATATATTTACATAACAAAAATATACTAAGAAAACTGATATGTTAATATCTGACATTTTAAAAATTATTTACGCATGACTAGCATACAGTACCAAGTGCCAACTTTTATGTTACTTGTTAAAAGTTGACGATACATAGCGTGTATACTTCTATGTATTCATTAAGTTTATAATTGCTTATGTTTGGATGTATGCATGAATGTATGCATGCATGATTGCTTGTAGGCCTATGTAGTGCCATTCCATAATTTTAACTAAGTCAGTTCACATAAATAACAGTGGGGTTTGTTATATACTTAATCGCAATACAATTTGTTATATTTTACACTTTTAAATTATTTACTTGTTGAAATAAAATTTGCATTTGATATTTAAAGTTCCTTACGCATAAGCAATATTTCATTGATATCAAATATAGAATATTATACATTTTCAATCTTGTTTTAGAATTTTCTGAATAGTGAAGCGAGGATTTTACAGATCTTCAAGGCGGTATTAATTTCTGTTGAACATTTTTAACATAAAGAAAGCTCCAAAAAATATTTTATAGTTACTAGACTTCGAGAAAAGAAAGAAAACGCCACGCTGGAAAGCTTATTGGATAACAATTTATTTAAAACTCCCATAAAATTGAACAAAATACATTAGTTTTGAATTGGAATACTTTAAAATACACTAATAAAATTGTTACAAATGAAAACCCGATAACATTACGAAATATTAGACTTAGATATATGTTGGTGGCAGGAAACTATGGTTTGTTTCATGTTAGTGGAGTCTCGCTCTGTGGTAACAGTTGCTTTTTTTTTTTTTACCGCCTTCTACGTATTTCTAAGTTTTATTTGGTGTGGTCAAATTTCAATTAAGGCGGAATTTTTTAACAACATTATTTTTAATTGCGAGGCTTTTTGCAGTCTACGAAATCACTGTAATGCATGAAAAGGCATTGATTGCGACGCAGTAATAAAAGTTGCACAAGAAATCTTGCAGTAACTTAACTTTATGGTTAGTAGAAGGGCCATACCGGTAACCAAGTTATCTGTTAAACTAACAAATTAATACCGTCTGCTCGAGAAAATTGTAATAAATTTTCCGAAATCTATAACTTTATTATTCCCCCCCCCCCCTTCCCCATATTGACGAATGTATAATTTATACTTTGACTACCTGAAAGATCTAGCTAATATTAGCAAAAGAAATTTTTCTACAGATATCTGTAATCGCACGATATCTAATTCTTACAGGTGGCACGGAGGAATTGTTATATTTTTGGTATTTTATTCGCAGTGTTACTCAGGTAGGCTACATTTGTCATGTAATTTTCCCATAGAGTGTATGGATATTCCCTTATGGTATGTTACAGCACATTTGTAAGTCATTTCCCTTACAACTATGGCATTCGTAGTAAGATATACTATACAATTTTGCGGCAATGTTCCCTTACATGTATTGGTTTCTCTGTCATTTGTGATAACAACGCAATCAACCGCCGAGCTATGTCTTTTTTTTTTCTAGCAACAGAGAGCTCAATATTATGTACCCTCATCCATCAGATCCAAGGCGACCTTTGTTTTTCTCAATATATTCCTTTCACGTATTCAAACCCACGAGAAATAATTGTTTAAACAAAAAAAAAAAAAAAATTAAGGCAAATGTATCATTTACTCGTCTTTCAGTCCAGGGTAACAGCAGAAATTTCTCACTAACGTAGTTTCTTTTGAAAAACTGAGAAAATTCTTCAACTTGGAATTTGGTAGTTGCAGACAGATGCCTTAGAGGATAGGTTTGGTCGGTATAGGCCGTTGGCAGGTTCGTAGTGCCACATTTCAGTTCAGTACCACATTTCAGTTCAGTTCAGTACCACATTTCAGTTCAGTTCAGTACTACAGCTGTACGAGTCCGAAATGAAGCTGCATATTCATAGCTTTCTGCCTCTAGTGCTGAACTCCTCAGAGCACGGAAGGCTGCCGGTATCTCCAGTTGAATTTGACGATTTTCCTACTGATAACGATAGTACATGCATTTTTCGAGATAAGATATCAGTAAAGGAAAAATATTAGGCGAGTTCGACGGACAGTCTTCTCCTTGTCTAGCTTACGTCGCTGGATATTGCGCATGTTCAATACTTGAAAAGGTCCCACGTTAGCACTGCCGGGACAGCGTTGTAATTGATAGAGATTTGGAGGTGGGAAACAATCTCGCGCTCATAAAGTCGTTGGATAGGAGAGGCTTGAAATATCCTTCCAACTTAACACTTATTGTTGTTTGTTACGCCTATGCAATTATTTCGAAATTGCTCTGTAGCGATAATGAAGGAGAAATTTTGTAACTTGGAAATCAAAGGAAAGCTGTATGGAGCATAATATTAGAAGTAGTAAATGACAGAGAGGAATTTATTTTAGATTCTAGCTGCCCGAATGATCAAGACCCGGAAAACATTTGTAAAATGATTATTTGGGCATCCTGAAACATTTTTCTGAAGAATTATTGTAAAAAAGTAAATGATTCTGTGGCGTCGAAAAACAATTCGGGGCGAAAAATGAGAACACTAACAAAATGAAACAGGTGTTTTGTCCTGAATGTAAAATTTACTTACAGTATGTGTAAAAAAATTTTTCTTTCAGTTATTTTAGTATCAGTTGCAAGTGTAAATATGTATATACATTTTAGCGGGTGTCTTGGCAAAATATTTTTTCATACATTTAAATTTCATTAATAGTGAAAGCAATTTGCATTATATTTTTGTATTATTATTAGGATAAAGACTTGCAAGTGTGTTCTGTGTTTTATGCATATTTATTTTAAATTATGCACGAAGAAAATTTGTAGCATTTAAATTAATTATTGTTTTTAATTGCTTTCAATTTTAACACATTAACTTATGTTAACTTAGCATAGTTGTGAAAGCATTTATTGTAATTCTTTTCTAGTAAAGTGAATAAGAATTAATATTAGAGTGAAATAAAGATATATTATATCTATATATAAGTTAATGTTTTTTTTTTTTTCAATACTAACATCCAAACACCACGTTCTTTTTTGTTAGTTTGTGATTCGAAGGAAGTGGTGTAAATGTTGTATATGAAGTGAAACTATCTCTATGTAAGTATTTTAATTTGAGGAAAATTAATCAATGCACAAAAATATTATATTATTTGACTATCAGTAATTGCTGTTGATAGTATGTGTTAAATTTCTAATCTGATGAGAAGTTTGTGCTTAATTTTATTGTAACATCAACAACGAGGAGAGCGGGCAGCCAAAAAAAAATACTATGAAGGTTTCCAAAATCACTTATTTTCTAAACACGGCACATAAAATACATAATTTATAACCACATTTATGGAACATAATTTGTACGTCTCAAGCAACGCGTGATCTCAGTCACTGGGACGCAGATATACTCCAAAGAAAGCAGTTGGGCTATGCGGGTCGGGGACTACCTGCTGTGACGTCACGCGGCTGTGAGATGGCTTTCATCGCTAGGGGGTGTTGGTCGGACCCGCATGTACATACACACAGGGGTGGACACTACAGGACACCACTGCACACATTTCCCTGTCGCTGTACGCTAAATAAAACCTTACAGACCAAAACGTTTACAGTGAATTATATCATTTTTGATTACATCTTTGTTTACATAAAAACGGCTTAATTTTGAACACAGTTTATTATAATTTTATGCAAGAAATTTTGATCACTGTTATCATTTATACTTTGAATCTTTTTCGTGCACTTTTTTTTTTATGCATTTCGCGATTTTCAGAGTGGTATTCATGAGAAACATAAAAATGGCGTTGTTTGGCTTCAGGAAGTGTGTTTAGGAGTGAATTTGCGAGGAAATATTTAATTTACTCCAGTATTCGTGTTTAATAATACGGAACAGTGTTAATATTTAACTTAGGTTGGAATTATTTTGTTTAATTCTATTGCAGCCAACGGTAAAACTCTACCCGTTTTGTCCCACGAAAATTGGACATTTTTTTGGTCTTTTGTGATAATATGTGTTAGTGATTAATTATTCATATGTTTTTAGATAAGTCAATTCCACGTCATTTTGTATAGCGCATATACATAGAAAATGTCAAGGCACGCCACACGATGGAAACATCCCGATACAGTCTAGAATCTGTTGTAATGACATATGTCGGTTAAAAAATATAAAAAGGACCGGTATGGCAAAAATACAACACGCTGAAACATCACAACTAAAACAGAAATTTTTTTTTTTTTAGCTTTTAGAGCTAGAAAAAAAAAACAGGTATGCTTTACTTTGCGAGAAAAATACGAAACTCTCAACTATTTTTCAAACCAAATTTGTTTGCTATAGGCCAATGTACTTGAAATGCAAGTAAATAGCCAAGCGTTTTTTGTTAAAAAGTTATAAGTATCACAAGTGAGTTGAGTTGTACGTAAACAGAATTTCAAAGGAGCGGCGATTTCGATTTTGTGTTTGTGAAGTTTACATTTTATTATAGCGATTGCGACAAAGAAAAACTGCTCATTGGATAACATTGAGTGTCCACTCTGTTCTAGCACTTAGTATACTTTATGCAAACACGCAGCAGGTGAGGAAAAGTATTCCTTAGGCGTAGTTCATAAAAATGATGCAATAATGCAACACTGGCAAAATTGCAGCGAAGACATTATTTACTATGCGTTGTGACATCTATGATGATTATTTATGCACTGTTACTAAGCAGAATTAATTTTGTTATATTTGAATATTGTTTACTATGTGTAGTAATAATTATTTTCACGTCATGTTTAACCACATAAATTATTTTATATAGGTTTTATTATGTAATTATAAATAATTCATACATTTTGCTGGTATAAGTGTTTCCAATTGTTACGTGTTGATTTTCAACCACATGGCAGTAAACATGAGCCATTGTTTATGGTTGCCAGGGCAACCTCGTGACGCACTGGAGTAGCCGCACCACGATTGGGGAGTCGAATTAAGCTAGGCCTTATGAAGTAGCGTTAGAAGAAGTCATATTGGTTTTTGATCCGTCAGGTGGGCTGCGATGGTGTCGCAGACCTCGTAGAATGTTTATTTAATTTGAGAAGGTTAAGTACGAGTTTCGTCGTCGAGGTGTAGCAGACAGCCTACGGGTGAAGACGTGAGTAGTGAGAAGAACAGAAGACGTCTGCACGGGCTTCATGCGTGTCTAGAATAACAATTTAGTTTCGACGCCGGCGATTTCGAGTGGTACCGAAGTTGGACTGTAGTATCGGAGTACCAGGGTTCGTTGACCCGAAAGTGAGGGAAGTTTTTTGTGGTTGCACCGAGGACCTGCGACATCGCGGAACTTGAAGACGACGCCTGGAAGATGATCGGTGTGACGACTACGGAATTTGTAAGATAAAATAATTTTTTTGGTAAGATGGCGGCCTATTAGTGTTAATCGACTGAAGCGAACTGAAAGCCATTTTGTCTAAGTTATGGACGCTCAGTATTTTAAAGCCCAATACGACCCCGCATATATTAATTCTATGTAGCTTATTGGTTGAACAATGACAAGTTTTACAGGGTTTGGCTACTCCAGTTGCGGTCACCACAATTAATTATTTCATATTTATCCGTTATGATACAATTATATTGCATACTGCCACGTATTGGTTTTGTACCTACTTACTCTAAAATGATAATAAATTGATTCAATTTTTTAAACATTGAGAGACATTACGAATCTTATTGTCAAAAGCAGATGTCAGATGGTGATTTTATTATTCTTAAAAATTCGAATAAAATCGAATTAGGATTTTCATGGCCAGTATTTCATTTAGTAGCATTTGTAAATTTGTAAATTTCTATTAGCTTTGCTAAGGTGTTGATATGTCGTTTAGCATTTCTCTGTGAGGTAAGAGTGTGTTAAAGAGAGAACCTCGGATCGAGTATTCCAGAGGAACGGAGTTCCTAACCCACAGAAGCCTACAGGGTTGTGTAAGTTGGTAACCAATCCTATACTGGAAGTACCTCATTCCTGTCTTCACACCTAACCTATACTTGCAATCTGAACACCGGGCATGTACACAAGTTTTGATCATACCCAATCACCTTATTCCCATTTTAGAATATCTATGTACAAACCACTACAATGAAATTAATAAAGACATAAACGTTGTGTTAAAGTCGTACATATTATTGTAGCTTACCAAACGTGGAGCTAACGATAAAGCCGTGCTCATGATCGAAATAAATCGGATAACTCAGTTAAACTATAGCAGGTTGCTTACAGGTGAATGATTAGGCGAACGAAGACACCCTATAATTTAAGGCAAGTTACCCCTATTGATTACAGACGTTTAGAATACATAACCATCATGGAGGAGGTCACAGAAATAACGAACGTAGTGACAGAGAGCCAATCCGATTCCGTCGGAATGGTAGACGAGCACACGACACCACTACCGAATACCTGGGAAGAAATACTGACAAAACCAGAAAACACTATTCCTAGTCCTACAGTTCCGGCCTTTGAACCACAGCACATGATGACAGTAATGCAGCAGATGAAAGATGCTAGGAGAAATTTCAGAACTTAAACAACATCAAGAATCTAGGTAAGGGCAAATAACAGAGCAAATCCAAGCTACCAAGTATGATTTTTCGGAGCAGACTAATCGAATCGGTCACAAATTAGAAACAGTACAGAATCAGATTACTACACTCAAAGATAGTGTGGATAAAATATTTAGTGAGGTAACACAGGACGTGGTCGTGTTACAGCACGAATTCGTACAGATAGGACAAGTACAGTCGTTAGAAAAACAGCCTGCGCAAAACCTAGACACCGAATATCTCAATCATATTCTAGACGGTCAAATAGAATCGTTTACTGACCATCTGGAACACAGGTTGGGTCAAGTCGAGAAGGCCAGTCAAATAACGTTAGACAAGGTCATGGCTCGTGTAACTGAAGTCGGTGAAAAGGTGGCCAGATTAAACCAGGTTGTAGATACACTCAAAGACCTACGTCTAACACCTCAAGTTCCCGTAACTACTAAACAGCACACAGACGAACATAACCTGTCTGAACTGTGTTCGCCGCTACAAACTGTTGGTTTGCAAAACAATGCTACATCCACACACGTGAATGCAACAATATCTACAATGATGCATCACCCATAAAAACTTTGGGCTGAGCAGTTACCTAAATTCGAGACAAAGTCTGGAGAAAACCCAATGAATTTTCTTTTACGATTTGAGGAGTATGCCAACTTATTTGGTTGTCTTATAGCGAAATGCTCAAATGTCTCCACCTAGCTCTAAAGTCCACAGCATACTACTGGCGGGAAGTAGTAAAAACTTCAGTCAACACCTATGCAGAATTTAGAGAAAGTTTCTTGGAGCAGTACTGGAACCACAAAATACACAACCTGCGTGCGCAACTCCATTCAGAGCGATTCCAACCAGGAAAAGGCAAAAGTCTTGAAGAACATCTGCCTGGTGTATACGACAAATGCCGTCACATAACTCTACCAATATCTGACGAGGAGTGGGTTGCTTGTATTTGGCATCAGCTACCATACAAGTTTCAGTCGCACTGGGCAGGAGTAGTTGAATGTGAAATAGTGACATTTCGAGAGAGAATATTGCAGTTTGGTCCTACTGACAAATTGTAAAGAACCAGTAGCAATAGAGACAATGACAGATCCTATCAACCAGAAAAACCTTCACCATTGTACCAGGGTCCACCACAGCCTATATATGACTACAGGAATCAGCCACCTAGACAATATCAAGGGCCTAGAGTAAACGCTTTACAGTGGAGGTACTCGTCACCGTATCAGCACCCAGACCAACTGCAATTTTCGTGCGGGACACACACATACCGAGGACGGAAGTATTACTCACACCGAAATCCTTCGCGCAGAAGATGGTATTGAGGTGGCAGAAACTCGAGAGATAAAGACAAGGATAGAAATTTTTCCAGAGAAGACGAGCATAAAGATGAAGTGGCGAGAAACAATCAATCCCGACCACAGTCGCCTACGAACTGGGAAAATCGCAGAACTACAGACAGTCATGATGGAAACAGAATAGTACGTCGATCCAACTACATGGAAAATGGAATGGCAATTAGCAACTCACAGTGTATAGAAAATATACAAGAAAAGTTACATAATGGTCAGGCAGGTATGTCTAATAATTACACTGGGACACCCAGGAAAGAATATTTTTCTGAACGGAGCCTTTAGATCCGAGGGTGCCGGCATTTGTTCCTACTTTGCAAGAACAAAATTGGCGGAATAAAGTAGAAAATTTTCTCACAGATCAAAATAGCAGGAAGTTAAACCATTAAGGGTTAGTGATAGCCAGGTCCAATCACTGATCCGCACTACCACGGGGTCTGACGAACAAACGAATGTATGAAACGAGGTCGACCGCGAGTCAACTAGATTAGTTGAGATAACAGTCAACACAGTGATTATTGAAGAAACTGATCGCGAGTTCTATGTCCAGAACTGTAACTCAATGTGTGCGGTATTTAAGTAACATGTATCTTAGATAGTGGGGCCGAGATTAGTTGTGTATCTGATAACATGGCTAATCACATTTAACTACAGGATATAAGTTGCCAACCATTCCCATACCACGATTAAAAATAATCAGCGCTACATCTAATACTAGTCCAGGGGTAAACCACGTTCTTTTGTCAGTACAAGGGTTAGGAAGACCTAAATAAGTCCTAGCGCTAGTCATAAAAGGTTTGACTAAGTCCGTAATATTGGGAGTTGAATTTCTCACCCATCATAAAATCCAACTAGACTTTAGAGACTGGATGGTGATCACACCAGACGGGATAACTGATGTTGTTACATCACCGGAGTGCTGGAACAGCTCCGATGATTAGTTAGTTTAAGTAAGGATCTATAAAGTGAGCCGACCAGTTACGCGTAGCATAATAGCGACTCCCGACGACATGATATATTATATCAAACTGTATCTAGTGTGGAAGATTAAAGTCGAAGTCAGAAAGTTAGTCTGGAAAGACTTCTCTTCGAGAACCAGATGATTTTCTCCGAGAAACCTGGACTGAATAAATTTTTTCAAGCAGATATTCAGGTGAAGCCATATGATCCATTTCGTTCGAAGATCCATTTCGTCCTATCCCTGCCTAATGTTTAGGAGACGAGGAAGAGTACCTGAAGTTGATGTTATCGCGGAAGATTGTTCGTCACGAATCCAGTCCATACTGTAACCCTATGGTCTGTGTAAGAAAGAAGATGGCTCGTTACACCTATGTTTAGACACCAGGAAATTGAACGACGTAACTATAAAATATTAGGAGTGCCCACGAATTACAGAAGAACTACTAATTTTGTACCAGGGTATAAAGTTGATGACCACCATCGATTTGACTCATGGGTATTGGTAAATACCATTATCACAGTTTTCAAAGCAATATACTGGATTTCTGTTCCGCAGTCAACAGTTTGTTTTCAATGTCCTGCCATTCGGACTGTGTAATGCAGTATCACAGCTTACGTGATGTATAAGCATAACGCTAGGCGACGATTGCTCTCACTTCGCTAGATCTTATGTGGATGACATTCTCACCGTCTCCAGCACATTTGAAGTCCACCTAAAACATCTGCTAATCGTCTTAACAAAGCTAGCACAAGCCGGAATGACAGTCAAACTGAAAAATTCATTATTCTGCAGAGACGAAGTGCCTTTCTTAGGCCATGTATTGCACCCACCTGCATCCGAACTGTGTCCGACAAACTAGTTGCAATCAGTCACTTTCCCACGCCAAATAATGTATAACAGCTCCGAGCGTTTTTTGGTTGTTGTCGGATTCTATCGGAATTATTCGAACAGCGTAGCCGAGATTTGATTGCCACTGTTCTAATCGTTATGCAGTGATATTCTGTGGAATTGGATAAATGAAAGGCAGAAGGCTTTTGAGGCAGTGAAATATCTGTTTTTGACAGAACACATCATCCACTATCCTGTAAAGGGCATATTATTTATACGGAGATGCGTCTAATTACACCTTAGAAATAAAACTCGTGCAGATTGGTGAAGTTGGTGTGGAGCGTACGGCGGCTATGGATATCCTCACGCTTAGCAAGGCCTAGAAAAATTATTCAGTTATGGAAAAGGAAATGTTAAGCGTGGTATGGTCACTGCAACATTTCCGTAACCTATTTCTGGGAGAGAAGACCACCAGGCACTTCTCAGTCTCAATACTGTAAAAGTTTTCAGTAGTAGACTAACCCGTTGGGCATTGTTAGTGCAGGCGTTTGACCTGGAATTCCACCAGATTAAGGGCACTGACAACCAGGCCGCAGACTATGTAAGTCGAAACCCAGACAATACTTCAGAGAGTAGGGCACTGCATGAGTTTACAATAGCTAGATTGGGGAAATAACGTTCGAAACATCCATCTTGGCAGAATGATGTAAAGCATTTAAAACAAGACTAAGAGAGAGTGACACATTCTGCAGTAAGGTCTTGAAGATGTCGGTAGAACTTCCGCCGGAGCATGCAATGAGGAATCTACCGAAGGAAGGGATTTTATTCCGAAGAGAAACACATAAGAGCCTAGTGGAAAGCGAGTGGAAGATTATGATTCCTTAGTGGCTGCAGCTGCAGTTAATTATCGATACACAGGATATGCTAGGTCACGTGGGCAGTAAGAAGACGCACGAAGCAATAAGAAGAGAGTTTTTACTGGAAACGGACGCAACAGCCAGTTATAAGCGCCATTAGATCATGCGACCTGTGTCAGTGATGTAAGAATCCACAGGAGAATTTAATAGTGGCATTACAAACCATAATGCCCAATCGACCATTTGAAATGGTATCTGTGGGTTTATTCGGATCACTGCCCAGGTCGAAATCAGGCGTCTGTTATGTTTTTGTTTTAATGGGCATATTTTCAAAGTTTACGAAACTCTTCGCCATTGCAAAAGCCATTGCTCGAACGGTGTTGAACAAACTAAAACTATTTGTTAACGAAGTTGCCTGCGTACTTTCTGACACGGCGACACAATTCACTGGACGTATACGACAAGAGGGCGCACGTAATATGAATATACTACCTACCACCACTGCAAAACATCACCCTCAGGGAAGTCCAGTCGAAAGACGTATCCGTACATTGGGAAACATTGTACGGATTTACTGCCATCACTCGCAGCATAATTTTCGAGACAGTCTAATATTAATTGAATTTGTTACGAATAATACTATTCATGAATCAACCTCACTGACTCTGTGGGAGGTACTAATAGGATGATGTTCAGAAGTGGTTGAAGCCAGCAAACTACCCCTTTCACCAGTGAACACCACTGACACAACCACATCTGCACAAGAAGTGCGCGAAGAGATCGTAAGTATATTAAGGAACCACCTCC
This sequence comes from Dryococelus australis, assembly GCA_029891345.1. NCBI lineage: Eukaryota > Metazoa > Arthropoda > Insecta > Phasmatodea > Phasmatidae > Dryococelus > Dryococelus australis. The sequence goes on from CM057002.1 coordinate 128,527,606, forward strand.
ACCTCGCCACTGAACGACGAAAGAAACACAAGAAGCTATCTCAAACAAAAAAGCTTCCAGCCTGGTTAGCTAGTGTTAGCGAGAGCAGCTAACATGAGTAAATTGCGGCAGCTGGATGGCTGCAAGACGCTGGGCCTACGGCGGCTGGATGGCTGCAAGACGCTGGGCCTACGGCGGCTGGATGGCTGCAAGACGCTGGGCCTATGGCGGCTGGATGGCTGCAAGACGCTGGGCCTATGGCGGCTGGATGGCTGCAAGTTGCCGGGCCAGCGACGGCTGGAGGTCATTACGATGCCGGGCCTGCAGTAGTATTATGTCCAGAAATAAGCAGTATAACCATGAAAAAACCTTAACTTTTTTATTAAAAATTTTAGAAATTGTTATTTCCTCTTTACATATATTCTTTTCATTTACTTCTCAACATATTATATGAAAACCCTTTGCTTGCCGAGTGCGGGATTCGTACCTAAGACTCTTGCGTTGACAGTCCAGCATGCTAACCTATACACCACGTGGTAAGTTGCTGACACGCTCCAGTAATTTCAAATTAATCATGACAAAATTATTATAAGTGTGTATACATTTAATGAAAATATAACAAATAATTTGAAAACACTGATTATTTAAAAACTGTTTCTTCGTTTCTTCAAAGGCTTGCAAACAATATAGTTTTGGTTAGTTTTTAATGTATCTGTCTGTTGATTGTACATAAGAAAAAAAAATTTCAAAGTAAAAAAAAGTCATACATAACACATATATAATCATGAAAATAAACATGCTAACGGGTAACACATGGTCTCAAAAAAGACATCATGCCGTTAACATCTTGCTAACATCTTGCCTATTCAAAATACTTTCCAAAAGTTTGTCGGCAAAAAGACATCATATTTGCATCTTTATTGTGATACAGAGCCATGTCTCGAAAATTTAGAGGGCCGGAATTAATAAGACGACAGCCAGCTTACAGAAAAATAAAGAAGCTATATCGGAATCGGGCCGGAATATTATTTTTGCTATTGGCGACATGTTGGCTGTGAGATATCACGCCGACGTAATTTAGGTGATATTCATCTGTTATCCAAAAAATACAGTGGTCCGTTGTCTTTTTTCTCACGGCAAACATACTGTCTCAAAAAAGACGTCATGCTGTTGTCAGATGCCTATCTTCTGGCATTGAAACGACAGGTGCCGACAATACAGGTAGCGGGCCGACAATTTGCCGACACTTTACCGACAGGTTGTGTTTGCCGGGAAGGTGTTTCCATGCTTAAGTACAACTTGCTAGTTCAATGCTCTATATGCCCTTTTTGCACATCACAGAATGCTTGTGCGAAATTTAGGAGTTCACAAATGGCGATACAAGTAAAGCTTCCCCGCCAAACCATTTAATCACGTGCAAACAAATTGTTCTCTAAAGCAGCCATACAGTGTAAATGTATGTTACCCAACCCAAAAGGAACATTTTAGTAATATAATTTTTTTTTTGGATACAGCAAAAACTGTTCAAATGCCACCAATAACATTTTTTGGCAATGCTAGTTTTGTTAGTACATACTGCACGTAAGAAATCACGAAACAAAACCAAAAAGGAGGTTCATTATTCACATTTTACGAGACATGTAAAACATAAGGGATATTAGTGTAGTAGGATATATATATATATATAACACACACACACACACACACACACACACACACACACACACACACACACACACACACACACACACACACAAATGTTTCCTGCGCACCACGTGTAACACTTTTAATAAAGTGTAAAATTGCCTTGCAATAATAATGCCTGCGAAACACGCAGGGGAAACCAGAGAAAATTTGTAATATACAAGTGTTTGTATTGTTTTTACTCATGCTTCACAGGACACATAGAAACTTTTGAAAATTTCAATAACCAAGCTGTGTGTATTGTTTCGCTCGTGCCTCACAGGACACGTAGTAAACTTTGCAAATTTGAAGAGCCAAGGGCAGTAAATGCAATATAATTATATGATCCCTGTTTCACAAGACATGTAGCAAGCCTAAGAGAAATGAATGATTCCAGTGTTTTATTTCGCACTTGCACATGCTCAAGGGAATTTTGCAAGAAACTGTATTACGTTAATTGCATTAGTGTCACGCGACATGTGGAATTGTCAAGAAATGAAATATTCAGTGCAAGACATTACAAGATTAGTGTAAGATTGATATTTTCAAGAGTTGATTGTAACACGAATACAAGTTTCCAGCGCAATACATGATTTCAAAACACTTGAGCATTTGTGTGAAAACTTTCATAAGAAAATAAGGCCATCTATTTTGTTAGTGTTTCACAAAACACGTGATAATTTAAGTCGCAAATGCAGTCAACCAGCATGCCCAAGGAGAAATATTAGTAGGAAAGGACCCGTGTTCAACAAACAGCGACTCACAATTTAATTAAAACTGTTTTTGGGTCAGCAAACTTTTAAATTCAGTTTCGAGGCGAACAGGCCATTTTTAATGCGATAGACAAAACCAAGCATCCTCGAGGGCCGCCATTGTTGGACAGGGGTCAGCCGACGAACAAAGCCCCACCCCTCCCCCCTTCTCGAGCAAGGGATGCTGAGGGCGCACCCTCCCTGGGAGAAGGTGAGGGTGGTCAACATCACACCTCACCCTTCGTGGGGGCGTGCAGGGAGGCGAGCCAGTAGCCTGTGATGTCAACAATCACAGCTGTCACGATGACAGGCATGCTGCACCACATGGACCATCCGGCAATATAACGATGTATGTTAAACTGGTGCACTACTAACGGGTCACTGAACATATATTGCTTACAGTGCGTGCACCCTGTATCCGAACCGAACCCGTTCATAGACTCAAAGTGCCCATTCCGCGAACCTTAAAGTAATTTGATCTCCAGGCACTAGACCTAAAGTTGTTTAACCTACAGGTACTAGATCTTAAATTGTTTCGCCTAAACTTAACTTCAGCGAAAGTCATTTCTCTTACAGCGTTTTATCCTAAAACAGTGGATATGACCCCAGTAGTAGAACATTGAACAGTCTGGCGCAAGGGCACGGGGCATCGAAGTGCAGAGCACCTCCTGCTCTGTCAATCTGGTCATCTGTCCACCATCTTGGAAGCCAGTGACCAAAAATAAAAAAATGTGTAAATTTATTGCTAAAATGTCACTAAAATTCATTTAAAAATTCACTTTTAAAAATTATTTTCTAAAAATTATTTGCGAGTTTATTTTAAAAATTATTCGTCATGGCCACCATATTGGTGGCCATTCATCATCTTGGTAGGTGACTGCCATTTTAGTAGGCATCATTCCTGCCATATTGGTAGGCCTTAACCTTTATTCGACTGCCATATTGGTGAGCTGTATTAATCATTCGGCTACCATATTGGTAAGCTTTCACTTTCTTCGAACACAATCTTGGTAGGCAACATAACCACCGGCGGCCATGTTGGTTTTAACACCTAGGTGGAGCTAGTGTATTAATTTACCCACGAGGCGACAACCATTTTGGCTTATAGTTGTGCTGTTGGTGCCCTCCATGTGGGATTCTATTTTCAACACACATGGGTATTCTCGCTTTACCCTCCAAGTGAGGTGGCGACACTCATTTGTAGATTTTTATGAAGAACCTGTAATTTTTTCATTCCTATTTTTATCAAAAATTTTGTGTTTCTCCAAACAAAAGTATACCTACATGCTTAGTTTATGATAAAATGTATATATTTTTTATTACCAACTAAGTATAAAATAAATATTATTTAAAATTAAAGGTAAGTAAAGTACCATTACAGTTTATAAAATTATTTGTTCTATAAATGTATTTTGTAATTTAAATTCAGATTTATTTTAGACAAACAAGGAATAAATGAAATTCGCACTTATGTCTAAAATATATTTTCTTGGGTAAAATATACATCTACTACATTCACATATTTTTTTTATTCACATCAATTGGGCTCAGATAGAAAGAAAACCAAGCCTTTTAACACTCGTGAACTTCATGGCGATGCAGGACGAGTTTCAATGTAAACTCAGTGCAACAAAAGCGACACCGATTGGTTGGAAGTAAGTAAAGTGCTGGTCCAAATGTTCAGGAACCGGCGGTTGTGCATACGTTGATGATGTAGGTGAGGAAGGAAGAGAGACACGTTGGTTATTATATACACCACAGCCATGATGATGTTTGCAGGATCCCTTTCTTACAGAACTGACAGTGAAGTTTCAATGCGCCTCGCAGTATAACCTTACACGACCTTTAATAGTTGCAGAAACGGTCATTACGGTAGAACACCAACCCATATATGAAGCAAAGACACCTTATCCGGTTTGCAATCTTCATACACCCATTAATTTCATGACGGCGTGCAATGCGCTGGTGCGAAAATACCTTGTCGAAGTAGCTGCAGGGATAAGTTTTCTCCAGTGAGGAAGCTTCAGTCGATGGAGCGAGCTCTGATGAAGATGTTACAGCCGAAGAACCAGATTGCTCCGCCAGTGATGCGGCTGCTGCAGTCACAGGTGAAGGAGCTACCGGAACAGGCGAAGTCATCCTTGTAGTTGATGGCGCTGCTGGAAGGCTCTCCATGGAGTAGTCCAAGTAGAGTAACCAATAGAGACAATCCACTCTCCACGATGTATGCCAGCAAACTGAGATCTCCATCATGAATCCATCTAGCAACACACATGTTACATAAACCCACGTGATCATATCCCCATGTACGCCTTCCTCCTGTAATCAGAAATTCAGCCAGGTGTATTTTCCAGCTATGTATCTCGTGGGCATGCATCGACTGCCTCTCTCTTACCGCCCATATGGCTGTAATTAGTCCATGTGATAGGTTCCTAAAACGCTGGGAACAAGGACTGCATAAAACGGAGATATTTCTATAAAAAAGGTTTTAAAATGTTGTTACAAAACATTTGTTAATATTCTTTCGTCATAATGATTATCTCCGTAACATGTAGGTGCGTTCAGAATTCGCACACCCCAACACAATATTTTTCTGCACATATTTGTCAGCAATAGCTGCTAAAGATGATGGCAAATTTCAAACGCTGAAAACCCCAGTGTACGAAAATGAGCCAAATACGTCATAATACCAACTCAAACAGATAACCTACAGCAAAAATTCCTGATACCACGAATAAAATGGTGATAGTATCCCCAATGCTGAACTAATAAAAAAAATAATAATTCCAGACACTCTAAGCGATGAAAAAAAGTGAAACAGCCATTGAACATTGAAAAACCTTGTCACATCTTAGTTTAAAGCAGAAGTATTATTGCAGCGATGTATAACATCCGCAGAAATATTTACCTCACTAATGATTAAAAATTGTGCAACCAATTACGAAAAATACTAACAGAAATATTCAGACTGACACAAAACATAAACTGAAGTATTTTGAGGTATACGCCCCACCGACGAAAAATACTAACAGAGGTATACGCCACAACAACAATTAAATGAATGTCAGAAAAAGCAGAAGTACTCACCCCACTGACAAAAAAAGTTTAGAATCATTGACGGAAAATACTCAGAAGTGTACGACCCACCAACGATGAACAAATTGCAGGGCTAACAACGAAACAATAGAGAAAAAAATGTTCACACAGGCACAGAACTATATAGGCACCGTTGGAAAAAATGTGAGAAGGTGCAGAATTATGCACCCCATCGACGAAAGAGTGTAGAACCAACGACGGAATAAATTATAGGAAAAACGATGGAAAAACGATAGGACCGGCAATGACAAATGTTAATAATTAGGGGCGGGCAAAGCTTCGAAAATTCTAATACGAATATAATATTTTTAATATCCAGCTTCGTATTCGAAATCAATTTTTTTTTTTTAACTTTGATACAAAAAAGTGCTTTTGTACAACTTTATTTGTTACTATTTACCCAAAAAGCAAAAGAAGACAATGCGGGCATAATAAAATCAAATATTTTATTCGATTTATGCAACACACATGGCAAGTGAATCATGAAAACATAATGTCAACTCAACACAATGCCCACAAATTAGTCCAAACTGATTTTAGGTGTAAAATAATAGTCAGTATAATTATTAACTTTCTCACAAGTTAGGAAAACGAAATTATTGAAGAATTTTTTTTTTATATTATGAAACACTTCATCTTCCCAAACTTCATTTGGTACCACATATTTTAATGGGTAATATAAGTTTATTTCCCTTGACTTGTGATGTACCGGGAACAAATACTCACTATAAGGTCTGTGTAGAAGAGGAGGGCCTCTTTTTGTCTAGAAGCTGAGCCAGGTGCTGCTATAACACAATGGGGTTCAGTTTTGTCTTGGGGCCGGCACATTCCCATTATACAAAACTGGCCATGTGGCTATGCGGCAGAACAAAATGCCAGGTGTGGGCAGCACGATGCAGCGCCTAGATGCCACTACTGGTTTGGATAAACCTGGGCGACGTTGTGGTTGAGAAGTGCTAGTGGAGGGTTGGACAATTTCGGCACTTGGGATGTGACTCCTAGTGTTCGCAGGCTTAAGCAAATGTGTAGAGTGTACGGCAGCTGGTACCAAGTAGGCTACAATTGACGTCGGAGGCAGATCTGGCTGTCTGATGTACTCAATGACCCACTGCGGGTACTTTGTGGGGCCGGTATTTTCTGGTCTAGTGAAGAGGTCTCTCAGGACAGGAACTTCTACACGGTCTTGCAGATGACGTAGCACTTGCGCCTGAGATTGAGGTGCGAGGCTTGCTAGCTGTTTCACCAGAGAAGGTTGATATTCATGCGCTCGACCAGACGCCATGACTATCTGCCTCACCTTTTACCTCATAACTTTCCTCTGGACATATGGCATTGTGAGTTGGACCAAACCCCTACTACTACAATACCTCATCTGCAGGTTCCATGTGGAGTTGCGTGTGGCACCTCGGGTGGGAAGAGGACAGGCGGACACCTTATTCTCGAGTCTGGCGTAGACTGCGGGTCACGAGGGAAGTCAGGCCTCACCTTGTCCTATAATGTACACGGGTGTGCGGCCCCATCCCAGTCTTCCCAACTTTGGTAACACAATTCTCTCCCAGTGGAGCCCGCTTAGAACAGGCAAATGAACACCGACAAGCCGTTTTCAGGACAATGTTCCTGCGCGGCACCTCTTTTCCATCAAACCTGTGGAGTTGAGGGAAAGGGCGGCCAATGCTAGTGCATGTGGGTAGAAAATAGTATGTTGCATATTTGAGTAAGATTTGCCAGGATCACCTGCAAACCTGTTATGCAAGGGTTACTACAGAAATGTGCTAAGTCTACAGGGAATGTACTCAAGTTAAAAGCTGGCACTCATTTTATTTCTTTGGACGGAAATTAACACGTGGCGACGGGACTCTAGCTCCTGGTCAGCAGCGCGTTTATCAGCTGGAAAGCTACAGGTGACATTAAGATTGTCGGTAGAGGCGACCAACACATGCAAGTTGGAATGCAATGTAGAACGCGACAAACTAGATGACGATCTCTTGCATTATTTATGTACTGACGATGTAGCGTAATTGCTGACACATAGAAGGGTGCACTAAGCAAGGATTTGACAGGATTTAGTTTTGAGAAAGACTGACTGTAAGGAAGGGTTCTCTACAGATACATCCGTAACTGTAGGAGGGCACAGGGTTTGCACGGTGCGAAGTGGAGAGCTCCTAGCTAATGTAGCCTACCCTATCACAACCATAAATTAAGCGTAGTACGGGGGGTTATCCTGAGGAACGGGCACCTCGTACTTTAAACATTAATATGCAAAATAAAAATTCTGCATAAAATTTAATTCTGTACCAAAGGAGTCTTAAAAGTTCTCGGTTGTGTAATATTATATATTCCTATAAACTTGCCATCCAATGTATATAAGCTCTAACAGTTCTCCTGAATAACTTCGGGTCACTTGAAACGGTCAGTCGAATAAAAGAAATAGTTTCTTGGTTACTTTGTTACTTTCTCTGTAGCTGAACCTAAGTGATTTCTTCTCTTCAGCACTAAATCACCCACGTGAAACTTATTCACACGAGACAGGTTCTGTTGCCCTTGCCTTAATTCTGCTGAAAATTACAATTCCCTTATTACAAAATCCAAAAGTTCTTCTTGTGTAATCGGCATACTGTGCTGTCCAAAATATGTTCCTGCCTGCAAAAGTTCAGGTAGCAACAAGCTTGCGACAGTCTCCGACCTCTTATTAGTGAGTACCTCATACGGAGTGAAACCTGTACTGATATGTATTGTGTGATTCATTACAAACTCAGTTAGCGGAATCTTATCGCGCCAGGCTTGTTGCACATGATGGCAACACATGCGTAGCACTGTACCTAGCACACTTATTCTACGGTCAAAGGGACTGAATTTGGGATTTCTGATCGATGCAGTTGTGGGAATAATTTCCAATTTCTTAAGTCCTTTCTGCCAAAAGTGACTTGTAAATTGGCTGCCATTGTCAGATAGAATTGTTCCTGGTTTTCCAACTTCTTCTAGAAAACTTTTTAGTTTTCCAGGCAAAATCTTAGTTTTCACGTGTACCACTGCATACAGCTTTGTGTACTTACTGAATAAATCAGACGTTACGAATACATATTTAACACCAGCTTTCGATTTAGAGAGCGGACCGAAAGCAGACTACCGACACTAAATCCAAAGGCGCTTTACGAATTATTGCTTGCAAACTGCATTGCAAATTATCCTGTGAGTACTTGCTCCTTTGACATATCTCACACGTTATTACAACTTTCTCCACATACCTGCATGTTGGTCCAATACATCTGCCTTCACAGCGTCTCATATAATTTGTTGGAACCTATATGTCCAAGCACTTCATGCATTTCCTGGGAGGCTGCCCAAACCCACACACGTCATTACGAAAATTTACTCCGAATGTGCTGACAACAGTGTACCTAAACTAGCCAAATACATCATAACACAGACTCAAACAGATAAGCTACACCAAAAATTTCCTGATACCACGAATAAAATGGTGTTAGTATCCCCAATGCTGAAACAATAAAAAAAAAAAAAAAGAATTCCGGACACTCTAAGCGATGAAAAAAGTGACACAGCCATTAAACATTGATCAAACTCGTCACATCTTAGTTTAAAGCAGAAGTATTATTGCAGCGATGTATAAACATTCGCGGAAATATTCACCCCACTAATGATTAAAAATTGTACAACCAATGACGAAAAATATTAACAGAAATATTCAGAGGTATAAACCCCACTGACGAAAAATATAAACTGAAGTATTTTGATGTATACACCCCACCGACGAAAAATATTAATAGAAGTATACGCCACAACAACAATTCTCAGAGCCCTTAATGTACATAACATCAATATCATATTCTTGCAACAGTAAACACCATATTGTAAGTTTGTTACCAAACGTTTTTCCAGCTTTGAAACACACCAGTGCTTGGTGGTCTGCACGTAATTCAATTTTCTTGCCAAGCAAGAGATCTCTGGATTTATTTAGAGCCTAAATAATAGGCAAGGCTTCCTTCTCGGTTACTGTGTAATTTCGTTCAGCTGAACTAATAGTTCTGCTCACCATGGCTACGGTAATCTCAACAGCATTGCTATCAAACTGAGCCAACTTGCATCCCAATGCAAAGTCTGATGCATCTGTATACAACAGAAATTCCGTCCCTTGAACTGGATGGTAAATTATCTTTTAAAAATGTATTTTTTTAACGATTTAAAAGCTTGCTGTTCTGCATCTTGCCATTGCCACTGTTGATCCTTCTCCAATAGCCCGAAAAGCAGTCAAGCAACTATTGCCACCTGGTCTGAATAATTTCGATAAAAGCCAATAATACCCAGAAAAGATCCTAGCTGACGAACATTCGTAGGTGGAGATAGCTTCTAGCTTGTCCGGAGCTGTTCGGATGCCTTTGGGCGCAAGAATGTGCCTTAGGAAAGGAAGTTCATTTCTACATAACAGTGACTTTTTAATTTTGATGGTCATACCAGATTCACTCAACTTTTCAATAACCATTCCAATATGATGTACGTGCTCTTCGAATGTAGTAGCGGTAATTAAAATATCTCCGCAGTACGCTCTAGCAAAAACCTTATATTCTTCACCTTAAGTCTTATGCAAACAATGAGCAAACTCAGCGACTTCATTACACAAGCCGAAAGGACGTACTTGGAAAACGTTCTGATAGATTTGAACAGAAATGCTGAATATTGCTGGGACGATAACTCAAGTGGAATTTGCCAATATCCATTAGTGAGATCAAGCCTTGCCAGAAAGCTGAGATCTTGATACAGCTGTAAAACATCGGGGTTTCAGTAGGTGCGTCTCTATCCTCATATTTTATCTTGTTGATTCTCCTGGAATCTAGGCAATATCTTACATTTCCATCTTTCATAGATACACAAACCATCGGTGATGAAAATTGACTATCCTCTCGCTTTATTACCTTGCAATCTAACATAACATGTACGTACTCTTGAGCTGCAGATAAAAATTTCACAGGAATGGGGTAGGATTTTGCATGAAACTGCGCCCCTTCAATAACTTTAATCTTGGCCTCGTATATTCCGTTAAGTCCTGGGACAAAATACACTTCCATGATTTACAAGCAATAAATATAGTGGTTTCTGCTGTGTTCTATCTAAAGAATTAGCTGCTGCGACCACCTGCATTATCTCCTCATTCAAACTTTGTGGTACACTATTAACTGGAGTATTGTACAACTGGAAAACACTATAATCAAACTTTAACATTCCCACGAACTTATCGGTCACTTGCCATTTGTTCGGCAAAATAGCCTTGATACTACTATCATCAAGTGTTATAAACCATCCTCCAAAATGAAACAAAATTCTGTACTGCGTTAAAAAGTCAATTCCCTGGAAAAGTGGCTTAACTAGCTGTTTTACCACTAAAACTGCAACCCTTTTGGTGATTCAATGCCTTCAACTGTTAAAACGGTTTGGCGATTAACCATAGTGTTCTGTCCCATCCTGACTACAGGATTGAGCAGACAAAATAGGTTCACATGTGGTGATGTAGTAAGTTGTAGAGAAAGAACTGAAATATAACTCAAACATCATGTCTCTTTATTATGCAATTATCTCTAAATTAAAACATCCAGGAACTACACAATCTAGAGATGCCACTGCGTTATAAACTCTGACCGTAAGTTGTCACATTACACTCAGAACATCAGTTAGGTCAACAGGCTAGAAGTTGTGCTTTACGAATGACTACTTTAATTTAATATTCGTTAAGAAGTCTATACGATTATTCCTGATGTGGCCTAACTTCCTATCCCGGGTCATACCCAGCATCCAATCACAAGATTCTTACCACTGGAATATCGGAAGACGATACTCTTACGGAAGGCTCCCTCCTGGACCTGAAGTCTGGCTCAGCATCATTGTGCCCAGTGCCCCGACGTCCTCGATGTCGTGGTGTCCTCAAGTATTCTTGCAGAAATACAAGTAAGTATGGCGGCAGAGTGGGGGCTGGACACGTCTCGCAATCGCTTATATACTCTGCCCTGGGTTCCTCGGCCGTTACCGAGCTCCGCTTGGTCAGCACGCACAGCCAGCTCCCAAGTACGTGTGGTGCTGGTTCGATTCTCTGGACGGAGCTGTAACATTACCCCCTTTCTCTGGAGCAGCAGACGTCCCCAGCTGCTGAGGAAGGCGGATACGGCACAGTGTGGAGTGGTAGAAGGGTGACTACTTGCACTGGGGAACCCCTGGCTTGCGAGGATACGGGACCTCTACCTGTGGGTATCGGAGGAGCCTTGTTTCCTCGCGCATTCAGAGTCCTTTAAGTGTCTTCACGAAATAGTTTATCTCTACCTCATATGGATGCAAGATAGGCCTGCTAGTCTGTTTGGCCGCTTTTCAATATTATATAAAAGGTCAATTATTATTTAAAGCTGCTGGGCCAAAATTTAAAAATCATAATAGCGTCCCTCAAGGTACAAATCTGTTAATGTAAACAAAAGCAACTCAGAAATATACGTTCTAAAACCCTAAGATACCTTTAATCAGCCTGAGAAAAGTTTCTTTTAAGGTTACCATAATATTGCTTAAAACTATTCATGTGTGTTGTGTGTGTGTGTATGTGTATATATATATATATATATATATATATATATATATATAATGTTTCATGTTAACCAGCCAGCATAAGGTGTAAATAATTGAGAAAATGACCAATTTTATATTTTCTGAACATATATATAATTCTTCTGTGCGTGTGTATGTTACTGAACTCCTCCTAAACAGCTGGACCGATTTTGATGAAATTTTTTTGTGTGTGTTCAAGTGGATTCGAGAATGGTTTAGATTCACAATTCGGTAAAGAGAGGGGGAGAGAGAGGGGGAGAGAGAAGGGGAGAGAGAGGGGAAGAGAGAGGGGAGAGAGGGGGAGAGAGAGTGGGAGAGAGTGGGGGAGAGAGAGGGGAGAGATTTAAGACATATGTACAGGACAACGTCTGTCGGGTCCCGCTAGTGTATATATATGTATATATATATAGATATATATACACTAGATATGTATATATATAGATATAATATATATACATATATATACACTAGCGGGACCCGACAGACGTTGTCCTGTACATATGTCTTAAATCTCTCCCCTCTCTCTCCCCCACTCTCTCCCACTCTCTCTCCCCCTCTCTCTCCCCTCTCTCTTCCCCTCTCTCTCCCCTTCTCTCTCTCCCCTCTCTCTCCCCCTCTCTTTACCGAATTGTGAATCTAAACCATTCTCGAATCCACTTGAACACACACAAAAAAATTTCATCAAAATCGGTCCAGCTGTTTAGGAGGAGTTCAGTGACATACACAAGCACAGAAGAATTATATATATGTTCAGAAAATATAAAATTGGTCATTTTCTCAATTATTTACACCTTATGCTGGCTGGTTAACATGAAACATTATATTATGTCCGAAATTAATCAAAACCTGTGGGTTAGTTACATTATTATTTGTTAAAAAAGGTAACTTTAGGTTGTTTGTTATAGACAAAATGAAGTTTATTTTGAATTCAAAGTAATCGACAGATACTCACATGTGTCGCACCGGAAGATAGGTTGGTGGTCGGTGCCATATTTAATTGATAGAATATTTTTTTTTACCCTGTTGTGCACCGAGCACTGGATGGAGGTAGGAAGGATATTTGGCGCGCTATGGTTTGACTCGCCGCAATTGTGGCGGGAATTCAATGGCTAATTTTGTAACGCCAGTGCGTTATTAACCCAACAATTTGTAAACATTAACTAAACTACAATATTCCTATTTATTTTGGGCGGTATTTTTATACGCAATAACAATATATCCCTTTAATGACTACAAACAGCAGAATCGGAATTTCACAATAATCAAGATACTATTTACTACGTTGGCAAACCTACTATTCAACAACTTATAATAGTCTTACAGTGTAATACTTAAGAATTTACAGTCGTGTTATACACAAGGAATTGCCTGATTGAATGTATAATTTTATTTGCCAACCTGTTTGACTAGAACTAACTTCACTTTCATGTGCATAGAAATTATCTCAATATACTATTAAAATCAGATACCTACGGCCATTATTATATGTACATTTCTCGAGGCTTTAGGAACAATTGTGTGGTTGATACTCCTGCAACCTCTGATGCACTGCGATCTAGCGGTGGGACGTGGAAGTTTACGCGAAAAAGACAGCATCAGCTTCTTGTGCTCGATCGCCTGTGTAATTCGCGATAGAATATTCGTAAGCTAATGAGCTCGTGTCTGTACACGATTAGTGACGTTAAGTGCTCAAGTGAGTCTGCCCGCCTATAAGTGTTAGTAATACTTGCAATTCTCATCTTTATTGCTCCATACATTCGTGTTTCAGTGTGCCACATGCCACTGTCTCTTGTACAACCATATGGCAGCGCATACGCATGTGCTTTTAAACTGTTTTGGTAAACTCGTTACCTAACTCGTATTACTGCTGTGTGATGTGAAACTTATGAGAACTTAGCCGTAGCTAACTGAAAATATCCACGTTTTCATGCAAGTGTCGTAAGAAGACTACCATATGGCTAACGTGTACGCCTCGTGGCTATTTTGTTTAGTGCGATACATCAACAATGTTTAAATTAAGTATTACTGCGTGTGTCTTAAAACAATATGCTAGCAACTCGTAATATGCTTATATATTTCGGCACTTTTAATGAATGTGTTATCATCATATGTCGTGCCATATGTTATTTATTATCCTCCGCCTGGCAGAAATTACATGATATTAAATTTTATTGCAAAAATGAGTACTGTATCCTTTTCGTTCTTAGACTATCTGTAACTAACAAATAATTAACTTAAAAATTTCCTTCGTAATGTGGCTACACATGGTGTTAAACTGCCCATCACCGCGAGTGCGGCTTCGCCGGCGCCATTAAGATGGCGGCATTCTGTGTGTTTCGGGTACACTGTTTGCCTGAGCTGCACGGGGCCTCGTGATCCCCACACGCGCTCGTTCTCTGCTGCTGAGAAGGCGAGGGTACAAATTGCACGTATTTCCCATTTTATTCATTTAGCAAAATAATTCGTCGGTTACGATATTCCTGCGTACGTTCGCCTGATGCACGCGCCACTGTGTACATCACGGTGCAGCCGAAAGTGACAGTCGCTCTTCTCCCTGTGGCTGCAAATATTCCTGCCGAAGTCCGGGTTCACTCCAAAGTGGCTGCTGCATCCTGTAGCTGAACGAATGTTGCCGTCCGCCGTTGCGGGAAAGGTGGCCACAGCGTCTACAACCTGCTGGTGCTGCTGCCATCGGCATAGTGGACTGCGAACTGGCGCTAGTTTGCTATTGACACGCCCTTGAAAACTCTGAAACAAAACAAATGCAGTATTAATTTGTGCACTTTACGGTTTACAATATTAAATTTCCTCGTTGGGCCTCCTGTAAAAGAATTCTCATAATTATTTCACATATGCTAATTTAACATTACGAGTAATGACAGTGTCAAATTTAGGCTCGCAGGTCTTATTTATTTGTATCCTTATCGTAGAAGGACCTAAAATATCAACAACCCTTAATTACCCTTTGTATTTAAATGTAAGCCCTTTCCTGTGTGGTCTGTTGAGTATCCATACCCAATCCTCTATTTTAATGGTGTTCGGTCGGAATCTCCTATCACAATAGCTCTTCTGTTGCTTTTGGTCTGCTATTCAATTCACTTGGGCTTGCTCTCTCTCCTGATTTAATTTCTCGCACCACTTGTCAGCACATACGGAGTCAGTTTTTGTAATGACGTGTGTGTATTGGGCAGCCTCGACACCGTGTAGGAGATAGAAAGGTGAGAATTTCGTGCTGGTGCTGACTGTAGTGTTTCATTCTAAAATGACGCAATCGAGTTACTCATCCCAACCTGTGGGGTCCTCGTGCACACAAGCTGTTAGTTGATTGGGTATTATCTTGTTCATACTCTCGGTAAGCCCGTTACATAATGGGTTGGACGCCATTGTTTGTAACATTTTTGTTTGTAATTTTCTAAGCAGTCCAGTTACAAGCTCGTCATTAAATCCGTATCGACATCCGTATTTTAGTATTACGTCCTTAATAAAACTTGTGCATGTTTGGGCGTCGATGCTCTTAACTGCTTTCGCCACTACAAATTGGCTGAAAAACTCGGTCGTGATGATTATGTATTTGTTACCCTTGCGAGATGTCTGTAGGGGATTTTTCACGTCTAGAGACCAAGAATGTAGTAAGGGAGGGGTTGTATTGGCTGTAATTGCCCTACCGGCTTCTGGTTGGTTGGCTTTACCTTTTAGCATGTCACAATTTTCAATATAATTTTTGACGTCTTTTTGCATATTGTCCCAATAATAATTGGTTGATTTTTTGGAAAGTTTTAAAGATGCCATAGTGGCCACCGCCTGACGTGCATCGTGGTGCGCAGAAATTATCTCTTGGACGTAGTAAGAGGGAACTAATGTCAACTTATTTTCCCCTATAGGCGTGTTTACTTTTAAAAATATTTCACCGCATGTGGATACACCGTAGCACCTAGCTAATGTCTTGCACTTAGGGTCGGCTTTGTTCGGTTCTGAAATAGCTAATTTAAGGGGTTTTTTTTTGTGGGGATGGTTTTTGTATTCACCTGCAAACGGCTATGTATATGTATCGATCGAGCATAGGAACAACTGACTGTAATTTTCAATATCTACATACTCTTGCTCGTCATGGTATACAGGTAAAAATTCGGCTACATTTTGTTTGATGGCGACAAGTATTTGGCAGTTTAAAACCGGATCTATACAAGTTGATTTGATTTTTTTTGACATTTTTCCTTTATTATTTCTACATTTACTTGAAATATATCTGCTATGATTTTACCAATAGCGTGAGCTGGAATGTATTCCCCATTACAAACAGCTTTACTAATTACGGACTTGTCTACTGTGCATATATCCTCCTTAACCCATTAAAGACCACTGGCAACTTTATTTGCCACAACCAAACTAGCTGTACACTTTGAAAACCGTGCATTAGATTTCCATTTTTTTTTACATGGCAACACTGTGAAAGTTCTGCCTTAAAATAGTATGTTAGGTAAGGATCATTTATATGCAGTCTTTGGCGGAGCGAGGTTATTTTGAGACCCTACGCATGTTCAGACCACATCAGCATGACATGGGTGTCTAGATTGTTTTTTTTTGTTTATAAAATTTTCTTTTTTTACATCGCATGTAATTTTCGTAATCTCAAATACACGTTATTTTATTACACCACACAAAGGGACGTTTTTTATTTATTGTTTCGCTATTTGAGCTTCTTAAATAGTGGTGGCAACAAAAGTTGCCACTGGGTACTGACAGGTTGAATTTCAGTATAGTCGAACATTATTTGCTTCACTTACAGTTTTTTACCTAAGTTGTCACTTTACCTTCTCGTTTCCATAAACATGTTTCCAGCCATATTTTATAACATATCTATTATGTAGTTACTATGTGATGTATTGCTGTGTGTAAGAATTTTTTTCTCTTTGGGTTGTCAACACAGGGAAAGTTCTGCTCAAATATATTCTCTTTGGAGATGATCACTTGTCTGCCGACTGTGGTTGAGTGAGATTGTCTGGAGGAACTGCACATGTTCATATCACATTATCATGACATGGTCACCTATAAAGTAAGTTAATTTTTTTCATGTTGTTACATTACTTACGCTTCTTTGTAAACCTATTTTCTGAGTGAAATGTTTTTTTTTTTTTTCATACTTGTTATATTTTTACCTGATAAATTTTTCTGTACTGTTCGCACACCAAAGTAAGTGGCCGTTAGAGCTAATGATTAGACTAGACGGATTATACAAGACCATACAATTAGAAATACTAATAGAAGCAATATATTATTTTGTTTATATTGCAATCAATGTAATTTTGCATGTTCGTCAGGGGCAGAGATGGCTAAGGTCTGCTTCTTCATGGAATTTTGGCAGCCCTCGAGGAAGATGATGAAAAGGAAATTCCAAGGAGTGTAGCTGTTACTCCACCTGATGAGGCACCTGGTGCAGACAGTGATGAAGATTCTGATAACTCCCATGGTAATTTGGTCAGACTACCGGGCCGAGTCTTGAGGAGCCAGGTATTAGTACGATATTATAACACTGCAGACGAAAATGGGATTGAATTTGATGTCGATAATACTGGCCCAAGTACTTCAACAGAGAGGCTACTTGGAACAATACTAACAGCACCACCACCAAAACATGAGTGTTTTCCTGAAGTGGTAAAATGGTTACCTCATGATAAGTTATTTTCAAGTAAACTTCCCGAGCGAGATGTTGAAATTCGTCCGAATGCGGAAGATTTTCTTTGCCATTATATAAAGTGCCCCGTTGATGCATTGACATATTTTTTCACTCACGATCATGTGTCGCTCATAGCAGAAGAAACCAATCACTATGCCTTGATCATAACCTCAGTGTTTCCTCAAATTATATCCTTATCGTTATAGACCTAAGGCTTGTCTCTGGTTACCACTCCCGCCCACACAAAAGGATGTACTGGCAGACACAACCGGATGTTCATGCCTCTATTGTTGCGGAAGCTATGCGCTGCAATAGCTTTGAAGAAATTATACGATATCTGCACATCGCAGATAATGCTGCAATTGATGGTACGTATTGCATGTGCAATGTTCGTCCGCTATTTGATCATCCACCTTCAAACAAATTTCTGTTGGTGACTCAGTTAGCATAGATGAGATTATACCATATTTTAAACGCCACAGTGCAAAAACAGTTTATTAGGGGAAAACCCATTAGATTTGGTTTCAAGCTGTGGGTAGCTGCTGATACCTCTGGCTATATTTTTCATGTTGAACCATACTGTGGTACATCTACACGGTTTCCGACCACAGGAAATGGGCAAGGAAATTACCTTGTTATGGGCTCTGTAAATCATTTGCAACTGAAAAAGGGAACTAGGTTGCATTTTGAAAACATTTTCAGCTCTGTCTCACTCGTAAGAATTTTAAAATCTAATGGCATAGGGGCTACTGGGACACTGAGAGATGTGCGGTTGTAATGAAGCTACCAGACAAGAAAGCTTTCAGAAAAAATAAACGCGGTCACACGGTAGTCTCTTCATGTGATGATCTCCTAGCAGTAAGATGGAATGACAATAGCATAGTTACTGTTCTCACAAACTGTGATGAAGTTGAACCTAAGAAAAAGTTTTCTCACTACTCTCGCACTGAGAATAAAACGGTTATTGTGGAAATTCCTGGCCCAGTTGCCAAGTATAATGCAAACATGTCTGGTGTGGACCTATGTGATCAATTTGTTTCCACATACCACTGTGATATCAGATCGAAAAAGAGATGGCGGCCATTCTATGCATGGACTGTTGATGTCTGTTGTGTTCAGGGCTGGTCGCTATACCGCAGACTAGGCTACGACATGTCATTGGTAGAATTCTGTCGTAAATGTGCAAAGAACCTTTTGAAAACACGTGGAAAACATGCAGTGTCACAAGGAGTTAGTTGGTTTTTCGCATTCTCATCTGTTCTTGAAAAAATCTGCACTGATCGCATTGATTACATAACCACAAAAGGTGACTCAAAATATCGGAATTGCAAGGCTTGTACGAAGAGGACAAAGTAGTAGGCATATGGGGAACATAGTGCACACTGAACTGGGATAAGGATCAGGATCTGACCTTGGATGACGTCATGCCAAGGTCATGTGCCCACCATGTTGGATCTGTCATTCTGGCCACACTGCCATATTTGTAGCCAGTACACCACCATATGGGACAGCCATATTTGTTTACATTTATCTCTCACCTTCATTCGATGCAATCTTGGTTTTTATTTCGTCATTTATTTCCCCAATTAGTTCTAGCTTTGGCCACTAGGAGTGCTGGTGTCGCTCTCGTTAGATTAGTCGATCTCGCATGCCATAATCGGTCGCCATAATTGTTTTATAAATGGCCGTTAGAGGCACTGCTTTATTTTAGAATGCAAAATACCGCCTGGAATAGTGCGGTATCGAACTGCCAGACCTTGGGTCACCAGACTTACGCCTTAGACCATTTGGCTATCGTGAAATGCGCTGGAAAAAGAGTTCAAAAGTAGTATATATATTGAAGACTAATAAATAATATATCACCTCTCATTAAAGAAATTATATTTTTATTTCTTATGTATTTTTTAAATGGTTTTTTATTTGCATATCAATAATTTTTACTTCTTATACAACAATGAATAATTTTTTAATATTTATTTTTAATTATATAATTTTTATTTTTATATAATTTCTAATGATTTTATTTACATATCAATTATTTTCATATTATTTTAATCATATTTGTTATTATTTTGGTTTAACTTACATATATAATATTAAGATTTAATTTTTAATGTTTTATTTAAATATCAGAAATTTTTTATAAAAAATTCAAATATTATCTCTTATATTATTTTTATATATAATATTATTTTTAATTATGTTTTTATTATTTTGGTTTAATTTACATATACATTATTTAAGATTTAACTTTTTCGATTAGCCAAATTTAATCCACTGATAACTTATACATGTTCGATTAGTCATATTTTCTCCATTCCGAGATATACATAGTTCCTTCACCGCCTGCTAGAGTGCGCGAATCGTCAGTGTTTATACTTATTTAGGAATTTAAAGAAGTAATTTTTCAATACACGAGAAGGTATTTAAAAATTATTGTTAAGTACATTCCAGGCAGGACTTTGTAAAACATATTCGATTTTCAATACTTTATATTTTGAAAAACAATATTTTGTTTTAATAATTTACTTTATTCAAACAATATTTTGTTTTAATAATTTACTTTATTCAATTCGTTTCTACATTTGTCACCTAGCTCTGTAACAACATATGACACACCGATAGGCCTGCGACTTAGCTGCGATAGGTCCACCAGGACAGACGCCCTTGTAGCGACTCGACAAGACTGACCTCATCGACATGCACGAGCAGTGATGTCAGCAACAGATGTCACGTGGGGAAGGGACAGAGTATAATTGACTGCGAGACAAGTGCTTACGAACTTAGTAATCGCGAGGCACTGGGCTATTCGGCCCTGCCAATCAGACATCTAGGAATCGATGCATTAATAAATAAGTATAATTATTTACATTTATTTCATTTATCATTTGAGAAAAATGTCGAAAAATAATCACTTTGAAAATGTATCTGTATATATAATTGTGCATGGTTTATTGACATATACATTGAATGTATATATATATATATAACTTTCCTACTAGAATTTTTATTTAATGTATATATATATAACTTTCCCACTAGAAATTTTATTCAATGTGTACATCAATTAACCAAGCACCATTATATTATGTGTATATACCATAATGGTGTTTGGTTTATTGACGAAAATATAGTCGAAGCAGTGATTAATTAGCATTGCATAGTTTTTAGTCTTGAAGAGAGAAGTCCTAAAATAAAGTTGAGAGAACTTAATGGTGTACTCTACATAAAATTTAAGCATAACAAAAAAATATTTTAAAATATGTTAAAATATAACATTTTTATTTGATATACCCTATGCCTATAAAATTAATATTGTCATAGAGGGTCTAAACAAATTCCCAGTGGTTAGAAATGGTTCTTCCATAATTTAATTTCGCGAGGCTCTCAGCCTCCTAAGAGTTGGCAAATTATATTTGCTTACCTAAGTTTGTGTTTATATTCACTTACTTACAGCCCGACTTGCTACATAATTGTTTTAAAAAGCATACATAAGAAAATAATTACATGTGAGCTTAAAAATTCAGACTTCGACTGAAAGTTACGAGATGTTAAAATACAGCATATCGCATGGCTTTATATATATATATATATATATATATATATATAAGGCAGGGTACAACATCAGCGAGAAATTATATGTATATATATACACACATACTCCAGACTACAAACAGAATCCTTGAATTTTTCCATGGTATTCACATAATATATTTACAACAGCACATGGTGAACATGATCTGCTTATACACAGCTCAAGACAGTCCATTATAGCAAGCATCTAACCAGAACCCTTAGCCATATATTCTCCTCGACAAAGTGTCACGACTCCCATCGTCAAACTGTTCCTTAAAATGAACCCGACGGCTTATATAATCGAAATCAGACACACAAACATTGAATGTTCCAGCTACTTTAACTCATGCATGCCATTTGCTCTACCAACCATCACCAGACTCACATAGGGCAGCAATAAGTTTCAGATTTTTATTATAAATATGTATATTTTAACTTAAATATAATATTTTATTGCTATCCGAGACTTATTTTTCAGTTTTTTTCTTATTTATTATTCAGATGGAAACTTATGTGCATTTTAAATATTTTATTTAGATGTAGGAGCTTTGTTAAAGTGACTTTACGAAAAAAATTTACTTACTACTCATACTTTCTGCTTTACTGATCGTGACCAGTCAAATACATATATACTGATCACCCATACCATCCATTATATAACCCAAGTCATACCAGGCCACCCAAAACCCCATCTCATATAACCAAAGAAAAACTTAAATCAACTGCATCACCCAATACACCAAGCACAATACCCATCATAACTGGAGCAACTATACAGCTGAGGCCAGCTCATAACATAACATCCATTCTACTTGTTCTACTAACCAACACTGCTTATACCTACCAACCATAACAGCTAAGCATTCTGCTCCTCTTATACTAACTAAACATCTCATCAAACCATTCTGCTCTTACAAAAAAATTAATCACACATTTAAACCACTCTCCTCACATCATCTAAGTTATACTTTTTTTAATACTGCCAAAATAACCCAACGTGTGATAAGGTCGTAGCAATCAACATAACAGCTATATCAACAATACATGCAAACTAACTGTACAACCAAGTCATACTTGTACATGTTCCACCCCACGTCAGGTCTTTGAATATATTTTATTTCTTTCGACATCCACTTAACCTAACCCCCAGTCCAAGTAAAAATACAATTTATCTCTCACCTCTGTCGTATGCACTCCATACATTTGTGTAGGACTTAGAATGTATGTTCATATTGTGTAGTTCACGGAATATTTTTAATTTACTTACTCTCATTCTACCCTATATCAGGAATTTTTGAAAGACATGTTAACATAACCTAACTCCACTTCAATATCAATTAACATAACTTCACCCAATCTAACATATCAAAGGCATTGCACTTAGCAGCACGACAATCCAATCTAATCCTTACCAATCATTCACCAATAATTTACCGATCCTCACCAACCAATCACCAATCATCACCAATCATTCATCAATCCTTACCAATCATCACCAAAGGCACTGCATTTGGCACCTTAATAGTTTCTAATATGTTAACTTCAGGTACCGTATATGAAAAATGTAAAAACAAATTTTAACTGGTACAATTATGCTAATAGTGACTCCACCCACGCCACCATCACCACCACCACCACTACCACCCATACTATCTGCTCTACAAAACCATCGTCAAACTAAATATACTCATACTTTACACGAGAATTCAAGCATACCTCATACACTAGAATTCAAAAACACCAAAATCACAAGTCCAACATGTTTGTCAAGACATCAGACACCAACAAAGTATATACTAATACTATACCACCATACCAACCTTTATAACCCAAGTAATATTAGGCCACCAACATGCCATCACCTATAACCAATGAAAAATTCAATTCAATCATACCACCCATACCAGCTGCTCTACCAACCATCACCAGGATAATTTTACTGTTGCTTCGTACTATAATTCGAGCATACCTCAGTCCACACTGACCTTACCCAAAAAAAAATCACAAGTCCAACATGTTTGTCATAGCATCAGTCACCAGCCAAAATATTATACCACCCATCAAATAAACCACCAAATTATATCATACATATCAATAAAAATACTGACCACCACACTTGCGACGTACAAAATATGAGCAACCCTGCTGATCAGGAGTACGGAGTTTTATACCAACTATAACCCCAGCATACTTCAGTCATACTAACACCGATTCCATCGTATATGCAACATAACCACTACTAATGTCATACCACCCCTACCCAATCCATTAACCCCACCAACCAAAACATACTAGGTGACAACCCTCCAGCATACTGGACATTAATATAAATCACTTTTTCAGCTAACAAAACCTACCAGGTGAAATACCTACAGCATACTTAGCAACAATAATGATAACCCGTTGTTACTGAGCACCAAAACAGATATACTACCTTTCATAATATCATTAGCTTGCCTCAACCATACAGTGTCGAAAGACATAAAACCCAATATACTAAGTTATTATATTATCTCAATATATATCAACGAATCATTACAGCAGATAACCATACAAAGCAAAAAAAACATACAGCCCAAACCATACCATTCGCTTTAACCCAGGCATACCTTAATCATGCTATTAAAAATACAGACCATATCAACCACCACAGCTCAGACTTACGAATAAATCATAACAGTCAACTATATAGACTAGCTGATATAGAGAAAAAATACATAAAAGTCAGCAAGCATAATACATTAGAGTCTACCACCGCCAATCCATCAATACAGTCCATTCAAATCTAATGCAATCCAATCTATTGCAATCCAATCCAATATAATGCAATCCAATCCAATCTAATGTCATCCAATCCAATCTAATGCAATCCAATCAAATCCATTACATCGATCCATTGCTCCACCTAGCCATCAACCTTTAGCAATCCTCCAACAAAAATTCAATATTTCAATCTTTCCATGTATGCAGTCAACTACCATCTTATTTTTAAATTTAACAATTTAATAAATATTCTGTATGTAGATCGTTATATTTATAGGCGAGTGCTCACAGCACCACTTTAAAGTTGTGAGGGATAAAAGGATACAATACACAAAAATAAAGGAAAAACTTTTTAAAATAATTTATTATTATTATGTAAATACATTATCAGAATTTAGTAGTTCATCACATCATCTGATATAACCCCAATGCTTAAGTTCATTCATGATCGAAACCACCTCTATCATGTTCGACCAATCCCCACGTATTTGAAGGTCAAGCAAAGGTCTAAGTCTGTCTACAAGTTGGTTGGGATCCCAATTAAACATATAGTCAGTATAACCGTCATCTTATATCTTCTTCGCATCATTTGTCGAAGGAAACTCGGGGAAATGTGTGGAAACTTCGACTAAATCATCATCGTCAAAACTATCACTGTCGTCATGGTCATCTTCACTTTCTGTTTCATCCTCAATATCAAGTTTACTTTTCTTTGTAGCAGGAATTGTATGTTCATTAGTATTTAGAGCTGATGGCCGTTTATTTTGAAGCTCGCCGACTTCGGGTGAATGTCTTGCAAGTGTATATTTTTTGCAAACCAACTCCACTACCAGCTGTAAGTCACTCATTCTGTCTTTAGGATTAACTGCCCCATCATAATCATCTGCAGAAACAGTATCCATCGATGCAGCAAGATGCATTGGCGGTAACACTTGCTGGTCCTCAACAGACAAGGACTTAAAGCTTTTTTATTAACTCCAACTATATATATTTAATGCTTTTCACTCCTTATTAAATTAATTGTTCTATATTGTACTTTCTCATTAAACAACCAATTCTTATAGTCCTCACATGTAATTCTCTTGTTAACAACACACTACTTTACACCTTTATATCTTTTGTTTTCTTTATCACCAACTCTATATGCATAAATTTTGGTCTTAAACCAACAAATTCTTTCATTGTTTTCCCATTACATTCGTCTTTCATTTTAACTAAAATTGTATAATTTATTTGAGGCATTTTATAGATATTGTCTTTTGGATAATCACTTGTATCAAATTTTTGTATCATTGTTTTCATGTCTTCGTAAAAATCTTCTGTTTTTATGTTATAAATGTATGAATCGGTGTCTTGATAGCACAATTCAATTTTATCACCATTTTTTCGTTCCATTACTTTATAATGAAAGTCGTATATCAATTTTTTGATATGTCTAAAATTGACATGCCAACATAAACAGACTTATTACATTTTACAGTGGTTTATTCATATGTAAGGCTGCAAGATTCTCATGAAATATATTACTTTTCTTAAAATTTGATTTTGCTACTAATTTTTCACATTTTGCTGCATCTGATATTAATCTTATATCTACTCTGTTTCTTATATTTTCCATTGTTTTACCAGACACAGTATTATTCATTAGCTTATAAAAATCTTTTTCGAAGTCATTTTTAGCATTACTTCTTCTTGATATATTTAAATCTATATACTTCTTAAACCAATCAGACTGAATAAACTTTAATATTCTATAATATTCTATGAATTTTAGTAAGTTTTAATCCATTCTTTAGGCATTGTTTCAAATTATGATACTGAATTACATACTTTTCTTTTTTATATAAAGTTGTTCGCAATTTGGATTGATTTGTTCCTGGAACTACCTTATTTTCTGGGCGAAAGAGAAGATCTTTATTTGTTGAAAGGATTAATTAAAATACTTTCTAATGTTGGCAACTCAACTTGTGAACCATTGTGGTATGTCCAAATATGGCGACAGGGTATAGTCTCATGTATAAAGAGCGGTAAAGTAAAGCTACAGTTAAAGATACCTCTGCCTTGTTTCATTTCCCATTTCGAATAGGTTATGGGCCCAGACACATGTTGTAGCATTGTTCTAAAGGCAGCTGGGGAAGTAATACATGACAGCTTGTCACGGGAGGAAAATGTGGCGGTAAACATTGTAGGTGTGTTGGTGGATATCTTGAATTTACAGTATAGAACGGTTGGCCAAGCTCAGAAGAGATAGTTATATGCCTAGTGAAAATGGAGCAACTTGCAGGAAATACATCAGCGAATGTTATTAAGCTTGAAGGGAATGAGAACTCGAATGTGTGGAAATTTCAGGTTATTGTGTTGTTACGGGGACTAGATGTCTATGGTGTTATAGATGGCTCGGAAACAAAACCCAACGTGGAATCTTCAAAATTGGAGTGGACAAAGAAAGATGCAAAAGCTAAAGCCTGATAGTGATGAGACTTTCAGAAATTGAAATGTTGCTCATAATCACATGTATTACAGCCAGCAAGATATGGAGGAATGTTTATGAGCAGAAGAGTGATAGAAGTCTCCACATGGTGCAATAAAGTTTTTTTTTGCATTCAAGTATGATGAGAGTCATGATATGTCAACATTTCTTTCAAAAATAGTAGAGTTTAAGAACAAGCTAAGGGAATCGGAGAGAATTTCTCTGAATAATTCATAATAACGAAAGTTCCCATGTCACTACCAGAAAGATACAAACATTTTGTATCTGCTTGGGAGTCAGCTCCGGACAGTAAACAGACCCTTGATAACATAACTGCAAGACTCTTGTTGGAAGAGGAAAGGGTAAAGGGTAGAAACTTGTATGAACAATGTATTGCATGTGCCTGACTTGTAAACAAATTTGTTTTCGAGTAATACAGTAAATAGAGGTTATGTTGTGTGAGCTGATAACAAAGCATGCAAATTTATAAAAAATGGTAAAATAGGAGCAATTGCCAATGCGGATGGTAAATTGTACACTATGCAGTTCAGATGCAATGTTAATGATGTTGCTGCTGTCACTAGTCTAGGGAAAACCACCTCACGGGATCAGTTCTTACTGTGGCATGAGAAATTAAGCCACCAGAACTTTGACCATGTTACACAAGTACTAAAAAGAAACAATATAAAAATTCCTAACTCTGCAACTACCCAAACTCAGTGTACAGCATGCTTTGAAGGGAAACAACATAGAATTCCCTTTGGTGAAAGTAACTCTGTTTCCACCTTTCCTGGTGAGATTATTGACTCTTATGTCTGTGGGCCTATGGAAGTTAAGTCTGTAGGAGGTTCTGGATATTTCTTGCTTTTAATGGATGACTACTGTAACTACAGGTCTGTGTATTTTATGAAACACAAATATGAAACTATATTGCATGTACAGAAGTTTATACAAATGGTACAAACTCAATTTGGAATGGAGAAAAAATATTACATACAGACTACAGTACAGAGTTTGTTAACAATGCACTACAGCAAGTTTTAGAATATAGTGGGATACAGCATCAGAAAACAGTAGCCTACTCACCTGAGCAGAATGGTAGAGCAGAGAGGGAGATGAGAACAATTGTAGAAGCAGCAAGAACAATTTTACATGCTAAGAAGTTAAGTAAAGACTTATGGGCAGAGGTGTGAACACTGCAGTTTTCATCTTGAATAGAACTGGGAAAGTAGGACCAGTGGAAAAACACCATATGAAGTTTGGGCTCGGAAGGTCTTCAATATTGAAGAGCTACAAGTATTCGGCATGGAAGTATATGTTTATATACCTAAGGAGAAAAGGAAGAAGTAGGATGTGAAGTCCGTACAGAATTTACTTTATAGAGGAAAGGAAGGTGGAGATCAAGAGGGACGTCATATGCTCAAAGAAGAATAGGGGCACTGAAAAACAGAACAGTATGGAGTGTGTTGAATTGTTGGAATCACAAGGGGAAGAGGAGGAAGGCACAGAAGAGAACAGTCAGCAGATGAAATCAGTTGTAGTGAAAATAAAGAGATAAATACAAGTATGCAGTATGAATCAACTAGCCATCAAGATGTAAAAGAAATGTGTACAAGCAAGCAGCATGAATCAGAGAGCACTCAAGAGAATAAAAATAGTGACTGTGGTTGGGAGGAAGGAGAGCTACAGTATCCTGACTATTTGGAATGAAGGCAGCGCAGGGTAGGGAAACCAGCTTGGTTAAATTATTATAAAACATGCTTTCTTAGTGTAAACAATGAACCATCAACAATAGCGCAGATATGAAAAGAAGTAATGGTTTTAAGTGGTCACATGCAATAGAGAAAGAACTTAAAGTGTTAGAAGACAATAATACATGGTGTGTGTGTGGTGATGTGCCTAAAGGTAAACGAATAATCAGTTGCAAATAGCTTTTCAAATTAAAGTGTAATGGTGAACAAGAAGATTACTAGGCTAGACTGGTTGCCATATGCTGTGATGAGAAAGACCTTTGTGATGTAAGTGAGCTATATGCACCAGTTGCAAAACTAGCTACCTTTAGAGTCTTGGTTGTTGTTGCCATTAAACTTAAATTACCCATTCATCAACTAGATGTAAGAAGGACATTTTTGTATGCAAATATTGAAGAAGAGGTGTACACAGAGGGAGTCAATTGTGAAAATAATGTGGTAAAGTTAAACAAATCAATATATGGTTTGAAAAAATCACCTAAATATTGGAATAATAAGTTTGATACAGTCATGAGTTCAGAAGGTTTTGTTAGGTCTAAGAGTGACTATTGTTTGTATAGTAAATGTAAGGGCAGTCACAAACTATATTTATTGGTTTATTTTGATGACCTTTTAATGTTTGGGTCAGATGAAGCAGAGATCTATAGCACAAAACAGGCACTGTGCAACAATTTTGAAATGAAAGATTTAGGATTAGTGTTAGATTTTCTAGGCATGAATGTAAAGCAGAACATGAAGGAGGGTACCACTGAAATAAGTCAAGAAAAATATTTGAAAGGTATCCTCAGCAAATATGGAATGTGTGAGTGTAAACTAATTAGTACCCCAATGGACCAGAATTTCAAGGCTGAAATGCTGAATGAAACATGTAATGATAAAGACGTAGAGAGGTTGATTGTTGTATGCTGTTTCAGCCTCAAGGCCAGATCTGTGTGCTTCAGTTTTCTTATTGAGTAGGTACCAAAGTGGTGCAAATGAGTGTGTTTTGAGAGTCATCAAAAGAATTTTGAGACATGTTAAGGGTACTGTGGACCACAAACTTGTATATAATTGTGATAGTAATTATGTTCTTGTAGGGTATGTTGATGCAGACTGGGGAGAGCATTGTAGTGACAGGAAACCCACTACAGGTTTTTGCTTCAGACTATTTGAGTGTGCTGTTACCTGGGGCTCAAGGAAGCAAAATTGTGTTGCACTTTCATCCACTGAGGCTGAATATATAGCACTATGCACAGCAGTTAGTGAAGCCTATTGGTTAAAGAATCTTTTGAGTGAATGTAATTTTCCTGATGTAACACCTATTAATATTTTATAGGTTTATCAGTCAGCAATAAAAACTGCTAAGAGCACTGATAGTCATAGAAGATTAAAGCACATAGTTATTAAGTACCATTTCATTAGGGAATCTCTATCTGCAAACACTGTAGAGATAAGTTATCTTAAGAGTAAGGATCAGATTGCAGATACATTTACAAAGCTCTTAGAAAAAGACCGGTTCTGCAAGTTGAGGAAATTAGTAGGAGTGAGCACATAAGTATATTATTAAGGGGGAGTGTTGAAAGGATTAATTAAAATACTTTCTAATGTTGACAACTCAACTTGGAACCGTTGTGGAATGTCAAAATGTGGCCAGTTGAAGATATTTGAAGAAACAGAACTTCCACCAAAGAGTGAATTTCACAACAAATTAAGAGGATAACTGGTGATGATTATGAACACGCAAAATGTGTATGGAATCAATTTAACTTTTAAAATATTGGCGAATATCACGACTTATACTTAAAAAGTGATGTGTTATATTATTAGCAGATATATCCGAAAATTACAGAAAAACATGTATAAATGCATATGGATTAGATCTTGCATGGCATTTTACTGCATCAGGATTATCATCAGAAGCAGTGTTAAAAATTACAAAACAACCAATAGATTTATTGAACAATTATGATATGATTTTAATGGTAAAAAAATGAATTAGAGGCAGAATATCTCAATGTTGTAAGCGATAACAAATATTTAGAAGATTTTAAACCAAATCAAGAGTCTAACTATTTAGCATATCTCGATGCAAATAATCTTTATGGATGGGCAATGTCTCAATATTTACCATACGGTTGTTTCGAATGGGAAAATTATACAGCATTTAATTTTTACAATGAACATATATTAAATTTGAATGATGATTCACCACATGAATACATATTGGAAGTTGATTTAGAATATCCACAATAATTGCATTAATTACATAATATTGGAAATGGGAAATGAAACAAGGGAGAGGCATGTTTAACTGTAGCTTTACTTTACCGCTCTTTGGTGGAAGTTCTGTTTCTTCAAATTTCTTCCAATGTCCATATAATCATAATGATAAACACCCTTTCTAATTACTAAATCAACTTGTTGTTTTGGAAAATTCTTTTGAGTATGTTTCATTTGTTCTTTAATTAAATTAATGATTATTTATCTAAACTACTGGCCATAAATATATTGTGTCTATAAATTTCATTTTTTAGATTTCTGTTTGTTTCCCAAAAGCAATAAACTTTTCATCATATCCTAACGCTTTAATAAATAAATGAGGATTATGCCCAGCTTTATGATGCAAATAAATTGAAACAAATTTGGGTATTTTTAGTTGTAGATTACAATTATTACATACTGGATTAATTAATTTTACAGTTATATCATCATGATGACGCACTTTTTTTAATTATCCTCTGAACATTCACATTCAGCAAATTTTTTTTCGTTTAATACATAATTTTTTTCTTCTTTTGTTAATGGATTTATTGGTTCAATTTAATTTAATTTAATATTTAAGAATATAGTTCACCAATTTCTTCTACTTTCCTTTTAATTGCACGTATAAACAACCTATGAGCATTTAGACCTCGATATACTACTGGAGGCTTATAATCACCATAAATAGATTCAATATAATAGCAAGACCCAATTGCTTCATGTAATTAATATTTCGTTTTATATGATTCGTCATTCAACTTTAAATCAATGTTATTTATTTCATGATTAGTAAGTTTATATCTTTCTTTAAGTATTTCCTTATAATGACCATTATCAATATCATCTATGGTTAAAACTATTTTTTATTAATTTAAAAATATTTATTTCCCTTGGATTTGGCTTAGCTGTTGATATTTTCTTTAGAATTGATTCAAAATCTGCATATATAGCAAAAGGAACTTTCATTGTATGTTCAATATTTCTAAAATATATTTGTCGGCCTTTAAAAGGTAAAGTTATTCTTACAGATTCATTTTTAGAACAGTCTTCTGCATGTTTATTTAATTCATCTCGAGGAAAAAAATTGCGAGCACATATCACATATGTAAATTTTACTTTTATGAGTATTTTTTTGTGCAGAAAGCAACTTTGGTAAACCTTTAATAGAAAAACAGTAATGCCAGTTTTTATCATCTTTGAAATAAAGTAAATTTAAGTGTTTTTCCTTTTTTTTGTAAGTTTTAGTGGATATACTGTAGACTTATTTTTAACTGAGTATACATTTATATATGTATCAATTTGATTTTAAATTTTTGGTATATCATAAATTTTAATATGAAATTTATATTTATTTATTACTTCGTCAATATTAAGCCCCACATTTTTATGTTAAGTAACTCTGTCCGAATGATTGTCTGCTGGAAACAATGCAGATTTTATTGCCCAAAGAAAACATTTTTGATCTTCATTTTTAACATTAACACATGCCTTTTTATTCTTAATCGCTTCTGTTAGTTCAATATAAGACACTCCATTTAATGGATTATACTTGTTTCTAGCTAATTGTATTACAATTACTCTATCTGAAATCCATCCTGAACCTGTTATTTGAAATTCAGATAGTTGTATAAGTAATAATTTCTTTTTAATTTTGTAAATTTGTTTAGTTTTGTGTGATTATGTGACTGAAATGTAAATAATTCTACTTGATGATTTTCTTGTTTGCGGCAAATGATATATATATTTTAATGTTGTAGGCAACGTTTTAAAGATAAGCGCACAGCACTGTTATCAGGTTAATGGATTATTTAAGATAACACGAAGTAAAAAGTAACTTATCGTTCGTAGATGTATCACAAACACAAACTGTAAATAATGTGATTGTAATTTTAGTGCGATGCATCGTTTTAATACAGTTATTAGGTAAACTTGATTCGCATTTGTCTTGTGTCAATATAAAACATTACAGCAACAACCTAGAGATAGTCGTTGCAAACTACATTGTTTAGTTTCCAAACGATACAACCTGAAAGATTAATTTTTCTGTTGGGAAAATATATAGCAAATCTAAAAAGTTACTAATTATTTTATTTGCAATGGATAAACCACCCTTTAATGTGATCGTACCACAATACACAGTTAAAAAGTACCTGTTTAAACAACTAGTTAATTTTCTGTAAGTGCTGTAGTTATAACTGTTAAGGAAAAGTAACTGCTTAGCTCCGCATCCCTAGTTGCGACTTACTCGGATGTGGCGGGCAAACGTGGGAGTTAGTTGCATGTGTGGGTAACGGCATGCATCACGCCTGCGCGGGAACGTACAAAGAGTATTCTATAAATATTATCAATATCGTGCCTCGCGTATTGTAATAGTTCATTCTTCCGTCATGTGCAGGTGGCATTCACTATCGCTGTGTGAACAAGTATAGTGTGTGCTCTCAAATAAATGTATATAGTTTATTCTGCATTACTAATAACTGTCCAAGAAAAATTCAAATGCGACCAGCTTTATGGCAAATTCACTAACGTTTTTCCGCGACAAAAAAAAAAAATCGTCTATGGTTTTTGGAGGGGGGAAGGGGGTCCCATGTGTATCCACGCCTGGATGGCCCTCGTGTGATGACGTCACAGCAGTGCGCGCGGGCCTTCTATCTAGTTGGCGTAGTCCAGGCAAGGCCTCTTTAGCGTTCTCAGGTATAGGGGAACACCAAGGAGACAAACTGATGTTTACAGTGATGAGATGGAAACTCCCCTTCCATACCCATCCTTGGTGCTTCACTAATCTTCAACAGCCGCGTGCAAAATGGGCATTACAACCACGACGTACCACGCATCATTACGGTGAGAAAAACAAGAATTTCATGTCTAATCCCTCCGACTCTTAAGGAAGCTCCGATGAGTTTTTGAAAGTCACAGTATGACTACAGTTAAAAATGATCTTGGAAAAACTTGCTAACAGCATGAAACTATTAACAGACTAGCGCGAAAAACATGCATACATAGTTCTGTAACACTAGCCCATGTACGGCGCACAGTCCAGATTCCAGTGGCAATACTTAACATATAAGTGTAATTTTCAAACAACTTAAATCGTGTACATAATGCATGTTTGCGAAATTAGTGTTCCCCAATTAGGCATGAGACTTATGTAAAGACACAGATGATATAACATAACAGTTATAAATAAAATTACTTAATGTACGAATCCGGTGACGAGCGTTGTTGTCATTTGCAGATTATTTGATTGTAATTACATAATCATGACATTTATCCTGTACTCGCAACTTATTAAGAAGGTGTTTTTTAATACTTTGCCTTGTGAGTTATGCAAATATGTTTTTAAGTGGAAATTGTAGTACAATTCTTCTGATATGCTTTTAACTAAATTGTGAAAATAAGATCAGATAGTGTAATGCTTTCGTTGTTAATAATGAGTCGAAAGTATGAAATTTCGTTAACTAGTTTTTAATTTTTATATATTTTTTTAATTTTTCAATTTACCCATGTAAACACACAACTTGAGTTATATTCAAAATGAAGAGTACAAACTGACATTGCCACATACTCTGTTTACTTTCTTTCTTATACAATGCTGTCGATCACGTAATTTCTAAAAAAAAAATATTTTTTGAAGAGTTCTAGTCCCATGTGCAACACTCAACAAAATTGCGTGATTTTTCCAAAGGTGCTTATGAAATCAAAAATATATATATTTATTTTTACAATGTTATGAATTCTGAGGATTTACATTTTGTTTCAACGTTTTGACTCGAAGAATCTGACGTACATTGTCAGTAGTAATTATTTTACATACTTTAATGACGCAGACATACGAGAACGGCAACTATCTAAAATGTATGTGAAAATATAAGGACAAGCACACTCTGCACTTCCATTAAGTAATTTACAGTTAAAATTAAACATGGCATTTCTTAACATCTTAACAAGTAACAACAAGCAGATGCACACAAGTGACATGCGTTAACATAAATACCCACTCCGAGATTTAGTTACATCATAGGTATTTTCAACATGTTAAATGTTACCTCAAAAACTATGTTCCAGGAAAAAAAGGAATAACTACACAATGATCTAAGATAATTGTGTATTATCTCAAATACCTTATTTTTTTACTGAATTTAAAGATAAATTATCTGGCTTTACTAAATTAAAATTGTTTTACATGTTATGTGTTGATATCATATATTGAAAGCTTTGTTAACTAAGTAATTTTCATTGGTTCTTCTATTTCTTTTGTTTACGAATACATTAGTAGAATAGGGAAATATTTATTTTAATACCTTTTTGTATTGCTTATGTAATTGATTGATACCAACATAAGCTAAAGGTAAATTTATAAAATTATTCTTCGTTGTCCATTCTGATATCATCTTACTTTTATTTCTAGGTTGCGTGAATATATTATTAGAGAATGGAAATTTGTTTTTTCAATTTCTTTCTATCTTTCTTATATAATCAATTGATATTGACATAATAAAATGGCAAATTTGCGAAGTTTCTTCTTCTTTGCTCATAATTCTTCTTCTTCTTTGCTCATCAGTTCTTCTTCTTTGTTCATCAATAATAAATTGTATGAGTTCTAATTAAATCATCTTTCCTTAGCTTGGTTATATACGTAATTCCATATTCCCGGCCTATAATTTTCAAATCTCTCACTGTCCTATTGCTCAGTTCAACTGCGATATTGTTCGTCGCCATTACTATAACTTTTATTTAGAAAGAAAAAATTTACTACCATTAAAAAAAAAATAACGAAATGAAGAAGTGTAAAAAATAATGAAAATATGGGAATGAAGTTGGAAAGTTCTTAAATTATATTGATAATAATTTTTAAAATAATTAACTTCCCCTGTGACAATATTTCTCATTGCATCACTTTTTTGTATATTGTTGAATGTTTGTCTTTAGTGTTTTTATTGAAAAAAATAATTTTATAGATTTATTCTCAATACAATCTGGGCATGTTTTTGTTGGATAATAATCATTTTGAATTGAATTAATAATATATATTGATGTATTTTGTGATTTAATTTTTTTATGCCCTTTGAGATATATAATACAAACCTATTTTCCACATTCATTTTATATTTTCTCATTAAAACATTCTTTACATTTTGTTGTCTGTTTGTCTGTAGTCGCTCTATGAGGATAACATGAATCGATATATTTATTCTGATTACATACTACAAATGTCTTAGTTGAATAATAATGTCGAATTTCATTTGTATTGTGTAATTTACTATTTTTATGCTTTTTGAGATATAGTTTAGAAACATATTTTCCCATTCGCATAGTACATTCTATTTTTTTTTAAAAGTCATATTGATTTTTGGCATATTCAGCAGAAAATTTTTTTACAGGTGTTAATATATTTATCTTTTGTGTGCTTATGTGATGCAAAACATTCAATGTTTAATATTTCACCACATATATTTCGTTGCTTTGTTATGGTATTATTTTCCATTTCGAGCATCGGTTCTATTTTAATTATTAAGAAAATTAATTTATTAAGAGAATGAAATAAACATTTTTCTTTAGTAATTTGTTACTTTATAAATTACACAAAAAAAATGGAATCTCCCCCCAAGAAGTTGAACAATTCATATGAATTGACTAAACTACAAGATATAGAAAAAATTAATGGTTTACTGCTACAGATTTTGAAAGTTACGAATCTAATTTTGCTAAGAAAGACTTAATTGTGTTCTAGATGGTAAGTATATAATTACATTACCGGAGCGCAATGTGAAGAAACTTTATAAAAATACTTTGAATTTTATAAATGACAAGGAAGTATTAATAGTCTATAGGGGCTTAAAAGAATTGAAAAATGGAAAGTCTGTGCGTGATATAGAGTTCTTTTAAAAATATATATAAATTTCTATTAATTTGAATCTTTTTAATATTTCACTTGATTTTAGCTTATTTTTGCTTGATTTTGACTTAAATTTGATTGATTTAGATTGTTCGCTTTCAAAATTGGCATTTCTAGAAAACGTTCAAATTTTCTTGATTTTGTGGTAGTATTGCTTGTTTTTTTTTAATTGACACAAATCCTGAGCCATCATTTTTTTGGGGGGGGGGGGGAACCCCGGGTAAATTTGCTTGATTTTGCTGTAAAATTGCTTGATTTTGGAGTTAATATCAGCTTTGAGAAAACATTAAAAAACATTTTTATGTCTTTCATTTAACCTCAAAAATCTTGATTTTGAGGCAAAAAACCTTGATTTTCAATGAAAAATCGGGGCTGGTCCAGATCCCGCGATATACAGCTACTGAAAGACGTTACGACATGAACGAGAGGAAATGTTTAGCGGTCATATGGGCAGTAAAAATGAACTGGCCTTATCTCAAATACCAAAGGTTCAAGCTTCGGACCAACGATTGGTGATTGGTATGGTTGCATGTCATGAAGGAGGCGAGAAGCAAGCTAACAAGATTGGCATTACACTTGCAGGCCTATGATTTCGTAGTGGAACACGTACCCGGTAGGGAAAACTAACTGGCGGACAAATTATCACGCAACCCTAACAATGAGGTAATTGTTAAAGACGAGGCAGAGTGGTAGGAGATTTTGCCGCCAGATTCACGTAATTCCGTATCCGAAGTTTGGGTACAACAAATGGACATCACCAACAATGAAGGGGTCATTAGCTATTTGTACCAGGACGTCACGAAAGCGGAGGAAAACTGTACGTTCACGCAAGGCAAGGTTAGGCAATGTGTCCATAGAGAAGTGGACGAATGGCGCGTCATAGATGGCAGACTTGAGACATGTTATGCTCATCAGCCCAGGAAATGGAGGGTGTATGTCCCCACGTGTGCGAGGGATCAGGTGCTCACCTATTGGCACGTTGGCAGTGCGGCTTGAATCCCGGGCGTTGAACAGACAGTTCGCAACATGCGCGGTCATTTTTTCTGGCCAGGCCTTAATCGGTATGCAAGACAGTATGTGCAAAAGTGCCACAAGTGCAACTTGTTGAAAACACGTCGATCGGACGGGAAGCAACAGTAGAGATCATGTGTACCGAGGAAACCGTTCCAGAGTGTTTGCATCGATTTGATAGGTCCTTAACCGAAGGCAAGGGGAGGAAAACGTTTCTTCGTTGTTGTGAATAACAACTCCTCAAGATGGACGGAATTTTATCCCACGAGTGGAGCATGCACAGGTAATGTGGCAAAGGTGCTAGAGGAGCTATTTTTCCCGCGTTGGGGATTCCCAAAAAAATTTACTGACAAACAATGGCATGCAGTTCACCGGCCAGAAGTGGAGAGAACTGTGGACGAAATGGGCTGTTAACCACGTCACAACCGCCATTTACCACCCGAAGCGAATCCTACAGAACGCCACAATCAGGAGACGAAGGCACAGCTGCAGCTCCGTGCGGGAGATCAAAATGCAACGTGGGTCGACCACTTACCCGCCATTTTGTGTAAACTCTGACGAAGAGTGAACGCGGCGACTGGAAAAACACCCGCGGAAGTCTTGTTAGGCCACAATTTGCGTTTGCCTGAGAAAGCAAAGTGTCCACAGAGGGAGAAGAGCAGTGAACTTCCGAGTACAGATACGCATAGGAAGCAATGGAGGAAGGGTTTGCAGGGGGTGAGAAAGCAGCAAGAGAGATACGTGACGAAAGGGGTGCCGGTCACCATCAGACCGCCACCTTAGCTCCACGCAGGGCAGGAAGTTTACATGCGGACACATCCGCAGTCAGCAGCAAAGAAGTAGTTTTGTGCAGGCTTTGCAGCACAGTGGAGTGGGTCACACAGGGTGTTACAGGGACATGGAATAACCATCTGGCTCACCCCGGGTGCTGTCGACGACGAAGTCGGTCCCGATGTACCTCGGCCCCATGAAGACCAAGGCCGTAACGAACAAACGTAAGAGTCTATAGAAACACGAGTTGTCGCAACACTTCAGGGGGAGTACCCGCAGGGGACCCACCTGTGGAGGACACCACGAGCAGTTCACCAGAGGCGATGCAGGACGGCAACATAGCCGACGAGCTCCAGGGTAGAGGAGTTAGGAGGAAGGTACTTCAGCACCTACAGCAAGTGCATGCACAGGGAAGGAGAGCCTGCAGAAGTCACCCAGCATTGATACGCCTATTAGGAACCCACAGTGGTTTGCGCAGAGAGCATGAAGGGTGAGGTGCACACCAACATTGGTGTGCTCACCGAAACGCAGGAAACTGAGAAAGGAAGCGCGCATGTGCAGGAAGAAAAGCAAGAGTAGCTGCATTATCATAACGCAGGGGGAGAGTAGGCATTTGCAGGGGCTTTTCAGCTGGATCGTGCCCAGAAACGGCAAAGTAGGCTAAGACACAACATGAGTCAGGAGAGGGATAGTCAAGGGAGTGATTCAGGTTGTTCGTTCCACCTACGGCAGTCACGTCTGCAGGCACACCCACCATACCCTTGCTATCACAGGCGATGCATCGGACAGCAGGACCAGAGGAACAATGGTACCACCTGCGATCACGCAGGCCGGCCGGCACGCGCAGTTGCTGCCCATAACATCTGTCGGCCTACAAACACACTCCTTGAGAATGTGGGGGGTTATGTGTGCCACGCTCCCCCTTGTCCACCTAAGAATGTTTATCCGCCTGATGCCCACAATGCCACCGCAGCTGTGGTGCGCACTCTGTGGACCCATAGAGTGTGTGTCGTGCTGCTGGTGCGCGACAAGGTCGGCTGGTGCAGAGTAACATCAGGCCACGCTGGTGCATCGCAGCCAGTGGCTGCTGAGGGCAGCAACCTGAGAAACTCCGCGAGGCGGAGTGATGCATATGTTAAACCGCCAAAAATGTCTGAACCAAAGGACTTATGGCTCACATCGCTCATTTTCGTGTGACGTGTTATTAAAGCAATTTATTTTTGGTTATTCCTTTTGGTTCCCATTGTATTGTTGAGTTCGTTGTTATGTGTCTCTTTTCTCATCATCCACCAGTGCTATGCCCATTATCATTAATCAGTGCTTTTTTGTTTCAGAATCATCCAGAGTGTTGAAAGTATTTTTAATGCTGGAATTTACAAGGGTTCATAGCGTTAAGCAAGAGTTACATTGTCATAAAATAAAGTAGGTTCGTTCTGGCGCTTGGGTCAGTCGAGGCCCGCCCACAACGTCAGGCAGGAGAGTCAGTCAGCCAGTAGCATTGCAGCGAGCTCCTGCGTTTCCCGCACACCGGGTGGCCTTCACCATTTTGATCATTGACACGTAGTTACAATAGTCTGTAATTATATGGAACCTTTGTTTTCACTAGCCACCCGGCACACCACGCTCACTTCCCCCGGGACTAGCATCGCTCCGGGAAGCATAAATTTTCAGTAGTGTCGTAAGACTATTTTTGCAGCATAACCACAGTGGGCGGTGTTGTGTTTGCCACTCTTATCTGCATTTAAATTGTTCCCCTGAGAGGGTTATGTAGTGACATCGAATAAATGCAGCTGTGAACTGAAAAGTGCGTAAGTTATTTCGACTGTCTTGTGTACTTAAGGGGATGGGCCCCAACAATACCCGTTCATGTTGCGTCAGTATTTTTTGTTTTATTCGGTATTTTATAGTGTATATGTATTTCCGGTTGGTACCATGTTTTATGGGCGTGTGGTTGGCCTGAACAATCCACATTCGCGAGTTTTAATGCGTTTTGTAGTTTTATTGCCAAAAGCCTTATCATCATGGTACGTAGTCGAACCGCCGTCTACTGTTTAGCAAACAATAGTAATGCAGTTTAGTGGTGATTGCTATTATCGGGTCTTAGGTCACATAGTTCATCATCGGGAGATTTTGCCCGCCACCCAGAGATTTAACGAGTCATCGTGCTACACTTCACCTTTATGGAGTCATCACGGATACTTGGCGCCTAGTCGGGTAATTCCATTCCAAACTTCAATTTCACCACCCCCAAAAATTTCTACCGACCTTTTCAACACCTATTTCGCTCCGGTCAGTGTTGTCAATGTCTAGAATATGTGTACTATCCATGCGCTAGGAATAGGTTCTTTCGGGAATGGTTGAAACGGTTTCACAGTAACCTGTTCCAAATATAACACGTTACTGGAACCGTTGCCAACTTGGAACTGGAACTTTGGAATGTGGTACTCAAAAGTACCTAACTGTTAGGGATGTTAGATCGTGAGTGCTCTATCATGGTATGGTAAGGGGCATTCAAAGTAATGGTACACTGGTACAAAATTAAGTTACGTTTCTTACGAATTCATAAAATGATAATTTTATGTTTGCTTTGATTTCATTACATGACTGTTGTTTGAACGTTTCACTACTGATATCAAATACAAATTAAATACAACTTCTAATTCGCAAACGAATAGTAGGGATTTAGCTTTTCACTTAAAGGAAGCATTACAAAGCGATCATATTTTAATATGCTTTAGAGTTATTAGCTACATATTTTTACTATAGTTAGATTATGGTACATTTTAGAAATGGGCAATACAGCGCTGCGCCGCGCAATTGCCTCAACTCAGTTCATTACGCATGGTGCGCCAACCCGCGTTCATAAAATATGTAATTCACAATTCAGTCGCGCAGTGTGCTAGTAATTTAGAGATCGCGAAATAGTATCGATTTTAGTTCTATCGATTATATTTGAAGTATCGTTTTACGAAACTATGTATACAGTAAAGAAATATTGTGGCTAACTAAAATGTGAAATAATAAGGTATAGCACCCCGCGTAGTAAAATAAATAAGTTTTAACTCAAGAAATGGCTAGAGTACCACGAATTTTAACGAACACGTGTTTATTTATAAACAGTTTTAAAACACAATTTAAGCATTAAATTTATATTTGAGTGCTCTTACATAACACACATTAAAAATTTACACAGGTGTACACTAGGTATACAAAATATAGCAACACGAAATACAACTACTTGCGAAGCGCCTTGCCGTGCGTGAATGCCGATGGTGCACAATAGAATAAGTATGTAGTGATGCACTGTGCTGCGCTGCGCAAGTACGCTCTGTGCCAGGGCCATGGTATGTTCATTACAGGGCACAGTCACTGCGCCATGGCGCAATTGAGTTGACACACTGCGCCCAACTCAGTATGTAATGATGCACTGTGCTGCGCAGCGCAAGTACGCTCTGTGCCAGGGCCATGGTATGTTCATTACAGGGCACAGTCACTGCGCCATGGCGCAATTGAGTTGACACACTGCGCCCAACTCAGTAAGGTGCACGTGAGTTAGTGCGCTAACACCAGAAATTTCAACATCACTGGTAACTGTTTAACCAATGACTAAAGATGAGGTGGACCAATCTCGCTGGTTGCGCCCAACTAATCTCCATGTCCCTACATTGAACTGCTTGTTGTGCTACCACATCTAGCGAAAATGCAGTGGTTTACATGTTTGGTTAGAAAACTGATTTGTAAATAAATTCTTTGAGAGGAATGTATACTTCCTCTAACCAATTCGTAATGCAGTCTGATTAAATTAAAACTGGTTAAAGTATTTTATTAATATAATAGTGCTTGTAATATAACAATTAAGATATAAACAAAAACTCATTCATCATTGTTGACCATGTGACTTTGAAAGTTGTGTAGCATTTGGGTAAGTCAATGTTGGGTACATGCGCAGAAGACGAATAAGCGATCTACATCATCTTTAGTATATGTGTTCAACACTTAGAGATGGGGAGTATTTTACATAAGAGGTATTTTATCACGAGTACAAACTTGTAACAGGTATCTGTTACGAGTACGAACACCAAGTAACAGGTACGTGCAACAAGTTTTCATAAAGCTACATACGTCAAGGTAACTAAAACCAATGCACTACAATCTTGGATCAAATACATACAATCCATTTCTCATCCCTATATCTGTTTGGCTTAACTTTGATGTACTACCGTACAAATAAACGCCGCAATTCGCAGGTAAAAAAATATTTCTCCCTACATGTTCAATCGTTTCCAATACTACTCACTAGATAGCACTGCTGTCGCTGCTGCGTATACCGCCACCAAACCCCTTCGCAATTTTTGTTGGCTCATTACTCGCTATCGCTCGACTACCCTCATCTTCATCCCCCCTTCTCGCTATACAGAATGTTGCAATCCTCCTGTGAGTCAATACTTCGGGGAAACATTCCTCACATCGGGAAGTAGGAAAAATATTATATGAACATAGGTCCGAAAACGCTTCGTTTCTTTCCTACAGCCCGTCGTACACAACGTACAGTGCATGGCCCGTTATGTATTACGGGCTGTATAGAAGAAATAAACCGTCTGCAGACCTATGTTTATATAACATTATTTTCATCCTCAAGATGTGCGGAATGTTCCCCCGAAGTATTAACATGCAATATTTCAACACTCTGTACATGCACAAACTTCACTCCGCATCCATTAAACACCCCCCCCCCCCTCTCCACTCCACTCACTATAAAGCGACCCACAACAAGAGGTAACCCCCTACATACATTCTCTCCAGTACGTTCAGCTTGTTCTTCATTATGTATTTATTCTGTTAACCCACACCGCACCGCAATAGTCCAACCAATTATTCGCCCTCGCGTAGTCCCCTCCCACGGCTTCTCTTGTTTTCAGCATTGAATGCCAGAGTGCGGTAGCGTGGAACAATTATAGTTATTGTGAACAGTCTCTGGTCTGATGCGAGACGTGACATATCACTCTCACGTCCCTCGTTTATCTAACATTCCAGACTGCTAGGCTGTACACGGTAAAGTGAGCGCCTTTTAAGGCCCTTTCAACAGGCATTAATAACTAATAAATTGATATTAATGCATCTCCAGACATTAACTTTTGGGAGTTATGAAATGTATACCCTGTGTTTATTAGTCTGATGGCGATGTTTATATTAAAAAGTGACGTGAAGATAGAAATCTGACGAAGAGAAAAATTCAGCAGGGCCTTAAAAAGGGCTCATTTTGCCGTGAATCGCCTATATGTTCGGATATTCCTTTACGTCAAGGCGCAGGATATTATCGGGCGTGTTCCTAATACGCATATATTTTCCCACGAAATAAAAAAAATCTCCTCAAATTTGGACTAACGGCTAGTCTTTGTAATAATATGTTACCTCATAGATACGGCACTGGAACTTTATATTGTTTTTTTGAATTTGTTTATCCGCCATCGATCTCATTTACTTAGTGCGTGCGCGTAACGCTTTTCTAATGCTTCGTTTGCATTCAACAAAAGAGCTGGAAAACACGAAAAGCTTCGATGGTCAACGAATATGGACCGGGTGACACATAGGTGCGGAAAATCTGGCGTTGCATTCGCTAGGAGCGATAGCTTGCAGGTACGTGCGATTATAGGTTGTTCAGGGTAAAATGAGCACTTCTGAAAGTCCTGCTCAAGATCTGCTTGTATGCACGTTGTGCATTTTTCCACCTTATGTAAAATTAACATTTCCACAAGTCTCGACACTTTATTTATGCTTTGGTCAATTGAAACTGCGAAAGTATTAGAAAAATAAATACTTAAAATATGGTCAGTTTTACACTTCAATGTATTAATAAAAAACAGAAAGCTATAGAAATAATTTAAGTCATCATAAATGGTTACCTAACACTTTTTATTTGACGTTAATATATGGAACTACTTTCCATCCACTATAGCCAACTGTACTAGGCGCATGTCACTCACTGTGCCCGTTAAAATATATGTAGGCGGGCGAAGTGACTTTTTTCTAAAGTTGATTTCAAAACGCTCACTTCATCGTAAGCAGACTTTAATATTAAGTCTCCTGTGCCACAGCGAGCGAATTTATTTCCCGTAGCACAAAGGGTTTATATGATGGGCATCCGCCATTGGGCCAGCGACCGTCATGCCAAAGAATCGTCGCAGATTCCGGGAATG
Organism: Dryococelus australis; assembly: GCA_029891345.1. NCBI lineage: Eukaryota > Metazoa > Arthropoda > Insecta > Phasmatodea > Phasmatidae > Dryococelus > Dryococelus australis. The sequence goes on from CM057002.1 coordinate 128,572,063, forward strand.
TTGATATATATGGTTTCTTGGAGGCTCGAAACTGTATTGCATCAGAGTCCAAAGACCTATGCTGCCCATAAAGATTGTGGATCGCGTCGAAAGATATTTGCTCGTTTTGAGCCTGAAATGAGGGGAAACATCACCGTTCGCACGCCACATAACTTAAGCCACTAGTAAAATCAAATGTACGGCTCGAGCGCAGCTTTGCGAAACAGACATCATTCAACAAAAGGCAGGAATTAGAAAGTACTAGTAAATCCAAGTATGAAAGCAGAAATATAGAAAATACTGTAAAATCCCAAATAGGAGAAATATGTTACGAGAAATAAGCGTACAAAGAGCGTGGTACAAGCAGATATGAACGAAAAAATCAAACACCGAGTGACTGCCCGATACAACAATCTCGCGTCCTCGGCAAATATCTTGTTTTAATTCATCTTGGAAAATATACATGGATCGTGTAATTTACAGATGCATTATGCAGCTTACAATAAAGGAATCCCAGCACGAAAAACATACAACGAAGTATGTGATAAGCACAGTGAAAAATGCCGTGCATTATTCTCACTAAGGCATAATCGCTTATTATTAAAAACGTTTACAGTCAAGTTTAAAAACAGTACATTTTAAAAATAGCCGGCAGGTAAAAATAACAATAATATGGTTACTCTATAAGTAGCTATATTTCTAACTGCCAGTTGCCGGATATAAAACTCTTAATATGGGCAAATAATATACACATAAATGTTTTGATACTAGCTTAAAGTTACACCCACAAGTACGAAACCGCATATATACATATATATATATATTAGAAAAACAGCAATAACTGTATTTTCCTACTTCCCTGTGCACTAGTTCCATTAATAATATCTGACCTGCTGTAGAACATCACCTCTCAATTTTCTAGAAATGCACTGCATGCTAGGTGACTTAAGCCGTACGACAAATGACAAGCGAACATGCCTATGTGCGTTCTCTGTTCCGTCAGAATGCCTTAGTAGTTTTCACTCTTTATGAATTGCGCTAAAGAAAATGTAGATTTAATCCCGAGATGCAAGTCCCCCATACAGAATTATACCAAAATATGAATTCCATTAGAACCAAGTGCATACAACTCCCATAATTAAGCACGATCGAACAAATATATATTTTATGAAAGATGTGATCCTTCACATTAACAGAATTTTAGACACGAGAAAAAAAAAAAAAGGACCCATCGAGATACTTGTCAGGTGCCCCCCACGAGATAAAACCTAATACATATTGTGCAGAAAATTTTACGTGTTGTAAAATCCGTGTTGTAAAATCCCTTGCAGAAAAAAAACAAAAAAAAAAAAAAAACTGCTGCAGAAGAAATTACTCAGGTCAGGACGCCTACTGCAATATGCGAAAGTATGAAGATTTGAACACATCTGTTCATGCACCCAGAAAAAATCTCCCAAGGCTCGTTTCCCAATTATGACAACTTCAACGATGCAGCATAACAGGAGGCCGCAGCCATGCAGTGGCTAGTGTTTCCCCTCCAATCACGAACACGTGCTCAGGGTCCTTCTCCCACCACATATATTCTCGTGCGGGAAGACCTCAAGTCTAATACATTCTTCACGACACTGCTTTGATCCCCTGGCCAGTGCACCAGTAGACTGTTGCATGTGGCAGTCGTGCTAGGTAATGCTGTTTGTAGCTGTCAGGTGTTCTCGGAGAACTCCTCTTTATCTCTCCCCGGCGTACAGGCATCATGTTCGATTCCTGACGGGTCAAATTATCTCGAGGTGCTCTCTACCACTGTTCTCCCTCATTTTTTAAGCAATGTAAAACCCTCTCTGAGATACTCCTTTCTCGGCAACTAAACTCATCATACACTCTCAATACAAACGATATTAGTTCCCCCTCACGTATATTCATGTGGGGAAATTTTAACTCGCATAAGTTTACATCAGGCCTACAGTGCTCGCCTCCCACCACGAGCCCATACACAAAGTCCTCTTCTTTGCGCACACCAGCAGCACCCTGGAGAGCCGGTCGATGGCCTTCACACTGCTCTTTGCCCCTTCCCACACCCCCTTCAAAGACATAGTGAGCCAGGTCCGATCCACGACGTGTGCAGCAATGGATTTTAGCACACAGGGAGCCATGCTAGCGATGCTGCGCTCGCTGGCAGGTTTATTCGGAGAAGTCCCATTTCCCTCGCCCTGTAATTCTGGCCGTGCTCTTTTGACGTGAATACGTCTGTAAATTTGCGACCATGGGGAGGCAATCCAGAAAATCCGATGATAACAAAATCGGGGGAAAGAGTTTGCCATAGCAGCTCCGAATCTATAGTCTACATTCAAAATTAAATTACACCACTCGACTGCCAAAGGATCAAAGAATATATTACGATGAGCGAGGACTGCGGAGCATAGCACTTGACAAGGCGGAGGAATGGGGGAGGGGGCAATTTTGAGTTCGGTTCGCCGCATCTCATAACTTCCGCGTAGTATAACTTTTGAACAAGAGAAGCTATGGCACTCGTTTAGGTTTCAATCGACAGTTCTCATCAATATCAATCGACTGCGTGTATAAAAATATTTATGTGGTGTTGTAATGGTGAAAATGTAGGCGTTTAATGTAAAAAATTAAGAAAACTTAACACATCTTCGGCCTATACTCGTCAAAAGCCAAGTGGAAATACAGCAAACGTATAGGTTGGAAAGAGCATCTCAAAATCAACCCAGTGATACCCATGAAACCCCATATAATCGAGTGAAGTGGTGCCGGTAATGCAAAGAACGCATCAAGGCGTCCGAACGCGTCAACGTAGATGTATTTATGCAAAATAAACGACCGTGTCCCGAATACAGTAAAACCCAATTTTTCCTCCTCATTTAACCACATTGGCTCTCAAAACACCGATGTTAAACATTCCTCAAACACATTCCCCAAAAGTGAAACCTCAGAAACAAAACCTCATAAAGAAACTTAAAAAAAAGATACCTAAAAAATAAACCTTAAAAAATGAAATTTAAAACAAAATCTCAATAAAGAACATCAAAAAGTAAATGTCAACAATAATACCACAATAAGAAACCTCAAAAAGAAATATAAAAAAGCATACTTTAAATTAAACTTAAAATAGAAACATCAAAAAGAAACCTCAAAAATGAAAACTAAAAAAGGAAAACGCAAAAAACTATAGCTCAAAAAATGAAGCCTCAGAAAAAAATCCTCAGAAAAGAAAAAATTAAAATAATGAAAACATAATAAATGAAAATAAAAATATAAAATGAGATAAAACTCAAAATTGAGACTGCAAAAAGAGATACTTCGAAATGATAACTCAGAAATAATCGTCAAATAGATATATTAAATATGAAACCTCAAATTAAACCTTAAAATGAAACCTTAAAGAGAAAGAAATCAGTCGATTTTAACTGTTTTTAGATAGTCATATTGCTTAGGTTACAACCATAGTCCTGTTTGTGTACTTGTTAGCAGAATGTTCCATAAAATAAACCTTCGCAACCGATGTTATACACCATTGAATTAATAAATGATGCAAAAATGCAATATGGCAAGGTTCAAGAAATTAAACACACGCTACTCTTTACATATACACAAAAGCAATTTTTTTCAGTTGTTTCGTTAACTTAAATTTGGTATTCTCCTGTATTTTCATATCAAGAGTATTATCCAATGGTTTAGTTCTATGCAACCCCTTTCCATCGATCCATAGACGATTGATGATATCTCATCAATGAGCGAATATTCTCAATCTTTTTGTAGGCCAGTCAAATGTCTGAGTATATAAACAAGTTCATTATTGTCTTCTGCCTTCTTCAGGTCACATGTAATAGCAAACTTGTTGGGGAGATAAGTTAGAACACCAAGAAAATGGACATCACCTTCATCGCCTACAGTGTATTCATCATCGTCTTGATCTCCTTTCTCTATGTAAGCGCGGAGTTTCCATTTCTTGAGAGTTGGGTCGTCATTGGAGGTATTCATCTTCGCAGCTACAGGTGCTGCATTATTTTTTCGAAGTTTGTCTAGTTCATTTGGCAGTTTAGCAAGTGTAATAATATTCCATGCGGACCGATTGTGTGGCATTCTGTACGCCGCTTGTGTTGACCATAGTTCCTTCGCCTTCTGCAGACATATTATGCAGCGTACTGTTAGCAGGAGGAAGTGATGTCGTTACATGTGGTGGCTTGGTAGGAGATGGAAAACTACACTTACAGATTGGTAGAGTAATTTTTCGAAATATAACAAAAGCTTTAATTTTCCCACGTGCCGCTACCATCCAAAATGGAAGACCAACAACAATATTCACCTCTGAATTTATTTTTTACAACTTGTACTGTCAGCATGAAAAATTTTGTAAAAATTGGTTTAATGGTTTCCGAAATATGGCATATCACCCAAAATCTTAAAATTACCGCCATTTTGAAAGTAAGTGCCTGGTGTGGTCGAAAACTACAAAAGTAAGGGTTCATTTGTTGGTAATATATAAGTACCGAGTTGGATGAAATTCTGTTTACATGTTCAAAAATTGTAAAATGGGGAGACACACGCACAGGCACCTACCCAGACACAACACACACACACAGACACAACAATACACAGAAACAACAATATACACAGACACAGCACATTCACAGACACAACACATGCACAAATACGCATACAAGCAGACACACAGACAGGGAAATTATTTCATAAGCCTTTCTTTCCTTCGGAAAATATGCAAAAGGGATTGCTTATAGGAACAGCAATTATAAAAACATCCTGAATTTTGGAAATTTTAAAAATAATTAAAAATATTATATATATATATATATATATATATATATATATATATATATATATATATATATATATATATATATATATATATAGTTTCTTTGTTCATGTTTAGGGCATCTGTTTCGTCTCAGGTTACCATTATATCCACACCAATTATTTTTCGAAGTGAAAGCCAATGATCTGAAGCTGGCAAAAAAATGGAAGTGTTTAATATATGTTTATGCAAAATTGCTTGTTCCATTGTCAACGCATATTTTACGCAAATATTCGCTCAGTGAATTTCTCAAAATATTCGAAAACTGCAGTAACAATTTCATTCTCAAATACAGTAGGGATACGATTATCTAAAACAAAGTTTTATAGTGCAGTTTATTTATTTTAATAGAATACTATAAAACAAGTATTTGTAAGCATCTACTGTTAATTTTTTTAACCTAAGTTTCAGTGTGGGTTAATTGCAGGTTGGACAACATACACTTACTTATTTCCTTTTTGAACTCATTGCAAATTGTCGTTACCAAACTAAGACAGAAGAGTACTATTTATTTGACTTCACTCGGGTTCTGATTTTTGTCAACAAGCTAACTGCATTGGTCTAAGCATGAACTCTGTAGATTGTTATGGTAATAATTTTTTAAGCCAAAGTAATTTTGTGTCTATGATGACATACTCGTTTTCTACCACCACAGTCATGAAGCCGTGGGCGGAAGAGCTTTATCGCGTCTTAAGATTTTTTGATTACTGATATTTCTTCTGTATAGGCTGTAGATTTGTGCCGTATAGGCACGCCTCCTTAATTTTCTACGCGAAACTCCCCTTTTTTTAATGCATCAAAATAATTTTCTTTATGAGTCACCGAGCATTTTTACAGTTTGTCTTTGTGATTTTGGTATAAGCTACTATTGAATTTTATATGTTGTCACTGAGATGAGCTAATTTTAAGCTATTTGCAAATTAAATTTTTTTTTTTACAATTTGATTAGTTATTGAAAGGGCTAATTTTATAATTGCTTTGGTCCCTAATAATAAACTTAATTTTTATCGGCTTCGAGTATATGATTTCAGTTCCACTCTTTATCTTTCAGACTTCGTTTCTGGCGTGGCTGTGTGGGTAGTCTCTTCGTGCAATCACATGCCTGGCGCCTGACTGCACTTTGAAAACCTCTTTCTTTCACGTGATTGATAGCCAGTTCCGCTGACGCGTGCATCGGTTTTGGTCACTCTCGTTCTCCTTTTGCCCTCTAGCGGCGATCGTAGAACTATCGCGTGGTTACTTTAACGGTTTCGCCAGTCAGCTCCGCCATGTGAGCGGAAATTATTTCTGTCCTCCTTTGCAAGTACTGGTTCGTCGGGTTTTTCACTTTAATTCGTGCCCCTAAATATTCACTCACTATTTTTAACCCTTTTTTTTTTTAGCGAGAGTTCCAGTTTTCGGGTGATACTTTCTACGTTCTCCTTGCAACCTTAATTCTAGTTCGAACTATCCAGCTTCGCCTCAACTGCGGACTACGGTCAACTAGATGTTTTTCTCTGGTGTGTTTGACACACATATTCGGTTGGGAGTTTTGCTGCTGGGAGCGTGTGTACCCAACTTCGCTCCCCAAATTTTCCAGGAAAATGTGACGTTTTACTTCTATGCATTCCTGGTCTTCCTCTGGACTCACGTTAATCAACTGGACAGCTAAGCGCTTTAAAGTTTAAATTACAAGTTTCTTTAATGACTCTTTCACGCACAATTAATTTAACGTTTTACCTATTTTTTTAACTTTATTTATATAAATTTATATATATATATTATATAATATAAAAAAATAATAAATATAAAAAAAAATTAAGTTATATAAATTTAACCTATGTTTCCTTTACTGGAAGGGTAATTTTTGTTTTCTAAGCACACGAACAGTATAGTGTAATTTTCATTTAAATTATAATTCATGTGTTTATTCTGGTTGATCTGAATAAGAATGCCATGTGCGGGTACCCATTTCCTAGTATTATTATGTAGTTCTCTATGCTAGCAGAAAGGTAGATAAAGAGATGAAATTAGTTTATTTTACTAAAGTTTAAATCTTGTTGATATCGTGTAATTGCAAATGGAATATTACGTTAGAAGTTATACGACTTAATAATTATAATTTTCCAAAGTAATTATTACGAAAGAATACTATTGCATTATTATTATTATTATTATTATTGAATATCTGGTGCACTAAAAGGTGACCAATTGCTTACTCCTTTATTACTTGTTATTTATTCGAAAATATTAATGTAAATAATTAATAAATACGACCAAAAGATATTTTAGCACACCACAAAATCCAAGTCTTTAATTTTTAATATTCACTTTTTTTTTTTCCTCTGGGCTTTTCTAAAACCATTATTTATATGTGTATGTTCTTTTAATTGTGAGTTATTTAAACTCCCTTCTGTTGCCGTATACGATCACCCAGTAAATCCAATTATTTAGCTATTATATTGTATTGCTTCCTTGTCACTTCATTCATTTATTGTTTGTTTGCGCAGTCCTTTTGATTTTAGGTACATATGAGTTTTAATACCATGTAAATTTGTTTATTGGTGGGTTGTTTATTATTTGTGTTTGTACCAAGGGCTGGCCCCGTTCTTTAAAATGAAGTGGTTTTTTTTTTTAACAAGTTAAAAGTCACTTAATGCTCGCACATGGGTAACAAAACAGCATGCTGGGCGCTGTGTTTGGTATAACTTATTTATTTACAACACCAAAGAGTTGCATTTGAGTGGAGAATTGCTTTTCTTTCCATGTTCTCCTCTGGGGCACCTCGGCACTAGGTTGAGAGCCCCTCAGTTTTTCCCAAAAGGAAATTCCCTTGGCTGTTGTCTATTTTGGGCTCTTAATCTAAGCGCTGCGAGGTGGCTCAATATGATCTATTATTCACAACCAGCTAAGGGTCACTTCCGAAAGTCACTTAACTCTCAAACAATACTAAACTATAAAGTCTCGAAAATTACCTGAGGTAATTATTTCGTACAAAAAAAATGAGTGTACGATAATAAGGATGTAAACGAAAGAAATAGAGAAATAATAGACGACAAAATACGACCAAAGTCCTGGCTAAAACGAGAATAAAAATAAATATTTGTAAATTCTTAACTAGTAAATACTCCGCTCAAATGAAACTCTTTGGTGTTATAAATAAATAAGTTATATCATACACCGTTCCCAGATCAGAATAAATTTAATCACCTCCTTGCTGCTAAGTCGGGCACTCCTATGTAAAAACCAACAGCATTATAGCATGACACATATAAAATAATTATTGGTTTAGTTTTCAAGTTCTACTTCAACTCCACAGATGGTAATTAAAAAAGGGCACACTTATAAATAAAATCATAACTTATGTTAACCTTTAAAAAGGTAAATTTTTGTCTTTTATCCTTTTCCCTCGCCAGTTGAGTACAAATATCCAACACCAAGAAATATCAATAATATAGTTTCATCCAGCAAGAGTATTTTTTACATTAATATCAGCGTTTTTGCCATTTCGTTACATTAATTTTTTTTTTCTCCCTCCTTTTCTTCTTATTATTCATTTTGCAAATTGCACAGAGTAAAGTTGACAAGAGAAAAGAAGGGTGCACCTTAACTTTAGTGTTACGAATCACACAAGGTTAAATGTTAGCAAATAAGTTAACACACAAATACAATATTACCTTTTGGACTCAGTCTTGTTCCATTATTTTAAGCATTAAATTTTATTTTGATATTACCAAAATTAAATAAAAATTAACAAATTATTGTTAAATTTTGTCCAGAACATGCGCACAGCAAGCGCAGTAAATTTAGTCCGTGAGTGCCACGCTTGAAGTTGTAGTCGTTACATCATGCACAAGGAGCATGCAGAAAATTAGAAAAATCTGACCATAAGGTTTTGGACGAAAATCCGGTGTGGGCAGCGACACACACAGCTCGGTAATTTAACACATGTTGTCCAAGAAAGATGCAGCTAGGGGCAGGTAGGTAAGGTTCAGCTGCACATGGGCTCAGTTACATTTCCTTGGGGTAGACTTGGACCGCACTAAGAAATAAATATATATATAAAAAAAAATAAAAACATTATAACTTTCGTTACAAATATTAACAGGGGCGAGGCAATAAAAGTTACAAAGATTCCACTTACCAAGGCGGCAGTGTTACAATCTTACATACTATAAATTATGAAACTCTTCAACTGTTAATTTATTGGCACTCACAACATGGTGGAAACGGGATGAAGAAGAAGTCAGCAAATTCCTTTGTGCATGGGAGTGGCTTAGACAAAGTTCCAAAAGTCGTGATATGGCTAATCGATAAATATCGAAACATCATACCACCAGTGTTAAATGTAGTAGAAAATTCCACAACAATAATTTTAGAATCACCAAATTATGAATGTAATAAAAATAAAAAATGACATGAGAAAGTTGACAAGAAAAAAAGAATTACAGAAATACAACGAACCATAACTGCACAAAAGTTAAAATTTAGCAACAGCTTTTTGTTAGTTACTTGCCTTATTACAGTACAAGTGCTGCCCTCTATCGCAAGCGGCAAACAAAATACCACATAAGTTCTAGACACCACTGAATATTATCAAAATAATAATAACATTTCGTATCAAGGCCATTTGCGGCATTAACAAATCAATGAGAAGTGAACAAGATTAATAGGTTTACAAATTAATAGCCTGCTCAGAATTAAGAGGAATAAAGAAATTATCAATTTGTTTCGCACAAATTTAAAATTACCATTAAACAAAAGACGTGTCCCGAAAGTAACAAGGTAGCAATATAAACACGGGCTTTGCAAGACAAGCTTAAATCGCTAGAAAAACAATTTAAGAGCAAAAAAAAAATAGAGAGAGGGAATATGCCGTAGCATGTCACAGATTATTGATATACCGGATAACAGTCGAGTACCTTTAAGCAACTCTCAAAATTTGTAAGTGCCATTTTAAAGACTAATTGTGTATATTTAAATTATTTTGTGATAAGTTACTCCATAAACTTAACGGTTTTTGTGTAATTTGCATTTGAAACTCAAAATACAAGGACGTCATAAATCCGAAATAATACTAACGCATGAATATTTTACAAACGACTAGAAAAATCAGGAAAAGTGCTCCAGTAAATGTTGTAGCACATGTAGGTAGCTTTCTAACGCTATACAATAAGTATAAAGCGGTATACAAAAAATTTAAGAAATCTCGAAGAAAGCTAGCCTATACGATGGTATGAGTTGAACGCGCATGTTAGCATTAACATTTTCATTTACTGGCGAAATGAGAAACATCTTTGTTCTATCTCGACATAACGAAATTTATTAAATCAATGATGACAATGAAATAACGAAGTGATTGTTGACAATATCATTTCCCTTCTTCCTTCAACAATATCACTATTCCTCTGGCCATATTGTAAGAATTTTTTACCCCAATTTAGCATTCCACAAGCAATTAATTATGATATAGAATATTCAATGTAATGTTACATTAAAATGTTATTAGCTACCACCTGCCATCACAAGCAATATTGATTCAAAATTGCCATACCATGTAGTTTTCTAGGTATGTTAGGTAAAAATGTAATCATGATTACTTCTTTTTGTTTCAGGTGAATTATGCAAGTGAATGAATGAATATTAGTAAATTTAAAGTTTTACTTTAAATGGAAGGAACCGAGGAAATAAGTGAAAACTGGAGAAAAACGAATTCAGACAATTATGGCCTCTAGCAAGCAATATGAAGATCGAAGACAGACTAAAATGGAGAAAATTAAAACTGTAAATAAAATAAAAACTTAAATGAAAACTGTAAATAAAAACTTAAAAATTTATTATCACAAAACCTGGGCATCTGTGTATACAGACAAAATTAAAGGTAAGAGAGCTGCACAGCATGAAAGAGAAATTGAAGGCACCAAAGAGTGTTGCTAAACTTCGCTGGTTGGACCAACAAACTTTATTTGTTTACATTTTATTTTCTGTGTTGAAGAATGTATGACAGATAAAGACCAAAAGCGCCCAGAGAGGTTGCGAGCAGCATATACTTTCTGTCAGATTATACACAGAAGAGAGAGAAATATAACATTTGTGATTTCTTGAGACATGCTCCAAGTGAAACGATGTGTGGTCATCAGAAGTACGAGATAGAATTGAGGGAGCCGTGAGTGACTTTGTCATTGCTGATGCAAGTTATCATGTCCACTACCGCAGTAGATTCATGTTACCAATGTCAGTTGCTGCTGCTGTAAATTCCAGCGATAACCATTAGGTCGAAGTTGATGTACCATATGACGAAATCGAAAATATTTTGAAGTTTGATAACTCATGCATTTGTAACTCATTACAACTTCATTAGTTATACGAAGTCTTTGGTTCGTTTAGACTTTGTCATCCAGAGCTGGTTAGCTCACTTGCTGATCAATTCACGCCAGATCTCTTGATTTTATACTCCACTGGTTTTTCCAGTGTTTTAGCTTTTCGTGAAAAAAAGTGATATCGTGCTAATGGTACCGAATGAGGAGGATGATGTGGCTGGAGCGATTATTGCAGTAAGGAACACAAGAGGTAAGCGAAATATACCTGTATAAAAACCATTACAGCAATAAATTAACATCAGACGATGCATGTCAGACAACTAGCAAGACATTAATGAAACTACTGGCCACGTTATCTCCTAACCTAAACTGCACTCTGCCTATACTATTAATAGGGAATATGACCACGTCTATACTTACAAATGCACCTTCAAATTTGCAGATTGCTACTGGAGTTGAGTTGCGCCATTCAAAAGAATTCATCCGATTCATGCATAATTTTTTAGTTAAATGTATATGTGACGAAATAATGAGGTAGAAAAAATCTGCAGCCTGTGATACTGCAAAGGATCTTTAACTGTTACGCGTAGAGGTTCGCGGAAACAAATTCATTCAAATTGTAGTAGATAACTTTGATATTGACATATCATTTCAGAATGGTAATCTAGCTACACATTCTCTGGCTATGCTTGTCGCACAAACTAACAAAGGTGAGAAATAAATTCCAGAGTCAAGCATTAAAATGAAAAGGGAAATCATTCGAATGCATAAAACTGCCATGTCAAAAGCCAACAAAAATGATCCACAAATTGTACAATTATGTGGCTCTAGTTGACCCACTATGTCTGAGAATGATATCTTGAAATTACCACCAGATCTAAAGGTTCTTTGTAGGTGTCTGATTTATTCTCAAAAAGCAAGGTAGGAGGATTTTTACTTCTTGAAAGATATTCTCTCCAATGATGCATGCTCCGTATGTGATGGGTACAATACTCGGAGAATTCGTAAAGCTGGGACAGAACTGAAACCATCTACTACAGCAAAATATCAACTTTTCATATATATATGGCCCCTTCACATCTTGATACAATGATGCCATCATTACTCGAAGCCGAGCGCCTTACTAAACTAGCATGTCAGGATGTAACTGGATCAGCAGTTGTATAAAGAGGCTGTTCAGGTAATGTGGGTGTATTCTGGAAAGTTCTCTGATGTAGCACTGTGACTTGGGGGTATGCATTAATTAATTAGCTTCATCGGTTCTATTGGTGCACTAATTTCAGACGTGGTTTGGTAAAAGTCATGAATGATATATTTTCTGGAGTTCCTAAAATGATCAGTGGAAACAATGTCCAAAAAATGTCAGAGCTCTTCGTTTGGTAGCATAAGAAGTGTTAAGAGGCATATTTAACACATTAGAGTCAGTTAACCATACTGGCCTCACGTCTATTCTTGAAGATCTAGCTTTCAGAAGTTCAACAAGCAAGCTTTGTGTAGACTGTCACATTAAACCTGTTCCCCTTATGATGATGTATAAGAGCAGAAAGAGAACAATTGGCCTTTACACATTGAAACTTTTCATCATATGCTGCCCTATTTATTTGCAGCTGGCTATCAGAACTATGTCCATTATGGTTTTTTCTACATAATATCAATTGAGATAATGCAAATAAAACTACTAAATAAATTTTAATAAGGAGATAATGTGATGAATCACATACCTGGACTGTGGAATGGAATATGGAGTGACATGTGGATTGAAACAAAATTTATGATGTATTACCATGGGTTAAAGGGTAACACTGGAGTCACTCTGAAACTAGAAACAGTTAAGACATGGGCAATAAGTTTGCATGTGTGAACATAACTGGAATAACATGTCCTGAAAATCAGCCAGAAAAATTCAGAGTAGACCAAACCAGACAAACATAAAGAGGAAATTAAACATAATGTAGCAAAATATGCTAAGAATAGAGAAGACAATTGTCTTGTATTCAAGTCATACATTGATCCTATAAAGCGTGAGTCTCACCCATCCAATTTAGTCAACATTGTTACTGGAAATATATATCCCTCAACTGTAAATGTTCAAAATGCTATATGCATAGGTTTCCAACAAATGTAGGACTTCGAAAAGAGGTGGCCAAAATGATTTTATATCACCATTCTTAAGAAAGAAATCACAATGTCTTCAACCAATAAACATATTGAAATTAATCCAGCTAAGTTATTCAATAATGGTTTGATATAATAATGCATTGTCGGTCTACAAGAAAGCTCTTGTGATAATGATATATATGTGCTGTCCTGGCTCATGAGTTAGAACCTCCATGTTCACAGACAATGGGAAGATGAAGCTCTGCAAATCAAAGTCAAAACTGAAAACATTTATGCAGGAAACTGTTTCATATCTTGTTGAAAGGCCAGCATACCAAATGTGTACAATTATTGATGGGACAGCTTTTATGTGGGTCATTCCTTGGTCTGACCATAGCAGCATCAGTGAATATCTGCCTTGTTTCAAAGCTGTGATAATTAGTTGTCTAGAAATTGGGGATGTTTTCTTAGTATTTGACCGGTGCAAGACATACAGCACCAAAGATGTAACAAGGAAAAATCGTATTTCTGGAGCTATTCGGATCCACCAGATGACATCGACATCTACACTTTAGTCGCAGATAGTAATTCTAACAGGGGCAGAAAACAAGAAACAAAGAATACGTACTTATATTCCACAGCATTCTGCAAGACAGGTCATTTAAGTTCATGTACTATCCAATACAGGCTGGTTGTTACAGAACAAACTAATACACCCAGGACGCTTGTGAGTAAACTGTAATCGAGAGGCTCGACTTGAATAATAGTCATGAGGATCCAGATGTCATTGTTACCCAACAGGTGATGAAAGTTTGAAATGAAAGTTATACATAGGTGAATATTGTATCAGATGATGCTGATGCATTTCTCTTTCTTGTTCATTACTACAGCAAACAGAATTTTTCTGTTCCATTTTTTATGGAATCATCAATTCATGGAAGGACAGTAATCTATGTCGCTGCTACTGTAATCAATCACAAATAAATAATACCACATCTTTTAAATTCACATGCACTTAGTGGCTGTAACATAACTTACTCCTATCTTGGTACTGGGAAAGGAAATATTCTGCAAGCATTACACAACAAACACATTCCCTATAACTGATGGGAGACATGAATTCTGAAATTTTTGATATCCAGAAACAAGCTTCACAATTCATCAATGCATGCTATGGTCAAGCAAAATGTGCATCAACAACTGAAACCAGAATAAAATTATGGTCGGAAAAAATGGGAAGAAATTGTTCTCAACCACCACAGCTTTGCTCACTGCTACCAAACGAAGAAGATTTTCTGCAAAATGTAAAGCAGGCACATCTTCAGTCTTGTGTGTGGAAAAACAGTCTTGAAAATCCCCCTGGTTTAGATCCAGTGGATTTCAGTTACTACAAGGACACAGCTTCCAAGACTTTACTTCCTGTACAGTCTCTAATGGCCTCGCTGCTGACGAGACGTTAAGACCAGTTACCTTCCTTTACTTCCTGTATCAGTGAAAAACGATATTCTATTGGCACCTGCGGATATACTGAAACTGGTCAAGTGTTCTTGTGGAAGTGATACCCCCAGCCTTACTAAAAAATGTTGTAAACAAAAAAATTTACATTGCACTATTCTCTGTAAACGCATTAGTATCGGTTGTTGCAACACATTTACTCGAGAGGTAATCGAAGATGAAGATTAAGACAGTGACGAAAGAGTTTAGAGTATCTAAATTAAGTGAATTTACTTCAAGCAAAATGTGCAACAACAACTGAAGCCAGAATGAAACCAAGGTAGGAAAAATATTCAATTAAGTAAATATTGTAACCCTAAATACAGATTACCAATGATATTTTTATCTGAATATAATTAACCATCAGAATTAAAGGAGCATCGCATACATCTCGTATTCCCATCGCAAATGTACGATTGAGTACTGATTATAATAATATAATAAATATATTATTTATTCACACATACATAAAATCATTTTCAACATTTTTCTATAATCTCGTGTAACTCATTTGAAATATATTAATTATTTCCTTGTAGATTTAGATAAATG
Source organism: Dryococelus australis (assembly GCA_029891345.1). Taxonomy (NCBI): domain Eukaryota; kingdom Metazoa; phylum Arthropoda; class Insecta; order Phasmatodea; family Phasmatidae; genus Dryococelus; species Dryococelus australis. Next base: position 128,587,318 of record CM057002.1, read on the forward strand.
GAAATGTCTGCTTTCACTTTCATAATTTCCCTGTTACATCAAATTATGTTCAAAGAACAACCCAAGGGAGCTAATTAGCTTACTTAATTTGAATAGAAGTTGGCTACCAACCTACTCTGTCAGTAACCTGAATGTATTCACATAGTATCCGGAGCCTCTTAAATCTACTAAATAATATTACCTTTGCGAAACACATATCATCAATGAAAATAAGTAACACCAACAGAAAATACATTTAATGAATTACTGATTATACGAAGTACTCACACATTCCCATATCGCCACTTCTGCTTATTTTAACCATTAATTTGTATACTTTTGCCTTTTCAAAGTCCTGCATTTTGTATTCCTTTAGAAAGTTCTTTGAATTTGTAACAACATTTACTGGAACACTTTTTCTGGTTTTCCTTGTCGTTTGCAAATTATTCCTGTGTTTTAATATTTCGGCTTTATGACATGCATGTATTTTGAGCTTCATATGCAAATAACAGAAAAACCGTAAAGTTCATGGAGTAAACTCTCATAAAACAATTTAAATATACACAATTATTCTTTAAAAGTGTGCTTACAAAATTGATTTACACTGATTAGTTTCGAAGATACAATTATACAGAGTGGTCTGCCTAATGTGGACATCCCCTAAATTTCCAGGATGGTTGCAAATCACAAAATGCAGTTTCGTCTAATTAAATTGCCAATGGGGGCAAGTAATTTGTCGCAAAGTGGCTATTCGTAACACGTGCATAGACAGAAATAATTAAACCACATATGATTATTCTCCTGGAAACATACATTTATTTCAATGGAATCTCAAAATATGCGCAGAGAGGAATTCAGTGACAAAACATTTGCAATGAAAAGTATCACAGAAATCTAAGAAATAATGTGCAAATATGATTAAGTTAGGTGGACCGGTAGCATGGGGCAGTGGACCTGTACTCACAGCTGTAAGCAAGAAAAACAGTGCACAATCTGGAATTTTTCTTTCGTCATTAATATCATCTGCTTGTGGTACTAGTTCGGTAATTGAATTGACCCATAATAACGATGCTACTTCAAAACTTATTGTCTGCATGATTCGCTTGCAACCTGCTGAACTTAATATTATTTTTATTTTGAGGAAGTCTGGAATGTGCATGAACAGTTGTATTCATATATTCTCCGCAACCCTCGCGATTGTATTTTGACTGTATTATATCGCCAATTGTACTTAACGAGCCGGTCGTGAAGTATCAGGTAGAATGTGTATGTGTGTGCAGGAATATTTTTATGTGTCATGATCCCGCAGTTGATTAAATTAGAGACAATATGCTCGTCCTGTTTACTCACAGCGAAAACCATGAGTGGAGCTATATTCATGAAAGTATCGGGGACAAAGCTTGTCCATAATATGAATTTTGGTATTGAGCATATATCTGATATGCCGGAATTTTCTGTTAATCTTTAAAGTTCATGTTCATATCAACATATGAATAGCTGTTCAAAAATATTTTCCCAATTTCTATTTTACATTCTCACATTGTGCTGACATTTAGTCTGTAGCCCTACGATGTTGTACATCAGTTTCTTAGAAGCAGAACTGGTCTTCACCATTCATTTCATGCGCTGGCTTGCTGGCAATCCGTGGCACGTCTCGAGACTCCACGACCTGAAAACTATATCGACGTTTTTACCATTTGTCACTTTCTTCAACATTATTATGAGTTCAGCAGTGCACAATTGCACGTGAGACAGTATCAGTTCCACACCTCGAACTTGCCTCCAGTATATATAGGGACACTTTAATCATCTTTGATTCACCAGCCTGATATGATAGTTGATGTTATGTACACATTTCGCGACCGGTCCATCTCGGCACCATTGGGAAAATACATGATGTAGTCGATCAAGTGACGAAATCCATTGCTCGAAATTTTCGTTGATGTTGGGTTGTTTCCAACTTATTTTATCAATGTCGCTTTAATTCGCAGGAAAGACTGGCCAGGAAGTATGCAGATATCCCTGTGTTGGACTGAGATCCGAACATTCGATGGTAGTGTGTACAGTCCGATCAGGAAAGGCTGGTATGCATGAAGTTCCGCTTTTGTCATGCTGACTTAAAAAACGACTGGCTATTCGATGTGTAGATAATCTTCCTTGGCGATCGACTTCGATACTGAAACTGCAGGGGACAGTCTCGTTTGCATGTGTTAACAACTTCGTGACCTGAACTGCACTGATTGCAAGTTTTCCACTGCACTTTGTTTCATTGCTTCTGATCGTCGTAAATCTTATTCCTATCGTCTCAAATGCAGGTGTAGGGCGATTTCTTCGTTTCGAAAGTTCACCAACTCTCTGTGCTGGTCGAAGATTGTCACGGCCACCTCGTGTGCTCTCTTCGTAATGAATGCAACATAAATTATGCTTTGCAGTGTCATGAACAGTTGAAAATCCTGACGAAAACTCCTGCAGTGTATTGCTCGACCTACAATTGAGGTACCTGCCACTCGCCAAATTGCTGTTTATTCGTGTCACATTGACGGGCAAGATTTTTGTGGGCCGCGATGACTCGTGTGATTGACCAGCTTCATATATGTGTTACTCGAACCCGCGCATCAGTCTAATGGTATCTGGTTTCATAAAGTCGATATTTTCGTTGCATCTGATGGCAGTTTTCAAAGTATGAGGATGTTTATGTAGTTCGAGTTCTGTGTCAGGAAACAGCGAATCTTAAATGTACCTTGCAATATCAATTATTTCATAAGAGCCCATTGACAGTGAAACCTCACGAGAGCCCTTACTGCTTTTGACGAAGTACTGCTAACAGTTTTCTTAATCGATGTTTGGTATCGCATTTTATATCTCAAAATTGACAAGGCCAATGCACTATTCATCTTCCAGGTCGAGTGGTGGAAAGTGTAATGCACACAACTTGAAGCTATGTTCCATGAAAGTAAGCATTATCGACATGGCTAATGGTTTGTGGGTGATTTTTAGATATTATATTCAATTACTTGTACAAAAAACAAGGAAGAATTGGCACAAAACTATCCGCAGTTCCGTATTTTTAACGCCTGTTCCATCTCATAGTTATATGTTAATAATGGGTATGCAGCACAAAGGTACCATCGGGGTTTGGGGGCAGGACTCAAATGACCCAATCGTCATAATATTTTGCACATTTGCCACGTTTTACATATGCTACCCAATGTGCACTGGACCATGCCTATGTCCATATTTATTATCGCGCATTCGCTACATCTTGGTTTCAGTGGCAATTCGTCTCTCATAAACACTCCCTTAAAATTTAGTATTTTCCATTTGCATGCATATAGTTCTAAATCCATGTTCGTTAATTGCATTTTAGGCAGTTAATTCAAGTCTGCTTCTTCCAGATGCACAATTTTTTCACACTAATGACTCATACTGTATATGGTCGCAGGTACAAGTCTTGCCCATTTTTTCCCAATAGCGATAGGTTCGATGTTTGCTTTTTGCCTTCAGGCCTCGAAAAACTTCTTCCGTTCGTTCTATACTGTGTTGACAGCTATGATGATACCAGATACCACTTGTGGCTCCAATTAAACCCTCAGGTGGCAAAGAGAGCAGGCATAAGCAATTGTAAAAATTTTCCTTTAGACATTCTTCGTGAGACAACTACATTAAAATCTACGCGAATTTGTTGTCTCATGTCCACTGCATCCCCCCCAACCCCCTCCTACCGTGTACGATGTGAGCTACGTTCAACATTCATTTTCCTGCACGCACGGACAAATACCGAAATGAAATATGGATAAAAATTGATGTTGAACATTGTGAATTTATGTATAATCTACATATCTGCAAACCTATTTTCTGCATGTTGTTTGTGGTGTAGCCCAGCGCGGCTGGGAAACACTTTTTCATGGTACTTGGCAATAAAGAATGCATGTCCTGCATCGACACAACAGGTAGCAAACATAGCACATGTACAACTGAGGGGTGTAATTCAGACACCTGCATACCTGGTGCCTGGAGCGCTGGGGTGTTTCTCCCTACCAGCCAGCAGCTGTGATGTCACCTGCGCATTATGCTCGCGCACAGTTTAAATTGACATTTGTGCCCTCCAGTGTGATTCAGTGTCTCCCTTATTTAGACATTTTTGAAGAAAACAGCTGGGATTGTATGCTCTAATGAAGATCCCTCTACCATTTATTGAACTGTGTAACACCCCACTGCCAAGTGAAAACGATGTTGTCTCCTTTCTTAGACATGTGTGCTCCCATTTGTTGTTTTATTTAATATTAAAAAATCATGTATTTTTATTTCAGGGGTTTAGTTGTGTCATTCCTCTAAGATTCAATTGAGAGAATTCTGTTAAAATACTATGTTGCAAATGCTTGTTCGAAGTCAGACGATCGGCCTCGAAGGAGCATCCATCACCATAAGTTATGTGATGTTAAAATTAATATTTCTTTAAAATGTTCGGATCTTCAAGCCAGTAGGTCATGACATCACTTTGACGCAAGGCTAGTTGCCCAAAAGGGCGAAAGTTTTCTAAGTACAAAAAATGCTTGCAAATATAACACTGATTGAAATCTGAAAAGATGACTTAAAGTTTTTCAGTGTGTTTCCTGAGCAGCCATCTTGGTGCAGAAACCTGAGGTTTTTAAAGCCCTATTTTCTTCTTGAAAGTTAAGGCCTGCCATTTGTGGGCAGTTACTTTGGTCATTGGACAAGGGGAGAAAATTAACTCTTTGTAAAGGATTTCAATCTTGGGAAAGTCCACTTAGCCTGGAATTTTTAAAACTTATTAAAATATATTTTACTGTTGCCATACTTTAAAATGTAAAAGGAATGTCAAAATTACTTATGATATGAAATGTTAAATATAATTCCAAGGTAAAATGGCATTTCAAAATGGGTTGTTCCCCGATACTTGTTTAGCCAACATAAATAACTTAAACACCAAGTAGTGGTGTGCATGGCCTTGGTTGGTCAGTTAGCCAGAGAAAAAATAGATGTATATATACTCCATGTTTGAAAATTCACTGGTAACAAAAAATAATTCATGTGGCGAGGCCTTTGGATGATTTGGTAGCCAGAACTCAAATGTTGTTAAGTCAAAAACATCGAACTTTTAATATGGTTTTAGTGAAATTTAGTGTTGCTTGGATTTTTAACCAGAGATTTTAAAGTGTGTTTATGTTAGGGATCATTATGTATCTGCATTTATAGTAGGCTAATTGGAAAGTATTATAAATTTCCTGCATTGTGGCAGAAAAATCTTTTACGAGTATTATTTAAGAAGTTTTTGTAAAGATTCAAACACATATATCCAATTATTTGTGATCATGTTTAAAGGAAATGACAAACTTGAAAGGAAATGGTAATATTTGCAGACACGAAAGAAAAAATTTGAATTCAATAAAAGAAAGTTTTTCCATAATTCATGTTATTGAACTTTTACATACAGATGATATTCCTGCCGTACTCAAGAAACATTAAATGCCGACATTTTTTGTGCCATTGTTTTTTTATGCTCAGATCTTTTTGGTATTGGGGTAATTCCCGCCTTGCTACGTCCTTGGGTCAAGGATGCAGCAAGGGTATGATTTGTCTCGCATTGTTTTTCCTCTTCAATTGTTTCACTTGTGCATTTCTCTTGCTCATTTCACGAATTCCCTTTCCACATGTTCCTTTCTCTTCCTCTTTGCACCCCTTCCCAATCTAACCTGTGCCTTTCTCTTGTTTCTTTCACACATTCCCACCTTAACCTTGGCTTTCATAATGTTGGAAATACCCCAAGCCACAATTTTCTCTTCAAACCCAGGATCTGACGATTTTCGTATCTTGTTGGCCTTCTGTGCAAGTACCTTGTCTGACAAATGCCTGGTTTCGAGATCCTTTTGGTAGGAATAGGCACTGTTGTGCTGCTTGCATGATTTGCTTAGGGCGTTAATAGGTACCAGTGTTTCCATGTGCTAAGTATTTCCCAAGCTCCGTTCTTGATTACAAAACCTGTAACCAGGAAGGTGCAACTCGAATTGCAGATTATTTAACAGTATATCGACAACACCTTTTCCAAACTTGGTATTTTCTCTTCGAGGCATCACAGTGAACTGGTTTAATAGTGTTTGAATATGCCCCATTTATAATTTTTTTTGTTTCAGTACTGTATAGATCGTCAATCAGGGTGGCTGTCTTCCCATGCAAGTTAACATGGAAGATGCTGAAACATCAAATGACTTTCGTCACAGTAAACTGTTACCGAGTACCATGTGCATAATCACAGGACCATCCAGTTGCAGCAAAACATGCATCCTACTGAGTCTGCTAGAAGAAGCGAATGATCTTTGGTTGAAGAGTGTGTTCATTTATTCTATATCGCTCCCCTAACCAAAACATAAGCGACTGGCACACATACTATAGGTCATGGATGATGTGAGATATTTTCCTAGCTGTGATAACGAAGTTGTGTGCCTTCGAACGAAGCATTGTCGTATTCCGTGTTCGTCTTCGACGACATTGTGTCCAAGAAGCAACTGTGTGTACAGGATTACTTTGACATGGGACAGCATGCAAATGTGAACTACATGTACCTCCCCAAAACGTATTAGTGAACATATAAATTCCTGCTCTGCGACAATGCAAATGAGTTGTTGTTTCGCATGGATGGTATGAATTTGCAGTATGTTTACGATAAGCATGTCATTACAGACATGACATTATCGGCTATTAATAATCTGCATTATTCCTTGTGCTGGAAAGTCAAGTACGAATTTTTGGTGTTTGTAAAAATCTGGCCATTATATAATTGGAGGTACCGACTGGGGTTCGAGCAGTTCATCAACTGCTGAGAATGAGTTACAACATTTCGAAATTCAGGCAAAGTTACCTCGAGATGCATTTTGACAAAAATATGAACTTGGAGTTTGTCTTAACCACATAATGATGGAGCTTATGATGATGGTAGAAGAATAATTCGAAATATCGGTGAACCTGAATGATCCGAGGATGCTGTTACTTAACATTTTGTCCTCTAAACTGGCAATGGCATAATTTCGGAACCGCTCATTATGTTTTCCAAACCCACATTATTTTGGAATTACCAGTTTGAGCTTGGGGCGAAGATGGAGCATATGAAGACCGAGATCATTCGCGATATGATGGCCATGGACGAATGTTCAATGAGTGTACAGTGGCAAATTACTGACGGATTGATTGTCCCATCTGTGCAAAATGAAGAGAAACTAAAAAACCTGGAAGGATAAATTATATGTACATTCAATGCCTTGTTTTCCTGGTTCGTGACATAAATGGATGTTCGTAAACACAGTAGGAACAGGTTGAATATCTGTAGCGTATGCGTCGACACGATCGAAAGTGTTTTATCGCAGACACATTACTAAATGTATAAAATAGAGTGGTAGTAGCCATTTTTATCCAGTGCTCTGTTAGACATTGATAGCGACGTACATCGATCGGTTTAGTATGTTCGTCCAAAGTATTATCTCCTCAAAAGAAACAAGCTTTCGTGCGAACTTATAAATGAATAAATCTTAATGCCCATTACTCGTTGTCTCCATGATCTCAAAGAGGCCGATACAGCACCCATAACCATGAAGACAAGAATCGATGATTCTGATGAGCCTACAAAGAAGTGATAACATAATTGATGATATGTGTATGGATCCAGATAATGGATGAGATGGGGATTTGCTACACAATACCGAAGATAGCCCTTATATCCAATGCTCTGGTTCCTCTGTACCTATGATAGTACACATCTTGCAATAATAATATGATATACGGTATATGCAGGCATAATGATAAATAATTCCTTGGTGTAAATTAAATACAATTTATACCTGGTGGATTTATCCAAGTAAGCAATTACAAGATGCTTGGAACCCCCGACTTACATACTCCTATTTCGTAAGGTGTCCAGAGAGTTTACGGAATGCGACCTGCTGGATTATAATATGTTGTTCGAACTCACACATGCACTTTACCATGATAAAATTCTGTATACCGGTGTTTATAAAGACGAATATCATGAAAATTCGACATTCTCGCAGACCTCTTCAGCAGACTACCACTGAAAAGTGGCGAAGGTTTTGAAAAAGATAGATGACGACAAGAACACTGACTATGTATTCTGGGACGACTCGTACCAGCACGAGGTAGTGATGCAGGATGAACGGCCCCTTTTTCAAGCCGACCTCGTCAGATGTTACCATATTCTTGGGAAAACGAGGGCTGCAAATACATGTTGACCGACATCGATGCATATAACAAATTCGTCTGGGCCAGGCCTGTCAAGTCGAAGGATGCAGTCGATGTAGCAAAGGTGATGGCGGACATATTGCATGAAGTTCGTGTCCCAGCCAGTCTAAAAACCGACGAGGGCAAGGAAATTTTCAATGCAAAGTTCAAGGTACTGCTACAGAAACATTACATAAACCATTATTCCACATACAGCAGTCTCAAAGCATCTATCGTCCCAGAAGTTCAACTCAACTCTGAAAGGAAAAATGTGAAGGTATCTCGCTGTGAATGGCAGCTACGTGTTGTTGGATATACTGCCGAAACACATGCTTAATTATAACTACAGGGCACTCAACCACACACGTGAAGCTCGAAATTGTGAAAGATAACTCATTGCTTCGAACCGTGTATGCTATTCTGAATAAAACGGATCCTCGCAGAACCAAAGCTAAGTTGGCGACCTGCTGCGTATCTTCAAACAGAAAGGCATCTTCGAGAAAGGGTTTAAAGATATTTGGAGCTCCGAACTTCCATGTGTGTGACGTACGCAAGACTTATGCTGCGAGGACCTACTTTCTCAAGGATCAGAAAAATGTTCCATCCATGGTGGTTTCTTCACATAGGAGAAACAGACTCCTAAGTTTCCAGTTGTGTATTTGGTCGAGAAGGTGCTGAAACATCATAATGGATGGTCGTATGTCTAGTGATGGGTTTCCCAGCCTGCTACAATTGTTGGGTCTCTAATGTAAACATCGTGCAGTGAACACTGAAGATTGCAATTAATATGTGTACTTGTGTATAAGCATTTTAAACATTGTGTTTTCTAATGTTGTACTTTATAGAATTAGATTAGTTTTTAATGTGTTGTATTTCTTTCTTAATGCACTGATTATAATAATTACCAGCTTTATATATAAATATTCGCTGTTTGAAATTTTTAATTAAAGGATGATTTTTATGTTGAAAATAAAATTAATTTAAATATGTTAATTTGAGAGCTTTGCATGCATAAACCAAATCGCCGTTCGGTACAGGTCGATTGCACTATTGTTGGAAGTCTCTTTGGTGGCTGATGTTGGAAACACAAGATACCTGTGCGCTCTGAGGGCAATACTGAAAATGTGAGTAATCCGCACTCTAAATTAGACAAATGTCGGAAAACAACGAAATGGCGAGGATGGGGTTGGAGGGGGTGTGATATATTAACCAATGAAAAAGTTGTGGGTGGCGGAGGCTTGCCAGCTAAATAGTGAACAAAATTTTGGGGAGAGGGTTTGATAAAACACAAAAAAATTTAGAATGTTTTGTGGCGGATATCAGTCGTTTACTGGTCCTTGTGCTGAAAGCTTAGTCGTTGGTCGCTCCACCAACCATGGAACACCAAACCTCCTTTCCAAAATTAAAAATGTTTTATTTTTTTATTTTTTCTTATTTTTTTTCTATTTTTTTGTTATCTATACACGGGACAGAGGTCATGGGTACAAGGTCAAGGTCGAGGTTACCCGGGTACAAGATGTCTCTCTCGTTATGTTACAACATGTCAGCTGGTTGGCTCTGATACCAGTGTCGGGTACCAGTTACCTGAGTCTATTCTGTATCACTCTACTGTAGTCTGATTGCCTTCGTTCGAATTTACAGCCCCAGGGTTGTAATTTTTGTAATAGTAAGGATAATAATTTTTTTTGTTTTGTTGGTGCTTATTTATAATATACAAACAATCAATTCGAACACGTACCAAAGGATACAAACTGTAAATCCGTAAAACAAAAATATCTTATCTACATACATATCAAGGATTAGAAGTATGCAGATGTTTCTAAAAACTTTTTTATTTGGCTAGCAGCCAGTTTAGCTGAGTTCGCATCAACGTAGAATTCAAATGAAAATTTTTATAGTTTGTATTTCCGTGGTGTTTAGTTATTTTTTAAAATAATAACCAAAACTGTAATGCACCTAAGTAGTGCATACGAGTTGGGCACATGCATCATGCATCAGGAGATAGGAGTTGTACGTCATCTTGATAGGCGCAGCCAACCACCATGTCGGTTGGCGGCCTGAGACGGCCACTTTATCGACAGAACTGCATGTTTCATTCCAAAAAAAAAAAACACCCCCGAAATTAATTATTTCGTCCAGATATCACTTTTTTCCCCAGAACATTTCCACCAAACAAATAGAAAAATTTGGAAAACGGATTTAAAGCTCCTCTAAGGAAAAGCCGAAAATTCCTCAGTCATGCAATATGATTAGAAACTCTTATGCCCGGTTGCACCAACATCTTCCCCGATCCGAGATCGAATGATCCTAGTTCGGAACCAGGATCAAGTATTATCTTGGTTCCAATGTAAAAGTGCTGCACCAATGAAATTTGCATGATTCTGGATCTCCGATTAGTCGATATTGGTTCCAAAGTGAGAGATCGAGATTAGGTATGAGACGAATTTTGCTATTGGTTCGTAACATATGACGCCATGGAAGTAGGCGTATTTTTCACATTGGAAAGAACTAGATGTGCGATGTTTCATCTGTTTTAAGTGAATTACTTCTGTACGAATTTTACTGATTAATATTCAAGTGTGAATAACGTTGTTTTAATTTCCCAAGAAAACACTCGAACATAGTTCTATCTGTAGGCGTATTTTGAAACTACATTTGTCGACGATGGCTGCTGATCTCGGATCGAGATTTCAAACCACCAATTTCGGCGGTTTGAAATGAAATTCATCTAGATCTCCAGTCCAGCTCTGAACTCGAATGTTGCAACAGTTTTCTGTGCCGATCTTGGATCCGATCTCGTATCGAGTTTCCAACCACGATGGTGCAAGCGGGCATGAGTGGAATGAGCCACTTAATCCTCGGAGCAGGAGAGGAGGATCCGCGATTCCGAGCCAGGTCATGCAGACAGGGGAGTATCAGCCGACCTGGGGGCTTATTCTAAGTTATTCGTTAATTGTTCGTACTTGTTTCGTTTCGAATGGTCCCGAAACGAAGAAAATATTCGAGAAAGGCAATTTGGTATTCTATGTCATTATTCGTTACGGCTCTCCGAGACTTGGGCAATTTTCGGGCTTTCATTGTCAAACTTGCTGAAGATGTACTATTTTGTAACTCGGCTTGACGTGTGATATGTTACACATAAATATGCTTTAATTCCGGTTGCACTGAGTTCACATAGACTCGCATTTACGCCGATACGAGAGAGCAGATAGAACTTGACTTGTTACATGCCCGAATATTTTTCGCAATGACCATTTTGCTGTTTTGCCGTAAACTATTTACGAACAACTATTTTCCTGTCGTTTATAACACCAAGATCATAAAACAAGCGGTGAACATACTAGACGTTATCGTGTTTCTTGTGGATTGTATTTATATAAATATATGAATTTTCGCTCAATTATTTTGGTTGTAAACCACAAACAAATTATTTACAATTTAGCGCTACCTTCAAGTGATTTATGGACTACATTGTTCAAAGCAAATTTTAGAATAAAACGGTGTTTATTATCTCTTATTTCATTGTAAACAACTCGGTAACGAAGGCTCGAAGGGCTTCGTTCTCGTTCCGAGTTTCTTATCGAACATAGTGACGTCAAACGAACACTAGAATGAGCTTAGAATAGCTCCTCTCGTTCCTAAACGAATCTTCGGGTAATAACGAAAAATTTTGTCGAGAGGAAACGAAAATAATAACTTAGAATAAGCCCCCTGGTCCCCTTCACAGACCGCCATCCTGCACCTACCGCGTCCACACTCCACCACCTCCAACCCTCTCATCCCCTCAACTAACCTCACCCCCTTACAAACCTCACCACACTCTACCCTCACCCCCCTCCACAACCCACAAATCCACCATCAACAGACATCTCCCCCCTCCCCCCTTTAACCCTAATTAATTCTAAAACTCGAGGGATGTATAACATTTACCTCACACTCGCCCCACCTCCGCCATCACTCCCCTCCCCAAATTAATTATTGACCATACATAACAGAAATTATTGCTTCCCCCATACCAATAAATGGTATATGACCATTGGCCACTAAATTACGAATTTAACGCACATTTTGCCAGTATTGGACAGCATAGAATCTACTAGTTAATCATTTGTTTAGCATAAATCACCAGAGAGCTCCCATGCCATCAATTTCGTTTTTTTTTTGTCGATGAGACACACTTCCAAGTATTTAATGATAATATTTTAATAGAGAATAATCGAAATTTTTTTTTTTAATTCTTTAAATCGAGGATTATACAATATTAACCTGGCACTCATCACACGACCTTCACCTCGTACCCCCCTCCCCCCTGCGCCAAACCTTCCCAGTCATATTAAAATAGAGAAAAATTGATTTGGAAATCCAAAATAAAACTAAAAAAATTGTAACAAATATAACCTTAAACTCACACTCATCCTAACACCCTAACCTCACTACCCCCGCCCCCACCCACATAAAATAATAAAAAATCACAAAAATTTAGAAAAAAAATCTAAAAATTCGAGGGACATATAACGCTGAACTCACATTCGTCCCATAACCCGCAGCACATTCCCTACCCACCCCCTCCCCTCCCAATAATAAGAAAATAGCGAAAAATCGAGACGTTAGTGGTACGTCAACATCTTTGGCAGAGTTAGTTCTTGTTTTCACTGAAAAAAAAGTAATTCATAGAGCAGTGCTCATGGAATACCATTTAACGAGTTGGCCGCCACGAGAGGAAGCTGGAGATGGTAACTAGGAATATACCTATTGACACTTTAGCGTAGTCGGGTTTTATGTTTGGGAGAGGCCCAACCTGTGAGGTTTTATTTAGATAATTAACACGTAAAAATTTATTTAACCCACAAAAATCAACAGATTCATTCTACTTAATTTTTGTAATCGATCGTGTATAATATTTCCCCTCTTTATAAAATTTAATATATTAACGTTGCCAAAGTTAATCATTAAATCACTTATTAACGCGATTGTTCTTTTTTCGCTTCGTAATAGATATAATATAACGTTTTAATGTCTGCTCCGTCTTTCCTCCCTGGAACAAAATTGAATGGGTACGCACAAAGTCCCGAACTTGATATCTCTCAGGTTCGGGGAGATGGGAAGGAAGTTGGTATAGTTGAACAAAGACACACTACCGTGACGAGGGAAAAAGTTTTAACTGGAGTAAAACACAGCTTAGCTTGGCAGCCTTCCATCAACTTTAAGAGTTTTGCACATTAAAAATTTTTCAGTTGTTGGGTGGAAGTTAAATTCCCGATATATTTGTTTGTCTTCGGAAGGAACTCACCCCCTTTGGGCCACCTGCATCGATATGCCACTGCATTGGCAATTTTGTGCAACTGGACTGATTTAGATAATTATACTACACAGTTTTTATTAGAACTATTTCTTTAATTGATTAACTAGATTTTAAATCCAGTAATATTTTATGAATTTTCACAGATGATTGTTATTGAGTAAATTATGGTACATTGCGGGGAAAAAGCTTTAGGAGATTTTTTTAAGTGAGTTGAATTCTCTTGACTGTTTTTTTTTCTAAAGTATGGACAAATCCTTACTGTATGTAGAGACAGCTTATATCTCCAGTCTCTAAAAATTGAATTATAAAAACATTCCTAATGCAGTGAATTGAGTTTAATAAGTTCCTTCTCATGGCTACGTGGATAAGTTCTCAAGGAGCGAATAACAGTACAGATTTTAAAAAAAATGACAAAATAGGCCTCATGCTTAAAACTCATGTTCCGACAATTTGTTTTGAGTTAAACAGGTTTTGTGCAAATAAGGACCCTTTGTTTAGAAATTCGTGTGGTTTCCATAGGTCTTATTCACTTGTACTTTTCGATGAACAGGATGGGATTGCTGATTGTGACCATGACACATGTTATACTGCGAAGAAAAAGGTTAGACAAAGAACGTTGTAGATTTTAGCCTTCAACATATGAGAAAGAGAATATTTAGTAGCAGGAGGTATACAGCAAGGTTTTTAAATCTATGTAGGAGTAAATTAATTTATCGACTCATAAATATTTGCAAATCATTATTACTAAACAGGGTTTAAGCATAACTGAAATATCAAACCAAGTGGAACGAATGAAAAAATTAACGAAGCCATAAAGCAATGTATTAGGGAAAATGCATTAATTTATACATATATTGTGACTGTCTCATTTAAAGCAGAACGTTAGCAGCCACAGCCCCCAAATTGACTGCTGAGCAGTATTACACTACGTCTCGCCTGCTGGCATGCCTACTTGCTCGTCTCGCGTACACCGCGCGACGCATTTATCGAGCGGCGATTATTTTCCACAGATTTTAAATCATGCGAAAAGACATCGTGTGTTACGGACAATTAATGATTCCTTACCTTGACTGGAACTGTGATGTGCTACCTGCGAACGATATACGTTACGGTGTGTTTCGTCGGAGCACGAGCCGCGGCAGACCAGCTGGCAGCAAGATGCGTTTCGTACTGAGCGGCCTCGCAAAAATAGTTCGCTGATCTGCCTCCACAGCCGGATAGTCTTCAGAGATTCGGCTACTGCTATTCAGATCGTCACCAAGTTAAGTGAAACCTAAAATGCATGCAGTGCCCATCAGGCCAGGTAAATGTAGAAATGGACTGTCTTGCTGTCTGTATAGAAAGTATAAATATTTATCTGGTAGTCACAGACATGATTTGGGATGGCTATTCACTTAAGAAGACAGAATATGGAAAATGTTGAATATTTTCATTTAGTGATAAAAGGCTGTTAGCCTAAAGTTTGTGTTTGCCTCAGCCTTAAAATTTTCAGTGTAATATGTCGCATAACGTTTTTGAAAATTAAATATAGCTGCATTAACGAGGAAAAATCCAGCATTACTAGTTTTGCGAATAAAGTAAAATTATCAAATAAAGAAAATTTAATGTATAGGGAACACTTTAATGGCACAATGAAAGGGGAAGTTGAGAGAAATATTGAGTTTTATTAAACACATGCTGAGTAAAGTACATATTCTTTAGAATGAATGCCAAAGTTAAAAGTTTCATGCTATGTCATGAAATAAATATTAAGGATATTTTATAATTCTATTTTCCATTTCAGCCTTATGAGAATTACTGAAGTAGTGAAACATTAAAAAATGTTATTTATTGAATAGCTAAAAATGTGTTAATTTTAGAGTTTGGGTAAGCACGAAATATTTGTATTTCGATGGATAAGTGGCTTTAATCGTCAAAGTATATTTCATATGTAGTTTTTAGAGGTTTGTAGAAATGTGTATAATTCTAGTCATCCCAAATGTAGTAGTAATTTGTATTTTGGTACGTTGCATGAGTTTTGTAATGTTATTTGAAAATATATTCAAATATAGAAAGGTTTTCCGATAGAGTGTGTGTGTGTGTGTTTTGTAATTGAAAGAAATATTTGGCAATTAAACTGCTGTACAAAATATCTGGGTGGTTTGGAACGACTTGTGTCGTTGAGTTTGGATTACGTGATGTATCTTGCATCGGCCTGCTTTACAGGACGTATCAAGTGTTTCAGGCTGCGTGCTCTCCTTCAATTGACAGTAGTTGTGCATCAAGTTTCTCTTTAAAAGTTTATTACTCTTGGTCGAAAACGATACCCTGTGTGGGAGAAGTTTTGGGTTGAAAAGTATTGCAATTCTTGTCCAACAGAGAATTTATTTAGGTGTTTTCCCAGAAACTTTCATATATCACAATGTCTACAGGATGGGTGCAAACTGTGATTAAACCGGTAAACCGGTCCTTCTTTAGCATCTATGCGAGGCCGGTGGAGACCGATGGTATAGCCGAATTTCGTGTCAAAGCTCAGTCTTTGGTGAGAAAGGAAGAGGGAAATACTGGGGCTGGTTTCGGAGCCGATGGCGTTGGTGAGTCCATACCTGTTTTAAATGCTTTGGAAAATCTGCCATCAGGTCTCATGGCAAATTTACCTGAGCTAAAGAATATGCAGTTATATGCGGTAGTTGCGTTTTTCGTAATGTTAAATGCCATTTTCTCATTTAATTTTTTCCCGTCAAGTAGTCTACACTGCCTCTACCTTTAATGTCCCTGAGGAAATACAATCCATTTTTTAATCTAGCGCGTGAAGAAAATTGGGACATTTCTGGGTTGCATAACACCATATTTCAATCAGTAGCAAGTAAAGTGGCACTTAAGCAGTTTAAATTGAACCTATTAGAAAAATATGAGACGCTTGGTTAGTCCATGAAGGAATTTCTTACTGAAGTTATTGGCATAGCAGGAGTAATTGGTTTTCCATGTTCAGAAGATTACCTTACACAAGAAATTATTGTGTCAATACAGTCGTTTCTTTACATTTGCCATTCAACCCTGTATGTTAAGCCAATTGTTAAATTTGGTATCTGAAGTTGAGTATAAATTACAAGATAGTGTAGTTACTCAACAGTTAATGTTCAAAAGAGGAATTCAGGTAACGACAAAACTATAAGCCGCGCTTGTTTTGTTTGTGGATAGAAAAATCATCTAGCAAAGGATTGCTTATTTGAAAAGGTGGTGAATTCTGTTTCTCAAGGAAGCAGACAAAGGGTTAGTCAAGGTAGAACTGCGGGTTCTCAAACGGAGGAAGCGAATGATTGGGTCAACAACTCAAGTGATAGGTTAAATGCCATTGTTTACTTTTACTGTAAAGTAAAAAGACAAGTTATATCTCGTTGCCCACAAAGAGAGAAGGAGATACGGAAAAGCGGTATAAAAAGTTTGTATTTTGAGCGCAAATATGGTTTGTTGTATGTTCCAGTGTTAAATGCAGAAAACATTAATGTGTCAGCTTTAGTAGATTCTGAAGCTACTTGCTACTTGATTATCCAAAATTGTTGTAATCAGTTGTTAGGATGTTTACATAAGGGTGTAATCCGTGTGGAAATTCAGGAAACCACGGATTTTTCTTCAGCAAACAGTGGAGTCATTAACTTGTGCTGGATCGCCAATTTCGAAATTAAAATTTACAGTTTTTCTTGGAAAATAGATTTTCGTATATTATCGAGTCTTTGCCCTGATGTTCTGTTGGTCATTGATTTTTTGGGTAAAACCAGGGCTTGGTTAGATGTTCACAGTAACCACTTGGGATTTTATATTTGTAAATATTGTTCTGTGGAAGTTGTGTTAGAATATATTAAATTCTAAAGTCTTTCGGCTGCTGATATATTTACAGAACAGGAAGGTACAACAGCAAAATTATGGACAAGGATTGTTTTATCATGGTATTTTTGTATTAGTGAGTTTGTAATTATTTATTATAATTTTGTAGGGTTACATGTGCAAATTAAGGATTCTAGGGTTTACTTACCATCATGTAATATGTTTCTATGTTTTCGTATTATGGGCTGAAGCCCAACAGCCTTGGTTCACATTTTCATGATCATTTTGTCGTGTGGGGTTTCACACTAATTTATTATTAAGATGTTTGGGTTTGTATCTATTTGTAATACATTTAATTTTGTGATGTTTAACCATCTCAAATCTAGTCAGGGTGAAGTAAATTGATAGAGATTTTTCAGTTTAGGTAATTTAGATTGGTGTCTGTTCCTCTGGTCCCAGTAGTACAATTTTCGTTTACTCTGTGAGGTGGAGTAAGAGGATATTTGGCAAATTGTTATTATTTGGCTTGAAATTGTGCCAAATTTGATGCAGTCATACGCCTGTTGGTTTGTTTATGAGAGATGGAGGCTGATTCCTCTGCTGGCGATCCTTGAGATGGAGAAGAGTCGGGGCCACCTTCAAGTCTGACCACCTTGGATGTGTTCCTGGGAGCTGCTGACCTAAGTCTCTTCAGATGAGGTGTTCGCTACGAGTGGCGGAAAGTTATCAGCAACAACCTCCAACTTGACTACTGAGCAGCGCTACACTACGTCTCGCCTGCTAGCTTGCCTGCGTGCTCTTCTTGCCTACACCTCACGAGCTATTTATCGAGCGTACTATTATTTTTCCCAGAAATGAAATTTTGCAAAAAGATATTGTTTGCTACGAGAAATTAAATAATCGTTACCTTGACTGGAACTATGATGTGCTATCGACGAACGATATACGTCGTGTGTGTTGTTTCATCGAAGCGCGAGCCGCGGCAGACCAGCTGGCAGCAAGATGCCTTTCGTACTGAGTGGCCTGGCAAAAATAGTTCGCTGATCTGTCTCCTTGGCGCGCTGGTGTAGATCAGCGGGAATGTACAGCGCGCGATGCGCGTTATAGACGTCGCCACAAGGACTTGATTTATGGGAGATTATAAATTACTTGAAGGTACCATCGATCCTTATTAGTTTAATCAAAAGAAAACAGTTTGTCCCAAAAGCAGTGGGGTTTTTCCCCTGACAAAATATACTATAAATTACTCCGCAGCCGACTGGTCTTCAGAGACTCGACTGCTGGGATTCAGATCGTCACCAATTTAAGTAAAACCTAAAATGTGTGTATGGCCCATCAAGCCAGGTGAATGTAGAAATGGAATATAGTGTTGTCAGTGCCGACAGTAAAAATATTTATCTGGTAGTCATATACATGTTTTGGGATGTCTATTCACTTTAGAAGACAGAATATGGAAAATGTAGAATATTTTCATTTAGTTTGCCTCAACCTTGGCATTTTCAGTCAAATTTGTCACACGATGTTTTTGAAAATTAATTATATCTTAATTAACAAGGGAAAACCCAGCATTACTAGTTTAGGAATAAAGTAAAATTGTCATGAAAAGTAATTTTAAAGTATTGGGAATAATTTAATGTTACAATGACAGGGGAAGTTGAGAGAAATATTACGAGTTTTATTGAACATATGCAGAGTAAAATACAAATTCTTTAGAATGAATGCCAAAGTTAAAAGATTCATGATGTGTCATGAAATGTATATTAAGACTGTTTTATCATTCTCTTTTCAATTTCAGCCTTATGAGAATTACTGAAGTAGTGAAACATCAAAAAATGTTATTTATTGAATAGCTAAAAATGTACTCATTGTAGAGTTTAAGTAAGCATAAAATATTTGCATTCCAATGGATAATGGGCATTAATCCTCAATGTGCATTTTTATATGTGGTTTTTCGAGGTTTGTAGAAACGTGTATAATTCTAGTCAGCCTAAATGTAGTAGTATTTTGTATTTTAGTACATTGCATGAGTTTTGTAACGTTATTTGCAAATAGATTCAAATATAGAAAGCTTTTCCCATACAATATGTGTGTTTTGTAATTAAACGAGATATTTTGCATTGGAACTGCTCTTCAAAATGTCTTGTTAGTTTGGGACGAGTTGTGCAGTTGAATTTTGATTACGTGATGTCACTTGTGTTGTCCTGTTTTACAAGACGTAGCAAGTGTGTCAAAAAAAAAATTCGCTGAAAGTATTACGCTTTAAAATAATTAAACAGATAAAGGAAATGTGATCATTGGAAATGAAATTTTGAAGTTATTGCTGTAGGTTAGCATTATTGACTAAAACAAAAAAGTGAGGAAATGCGAAATAGCAAAGAACTTTAAATAGACATCCAAGTATTTTATAATTAAAAAAAAAAAAGTGAGACGATTTGAAAATGTATATTTTAGGCCTATATGTGAAGGTAGGTGGCCTAATAATGTGCTGCAAGAAGTTTTTTTGTGAGAGTCATGAAAGATGGCATTAATGTTGTACTTAATGGCAATAAATATGTGTGTTAAACATTTTGACAAGTAAATCAGATCGCGATAAAGATATTGGAAATGTTATTTCCACATATTCGCTGCTCAGGACAAGTTAAGTGTGTCTACGAAGATTACGCACAGGAACCTTTATCAGTTTGGGCTGTAGTGATTTTCTAGAAAACTGAACGGTCGATAAAATACGGTCAATAGATAGCGATATACAGGTTTCTTTTTCCTTTCACCTGCAACGTGATTTCACCACGTTATTAATTTTAAGTGCTATCTTATCAGCTGCCATATCGGGTCCGCTCGGATTTGCGGCTTCGATGAAAATCTGATATCGGGAATCATGTTTCTGTATGAGACACGAGAAACTGATATTTGATTTATGCAGGCTCGCCCACAAGTGTCCCGGTGCATGCGACAGTGAGAAGGCAAAATAAAGTGCATTAAAAAAAATTATGTTATTTGATAAAAAAGTGCTGGTGAAAAATTAACACCATATATCTCCGTAAAATTAAGGACAGGTTGCTTTTTCAAAAACGGACATTCCATAAATTTCAGAGATCCTTCCTTGAATTTAAGGATCCTCTCCGTAAGTATGGTAGTTGATTTTGCTAAACTTAAGTTTAAAAAATAATAATTTGGCGTTATGCAGGTGTTTAACAGTGTACAAAAATTATCAAAACTTATATCATTTGGATTTGGACCAAGACTGACTGCATTTTGTGCACAAAGGAAAGGAACTTGGCAGTTCAAAGTTATGTCTTTTGGGCGATGTAATGCCCCTACCACCTTCGAACGCCTGATGGAAAAAGTTCTTCCTTTATTCTAAGAATCGGCCATGCTTCATTACGCTTACTACTTAATCTCAAGAACCCCGAAGGTCAATTATCCTGGTTTATAAAGCATCTTCAAGAATATGACTTTGAAATACAGCACAGATCTGGACGCCTTCACAGCAATGCAGATGCACTGTGTAGGAGGCCATGTGAGCCATTTTGTCGTCATTGCGAACACCAGGAATAAAAGAGTGGTGAATCGCTGAAGGTACAGAGGACAAGAATTCAAGGCACTCTATCCAATGACGGGACAACTATCTGGAATGATGAGGGTATTAGGAAAGATCAGTTAAATCATTCCACATTGCAACCATTAATAAAGTGGAAAGAAGCTGGCTGTCGGCCAAAATGGGCAGAGATATCTAGTCTGAGCGCAGCAGTCAAAGTATACTGGGTACAATGGAATTCCTTTGTACTGAATAATGGTGAAATTTACAGGAACTGGGAAATTAATGATGGAAGATACAAACGTTTACGGTTGGTCCGTCCAGAATGTAGAGTTCCAAATATCTTAAAGGAACTGCATAATGCGGTAGCTAGTGGGCACTTTGATGTTAATAAGGCGTTTAACAGAGCTAGGCTGAGATTCTATTGGCTCCATTGTCGGGAGGATGTTTAGAAGTGGTGCCTAATGTGCGACACCTGCCCTGCGAGGAAGGACCCTACCCATGTAGCAAGATACAGTCAGCCGACTGTGGTTTTACTGATGGCATTGCTGGATTACTACTGGCTTATAAAACGTATGGCTCTAAACAACTGGTCCTGCTATGGTTAACTGCTGGCACCAGGACATTTGGTATGTCATTTATGGCACACTGATGGAATGTCGATGGAAATGAAACTGATATTCGAGAATAGGTGAACTACAAATGACCCTTAAATGGCTTACCAACTGTAGTCCAGCAATGGCCGCACATAACCTATACTAAATTGCTGATTAAAGTATGGGTAGCCATCTGTAGGCCATTTGACGTCAGTGAAGTGGTTCATCGATGGACCTTTGCTGGTGCAATTTGGCTTATTGTGGAAATTTTTGTGGCTCCCACTCTTCGCAGATAGTTTCTTCAAAATATGCGCATGTATACATGTATGTACATGTGTGACTCTAATATAGTTATAGATCTCATAGTACAATGAACAGATTATTTGTAACTATACAGGGAAGAAAATATATATGGCAAAATACTGTAAATATATTATTAGGTGTGACTTCGTGACTGATATCAAATAATTTGTCACTGTAGTGTTTTACATCTTCGACTACATATAATTTAAATGAGAATATGTAAAAAATATATAACACCTATATAATATTATAATGAATGGCTTTTGTTGTTTCACATCACTAACATATTCATACATATCGACTGCATTTCAAAACAGATGAATAGCATCTGGGCGACATACATACTGCGAAAAATTACATTAAAGGCATGTTTTTGGGTTAATATCGCGATTCAGGTAGGAGTATTTCTCTCAACGACTGTATATATTTTTTATCTGCATATTTTTAAAAGCTGATTTGTTCGCGTGGTAAATTTTAAGGCTACTGTATAACTGGTGCAATTTAAATTATGTTCGTGTTTGTAAATAATATAATTCCGAATATATAATAAATTAAACATAATAATACACAGTGGAGTAAGGTCTTGCATGCTGGGCTGTCACTGCAAGGGGCGTAAGTTCGTGCTCCCTTTCCTTCACCGGTAAGCACACGATTTTCATGTTGTATATGTGTTTAATAGTGAAGTAAACGAGGTATAAAAAAGTAGATAGTGATGCTAAAAGTAATATATTTTAGAGATGTTGTTTGAAATGTGGTTGAAGCATGGCTAGCAATTAGTATGCCATCTGATGGCTGTGAAGTGGTAGATCGATAGGCCATTGCTGTCGTAGGCATATGGGCCATGCTTGGGCCATTTGTATTCACCACACCTGGGCTAGTTATACACAGAGTATGGGTAGTTGTGCCACTTCAGGACCAGTAATTGTGCCTGGTACATGCCAGCTGTTGGCCAACGTGGCCGACTTGGCATCCGACTGTAAACCATAAATGGGTAATATGTGTTTGCTACATGCGTAGGACCAGGGGACAAAATCAAATTCCAGAAATACAAAGTTGGAGCCCCATTCGAGAGGATGGCAGTGGATATTCTGGGATCCTTGCATGCCACAAAGAGAGGTAATCGATATCTACTGGTGGCCCCAGATTACTTTATTAGTGGCCTGAGGTAATTACCTTCCCAAACCAAGAACCACATAGTGTGTATGATGCACTCGTACAGCATGTATTCTCAAGGTTTTGGTTACCACTAGAACTCCATTCTGATAAACGAGTTAACTTTGAAGGTGCGGTCTTCCAGGCGGTAGCAAAGATTTTGGGGATAAAAAACTAGGATTACAGTCTTACACCCTCAATCGGATGGAATGGTAGAGCGGCTTAAACGTACTCTTGAGCAGTACCTATCGATATTTGTGGCAGATAACCAAAAGGACTGGGATTAAAAGGTGTCATTGCTTCTTCTTGCTTACTTCTAAGCAGTTCATGAATCCACAAGGGTAACACCATCAAGGATGCTGCTTGGAAGAGAGCTACCTCCGTAGTGATCTGATGTTTGGCCGAGCGAAAGAATATTAAGCTGCAGCCCCTTATTATGCTAGCGAATTACGTAACAGACTTGTTGGCATACATGAATTTTCTCGACAGCACCTCGCAAAAAATAATGATAGGTTGAAGATGCATTATGGTAGGAGAATGTCAGGCGAGTTGTTTCAATAAAGATAGCTGGTGTGGCTGTACAACCCACACAGGAGAAAAAGGTACTGCACTAAGCTACAGAAATGTTGGGAAGATCCCTACAGTATTCTGAAGAAGATAATAATAGGGTATTTTGGATTTGTCGCCAAGACTCTCAGGCAAAGTCGAAGGTTGTCCACATCGACCGACCGGCACTTTACGTATGTCCAGATGTTGCAAAGTCTGTTTGGAACGAACAGACTTAAGGAGGGGGCAGTGTTACGTGTGACTGGTCTGCGCCGCTGACCTTGGCCCACCCCGCGTGAGCTGTAGGAGAGAAGGAGAGAGTAGTGGTATTATAGTAGGAGTGGCACGTCAATGAAATATTTTAAATGACAAGCGAGTGATGTTCCCGCCAGAGTTTTGAGTTATGAAGGCATTCTGCTGCGATTACCCTTTGTAGGATTGCCATTCCAGATCTTCGGCGGATATAATTTCGGATTTGATTTAAAGAATGCTCTGGATTACTGATCTCGTTTCTCTCAGGGTGACTCGGGGTGCTTTTAACCTACCAGATGGCCAGGGCGACTGATATAAAAGAGTGACAGGCCTCCTAGCCAGTAATTGTTTAATATATTTGTGGCTGCGCAATCGAGCAAAGAACGGGATGACGAGCGAGAGGAGAAGCGTGAGGCGAGATAAGTGACTGGCGAGAGGAAAATCTGCGACTGCGAGCATCAGAACAGTGAAGGGTGTGACTGGCTGGCTGAACAATAAGTCTGTATGCTTGACTGAATGACGTTACAAATGATGGCAACAGATAGACCGGACACATGTTAATGATTAGTATGGTTTAATTGACTGTAAGCAAACACAGACATTAAGGACGTTAATTAGAGTTGAAATATGCATTAAATATTGTGCTCACTGAAAAATAAAAAGAGCAATAGTAGACATTTATAGTTTAGTGCTGTGAATAATAGCTGTGTAAATAAATTAATAACCATAATATTTTTTTTATTAGGACCTCCATCCCTCACGAATTGAAATACGCCCCTCAGGCGTCCATGTAACAATACGTCCAGGCCTTCAAATGCATGCTCTTCAGGAAATTACGAACGGTCGTTATTAAAATACTTCTAGCATAAATAACATACATTTTAATTCCCGAAAAAGTATTCCAATTTACAGTCGAAAATTGCCACAATGATTAAAATAGCTTTCTGCTGTTACAGTTAGGAAACCTGCACAGCGGTAAGCGTAATCAGGTTATCAATCATATCACTGTAAAAAAAACTACCTTTTGTACTGTGTATCTCGAATAATCTTGTTTAAAATGCAACAATTCAGCTTTTCTTAGAAATATATCATTTCTTTGGAAGTACTTTCAATCAAAATGTGTCGATAAAAACGACGAAAATACATGAGCATGTGCAGTAAATGATTTCATAGTAGCTCTTATCGTTCACAATAATCTCCATTTTTATACTGGATGGATGATAAATAGAGACAATAAATGCCAGGATACGATAGCAACAGAAGACTTATTAATAGGACCGATTAAGGATTACTTTGTATATTTTCCACGAGATTGGCGATAGTACGAGAGACGGGCATTTGCCTTTTAACTCAAATGAGCGGTGTTTTTCCGTCTTACTGTTTCCGCTGATTATTTGTCTGTTTCATTTATGCTGATTTCATTTTTAGATTTTTCCTTTCTCGACCGACCTCCTCATCAAAGCGATCGGGAAAGTGCAATTTATTTGTAGCACGATGTTTCGAACGCTGTTTATAGACACGTTACGGAAAAGTACTCGAATAAACGTACGCGAATTTACAATCAAACAAACAGTACCTGGATAACGAGTTAATGGACGAAGATCTACTATCGGTATAACATCTGCCTCCATCTTCAAAATACGTGGTGAAAAAAATAAGGGTTTGCAGAACACCTACAGTCAATCATTTTTCGAGTGGCTAGTTATGAAGTAACACGTTGAAATTTACGAGAAAAGTCTTGGTACATCATTGCCCTAATATCAACTACTTCCTAGGAATAAATGCATACAGTACACAACCATGAAATACCTTGGCCGTGTACTTCGGCAACACACAAACACCTCCGAAGATCGGAAGTCGCGTGGCGTACTTCACTAAAAGATAAACGCAAATTCCCGTGCCGGTGGACTTAACAACGATTTAACAGTGTGAGGTAAGTGAGGATGGTATTCAGGCGTGAACTGTCAGCCAGTTCCATCACAGTGTTCCCGAACGCAGTCGTGTTTCACATGATGGACGCTCATGTTCGGCACTGTACGAGACCTCACACCGCCAGCTTGCTACCACCACTACGTCACCAAAATGGAGAACCAATATTCACATACACCGCGATATAAGTTATGTGATGAATTGTCAAATTTGATATATATTGGTTAAATGGTTCCCGAGGTATCAAATGGTGCCCTAAATATTAAATGGCCACCACTGTGAAAATAAACACACGTGAAATGTTCGGTTGCCCTCACTAAGTGCTATTGTTCAAACGTTATTGGGAGGGGGAAGGTAGGACATACATTATAGTCATATGCATGAATGCATGAGGTTATCTTCCCGAGGAAAAAACGACACAAACCACTGCAAGTAGTTTTGGTAGCACATATTTTACAGTTATATTTCACTGCAAATTCGAGTCGCATTTACTTTTCGCTAGTTATTTCTATATTAAAGTAAAGGTAATATTTTTAATGGTTAAACACTTAAAAACAATATAATTATAAATGTTCTCCTTTCAAAAATTAAATTAATGTATTTGCCGTCGTGAAATGTAAGAGACCGTGGACTCCTGAACTTTGTCACAAAAAACAATGTCAGTATACCAATAAAATTTTTTTACATATATTTGATCATATTTTAATCGGTGTAAGCTAAATTGATTTTTTTTATGGCCAACATGCCTCTATATTTACTAGTGAGACTCATATGGTTAATAGTCGAAAAGAAAATATACAATTTTATATCGTGACTGTTCTCCACGTGATATCGCCATTGAGTAAAGATATACACTAGAGTGGCCATGGGATTGGAAAAAGTCTGACCAGTTTTATGTGTTAGTTCCGCTGTTGATCCAGAGGAGCGCTAGTGTTCTCGACGACGTCATCCGCGCGGTGTAGCCAGTTCCGCAGCCGGTAAAAGTATGTCATAACCCTGGCCTCGGCTCACCCACCTGTTCGTTCAAGGTCTGCCAGAGGCGAGACTGTCACACGCGAGTTACCAGCATTCGTCACAGCTGTGAATACACAACTCATGATTTACTACTGGCGACCATGGCATGTGTTTCGTTTATGTCGTAGAATTATGTATATACGGAAATTTTCAGCAGTATCTGCTACTATTTGGTTTTATTTACCTCTGCGAAAATTAATAATCATAAATATATAACGGTCATTGTTTTTAATTCAATTCTACTATTTTACTATAGTTTAGGTGTTCATGATCAAATACGAGTACTGTTGCCATTTGTAATTAAAAGCTTTATATTAATCATGAATGATGTCATAAGCATAGTAAACTTCTCATTCCGTTCTTATGTGAAAGTAAATGGACAGGAAATAATTGTCCAATATTGGAGAAATACGCACGATGGTATACAAATGAAAACAATGTTTACAGTTTGGAGTTGTGATCTACTACAAAGGCGACTGTTCGTACAAATAATTAGTACGTATAATGTGACGATTCAAGTGTCATTAAGGCTGCGTATGAACCTAGGAATGCAATTATGCATATAAGCATACTCCGCTCGGCTCGATACGAGATACATTCCGACAGGCGTACTTATTGATATCCCTTACAGCAACTAATTAGCTGACAAGATTCTGAATAAGACGTAGGCGCATAGATGTAGAATTATCAACCCATTATAAGCTATAGCTGGAAAGCGCAAGTAGTATAGAAATGCCGATTCGAGCACAGCCTGCACCCATCAGAAAACCAACAGCAAATTGAATGCCCAAACCATCAGAAAACCATCAGAAAAAATTACCCTTTGTTTTCCTGATCTGAAACACCAGCTTCCGATTCGAGCACAGCTGCAAGAAGTGACTGTAAAAGTTGCGTTAGAATGCAAACGCAAAAAGTGACTGTAAAAAATGCGTTTGGGAACAGCTCCCAGTCACCAGAAAACAAATAGTAAATTGAATGCTCTAACAATCAGAAAACCAACAGCAAATGAAATGCACGGGCCATCAGGAAAACATCAGCTGCCGGTTCGAGTGCATCCGCAATAAGTGACTGCTAAAGTTGCATTAGAGTGCAGTTGCAAAAAGTGACTGCAAAAGTTGCGTTTGGGGCATCTGCAAAAAGTGACCGCAAAAAGTTGCGTTAGAGTGCAGTTGCAAAAAGTTGCGTTAGAGTGCAACTGCAAAAAGTTGCGTTAGAGTGTAACCGCAAAAATTGACTACAAAAAGTTGCAAAGAGCGGCTCAAGAAAATTGAATATGTAAAAAAAATAAAATATTGTCCATAATAAGGATGGACCAGTTGCTAAATGTTTTGAACGGAACCCAACAATTAAAGAATCATTCCGAACTTACAATCGGACAGATCTATCCCATAGACCATGCTGAAATATCTGATACATGGTATGGATACAAAGTGGTAATTACTTCTGGAAATTTTAAAGTAACCTTGCCAGACAGATATCTTCAGATTTTCAGCGAAAAAGTTTTAGATGGTGTTAATTGTGGTGGTATAAATTTTGCATATGATGGAATGGTGGATTGGGGTGCTAAACAAAGGCATTATATTCAGTTTTTTAAAGAGTAAACGATCGTCGTATTAGGCAACAGTTGATTTTTATTTATGCTCATATCTCTATAAAGTTGTAATGGTTATCCAATCATTTAAAACACAATTATCGCTCTGACTTCGGCAATGTGCTACAACATAGTCTAATTTGGGGATGTATGTCTAGTTGCGTTTGGGTGCATCCACAAAAAAGAGTGGCTCAAGAAATTTGAATGGGTAAAAATTAAAATATTGTATATAATAAATGAGCACAAATAAAAATCAACTGATGCCTAATACATTGACGGCCTTGGCAATGAAAAAGGCTAACGGAGTTGGTAATGTTTGGAAAGAATATAAGTTTAAGAAAGACATCTTTGCGAAAAGAAAGAAGAAGAAATCTCAAGAGAAACAAGTGAAATGTGAAACGTGTAGCCACTATTACAAACCGTCTCTCATAGGAGTCACTTGAGACGTAAAATTCATAAGTACACAACCATATTCAGTGTAGAAGAAATCGAAACAGCACTTCAAAGTAGGATCAAGACTTGTGCTGTAAATAATGTGAATGCCTACAAGGATCCAAAGCATTTCCTAAACGATGTAAAAGAAACTGTCACGGGTCTAATTAGTAAGTATTCAAAATCATTCGAAGTGAACATGAAATTATTCACTGAGTACAAAAGGGGAATTGGCGAGAATATTGAATATGTAGAAAGCTCCTTTAAAACAAAGAACGAAATTATACTGAAATCGACTAATCTGGAAGAATATTACACCAACAGCATATCGAAAATCATAACTGAGATGGGAGCATTCGAAGCAAAGGGATCTCAGGGGGCACTCAACAGAATATTTAAACTAGAAGTGCGAATAAATAATTATGTGCCATTCAAGGGCAGTTCTTATGTTGATCTCCCAGAAAAAATCAAAACTAAGCAGGCGGTAATTAATGTTAAGAACGATGATCAAAAATGTTTTTTGTGGCCTGTTCTATCTGCATTGCATCAAGTACAAAGACACCCTCAAAGAGTGAATAAATACGAAGCTTACGAACATGAGTTTGATGAAGCACTTAAGGGTTTGGAATTTCCAATGAAATTGGACAGCATACCAATCTTTAAGAAGAGAAGTGGAATTTCTATTAATATATACACATACGAAGAAGAAGATGGCGGTAAGAAATTTATAATCTGTCCATTAAAAATAACAAAAAATAAGATGGATAAGCACATAAACCTACTCTATATCAAAGACGAAAAGAACGACCACTACCGCTGGGTAAAAAGTATTTCGAGACTTGTCGCATCACAAGTAACGACAAATAGTCACAAAATATTTATATGTGATAGATGTTTGCAACATTTCTTCTCTGTAAATAAGCTAAAAGATCACGAACAAGACTGTCGAGATCACGATGGTGTTAGAGTTGAACTACCATCTAAAGGAAAAATATGACATATTAAGATTTCTAAACCAAAATCATTCTTTGAGAGTTCCGTTTGTGATATATGCTGATTTTGAATGTCTGTTGGCTAAAATTGAAACTTGCCAACCAAACCCCGACGAATGTTACACGAAACCATACCAAAAACACGAGCCTATTAGCTTCTGTTACTATGTAAAATATGAACATGGATACTATAAACTGCCAGTAACTTATGAAGGGTCTGATGCATCTACTGTGTTCGATAAAATGCTAATGGAAGAAGCAAAGTCTATTGGTGATATATACACAAATGAAAAAACCAATGCTTCCACTAACTCAGGAAGAACAAATTGTTTATGATACAGCTACCCATTGCCATACTACATATTAATCGATTTTCATTACAGTAGCTTATAAGCTGTAAGGGCGTGATACATACACACATTAGTTTCCCCGTGTATACGCGTATGTCATTTACCGAGACATGTAAAACATTTACGTACGTAGACGAATGCGGACGCTATATGGAAGTTCATCTCATTAAGCAGAAAACCTTATGCACACTGCGGGAAAAGGACATTAATGATCACGTGTAACGCTCAAATCTAACAGATGTCTGTTTTAAAGCAACAATAAAAATGCCGCCTTTGTAATATCCAAGTTTACAATAATGATGTGCTTTTGCGGACATTGTCTGAAACGTTGGAGCTGTAAGTGTTTATATTTAAACGAGTGTAACACAGTACACTATTGTATATTCTATACTGAAACCTCGGATTTATAACAGTGCGAATAACGTCGATACTGAAGTGTTTATCAGTAATGTTAACACTAACGAACTCATGAAAACTAGACTTAACAAAGAGAGTCCCAATACTCTACTTCATACTAGGTACATTATAAAATATAAATATTTCTACATTAAATATCGGTTCAATGCAATGACTCGGTGCCTATCAGTAAGAGTCAAGCTAGGGCCGTGTCCGAAAGGACAAATTCGTTATTTTGTAATTTGTGATTTCGTAGGCTTCAATCCGGACGTTGTCGACAGTCACTTGTTTAACACTCGCGGCAACACATTCTTACATTAACAATGAAAACTTGTTTTATATAAATTGAATTCTAAATGGAGGTAATATTTTTACAATCATCACTAGATGCTACAAATATTATAATAAACAAGAAAATTATAAAATATCCAATAGCGACTTAAAATAATATATGTGTCGTCAAATATATAAACAAAGCACAGCACTTACTTGCTTTTTATAACATGTGTAGTGTATTTTATGAACAGTTATTTGTTTAAAAAGACAATAAAATAAGTTATAAACAGCCATAATGCGTCACATAAAAACTCGTTACCTATCAGAGATTTGAACTCAAAAGTTTCATTATGTACATACATGTGTTTTACAGAACTTGTAATCTTTTTGTAGACGGGCATATACAGCTTTGAGTTAGGAACTCGGGAGTCCGCCATCTTGTCAGTACCAGCTTGTGGGTATAGCAAACATTCAAAACACGTTCTACTGTTGCGGAGATGGACTGAGGGTGACAGAGATGGAGTATGAGTGAGAGAGAGAGAGGGTAGATGTAATTGTGGCAACGTCGCCGACATTCCCCACGCTCACGCCACGAGAATGGACTAGCACGGCCTGGTGTTCATCCCTCGAACTACAGCTGGAGTGGTCAGAAAATTTAACCTGGGGAAGTCCACTCTAGGTATATCTTTACTCAATGATATAGCTTCCGTACATTCTGGAAGTTCTCGAAATGCAGTGGTGCCGCTGTGTTTACCTCCACCGCAGATGTTCTGTCAGTGAGGGAAACTATGTTTATAAACCAGCTCTACTAAATCAGCGACACGCTCAGAAGGAACATAAATATGTTTCCGCTCACGTTGCGCTTCAGGATGAATATGGAAAATGGCGAACCAAAGCCCACAAGAGTGCTTTGGTTCGCGGCAGACACATGTTGATATTTGATTTTACCGAGGAGACTGTTCTAAAGAGGAACATGCAGTGAAATACATTTAATGGAATAGGCAAACACAAAAATGATTAACTGCAGATGTAATATTCTAACACCATCAGCAAGGAATTCTCGCATATAGATGAATCATGACGAAAGGTGTCTCACTGGCATTTGCCGTTTTGAAAAGTTTCATATTACCGCAATGTACGCATGTTCTACCGTAATTTTTCAAAATGTTTTTCAAACCTGTGCTCTATAGTTATTAAAAACATTTTTTCCGAATACGTAATTTTTAAATAATACATTTCGTAATTTCCATTAAATTATAAATTTGTATTTTTTAATCCCGAGTACTATTTTTCTTCATATTTATCGCAAAATTCGCCAACACTTTTCAAATGGGAGCGTTCACTGTTTATGTGAGTGAAGAGTGAAGAGACTTGTGCAGCTCTTAACAGCGACGTATTAACAGCCAATGAGGGTGATCGAGGTGAGTATGGAGCAGCACGGAATGAAAGGGCGGGAGAATCTGGAGATCCCCGAGAAAAACTGCCGATCGGAGGTATCATCCAGCACGATTCCCACATACGAAAATCCGGGAGTCACCCGGCCGGGAATTGAACCCCATTTAAACTATTTGAGGAAAAAAAAAGGTCACATTTCACGTTTTGCCAGCTTTTAACTTTAGAGGATGGTATTTTCTTATTCAAAGGCTGATATTCAAAATGCGTTGTTTATATGCACATTACTTGGGCGTGTCAGGAGGGAATAAAAGAAGCTCGCATTTTTTTCAAGCGTATCTACATATAGGACAATTAATCGCAAAAATGAATTACTGCCCCTATCTAGTCTACCCCTGATACACCTTAGACACTCAGTTTTACTGGCAGAGATACGGAAATATGAATTTACTTGACAGTAATGCTAGCCTTAATATTTCTCTATGGACACCAAGTTCTGCAATTTTTTCATTAGCTGCAGCTAAAATGATAAGAGTCCTACCCTATGAACTGGCCTGTATTTCATTCGCTCTGTTATAATCACATAGAAGAGCCCTAACCCGGAATCGCCGCATAAATCTGCCAGCACAACTTCAGAGTAAAATCTGGACGCCAGGAATTTCGGCCACTTATTGCAGCAACCACCAGGCGAGGCCGCTTGCAGAAAAACCGCCTCCACCAGCCAGCGATCGGGGACATGGACGCCTAAACGACGCACCGATATAGGCCACTGCAAGGCAGGGCCCGTCGTCTTTCCACATCCGACCAGCAGCCAGGGAAGATCACAAGATGGTTATGTCCGACCGCCGTCAACCGATCAGCTAAACACAGCCTCCAGTATCACGTTTCAGGTTGGAACAGTCCAACATAGAATTAGAGAAATTATGGCGTGAGGTGCTTATAATATTTACAACGTAATAATAACTTTATATCATTTAACGTAGCTCCCAGGTACAGTTAGTATTACAGTGTTGCATTGTCTGTGCCACATAACATGATTAAAACTCCTCATTAACAGTATGCTCTACCATCTATCATTCATCTATAAGCTACGACCCCTAAACCCCTTAATTTATGAATACGGCCGTAAGGTATATTTATAACAGCTCACTAAGTTTGAAGTCTTGCAAAACTTTTCGGAGAACGTGTGGCACGACCGTTAAATAAAGAAGAACCTTCAAACACTTTAAGTCAATTTTACCACCGCTTGAATACGAGGAATAACCTTGTGATTATTCCTTGGTTTATCTTCGTAAAGTAGAAATACTTATCTTACGAAAATGAGTTGTACAGTAGTATTGTTTTCCATTGTTAACGAATCCTTCCTTGAATGTTTCTGAATATATTACATATATGTTTGCAAATGATAAGCATGCAGATTTGTGTTCACAGACAATTGAGAAAGAGAGGAATAAATCACCTACCTGTAACCAAGTACCAACAAAAGGAAACTGTACCAATAATTTATTTTGTCAGCCCTTTCTTCAAAATAAAGTTCTGATAATAATATTATGGGTCAATTTTTAAACTTTCAAATGTCATAATTGCACTTTGAATGAAATGTAGGAAGAAATTCCAAGGAATATTATATATATCACGAAAGGTATGTGCTGATGATTCCTCATCTTTTTTGTACCTATCACTGTATCGTCATTTGGTATTGCAGAACTTGTATGGATTTTTCCTTCTTGACTGTACATTCTGAATAGTTCAGTAGATATGTACCGAGTTCCAATATTTTCCGGTCGCCTGTATCTACTCGCTGTTGACGGGGAGATAAGCCGAACTTATCGGATCATTTATCTGTGATTTCATGCCACATCACAAAATAAAGTACTCGAAGAAGAGATTTTTACTGCATGTTAGCTTAACTCGCCTCCAAAGGTCGAGTGCTGCATTTTATCGCAATTACTCTTCAGTATGGTAGCAAGGTAGCTGCGCCCGTTCAGGTATAATAAATAGCCTGTGGTAAGCGGACATGATAGGAGACGTGTTCTTGGAACAATGCTTGGTGAAAAAAAAAAAAAAAATAATGGGGGTTATGTCGGTACATATGTACTGAACTATTCAGAATGTACAGTCAACAAGGAGAAAACGATGCATCTTCTGCATTGCCAGATGACAATATTTAGATTTTCTGCTGGAACCTTACTCAGTAACGACATTATACCCCGTACTGAAATGGGGGCATATTTAATGTATTTAGACACGAAAACTTGCGATTTCCTACATAGTTAAACATCGGAACTTCATATTTGAACACTGTTGATAAATTGTGGCATTTTGAGCAGATAATAAAACATTTATCATCGTATAAAAAGCAACATGCAAAAATGAAAACTTACTACGTCGAATGAATGTAACAAAATCAACAAGATACACAGCTGTATTATCGTAAAATAACACTCGCATTATAATTCTAAAAATATTATTTTGTTATTCAAAGAAAGTGAGGAGTGAGTTTTTTGACGGGATGACCGCCACATGTAAGGAAAATATATTGTAAGGATGACTGATTTCGGTGAGAGAAGCGCCTGGGGCGGATGGCGAAATGCTTCCCGCTGTACATCTGAGCTTGCCGGGTTGCAGCAAAAGAAGCTAAGTGGCTAATTCTGCTTGCTAGCCGGTGATTGGAGCATGGTTTGCGCCCCAGAGCATGAAGTATTGTGAAATGAGCGCGCGTCGATCGAAAAGGTGGCACTCGCATCGAATAGGGTGCGCTGGGATCGTGCAGGCAGCGCTGGAGTGGAGGTCTCTGGGGAAGTGTTGGTTAGGAGTAGGGATATTGGCACGCATAAATAGGCGTGCGCGAGCTGCCTCGGGGAGATCGTCCCCAGCCAACACGTTGGTACTTATTGGGTAATGTGGCTCCGCCCTGAGTAAGAACTTCGCGAGGTATGCGCTGCGTGAGTTGGACTTGGAAAGAACATGCTACTCGCTGATAGTTTGCGACGAGGGACTTTTAACTTTAGGAAGGAAAATCGTGGACTTGTCCACTGAACGAGCAGAGTAGAGACTTCGAAAAATTCCCGGTGTGCAGGAATTGGAACTTAGTTTTTTTTCCAAGGAAGAGGCGGGGACTTAGAAAAATTCTACTCCTCGGCGACGGGACTTTGAATATTTTTCTACCGCCTCTTGTCTGTGTGGGACTTAGTTTTATTTTGGATAGGCACACTTGTGGAACTTAGCCTGAAGCGTGGAGTTGAATGGCCTTAGAAAGTTTTTCATGGATTGGACAATCGGGACTTAGACACTCAGGGGTGACAATGATAGGCTGAGTAAACAAATGGTGCGAATTCTGGCGACATGTTGGATTGAAGATGAAATTGTGTTGGTTTTAAAACAGCTGTGCGAGCGAAGATTTTTCTGAATAACGGCGAAATTGCGAGACATTTGATACCCAAAAATATTAATGTTAATTTTCTGAGTTCGTTCTGGGCTTGGGTGAAGAAACGGTGCAGAATAATATGAAAAGTGAAAATTAATGAGGGCTCCGGAGTACTTTGTTTTTCCCTTTGAATGTGAATTGGGGAAAACTAAAATTGCGTGTATGCGCCTCTTTTTGAAAGAACTTTGGTAGACTAGGTGTTTGAGGTGGTAGTGCAAGGTTCCTGAGACGTCAACGAAAAGGAAAATAGTGCGTTTGGTTTTCAAACTTTTGAGCATAGAAACATAGTTGGCGGGTTTTGAAGAAACAAGTGTGGACTGGGGAGAGCGTGTGAAAACCGTTATTTTAAAGGGGATATTGGGGTGGACCGTGAATGTTGTGTGGTGCGTGATAGTGGCAAGTGTGTGTGGAGGAGAGTAGAAACCTTAGCGGAAGGGAGAATATCCCTGTTACTGCTCTTTCACCGTGATTGTATCATGTGGTGTTGTGCGGAGTCAAGGGGCAAGCCTGTACCTCTGGTATTGGTGGGGTGCATATCGCTGGCTTCTTTGGCAGAGTGTGTGGAGAGTGTTGCGTGGGTCCTAAGGTATGCCACAATTGGTGGGGAGAGTAACTCCAGGCCGAAATAGCAGGATGTTGTGAGTTGTTGGTTGAGTTTGTGAGGAATGGACTGATGAAGTGAAGGGATTCCCAGTATGTTTTCTCGCGTGTTCTTTCAGGGGATGTTTTGGAAAATATTGCGAAAAAAATAAAACTAAAGGTTCAGGGTAAAAGACCAAGATTGGGGGGGGGGGAGACTTCTCTAAGAGTTTTTATGCGAAGGGGAGTATCTTGTTTTATGGAAATTATTGTGATCACCCTGCGAGGTTAGGAAAGAAAGAAGAAAGTTTTAGCTTAACTTATGTTTGTGACGGGGGTGATGATATATATATATATATATATATATATAATAAACAGTTTTTAGTGGGCATTGCAATAAAATAAGGCAGATGTGTTCCAGAAATAAAAGTATATTATTTTAAAGGCAAGTGTGAATTGAGATTATTGTAACATTTGTAACATATATTTGCTGCCACCATTTTGTTATATGTAGCAGGATAAATGTCTTTTTATGTGGAGGTGTTTTTGGAATATTTTAAATAGTGTGGCGAAAAATAAAAATCTGCTAAATGGAGTTTCAAATGACAAGGCTCGCTGTGAATATTTTGTGGACATTAAATAAAATTTAAAAAACGAATGGTTTTATAAATGTTTATACGGTTTGAAAAGAAGGTCAAAGTTGTGATTTTTTCCTGAAAATTTGTGAGTAATATCAGAAGCGAATGTGATACTGAACTTTTCAAACGTGAAAAAAAATTAAATTTGAATTTCAGTTTTTCTTTCAGGTAGAAATAGTGCCCCTTTCCCAATAATTCTGAACAAGGTTAAGCGCACTGCAATTAACAAAATTTACTCACTCTGATACTTGGTTTTTTGATGCTGATGATGCTTTACGACCTGTCCCCTGTCCTGTGTCCTTTCAGAAAGGTAGGAAGGGGGATTTGGTATGAGGCTGTACTCTAGGAGCTGCGGCAAATTGGACACAGTTTCATAACTGAAATACTTTTTTTTTTTTGTATTTATCTCATACAAACGAACAAAAGAATTTCGGGAATTTTGGTCTAGCTTGAGAAGCACTGAGAGTAGAGTGGAGAAGATAGTAGAGGGCCAAGGACACAGGGCACCGAGCCAAAGTCGAACAACCACCATGTTGTGATGGAACCCACAGCCGAAATCTTGGATCTCAGTGACATAGATCTTGATTCAGTGCCAGTGACATCGACTCCTTGGCACTGAACTTGGAATGACCAAAAACACAAAAAATTCCATTTTTTTTAAATGTCAAAAAACATTTTGACCATCTAATTTTTTATTATGGACTCCAACCGTCATGTTGAATTTCTGTGACCTTGACTTATTATAACCTTGGGATGACCTTCAAGATGAAAAATCGTGAAAAATCCCAAATATGCACAAAAGTATAGTTAAACGTAGGGAATAAATTTACTGAACACCCCAACCACCATCTTGAATATATCTTGCCTAATCCTTGAGATAACCTGGAAATGTGAAATTCCAGAGAAAATCAATTTTTTTTTGGGAAAATATAGTAAAAATATGAGAAAATTACATTCTTGAACCCTACCCCTGCGTTGTATTTCTGTGATCTTGACCTTAACCCTAGGCGACTTCAAACCCGACAAAAACATGAAAAATTACAATAAAAAAAAAACTCAAACAGTCGGGCACAAATTACATTATTGACCACGACCACCATCTTAGATATATGTAGCCTTAACCCTAACCCCGTCACAGAACCGAAGAGCCGCCGCGACAATCAGGATATGAGCAGCAGGAGCAGTTTGCAAACAAACGGAGTAATTTGTAAACCACAAAGTATATAAGGAAACCGAATAGTCGATCTCGGGTCTTGCCACATCCAGCCGACGACGTGGCAACATGGACTAACAGCTGGGGTTTCGTCCGCCATCGGCATCAGAAATGTAAAGCCGTTCCAGCTGTTAGGAGATGAAATCTTAGTTCGATGAATGGCATTGCTAAATTATATAATGTATAATTACTTGCAGTAATGGAGTAACTTAATGTAACACGCTCCCCCGGTGCAGTTTAAGGTATTTAAATAACGCGAAGTGTTGTATTGTATAATGTAAAACATTGCATTATTATCTGTACTAATTGCATAACATGGTAGAGTATCTCGCTTTATCCATTCTGAGCACGTTCCCAACATACGTTAGACGGCCCCCATATGGGAACATTACGATGGTGCAGGCTCAGGCCTGTCCCAAACTCTCGCAAGCCAAGCAGGTTAATTAACTTGAGTTATAATAAATCGTTGCAAGGGCTAAAGTAGAAAACCACTTCCCCCAACTATTTTAGAAAATCACCTCCCACACACGCATAATAAATAATGAAATTTTAATCCCGCTTTAGATGTATAATAAATATAGTGCACAAAATGCGTAACTTATAAAACGTGGTTATATTTCAAGAGAAATAGGATTGGTTAACAGAATATTTCAAGGCCTATGTGCGTGACGGATGTATTTGGAAATGTAATAGTATAAGACAGTGTGTGGTTATTTTACAAAGTTAAATATCATCGTCGGTAGGATAACGTGAAATAAGGTAGTGATGATAATAATAAGGGAATTCGGATATTATAAATAAAGTGCATTAGGGATATGCATAACGTTTTAACGTAATTTATGAACATAATTTCAATGGCAAGTAGCATTCAAGCCAGTCATATGGTAACTTCACTAGCAGACATAGCAAGGCACACAATGCGCGATCGAGTGACGACGATGGTATTACGTTAAGTCAGCACTGACCTTGCAAGCAGCCAGACTGAGTGTGACGAGAACGCTCGGGCTTAGCCGTACGTCACGGCACATATGGTGCATCAACTTACACATTTCCCTTAGAGTCACATTTCATTCTCGTTCATTTCATTGTACGCACATCAGGCACATTTAGATAGGAAGCAACCAGGTCTTGACGGAACTGTGATCTGGCACTTAGCTATCCCGTGATTTGATTCCTCGCTTGAGATGTGAATCTTCGGCCTGCAGGGCTGCACAGATTCTCGGCTTGGAAGCAAAAGCTACGATATTGTGTTGAACGATAAGAGTTTGAAGGGAATGATAAATAGTTCAAGAAACACGTCCGTTCTACCTGCGATGTCTATAAGCAGGCAAACTCACGTACGTGAAATTGAATTAAGCATCTTGTCCAAAAAGTCAATCAAAATGCGTCGTTTTGCGCACGAGTGTAAAACAAATTAGGCTTTTGTCGGGAAGCTGACCCGAAGTTTAAGGGCCCGAAATATTGTATCACTGACCTGTAAATGGAGTCCAGCCAGTATAAGAGCATATGGGATGAGTTTAACTTTTGTACTGTGGGGTTCTGTTCAGTACACAATATCTATGCAGTGTGCCACGACGGCACTTCATTCGACCTCTTTGGATAAGCCTTTGAGAGCAGAAAACTTGTGTGTACTAATTACGTTCAAGGTAATGAATAATTGAAAAAAATATATAAGAGATTGAAATATTTTAGTAGATTAAAATATTTTAATTATGTGTTTTCTAATGTGAAACTTAAAGCATTATCACTCCGAGGTCAAAGCCACATCAAAACAGAAAATAAGTAAGTGAAAACAAATCTATTTAATAAGTAAAGATGTAGTGAAAAAGAAAAAAAATCTATGTATATCATTAAAAAATAACGGGGAAGTATAGTGCATGAATCTAGTCCACCGACGAGCACACAGAGAGATAATATAAAATTCATAAGTTTAAAAGGATAAACGAAAAAAATTCCCAGGGAAACAATTAAGGAATTAAATAAGTAGTGAATATAATATAGATGATCATACACCTGCAAGTATAGTAAGTTAATATAAGTGTCTCCAGTAGATAGAATTATTCAATTACGTGATATATATATATAATTGTGTGCTTATATAGAATATAAAATTAGAATATAGAATATAGAATTAGTAAAAAAGATGTTTAGATAAGTATTAGGGTGGGTTATATAATGTTATCAGAAATAAAATTATATCAAGCTGTCTACATGCATCAAATATGATATGTAAAATGTAAAATAAAAGTTTCAAGCGACAAAGAATAATAACTTAGTGCTATATCGAGCCATTTAATATAATATATCAAAATTTGCACAAAAGTAAATAGTAAAATTGTTAAATGCTCTCAAATAGAATTTTTACAAGCAAAGTTTAAAACAGTGTTAGGAAAGAGGTATTTCGTTGCATTAAACCAAATATGCAGTTAATAATAGATAAGGTGTATAGAGTACCATAGTTATAAAATGTAAATTTTTTTCGCTACATTACAGCGATATGAGGTTCTAAATGGCCCAAGGCCACTGCATGCAAGAGACCCACCCATGCCGTATACATTCCTATCTCATCACCCCCCCCCCCCCCCCCCGCAGTTCCACTCTGCATCAGCAATTCCGCGTAGCGAACAGCGAAAAGCTCACACAACATGTCGCCGCGCAGCGCACGGTGTAATCTTACACGCGTGTTCGAATGTGCGCTCAACTGGTAAACACTGCATGGGCAATTCAGGTTTCACCTAGAATTCACGTTGAGAAGCGAACTTTCATACACTGGAAGCTAGTAGATTTCAGTATGGATCGGGATAATAATTACCCAGGAGTTCAACCTTTCTCGCGGGATAGCAGGAATGGTGTCATAAGGCGGTTTTAGCCAACCGACCAGCCCGTTGTGTTCTGCGCACGAGCGCAGGGAAAAGTTTGATGTCCTGTCGAGAGTAGAACCCGAACGATAGTGAGAGCCTATATATATAATATTCCACCGGGTTGTCGAGGTGTCTCCAACTGGACGGAATCAGGGTAACATGACAGAGATATTGAGCAAGCGAATAAAATATTCTGCTGTAGGCTGAGTGTACTACACAGCTATCAAACTGCTAAAGGTTTCTGCTACGGACCGATAATACGACATAGCCAGTCATTACTACAGATTTTAGCTGTATATCCTGCATGCTATACAGGAGTGCATGCGATAGACGTTTGCTGTAGGTCGACCACATTACACAGCAGGATGCAAGTACTCCACGAGGGCACATTCCAGAAATCCAGAGGCTAATACAGTCAGTGCAAATTACAAAAAAAACTATATTTCAGAGCTTCGTAATAAATGTAATAAAAAGTAAAGACACAATTAAAAACAGCCAGTAGTATTATCATTTGAGTGACATAATAATGGTGAGAATATATTTAAAAATAAATCATGTTGCTGATAAGGGTTTTATTATAGTGTGAGCTAAAGTGAATTAATTTTAATTGTAAGTGTTGATCATATTTTGTATATATGAGAAAAAATGAAAGGAAAGTAACAACTTCAGTAAAATTAACTAAAATCAAACGTTAATGTTTTGTTTGTTGTATTTTTATCAATAAATATATAAGCAAAAATGCATGCAGCAGGTAATAAAATATAGCAGTTAATGAAACATAGCAGTTAATAAAATGCAGAATTTAATTTATTAAGCAGTTCTTGAAAAGCAGTGAAACAGCACACATGAACTATTTAATAATGTTAATTAATTATTGAAAACAATTGTATATTATATGATAATATTAATAATTTAATTTTGTAACATTATTTCAGGATATTAAAATATTTTGAAAGTGTTTCGGAAAGCCATTTATACAACAAGCGAGCCGACAAAGCGACGTCATGTTGGGACGACATTCTGCGTCATCGGGATCACCCTGGAGGACGGCGGGCCAGCTGACGCCACAGATTAATGTCACGAGCGCAGCGAGCATTCTGCACATGCGGCGCTGAATTAAACAGTACAGCACGAGGTATTAGAAAACCAAAATTCTTACTACACCGAACTACAGACACGCACCGGGCACGGAAAGGACACAAAAACAGAAGACACGTACATTACACACAAGCGCACGTAGTATAAATACACAAGCACTCTGCCATCTACTTCAAAAACATATGTTACAATAAGCGATGCAGTAAATTTTAAATCACAGAAAAGAACTCATATTGTACACAGTCTCTAGAAATGAGTTAACAACATTACTTCTAGGCCAATAGCTGTAATGGCCATTTCAAATAATATAATTCAAATCAATAATTAATATAAATGTATATTCATAGAAATATAATTAATCTCATGGTACAGCTAAACTCAAGTAATAATTTTATTAATATTTTATTTCACTGTATTATAAAATATAAATCATGGAGATAGCTTTCTCAAATTTAATTGTATCAAATAAAAGTGATTCTTGAGCATTAATTCAAATTAAAAATATAATCAAATAGAGTTAATATAATAAATTAGATAGAATTTTGAAAAAAAAAAAAAAAAGATTTTTATACACAAAATATTTTGTAATAATTATGCAAACACAATAATAATCATTATTTATATTATGTAACTGATAACATATATGTGTATATATAATTAAGGAAAAATCTTTAAATCCTTCCTTATCTGCCGAAATGTAAAGGGGAACAAGATTTCAAACATTTTGATTTTTAAATTTTAGTAAAATATAAATTTTTAAGATAAATTTCATTTCGATAAGCTAATCTTTCTAAACCAATTGAAAATATGTCAGAGAAAACTATAACTTAAGTCTGGTAATAGGACGTTGTTAAATATTAGTAATGGTGTTACGTAAAAACAAAAAAAAAAAGTAGTTCTAAAGTGTATAAAATGATTAATGATGAGTTTTAGGAACCAAATGTTCACCTGTTCATGTATAAACAAATTATGTTTTTTTTAAATATGCTGGTAGGCATATGCATGTATAAGTAAAGTGATTTAATTAATTTTATATTTACACATTTATATACCTATATATAATTAATAATTTTATATTTACATACATATATGTACATAACTTTTTGTTTAATTAAATATAAAATAATTTTATACTTATATACTGTATACAAAAATTATTGTGTATATTTACATATATATCATATTGATAATAATTTTATATTTACATACTTATATGCACATAAATATGTATATAAAATAAATCGAAAATATTTTTACATACTTATATATTTACACATATTTATATACCTATAAATATTTATATTACCAAACATAATTATTTACAGTTTTGCCATATATATATATATATATATATATATATATATATATATATATATATATATATATATTATATATATATATATATATATATATATAATAGGAGCTTCGTGTTATCTTCCGGGGCGAATGAGTATTAGGGTTTTCTTATAGTGCTCCCATATCGCGAAGATAAATTTGTTACTAAGCAGGCCGGCCTTTGACTTCGATGATCATGGAGCTGCGACCTGCATCATCGCTAACTGGTTGCTGCCAGTGTCGATTCAGCAAACGGCTTATCGCCTATGTTCAAAA
Source organism: Dryococelus australis (assembly GCA_029891345.1). Classification (NCBI taxonomy): domain Eukaryota; kingdom Metazoa; phylum Arthropoda; class Insecta; order Phasmatodea; family Phasmatidae; genus Dryococelus; species Dryococelus australis. The sequence continues at coordinate 128,630,833 of CM057002.1, forward strand.
TGCCTGTCGCCTTGAGAGATAATTTATACGAACACCTGCTGATTGAAATCTTCAAGAATGACGTTTCAGAGTGATATCTGCCAGGGACAGTTTACACGGAGTGATATTTGAAGAGAAATTCTAAAAATTTTAGCAATGGTTCTTTGTAACTAAAACTGGATCCACCTCCGCCTCTGCCTCCTCTTCCTAATCCACTGCAATCAGGGGTCATTTTGGGATATTTGGTGTAATTTAGGGGTCGTTTTGGGGTCATTAAGGGTCAGCATCGCAATCAGGGGTCATTATTGGTCAATAGGTTAATGAATAATGGGTCAATGGGTCTATGGTTTAATGGGCCAATCGGTCCATGGGTCAATGGGCCAGTCTTGTGAGGGGTGGGTCTGACAACAGGAGTCAGTTATCAACTGTAAGTTTGGTCATGATTTATAGGCGAGCGAAGAACTTGTCTGGAATAAACTGCTAAAGATATAACTTCATGGTTATGCGATCAAGGAATTAGATAGAATGTCTGGTTTAATGGAGGCGTAAAAGGAAAAAAGAGTGCTTAAATCTCACTGATGAAACATGTTAGTAAGTTTGGAGAGAACAGTAGCTAGGCAAAGTAGATACACATGTCGCCATTGTGGAAAGGACTTCAGGTTTTTTTCATGAATGTGATGCAAGCCATTGATTGCATGAAGTCTACCGTAGAGCTTATCCCTACGGATGTACCTTTTCCCACTGCTGGAAAGTTACATGGAAAACAGTGTTGCTACAATTGAAAGATCTTTAGAATAAGCTGCCATACCCGGCGACATGAGAGAACGGCCATCAAGAAGAATCCTTTCGCGCGATGAAACATTGCGTCATTGAGCATGTGCAATTTGTGCAAGGCGATATAATGAAGGAACATACTGAGATCTGCAAGGGTTCGTCTACTGGGAGCCAGCAAGTGATGACGTCAATAACTCCTGCTCCATCTGTGGGTACTGTTTCTGCAGACGATTAAGACGAGACAGTTAATGCTAAAGACGGAATGACTGAGTCGGTTGGTACGAAATGTACACTTGCAAGGCATACGTGTGACAACGGCGAACTTCAAAATAAACGACCATCAGCTCTAAATAATGATGAACATACAGCTCCTTCTACAAAGAAAAGTAAACTTGATAGTGAGAGTGAAGCAAAAAGTGAAGACGATCATGAAGATAGCATTGATGATTACTATGATGACATTGATAGTGTTGAAGATAATACTGTTTCCCTCGATATTCCCACACATTTCAACAATGGGTATCCTTCGATGTGAAGACGACAGAAGACGTCTAGTATTCTGACTGTATGTTTACCGAAGTTCCCAACAAACTTGTAGACAGACTTAGATCTTTGCTCGATAAGCAACAACATGGCAGGTGGTTTCTATCGTAAGAGAACTTAAGGATCGGGGTTGGATCAGATGATTCGATGAACTGCTTTCTTCTGAAAATATGATTACAAAATAATAATTAGTTATTAATATAAAATATTTGCTTTTTTTATTTTTGTGCATAGCATCCTTTTATTGACCTTAAAGTTTTTAATAAAAATATGTATTTATTATATTTAATAAATTAAGCATGTACCTAAAGTCCTGCATCATCGATGTAGCTATACCAGTGAGTGGAAAAAAAAATTGGATGAAAAATTGCAGGTTTTTTAATGTCTAAAATTATAACTCCCGACAGCTCGCTTGGCAGTGAAATCGAGACATTAATGAAGTAGTATCATAATATACTTGTTGACTTTACTGTTTTTTTTTCGAGTTTTTTGTTTTCAACGTCATTGAAGGCAATGGGGTCAAGTTTGAGGTAGTCTGCATCTAATATGATGGCAGTAGTCTGTAATGTATTATGCTTGCTGACTTTTATGATTTATTTCTCGAGTTTTTGTTTCCAAGATAATTCAAGGTCGTGGGGTCAAGGTCAATGTAGTCTGCATCTAATACGAGGGTAGTAGTTGATATTGTATTATGCTTGCTGACTTTTATGTATTTTTCTAGACATTTTGTTTTCAAAGTCAATCAAGGTCATGGGGTCAAGGTCAAGGTCACTGGCATCCAATAAGGCGGATGGGTGATGTTTGTCAATATGGCGGCCTCCAGTAATATATAAACAAATGATGATCTAAATAATCAAGATGGAGGAATGAGTATAGATGAGGGGAGTGGGGGTAGGTGAGTCAGTAGTCTGCGGGTAGTAGTGCTGGGGGTGCCTCCAGAAATATAATTTTCGTTAAATAAATTTTTATATAAGTTTTTATAAGTTTTTCGGAATATTTTTAGAATTTTTGCAATTTATTAGGGTTCAAGGTAATTCAAGGTCATGGGTCCAAGGTCGAGGTCACCTGCATCCAAAACTGTAGTTGTAATCGGTAACATCACATGCTTGCTGTCTTTTATTTATTTTTTCTCTTGTTTTGTTTTTTAAGGTCATTCAAGATCATGGGGCTAAGGGCTAGGTCATCTGCTTACAATATCGCAGAGCTCGTCTGTATTGTAATATGCATGTTGACTGGCTATGGGCGAGGGGATGGAGGCCTGCCGACTAATTTTTTCATGTGAGGGGGGTTAGGGGAATCTCAGAAATTACATTTTTAATAAAAATTTTATGCGTAGTTAATAATTTGCAATAATATATTTAAAGTATTTTTTGAGAATTTTTTGAGAATTTATTCGTTTTTGGGACCTTTGGGGTCAAAGGTCATAGATACTGCTCTCCTGACCTATGGGTTACTGATCCCGGTCACCCGGGTCACTGATTCCTGACCCTGGGTCGCTAATCCTTCTCGCCTACTTCAGAAAAAACTGTTATATTTTTAAAGATTTAAAAAAAAAAAAAGGAATTTTTTTTGCGAAAAAGGGAAATGTTTAGTGATTGTTAGTCGATTTTGAGGGAAAAAAGGGAAGTTTTTGTGCGAAAAGGGAAATGTTTAGTGATTGTTAGTCAATTTTGAGAGGAAAAAAAGGGAAATTTAGAGGGAGGAAACGAGAATAAAGATGGCAGACAGTGACATAACAACATGGTGGCCAGGCGCTCCTGCGCTTCTACTCCGAATCCCTTGCACCAAAATATACCAAACCCTAATACTCATAACAATGGTGGACGCACTGGACTGAACCCACCTCTTCCAGGCCTTAGAGTAAATGCTCAACTTAGCTTCGAGTTTTCAGAAGTACTATTCGAGTGTTACTAGCATGGCAATTGTGAAGGCGCCGGCCCAATCCAACCTCTCGCGGTAAACTAAATAATTTTGCCTTAATCATAACATTGATGAAGGCTAGGGTTTTCCCCACTTCTTGTTAGCCTCCCAAGCTTAGAAGCTCCACATGTCCCTGTTAAATAACTTTTAAATAACTCAGAAAAAAAATTAAAAAATTGTCTTAAATCTTGCAAGTCCTTAAGTTAACGGTATATAGTAAAGCCTCTGTGTGTAACGGACGTTTTAGGAAATGCAAATATGAAAGATGCTGTCATGTTATTTTAATAAATTAAATAATATTATTTTCAGGGTAAAAACATGAAATAAGAAAGTGACTTTAATAAGGCAATTAATGTGTAGAATGAAGTGACGAGTGCATAAACAGAAATAACAGTAACAAATAAGGTGCATTAGAGATGTATTATATTTTATGTTAAAATTAGATTGTGATTTTAAATACAAGTAGTATTTAAGCAGCCATATGGTAAGTTGACTAGCGGTTATATGAAAGCATGCAAAGCGCGGCCGAGTAGCGATATCGCTGTTACATGTGCATTCTGTAAGTCAACACTGACCTTGAAAGCAAGTAGTTCCCACGTGCAACAAGAGCGCACGTGCTCTAGCCGTACATCACAGCAAACATATTTCATTATCTCTCATACTTCCCTTGCAATCATGATACATTTTGTAAATCCATTTTCATTGCATGCAAACCACGCAGAACCAGAAAGGTAGCAACCAGGTCTAGACAGAACTGTGATCCAGGACTTTGCCAATCCCGTGGTTCGATTCCACGCTTGAGACGTGAATCCCTGGCCCTCAGGGGTGCTCAGATTCTCGACTTGAAAGCGAAAGTATAGCGTATTGTGTGGAACGCGAAGAGTTTTGACAATGGGAGAATTACACGAGACACGCCCACTCCTCCTGCACTGGCTGTATGCAAGCCAACTCACGTACACACAATAGAATGAAGCCTCTTACCTAGGAGGTTAAACAAATTTATCGTTTTGCGCACGAGTGCGAAACTTTTAGGGCTCTTGTCAGGGTGCCGACCCGGTCGTTATGGGCCTAATCCTTGCGCTGCTGGCCTGTTTAGGTGTTTCCAGGCAGTATCAGCTCTTTGGGGTAAGTCGTACTTTAATTGTGGGTCCTCGATATGATACAGTATCATAACTAAGGACATTTTACTGTGGGTCGTGTATCTGAGACAGTAATTGTGCAGTGTGCCAAGAGGGCATTGCATTTAGAGCTCCTTGGGGTATGATCTTGAGAGCAGAAAATTTGCGTATCCTGATAATATTCAATGTATTAGAAAATTGAGACATGTTAATAACAATTCTGCAAAACCTTAGTATATTAAAATATTTCGCTTATGTGTTTTGTAATGGGAAGTGAGAATCATTATTACTATAAGGAAAATATCATCTCAATAGAGAAATTTTTTAAGTGCTTAGAGAAAGTAATTAATAAATATATGTGAATGCATAAGAAATCTTAAATAATGGAAATGTTGTAATATTGTAAGAAATTAGTTCATCGCCGCGCACATAGCGGGTAGCAATAAAACATGAGCGATAAATTACATACTTCCTCCCCAACTTAAATTAAGTACCCCCTAACCACACTATAAATAAGTTGCAACAATGAAATAAAACTTTATAGCCATATCTAAAAATGTTAGTAAATCATCATTATTTAAAAATAATGCCACAATAAAGTATAAAGAAGGAAATTATTATAAAAAGTATTCAAATAATTAAAAATAAACATTAAATATAAGTTATATCGTGTATCTCTAAGTATAATAAATACTACAAATGTCCAAACTAGAATGAGAGAGATTTAACATTACGTAGGTATAATATGAGTTAATCCTATTGTAATTCAACTATCAGTTAAAGGATTTTAAAATAATGTGTTTTACGGAGAAAGAATAATTTAGTTCAATGTGAATATAATTACATTAAAGTGCATAATTTAAATTTATACTTGACGAGAAATAGATCATTTTTATGATGAGTAAAGTATTTCAACTGAAGAAGCGATCCGTGTGTACTAAATAATATTTCAGTGAATTAAAACACAAGTTTTACACAACATGAAAGCATATGATAGTGGCATACCATGCCAAAGTAAATTAAATATATTTTTTTTCTTTCTTACGTTGTTCAAAATTTGAATGAATATGAGTACAATATAGAGCTATATTATGAATAAGGTAATTTGTTGTGTTCAATGTTATGCTAGTTTATATAGTAATAAGATGTATTGCGGAACATATTTTACTGTGGCAGAACGCAGCGGTAGCACGGCCCAAGGCTGCAACCAAGGGCGACACACTCGCGTGTCGGTAGTTACTATCAGAGCATACTTCCTTCCTACCTCACTGCAAGTCAGCGATATCCACGTGGCGACGAGTATCGCGAACTGATGCAACAGCGTGTTTGCATAAGCGCCCACCTGTGTAATTACTGCACAGACGGCTGTAATATTCAGGGTAAAAACTTTGACAAACTTCACGCTTATATATTGCAAATAAGGAATGGGATGGAATGAAGTAACGAGAGATGGATGAAATTAATTGAATGTAAAGGGTATTTACGGATTGGTGTATTCGTGTGCTTGACAACCCATTTCGCAATGTAGAACAGATCGATGGTTACCTGCTTGAATTAACTCGTTCAGAAATTCATCCAGGAGGTCACTAATAGAATTCTCGTGAGAGAGTCACGGGATGTTGGGACCAGGCAGTCTAGCCAACCGTCCGGGCTCGCCCACTGTCTTGTTTTGCACACGAGTGCAGGGCACTGGGCTGTAATGGGGTGATGACCTGAGATATATATATATATATATATCAATGGAGCCTTATTGCTATACGGTTTTGTAGAGGTGTCTCTAGACAGAGAGAATTGAGTGAATATATTCTGCGCTTTCCTGCGGAGTAGCCTCCAGGAGCAGAAATTAGTGGAGAGAGAATGCGAAAGGTTTCAACTATGGGCCAAGCATACGACATAGCTACACATCACTTTGAATTTTATTGTGGCCCAATTCATGCTACACCGTATATACATTACTACGGATTTCACTGTGGTCCATTTCATGTTACACAGTACACACATTACTAAGGACTTGTGCTGTGGGCCCTGCTTGATACTGTAGCGGCACCATGAAGACGGCCTTAGCAAATTGTCATGTACGTCGCAGTATGAAACCAACCTAAGACACAGCCGAAGGTGTAGGAACGAGCTTCCACGTCGGGACGTCGGGCAGCGAGGAGCTCGCTGTCTTGGGTGTGTCGCACGTCGTGATGCTAACGAGCCAGATACAGCCTCCGGCCCCAAGATTCAGGTGGGGACTGTCCTTATTAGCTTGAGTCAAGAAGGCGTAATTTCTAGCCTATTAAACATAAAGATAATATCATTCAGTAGCGCCCCGCGTCTATTGCAGTCACCCGATTAATTGGATTATTGTATATTAGTTATTGTGTTACAACACGGAATAAACCAGTGTATTTTACGACTTGCCTACCACTTAATATAAGCGTAGTAGCTACACCCCCATACTATATGTATGGTGCATTATGGAGTACAATAGCAACCATTACATCTGATATAGGCGCCATACCGACCCATCCTCTCGTGTGCCAAGCGCGCAAACTGATTTAATTTACCCTCACCATAGTAATAGGTGGAGCCGTCTGTTGAATATTAAACATTGCATGTTGGAGTATCTCAAATCATTTCGCGGAAGCTTGGTTATATTCCAAACCCATGCTGACTTGTTGGCGGCGTAACTGCCATCCACCCCCGTAATTTATTTACTACCTCACTCACCCTTGCTCAAAGTAAGTTATTATAATACTACCACTTTCATTCACGCCCATTTCAACGTTGTTCAGATCCTACTAAGAATTATACTTCATATGAATTTCTCTCGTATGTTGCTTTATTTAATATTAGAATTTGAAAAATTTAGTCAGAGGGTGATGGTTCATGCAGGCAATGAGTTGAAATCTCATTCCGGCCAATTGTAGGGATATATGAGTGCAGAGCTTGGTATGAACCACGAGTACGTTGTAGAGTGAATATATCAGTCATTGCATTTCCTTCGAATCAGAAGACCAGTGAGTGCTGCTCGCGGTGATTTCATTAAAGTGTTTGTGCGACAGTAAGTCGTAATACCGCGAAGAGTGGTATTAGAATAAATCCGTAGGATAATTACGTTATTTAAGTTACATAGGAGTTCATTTTGTAGCAGCTTCCAAGCAGCACTTTAATTAGAAACAGTTCATAGGTAAGTTGTATGAGAAAATCAGTAAATATACTTACGTCGGAATTACGATAAGAGGAACACTTCAAAGCCAGAGGTACGTGACCCAGTTGGCACGTGCGCAACAATGCACGACGTGCAGGACACTCCCCTCTCCCCCATCCCCGATCAAGTAACACGCCACGGCTCATTCCCAATCCCCCCCCCCCCCAACCTGCGCGATGGGCAATGCGGGTCCTGGCGAGGCACGATTTTTCCGGTATTTTTCCGCCAAAAGTATAAGAAAAATAGCATTAACGGTTTCTTGTTATTTTTAACGAAAGTGCAGGAAAACATTAAAAAAAATTGAAATCTGAAATTTAACGGGGAAAAAAAAAAGAAAAACAAAAATTACGCCAATTTAAGCTGGAAACATGTAAATTTATCGTTTTCAAGCCGCCTTTTCATGGTTATAGAAACTCCAGTTTCTATTTAAAAAAAACAAGCAATTTTCATTCAAACTCAAGCAATTTAAGCTCAAAATCTTCCAAATTTTGCATTATTTCACAAAAGGGCGATGCAGAACTTTTCATATTATTAAAACAAACGATTTTCGTCAAAAGCACAAGAAAAACTACCATTAACATTTTCCCGTTATTTTTAATTAATGTACAGGGAAAAATTTAAAACTCAAAATTTGAAATTCGGTTAAAAAACGATTAAAAAACAAGCAAATTGAAGCTAAAATTAAGTGAAAAGATACAAATTAATGGAATTTATATATTTAAGACAACTCTCAATCATGCATAGATTTTCCATTTTTAATTTCCTTTAAGCCTATATATGTTATAAAATTTCGATTCTCATTTATTAACTTTAAAGCATTTGTATCAAACAAACTTACATAGCGATCTGGTAAAGTAATTTTGAACTTTGAATCAAGAATACAACTGCTGTGACAGAAATATAACTCTCTAAACCACTTAGCTTCTCTCAGGGGTAGACAAAGCTATTTTCAAGAGAAGTAGAGGTGCTTTTGTCATGCAGAAGAGCCATGTTTACGTGCGCGTATAAATATACGCAATGCTTGGAAATTCCCCTTACAAACTCCTAGGACTTATAGAGAGGACTGAGTAGACTATCTTTTGAATAGGAACCCATGTCCGGAAACGTACCGTTTCCGTACTACAACCATTTCAAATCAGGCGAGTAACTCGTCCACTTCCGCTGAGGGAAAGAGCAATGTCTCGGATGGGCCTGTGTTGGTATGCAACCGGGTAGGCAGTACATTACCTCAGACAATCACCTGGTGGCACGCGACGTCTACCCTGCCTCGAGCCCCATTCACGCGCCTTTGTGTCTCCGATTAACGTGGTTGAGTACACGTTTGCGGAATACACAGACATGATCCTTGTGTATGGCGCAGCTGAAGGTAATGGAAGAGCAGCTCGTCGGCTGTATCAAGAGCGTCATCCACAACTTGCGACACCATCGCATACCCTTTTTGCCACAGATACGCAACGGCTCCGAGAACAAGATACCTTCACCGCCTACAAGAATCACTGTGGTGCTCCAAAGAGACGCCGCACTCCCGAATCGGAAGAGGCTGTACTGCATCGCGTTGAACAGAACCCGTCAATGAGTACGCGAACAATTGCGCGTGCCTTGGGTGTTGCTTCTAACTTAGTTTGGGAGGTTCTGCATGAACAACATCTACATGTTTACCACCTCCAAAGGGTACAGTCTTTGGGTCCAGCCAATTTCGCACCACATGTTGACTTCAGCACGTGGTTCCTGCACCGCTGCAGCGACGAGCCTGTTCCCACGTCACGTTCTGTTCACATATGAATGTAAATTCACTAGGAACAGTGTCCTCTATTCTCTAAACAGCCACGTCTGTGCAGACGAAAACCCTATAATACTACACTTGTCCAGGGATTCCAGCACAGATTTTCTATCAGTGTGGGCAGGTATTCTGGACGGTCATGTGTAAAATACCTGATTTGAAATGGTTGTAGCACAGAAACGGTTCTTTTTTTTCGGACATGGATTCCTATTCAAAGGGTTATCTACTCAGACCCCTCTACAACCCCTAGAGTTTGTAAAGGGAATTTCGCAGTTTATTAACTTATTTTTTTTCAAACCTTTGAGAAAATATTTTATATAAAATTTTTGGTTCTGTCCTAAATATATCACGAATTACAAGCGTTCTATACTTGTGTTTACATACAAATACCTCGTTTTTACTCAAATTGAACTTTTACTTCTATTCTATCTATGAATTTCATTTATAAAAAATATGAATAGAACAAGCAGGAAAAGGCTGTGCTGGCAACGCCTAGTAGGACATATTTCTTGTGCAAAATAGTAGTACACTTAGTGCGTACGAATCCGGTACGTTGTACTTTTGCTTTAATTTTCAGTACTTCGTTAAGCTTTGTTCACAACTATGTGCATATGTGCATACATGACGTAAGTAACTGGTAGCCATATTATTTTACATTTTTTATTGACTGCTGAAAAAAAGGTTTTATTTTTAAGTAGAATTTCCCTTGATAGGTAGGCATACAACATCTGCAGTTTCATTAATTACACACTGTCGTATAATACAATATAAATCAGTGAGTGCGATGCTCATTTATTTATGACACATTTCTCAACTGCTAACCTCCCTGGAGGAGTCCTTAACAGTGATAATGCAAGTGATTCTGCTTTAGAACAACACGTAAGTCTTAGATCTAAGTGATATTTAGAGCACAGTTTAAGGAATTTCGTGTATAGGCCACTCCCCCATCAACCGTCAATGAGGACATTAATGTGCAGCAAATGGTATATGCTACTAACTATCATGTTACGTTAACAAGTTGATTTCATATCATCTAGCACACAGCGTGTGGCTCATTGCTTCTATAAAATAAAATTATGTACACAAGTGCAGTCCACATCAGAAAAATTATGTGATTTCAACACTTGACCTCATAAATGTAATATGTGACCAAACGGGCTACGGAATATTTTAAGAAACGATTGTATTCAGGAGAGGACAGTCATATAGCACCCTCCTGTTTCCTGGGCTCGCCTTTGGTTTCTATTGAGTTTAGCTCATTAATTGCATACACAGATCGCATTACCAATGGTGCGAAGAATCCATAAATAATTTACTTTATCTGACACCAAAGTACTGCAAGCAAACAATTTTTTGTTATTATAAGTTTGAATGTAGAACAGATATATTAAAACTACAATATTAACGCAGCCATCGTTTTAAAAATATGTACATGACATACTATAATTATATACGGGGAGAATATTCTACCACAGAGAAAATTGTGTACCAAATTTGGAAATACTATATAAAATCTTTATTAAAACAGGCAATACTATTCACAAAATGACGGACAAAAGAGGCAGTTAATCAGCATTTTAAATGTTCGCAACATGTACTATGAGCATACCAACTATTCTTAAAATTTGTGAAAAGGCTTAGTGTATCTTAAATTAAAACAGGAATATTTATGCGACCGCCATTTTACAAATACGAATTTGATATAATAAAAACATGTATATTTAAGACGGGTTATTATAGAACAATCTGCTTTAAAGTCTGCTAAAAAAATTTGGCGGGAATTGGTAGACTGGTTCACAAAATATGACGGAAGAAATTTATTTTCCAGGCGATGCTATCATCCAAAAAGGCAGGCAAAGAGAGCATTGAATTAATACGATTTACTGTCGTAATGGGTACTCTCAACCTGCCATTCAGGCTACGTTTGCAGTTTATCGGTATTGTCTGCCGTGTAATAATGACAAGGTAGTTTATTGTCTAGTCCAGTAGGCATCACATCGAGCGAACATGCACGAAAGGGGCAAAATGGTATCTGACTCACTTCGAAGACAGGTTGGGAATTTCTGGCAAAATGTGTTCGGGCGTTGTCTTGTTGCAATATGGCTAGAGCAGTGTGAGGCGCACAGCTTAAGCCTCCACAAATCCCCTAATGTATCGGCTACTGTTGAGATTGTCCGCATTTCGTGGCAGCCTGGATCGTCTATGATACCCTAGTGTTCTCCAAACAGTCACGCCCATTGCTCGTGCACTACGACGCTGGACAATGCATTCCGGAAGATAGCACTGATCTCGGTATTCTCGAGTGAGTTTCCGGCCATCACTCTTTCCAAGTTTAAGTGGGACGCGTCCGAAAACTTATGTTGCCAGTTTCCAATTTACCGGGAGTGTTCGTGATCCAGTTTGAGGCCTGGTGCGTCGATTGTTCCAGTTCAAAGGACTCTTCTGCAAAGGAAGTCCTCTGCGAAGAAATTTCAGAACTGCTGCAGTGCTCCAACATTCTGCTAATACTCGAAACGAAGATTGACCCGTTCCGTCACTGACATATGGGTTAGCCGTACCTCATCCCTTGGTGTCGACACATTTCGTCGTCCAGTTTCGTCGTGTGCTCTTCAGTCCACACTCGTACCAATATCGTAGCATTATGTCTCACGTGAGCAGTGATTTCGTGGTATGAAAATCCTTATTCGTTCACGCGAGCCGATCGTTTGGCCACGCTCAAACTCAGTATCGTGCTTTGCAGGTGTCCTTGAACGTCAACGAAGCATACTGACTCCAGTACGAAGGTTTACAGCTCACAGCTCACTTACGATGAACAGCCTTACTTGTCTGGATCCTCAACATTCTTACGTAAAGTTATACACATGAGTTCAGAGGACGTTTATGCATCTTAGAATGCATAATATTTCCTAAGTTATAATTATTGGCGTTTGATACCCCCTTTTCCATTTCCTGTGTGTTTCGTTTCATTTACATGTTTCCTTCGTGGTATTATACGTATTAATGCGTACATTAATGTACGCATTAATGTACGCATTAATGTACATTTTTGTGTACATTTTAGTGAGATGTTTAAGATATTCAGTGGTGCCAACTGTACTACTGAACATTATAAAGAGCCTCTTTGAACTGGAAGGAAATGCAAATAACAGTGAAAAATCGTGTGTCACAAAACCACCCCTCATAACCAAAGTCACCCCCACTTACGGTAGGTTATATGTTGGTTGTTCACATGGTAGTTTCTACATTATTTCGTTAATTTGTCGTCATAGATCTTGGTGTATTTATAGACATTCACAGATTATAATTTACCGCCACCTACTGCTCAACTGTCGGCAGCCGACAGGGTGACTGCTAATTGCGAAAGTTCCTTCTGCAGTGCCGACTGATGAATCATACACGTTGAGTCGCCTATGTCATGTGACATAATATTGCCGGGCAAAGGAGCCGGAGCTCTAGACAGCAGAAGGAATGAAGATGACACAACGAGGCGAAGAAGGAGTGGCGACGGAATAAAACAACAAGGAGAAGTTCGGAAACGCCGAGGAAACCCACGTACTGTCGGCAACGTCCGCCACATTTTCCTTACCCGAGAACAATCCCACGTGGCCGGAGGCAGATTACCTAACCGCTATGTTACCGAGGGAGTGTAGCAAACGCAAACTTTAAGTCACCGTGCAATTTTGCACACGTTCTAGTTTATTTCCTGTCAAGATTTTCTCCCACGTTAAAACACAAACTTCATCACTCCACCGAGAAAGGATTTTGTTGAATCAAACAAAGTTTGTTTGAACCAACCAAGTTAATTATTTGTATCGATACAATTAAATATTTCGTTATTGAACTTAAATTGTGTCTTTGTTCTTGTTTAGTTGCCACAAACAAAGGTTTGGTTGATGCAAGTAAAGATTTGTTTGTCTCCGTGTACAGTAAAGTGTTTCAGTCAACATAAGAAATGTTTGAAGTCAGACCGAGAAGCGAACCTATATCATCTGCGTCCGAGCGCTGTGCCTTTGTAACCTCAGAGAAACGGACGACTGATGACGTTGGAATGTATTTAAATACATGAATGTATAAAACTGGACGTGTGCGATTGAATATTTAAAGTTTGACAACTTTACTTTTTAGATTCCTTTTGAATTTTTTTAGTATGTTCATACTATTATTAAGCGTCAATATAGGCACAAACACACGTTGTTACTATACTAATTGTCACAAAAAACCCGAGCTCTAGTTTCGAATGAATGCAATCTAATGAGTGGCCAAACCAATATATGTAGTTGAATGAACTAAATATTTTGTTGACAGCCCGATTTATTTTGGTCCAACACAAAGGTACTGTTTATTAAAGTGTGAATTTTTTTTAAGATAAACGATAATAATTTTTTTGCTTTTCAAGTTTTGTCTACTCAACAAAATATCTTGTTCGGGCAACTAAATATATTTTTGGGCGTTTACAAACAGATACTTTGTTGACTGTGCTCTCAGTGCTGTTGGGGAGAGAAGTGAAGCTCGAACTTATCTGCTGCGATAAGTTGGACAGCTGCCTTGATACGATTACAAAATGAGGTAGGCGATTCAACTGGCCAAAATGTCTGATGAAGATAGAGCAGGTGGAAAACATGCCAACAGTCATGGCGAATCTCCTATTTGTAAGTCTTCTTATAGACGTTATTTTTACATAGCCGCGGGGAATAACGCGTAGAATGTGGAGGAGCCTTCTGGGAATGCGAAAACAACCAGAAATCCTTCATCTTGAAGCTGCGGCGGTTCCATGACCAATTCTAACAAATCGAAATACACGCTACAAATCAACGTATCTGCAAAAAAAAGATTGAGGCTTTCAGTTTTGAATGATTTAGCTCCAGAAATTAACGTGGAATGCGGAATTTATTTAGCTGTTGTGTTTGCGTACTTACAGCATATAACACAGAACTGAAAAGTATGTGTCGTTAAAAACCTTATCAAAATTTATGCTCTTCTAACATTTTTTTGGGATGCTGAATCCGAAACTGTCCTGTTTTCTTCTAGCACGTATAACAACAGCACGGCACCTACGTGATTCGTGTGCAGACAGTTGACAAGTGAAAAAAAGTAACTCAGCCAATCAAGATAGGTAAACGACCTTACATGGTTTTGTACTATAACTTGTCTTGAAATCTTATACCGAAATCTTACTACCCCTAAAAATAGCATGTTGTTGCACAGCTCGTATTGATGCAGGAGGCTACAGTTTTTAACAGTCTTTGTTAACATCTTATCATTGATTAAGTTTTAATATTGTGATATAGTGACTACAATATGTTTTGTATGTTATAAAGACCTCATTTTTAATTAATATTTTTTACAATGAACTATTCAAGTGTGATAATTCGCTGATTAATGAAAATAGCTTTCATCCATCATTGTTATGTAAGTGTAATAGTACAAGTTTTCTAATGATATATATATTTCAAATATACATATCGTAACCATGCAAAAGCTGATTATTTATCTGTGTACTTAGCACTTAATACTGTTTAATGGAATTCAATCTATGAGAGTAATGACGTCAACGAAATAATACATTATTTAACAATTCAAGTTCAAGATTATGTTAGTAAATTCATTGCCTTTAATACCCTTAAAATAACGTAAATATCCTCTTCGATTTTCAAATGTTCATATCCAACTAATAAAAAAATATCGCTTACATTAAACATATAACTCGTAAAATAATTTTTCCTGATTAACGGGAACTGGAGAATAAAAGATTAAAATTCTATAGGACGTGTTGGTTAACCATTTCGAACAACGCAATTTAGGAAGATTCAAAAACCTTTAGAAATTGCAACTAAACCATGAAGAATGGTTACAATGAGAATAACACTCTGCAAATGAATGTTTATAAAGTTGTTGATCCTAAATTGATTCCTAATTATTTTGATAATTACTTCTGCAAAGTATCTGTAAAATCTTACGATAATATAAAATATCGGTTAGCTAATTCCTTAATGTTCCAAAATATTTAACAGTATCAGCATCAGCATTCGAAACTAGTCTTATTATTTGTGGCATAACCAACTTAATCCAAGTCTAATCTAGGTCTACGCATTTGCTATCAGTAGGACTAGATGAAATTCCTAATTTCGTCAATAAATATTTCTCCTCCAGTCCAAATACATATATGTAGCTTACAAAATGTTATATTTCCTGTTATCTGGAAAACATCAATAACTATACCAATTCACAAAAAAAGGGAATGACAAAATAACTGATAATGATATGCTCATTTCACTTCGGTGTTCATTTTCAAACGTTTTTGAGCAGATTGTACATAAAAACCTTTCATTTCACATCATGAAATTTATTTCTCTCGTACCACGTGGTTTTTTTAAATAGTTGATCCACTGAAAATAATTTATATTTTCTATTTGTAAAATACATCTTTATGTCACAACAAGGAAGCAAAATGATGTAATTTTTTGACATACTTTTTCGAACTGTCATCCTGTACATTGTGGTTTGATACAATGTGGCACATGATCACCTTTACTTTCAAACTTGTTTCTCAGTAACACTAATATTCCTGTGTAGAATTCAAATACTTTAGTTTACTCTGGTGATCTTTAAATGTACAGACAACATATTAATTCGGTTAAGAAATAATTTGTTAAAATGGTAAGGATATCAATCATCAAAAAATAGAGTGCATTATATTTAATATGAATCCTAGCTGCAAGTAAATTGGGGACAAGGGCACACTGCACTGAAGCCAGAGCAGCCCCGCTGCCATGTTGCAACATCACCCGAACGCCATATTGGATTCGGGTGACTTTTACACGCGCCCATGCCCTCGACCTAGTGCCTCTGACCTTGAACTATCTTAAATTGAAAATACTTGCCAAAATACCCAAAAAAAAAAAATTAAACATAAAAAAAAAAATTAAAATTAATATTTCGAAAAAATTGAAAGACCTGAACGCAGGGGATCCGGGGGTTTGATGTCGGGCGAAGCGGGGCATACATCCTTCCAGCATGACGTCCAACAGTCGACTCGTTTTGTCAGATACTCGTTCTCAACCAGAGACATGTTTCACATTGTGCTCGCTATATCGTACAGTGTGACTAGATACATGTTACATGCACTCTTTAAATGTCTTATTCCAAATGCGTATTAAAAATGCTGTTTCGATCAGTGCCCACTAGATGGTTCGGCCTGTCTCGAACTAATATCTGTTAAAAAATACTCGTATTTAATTTGTTGTAATTTTCTGGAGAGGAAAAGAGAACAGGCTACAGTGTGCATATGTGACAACAGCCATGAATACATCACAAAGAAGAAAAGAAGTGGCATTTTTAATTTTTGTACTGAAATTGATAATCATTTAGCGAAATGTGATTTATGCAACCAAAAACGGTGTTACAAAAGTTCTGTTTCTAATTTGAAAAAAAAAAAAACCGTTCGTTAGAAAACTTCCAACTATTGAATTGAATTCTTCTGCAAGTTCGTATTGTGTAAAACCGACGACACGGTATAGTAACAATACTTTTTGTAAGGTAAATATAAATTTGATAAAATATCGTATGTTTGATATAGAAGTATAGTACTTTAGGAGACTTTTACTTTGAATTTCGTTGTCTACATAGCTTACTACTTGTCATCTAAGCGGTAAATAACTTCGTGTAGATGGCAGGCATGCTATGCAGACAATGTAATTATATATAAATGTCTAATTAAAGAACTAATGCGGGAGACAAAAGTGAAGTCAAATTTTTCTATTTGTGTTAATAGGTCTCCTTATAGAACGTGGTAGTGATGTGTAGTTCGCGAACTACCAGTTAATTTTGAACTGGTCATGAAAAAGAACTAGGTGCATAGTTCACCGCGACATAAAAGAACTAGTCTCTTGTGATATCTGTCAGTCATTCTCTCGGTACCAGTAACTACGTAAGGCGCTCCACAGTGCGCCACTGCGCATGCTCAGATAATCCGTTATTCGTCACTCCCTGCAGCTTTCACCCTTTCTGCTATCCCACCCTCCTTGACTAGCCAAATCCCAACGTGCATACTGCTTATCTATCTGCCTCTGTCTATCGGTATCTTTATTTTAGCTCGTTCAACACTGTCTCGAACTGTAGGAATCGCAGACCTACCTAGTTCAATAATGACATGAGTGACAGATCGGTCGGGAACTGCAGGACACACAGTCCGAGACAGTTGGCAGATATATTGCCGTGCAGCGATCTTTCGTTCTTTCTTACTGTCTCGTGCCGACCCCAATTGCCTAGTCGGTTGCACGCCGGTCTGAGGAGTGAGGGGCTCCGGGTTCGAAACCCAGTCAAGGTATGCATGCCTGTGTCATCCATTTAACATGCTTCATCCTCGTCGGCACCAAAGACCTCGCTATTACGGTGTCGTAAAACCCTCTCACTCAGTCGCACTATAAATACGATGTTGCCAGACATACGGAAATTCTAGTATTTGTAAGAAAATACATCTGATAACAGCACTCACCCGAGTATAGATATGACAGTAAAATATATAAAAACGCTCATTAATGTAATGACAAATTTTACACACTCGCAATATAGAAGTGAAAAACTGCTTTTTCTAGTATATCCAATCAATACTTCACATATAGCTTTTGACATTATATGCATCATATTAAAATTAAGTTATTTTTGTAATTAAAGTTTTGTTAAAGTGTTTCTTATTCTGGTACGAATAAATCCATTGTGCCGGAACGATTTTTGTTGAGTTTGTACACCTGACTTGGAAAAATTAACTTTACACCTGGTTATCTGTCGCAACACAACCTATTATAATATTGTTGTGGTCGATCTGTGTCAAGATTAATTTGGTGTTATATTACACAACATAGGCGTGGATAACACAGTATAAAGATATTTCCACTATTCATTTATCTTACTTCTAAATAAAAAAAGGAAGTAATTTCATCTACACACAATAAAGCACTAATTGTTTAGCAATTAATTACAAACATCACTTATTTGCTTCTCTTTCCGTTTCACGCTTGCTTAGATTCTTCTCGGGAGAAGGGGAAATACAATTATGAAGGAGGAAACAGAGAAGGACCAATATAGTTCTTGGACCGAGATTACACTTGCGCTGTGTAGTTCGCCAGAACAGTTCCCAATGAATTGTTCTCGAATGTGACTAGTTTGGAACGTCCTAGTTCATTGTAGTGAAATACATTTCCCATCACTAGACCGTGGTATCGGGTATTAAACCAACAAGTGGTTCCCAAGCCAAGCAACTTGAGCATCAATATAATAAAACTTTGTTATTGTTTGATATGAGATTGGTAGTGCAACTTGTTAGAGAACAAATCAAATCCTTAAAACGCAATAAATAGCTTCTGGATAAAATCAATTAATAAAATATAATAATCCTAACATTTATAACGACATAAAACAGCAACAATTACATTATTTTGTAGCAACGATATTATTTAATAAATTTGTTACAGATTAAATAAAGTATTAAAAAATCGATATGTTAACATTATTGTTGTATTAATTTTCGCGCTATTTGTTGGGTACACCAGATAGTATTATATATTAAATCGTTTCGAAATTAAATATCTTCCTTGGAATATAGACCCAGGAATTCACTTTCATTGCAAGATGTTCAGACTACCAAATAACATCGTCTCATAGTGCAAATGCCATATCAATAGACATATGCTTGTGACGCAGCTTGTAGATCAAAACATCGCGATAATAGAACATGAAATTTTAATATTCATAAAAAAATATATCACAATTAGACCACTTTTACATGGATACTGCAGGTGTTGATTGTAAATTACCAAAAGATATATATATATATTATATATATATATATATATATATATATATATATATTTATCAATTTGGTGATTGGTGCAACAGTCTAACAAAATTATCATATGATTACGAGTCAGCTGGCGAAGTTGAAAAGTGAAGCAAATGAGCGAGGAGTAGTTAATTTTTACACTATTAATAGAGCACAGATGTGAAGTGAACACAATAAAATATTGACATTTGCGTGCCAGTTAGTGCACGATAAAGTGCCGTGGAAATAGGGCACCCCACAAAAGGGATTAACGACTGACACTGCAAGAACCCATATTAAGGGGGTCTAAGAGACGTCCCTACATAATGCCTTTTTCGGTCTTATTGCCATTAAATGTTTATTGCAAGTGTTGGTTTTGTTTACGTCTCATGTGTACCACGTTCACACCAACCTCGCCCCTTTTTGCAAGTGTTTGTTTATTTTTAGATAAGACCAAATAATTTAAGTTATGTTCAGATTGCAAGTGTTTGGTGTTTTTATAATTATTAGTGCAAAGTGGGTCAGGAAGTAGTTATGCGTGCCATGTTTCCCTTCTTCTCAGACAGTTTGCCAACTGCAGGGAGATATGATGCGCAGCTTGAGACCACACTCTACCAATGCGCCCACAATATGCATGAGCCATCAACAAGGAACACTCCAGCGAGTGCAGCATAGTGCAGTGCAGTGCAGAGTGGACCGTGCAGTGTATTAGAACGGTGTGGTCGAGGAGCCACGTGCGCCGAGGCGGCAAACGAATACATAGTGAGCATTTATTTTCTGAAAAAGTTTAAAAGGGACAGAATGTCATGCAAAGACATGCAATAATAATAAAACAACCTCTTTTACTACTTTAACAAAATTATTCCAGTGCAAGCGTATTTCTGTTTTGTATTATTGTAATTATTCCAATATGTTTTCGTCCACACCTCATTTCATGCACAGTTTTCTTACAGCTTTTAAAGTTTATGATGCCGTGTATTTTTGTATTGACATTCAGCACACAATGTGAGAAGAGAAAGGGTTTTTGTGTGTAAATGTGCTTACAATGTAGTTCCATTGTGGTCCGCTGGGCCGCCAACGCTGGCATTTGAGCCATGCCGCCATGTTAGTTTTGCAAACTCTGACAGTTCAGAAATATATTGCAGTGATCATGGCTTTCAAGCCCGAGATGCAAACAACTATTGCAATCAACAATTTAGCATGTCAATAGTGTAATAATTCAGGAACCGTTTTCCTTCTAGCAGTGTGGGACTCCGCATATCACTTCCTTAGTATCTAAATTGCCTGGGGAAGCTTAAAGCACCTTGTAAACCACTTTAAGGCTTAGCACCGTATTTTCTGTTTCACCATCGCCGGCAGGTTCGAGTCCGGTAAGCATGCAAACTGTGTCCTAGAGGAACACCTAGTGAAACCAAGTGAATGCATCAGTGAGAAGGCACGGGACCTGACCTCCCGCCAAAATGCAAGTGCGTATGTTCAGAGTGCAACTGTTAATGTTTTAACAATGTAACCACGTAATTCCCGGGTCTATGTGCAGTCCAAACAGACCACACAAGAGTCACGTAATGTATGGGCATGTCGTCATCCCCCACATAGCATGCGTAACAATAATCAAAATTACTACTGAGAAGATGCTTCAACAACTGGAAGGATTATCGCTTTGGTCGTTAGCCGCACGGCCAAAGATGTAGAGTCAGCTCTATAGATTCAAACCGGCCTCAGAGTCTGGATTATGCTTGGACCCTGGGTAAACACCTATTCCAACACATTTTACCTTAATTCCACTCACAGATCCTCAAAATTCTGAACTACCCCAAATCATCCCACATCACACCATAAAAATGTCTCTCAACTTTGTGGCCAGTCCGTCCTCTAACCACACGTAATATCTAATGACCACCGAGAAATGTTCTGCAAAAGCTTTTGAAATCATTCAACGCCCTGCAAAGATTTTCTCATCCATTTTACCAGTACCCATAACAAGGGAGCAGTGTAGAAACCGCATTAATGCAACAACAACTTTGGGATGTCTTCCAGACGCCTACGAGATGCCAGGAAGAATACAACACGGTGGGCGGGAAAGTGTATGGGAAAATGGAGGACCTCCTCCATTATTACAGGGAAGGAAAACATGCAGTAGAGCAGCCGTCTTGGGCAGCATGTGATGTCATATTACGCCATCTGTTCCCACAAACAGACAAAGACCTGTGGGTGCATGCGCCAGCGTTTATCCCTCTCCGTCACCACGCCATGCCCGACAAGCTTAGCTGCAATCGATAGCTGCGCCGGTCATCACTCCCTGACATCGTGCGCTGAGGGGTGAGACACTAGAGGAGGGAAGGCGAGACTTCCCACCCAACGCTACGACACACACTTCTGCGACTCGTGTCACCCACACCACATGGGTTTGTTTGTAAACAAACCGTGGCTGGCCGGATGCCAGAATGCGTGCCAGTGATCAGGATTTTATATTCAAGTATGAACTTTGCTCCAAATACTGCCGATGTCAACGAAAATCCAGCCCAACAATTAACCATGCCACGGACAAACACGATTTGGATATTAAACTGGAAAGTAAAATAGCTGACAGTGCCACCACATACATTTTAGACAACAAACCTAGTGAAAATTAAGACACAAATCAAAATCAAAATTGTTGAAATAATTTGTTGTTCATAGTACAAGGTACACTTACCTTGACATCTGTACGCTGTCAGAAGCGATGTCATCATTAGTCCTTGACACCGTCGAAATCGAATCCGGAACCAAGAAAAGTTACGTGTGTAAGATATTCAACAAAAATGTGAACAAACCTCAAAATGCACAATTCAATTCGGACAATTTCTTTATCCAACTGAAACGGCATGTCAACACATGTTCGAGAGCAAGTTGCATGTAATAAAGGAGGGGTGGATGCAATAAGTGTCGGATTTGCAATACTACATTACACAAGCAGTGCCACAAAGAAAAAAAAAAGACTGTCGGTGCAGGGAACGCTGTTTTTATGTCATGACTGTACAATAAAGAAGAGCACGGAGAAACTGCCACACGTCAAGAGTACGCACATGACAGTCGATAGCATGCAAGAGCAAGGGGTCCAGCCACAACAAATGCCAACCCTAACCACAGCATCTCTCCGCTCATACCGCTTGCACAGTAATTAACACCACTACCAACTTATACCCCTACAAACATTTTTCCCTCGAACATGCAACCAATCATGCCAACCATTTCCTCTCCATTCCCAACCACCACATCCGTGACACCATTTCAGGACAATAATGCAGAGATAGCAATGGAAAGCAATTGAGGACACAACATTGTGCAAACTACCAACAATCCGCAACCTTTTAGCTAACTGCAGTTCGAAGGCGAAAAGAAGCGCACATCAACAAAATTCCAAATTTTGCCACATTTTGCAGGAACACCAACAGAGGACACCACGGCATACCTGAAAGACTGTACTGACCGATCGTAACACTATGGTGTATTGGAAGAGGAATGCGCTGGTTGTGCCGACAGCCAGCTACAGGAAGACGCGAATGTGTGGTGGAACTCTCTCAATCACTATGGACTGGGATGGGATGAGTGCATATATTCATTTCAGTGCAGATCCGGAGGGGTATTTACATCACCGCAGGCCCAAAACAAATGAACACTACAAGAGCAGCAACTCGGCGAAGCACTCACAACATTCATCACTATAAAAGTGCATTTAGTGCGACTTTTTCACCCGCAGTTACTAGAGCATGAGGACATGGAAACTGTGGCAGAAACTGTTTTGCCAGAGTACAGGGTAGCAGCTGTGCCAGTATAGAACAGCATCATCGAGGAGATGATTAGAGTAGCAATCATCCTGGAGAGGAATTCATGTAGGCCGCATCGGGAATTCAAAGTCGTACGATGGCAGCACAAGCTGCGAGGTGAAAACGGTGCCACGAAAAACAATCAATCGGGACACACCAAACAAACCTCTAGTAAATTCAAACGTGCAAGTTCGGGCGTGTACAGCTGAAACAAAATCACTCCAGTAAAACTGACACTGCACATCAAACTAATGGAAACCGCAGTGACAAATGGGAGTGAAACAGGAAACCGCAACATCTCTGCGACAACCCACACATTGATGGGCATAAAGGAGCAACACCCGACCAGCAGGGAAACGGGAAGTAGGGGTATGGAGGCCCGACGCCTCTGATTCCCTGGTTCCGTCGCAAACACCCGGACTAACACCACAGCAAGCACTAGTTCAACTCGTGAATGGTAACATGGCGCAATTACTCCACATTTTAGTGACCATTAACAGGGAAACCATGCCATGTGTTAATAGATACAGCAGCATCGCACTATCTTGAAAACGTTTTCTCTTAAAGATAATAGCAAGCGGATATTACTCATACCCGATAGCATGAGAAAACGAGTGTTTGTGCATGAACAAGCAAGTCACGCGGCAAGATACCCGGTTACAGATCAGACATTTCGAAACACGAAGGAACAATTCTTTTTTCCTGGTTTGGTACGTCAGTGCGAACAGTGTCAGATGTTCGAATCCCGCCACACAGATGGAACTGCGCAACAACAACAACCAAGGCTACCAAAGAAACCACTTGAAACCGTCAGCCTTGATCCTAAGGGGCACTACCCCAGAACATCGAGTGGCAAGAAATTTATTTTAGTACTTACGGACAATTTTCCAGATGGATAGAGGCCTATGCAACTAGCAGTGCACGCGTAACTTATATTGTAAAAATGCTACAGAACGAGTTGTTCGCATGGTGAGAATACCCTAAGCAGGTGTTGACAGATAACGGCATGCAGTTCACGGGCAGGAAGTGGCAGGAGGTATGCAGCCGGTAGGAAGTGGATCACCTGAAAGCTGAGACTAACCACCCATGTACGAACCTCCCAGGAGCGTGGCAGTTAAGATCTGATGAAGGAACTGCGACTCCATACGGGCAAAAGAGTACGCAGAGTTTTGGGTCCTGTAGAGTACGAAGTTTGCCAACCAATACACTCAATTTATCGACATTCTCCTTTGCACATGTTAGCATTTGCACTTGCAATTTTTCTGTGCAACTTCTACTTCGCGATACTACTTAGAGTGTATACTTTGAAAATTAGCCTCACATAGCTGTGCTTGTCGATTTGGTAGGAGAATTTCACCCCATTCTGCGTCATCGTACATAATGTATTCTGGGTTCGGCGCACATGATAACGCGCCTGCTAGCTCGTTCTCTTTCCAGGGGACGTACTCTACGACGAAGTCATATATGACTATAGAAGCAACGCCAACCGTGTGAGCTAACTGCGTGCCTCTCTCATGCTGTTCAGCCAAACCAAACAAAGGTTGTCACTTCGCAGAGTAAACCTTTGGTGTTCGAGATACGCTCTGTACTTTTTCACGGCCCATGCCACTGCGAGACACTCGCGCTCATGTAACTCGTACGTCCTTTCGGTACGACCCAGTTTCGCACCTGCAAAATCCAACACGTATTTCACGCCGTTATTTGGACACTGATATAAAGCCGAACCCAGCCCCTCCTGACTGACGTCGTTTTGCAAGAATAGCACTTGCGTGGGATCGTATCTGGCTAGTGTAGTACACAACTTGAAACTGATTTTTATCTCCTGAAAAACATTCTCGGCGGCTTCTGACTACACAAATCTTTTTTGCAGTGACAGTTAGTCAGATAATAGTGCTGTTATTATGGCATAATTTTCGTCATATTCACGAATCCAATTAATGAGGCCAAAAAAATTTCGCAGTTGCTTGTGTGTGCGGGGTGTTCTGTAGCTGTCAATAAACTTATATTGTTCTGGATTCCCTTGCTCACTGACCAGGTGTCCTAGGAAGTCCAAACTGGTTTTTCCGATATGGCATTTTATTACCGCATAAGTTAACCCGTTCGTGGCAAGCCTCTCCAACACAACTGACAAATAATGCACGTGGTCCTCCCAACTCTCTGACTCTCTGACCATATCACCACATCATCTAAATATGCTAGTATGTATTCTCCAATCAGGTCATTGAGCACTTGTATCATCATGGCCTGAAATGTTGCGGTGTGCACTTTAAGCCGAAAGGCATTGCACAGAATCAGAAGTGTCTTCCACCAGGCAGGCTGAAAGCATGTTTTTCCCGGTCCTGCTGTCCCACCGGTTCTTGCTAAAGTGTTCCGTGCGTTCCCTCCAGACCGTTCGTCCTTCAAACCTGCAGCTTCACCCATAACCCGTGTGAGAGCAGTGCTACGCACAGTGTGTGTTCCGCATGTGTGCGTGTGCAGTGTGGTGAACCGGTGATGTGTTTTTTTTTTATATTTATAGTGTAATTATGTAAAGTGTTTTCACTGTGTTTGTATATTATATTTTATTAATTATTATGTGTGCAATGCCATAGTCAATCTGGAGGAGTCGTCATGTTCATGTTTGTTTACAATTAATAGTGTCATATGTAATCATGTCTATTTTTATTTGTTTCTGTTTTTGTACATTCACAAAATCTACGTGTCGTCACATGCCATATGAAATAATGATAAATCATTTTATTGGTTTAAAAATATAAAATTTACGAAATTTATCAATTTCAATTTTTGTGCAAAGGAGCCTAATTATTATTTATTCAGTGCAATTCCCTTTTTATTGCAGCGCAGCTTGTCATATATTATGTAGATATTTTTCACGTACAAGCATTTGCTTGTGCACACCCACATCAAGTGTAAATATTTATCTCATATTTTGTCCAGTGTTTTCCATTGTTTCCATCCTGTATTTTATATTTGATTTTTTGGTTATGTTCAGTGGAGTGACGTAAGCCACGGGTCAGTTACCATAGTGTACTGACCATTTGGCCAGATAACCATGCTTTTTTGTAACTTGTAGAGAACAATGTAATTACATGTTTAGGTGTAAAACCCATTGACTGCCCATTTAGTAAAACCCCTGGGCATAATAATTTCATTTCAGCGTGCACCATGAGACACGCAAACGTACAGTATAAAATAGTGTGTTTTAGGTTAAGGCATATGTTTACTGCTTAAGTTATAAGGCATTTCATATTTTATATTTGTTCAGTGTTATGTTATTGTGTTATAAATATGTATATGTGAATATGTTTCTCATCCCATCGGTGTTGCACCCAGCCATTTCATTCCATTCATCGTCATAAATGATTTTTAATTAGCCATTTTTCATGTCTACACGGGAGGGCTCGGCCACTCAGCGAGTTATGCGTCAACCCGCCATCAGTAGCATCTAGAGATCATAGTGGGACGGACGGCCGCAAGTGGCCCCTCCGGCCATCACCGTTTTCATCCATCATGTAACTGCAATAGTCTGTAACTTTAAATTTTTAAAATCTCGTTTTGTTTTGTCTTACCAGAGGGAGAGCCGTCCCACAGTTTAGTCCGTATTGTTCACGGCTAAACCATAACTCACCTGTAAATCATGTAGGCTTCATGCCATTTTTTTCAGTATCAGTGCTCTCCCACTTAACGGAAAGTGTAATTTTCATTGCCCCCTAGGAGGGTTCTGGTAAAATAAATAATGTTCTGAAATCTATGAGATGCACGCAATTATTTCTCGGCCAATTCATGGCCGCATAACATTCTTTTACCAACTTCGTCGTATTATTAAGGGCGAGAAGGTGGCCCGGAACAGTCTTTAACGGGAGTTAGATAAGCATATGGAAGGGGCTATACATCTTCCACTGGCCTTGGCAGTTGGATTTTTAGCCCATCATCATCATCATCTACAGAACTTCAAGAGACAGAGGAACATCTAGTGCACAGCCACGTGGGCCGTCGACCACACGACTCTCTCATCAAATCATGCTCTCCGGTGGGGAGCTGGCACAAGACTCGGAAACTAAGTATTCGACGAACCTGTCCAAATAACCTCCATCCTCCAATGGTCCAGCAAAACATCATGCCGTCATTGCCAGCACCCACTTTGTAAATTGAGTGACGTCAAAATTTTTACTCGTCCCGGTGAGTAGAGCACGTCCTTGAAGCTATTGTACGACGGTAAAGCACTGCATGTTACTTTATTGAGTGACCTTCAATCTACAAAAAAATGACAAACTCCGTCCTTCTTTGGGACAATCGTTATGGCAGAGTTGAATTGGCTATGTGTAGGTTCGATAACACCATCTGATAACATTTTTTTTAAATTAAATTTTTTAATAATCCGTGCTTAGTGGGGCATATAGCTGTGAGGCGCGGTGTGTATGGGCCCGTCTTGCACAAGAGGAATTGCATATTCCGCGACTATTGTTCATCTGAGTGCATCATGTTGAGCGATAACGTATTTTCGTTTGTCTAACAATCTTTGAAATGAGGCCTGATGTTGTGGCGGGATATTGTGATCAAATTCGTCTAGCAAAACACATGGTACGTTGTCAACTACATGTTTGTCAATATTTTAAACTGTTCGTCTTCCCTTTGCGGCAACAAAGTTTATACGTTTTGCAGTAGGTTGAACAACTGTATTTTGTTCGGCTAGCCAAGATATGCCTACAATCCCCTCTTCGAATATTTCTGCTGTTTTGGCTGTCGTAGTGATGGTTTCCAAAAATCGCGAATGCTCACAGTAACAGTTGCCTGTCCTACCGCAGCATTACTTTCCGGACCTGTAGCTATCCTACTCACATGTCTGGTAGGCGCAATATCGTGCTCATTAACAAACTATGGCTGGAGAAAATTGTGCGAGGCTGCTGTATCTATTAACACATGGCATGGTTTCCCTGTTAATGGTCACTAAAATGTGGAGTAATTGCGCCATGTTACCATTCACCAGTTGAACTAGTGCTTGCTGTGGTGTTAGTCCGGGTGTTTGCGACGGAACCAGGGAATCAGAGGCGTCGGGCCTCCATACCCCTACTTCCCGTTTCCCTGCTGGTCGGGTGTTGCTCCTTTATGCCCATCAATGTGTGGGTTGTCGCAGAGATGTTGCGGTTTCCTGTTTCACTCCCATTTGTCACTGCGGTTTCCATTAGTTTGATGTGCAGTGTCAGTTTTACTGGAGTGATTTTGTTTCAGCTGTACACGCCCGAACTTGCACGTTTGAATTTACTAGAGGTTTGTTTGGTGTGTCCCGATTGATTGTTTTTCGTGGCACCGTTTTCACCTCGCAGCTTGTGCTGCCATCGTACGACTTTGAATTCCCGATGCGGCCTACATGAATTCCTCTCCAGGATGATTGCTACTCTAATCATCTCCTCGATGATGCTGTTCTATACTGGCACAGCTGCTACCCTGTACTCTGGCAAAACAGTTTCTGCCACAGTTTCCATGTCCTCATGCTCTAGTAACTGCGGGTGAAAAAGTCGCACTAAACGCACTTTTATAGTGATGAATGTTGTGAGTGCTTCGCCGAGTTGCTGCTCTTGTAGTGTTCATTTGTTTTGGGCCTGCGGTGATGTAAATACCCCTCCGGATCTGCACTGAAATGAATATATGCACTCATCCCATCCCAGTCCATAGTGATTGAGAGAGTTCCACCACACATTCGCGTCTTCCTGTAGCTGGCTGTCGGCACAACCAGCGCATTCCTCTTCCAATACACCATAGTGTTACGATCGGTCAGTACAGTCTTTCAGGTATGCCGTGGTGTCCTCTGTTGGTGTTCCTGCAAAATGTGGCAAAATTTGGAATTTTGTTGATGTGCGCTTCTTTTCGCCTTCGAACTGCAGTTAGCTAAAAGGTTGCGGATTGTTGGTAGTTTGCACAATGTTGTGTCCTCAATTGCTTTCCATTGCTATCTCTGCATTATTGTCCTGAAATGGTGTCACGGATGTGGTGGTTGGGAATGGAGAGGAAATGGTTGGCATGATTGGTTGCATGTTCGAGGGAAAAATGTTTGTAGGGGTATAAGTTGGTAGTGGTGTTAATTACTGTGCAAGCGGTATGAGCGGAGAGATGCTGTGGTTAGGGTTGGCATCTGTTGTGGCTGGACCCCTTGCTCTTGCATGCTATCGACTGTCATTTGCGTACTCTTGACGTGTGGCAGTTTCTCCGTGCTCTTCTTTATTGTACAGTCATGACATAAAAACAGCGTTCCCTGCAAGGACAGTCTTTTTTTTTTCTTTGTGGCACTGCTTGTGTAATGTAGTATTGCAAATCCGACACTTATTGCTTCCACCCCTCCTTTATCCCATGCAACTTGCTCTCGAACATGTGTTGACATGCCGTTTCAGTTGGATAAAGAAATTGTCCGAATTGAATTGTGCATTTTGAGGTTTGTTCACATTTTTGTTGAATATCTTACACAAGTAACATTTCTTGGTTCCGGATTCGATTTCGACGGTGTCAAGGACTAATGATGACATCGCTTCTGACAGCGTACACATGTCAAGGTAAGTGTACCTTGTCCAATGAACAACAAATTATTTCAACAATTTTGATTTTGATTTGTGTCTTAATTTTCACTAGGTTTGTTGTCTAAAATGTCTGTGGTGGCACTGTCAGCTATTTTATTTTCCAGTTTAATATCCAAATCGTGTTTGTCCGTGGCATGGTTAATTGTTGGGCTGGATTTTCGTTGACATCGGCAGAATTTGGAGCAAAGTTCATACTTGAATATAAAATCCTGATCACTGGCACGCATTCTGGCATCCGGCCAGCCACGGTTTGTTTACAAACAAACCCATGTGGTGTGGGTGACACGAGTCGCAGAAGTGTGTGTCGTAGCGTTGGGTGGGAAGTCTCGGCTTCCCTCCTCTAGTGTCTCACCCCTCAGCGCACGATGTCAGGGAGTGATGACCGGGGCGGCTATCGATTGCAGCTAAGCTGGTCGGGCATGGCGTGGTGACGGAGAGGGTTAAACGCTGGCGCATGCACCCACAGGTCTTTGTCCGTTTGGGGGAACAGATGTCGTAATATGACATCACATGCTGCCCAAGACGGCTGCTCTACTGCATGTTTTCCTTCACTGTAACAATGGAGGTGGTCCTACATTTTCCCATACACTTTCCCGCCCACCATGTTGCATTCTTCCTGGCATCTCGTAGGCGTCTGGAAGACATCCCAAAGTTGTTGTTGCATTAGTGCGGTTTCTACACTGCTCCCTCGTTATGGGTACTGGTAAAATGGTTGAGAAAATCTTTGCAGGGCGCTGAATGATTTCAAAATCTTTTGAAGAACATTTCTCGGTGGTCATTAGAAATTACGAGTGGTAAGAGGACGGACTGGATACAAAGTTGAGAGACATTTTTATGGTGTGATGTGGGATGATTTGGGGTAGTTCAGAATTATGAGGAGCGGTGAGTGGAATTAAGGTAAAGTGTTGGGATAAGTGTTTACCCAGGGTCCAAGATTAATCCAGACTCTGAGGCCGGTTTGAATCTATAGAGCTGACTCTCCATCTTTGGCCGTGCGGCTAACGACCAAAGCGATAATCCTTCCAGTTGTTGAAGCATCTTCTCAGTAGTAATTTTGATTATTGTTACACATGCTATGTGGGGGATGACCACATGCCCATACATTACGTGACTCTTGTGTGGTCTGTTTGGACTTCACATAGACCCGGGAATTACGTGGTTACATTGTTAAAACATTAACAGTTGCACTCTGAACATACGCACTTCCATTTTGGCCGGAGGTCAGGTCCCGTGCCTTCTCACTGATGCATTTACTTGGTTTCACTAGGTGTTCCACTAGGAAACAATTTGCATGCTTACCGGACTCGAACCTGCCGGCGATGGTGAAACAGAAAATATGGTGCTAAGCCTTAAAGTGGTTTACAAGGTGCTTTATGCTTCCCCAGGCAATTTAGATAATAAGGAAGTGAGATGTGGAGTCCCACACTGCTAGAAGGAAAACGGTTCCTGAATTATTACACTATTGACATGCTAAATTGTTGATTGCAATAGTTGTTTGCATCTCGGGCTTGAAAGCCATGATCACTGCAATATATTTCTGAACTGTCAGAGCTTGCAAAACTATCATGGCGGCATGGCTCAAATGCCTGCGTTGGCGGCCCAGCGGACCACAATGGAACTACATTGTAAGCACATTTACACACACAAACCCTTTCTCCTCTCACATTGTGTGCTGAATGTCCATACAAAAATACACGGCATCATAAACTTTAAAAGCTGTAAGAAAACTGTGCATGAAATGAGGTGTGGACGAAAACATATCGGTATAATTACAATAATACAAAACAGAAATACGCTTGCACTGGAATAATTTTGTTAAAGTAGTAAAAGGGGTTGTTTTATTATTATTGCATGTCTTTGCATGACATTCTTTCCCTTTTAAACTTTTTCAGAAAATAAATGCTCACAATGTTTTCGTTTGCCGCCTCGGCGCAAGTGGCTCCTTGGCCACACCGTTCTAATACACTGCACGGTCCACTCTGCACTGCACTGCACTATGCTGCACTCGCTGGAGTGTTCCTTGTTGATGGCTCATGCATAGTGTGGGAGCATTGGTAGAGTGTGGTCTCAAGCTGCGTATCATATCTCGCAGCAGTTGGCAAACTGTCTTAGAAGAAGGGAAACATGGCACGCATAACTACTTCCTGACCCACTTTGCACTAATAATTATAAAAACACCAAACACTTGCAATCTGAACATAATTTAAATTATTTGGTCTTATCTAAAAATAAACAAACACTTGCAAAAAGGGGCGAGATGGTGTGAATGTGGTACACATGTGATGCAAACAAAACAAACACTTGCAATAAACATTTAAGGGCAATAACAGTGAAAAAGACAGTTTGTAGGGACGTCTCTTAGACCCCCTTAATATGGGTTCTTGCAGTGTCAGTCGTTAATCCCTTTTGTGGGGTGCCCTATTTCCACGGCACTTTATCGTGCACTATCTGGCACGCAAATGTCAATTTTTACTGTGTTCACTTCACATCTGTGCTCTATTAATAGTGTAAAAATTAACATCTCCTCGCTCATTTGCTTCACTTTTCAACTTCGCCAGCTGACTCGTAATCATATGATAATTTTGTTAGACTGTTGCACGAACCACCAAATTAATAAATATATATATATATATCTTTTGGTAATTTACAATCAACACCGGCAGTATCCATGTAAAAGTGGTCTAATTGTGATATATTTTTTTATGAATATTAAAATTTCATTTTCTATTATCGCGATGTTTTGATCTACAAGCTGCATCACAAGCATATGTCTATTGATATGGCATTTGCACTATGAGACGATGTTATTTGGTAGTCTAAACATCTTGCAATGAAAGTGAATTCCTGGGTCTATATTCTAAGGAACATATATAATTTCGAAACGATTTAATATATAATACTATCTGGTGTACATAACAAATAGCGCGAAATTTAATACAACAATAATGTTAACATATCGATTTTTTAATACTTTATTTAATCTATAACAAATTTATTAAATAATATCGTTGCTACAAAATAATGTCATTGTTGCTGTTTTATGTCTTTATAAATGTTAGGATTATTAAATTTTATTAATTGATTTTATCCAGAAGCTATTTATTGCGTTTTAAGGATTTGAGTTGTTCTCTAACAAGTTGCACTACCAATCTCATATCAAACAATAACAAAGTTTTATTATATTGATGCTCAAGTTGCTTGGCTTGGGATCCACCTGTTGGTTTAATACCCGATACCACGGTCTAGTGATGGGAAATGTATTTCACTACAATGAACTAGGACGTTCCAAACTAGTCACATTCGAGAACAATTCATTGGGAACCGTTCTGGCGAACTACACAGCGCAAGTGTAATCTCGGTCCAAGAACTATATTGGTCCTTCTCTGTTTCCTCCTTCATAATTGTATTTCCCCTTCTCCCGAGAAGAATCTAAGCAAGCGTGAAACGGAAAGAGAAGCAAATAAGTGATGTTTGTAATTAATTGCTAAACAATTAGTGCTTTATTGTGTGTAGATGAAATTACTTCCTTTTTTTATTTAGAAGTAAGATAAATGAATAGTGGAAATATCTTTATACTGTGTTATCCACGCCTATGTTGTGTAATATAACACCAAATTAATCTTGACACAGATCGACCACAACAATATTATAATAGGTTGTGTTGCGACAGATAACCAGGTGTAAAGTTAATTTTTCCAAGTCAGGTGTACAAACTCAACAAAAATCGTTCCGGCACAATGGATTTATTCGTACCAGTATAAGAAACACTTTAACAAAACTTTAATTACAAAAATAACTTAATTTTAATATGATGCATATAATTTCAAAAGCTATATGTGAAGTATTGATTGGATATACTAGAAAAAGCAGTTTTTCACTTCTATATTGCGAGTGTGTAAAATTTGTCATTACATTAATGAGCGTTTTTATAAATTTTACTGTCATATCTATACTCGGGTGAGTGCTGTTATCAGATGTATTTTCTTACAGATACTGGAATTTCCGTATGTCTGGCAATATCGTATTTATAGTGCGACTGAGTGAGAGGGTTTTACGACACCGTAATAGCGAGGTCTTTGGTGCCGGCGAGACGGAAGCGAGATGAATGGACGACACAAACATGCATACCTTGACTGGGTTTCGAACCCGGAGCCCCTCACTCCTCAGACCGGCGTGCAACCGACTAGGCAATTGGGGTCGGCACGAGACAGTAAGAAAGAAGGAAAGATCGCTGCACGGCAATATATCTGCCAACTGTCTCGAACTGTGTGTCCTGCAGTTCCCGACCGATCTGCCACTCATGTCATTATTGAACTAGGTAGGTCTGCGATTCCTACAGTTCGAGACAGTGTTGAACGAGCTAAAATAAAGATACCGATAGACAGAGGCAGATAGATAAGCAGTATGCACGTTGGGATTTGGCTAGTCACGGAGGGTGGGATAGCAGAAAGGGTGAAATCTGCAGGGAGTGACGAATAACGGATTATCTGAGCATGCGCAGTGTCGCACTGTGGAGCGCCTTACGTAGTTACTGGTACCGAGAGAATGACTGACAGATATCACAAGAGACTAGTTCTTTTATGTCGCGGTGAACTATGCTCCTAGTTCTTTTTCAAGACCAGTTCAAAATTAACTGGTAGTTCGCGAACTACACATCACTACCACGTTCTATAAGGAGACCTATTAACACAAATAGAAAAATTTGACTTCACTTTTGTCTCCCGCATTAGTTCTTTAATTAGACATTTATATATAATTACATTGTCTGCATAGCATGCCTGCCATCTACACGAAGTTATTTACCGCTTAGATGACAAATAGTATGCTATGTAGACAACGAAATTCAAAGGAAAAGTGCCCTAAAGTACTATACTTCTATATCATACATACGATATTTTATAAAATTTATATTTACCTGACAAAAAGTATTGTTACCATACCGTGTCGTCTGTTTTACACAATACGAACTTGCAGAAGAATTCAGTTCAATACTTGGATGTTTCCTAACGAACGGTTTTTTTTTCAAATTAGAAACAGAACTTTTGTAACACCGTTTTTGGTTGCATAAATCACATTTTGCTAAATGATTATCAATTTCAGTACAAAAATTAAAAATGCCACTTCTTTTCTTCTTTGTGATGTATTCATGACTGTTGTCGCATATGCACACTGTAGCCTGTTCTCTTTTCCTCTCCAGAAAATTACAACAAAATAAATACGAGTATTTTTTAACAGATATTAGTTCGAGACAGGCCGAACCATCTAGTGGGCACTGATCGAAACAGCATTGTAAATACGCATTTCTAATAAGACATGTAAAGAGTGCATGTAACATGTATCTAGTCACACTGTACGATCTAGCGAGCACAAAGTGAAACATGTCTCTGGTTGAGAACGAGTATCTGACAAAACAAGTCGACTGTTGGACGTCATGCTGGAAGGATGTATGCCCCGCTTCGCCCGACATCAAACCCCGGATCCCCTGCGTTCAGGTCTTTCAATTTTTTCGAAATATTAATTTTAATTTTTTTTTTATGTTTAATTTTTTTTTTTTTGGGTATTTTGGCAAGTATTTTCAATTTAAGATAGTTCAAGTTCAGAGGCACTAGGTCGAGGGCATGGGCGTGTGTAAAAGTCACCCGAATCCAATATGGCGTTCGGGTGATGTTGCAACATGGCGGCGGGGCTGCTCTGGCTTCAGTGCAGTGTGCCCTTGTCCCCAATTTACTTGCAGCTAGGATTCATATTAAATATAATGCACTCTATTTTTTGATGATTGATATCCTTACCATGTTAACACATTATTTCTTTACCGAATTAATATGTTGTCTGTACATTTAAAGATCACCAGAGTAAACTAAAGTATTTGAATTCTACACAGGAATATTACTGTTACTGAGAAATAAGTTTAAAAGTAATGGTGATCATGTGCCACATTGTATCAAACCACAATGTTCAGGATGACAGTTTGAAAAAGTATGTCAAAAAATTACATCATTTTGCTTCCTTGTTGTGACATAAAGATGTATTTTACAAATAGAAAATATAACTTATTTTCAGTGGATCTACTATAAAAAAAACCACGTGGTACGAGAGAAATAAATTTCATGATGTGAAATGAAAGGTTTTTATGTACAATCTGCTCAAAAACTTTTGAAAATGAACACTGAAGTGAAATAAGCATATCATCATCAGTTATTTTGTCAGTCTCCTTTTTTGTGAATTGGTATAGTTATTGATGTCTTCCAGATAACATAAAATATAACATTTTGTAAGCTTAATATATGTATTAGGACTGGAGGAGAAATATTTATTGACAAAATTAGGAATTTCATCTAGTCCTACTGATAGCAAATGCGTAGGCCTAGATTAGACTAGGATTAAGTTGTTTATGCCACAAATAATAAGACTAGTTTCGAATGCTGGTACTGTTAAATATTTTGGAACATTAAAGAATTAGCTAACTGATATTTTATATTATCGTAAGATTTTACAGATACTTTGCAGAAGTAATTATCAAAATGATTAGGAATCAATTTAGGATCAACAACTTTATAAACATTCATTTGCAGAGTGTTATTCTCATTGTAACCATTCTTCATGGTTTAGTTGCAATTTCTAAAGGTTTTTGAATCTTCCTAAATTGCGTTGTTCGAAATGGTTAACCAACACGTCCTATAGAATTTTAATCTTTTATTCTCCAGTTGCCGTTAAGTAGGAAAAATTATTTTACGAGTTATATGTTTAATGTAAGCGATATTTTTTTATTAGTTGGATGTGAACATTTGAAAACCGAAGAGGATATTTACGTTATTTTAAGTGTATTAAAGGCAATGAATTTACTAACATAATCTTGAACTTGAATTGTTAAATAATGTATTATTTCGTTGACGTCATTACTCTCATAGATTGAATTCCAGTAAACAGTATTAAGTGCTAAGTACACAGATAAATAATCAGCTTATGCATGGTTACGATATGTATATTTGAAATATATATCATTAGAAAATTTGTTCTATTATATTTACATAACAATGATGGATGAAAGCTATTTTCATTAATCAGCGAATTATCACACTTGAATAGTTCATTGTTAAAAAAAATTATAATTAAAAATGAGGTCAATATAACATACAAAACATATTGTAGTCACTATATCACAATATTTAAACTTAATCAATGATAAGATGTTAACAAAGACTGTTAAAAACTACAGCCTCCTGCATCAATACGAGCTGTGCAACAACATGCTATTTTTAGGGGTAGTAAGATTTCGGTATAAGATTTCAAGACAAGTTATATTTCAAAACCATCTTTTTACCTATCTTGATTGGC
Organism: Dryococelus australis; assembly: GCA_029891345.1. Classification (NCBI taxonomy): domain Eukaryota; kingdom Metazoa; phylum Arthropoda; class Insecta; order Phasmatodea; family Phasmatidae; genus Dryococelus; species Dryococelus australis. The sequence goes on from CM057002.1 coordinate 128,667,670, forward strand.
TGAGTTACTTTTTTTCACGTGTAAACTGTCTGCACACGAAACACGTAGGAGCCGTGCTGTTGTTATACGTGCTAGAAGAAAACAGGACAGTTTCGGATTCAGCATCCGAAAAAAACTTTGCAGTGCTGTGTTATATGCTGTAAATACGCAAATACGACGACGAGTGGGTAGAGGGAGCGTAGGTGGGTTTTTTTTTTATCGAGTTTCCGGGTGGGGGGGGGGGGGAGAATTTGAGCGACTGGACAGCTGCTATCAGTCCGTCGGGTTGATATAATGCTCGGTGAGCGGAGATAAGCGACCACAATCTGTGAAAGGTGCATATCAGAAGAGCAACCTGCGCCACGCGTGATGAAGTTCCTCGCCACTTTTCTCTGCCTGGTCGTCGCCGTCTGCGCGGACACCGTCACGCCAGGATCCAGTGATGTGTAAGTTCTCCGCCTGCGGCAACGAGAACCATAACGCCGCCTTTATTCTGAAAACACCTCTTCCGACATAGTTTGCCCTAAAATCCTATATTATTGAATATCGTATCGTTAAGGGATTTTTAACGTCCCCCCCCCCCAAACACCGGTTTTATGCTTGAAAGCTTAGCAGGGGACGGCTTACAATCTGACTTATAACCTAACTTAAGTTAACACCCATGATTTACCCGGGATTCGAACCTGGAGCCTCTGCACCCCAGATCGGTGGCACACCAACTGACTGCGCCAAGGGAGGTCGGCTATATTTTAAAGTGATTCGTACTTCATAGATTTGTTCTCATCAATTATTTTTCTTAAGCTGGTTGATGTAATATAGTTAATTAAAAATACGGTTTGTCATGAATAACGTTTCCTTAAAGTACAAAAAGTGTAGCTTATAACACAGTATTGCATTCGACAGTACAAAAACCCATTAAAAATTAGTGATCACATTACCAAATCCGTCTGAAAAGTAAGTTTTACGTTGCATATGAAATAGTGGCGTGGAGAGATTTTGGTGGCTCTTAACATCGACCTCTTGGGAGCCAATGAGAATAAAGTGAGTTGAGTGTGGAGCAGCACAGGAATACACAATGGCGGGGAAACAGGAGCTCCCCGAGAAAACCAGCCGACCAGCGACGAAAATCCGGGAGCGGCCCTGAAGGGAATCGAATCCGGTTCGCCTATGTTGGAGGCGAGTTGTCTGACCACAGCACCACCACGGCCCCCATTTGAAATAAAATGCATTTCGATTTTTACTTAACCTCCGTGACGTAGTCGGTTTGTGCGCTGCCGGTCTGGAGTGCGTTAGGCACTGGGTTCGAATCCTGGGTAGGCATGGATTTTAGTTTAAGTTAGGTCGTGAGTTAGTTTGTAGGCCTTCTTCTGATAAGTCCTTAGGCATACATCCGGGGAACATTATTAAGCCCTTTTTAATCCAACCCATGCATTTGTTCTGTATCACGGTAAACTAATTTTCTATAATTTAATTGCATATTTAAGTGTTGAAATAAAATTGATAAACTTCCATCTAAAAACAAAATTTTAACGTATTTATATTCCTAATACAAATGAAAATATATTTCCTCCCCCCTAATCCCCTCTCCACTCTTTCCCCTTTATTTCATCAAGTAAAAGCACCATAATATTACTCTGATTTTACCAAGTAAAATATAATTGACAAATAAGTTTTATGTTAAAAACACAATTTCTATTAGTGATTATGTTCGTTTTAGATATAAATATGGTCACCTTTGTGACTGAAATGGACGTACATACAGTCACGATATAAATATGGTTACCTTTGTGACTGAAATGGACGTACATACAGTCACGATATAAATATGGTTACCTTTGTGACTGAAATGGACGTACATACAGTCACGATATAAAAAAAATCATGCTTGGTCAAGATTTATTCGCAAAATTTGCTTCCTGAAGAATTCAGAATTGAAAAAAATATTATTATCTATTAAAAAATACTCTTATTTATTAATTACAGAAATCATTTTAAAAATAGATTCTAGCAAAATATTTAAAATTATTACAAAATACGTTTGTTTCTATTATGTACAACGGAACGAGTATTTTTATGACAAATTTGTTTGAGAGTTTGCCACTTTTTACAAGCTCTTATTTAGCTTGCCGTGTTAGTTAGTTTGTACGTTCGGGTGAAATCTTGAAAGTGTTTTTTGACCCACTTCTAGTTATTAAATCGAGGTGAAATTTGATATATATATAGAAACTCGATGACAACGCAATAACATGGTGACAGCGACTTGGTGCTGCAGACAGGATCATCTCCTCACGAGGGAACTCCTCAGCTGTTAATAGTGTGGCGAATTGTAAATCACCGCGATAATTTGGTGTTTTTTGCTACGGTTTTTAAAACTACATTTGTATGTATGTGTGTGGGTGTATTTAGTTCAAATCTTGCAAGTCGATTTTAAACCATTTACCGTTATCCAATCGAGCTGAAATTATGTACATGTGTAGTTCCGATGATAATACAATGTGAAGGTGCTACTGAGCTGATCTGATGATGGAGACGGAAGTTACAGGTTTTTATGTAACTTAAGCAGTATCCAGGACACTAGGAGTCATGAATTATAAATAAAAATATCAGTGAAACAAAAAGTGAAAAATAAAATAACTCTAAAAAAACTTTTATTTATAAATGCACTAAAAAAGAAAAAATTATTATAGTAGTTACCCAATTTGTAGAAGGTGTATGATGTGGTCGAACAGCCGTAATAAGCTTTACTACAAATTAATATATTTTTATAAATATATATTCAGTATATAAAAGCTTATCGCAAATAATCAAGAGCCTTACACAAGATATGGTCTTACTGCGCTTACGCAAATGAGGTATAGGCTTACGTTCTATATTGCGCCAAGCTTTTATATGCTAAATATAAATTGATACAAACATATTAATCTGTAGTAAAGTTTATTACGGCTGTTGGACCATATCTTACAAGTTCTACAAATTGTGTAAATACTATAACTATTTTTCTATTTTTAGTGCGTTTTATAAATAAAAGCTTGTTTTTAAAAGTTTTATTTACAGTTATTTAAATTTTTATGAGTTCAGCATGTTGTGTATTCGGGTGAAATGCCCTGTTTTGAAGGCAGTCTCCTGCTATAGGCTATTCACGGTGAAAAGAGCCCTTTTGAAAGCCCTGCTTAAGATCTACTTGTATGCGCGTTGTGTATTCTTCCGCCTTATATAAAATTAACATATTCATGGACCTTATCACTTTATCCATGCGTCAGTCAAGTGAAACTCTGAAATTATTATAAAAGTATTTTTTTTTCAAAGCTATTCATTTTAACACTTCGATGCATTTAAAATAAAAGAACAGAAAACGAAAGAAATAATTTAAATACCACAAACTGTCACCTAGCATATTTATTCAACGTTAAGATATGGAACTACTTCTCATCAATGGTTTCTAACTTTACTGGGTGCATGTCGTTCAGAGCGCCCGTTAAAAATGTATGCAGGTAGGAGCAATTACTTTTTCTTAAGTTGATTTTAAAAGTTCTTACTTTATCGTGAACAGCCTTTAACTTAAAGTAGTCACAAAATGAATTTGTAGTGACCACGTCTCTTTCTTTGCTTCGAATGACGGAGATCGTTAAAACGCGTAAATATAATGAAACATTATTGCCCACAGTAAATTTTAATTTTCACTACCACCAAACGGGGGTGGTTTCCCAGACAATTTTCACTACCACCAAACGGGGGTGGTTTCCCAGACCATTTTCACTACCACCAAACGGGGGTGGTTTCCCAGACAATTTTCACTACCACCGAACGGGGGTGGTTTCCCAGACCATTTTCACTACCACCAAACGGGGGTGGTTTCCCAGACCATTTTCACTACCACCAAACGGGGGTGGTTTCCCAGACAATTTTCACTACCACCAAACGGGGGTGGTTTCCCAGACCATTTTCACTACCACCAAACGGGGGTGGTTTCCCAGACAATTTTCACTACCACCGAACGGGGGTGGTTTCCCAGACCATTTTCACTACCACCAAACGGGGGTGGTTTCCCAGATCATTTTCACTACCACCAAACGGGGGTGGTTTCCCAGATCATTTTCACTACCACCAAACGGGGGTGGTTTCCCAGACCATTTTCACTACCACCAAACGGGGGTGGTTTCCCAGATCATTTTCACTACCACCAAACGGGGGTGGTTTCCCAGACAATTTTCACTACCACCAAACGGGGGTGGTTTCCCAGACCATTTTCACTACCACCAAACGGGGGTGGTTTCCCAGACAATTTTCACTACCACCGAACGGGGGTTGTTTCCCAGACCATTTTCACTACCACCAAACGGGGGTGGTTTCCCAGATCATTTTCACTACCACCAAACGGGGGTGGTGTTTCCCAGATCATTTTCACTACCACCAAACGGGGGTGGTTTCCCAGATCATTTTCACTACCACCAAACGGGGGTGGTTTCCCAGATCATTTTCACTACCACCAAACGGGGGTGGTTTCCCAGATCATTTTCACTACCACCAAACGGGGGTGGTTTCCCAGACCATTTTCACTACCACCAAACGGGGGTGGTTTCCCAGATCATTTTCACTACCACCAAACGGGGGTGGTTTCCCAGACAATTTTCACTACCACCAAACGGGGGTGGTTTCCCAGACAATTTTCACTACCACCAAACGGGGGTGGTTTCCCAGACCATTTTCACTACCACCAAACGGGGGTGGTTTCCCAGACAATTTTCACTACCACCAAACGGGGGTGGTTTCCCAGACAATTTTCACTACCACCAAACGGGGGTGGTTTCCCAGACCATTTTCACTACCACCAAACGGGGGTGGTTTCCCAGATCATTTTCACTACCACCAAACGGGGGTGGTTTCCCAGATCATTTTCACTACCACCAAACGGGGGTGGTTTCCCAGACCATTTTCACTACCACCAAACGGGGGTGGTTTCCCAGATCATTTTCACTACCACCAAACGGGGGTGGTTTCCCAGATCATTTTCACTACCACCAAACGGGGGTGGTTTCCCAGACCATTTTCACTACCACCAAACGGGGGTGGTTTCCCAGACCATTTTCACTACCACCAAACGGGGGTGGTTTCCCAGACCATTTTCACTACCACCAAAAGGGGGTGGTTTCCCAGACCATTTTCACTACCACCAAACGGGGGTGGTTTCCCAGATCATTTTCACTACCACCAAAAGGGGGGGTTTCCCAGACCATTTTCACTACCACCAAAAGGGGGTGGTTTCCCAGACCATTTTCACTACCACCAAAAGGGGGTGGTTTCCCAGATCATTTTCACTACCACCAAACGGGGGTGGTTTCCCAGATCATTTTCACTACCACCAAACGGGGGTGGTTTCCCAGATCATTTTCACTACCACCAAACGGGGGTGGTTTCCCAGATCATTTTCACTACCACCAAACGGGGGTGGTTTCCCAGATCATTTTCACTACCACCAAACGGGGGTGGTTTCCCAGACCATTTTCACTACCACCAAACGGGGGTGGTTTCCCAGACCATTTTCACTACCACCAAACGGGGGTGGTTTCCCAGATCATTTTCACTACCACCAAACGGGGGTGGTTTCCCAGATCATTTTCACTACCACCAAACGGGGGTGGTTTCCCAGACCATTTTCACTACCACCAAACGGGGGTGGTTTCCCAGATCATTTTCACTACCACCAAACGGGGGTGGTTTCCCAGATCATTTTCACTACCACCAAACGGGGGTGGTTTCCCAGATCATTTTCACTACCACCAAACGGGGGTGGTTTCCCAGATCATTTTCACTACCACCAAACGGGGGTGGTTTCCCAGATCATTTTCACTACCACCAAACGGGGGTGGTTTCCCAGATCATTTTCACTACCACCAAACGGGGGTGGTTTCCCAGACCATTTTCACTACCACCAAACGGGGGTGGTTTCCCAGACAATTTTCACTACCACCAAACGGGGGTGGTTTCCCAGACAATTTTCACTACCACCAAACGGGGGTGGTTTCCCAGACAATTTTCACTACCACCAAACGGGGGTGGTTTCCCAGATCATTTTCACTACCACCAAACGGGGGTGGTTTCCCAGATCATTTTCACTACCACCAAAAGGGGGTGGTTTCCCAGATCATTTTCACTACCACCAAACGGGGGTGGTTTCCCAGATCATTTTCACTACCACCAAACGGGGGTGGTTTCCCAGATCATTTTCACTACCACAAAAAGGGGGTGATTTCCCAGACCATTTTCACTACCACCAAACGGGGGTGGTTTCCCAGATCATTTTCACTACCACCAAACGGGGGTGGTTTCCCAGATCATTTTCACTACCACCAAAAGGGGGTGGTTTCCCAGATCATTTTCACTACCACCAAACGGGGGTGGTTTCCCAGATCATTTTCACTACCACCAAAAGGGGGTGGTTTCCCAGATCATTTTCACTACCACCAAACGGGGGTGGTTTCCCAGATCATTTTCACTACCACAAAAAGGGGGTGGTTTCCCAGACAATTTTTGCTAAATACGTACATCGCGAGGAATGAGAATTTGGACGCTCCGATCGTCACGATACCGGCAAAATGCTATGCGCTCTGACATGCGTAGGATTTAGGTCACAGACAAATAAAAAAAAAAAAAACAAAAAACATCTGTTTCCTGAAATTAACGGATAAACAATGGCAAGTCTAAGGAATTTGTTACGCTATGAAGTTCTGGATTACAGATAGAGTTATTACCTTTCACAATAGCTGCACCAAAACTCGTATAAAAAGCGCCGGGAAATACAGACATGAAAGTCTTATTAAAAGTGCTGTGTTACATTTGGTGCCAACACAAGTATTTTCTTTTAAATGTTTCTTTCACATTCTCTACACAGCTTACAATTTTCATTCCTTTCTAATGTATTTGCATTCGTTTTCCAGTAAACAAATTCTGTTTCAACATGAAACTGACAAACAAAGGGTTGCCTCGAAAGCAACATAGAAACAACAGAATTGTTACCGTAATCACTGAGAAGGTTTCTAATTATTTGGTTGATTTATTCATACACAGAAATAATAAAAAAAAAAAAAAAGGCATAATCGTTAATAGATGGTAATCAGGGATGTAGAACCACGTGAATGACATTGTCAATCCCGTCTCGAACTAATCTAGAATCGCAAGTCGGGATGGAACTAGCGTCCTCCGGAACCACGAGAGTACATTTCTCATTTCCAAGCACGTAGGGCCACGTCACGGATTCGAAGACAGAAGCGAAACACACGCCATTATCTTTGATGTGGGATGACTTAATCGCTGACTGGTCGAGTGGAAGGACCTGATATACTTATTACATGCCATTAATGAAAAGTTGCTTTGCCAGGATATTAATTCGGACGTAGTTATGGAAAACGACGTTCAATTCATCGCTCCTTTCCCACACGCCACCGCAAGGCAAAGTGTTGAAGGGAAAATTTTTTAACACATCTATGCATCGCGTAAGTTATCTAGGTATAGACTGTTCAGGAACAAGTGGGCACTTTTCAAACCAACCTTAGAAAAAATTCTCTGCTCCCACCTGTATATATTTTAACCAGCACACTGTGTGACATGCGCCCAGTAACGTTGTTAACTATTGATGTAAAGTAGTTCCATATCTTAACGTTGAATTAAAGTGTTAGGTGATCATTTACGCTAAAATAAATTATTTATTTCGTTTCATGTTTTTTTTAAATGCACTTAAGTGTAAAAATATACACATTTGTAAATTATTTACGTTTCTGATAATTTTGCAGTTTCACGTGAGCGACGCTTGAATAAAGTGACGAAGACCATATCAGTGTTAATTTTGCATTACGCGGAAGAATACACAACATGACTACAAGTAGATATTAAGTAGGACTTTCAAAAGTGCTCAGTTTACCGTGAATAGCCATTAGGTGTGTAGGCAGGGGTTAAAAGTGGGATGGACCCCTGCGCTGTTCGTGAGTTATTTGCGCGAATAAGCGTATATCGGTAGGTAAATTTTCTGCAAATGCGACTTTTTGTCAAAAAAGACAAAAAATAATTATATATTAACCTGTTTTTTTTTTTTTTTTTTTTTTCCCCATAATAAGTGTATTTTGGAGAAGAAAATTCGTGAAAATGGTCAAACATAGCATTTTTAAAGCTTGCGCAAGTAGTTACTTTAAGCAGCAAGAGAAAAGTACGAAGATATGGGCGTAGTTTAATCTGTGGGCTTTCATGGCGTGTAATAAAGTCCCACTGTTGCACACAGTACAGCGTCACGACGGAAACACTGCACGCCTTGCGCGTAGGAGCGATGAGACACTAGGCGTGCGTGTTAGTGTAGCCCGTATCGCACCCACGCTTATTGACCTTGGCCCCTTGGAAACGGGGGGGGGGGGGGGGGGGTGGTCCCCACTCTTAACGTGTCGTCGACAGCGATGTCATTAGAGGCGGAGCAAGCGGATCAGATTGAGAGATGTGCGTGGCTCTTAAAAGCGTGGTCTTTGACAACCGATGAGGGTGTAGTGAGGTGAGTATGGAGAAGCGGCGAAATGCATGGGCGGGGGAAACGGGAGATCCCCGAGAAAACCTGAAACCTACGGCATCGTCCAGCACGTTTTCCCACATACCGAAAATCCTGGAGTGGCCTGGCTTGGTGATTGAACCCTGTTCGCCTTGGTGGGAGGCGAGCAGTCTAACCGCTCAGCCACCGCGGTCCCCATGGAGCGAGCTGTTCATGAAGCAGGAACGGGGGGAATGAATCTACTGCGGTCTGTATCAAGGAACGATCCCAACATTCGCCTGGAATGACGTCGGGAAACCATGGAAAATGGAAATTAAGACGGCGGACGGAGAATCGAACCCACGACCTCCAGGATACGTGTTCGAATGTTTGTCACCTGATTTGCAGTTCCTTTGTTGACGTATGTATTTGGCCTTACAGAATATTAGTTGACTTTTCCCTATAGGGGGTGACCCATACAGTCATACACAAATGTACCCAGGACTCGAACCCGGAACCCCTTGTACTGAATGCCGGCGTGCGGCCAGATACGTTATGCAGGTTGGTTTCAATGCGACGGCTGATGAAGTATGTCGTGCACAGCAGGCTTCTTGGCACGTCCATCTAGGTCGGCGTCACTTTGAGAAATACCTTTTCCCGCCACTCTGCATCGCCCTCATATCGGCGTGACATAACGCAACAGTCCCTCATTCCCTGGCTGGTAGAGGGCGTTCCTACTTGCCTGATGTTGGGCATCGCGAGTTCCGCCTGAGGCAACCGGCTGTCCTCATTACAGCTCGTGTGTTATGGAGTGCTCAAGCAAGCCGTTGAATTAAGGCCTGTTCACGCTATCGCAACAGAATGCACACATTTAAGGGTCTCGACCACCTCGCAGTATGTTTGAAAAAAACATTTTTTGACGAAACTTTCAAAGGTGTTCTTTTCAAATGTGTAAAAACGAAAAAATTACACCCCAGATAAGGAATAGATGCCACTTCCTTTATATCTCGCATGCTGTAAATACCATCTTGGAGCCTCCCAACTTTTTCAAAACCGACTTATTTAGATCAGTGTATTTTCAAACATACTACCCGAACAAAAGCGAAATTACTACAGGACCGTGCACTGAATCTTGCTATAGGCTATTCAGGGTGAAGTGAGCACTTTTTAAGGCCCTTCAAGCAGACATTAACCACTTATAGACTTTTTTATTGAGCTAAAAATATTAACTTTTGGGGGTGGATAAATGCATACACTGTGTTTATTAGATACATGGCAATGTTTATATTAAAAAGTGGGGGGAATATTGAGATAAAAACAAAGGAAAGTATTAGCAGGGCCTTAAAAAGTGCTCACTTTACCGTGAATGGCCTATACAAACTTACCGCCAATGAAATAACAGTCAGAACCCCGTGTGTAGTGGCGGTAGTGCACTTGATGTGCATGGCAGTGTAGCCCTTATTGCTCCCGCGGCTTCTCACGCTTAAATACGGTAAACAGCTCTGGGTAGGCGGGCTCTACCCGCGTAGTGAATTTTTTTTTTAAATTGATTTTAAAATAGCTTACTTTACCGTGAACAACCCTTACTAACTATTGCATAAGGCGGTGTAAAAAGTTCTGTATTCCGCAAGTTTCAGAGGAACTCTCATAGGTATCCGTCGCTCTTGTAATCTTATGTAGAGCGACAATAGGGGCGGAGTCCGAGATCAAGGGAACGGGAGCACGCGGAGAAAACCCACCGAACTAAGGGTAGCGTCCATCACGTCTCCAACCCGAGAAATGCCGGGCATGGAGCAGTTGGGAGCGGAACCCATTTCGTTTTCGTGGGAGACTGGGTGCGCTGTTCACTCCAAGTGGCTATAAGTATTTTCGCAGCTTCTTCATACATTTTGAAATAAACCTTTGAAAAATCACCCTATGTGTGGCGGGCTCGGTTGTATCCTAAATATGTAAATATATGTCGTTTGTGATATACTTATTTATTCTGAGTGCTTAATAATTCAGTAAATTCACAAGACAGCCGTACGTCACATGTATAAATTGCCTGTTTATTAAACAGTGGATGTTTTTGGTCACTTTGTGAATGTTTATTATCCACATCAATAAATGTGTTAGTGGCCATTATAAAATGTTAAATCACACAAAGAATAAATGAGTTATAAAACGTTTTATAATTGTATTGACATAAAAGAACTTTACTTTTAATTTAATTGAACTTTTCATTATATTTTATCTATAAATCATAATATTTAGTTATGAAGTTATTTGAGAAACTACGGAGAGAAAATAGGTACGTTGGTAATACCTATCAGGGAAAACTAGTTCTCACGTAAAATACTATTTATCTGAGTGCACGCAAAATGCATTGTGTTGCTCTTTGGTGCAATTATAGACTCAGTTTAACTTTGTTTTCATGAGAGCTAGGACTATCTGAAAGTAGGATTTTAGTAGGACTTCAGTCGATGGACAGATTACGCGGATGTTTGCCTTGTCTGCTTTGTTGAGGGGGGGGGGGGGTTATGTTGGAAAATGGCTAGCCAGTGTTGAACAAGAGAGATGTTTTTTGTGCGCAGGTTGGCACCGTTCATCAGCGAACAGCTGAACGAGGTGCTGAAAGAAGCGAGTGGTGGATGGCCGGAGAACTTATCTTTCGCTATTCCTTCGGCGGACATCGTCGAGGTATGTGCAGCTTCTGCAAGATTGTAAATAGAGGTGTGAAGTACTTTGATGAGTGCACGCCTTTAAAATTCGACCGACGCATACCAGGTCAGAAACGGCGATGTGAAGTTCGCAAGATGGTTCAATCCGACAGCATGAATCCGTGGGGACCACGGTGGCTGAGCGGTTAAACTGCTCGCCTCTCACCAAGTCGAACCGGGTTCAATCCCCGACCGGGTCACTCCCGGATTTCGGCAAGTGGGAATAGTGCCGGACGAAGCCCCTGGTCAGCGGATTTTCTTGGGGATATCCCGGTCCCCCCACCATTGCGTTCCTACATTTGCTCAGGAAACACTCAAATCCGTAGGGAAGTTCCCAACTTTGTATCGCAGCGAAGCTAAACATTCCTACTTCTGCAGCTTGATGTGTGCTATTATTACCATACAGAGTATAGGTTAAACACTTCCATTAAAATTTAGAAAGTTTGCCAAAAAAAAAAAAAAAGAATTTACAGCGAGATAGCTTACGTTTCAGCGTTACGCTTCAGGCTAGCTCAGCTAAACTGACTACCAACAAAAAATAAGTGCTTTCAAATACACACATTTCAAATACTAGACAAGGTGTGAAAATAAATTTAATATTTCAAGTTTTACATCTTTACTTTTTAGTTTTTCGGTTGAACTTGATTTATTAGGGTCTTTATACCATAATTAAGCATAAATAAATTCGCTTGCAAAAACCCTTCTCAGATACCAATATGTTTTAAAATGTGAAAAAAAAACTCGAGCTGTATTTTCGAACGAAGAACTCAATCGAACGTGTGGCCAAACATAAAAATCAACTGGATTCAACTGAATATTTTTGTTGAGAGTCTAATTTTATTTTACCCAACACAGAGGTTTTGTTAATTGAAACATATATTTCCTTAGACGAACAGAATTAATTTTCTTGCTTCTTAAGTTTTGTTTACTCGATCAAATATTTTTTTGTGGAAACTAAGTATACACATTCCTCGCCGTACGAACAAGTATACAGTCCTTTCTCTCAGAGTGCGCCGGTGAAAATTCTTCCACTCCAGCTGTGAACTTCCTTGATTTGTCTCCAGTTAAGAGTGGGATGGACCCACGGGTCCCAGGTCAAGTAGTGAGGGCGCGATAAGGGCGACACTAACACGCACTTCTAACGCCTCACCTCTCCTACGCGCAAGGCGTGCAGTGTTCCGTCGTGACGCTGTACTGCGTAAATCCGATTTGTAACATAGGAGTTTTATTACAAGCGATGAAAGACCGTATTTCTGTAATTTTTTCTTGCCGCTTAAGAAACATGCATACGAAAGCTTTAAAGATGCTATATTTGACCATTTTCAAGATTGTTTTTCTCCAAGGATGCACCTAATATAGCAAAAGTAATAAAAATAGGGGCATAGTAATTTTTTTTTTTTTATCTTTTCTGAACAAAAAAAAATCGTATTTGCAGAACATTTGTTTACCGAGATGTGAGTATTCGCGCAAACAACTATTTCGCAGATAATGTTTCAGTGCATCTCTCTCTTAGTTACATTGTTCAGAAAAAAATCGGAAAACATCTATAAACTTGAGATAACAGTGTCTGTTTCCATGACATGTTAATGTGTGTCCCTTTCCCTGTAGATAAACTTCCGATCAATTTAGCACCAGATCACAGAACAGGTAAACGTGCAGAATTCAAAAGAGAGCAGCGGTTACTTTGATGTGGGCATACTCGTTTATGATTGGCTGAGGGGAGCGGGCCTTGCTTCTGATTGGCTACAGCGTTCTGCTACAAATTCCCTATTGGCTGGGCTGCCGAGTGGCGGATACGTTACCAAGTGCTGATTGGTGAACGGCGTTCCATATCAACGGCAGTTCACGGTAAAATGAGCACTTTTGAAAGCCTTGCTTACGATCTACTTGTATGCACGTTGTGTATTCCTCCACCTTATGTAAAATTTACATTGCCATGGGCCTCATCACTTTTTTCATACGTCGGTCAAGCGGAAATCCGATATTATTAGAGTGAGTAGTAAACGTTTTGTAAATCTGCTAATTTTTACACACTGGCGGATTAATAAAACAGAGAGCGAAGTAAATAATTTAAATTATCACAAATGTTTACCTGACAATGTTTATTCGACTTTAAAATACGGATCTACTTTCCTTCTATCGCTAACAACTTTGCCGGGCGCATGTAACTCGGTGCGCTCGTTGAAGTACATTGGCGGTGACTTATTTCTAATGTTGATTTCAAAAGTGCTCACATTATCGTGAACATCCTATACTGCCGTGTACGGCTGGAGGTCGTGGTGTAAGCGACTGTTTCAATTCTGTATAATAATTCCTACTCAATTATCAGACGCTAATATCTCCGGCTTTCTTTGTTCCTGTCACTTCTTTGATAACAAAATATCAAGGGAAAATATAATATTAGTGAAGAAATATATTTTACTCCAACTGAAAGAAGCCGTGGTGGTGTAGTGGTTAGACTGCTCGCCTCCCACCAAGGCAAACCATGTTCGATAGCCGGCGGGGGTCGCCTCCAAATTTCCGCATGTGAAATCGTGCCGGACGATGCCACTTGTCGGGCGGGTTTTCTCATGGCTCTCCCGTTTCCCCCGCCCCAGCATTCCGGTGATGCTCCATACCGACCTCCCTTCACCCTCCATCGACTTTCATGACCTCGATGTTAAGAGCCGCCCAAATCTCTTCACTCACACTCTTCAGCCAAAAGTTATTTTTAATTGGTCGTACAAGTTCTGCTTTCAAACTAAGGATTTTTAAATGTGTTTTTATATTTTGTATGAACTTTTTAAGAAGTTAGAAAAACTGGAACCTTGTTAGTCTGACCTTACCATGATATCTCTCGGTGAACTTACTCTCTATTAATTATTTGTATCCGCCAAGTCTTTATCTCCAGTGGTGAACTATATTCAAGAAAGCACAATTTTTTCGTCTAACGTTTAGGCGGCAGATTCCAAAAATGTGGCCTAAAACTTTAGCCGGACATGTAAACCTACTTTGCGTGTTTTTAATATCTCAGCTCACGCTGTCCAAAATTTATCGAATAATGTTATTGTTTAACTTCTAAGCGTTTGCGCTCCACACTCAAATTCCTGCAGATAAAATAAAATCTAGAAAACACATTGCCACCTACTCGTAGGCGATAGTTAGTCCCCCCGCAAAATTTTGAAATGCTATGCACACACAATAAATTGATCATGAAGCTCACGGAAGAAAAAATACAGAAAATATCGAGCCTTTAATAAGTAAGATGAACACACTAGAATTTCCAATTATTAAAATGTAATGATAAACCCGATTTTATCAAGAAAAATGGCAATTTTAATGAAACAATAAATTAAATAATCTTACCCATACTATGGAAAAAAATTAGCGTTGTTAATTTATAATAATAGTAAATTTTTAATGAAATGTTTGTGCTCAGAACTGAAGCAAAGGTTTAGTTCCATCTCATGTCATACATTTGTAAAAACGTTTTTCAGAAACCAGGCATATAGCCAATGTGTTTTAACTGTATAGGCAAGGAAGTAGGAATGTATGTAGGATCTTAAGAAGTAAAAACCTATTAACATATTGCTACACCGTGTATGAAAATGTAACTTCAAGTAGATTACGTAATTAATCGTCTTTTTTTTAGAACACCTGCCATGATTTAAAGGAGGTACATTTTCCACAGATAATATTATCTCAGAACAACTGGAAGAGAGCAAGAATTACAAAAAGATTTTATCTACTTGTAGATTAAGTAGACTGTTAGAAAATATTCGACTAGATAACAACTAGCAGACAAAAAGACCTAAAGACATTACGTAAAGTTAAATGAAATTATTTAGTAATACATGTGCGATATCAAAAGCCACTTATAAATGACAATTGTGCCCAACTTATCTGAGAGCGATAATGCGAGGGCTGATTCAGAAGTCATGGCAACTATTGTTTATCTCCCGAAAATGTCGCAACGCAGGAAATATATTATGCACACTTGGAAGTGTACGAAAAGTACGTTTTAAAGGTGACACCACATGGGGTGTGGATGCAGGAATGTCCGGCAAGGAACAAAGACCAACATGGTTGCTTGAAATCGCCGCTTAATTGATGTATTCTCGTACAAACTGTATAGACTCAGCGTGAGAGGGTACGTATCGTGCATGTACGAGGTCTGTGACATCTTTCGAAGTAGTCTCCGTGGTTGTCCTCGGTTCGTTGCCAGCGACGAGGCAGACGGCAAACACCATCGGTTGCTTGAAATCCGTCAATGTGCTACACCTCTCGTCGAAATGCTGTGACGTCGATATAACTCCATACCGGGACGTACAGCAGCATATATTGACCCAATGAATGCAACAACAACACTGTCTTGGTTTATCTTTCCACTTTTACAAATTAATCCAAATAAATAGCCCGTTTGCCTCGACGAAATAGATTGTTTCATCTTTCCATTGCCTGCGTCAAGTTTAATTCAATTTCAGAATCTACTTATGGACGCAGCAATTTTTATGAGAATCGAATAAGTTCATAGTTTGCTTATGTTATCCATGTTTCAGTACATCAATGTATGTGTACCTGTTTGTGTTTCACCTATAGTTTAAGACCAATGGATCATAGTTAAAATAATTTAGCAATGGGATGAGATACACAAAGGGGAATCTGATTTATCGTACTAGATTTTTGAAACCAGTTTTGTGTGTATATATATATATAATACTTTATTACAGACTGTCCTGCCGCGTGCGAAATGTCCACAGCTCGAGAAATAACACACGTTATGGAATATTTCTTTAAAAATTGTGTGTTGCAAATGCATTTGGAAAGGTAAATGGTCGGTTCATAGACGTGCTGACGTCCTATCCTGTCTTGGCATTGCATTGCCTCTCTACTTTAGGATCTTTTTCCGCGATACTCTTAAGGTTCGGCGGCACCTTTAAAGCCCATCTCTGGGTTGACGACACTCCAGGTGTGGGCACAGAATAGGCGCGAATACAGCGGTAAATAAAATAAAGTGGTGTTTCATCTGATACGAGAATGAAGGCTGTTCACGGTAAAGTGAGCACTTGCGAAACAACATTGAGGAAACAATCACTGCGTGTAACTACACAGCTATATGCTACAGTACACACCGGCATGCAAATCCTGTACTTAAGTTGGTATTAAAGCAATAAAATAGTTTTTAAGAGAGTCTAGTAGATAAAACAGCTGTGAGCACATTGATAAACATATACACGTTTTTGAATGCTGTTCGCAACAAAGAGAGCACTTTTGAAATCAACCTTAGAAAAAAAAGTCCCTGTTCCTACCTGCATAAATTTTAACGGTCGCAATAAGTGTTATGCGCCCAGTAAAGTTGGTAACGATTTGATGGAAAGTAGTTCCATATCTTAGGGTCAAATAAATAGTGTCAGGTAACCATTGGTGATAACTTAAATTATTTCTATTGCTTTCGGTATTTTTTAATGCATCGAAGTGTAAAAATTAGCATATTTGTAAAGTATGCCCTATTTAATTTTATAATAGTTTCACAGTTTAACTTGGCTGACGGTGTTCCATGTTAAAGGCTGTTCACGGTAAAATGAGCACTTTCGATAGCTCTGTTTAAGATATACTTGTGTACTCGTTGTGTTCCTCCGCCTTTTGTCAAATTAACATTGCTTTGGACCTCATCACTTTATTCATGCGTCGATCAAATGAAACTGTGAAATTATTAAGAAAGTAAATACTTCACAAATCTGCTAATTTTTATACTTAAATGCATAAAAAAAAAAAAAAAAAAAAAAAAACAGAAATTGAAAGAATAAATTTTAAGTTATCACAAATGGTTAGCAAACTCTTTTTATTCAACGTTTAGATATGGAACTACTTTCCATCGATCATTACCAATTTTACTGGACGAATGTCACTCAGTCAGCCTGCTAAAATGTATGCACGCAGGGGCAGTGACTTTTTTAATAAGGTTCATTTCTATACTGTCCTCTTTATCGCGAACAGCCTTTAGCCTGTTATTAAGCCTAGATGATCCGCGAGTTCGAGCAATATAGAGAGTGTCCAGAAGTAGAGCAGCGTGACAAGGACTGACGCGTTTTTTTCCCTTGTGGGTTTCGCAGGGCAGCAAGGGGTGGTTGTCGTTCAGAGAAGTTCAGCTCTACAACCTCTCAACGTGGACTCTCGCCGGAAACGCCATAGTCAACTGCGAGTCGAGCCCGGTTTCAGTGAAAGCCAACATCAGTTTCAAGCCTTTGAGTGTGAGTATGAGCACAATCTTCATGTCTAGCGCAACCATAGACTAAACACGAGGAAGACTGTATCTTCATCTTCTGCGCTTGCGCCCAACATCAGCCTCCCCAAAACAACACGAGTGTCAGAGTCGCATGGTCAACAGTGTTGGACGTCTTCTTTTATATCTTAATTTTAAATATACAAGAACTGTTGTGTAAATAAAATAATTTAATTTGTAAGTTTGAATTTAATTAAACGGCATTACAAATTGACAGGGGTAGGAAAAATTCGCGATTTCAATGAGTATACTCGAGCCTGCGATGTTTGTTCATTGGCTGCTGCCCCATAGAGTAGCCTTTATTACTTCACACTTGGCAGTATGGCGCTCGCTATTTGTTTCCTTGCAATTCTGCTACTGGCCCAGAGTCGTCCAGGGCGTGTCTAATAAACTGCGATCCAATAGCAAAGTCAACTTCAGTGTATACGTGCATGACATCTATATTGTCCTGAAATTAACTCGCGAAATGTTCCTTTCCCTACAAACATCTCAAATCACTTGTTTACTAAACGGTGTTCTAACCCCAATCTAATCCATGACTTTTTTGCCAGTCATATTGGTAAAAAGCAATTCAATGTTGGGACATAGAGACTGGTTGCGCGCAGCCAGCGAGATGGGTCTACCTCATCTTTAGTCTGTGAGCGCAACAGCCTTATATCTACTATGCGGCGATCCGGTTTAGCGGATTCTGGCACGTGGGAAAGTTCTCTGCCGGCTACGGATGCTTATTTTATCTGTGTTCCAGTCCTGTTTTCTAAAATCGTGGCTAGGGCTTAGCCAACAACGCCATTCTGCAACCATACATCGTCTGTTCTCATGACAAGTCCTCTTTGTCGATAGTGTAACGCGCTTACGCGTGAATTTTCTTTTCAGAGTAAATCTTCCCGTATTTGTTTTACGCATTCTAAAATAAAAATATAAAAGTGCCAAAATAATATTAATAAACCCTTATATGCTCCGTAAATATCACGACATCTTCAGTGTGAGGATTACGATCGATAAAATGTACGTTCAAACACTATTGGGTGCGATTGATAGGCCGATACCTGATAACTATATAAATACATAAATAATGTTGCCCGTCCCTTCATCACGAACCCGGATGTATATTCATTTGTATTTTTCTGTATGAAACATTACAGTTTTTCTTCCTTTTATGTTACCTGGCCTTGTGACAAGTTATTTTAAATAATACATTCAATTTTCAAATTAGATTGTGACTAAATGAAATAATTATAGTCTTTAATTTCATCGTTAAAGGAGTGTGAACGGATAATTCGGGATTTAATTCAGTACATATATGAAGTATTTTAAAATGTATTGTATGCTGGCAGTATCTATTAGAAGCATTACATATACAAGAGCCTCGTTTTAAGCCTTTTTCTATAATAGAGCCAAAAGAGAAAGTTGAGCTATTATGCTGTATCCCGAGAACATGTCAAACTATTTGCATCAAATTATGCACACATTTAGAGCATGTTTTAAGTGACTCAGATACGCGTTTTCAAAATTATTTGCCGTAAATATTTGAGCGTGTTAAGCCCAGTCTACCAAATTCTACCTCCGTAATGCAGTTACTTGCACACCATTTTACGGCACGAAGACTTCTGGGTTCGAATCCTGGTTAAGACACGTGCGTATTGTATTTGTCTCACTAGTATTGTATTTATTTATGGTATCACATTGAAAAATGTCGCTGTTAACGAGACGTCAAGATCAACCTAAAGTCCAAACTTTTAAGAACATCATCAAAATAATTATCATTAATGTAGAGGAAAGTAGGTTAATTAGTTCTATCCGTAACTTCTGGATGTTTTTAAGCCTATTTACGGGAATTGATTCAGTCTATATAAATGCCCACATAAATCATGGCATTAAAAGTTCCAGGGCTACAGATCGATATTTTAAAAAAGGAGGGGGTTGATTAACTAGTTTTACAGTCGGCACTGGAGTACCTTTGTTCTAACTCATATTTAAGGATAAATTACGACACTATACAATAATGCCATGTTTTAAAACATTTTACTGTGCAAAAAATGGACACTTCATTACATTCATAGGGAAAAAATTGTTTATTTGTGATGAAAATGTGAAAGTAAAAATTTCCGTCGAGTTGTTAAGGGAAAGATTTGAAACCAAGAACCTACCTCTCTTATATACGGCCATAAAGTTCACAACAATAAAATAAGAAAATATAACCGCGAGTGATGCTATTTTTGTCGTATTTTTTGTGCTAATGTTTCCCAGACATTTTGTATATTTATGGTTGTATGTGCTCAACTAGGAGCGTATGATAATAGAGCGTGTTTATCTACGCCATTTGACCGTCATATGAAGATGAAGCAGAAAAATGTGTGCATCTTTCGATTCTTTATTTTCCTTATTTCGTCATTTTAAACATTTTCCATTTTGGAACTTATATTGTGAATATTATGAGCGAGTGCCTGTCCCCATACTTAGTTAATATATTAAATTAACATCTGTTAAAATTTTAGTGCATTTTAAATATCGCCCAAGTGACTTTTTTACTGCCAGAAAACTCTTTCAGCTGATGTGTTGGAAAACTGTTGACACGAGTTAGAGAAACCGAAATCAACACTCATTTATTCTTTATATGATTTAACATTTTATAATGGCCACTAACACATTTATTGATGTGGATAATAAACATTCACAAAGTGACCAAAAACATTCACTGCTTAATAAACAGGCAATTTATACATGTGACTGTCTTGTGAATTTGCTGAATTAGTAAGCACTCAGAATGAATAAGTATATCACTAATGAGCTCGACAGTTGGTTCACTTATTCGACCACAACGTCGTTTATATCAGAAGACATGTTTTAAAATAAAGAAATCATTCTTTTTATAAATTATGACACATGCATTTAAACGTGCTTTATGTTCATGTAGCAGAAATACTAGGGTTTTCTCGTTGTTATATAGAGAAAAGTTATAATTTTTCTTTATGGTATTGCATACTCATAAGGGTCACAATCAAGGTTTTTAAACACCTTAATAATAGTGCTATGCATTCAATTAATTTCAGTAATTAGGCTACAGCTAAGTATTATTTGTAAATGATATATAGCAATAGATAATACGTATTTGTTTTGAATACATGTTGTGAAAACACTGCAATTATCTTTGTGCACAAGTAGGTTATAAATTTGATTAAGTAATTTTCCTTGCTACCAATCACATGTACAGTCGAATTATTACGTAAGTTGAAGGATTTGCGTGAACGCAATAATTTTTGAAAGTAAATGACAAAATTCTCTAGCCAATTAATATCCGATTTCGTCCACATAAAATTTACGCACAAGCTTTTAAAATAGTGCAACAGCGTCTTGATTTCGGTGTTATGAAACTGAAACATAAACTGGCGCAGGATTTTTTAGAACTCGCTTCAATTTATTAATCACGTTTTGCAGATTAAAGTAAAACGTAGAATATAAATAATGTTGATCCTAATGACAATTTGGCGTATAGGACTTTCGGTATGGGTAGTCAAGCGGTAGAATCGCAGGCTGCTTTGCATATGTATCTGTGCTGTGTTTTATTTGGGAAGAAAATTGCGTGTAGCTCTGTTGGGGACAAGGTCGTCTGTTTTGCGTGAATACGCCTACGTTGACGCGCTTGGACACCTTGATGCTTATTTTACGTTCCCGGCACCGTTTCAGTAGATCATATGAGGTTCTATGGGTATCGCTGGATTGCTTTTGAGGTGCTCTTTCCAACCGTATACGAATTATGTATTTCGACTTCGCTTTTTGACGAGTAGAAACTGAAATTCTGTTACTTTTTCTTCATTTTTTATATTAAACGCATACAATTTCACCATAACTACGCCACACAAATAGTTTCATACACGAGCGAGCTATTGATCTTGACGAGAGCTGTTGAGTGAAACTTAAACGAGCGTCGTAGCTTCTTCTAGTCAAAAGTTATAGTAACGGAAATTAAGAGACGCGGAGAAACGAACTCAAAATAGGGCCCAACCCCCCGTCCCAAAAAACCTCTCCCACGCCATACGCGATGCTTCGCAGTCCTTACTCAACGTAACATACTGTTTGATATTTTGGCAATCGAGTGGTGTAATTGGATTTTAGATGTACGCATTAGATTCTGAGCTGCGATGCCAAACTGTATCACCCGATTTTGTTTTCGTCGGATTTTCTGGATTGCCTCCCACTATGGTTGCAAATTTAAAGACGCATTCGCGTAAAAAATGTCAGAATGCTTGAAGCAGACATATTATATGTGATTACTATGAATACTGGTTTATGCCCTCTCAGATTGCATTGCAATCTAAAATACGTTAATATGATAAGGGCGTTCATATTCTCGTGCTAGGAGAGAAGGCGGGTGTCTGTAACTGTGCTCCTACGATCGTGGTCTTCTTTGTGTTATAACGCCGCAGAGTGTGGACTGCTGTGGCCTGTCCTGAGGGGATCAGGTCATTAACTAATCAGGGGGATTAGGATAGCTAGATGGATAGAGAACTCCGATGTAAAACACTACTGTTATTCAACTTACAACATCTATTAAAGATTCTTACATGTGTCGCCCACGGCGTTACTTAATGAACAGTAAATATCAACATCAAACTCAATTACGGCAAGCATAGTATTAGGCAACTTAAGGTGCTCTGTAACTCAGAAGGACTCCAAGTTAATACCACGAATATTCCTAAGTCTCCACGACCTTTGGCGCCCTACTGGATGAATAATTACCCTGGCTAGTTGCGTCGTCGTGTACGGGAAGACCCCCTCGACGATGGCTGCAGTCGGGCGTCGAACCGAGACCACGGGCCTAGTGGTCCTCTCTTGTAGTCGTCCATGGGGCGGCTGGATTGAAGATGGCCTCATTACCCTTCCCGGGGGAACATTGTCATAACAGCCGGGTTGGCTTGTCGAGGTCGCGCCATCCTGCGCTCTAGTATGTCGCTTGTCATCCCTGGCTTCTGGTGATCACACCAGGACACTGCAGAGTCGTCACGGCCCAGCCTGACGATTAAAATTTGTGCAATGTGTTATTTGCAGATCTCCCTGAGCTACATGTACGACAATGGCACGGTGCTCGGCCCATCTCGCAGTCTGTGGGCGACTCTTAGCAAACTTGCCGCGCAGTTGGTCTTACAAGTGGATTTGAGCACGAATGATTTACAAGTCGTTAAATTCGAACTGCAAGCCAAGTAAGTTAATTATTTTTTTCACTTTTTAAGCTTAATTCACGATTTAGAGAAACGTGTGCACAGCACATCCTATTAATTATAGAACGATCTCTGTCTGTCTGCCCGTCCCTTTAAACTCAATAGATGTTCTTCAAATTTTGCAAAGCGAATCCTCAGGGTCAAATACAGCTCAAGTTCGAATTTCAGCAAGATTAGATTACTCAATCATTACTTTTGACCCTAAAAACTCAATTTTTAATTACTTTTTTCCTATGAATCTTTTGTATTAACTCATAGATATTATTGCATATATATATATATATATATATATATATATATAAAGGTAATGGGATATCATTTTAGTTTACTTTAAATGTCTCGCTTAAATGTTTAGTTAATTAAGTGGGGCCTTAATGACTCAGTGAATAAAGAAATTTCAAGTGGGGCCGCAGTGGTTCAGTGGATAGAGCGATTCCAAGTGGGGTCGCAGTGGTTTAGTTAATAGGACTATATCCAGTGTTGAGTTAGTTTCACATCCTTTTTTCAGTTCTTTTATGATAGCAAACATGTGTAACATAGTAACTATTCTAGGCACGTTTCAGTGCAAAATAAAAGATCATGGGCTGGGTCACTAGTGTCAAAATAAAATTAGGTACACTATAAAAAAAGTTTTTCTCTAAAACTTCCCAAACTGCATTGGATGTTTTTAACCCATACATTGTATGGTAATAATACTACACATCTGGCTACAAATATGGAATGTTTAGCGTCGCTACTATACAAAGTTGGTAAGTTTCCTATACACATTTGACAGTTTCCTGAGCAAATGTAGGAACGCTAGCGTGAATGTATGGGAAATAACTTTATAATTCGTGCTTTCTGACTACGTGTACACTAATATAATAAATACCAGTCACTCTAAATTAAAATCCTAACGGTAGGTCAACCAATTAAAACAAAAAACGAAAAATTTTGGCTTACAATTTAAAACTTCGCGATTTCGTTACGAATTGTAAAATTAAATGTTTCCCTCTTATGTTCCGACTTGGCTTAATAGCGCTGATGGTAAGCTAATTGCCTAAAAGGGCAGTGCGTGTGTGAGTTCAATCCCGGCCACTATCGTGAATATGC
Organism: Dryococelus australis; assembly: GCA_029891345.1. Lineage (NCBI taxonomy): Eukaryota > Metazoa > Arthropoda > Insecta > Phasmatodea > Phasmatidae > Dryococelus > Dryococelus australis. The sequence continues at coordinate 128,691,421 of CM057002.1, forward strand.
TTTTCTCGCGTAATTATATGGTTAAATTAAATAAAACAATACTGAATTTGATACTACAGACGCCAGTCACTTATTCAATCGGTGAAATTGTTTCATGTCACTAATTCAATTAGTGAAATATTTTCACTGAAATAATAAGCGGTTTTCAACTGATTCTAAGTGGAGTAATTTTCACTGAATTGTGTAGTTGAATTTCACCGGGAATCAATGGTTTTCCACTGATTCGAATTTAGAGTGCACCTATTTACCATATTCCGCAGTTACGGTAAACTTTTTAAAGGGTCTTTAATTTTAAGGACCTCGCTTCAATCAGAAATATTAACTGAACTGTACAACGCAGTGTTTGGTTATAAATGTTTTGGCCGTTTCTGAAGTTCACAAATATAAGTCGTTCACACATCACGAACTCCAGACTGTGTCATTTATTTTGAAAAATTATTACCATATATGTGGATTTATCTTGCCTCATGACTTTCGGAAGAACCATAAACGCGAAGTTCGAAGTGAAGTGTAGTGGCTTAAAAAAAAGTATTCTATTGTCAGGGTGGATAGTGCAGCCATACTAACATTCAGATTCGCATCGCCAGCTCAGGTTTTTTATAATTTGAAAACCTGTATTTAAGTAACTGTCATTTCACAAAACAAATATAAAAAACACATAAAAGGGACTGGCGGCATAGTTGTAATCAATTCCTTGGACACTACGAAGGTATCCGAAGAGATGAAGGGGAGAACTCAACCTCGTTCGCGCTTAGTACGTTGATGAACCTACTATGTTTGCAGACATTCAGATGCAATAAATAGTGCGGGCAACACGATTTTTACCACTACCATCAGAAATTTTGGGAATGTTACATATTGATCAAGTGTATGTTAGGTATACTTGGAATATTAAATAATTATCTTCATTTTCAGAACCAATAACAAAACGTCTGTGATGCTAGGCAGTATTGACGATAACCAGTTATTTGGTTTGGTATTAACCGTCAAGGAACCATCAAGAAAATGCGATATGTTTCTAGAGAGTTTCGTATGGTGATCGCATGCCGTGGAATTACCATACATTTGTGACCTCTCGTCGTGTTCCTTTTTAATCGGAAGAATAACGGTTATATGCAGTAAATTGTTGATGATATCGGAGAAATTCCGGTGACGTTTACGCTAACGGCTTGTACATTTCACCAGTGAGAAATCCATGTATGTAAACACGCGAGCCGCGATGAAACTGCACATTTCATGACGTTTATAAAGATTTATATTTTAGTGATAAACTACTTAGTATAAATACGTTAGTTCGCAAGACATTTCACACAGATACAAACGTTAGTTGTGAAATTCGGAAAGTTAAAGACAAAGTAAAAAACAAGACAGGAATTAATTAAGAGCCAGCATAAAGCTGGGTAAATCTCAGAGTTCACATTAAACATGGCAGAATAAAGATCACGAATAATTCAACAAAAGTTATAGACGAGGAAAACAAGATCTTATCAGATTACAGCTCACCACAGGAAAATACACAGCCAGATAAGAAAAAAAAAAAAAAAAAAAAAATGTGACAGTAACAACAAGAATTACTGAATCATAAGACAATATTCTTCTGTATTACAAAATATGAAAACGAAATAAATGGAAATGACAAAGGAGCGGTGCCTCTTTACGATGAATGAAATATGTCGTCTGCAATATGTTACGTCACTATTTTATTCCACGTAGCGGGAGATAAAGATGAGGAGGGTTCAGTGTACTCTGCGTGTAAGTCGCTCAAATTTTAGAATACCCTCAAGGCCTTATGTATGAGCAGTAAAAAAAATTTGGTACCTGGAATTGATAGGTGAATTATTACACACTCATGAATATTCATGGTATGCAAGTTAGGATGTTCTGTAAACATGCGACGTTTGTTCAGTCAGAGGAGCGGTGTGAACAGTAACTGACTACCGTGTTTCTTCGGAGATCTACAAGAGAGCATGGCAGCTTCCACACCTAAGAATTTTGTTCACGTTAGAATTAGTGAACGGTTATTGACCACAGCTTGCCTGAAAATATCGCATTTGTTACAATCTCTGGAAGAGTGTTGTCTTTTTTAATACAGACTGAATGCGCCAGTATTCTACATAAAATTTGTTTATGTTTTATGTAAAAATATTGATTCGTAGTGTTTTAATAAATATTTTCAAATCCAAAAGTCTTCCTGAATTAATTCGTGGGAAAAAAAAAAAAAATTTGGGGGGTTAATTTTCAAGTTTTCCTTTGTAAGAATATAGTAGAATTTTTACTGCGACGACGTGCTTCTGGCAGAGTTATACGTAAGTCAGAAAGTTTTCTGCGCATTATTTGGAACGCCAGAGGCAAAAAATAAACAAAAAACAAATATCAAATACGTAAATCGGATGCCGCATTTAAACTGACGACCACCAAATTTATTAGAACTTGATTTAACAATATGAAGAATGCAAGCACGCAAAACATGCAAAGATGGAAAACTAAAAATATTCTTTTTTTTATATTATAAGGAGTTTTATTCACTATGTGATCTAATATCAGCAGAGAAAAAGACACAAGTAGTGGTTGATGTTTTCATGATTGGTCAATAGAATTATTTTTTGGTCACTTAAATGGGAAATGTGTTCCTTGATGTTCTGAAACGTGTTAATGCCTATGCAAGAAATTAAACTTCACCTCTGTGCAATAACTTGCAATAGAAACACTAAAAAATACATACAATCTTTAGAAATTTTGCAGTTTCAGTATCTCTAACACCAGGATGGACATTTTTATTTGGTAACTTCTGAATACAAAAAAATAATCGTTTCATAGAAAACGGAAAAAGTTGACCTATAAAACTTATAAAGCTCTGTAAACGTTGCAAATATATCCCCAGGGTAAATCTATGCGAAACACAAAATAGGCCACAAGTTTAGTGTAAACTATAATAGTGCAAACACAGAATACGTTCAAGGACCTTGATTTGTATCATTATCACACTATTCCACATCCTTCTTTCTCCAGGAAAAATAAAGTGTATCTGTCATTTACGACACACTGATAGCAGAAAAGTCTCATCGAATATCAAGCGAAAAACTCTTTTCTACAAACTGGAAACAGTGTTAACAGATCATCTAAATACTAATTTCCACATGGCTGACCCAAAATTCCTGTTTCACTTACAGAAATTCCCGTTCTCATACAATAGTAAGAACTAGCGAAGGACCCTCGTGGTCTACTGTTAATTATTATATGCTGATTTACTCTGCTTTATTCTCAAACAGAACATACTGTAAAATGTCAGTGCGTCACAAATCAGTGAGGTTATTATTTTCTACGGTATATAATTTTGCGATTTCAGACGATTTGTCTTTACTGAGCAGTATGGCAGTCGGAGCGATCTTGTGTCGTTTATTTGAATTCTCTCGTCGGTTTATAGGAAACGTTTGCTATTTGTACCTATTTTTCAGAACTTGAGAAAAATAGCTCGTGGAAACCGGCAGCCTCGAACTGCTGCACTTTTTATTGATAGATGCCTTAGACTGCTCGACTATTATAACAGTTAATAGATTCAGGTTTTTAAATGTATTTGTCTTGCCTTTTTAAATTTTATTTAAAGCATATATTTTAACGTGTCTGCAGACGAATCTCCCGAGACGAATTCACATATGAGTTAGCTTATTTGTTTAGTAAAGTAATCTTTTCCTTTATGTTATATATGTAATTATATTCTATATTACTGGGTGTCATCTGATATAAAAATATTACGCTTAACCTTTGCGTAAACAGGTTTTCATTTCACATCAGATAATTTGTGGCATCAGTAAAAATATGGCGTTAGTTATTATATTTTTCTGCCTCGTTTGTGTAAGTAATATACGTCCTTTAAAAACAAATAGGACATTCCAGCACCCTTTTTGCTATTTAAACATTTGACGCCTAATATGGCGGTGTCCTTCAACAATTTAAAGGGTATACAGTATCCTCACATATAGTCAACAGCCTCCACGAAATAAATATTACATCACAAGAGTAACATTTTAAAGGGTATACAGTATCCTCACATATAGTCAACAGCCTCCACGAAATAAATATTACATCACAAGAGTAACATTTTAAAGGGTATACAGTATCCTCACATATAGTCAACAGCCTCCACGAAATAAATATTACATCACAAGAGTAACATTTTAAAGGGTATACAGTATCCTCACATATAGTCAACAGCCTCCACGAAATAAATATTACATCACAAGAGTAACATTTACTTTTTTATCTTATGTTTTTACTTTTCTAGAAGTTATACAATCGTTAAAATAATTAGAGGGTGCATTAAACAGTCTGCGACACTGTTATAATTACCATACATGTTAGTTACCTCTACAACACTAGCTCTGTAATCTTTACAGCATCGGAGGGCATCTCGAACATTCCACGACACTGTTGTAGTAACCGTACTTTTTCTGTATACTCTAAAAAAAAAAGGAGGTGATTTCTATAGAACATTCTGTGGCAGTTACCAAATAGCACTGTAGGGTTTACAACAACTCGTTCTGTTATCGTATCAGAACCTTCTATAAGAAACACTGCTCCTGCTACAGAAAAGATGGTCCCCACAACAGAATATCTTTGAACAATATTTATATTTTTCTGCTAGCAAATAGAATTGCAAATTATTACATAGCGTTTTATTTATAGTAATAAAGTTTAGTTGTCGCTACCATAAAATGTCATTGCGGAACTGTTCTGTAGAATTTTCTCTGCCTATTACTTTCAGAGGACAACGCACCGCATTATTGGTTACTCATTTCTAATAGTATTTTACATGGCAATACCAGCAAACATACTTTCTCTCTGTTTCATACATAGTAAATGAAAATAAAATGTTATAATTTACGTATAAAATGTAAGTAAAAATTCGTTTTAAAAACAATTGATTACTTTTTTTCTAAACAGGAATAAACCGCTCGTGATGCGTGACATATTTAGAAGATAGCCGAGAACCTCAAACATGGAGTGATTTTTCAAAAGTTTGATACAAAAAAGTGTGTAGATAGCTTGCACAGACTATATAGGGATTTACGCAACATGAACTTCGCCAGCTTGCTCGTACAAACAGATAAACCTTATCACAGTGCAAACACTCTTCTTTTATCGAATTAGGAATAAAAAATAGATAACCAACAACGGCGAACTGATAACGGATCGTTGCGACTGTCCTTGCAAAACTTACTGATAACCGTGATTTCTACACACCGCAGAAATATCCGTAAAATTATGTGAAAACGCTAGTGAATATTCTCCACGCATCTCGTAAAATTAAGGGTAAAAAATTGCAACATTCGCGTTAGTAAAGTATACCTACTTAAGTACCACAAATAACTTGTTGTATGCCTGAAACTGCACTTGTATCAATGTAGGCTTGCTTATATTATATGTAATAAATGAATGAAAATACCTCAGATTTCTTTTTTATATTTCAGAAAGTAACTTCTTTTAACCCGAAGGCCAAGCCAAATGTTTAAGTTTGTTTAACTGTTACAGTTCTGAAGATATTATCCTCATAAAAACAAGGTCGAATCACATTATTGTCACCGTCCATTCCATTTACCGTCTGCAAAGCATAGCAAACGAAATGAGGCCCGTTAAGTCAGGTGAGATGTAAGAACTCGGCCAGTGCTGTCATGACTAAAACGCGCGTGATTTATCGGACATGCAAAAGTGGACAAACCTCCACTTTCGGGCCATAAGTGGTCGTATTTCTGAAACAGCGCAGTCTGTGGAATGTTCGCGTGCTTCTGTGGTTAAAGTGTGTCATGACCGCACAAACGGCAGCATTGCGAATAAACTCTCTAGGCAACAGCTAGCAACACGTGGCAGTGATGCGACAGGTGAACGTCGGCTGTGAAAGTGTGTATAGGTCTGTTCACGGTAAAATGAGCACTTTTGAAAGCCTTGCTTGAGATCTACTTGTATGCACGTCGTGTATTATTTCGCCTTATATAATATTAACATTGCCATGGGCCTCATCACTTTATCCATGCTTCGGTCAAGAGAAAATGTGAAATTATTGGAAAAGAACATATTTTACAAATTTGGATAATTTTTATACTTCGATGCATTAAAAAAAAGAAAGAAAGCGAAATAAATAATTTAAGTTATTACAAATGGTTGTCCAACATTTTTATTTGACCTTAAGATATGGAACTACTTTCCATCCATCGTTACCAACTTTGCTGGCCAGATGTCACTCAGTGCACCCGTTAAACTATATAAAGTTAGGAGCATTGACATTTTTCTAAGGTTTGTTTCAAAAGTGCTCACATTATCGTTAACAGCCTTTACCAGACGTGGCTCCGTAGACGACTCCTTTATTCACCCATGCTAACTACGATTAATCAGGAAAAAATTGCTTCAATTTTGATGACAATACCAAAAATAGTCCTCTCTATCTGGCAAAGATTTACCTTTTCCAATAAGTCACATTTTCTGGTCCATCTGAAGGTTGGAAGCTGGCATGTATGGCAAGAAAAGTCCAAGAACAAACTCACTGAACACATATTTAAAGTACAGTAGACACACTGGCGGTAAAAATGTTTGCGTCCATCCATACCTCTGAAAGGCACTCTCATCCGAATCCGATCCATCTGAAGAGATGATGTGCATATTGACTATCTGATAGAATATTTGAGGAATTTCGGAAGTGTATAGAATGGTATGATGGTATAGGATGAAGACTTGTAAGTACACTTGTAAGTAAGTCAGTTGAGTAGGACCACTGATAGGACCACTTGTGTTTGTCCGTGGTAGCATGAACACGGAGGCCTAATGTAACATTATACTAATGTAACATTATAGATAGTGAATTCGATATATGAAATAGTAGGATATAGTTCCTTCGGGCCTGTAGGCGAGGGGCTAAGGTAATTTTGGAATTCCGTTTTTTTTTTTTTTTCATTTTTTCTTTCTTTCCTTTTCCCTTCTTCTTTCCTACTCTCTCATTCTCTCTCTTCGTCCCTGGAGGACGAGGACTGGTGTCCACCATGTTTGTTTACATTTGGAGGTTGCCATCTTTTTTTTTCGTTTGCCATTCGTTTCCCCATAGTAATTCTGGCTTTGGCCACTAGGAGTGCTGATGTCACTCTAGATCGATTAATCGATCTCGCTAGGACCACTGTTTTTAGAACTTAAAATACCATCTGGAATAGTGCGGTATCGAACTGCCAGACCTTGGGTCTGCCTTAGACCACTCGGCTAACGCGACATGCACTAAGAAAATCATTTATTAATAGCATATAGCTTGTAGACGAACAATATTATTCATGCCTGTCTTTAAAGACATATATATTTTAATTATATGTTTTCTCTATTTATTTTACATATAAATCATTTTTAATCAATAATTTTTAAGTACATATTTTTATTATTGAATTTTTATGTTTTGTATAATTTTGTTAAATATCTTAAATTTAGTTTAAGTATTTTAAAACGATTTCTTTATTCTATTATTCTAAATTTAAATATTTTATTATTATGGTTTAACTTAAATATGCATTATTTCTATTTAACTTATATAATATTTTTTATTACATAATTTTAATTATATTTTTTAATATTTGTTTTAACTTACATATATATTTATTATATTTAACTTATGTACTTATTTAAAACCATTTTTTAAGTATTTTTATTAAACTTTAAAGTGTATCGAGTGAGGAGTCTATGGAGATTCGCATTTGTCACGCAGATAAAAATATGTCATCAGAATATATGATTACGTGACTATGACAAGTGCATATTGGATTTTTTAAAAAGCGTATTTAAAACTTATTCAATTTTTATTTACATATTATATATATATGTATTTTTAATATTCCAAACTTAAGTATGTAGGGATTTCTATGTCGAACTTAGAAAAACCTATATTTCCTATTCGTATGTAATGTAATGCTTGTAAATTTCACCCCAACCCATAATAAAACTGTTCAGTATCCATTCCACCTAACCTAAGACAACCTTACTTTAATTCCCGTAACCTAACTTTACCTAACCCAATCATCGCGTAAGAACTCTGAATATATATTTTTTATTCCTCTCGACATTCAAACGTCACACTCTAGTTATAGCCAGACCACTCCTCACCTCCACTCCTTCCAGGTATTCTTAACATCCATATCGAATTGTACTGAATACCAAAACAGATATGGTACCTTTACCATGACATTAGCTTGTCTCATTCATACTATGAACAATACAGTCCAAATCCACCACCATTCCTCAGACTTACTGATGAAAATTTAATTTCCACTATATTGACTACCATTTCAGACCCCTTCTAACTTTGCCAGTCATACATATAATCATGCCATATCAGGTGACGAACCAATCAAATATTCCAACCATGTTGTGATAAGATAAATAATATTAATTTAAACATCTGTGGCACCCATCTCGTCTTAATTCCCATCAAACCATTCCGCCCTTAACAACCGACCATACCAGCGAAGCATTCTGCACCTCTCATACTAACTAAACAAAAAACGAATCACACAATTAAAATATTCTCCCCACACCATCTAAGGTCTACTTTTTTCTTCATACTGCCAAAATAACCGAACATGCGATCAGGTCATGCAAATCAAACATACAAGCAAACTAATTATACAACCAAGTCATAATTGTATGTGTTCAAACCCATGTCAGGAATTTGAATATATTTTATTTCTCTCGACATCTACTTAACCTACCCACCAGCACATTTAGTCATACACGTAATAACTTAGAATGTATTTTCATATTGTGTAGAACATGGAATATTTTTAACTCAAGTCATGCCCATTCTACCCCATGCCAGGACTTTGAAATGTGTTAACCTAACCTAACCACCACACTCTAGTCATGTATGTTAGAACTGAGAATAATTTTTAAGTATATTTTTTAAATATTATGGAAATGTTTTTACCGGTATGGAGCTACTGTGACACCGACAGCGTCTTTAAATTGTAGAGGTTGGTCGTACTGGTGTCTTACGCTTATCGGAAACAACTCAAATTGACGTTTGCGTATTCCCGGATTCTGACCGCTCTCAGGGGTCCAAAACCGACAGTCCACAAATGTAAAATCACCTTGAACCACAAATATTATATTATTTACATATTATTTAGATTTTCGCACGCACCTTGTTTTGAAGTATTTTATAACCCACTGGAAGAAACGTGTGTCTAAGGGACATAGGAGATAACGGTAATACATATTTACACCCTTTTTACACCCGTGTAAAAGCGTAACAAACAACTTCGAATTGTTAAATTAATTTTCCAGGCATCCATCTCTTATATTATGATTTTTGTTCATCATCACACCTTAACGTGTTTATAGAGGCGTAACAAATTATCGATAACAGTTATGTAATGGACACTGTATAAAATGTGTTTATTTTACATTAAGGTTGTACAATATTATTTCAATATAAATATGATTCAATACAAAGGTGGGAGCTATACATATATATTGAAATTTTAAATTTCAATAAATTATAAAGATTTAACCAGCCACAATATGAGTAAAGTCTAATTGGAGAGTCCCCACCTTGTTCATAATTCCGGAGGCCTATTAAGATGGCGGAAGTCGACATCACACCCATCTCCAATGGCCTGCTCGTTCCAATGACTCGCCGACAAAAAGACAGCCCACGGGTTACACAGCCATATACTGGCTACGTTGTCCCAGTTTACTGGCGTTGGAAGGGGTTTTCTGCAGTTTGCGGTTCCATACCTGATTTCAGCTATCACGGACCGTGTCCTGGATAAATATGTGAAGGTGTGATCAGGCAGGCCGCTCAGCTAAGGCCTGATCACAACTCGTAACACACTGCAGTTTTATAATTTACTGTTGCAGAAAAAGTCAAATGCCTGTTATATTCCCCAGATTATTTTATAAATCTTATTCCTCTTTTTATACTTTATTTTCCAAATGTAGCATATTTTATCATGGGGATAAAACAATTAATATTATGTTGAAGAATTGTTCAAAAATATATAGACAGTTTGTAGATTAATTTGTCGGTGAGCTAGCGAGTCAGCAGTCAGTAAATCTAAATATGTTTATTTTCCTTCAGCAGATCATTATACTTTAATGTATAGCAGAGGACCATAAAAATGTATGAACCTTTCTAGTTAAGTCTTATAAGAATTAATAATTACAACGAAACATGGCAAAGTTTGAAACACATTATGTGGATTCCTAATTATTTGAGTAAAATAGAAAATTTTTATTGCTAAAGTTATTTAATTTGTGAGTTATAAAGCACATCATTAAATCAGCATATGTTATTAAGCACTATACACGTGAGAAAAAATTGAATGGAAGTGTTTTAGAGTTCCAATCCCGTTCAGAGGGACTATCAACAACGCGGTCAATTTCCCGCTTCCTTGCTTAAAATAAACACTGAGAATATGAACTTAGCTTACAATCGCTCCACGACATTTGCTGTGCTCTAAATCACAAGAAAAATGCTTAATTTTTAGTCAGGTGGTCATTCATATTCCCACTAATCGCTAGGCAGGAGTCGCGGAGTATACAATATGTATTCTGATATGCAGGTGACCACTGCACTTTATGCGATGGCAACTTCTACACTGTATATTGTCTCGACGACGTAAATAAACTACTGATAAGCGGCAAAGGGAATTATAATCGCTGAAATAGCACTGACAAATAAGTTTCAATGGTGACCAATACAAATTGTTGGTGACCGCAAAATAATTTTGTCAGTATTAAAATCACGTTAGGTTTTGTAGCACCAACAATTATTTTTTGCTATCTAAGTATTTAGTAGCAAACACAAGAAGGATTTTTACTGTCACTAATACATTAATTCTGTTGTTAATCAATAATGAGTTAGTTAGTCGCAGTAAAAACGCTACGATGCTAGTAACAGTATTGGTCAGTGGGATTCTCAATGGTGTTTTGGCGGGTTGTCTGCATTTGTAGGTATAGGCTGTTCACGGTAAAATGAGCACTTTTAAGGCGCTAGTTAATTTTTCTTTCAGCGATTGTTTATTCTTTACCTAATTTTTGAAATAAATATTGACATGTAAGTAATTAACACAGTGTGTATATTCCACCGCAGTAGGAATTTAACATGTAATGCTAAAGTAAATTATATTTTTTAACTATGATTCCAAATGAAAGGGCTTTCAAAAGTACTCACTTAACGGTGAACAGCATTTATGTGTGGTTCAACGTCACCTTGATAGAGAAATTAAGTAAGGAAGTCAGCTAAGGCGTTAATTAAGGAACCAGGGATGGCATTTTGGACGACCATTGAACACTCAAATTAGCATGGATGCACCAGGAATCTAATCCGGGTACTCTTGAATCAAGTTCAGTGTGTTACCACTACGCCACCTTGCTCTATGTGGTGAACTTTGACTTGAGCGAGTGTATACAGCAAATGTCACAAATATCACGCATGCTGAGAGCTGAGCTATTCACCTCACGGAAAGTTTTTTTTCTCTAGAATCATTCACGTGTAACATTTAATTACTTGTAATAAAACGTTCATGGTACAGCCTATATCTCCATCTTCTGAAGAATGTTCCTCATGAATGCGTTTGTAATCTGGTGAAAGGAGACGAACACGGGCAAATATGCTCTCGTGGCCAGACAGAAAGTGGCCACTTACAATACCCCAGCGCGCATGCGCAGATTATAACGGACGTAGTTTTGCTGTCGCAGAAAAATGTTGTACTATGGACAAAACGAAATATATTGCTGAATTTTTTTTTATGGTGGCAGCCAATAAAAATACATTCAATAAACAAATTTATCAGTGAGCACTAAATTACTTCAGTAATTGTCAATAGCCTATACATATTATTATGCACCACAATATGTTATTATGCACCACAATATGTTATTTTTTGCCAGCAACAAAAGTTCGCCTAGGAAAGTATCAACCAAATAGCAAAGTGAAACCAAGAGGTTTGGACGGCTGTAAACAACGGGATCTCGAGAGCCGATGCGGGTGAAAGGAGGTGGATGTGGAGCAGCGACGAAATGCAAATGCGGAGGGTAAAGGGAGATCCCGAGAAAACCCCGCCGAAGAGCGATATCGTGCGGCACGATTCCAAAGTGCAAAATCCGGTAGCGAGCCCACCGGGAATCGAACCCGGTTAGCTCCGGTGGGAGGCCAGCTCTCTAGCAGCTATGCCATTCGCGGCCCCACCACTTAAACGGTTTTGTAACCACTAATAAATATTTTCTTTCAGCGAGGGTTCGACTTGATCTGCAGCAAACGTTTGCCGATTGAGACGCTGAAATTCACTGTCACTTCTTGTTTCAGTGCCATGATGCCCGAATTATCTGACGACAGCATGGAGGACGACTTCAAGAATAACATGACCGCTGCCCTTAGGCAAATGTTGATCTCTGAGTCACACACTTCCTTGAATAAACTCATCAAAGATGTCATAGTCAAAAATCTTCCGCCAGCAAGCAATTTGACTGTGATATCACATACTTGCCTCACTACCGTATCTAGTTCAACCGTACTGACCACTCCCATACAACCTTCTAAAGCCACTACTTCCACAACTAACTCAACTTCTGAATCTGGTTCAACCGAAACGGATAATACCAAACCAACTTCTGAGGCCATTACTTCCACAACTAACTCAAATACTGTATCTAGTTCAACCACAGTGGCTAGTAACGAATCATATCATTCTTACCGTCTTGAAAATAGAGAAAAAAGCCCCAACCTAATAATTTTTGATACAGACACAGATCATAGTGCCCAAGTGAATGAAATTATAAGCTCTTTGCTCAGCAAAACGGGAGAAATGTTCTCAGGCCAAAAGTTACAACCTTACAATCTCGCTGACTTTGAACAGGAACTCTATCAGGTAAGGGAATTTTAATTTTTATTAATATATTGTACAAATACTCTCAAGGTTCGTGGCCAGCAGTTAAAACACAAAAGAACTCATTCTACCCTCGGGAAGAGGGCATTTTATCGTTGCTGCTCACTTTTTGAGAAATCAGCTTTAAATTTTGCCTGTAAAAGTGTTACAAATGTATTCAATCAGCAAAATAAATTAAAAATATTATATAACTTAGTTAAAGAGCGTTCACGGGCTAGTTTACTGTGTCGTTTTATCTACTTATTATTTACATATAAGGAATGCACTCAACTTTTTTAAGTTTCTTATATAATTTGAGATCTAGCAGAAATAATCTCTCCCAGTTATACTCTACAGTAATTTATAAAATCTACTGCAAATTTTCTCTTCACTAACTTGTATATTATTATTCCTTCTCATGTCATCGGCTTGTTATTAGCTCAAAAGTCTTCATAATTTTATACATTGACTGGACATAAAGAAATATCAGACTCTGGTATTTCTCGAGCGAGTTTCGTTCGGGCGTAGCCTCGAAAGTATTCAAAGAATAAAAATATCCGTTACGAAATAATAATGTACTTTCTACCTACAGTACTTCAAAAATCGTTCTTAAGCCATTAATTTTTTTAATACCTTAACGTCTCGTCACACCGGTGGATATTATTAAAGTAACAAGTATTTGGGGGCATATATAAAAAATCACCCCGACATTTGCATGCTCTGTTTTCAGAAAACTAAGATAGCCAAACCGGTGATCGAACCCGTGTCCTCCCGAAAGAGAAATAGTTGTGTTAACCTTTCAAATGGTTTCTTGTAAAATCCCTCTCTTTTTTCCCCCAGTAGTTCAAACGGAAAAGGAGGTGGGGTATCCTCACGAAACTGAAACAAAACCTTTAAAGTTGAAACTACACACTCGTCAACGTCCGCCATCACAGAAGGGAAGTTTTGTTCACTGGCGTGTTTCCCCGTCGTAAATAACTGACACCCTTATCGACTAGTTAGTTCTCAGTACAGTCTCGTGCTTAAGTCTCATCGATCACACTGCTGATCGCTCCGTGAATTTTGTTACCTTATGAATCTCAAAGAATGACAATTACTTTGATAAATTCAGTGCATTAATTAACATTAAACAAGTGAAATTATAAAATAATAAATACGTAACAATTTTCTTTTGAAAGAATGCGTGGGCAGTTTCCTAATGCTAGAATACGCTAAAACGATTTCGTAATAAAAGTGAATATGCCATGTGCACATTATTCCATTCAAATTAAATTATGCTTATTTTGATACTAATGTAACATTTCACACGAAAGGCATAGAATTTTCGGTTCAACATAATCAAATGCAAAATTTTTGTTTTTCATGTTTTTACACGCCATTTATAGTTCGTTTTTACATGCCACGCAGAAATTTGCGTGATCGTGCCCTCATCACTACAATTATTTGACCCACTAATCGCGCGCTGAAGGGGTAAACTTTTTACACTAGTGTTGAAACTTGTCCTTCTAAGATAGTATTGACACCTTACACGATATCCATTCTGTGCTGACGGGAGGAAGTTGGATTAATTTTTGTTTTTATACGTTCTTTTGCTATTACTTATGTCTGAGGAAATTTTTTGGAAATCTCACTCTGTCAGTACATAAAACTTCTCTTCATTATATTTTATAGATTTTTTTTTCATTACTTTTACTACTATCGCTTTTGAAGTCATTATCAAATGCCAATCAATAATTAATTATAATTTTTCCCACACGGTAAACAAATAAAGGTACTCCACTGATATTAAGGTTATTCGATAATCTAAGTGATATACTACGCATTTTTGATGCAGAAATTTGAATAATGAATGTAGAATAAATTTTATGGCTCAAAAATTTTAAAAACATAATGAATTCTATCGCAATTCCTTATGTAAATGTGCAGTGATGTTCTGAAAACCTACTTGAAACTAAATTTGAGTTTTTTGGAAACCGCTGCAGCCAGGAATCAAATAACCGTTCATTAAGTGGGAAACTTACTGTTGGCCACTGAACTTGTGATCTTACCTGTAGCCTATCTCTATTAAACGAGAACACTTAAAGGCCTTTCTCAGGATTTACTTTGTATTCTTTCGCCAAGTCTAAAATGTCTCATAGCCAATGATCAGCGAACTAGTAGTTCTGAGTGGATAAAATGAAACTGTGAAATAATTAATAATATAACTATGTTAATTGTTTAGCATGTTCTCAACTACTGTGTCTGAAAAAAAAAAACAGGAACTAAAATATATCATTTTAAACTTTACAACTCGAAACATTGTTCCTTCAGTGCATCGCTAAGTAATTAAAATCTATCTATTGCCTCTTTTTCAATTTATATGTGAGCATGCACCAGCACGTTTGATGAAAAAAAGGCGAGACGTCGAAATATTTGAGCGGTTCTCAGCAGCTGACGTTTTCAGTGCCTGATTGGGGTAGAGCACGGTGGCGATGGATCAACAATGGGACACAATGGGCAGGGGAAACTTTAGAACTTCGAGAAAACCTACCGGCTAACGGATCACTGCACCAACGTGGACCTAAAGCACCATTTCACTCTTTCAAAATTTTTTCCCCCCCGTCAAATTGATTCAAATTAAGTTGGTCACAGAGAGTTGGATTCCTGCGGCGTCAACGAAACGCCATTGTCTCCGACGTGTTTGTTTGGGATAGTTGAGTGGCTCTAGTTTCCATCAGAAATATTGCATAATGAACCGGTTGTAATATTGATTTTTTTTTCTACTTCACGCGCTTTGTCCATTAGAATTGTGTAAGACCAAACCCGACCTTTTCACAAAACGTAAAAATGGGCGTGTGTGGAGAGGGGACTGTCAATCTCAAGTGAGACTACCGAACATGGCCGCGGCTTCAGCAAATAGCGCCAAAGCAGGCATCAAAAAAAAAAAATAAATAAAAAAAAAATCGCATAAAATTATTATGATTGAATAATACTGATGATTATGGAAAATTATGACTACTCGCTAAATACACATTGATGACATTCCTGTTAGGGATAGAGCCCCTGATGTGGCTGAGAATCCCAAATAATGGGACTTCCACATTGCATTTCGCTTCCACTGAGGTCACTGTATTTCACTTCAACTGAGGTCACTGTATTTCACTTCCACTAATGTCACTGTATTTCACTTCCACTGAGGTCATTGTATTTTACTACCACTGAGATCACTGTATTTCACTTCAACTGAGGTCACTGTACTTCACTTCCACTGAGGTAAATGTAGTTCACTTCAACTGAGGTCACTGTATTTCTCTTCCACTGAGGTCACTGTATTTCACTTCCACTGAGGTCACTGTATTTCACTTCCACTGAGGTCACTGTATTTCTCTTCCACTGAGGTCACTGTATTTCACTTCCACTGAGGTCACTGTAATTCTCTTCCAATGAGGTCACTGTATTTCACTTACACTGAGGTCACTGCATTTCTCTTCCACTGAGGTCACTGTAGTTCACTTCAACTGAGGTCACTGTATTTCTCTTCCACTGAGGTCACTGTATTTCACTTCCACTGAGGTCACTGTATTTCTCTTCCACTGAGGTCACTGTATTTCACTTACACTGAGGTCACTGTATTTCACTTCCACTGAGGTCACTGTATTTCACTTCCACTGATGTCACTGTACTTCACTTCCACTGAGGTCACTGTATTTCACATCCACCGAGGTCACTATATTTCATTTCCACTGAGGTCACTGTATTTCACTTCCACTGAGGTCACTGTATTTCTCTTCCACTGAGGTCACTGTATTTCTCTTCCACTGAGGTCACTGTATTTCACTTCCACTGAGATCACTGTATTTCACTTTAACTGAGGTCATTGTATTTCACTTCCACTGAGGTAAATGTATTTCACTTCAACTGAGGTCACTGTATTTCACTTCCTCTGAGGCCACTACATTTCTCTTCCACTGAGGTCACTGTATTTCACTTCCACTGAGGTGACTGTATTTCTCTTCCACTGAGGTCACTGTATTTCACTTCCACTGAGGTTACTGTATTTCACTTTCACTGAGATCACTGTATTTCACTTCCACTGAGGTCACTGTATTTCACTTCCACTGAGGTAAATGTATTTCACTTCAACTGAGGTTACTGTATTTCACTTCCTCTGAGGTCACTGTATTTCACTTCCACTGAGGTCACTGTATTTCACTTCCACTGATGTCACTGTACTTCACTTCCACTGTGGTCACTGTATTTCACATCCACCGAGGTCACTATATTCCATTTCCACTGAGGTCACTGTATTTCACTTCCACTGAGGTCACTGTATTTCTCTTTCACTGAGGTCACTGTATTTCACTTCCACCGAAGTCACTGTATTTCACTTCCACTGAGATCACTGTATTTTATTTTCACTGAGGTCACTGTATTTCACTTCCACTGAGATTACTGTATTTCACCTCCACTGAGGTCATTGTATTTCACTTCCACTGAGGTAACTGTATTTCACTCGTGCGTATGACGTAGCGGAACTTTCCACTGTTTTTGTGTGTTGTAGTCCAAGATTGGGGCCGCGATTCTGGAGGTCGGACTGTCGGGTCTGAGGAGCCTGGCCATTAGCGGGAATCCTGATATCCAGATGATGCACACGATGGTCATGGCGACGACAGATATCACCTTCACCAACCTCAAGGTGAGTGCGTTCACAACGCATTCTCACGGAACAGCGAGTTGCCCATTGGTAGAGACTAATCATACCCTAGTACCTTACAACTCTCCAGAATATCTTATTAAATAATTAGGTGCAGGCTATTCACGGTAATGTTATCACTTTTCTAAGACCTCTCATCCTTTCATATAATCCTATTATATAATAGGACGATCTATGTCTGCTCGTATCTCTTTAATACTTCTAAGTGTCTAGAAACTCAACTAAAGATCTTCAAATTTTGCAGAGCGAATCCTCAAGGTCAAAAACAGCTCAAGTTCGAACTTCAGCAAGATCAGATTACGCAATCATTACCTTTGACCCTATAAACTCATTTTTAATTACTTTTTCCTATTAAAGTATTGTATCAATACATAGAGATCATTGCATGGATATATGAAGGTAATAGAATATCTTGCTTCTATGTTGAGTTAATTTGAAATCAAGTGGTGCCTTAGTGGCCCAGTGGCTAGAGCGAGTCCAAGTGGGGCCTTAGTGGCTCAGTGGATAGAACTATATCAAGTGGAGCCGCAGTCGCTTCATTGTTGAGTTATTTTCATTTCATTTCATTATCAGCTACATATCTCAATGCAATTTTTTTTTTTCAGTCTTTGTGTGATAACAAAAAATTGTAACATCCTAACTATTCTAAGCACGTGAAAATACTGAAAACACAGTCACGGGCTTACAACTAGTTTGCAATAATATTTTATTTTAGCCTTGGAAATTAACTTCCGAGTGCTATGGAATCTACACACTGTGTTCATTACTTACATAGCAATATTTGTATTAAAACAGTGATTAAAAGTAAAAAAATGGCTGAAAGGATAAAGTAACTAGGGACTCAAAAGTGCTCACTTTACCGTGAACAGCCTACAATACTCGATTACGGTTACATATGTGAAACTAATCATGTAAGAAAAATGAGTTTGATTTCTGAACAACTGTTAACATGTCCCCTATGCCTTAACTAGCTTGGTTTCTATGTATTGACCCCGAAAATCAAGTTGTGAAGGAAAATACTGAAATCCAAGACGACAAGGATACTTAACCTAGCCACGCGAACCTGTCCCCCACACTTTCATTCGAAGTTGTCTGTGTGTCGTTGCAGTACTCCGCCAAAGTGGTCGTCGACTCCACGATGTCCACGTGGATGGCGCAAGGAAATGCGGAGAATCTGATGGGGCAGCTGATGGTCGACGTCAACTGGACTAACACCTCATCGAATGCTATCGTCGTCTTCAAGGGATTCAAGCTTTTACCCTTCGTGTAAGACGGTGCTTCTCAAACTTCAGTTCATCACGCCTCCCTTCTGCAAAAACATTACTACGCCCCCCCCCCCCGGCTCACAAATTCACAACTTCATTATTATAAGGGTAAAATAAAAACGAATTAAAGACTCAAAGGTTTTATTTAATCATTAAATGTTGATGCTTATTGAACACTAATGGCGGTGAACAAATCAGTCAATGAGATGGATGAGCTTGCATAATTTTAACAAGATTCCCAATCCTCGGTTGAATAGAAGAAATTGCACAGCATAAATCACTGGCAATATCGAGTTTGCTTCTATACTAAGTTCTTTATTGCTACTACTGTTGATAACGCCCTTTCACACAGATAGGTGGTTGAAAAAGGTAGATACAATCGCAGTGCTTGCTCTGTTATGTCGGGATAGACTTTGAAGTTCTTGACCCAAAACAATGCTTTGTCAGTCATGTCAAAATCGTATTTCGCAGAAGAACAATTGTTTATTTCAAACGCCTGCTCTTGGACGGTTTCTGGCAGCGAGTTTATGTCAACATGGTAAAGACCCTTCGTTAATATAGAAATGTTATTATCGTACGAGTTAGGGCAGTAACGCGTGCTGAACTGGTCACTCACGTGCTGCAAATGGTTTCATATTTTTGTTTTGATGACAGTATCCTCAAAAATTTCGTTAAAGCGTGTTGCTTCTGAGACTCCATATAATTTAAAAAAATATCAGCACCCGCCCCCTACCCCCTTTTAGCATGTCGTCACGCCTCCTTTAGGAGCGCCCCTCTCCACCCAACTTTGAAAATCAATGGTGTAAGACAGTGCTTCTCAAAATTTGCCTTTATCCCCCCCGGACCATTAGTTGTAGGTCAGAGCCTAATGCGATTCTCCCGCAGCTGGAGTGCTCGCCTCACACCGAGGCGAGCCGAGATCGATTCACGCATGTGGGAAACATGCCGGACGATGCCGCAGGTCGGCGGGTTTTCTCGGGTATCCTTTCATCTCGCTGCACCCGGCGCTGCTCCATATCACCTAGCTTCCCATAGCTTTCAAAACTGGTGTAAACCATCAGCTTCTCCAATCTCGAACCTACTACCTCATACCGCTTCATAAGTACCAAGTAAAGACTATGATTAATAACTAATTCAATGCTTGTTCATAAAAGCTTGCGGCAAAAGTTATTATTTCAAATACAATTTATAATTAAATTTCACAATACAGTACTAAAGACACACATATTATACGCAACATAACATAATTTGTAAGCTTCAGAACTAGCCACTCAGCCAATAAATAGTTTTAATAATAATTAAAATATTTAAAAAAATCGCGGACCAACCGAGCTATCACAGACAAAGTTTCCGTAAATAACACTTAGACATCACTGAACACAATATTAATACTGCAACATACATAATTGTAAAGATTCAGAACTATGCAACTCAGCGCAATAAAAGTAGATAATTAAAATATTTAAAAAAATCGCGGACCAACCGGGAGCTAGTCACAGACCACAAGGGTTCCGTAAATAACAGCTTGAGAACCACTGGTGCAAGAAAACATTTTATTCGACGTGAATACATCTTTAAAATCCGACCAGGACATGGGGTACCGGAATGGAAACTGTGACATTATGTATGGAGAATGATACATTTTGATACTGTAAAATCGTGACTAATAGCACGGT
This sequence comes from Dryococelus australis, assembly GCA_029891345.1. Taxonomy (NCBI): domain Eukaryota; kingdom Metazoa; phylum Arthropoda; class Insecta; order Phasmatodea; family Phasmatidae; genus Dryococelus; species Dryococelus australis. The sequence continues at coordinate 128,711,945 of CM057002.1, forward strand.
TGAAAAACATGTGGTTTTGTGAGCACTTTTGAAATTAACCTTTGAAATATGTCACTGTCCGTACCTACGTACATTTTAACTGGCACTATCACCGCCATGCACTCAGTAAAGTTGGCAACGATGGAAAGAAACTATTTCTATGTGTTAACGTTTAATTACAAGTGTTAGGTAAACATTTGTGAATACGAAAAATATTTTATATTTCATTAATTTACGCTTATAATTATAAGAATAAAAACATTTGTAAAATGATTTCTTTAAAAAAAAAATTAAGTTTCCATTGACCGACGCACTAATAAAGCGACCACGCCGATAGCAAAGTTAATTGTACATACGGTGGAAGAATACATAACGTGCATGAAAGTAGATCTTAACCAGGGCTTTCAAAAGTGCTCATTTTACCGTGAACAGCCTATATACGACCACAATGCGAGAATGACCTGAGTTGGCGGCGCGCATGCGCGAGGCGGGGGTGGGGAAGCCCGTGGCCAATGAAGATGCTGTTTGGTACTTGGGGAAGGTCCTTGGTGACTGCGATCGCTGAGGGATCAGTCACGTCCGTGCAGCAAAGAGGAGGGTCGACGATGGCTCTGAAAATATCGTATTGCTTTTTCGATATCTAAGTTATTTGGAGCCGCTGTAACAATGATGTCTCACTGTCTTTAGTGTGTGTGTGTGTGTGGGTGTGGGTGTGTGTGTATTCCTGTCCGATGTAGAACCCAGTTTTATAATTTTTGGAGCAAAACTCCTTCTGTAGTGACCCCAGATGACTGCCATTTAGAGCGAACATTTTTTTGGGGGAAAAAAATACAAATCGATTTTCAAGCAGAGTAACATTTGTGTTGGCCAAAATTCCTCTAAGGGTATTTGAAAGGAATCGACCAACGTATGACTATCAAAGAATCAAATATTTTAGGAGATTCATTTACTTATTAAGTGCTAGTATGTAAGTATTGGAATTGCAGTGTTGATGGGAGATGCCACTGACACGGCAGTAGGCATAAAAGGATGTTTTCCTTTCTCCAGGTCGCTGACAGGCAACTTCACGACAGTCGCGCCCACGGAAAGAGACTACCCAGATGAGAATGAGCTCATGGGTGTAGTGAGAGGCGCTTTCATTAGCAAAATAATCTCGAAGCTGCAAGACGCCGCCTCGGAGCCAGTGAAGAACGCCACGTCGGGTAAGGTCTGGAACATCGAGGCAGCGCTGGCGACCACCCAGGCGCCAACGCAGACCCCCGTGCATGGTTCTGCATCTCCACTGAGCCCGCTCCGGGCTTGGGCCTTCGCGCTGGCGTCCTCACTCCCGGCGATGCTGGCTGCGAAGATGCTTCTGTAAACCGACGCTGCCTTTCAATCCTCCTGAAGGCCTTCGAGGATGTCCCTGCCCAGCGACAGGATGTTCATGAGGGTGAACGACTCCCCAGTCCCATTGCTTCCTGCTCCGTGGCCGAGTCGTCCTGGTTCATCATGTTTGTCTCCATACTCTTCATACTGTTCGCTATGGAAGTTGTTCTGTACACTGACGCCACACTTCATTCCTCCGGAGGACTTCGAGGAAGTCCCACCTCAGCAGCGAGATACTGATGACTCTGCATTAGTCTGTATCCCAATTGTTCCTGCTCAGTTACAGGTCATGCAAGGTCATCGCATTGATGTATATACACCCACCACTGCTCGCTGTTTAGGTGATTCTGTGCACTTATGTTCCTCCTACTACTCTAGGAGCTCTTAAACCAGCTGTAGTTGCCAGTATACATTCTTATATTATCTATTACCATCTTCCCCTTGACTGTTAACACTATAAAAATTAATCTGGTATTCCTCCAGTTTTGCCATATTATTTAGCTTCGCGTCTCTGTATGTTCGTTTGAATATTGCCTCCACATATCCATTAATATTTTAGAGCGATTTTAATAACTGTGAAGATGCAAATCCGGTGTATCTCATAATTCATCTTCAGTTACAATAACTAAGTCATTTTTTCCAGCTAGTTTCTGGCTTTACGCGAAGAGAACTGTCGTGGTGCAGTTTGTGTAGGTAATAATTTAATTGTTTGGACCACACATATTGTCAACATTAGTGGGCTATATTTATATCTTTTTGAGTGTAGTTATTTGCGAATATTATGAGGTAAACCTTCTCGAAAGAATAATGGACTGCAGTGTTCACAGCTTTCTGTTAAATCTAAAATCTGATAGCAGTCAGATATTCTATCGGGAGTCGGGGAAGTTGTGGGGTATTAGCGTTGCTGTTATAGACTAAGTGCTGAATTTTGAAAATGTCTATACTTACAGAGAACTTTGCCGCCTGAAAAATTATGTTTCAGACCTGTAAAATAGATACTGTTAATTCATACAGTTAATAGGTTACATGGGAACATGTTACTGTCCGAAGAAAATGCCTTTCTTGGAATACACTGGAAATATTTGATTAGAAGTGGTTGTTTTTATAAGATGAATGATAAAAATATCACACTATATACATAAAATCGGTGGTGCTTCCGTATATAAATGAGAGTCCTAACAACCTGGTATGCGGAAAATCTCAGGATAGAATACAAAAGCTCTGTTTAAATGTACCAGAAACCAGTAATTTCAGTTTTTGTTTTATAATGGTTGTACTCATTTTATATATAAACAATACAACTTGATCGCGCGGAATCAGTCACTAATGAAATGTAACAGATTTTGTTGGTTGTATGGCAATATTCAGGAACTGTTTCTTAGTTAATAGAAATAATTTAGTAAAAGCATGGCACATAAAACATATATTGGTTTTTATCAATCCAAAATTTTAGTGTGGACAACTTGTGTGAAAAATCACTCCCAGCAAATTGTGTTCCCAGAAAAATTGACCTCCTCCGAAATATAAGCTGTATTATTTTTACAAACTTACTTTCCATTTGCACTATAAACTCTGAAGAACATATATTTAAAAATATATATATTTGTGTAAGTGTTGATTGAGTTGTTCATGCACAGTAATAATTTGTAACTAGATGCACATTACACTGTCCTAGTCCTAAGGTAGGTATATTAAATAAGTTATTTTTATTTTGGTCAGTATTTTGTGATAAAGAAAGACTGCAAGTGCTGTAATTTATGGAATAAAATATGTTGTGCTTTTGGTATTTATACTTTTGTATAGTGTTTCTTCGCAAAGGGTGTTTGTGAAACACCAGAAATTCACTGGATGACGAATTTATATTGACGAACAATATGAAAAACCAGAGTATTTAGGCATACTTTCGTGATTTCCTTAGGAATTGCATTCCTTTACAGTCACAAAACCTATCTCTCCGTGACGATATTAACAATGCAAAAAACATTTCTGATCTCATGGAACGTGGAAACATCCATAAGAAAGAAAAAACAATTGTTCTTGTCTAAGGCGTTTTGCATTTTATGCAAGGAGTGAACGACGCGTTCTTACCGGTAGTCTGTTCAGCATGTAGATAATTTTAGTGAACACATCTGTTGCACAGCACACAATGTAAAACTTTTCGACGGTTCAACGTGTAGCTATTTCTGCAATTGATTTGCTGACATCACTTTCATACAAACCAAGACACGAAAATTAAAGATCTCCATAAAATGAAGTGCCCGACTGACAAACTCTCAGAATGACGCACTGACTCATCAACGCACATCGCAAATACGTGGATGCAAAAGCATGAACATTTAGATATATCTTACCCTTTGAGCGAAGGCACTTACTAAAAAAGGATTTTCCGAAATTCAACCCATAAGAAGGTCAAGAGGCGTAACAGTGTTTCCGAGGAGTTATGAATAAGTAAATCTGATGACGTATGACTGTACTCTTAATTTAAAAATGTAGCCTATACAAATGCCCAAAAAGAGATTTCAAGAATTTTTTGAAAATGAAACGCAATGAGGGCGAAAGAAGAAATACGTGATTTTGGGGGCTCCTAAATGGCTCATTAACCACGTCAGTATCGTTGTGTACTTAGCTCTTAGCTTCAAAAGGTATCCTATGGAAATTGGAAATACACAGAACCTAATTACAGTCCCTAAGATGGTGAAAAGGGGTAAAATGTGTTTTTGAGGACTCTTAAATAGCTCATTAAACTGTTTACATTGTTGCGAAGCGACGATAATCATAATATTGATAATAATTACAACTAAGAATGTCGCTATAATCTATATGTAAAAATAGTAGCTGGTGAAGGAAGGGGTGGGGGGGAGGGTGGGGACTTAAATAAATAAGTAATTAATTTAAATGTAACTCGCTCAAAAAATCTAAAAGTAGACTACAATTCCTGAAGGAGGAGGGCATTTCCTCTCTCTCTCCCTGTAACTGGTCCTGGAACATCACCAGCTCACCCTGTACAAGGCGATTTAAAGCTGGGTTACTACACATTATTTACGCTCATTATTAAGCAGTTTTAGTTAATCCAGAGTAACTTTCCCTGGGTAATTATACTCTCGGGAAAGAAAACCAATTATAAGCCTCAGGATTCTTATTCTGATTTAAATTAGGCTTATTTAAAGTTATTTAAAAATAACAATCAGGCATTTCTCAGGAGAGCAAAGCAAAACAGTCTTTACCAGAGCTCATAGGAATGACTAGAGTACAGGGAAATTTAACCATTAAAATACAGCTAAATATCTTTTTACACTTTCCAAGGGACCAGGAGGAAATATCGAAAAAGGGGAAAAGTGTAAATAGAGAAAAATCTATGCTATAAAAACAGTAACAGGGTTCGAAGAAAGGAAGTTTAAAATGCAGGAAATTGTAAAATATGGAGTACAAAAACGTATTCTTCTGTAAATAAAATGATCTAGCCTGATAGTCCGCAGTGGAGACCTCATTAATAACATTATAAAATTAAATTAAAAACTGTGACATTACAGAGATACTTCCCAAGCTAAGAATAACTTGATGTTAACTTGAATCTTACTTACGACTACATGAAGAGATACTTTAGTGTCATGGCTGAAGCTGGCAGCCACCCTCCAGTCTAGTGGAGTTTGTCATCCTCAATCCCAGTCTAGTGAAGTTTGCCATCATCAATCCCAGTCTAGTGAAGTTTGCCATCCTCAATCCCAGTCTAGTGAAGTTTGCCATCCTCAATCCCAGTCTAGTGGAGTTTGCCATCCTCAATCCCAGTCTAGTGAAGTTTGCCATCCTCAATCCCAGTCTAGTGGAGTTTGCCATCCTCAATCCCAGTCTAGTGAAGTTTGCCATCATCAATCCCAGTCTAGTGAAGTTTGCCATCATCAATCCCAGTCTAGTGGAGTTTGCCATCCTCAATCCCAGTCTAGTGAAGTTTGCCATCATCAATCCGTGTCCAAGTGCTCTCGCCTGACATCAACCCACGACTCCTCTCCTAATGAGGAATCGCACGACGAGGGAACACCCACTGTCATGCAAATAATCCAGCTCTAGTGGTAAGCCGACATCCTACACTTAGATCTTTTTTAATTCTTGGTTTTCTTGTTTATTTACATTTTTAAACATGAAAATTAAAAATGTACATCTATAGCGAACCAGATGTCGACTTTATGCAGCAGTACGGATATAATAACTTAACTACTAACCCATATGTATGTAATAATATAGATTCTATCAAAATTTGGTAGAATCGATTGTGACATAGTTATGAGTTCATAGTAAAGTTATCATTCATTTACTGAAGGGTAACATCAATAGCTAGTGCGCTAAAGACGTACTTTTGAAATGTTCATGTTTAAAAAATAAATACACAAGAGAAACACAGAATCCAAAATGGCGGGTGAAGCTTACCCATAAATTATGGCACTCACATCTTCCTCGTTCCGTGGCTATGCATCGAATCTATGCAAAAAGCAAACAGCTCTAAGCAAGGCCCCGCGGCCCGCCTAGACGAGAACGCACACCACCCCGGAACCAAGCACTGGTCCACTGTTGAGACCTCTTCCCCGCTCTGCCGCTATGTGAAAACTCTCCGAACCAACTCGCGCTGGATCATCGCGCTCACGCACGACCGTTCCGCAAACATCGTCCTCCAAGCGACGGCGAAAATTGCCAATTTCACGGGAAGTAGTGCACTGAATCCTAGGACCTCGATGCACTTCCGTGAAAAGGTCAGCGCAAACCTACGACGTCTACATCCTACTGCAAAGCCCGGGTCTTGCGGCGCTAACGTCAAGCCAGACAATATTTTGCAACATTAAACATGAACATGAAAGGAAGCTAAATTTTTCCAACACAACAATATATCATTGTGTTTTTTTTTTAGCTTCAGTATGTAGCCTATATAAATGCAATACAACTGATATAATGATTTTTTAATTCAACCCTAATCATGTGAAAAGGGAGAAAAATGTGTTTTCGAAGACTACAGGTAATCTATTAACCCGATAAGATATCGTTATTCTGTGTGATTCAAAACTGCGCCAATATATTGCGGAAAATTTAATTTCCGTTTTTTTTCTTCTAAAATTTAAACCTCTAAGAGGGTGAAGAGTGGTTAAATGTGTTTTCAAGGATTACTAAATAGACCATTAGAGGGATAAAATACCGTTAATCTCTATGATTCAAAAGGCTTACTATATAATTGCCTAAAAAAAAATTTCAGGTTTTGTTTATTCGACCTTTCAGTGAGCGAAAACGAGTAAAATGAGTCTTGGAAGACTACTCAACTAGGTATTGTTATTGTCTTTGCCTCAAATGGTTTGTAATGAAATATCTAAAAAATGTATTTCAGTTGTTTTATAAATTCAAATACATAACAAGGTGAGAAAGTTTCGAATTTGTTGTCAGTGTTAGGTTACGTACCTTAGATGGAGTCCATGCCTGACATCATCAAATAGACGCGTTTAAAAAACAGAAAAGTATGAAATTGAATTAAATAGGTTTCTCACTGGAAAAATGTGTTCTCATAAAATGTTGTCAGAACCTACCCTCCTGTCTCACAAGTTTCTCTCCAAGGTTGGCGCTTCATTATTGTTGTCAGAACCTACCCTCCTGTCTCACAAGTTTCTCTCCAAGGTTGGCGCTTCATTATTGCTGTCAGAACCTACCCTACTGTCTCACAAGTTTCTCTCCAAGGTTGGCGCTTCATTATTGCTGTCAGAACCTACCCTCCTGTCTCACAAGTTTCTCTCCAAGGTTGGCGCTTCATTATTGCTGTCAGAACCTACCCTCCTGTCTCACAAGTGTCTCTCCAAGGTTGGCCCTTCATTATTGCTGTCAGAACCTACCCTCCTGTCTCACAAGTTTCTCTCCAAGGTTGGCGCTTCATTATTGCTGTCAGAACCTACCCTCCTGTCTCACAAGTTTCTCTCCAAGGTTGGCCCTTCATTATTGTTGTCAGAACCTATCCTCCTGTCTCACAAGTTTCTCTCCAAGGTTGGCGCTTCATTATTGCTGTCAGAACCTACCCTCCTGTCTCACAAGTTTCTCTCCAAGGTTGGCGCTTCATTATTGTTGTCTCCGAAATGCTGCAATTGCCTAGGACTCCAAGTTAAGGCTTGTCGGAAAGATGTAACTGAGGCCATAGTCTTCTTCGGATGTGCACTGGGAGAATAAGTTTTCACACTGCGCACACCACTGATTTTATCAGAGTACCAATACGAATTTCAAGGAATGCCCCCCACCCCTCCCGTCTCGAAACACCCTTTCCCAATGACTATAAATGAGATCCAAACAGTCGCTGAAGGTGGCAGGGAGAGTTTTCAGGCAGGAGTGCTTCAAACATTGGCAGCCCTACGTGGCCTGTATCATAGTAAGCTCACTTAGCAAAAGCTATTCCTGGTAGACTTACGTGTTCCGAAAAAAAAAGACGTAAATAGCATCGTAACTCCAAATAAGTGCACATTTTCGTTTCTAAAATGACTGTAATACGTGCATGAAGAGTGAAATAATATGCAACAAAAATATATATTTTTAGGCTCTTCACGATAACTAAAATACATTGTCCCAACTTTTGTTACACAAATTACCATTTTGTGGATTGAAATGTTCGTATGGTATTAGTAATACATGGCTGAAATACCTTAGATAAAATATTGTAAAATTGAAAAATAATACAGCTACGTCTTCTACTTAAGTACACCAAGATCTTCATATGTTGTGAATTATCAGTGTCACAGTACTATACAAAGGCCTTTCAAAGACTGGATTGAAATGCTACAAACACCGTCACTTCAACTTACCAGCCGAAGTACAAGACAATTGAGTGCAGTGTGGTAAAGTATAGGGCCAAATCAGAGTGTAATAAAGTTACTTGTTTTATTGTAATAACCGTATTTAAATTTAGATACATTACAGAACTGGCCACTTGCATATCTGAAATACGTTTTACAATGTACTCGCAACAAAAATTACTATATTTTATTTTTACACGCTATCAAACAGAATTTCAATGGAATCTCAGGCATGATAATCATGTGCGAACATCGCCTATAAAATTAATGCAGTACAAAAATAAGGGAAGACATCAAACAAGGAAATCAGCCAATTAATTAGCTCTATTTTAGAAGCGTTTGCAATAATTGAAATACGTCACATAAAACACCTTGCACGGACAATCAACAAATTTCTCTTTCACAAACGCACTAATGGCAGTAAAATCAAACATTATTGAAAAGGAAATTTATAAATATTTCATAAATATTTGAAACAAGCAGGAAGTCTCCCTGACCTCTCAGAAAATTTTTTTGACTTATTTTCCTACTTTTTCTGACTGTTTAATATTCCCTGACACATCCCCCCATGTTCCTGTTTTTCACGTCTTCCCTGTACGTTGCTGCCCCGAACAGGTTTCGGATGGGGAAAGGACGAGCAAAAATGATGATTTTCAGCAACCATTTTAAAATTGCAATGACTTGACATAGAGACGACTCTATATATAATATATATGACATTTTTGGAGGTTGCCTTTGAAATTAAAAATAAACGTTAAAAGAATGTTTAGTTTTTGTTTTCACTATCCCTGTTCAATGACTATCATGTAACATACAGTTATATACCTAACCTGTTCAATGACTATCATGTAACATACAGTTATATACCTAACCTGTTTAAATTACTTTACACATATCATGGTTTTAAGTTTTAATTTGATCGATGGTGTGACCACATAATTTAGAAATTTCGCATTTTAGAACAGTCAAACAACAGAATTATACAACTTAGAACAAATATTCGTCAGAAACACAGAAAAAAGAACAGTCACGCCAGAGAAACACAGGTGTTAGAACAGCCATACAAAAGAAACACATATGTTAGATCTATCGTAGGGAAGAACCACACATTGGAGAGCCACATACGTTAGAAACACTGTAGAACCGAAATTCACTACTTAGAACGATCATACAACAGAACCACAGATGTTAGAACGATCGTACAAAAGAAAATCCCATTTTAGAATTACGTATTGCAGAACCACGTACGCTAGAAACGTCGTACAATTGAAATTAACATCTTAGAACTATCTTGCAGCCTAAACAAAGATGTTATAACGGTCGAATAGAAACACACGCTTAAAAACTATCATACACTGGAAACACATATTAGAACTGCCGTAAATTAGAATCATATAACATGGAACTTGTTTTTGTTATAATTTTCTGTTTTGCGTGGTTCTAAGTTATCTAGTTCTAGTCTATGTGTTTCTAAGTTGCGACAGCACCCCGATGGCGTGTTACATTTTGCCGGCAATATACAAATTATTTTTCATTAATATCATTAAGAAAACAAAATCTATGTTCACGTTCATATAGTATGAAAGAGTTTAAATAATTTTGCTGATATTTCTAATACAAGAATTTACTTTTACTGTGCTATTTCTAGTGAAATTTCTTTCTCGCAGACATACTACGTTGTCGTCTGTTCTACAGTTCCTAGAACTCCTCATACTAAAGTTCTATGTCAGCTAAATGTACGCGCCTTTTACCTTTCCGCAGCCTCTCCTCGGTTATTAATTTGCGCCAAACACCAACTTACGAAGATATTAGCTGTTATCATAAAAATGACAATAACACTCAGCTTCATTTCTGTAGCAAGGTATAACACAAAATTATTATTTATTGCGTAATTATGAGTAGCTCGCGCTGCCTGTAGATTACCATAACCACACTGAAGAATACTATGCAGAATCTCAGTGTCGTACTTTACGCCTTGTTTCAAAATAATCTTGGTTGTTGTAAATTTATTCGTTAAGTACAACCGAATAAAATAAAACTCTCTCTTGTAATTAAATATGGCAAAACCGATGAATGAAATTATTTATATACAACTTTCAAATTATAACATCTACAAAATTTAAAATTGTGTGTTATTGTGGAGTGTAGGTTATGTATTGCATTAATTTTATTAACATTGTCAATTAAATACAATATTTAAACATTAGTTGAAGGAGTTGCACAAAATAATAGGAACACCCTTGTATAAACACCTCATTTCCCGTGTTTGTTTTCTGACCTATCTATGGCGCCCGGACGTTATCTTTTTCCCTCATGATTTTGAAAACTACCAGAATGTCTGTGGTCGTTGTCACGAATAAACGAATAATACTAATACAAAATACTTTCTGAAATGCGTTTTGTCTTTCAAAACGCCATTTTACGAGTGAATATGAACACACAGCCTTTCATTCCGTTTGTACGTCTTTCATTTAGCTTCCATGTAATCGTCACAGAGCTCAGTTTGAAATTTTAAACTGTATTTAATGTGGTGAAGAGAGTGTTCTCATACACACTATTCGTTTTAACAAACCTATCTGTACCAATAAAACCAAACACGAACATTTTGAGCATAAAGCTTTAAACTACACAATTTCTCTCCGGAATTATAGCACATGCATTTTCCTCACATAGCTTTAATTTGGAGTGGTAGCTCAGATGGCAAGTGAGAGTTGTATTTGAATAGTTAGAGTCGTGGACTGGTGGTTTTTCCCCACAAGGGATGCTGGGATTTTTTTAAGCCCTACCTCTATGGCTCAGGGGTAGGATGGTCGACCTGTAGTCGGAGGGGCGCGGGTTCAGGCCCCGGTGCCTCCGATGCGGCAGACCTTCATTTCGCTTGTCGTACTGGGAATTTGTCAACAGGTTGGTCTCAATTGAGCTCAATAACGACAATTACACCAACAACAACAACTACATTGGCAAAAAAAAATATTGTAAGGTAACGGCTTAAGAGTCGAAAGGCGTGTGTGTGTTCAATTGCGACCACCTGCGAAATTTTTTTTTCCGTTTTAAATTACGGTAAATTGCACAATGTAAATAGTACACCATCATAAATATGTTTATTTCATGTAATTATTTGGCTACATTCAATAAAAGCAATATTTAATTCGCCAATGCAGTCGGCCATCACTTATTCAATCAGTGAAATCGTTTCACGTGACTAATTCAGTCAGTGAATTTTTTTCACTGAAACAATCAGCGGTTTCCACTGATTATAATCTTAGGTGGAGCCATTTTAACTGATTAGAGTAGTTAAATTTGACCGTGAATCAGTGGTTTTTCACTGATTCGAATTTAGAGTGCAGTGCAGCAGATCACCCGCAATTCAGTGCTGGACCACAACGACCTGTGTGAAGCCATACCAACCAGACACATCTTCTCGCCATAAGGTATAGAAGCCACCTCCACACTTTGGATAGCGTACCTCATGTCACTAGACCAAAAGATTGACGTGGGCGCGGGAACACAGCCATTAAACACTCGATGCGTGGAAGACGTTCGCCCGGACTGATGAGTCTAGGTACTCGTTGGTACACGCCGATGGCAGGGTACGGGCCCCGTGACCAAGCACACCAAGTGATGGATCCTTTGTGTCAACAGGATATAGGATAAAGTGGTAGTGTCCTTGAATGGATACTGTTTACGTGGGATGAAATGGGCCCCACTGGTTCATGTGCCATCGTCTTCCATCGATGAACAATGCAGGAACCTGCTAGCATATCATGTGCACCCATTTCTGTGCGTACGGCACCCTGTATGAGACCTACTTTTTCACAAAGATATTGTACCAACCCATCGCTACAGAAAAGTGATTGCATTTTTGGATGAACACTCTACAGACTTGCGATTGCTTGTCTGGCCTATCGAACACACCAGAGTAGAGTCCTCACCACTCTGCATTACCGTCGTCATAAGGACGAGACGGGGAGCTGCTGATTACTAGGCATATAATTTTAATTCAACTGCTCACGAGTGTTTTTTTTGTATTTAAATAGGTAACTTGTATGGATAAGAAATGTTGCCTATAACTTAATGACCGCAGTTGCCAGTCTCGCAAATTACAATATAACTGGCATTTTATGAAATGTGTTTTAATGAAGTTTGTAAACAGTTTTGAAGGTTAAAGATTATTCACAGTCTAGTCTACGGTGTTACTAATGGTTATACATTTAGAGACAGCATTTTTCTTGTTACTCTAAATAAAATATATAATATTAAAACTTTGTGGGATATTGTTTAAAATCTTACAAAGCTTACATCTGTAGGGCTTTTATCTCAAAATAGTGGCAAACAACAAATTTATGTAATTAAATTGTAGGTGTTCGTTTCTGTATAATTTCTGAACAGGAAGTGAAGAATTGTAGCAGATGTTACGGTGAATGAGGGTACCTGGCGTTTCCAGACATTCGGCTTTTTATTTTCTAGTCCTTGACAATGGCGAGGATCAACATAATCATACAAATTAGCACACACGAACGTCAGGTATTGACTGGCAGCGAAGAAGTCTGCTATGTACATTCACGTGCACACGTGTTTGTGAATTCAGAAAAACGAAATTTCCACGATGTTGGCGAAAACAATTACAGTTCGCTGCAAGTGACAAGGTATCATGTTTCTCAATGTAAAGCACAAATTTCAAGCAGCTGGGCTGTAATAGAGATATTATAGTTTCGGTGCTGCACACCCAGTAAACAAAGCCCATCCAATGTGAACGTAGACTCGGCTGCCATGACTACCATGAAAAAGAGTGCATGATCGTTTTCTATCTTCACCTCGAAACAAGGCTATCAGTTGTTGGATAAAATATAATTCTCGGTCACAAGCCTACAGGCTGTGGACACGAGGACACACGTCCACCATCTTGGATATCGTCATGCCAAACTATTTTTTTTCCTTTCTGTCCTATGACATTTCCCTTTTTCCCTCAAAAACGCTCATAAGTTCCTGTATTTATCTCAAATCCAGCCGAATTTCCTGCAGAAAATTTGTTTTCCAAAATGGGGCTGGCACTTGCACAATTCAGCGTGATCCGGCGGAAATCGAGAAAATGGCAGCTAGATTGTGCAATTATTTACAAGCAATTAACTCTCTATCATTTCTTGCCAGCAACATCCATCTTGTCTAAACAATGTTTGAGTTCATTGCCCCATCATGCACCCTGCATGCACTACTTTGTTACAAACATATATTATACGACTTATGTCAAGTACACATATGATAACGTCAGCAATACCAATCACGCACACATATATGGTAATTGTACATATACTAATCGCACTTATGCTAATCGCGCACACGTCAATCACCTGCCATCTTGCCTTCGTCCCCCGCAATCCTGGATTCTTGCCCATGCTTGATCTAGCCCTCGGTTTACTCATATTTCTTCTGGTTTCCTATTTTCTCTCTTGTCTTCTATCATTACTTCATGTCTCCCACCCCTAACCTTTCTCTTGCTTTTTACGCCCACGAACTTTAACTCCCGCACCTGCCGCCAGTCGTCTGCTGTAGGCAGCCATTTATATCCCCACGCACGCCACCAGAGTGTGCTAAGTTCTACCATACGCAGCTAGGAGCGCTGGTATCGATCAAACATTAAAAAAATAGAATCAGGCGTCTGAAACATTTGGCAACACTAAAAATACACTAAATTTAATACAAACAAATTTTTTTTTTTGTTTTTCGAATACAAATATAAACGTTATACAACAATTGTCAAGTGAGAGTTGTAGATGAAGTGTAGATATTTCATTGAGTTTTTTTTTATTGTTTCTATAGTATGTTTGAATGTGTACTGTACAATAGGTTAAGGGTAAATACCTCTGTGTATTGTTTGTGGCAATATCTTGGACTGGTAATTTTTTGACTCGGATATTAACCTCGCTTAAGTACAACATATTTTAACTTTTTTAATATCACTTTTTATGCATGGTAGAACACCCACATAACGAAAGTTTAAAGACGGAAATCCGTTTCTGAAAATCAATGTGTCTGTAATTTTACGGAGAGTTTTCGGACACTCATGGATAGATTTTTACCAGCACTTTTCCGTAAAAAGGAAGGAAATAGTTTTTAACCGTGCAGGGATTGATGAGCAAAATTCTTACCTGTGGAAATTACATACCATTTAAGAGAACACAGTTGTGTATCATACATTGACATTATATTTAAATTGCATTATAAATTATTAAATGTGAATGTATATGTTAAGTTGCCCATCGTTTGGAGAGTATTGGCAGCTACATGACACTTTGCTAGACGTCGTGTTTGAGTAACAGCAACTGTGAAGTCCATATATACTTTTAGCGTAATAATTTAAACCTGTTGCCACGTAGTTCAACTTGTTCCAATTCTTCTATTGCCATTACATTCATCCATTCTTTGGCCATTATAAATGCAATATGCGACTGATGTTATTTAGGCTACTTATCACATGCTACACTGTTCAATTACTTACCAAATGAGTATCTAGGCTACTGCCTGTTATAGGCTAACCTAAGTACTTATACATGACTGTGGTCTATATTAACAACAAGTTTGTTCAATAATAAAAACATGTGTTATATACAGAGTTTTTGATGCAAGACTAACTAAATAATAACTTATGACGTCTAACCACCCAACTACGAGTCACTGAACAATAATGAACGTCAGTAGTAGGCCTATGTAAATTACACATTTACTCATAACCTCTTTTGCACTCTCAACACAAATTTTACTTCTTGTCCGTTCAACAAGTTCTTAATTTGCATACGATTATACATTCGGTACAGCATAAATGATGTGTGAATTGAATTCACACAGCGTCAACGGTCATCTTATGTCAAATATTTTGTTTGTTTTAATGCATTACTCGTCTACGACTCAACATTTCGCATGGCGATGCTCGAGAGAGTGGTCACTCGCACGGTTGAGACGTATACGATGGTTCTTGTATGGTTTGATCTTACCGTATTCTAAAATCGTGCGAGTTAAAGTCGAATTTCGAAGATTTCGAATATGAGTGCAGTTCAAGCTTAGCCTCCCTGCACTGGGAATGGGATTCACCTACCACTGAATGATACGTCGACCACGCACGAAGCTCCTCTGTCGTGGGATGGGTGATCCATTTGTTCTCGCACCTGACTGGCTGATGTCCTCCGGCGCCTGGTATCAGCTGCTCACCGACTTGCAGACGCCCTGCGCTGAAGACTGTCACATCTGAGTACCGTACAAAGAGGCGGCTTTCCCCGGAACTGAACTTCCATATATAGTAGCCCATATGACATTGTTGCCACTCTGCAAAATGCCCTGCCTTCCACCTTCGGAGCCGGAGCCATGACCTCATTTTCATGGCAGACATAAGGCACACATACCGGGGTGCCACGGGTTCGAGATCCTGGGGTCACAACAACATTCACGGCGATCACATGCGCGTACACTTCTATATATCCATGTCCGTGCATTCAGTACGGCACAGAACGGAGATGGTCCACGCATATTAGCCTAGAATCGCAGTGCTAATGCATCAGGTAAATCATAGGCCCACTTATAAGCATATTAGTCAGTAATTTAGGAACCGTTTATAATATGGTCACCAAATTCATAACATGAGAATCAGTCCTGGTGAAGAAAAAGGACCACATGCAAGTATGCCCTAAGCCAACTTATGAGCAAAGTTAGCTGATAATTCTGAACTATTTAAGATACAGCCACCAAATTCATAACATATACCTAACCCCCGACGACGAAAAATACTGCAGGGCCAGGTATGTCATACACCCAATTATAAATATAGTTGACTGTAATTTCCGAACTGTTTAAGGTAGCGTCACAAATTTATAACATAGGCATCAACCTGGACGATGGAAAGGACTGCAAGGTCAAGGAAGCCCTAAACCCTTTTATGAGCATATTTGGTTTTTATTCCGAACCTTTTAAGGTACAGTCACCAAATTCATAACATAGATATCACTCCCGACAACGAACAGAGCCGTAGGTGCAAGCATGCTCTAAACCTAGTTATATGCATAGTTGCTTGTCATTTCCCACCCACTGAAACTATTAGTCACAAATGCATAACATAATCATCGCCCCTGACGATGAACTGGGATGCATCTTCAAGCACACCCCAAACCTACTTATAAGCATAGTTGCCCACTATCTCCCACCCACAGAAGCTACAGTCACCAATTTCAATTCATAAACATCACTTCCGATGATGAACAGGGTGTTAAGGTCAAGTAAACTTTAAGGCATCTTATAAACATAGTCGATCGCCATTTCCAATCCACCTAAGCTATAGTCGCCAAGTTCATAACATAGACATCGTCCAATGACAATGAACAGGATGGTAGTGTAAAGTACGCCCTAAGCCCCATAAAAGAATATTTGGCTACCGTTTCCCACCCATTGAAACTATGGTCACCAAATTCATATGATAGGCCTCACCTCCGATGACAAAGAGGGTGAAAGTATAAAGTATACTTTAAGCCCCCTTATAAGATTAGTTGCCCTCAATTTCCCACCCACTGAAGCTGTAGTCAGAAATACATAACATGATCCACACTTCCGACTATTAAATAGGCTACAGGTTCAAGCACATCCTAAGCCCTCTTATTAGCATAGTTGCCAAGCATTTACCATCCACAGAATCTATAGGCACTAAATTCATATCATAAACATCAGTTCTGATGAATAACAGGGTGGTAGGGTCAAGTAAACTTTAAGGTATCCAATAAGCATAGTCGACCACTATTTCCCATATCCACCGAAGCTATAGTCGCCAAATAAAAACGTAGACGTCGTCAACGACAACGAACAGGATGGCAGTGTTACATTCATCCTAAGCTATCGTATAAGCACAGGTATCAACAAATTCCCACCAACCAAAGCTACAATCACCAAATTCGTATTGTAGGCATCGCTTCCAATGGCGAATAGGGTGAATGGGTCAAGTATACTTTAAGCCCTCTTATAAGCAAAGTTGACCGACATTACCTACAACCCAAAGCTATGGCCACCATACTGATATCACAGGCATCGCTCCCGACATTGAACAGGACAGTGAGGTCAATTATCCCATCAGCATGCTTGTAAGCAAATAGGTCTGCCAATTCCCATCTGCTAAAGCAACAGTCGTCACATTCATATCACAAGCATCACTTCTGAATACAATCAAGGAGATAAGGACAAACAGGCCTTAAGCCCTGTTCTAAGTCTAGTTGGGCAGCATTTACAAAGATTTGAAGTTCGGGAACATGTAACAGCCATCCACACATGTAAAAAAAAATAAGGGTATACACACAAATGTGTCGCTAAGCTAACGATATATGTAGGAGTGTAAGGTCGAACATGGCACACACATATGCATCGGTTTGCACACACTCGACAATCGCCCACCGCAACCCTCGTCGTTTGCTAAAGCAGATGTCTACCAACTCGGATCCCATGAGCGACCGCGAGCCTTCCTTCGCCCATCGAAATGCAGGTTGTATATATAAATGCGAAAATATTTACATTCATAAATGTTAGCACGAGTGACGTAAAGAAAAGAACTGTATACAAAAAATCTAAAGTATTCACAAATGTGCTGCGAGCATGATGTACGTAGTCGCAGGTCATGATAAAATGCAATCTTACGAATGTAAACAAACACAGTTAGCCCAGCACGAGGGCCAGCGGCTGGAGTCATCTTTAGCATGGGTAACTCTTAACAACCAGCCTCTGCAGACAGTAGGGGCAGCGGTGGCAGAGCGGTTAGCCTGCTGACCTCCCACCAATGCGAACATGGTTCAATTTCTAGTGGGGCCATTCCTGGATTATCGCATGTGGGAATCGTGTTGGGCGGTGTCACTGGTCGGCGGGTTTTCTCGGAAATCTCCCGTTTACCCCACCCCTTCATTCCAGCGCTGCTCTATACTTACCTTATCACCTTTATTAGCTCTCAAGACATAAAGGAATATGGTAAAAAGCTGGAATTCTCGAGGAAATGAAAACTTAAATGCAATGAACATATTTGGCAAATTAAACATAAAGCTACAAAAAAATTTATTTCAAGCACGCGGCGGGACTTGAAGGAGTAAACCTTCATGAGTGGAACAATATCCCTCCCAGTGCCATACAAATGGTAGTAGTCAATGCCAACGTGTTTGAGAAGCGTTCTGAAGCAGAACTGAGGGTATGCTAAATATTAAATGGCGAATTTATTTTATTTATATTGATGTACGAAAACATTTGTTCTTCGTACGAAGGTGTATGAACATTTCTCATTCGGAAAACGTGCATTTATTCACATTTGTGTAATATATTGCTTTTTTTCTTTTATAAGGATTGTGTTTTATTTGTTGAATTTCATGAAATAGAATACAAAATACAGCTGGACGCATACGTGTGTGAACATAACTGCTTATGTACAGACGCCGTGAAAGGAACAGGACGTTTGAATATTTGTGATCGTCACTGTATATACATATTAGGGCTTTAACAATCCTTAACTTTACAATGATACT
The DNA here is from genome assembly GCA_029891345.1 of Dryococelus australis. Classification (NCBI taxonomy): domain Eukaryota; kingdom Metazoa; phylum Arthropoda; class Insecta; order Phasmatodea; family Phasmatidae; genus Dryococelus; species Dryococelus australis. The sequence continues at coordinate 128,730,627 of CM057002.1, forward strand.
AAACCGAAAAGAAATGGTATACAATTCAAAGCTACATATTTTCTAAAAATAATTATAATACGCAGTATATTTTCCTCCTGACGTCAACGTTCACTTGGTAGCACTGTTTGTAAGATAATGGTCTAAGCTGGATGCTTTATGTTCAAATCCCGGACACCACAAAATGTTTGTTACTTCGGTATCGAAATAACGTAAAATTCCAAATTATAAACAGCGAATAATGTAAATATGTTTATTTTTCTTAGTGACGTCCTTAAATGCAATATAAACAATATTTAATTCGCTGCAGGTAGTTCGTTTTAATGTATTCAATAAGTGAAATTGTTTCATTGAAACAGTAAGTGGTTTTCCACCGATTCTAAGCGGATATACTTTCACTGATTCGAGCAGTTTAATTTCATTGCGAATCACTGGTTTTCCACTGATAAGAATTAAAAGTGTACCTATACGTATGCTGCCACATTCTTTAAAAAATTGTAGCCTAAGCATTATTCAATGCTGTATTTAAAAACACGTGGACAATTTCCACATTCTTCCAAGAACATTATTATTACATATAAATAATTTCACCAAGCACGACGAACAATGCAGACTACTGTATTCAAACTTTTTAAAAATATATTATGTAAGTTAAGATTGCCATTTTTAGTTCCGTAAATAATATTTACATTTCTGACTATTTATATGCATTGTACACAGTATTATTTTATTCCAATGCATACAATGTTTGGAGAAGCATCTTGCAGATGAAGGCAGCATCAGAAGATGGATAAAGTGTCATCAGGAAGCTGAATTTTATGTAATGAAATCCGTGTATTACTTTTATAAGCGATGCAAGCTTGCCTAAGCGTTCATACGGGCATTCCCACAGTACTCCTAGAGTTTCAAGCTTGACAGAGTAAATGAAGGTAATAAACAGTTTTATGGCTTTCTAATGTTAATTTTGGTTTAGTTTTGAATTTTTTCTAGATAGTGTAGTATTTGTCTTTAGTTTAAATGTTTGAAAAATCATTTCTTGGTTTAAAAGTTTTTCTCTAAATAATATATTTACATATTTTTACAATGATGCGTAAGTGCATTAAGTTCCTATATACGAAAATGAAAAGCAGCAACTATTTTTAGATCATAGTAGGTTAATTTGGAGTAAAATAAACCGTACTTCAACGAACATCAATGAAGATTGTATTTTGTTTTTCTTTAAACTGATAAAACAAATATTCTATATATTACTTTAATTCTTCTTCTGTACGCATATCTTTGTTGCGATTTGGCATTTTTTAGAAACTTGTAATGAAACTCGTGATTCTCATACATTTCAGACGAAAAAAAACCTACCCTCTACGACAGTCGCTTTTATTCCAGACAAATTTAGCGGCAGCAAGTACTTGTGGGATTGTAGGAGACGACAGACTTTGGGAAATCTAGTGTTTTAAAAAACCGGGAATAAATTTTCTAATTTGTCGCTAGTGAATGGGATGATAACATTTGCCTTTTAGTAGCAAAAAAATGGAAACTGAAATTGAGCACGAAAAAAAACTGTTAGGTTGACTTCCAGATATAAGGTTTCTATCGAACTGCAGGCAGGAAATGCTACCATTTCATCATATTCTTGAATGCAGACCTATTTGTGGGAGGGATAGAACATTACAAGAAATTATAAGATTAAATATTACATCCCCTAATACGTAAATTTTACTACACATATACAGTATATTGCCGAAATTGTAGATGGTGAGATCCCTCCATGACTAGTGTTAGAGAAATTAATTTCATTTCAGACGGTATAGACAAGTAACGAATATAATGGATCAGTAGAGTTGTAAGTTAAGCTATAGGTGAATAGTTAGCTTTTAACCTACATTGGAAAGCAGCTATCACTTTGGAACGAAATACATATAAAAGCTTATTTAGGAAGTTTATACGCAGTAAAATTTTGTGAAAGTGTTTCTCGGTATGTCGCCAGCTTAAATTTTTAATTGTCTATTATATACGCACATTTACTTCATGTACGTTTATCCCAAACACTTCGTTTACAAGATACGAAATATTGAGCATTATAATGGTGACAAATATATTGTATTGACAGTTTGTGGCACTGCTTGACAGTACAAAATACTGTGCAGCTTTACATCACCAGGGTGTTGCCACCTTTTTTCCATTGGAAAATTCCCTGACGTCTCCCTGATTTCCAGGCAAAAGTAATATTGTTTCCCTGACCTTTTCTAACATTTTTGTTTCTGTACTTTGCTTTATAACACACTTTTAAACGAAAATATTTCTCTGATCTTACAAAATCGATTTCTACATAGACTGCAAAGAAAAATGCCTAGGCATTTAGTCCACAATTATTAAAACAATTTTATATGATAATGCAGTAGTGCACGATTGATGAAATAACTGCCAACTAATGCAAACCACAATTCCCTAACATTTAGCTAACTTGTTGGAAATTCCCTGACATTTAGCTAACTTGTTTGAAATTCCCTGACATTTCCCTGTTTTCCAGGTTTTCCAGACCCGTGGCAACCCTGACCACGCTTTTGTGAGATGTTAAATGTAGCCCTCAGTTTTACATGTGTTATGTCATGGTCTATAAAAATAATAGATATCATTACTTTTGGCTACTAGTGTTGTTAACATAAAACTGCGGAATATAATGTATTCTTATTGCTGGTGCTTAAATTTGTCGTAGGCCTATTGAAAAACCTATGGTAAAAGCAACAATTGCAATTGAAATAAAGTTTCTCTAATTAATTACCTTTTCTAACATAGAATTGAGATTTCAAATTTAAGATTTTAAAGTTTAATTTTACAATGTTTTTGGTCTGGAACGAAAAGGGTTTAAAATACTAATTTACATTATTATTTCAGTGGTTAATATGAGAAATATTTTCCAACTATACAAAGATTCAGAAATTTAAATAAATCATTTTATTCGAGGTAATTTTACAGATTGAGAAGTATTTTATTATTATCTGCTCTTTCCGTGATTGTTCAAGAAGGGTATGTGGTGGTTTAGTGGTAAGTTCACCAGCCAGTCCCACGGCATTTCATCTGAATCTCGAACACACATGAACACGGTTCGAATACTGGCATACGAGAACTGTGGTGTATATTGTAGATGGCGTGTGTGGTATTACAGGTAGCTCAGTTTCTTTAAAATAATACTATATCAGTTTTTCTTTACGGTGCTTCATTTGTTGTTCACAGGTTAATCTTACATAGTATTTGGTTGATTCTAAACAACGTTTAGTTTCGTTGTGTCAAAGTTTCACTAACCAATACTTTTATTGTTCCAATGTCATACTTTACAACTTGGGTTTTGAATGGATTTAAAATATATAATTTTTGAATGCACTGCATTTACTCACACCAAGACAGATAGTCACCATGTTTATATGTATCTATAATTTGATGACTTTCTGTTGTTCCGGCACTGTGTGATTATGGTTGTTAAAATTTAAAGTGCAACATTAAATGGAGACCATAATTACTCACAGCAAAAGGTATTAATTTTATTATTGAACTTCGTCATTTCTTTTACAGGTTCTCACATTCCTTCATTTTATTTTTTGCACTCCTATTTGAGACGAAAATAATTCTATGGTAGAAACATTCGTAGGAGATACGACACTTGAGTACTATAGCAACAAAATCAGAGGATGATGTTCGAGGTTCTAGCCCCCTCTCCCCCTCCTACCGACTGAAAATCTGTTAACTTGGCAACGTTGCACTACTAACACCTCATAGCCGTGTCTGCTGCGGCGGTCAGCAGGGGCGAGCGGCAGATTCACTACACTGGCGCGCTGCCAGGGCATATTTTACTGGTATTGAAGCTATACTGATGTTCTTTGGGGCTCCATTAATTTTAAAGTTAGTTCACGATAAAGTGAGCACTTTTGAAATCAACCTTAGAAAAAAGTCACTGATCCTACCCGCATATATTTTAACGGGCGTCCTGAGTGACAAGCGTCCAATAAAACTGGTAACGGTGAATGGAAACCCAGCAAACACAACCTGTCGGCAAAGTGTCGCAAATTGTCGGCCCGATACCTTTACTGTTGGCGACTGTCGTTTCGATGCCAGAAGATAGTCATCTTACAATGACTTGATGTCTTTTTGAGAACGTGTGTTAACCATTAAAAGGTTTTTTTTTTTTTTTCGTAATTATATATGTTTTACGTGGTAGCCCATGGCACTTGTTGACTTTGAAATTATTTTCATTGGTACAACCATCCGACAGATATGTTAAAAACTAACAAAAACTATTTGGTTTGCATAACTCTGAAGAAATAGTTTCTGAATAATCTGCATTTTAAAAGTATTTGTTATATTGTCCTTAAATGTGTTCTCCTTAATAATAATTTGTATCATGATATATTTTTAATTACTGGAGAATAATAGCGACTAGCGCCATAGTGTATAGGTTAGCATGCTGGACTGTTAATTAGAAGGTCTTAGGGTCAAGTCCTGCGGTCGGCAAGCAAAACATTTTCAAATCATATATTTTCTTGACGACTCATTGTGAAGAAGAAATAAGTTTTACTAAAACTTTTAATCGAAAAGGGATGGTTTTTTCATTGATATACTTCTTATTTCTGGACATAATGCCGCTGCAGGCCAGGCATCGTAACGACATCAAGCCGTTGCAGGCCCGTCATTATAACGACATCCAGCCATCGCAGGTCCTAACGACACCAAGCCGTCACAGGCCCAGCATCGTAGTGACATCCAGCCGTCGCAAGCCCGGCATCGTAACAACATCCAGCCTTTGCAGACCCGACACTGTCGGCCAACCGTTAGCCGCCAGTCCATATTTCCATTGGGCCGCTTCCGGCATAAGACAGCGGTCCGGTATCAGCTGGTCAGAGTTTATCGGCTAACTTTTACCGGCCCGATTCTGGCCCATATTTTTCGTATTTGTTGGGAAAACATGCCAGAGTTACCTCACGTACTGATTCAGAGATGTTTTCCACTGACTCATCAGTCAATTTTTTGACTGATGGATCAGTTAAACAGCTTGTAGAAATGACAGTGAAACAACGTTTAAAAATGCCCATTTAACAATGTGTATCAAGTGAAATAACAACTAATAAACTAATAAACCCAATACAAAATACTGTCTAAAATGTGTTTCTTCTTTCAAATCACCTTTTTACGAGGTAATATGGTCATCCAGCCTTTCATTACGATTTTATCTCTTTCATTTCGTTTTCATGTAATCACCACAGCTCTCTGTTTGAAGATTTAAACTGTATATAATGTGGCGAAGAGAGTGAATTCATACATAGTATTCGTTTTAACAATACGAAAAGAAAGGGCATACAATTCAAATATTAACGATTTTGATAGGAAGTATAAAACATATATTTTGCTCTCATTTTTAACTTAACCTGGTAACACAGATGGCAAGGCAACAGCCTAAAAGATAAATGGAAATTTTGTATGTGTTCAATCCCGGCCACCTCCAGTATTGGTTCTACTTCTTGAAATTACGGTAAATCGCCCAATATAAATACTAAACTATCGTAAGTATGTTTATTTCACGTTTTTTTGGATAAATTCAATAAAATCAATATTTAATTCGCCACTGCATTTGGTTATCAACTATTCACTCAGTGAAATTATTTCACGTCACTACTTCAATAAGTGAAAGTTTTTCACTGAAACAATCAGTGGTTTTCCACTGATTTTAACTGAAGCCATTTGCACTGATTCGAGTGAACGAATTTCACTGCGAATCAATAGTTTACCTCTGATCCGAATTTAGAGTGTAGCACTGGCCTCAAAGTGAAGGCTTGACAAAAAGATGTAATCAGTAATCAAGGTGACATCTTCCTGTTCAATTTCATTTTCAGTTTTATGCCACTGCAAGGCAAATTTGTGTGGGGGAATGTATTATATAGTCTAGGAACAAACAATTATAATTGCACTTCACATATATAAATGTAGTATATTTGACAAAAATGTAAATACATTACCGTCATAGGCAAAACGTTCGATATTCGGCTATACTACTAGGTTCCTAAACCCAGTTTCTCAGTGTTATTCGTTTATAGTTATGTTTTTCTTGGTGTTGCTTGTTTTCCAAACTGTTCTTGCAAATTCATGGATAGTGCAGAAGACTTAACTTTTTCATCTTTCTTGATCATTCTTGATCAACATCAAAGAGGTTTCCCACCAGAAATCCATAATTTCATTTTCGTTTTCTCTTGTCTCCAATGTGTCACTAGGTGCAGTTAAGATTGCATATTACTATACTTTTGAAGGATCTCTTTCTATTGAAATGTGTTTCCAGTTATGAAGGTGTTACAAGTAGTACTGCTATTATAAGTTCATTTTTGACAATTTTGGTTAAATGCTTAGACAACTACTCACTAAATCGTATCCATTTACATCTTATTTCGTAGAGAATTGTAAGAAGAATCCAAGAACTTATCGGTCATTGGAATTGTATTAATGATTTGCGATATATGAGTGTTCTAATTACATAGTACATAAATTCAAAGTGAATAAATCCACTTGCTGTGTTGCCCTGTCGGCCAGATTTAGTGGGTGGCCTAATATTGATTGGTTTATTAAAGCTTTCTATTCTCTACATCACTAGATTACACGACTTTGTGCAAGAATGTTTGGAATTTCAGGATAGTATTTGTTTTTACAATGCAATGAAACAATGATTGTCTCGTTTACCAGTAGTTTAATTCCCTTCGCGACCTTTCATCGTTCTGTAGCCAACTAGTCACACAATTCAGCACGCTTGAAGTGCATTATACAGCTGGATGCGGCAGAATATATCAGTTAGTGAGTCTGTCCGTTGTTTCTCTATTCAAAACAAAACCAAATTAATTTAAATTATAATTCAATAGGTATTGTTAGCATAATGCTCTCGTCGCATTTGTTTTACATGTTAACACACTTCTAAATGAAAACAAATTAATTCTATCGATATTAAATACTTGCAATGATAAATCAATTATATATAATCAATAAACATATATAGCACGTCTACATCATGTATGTTATACATGTAAGTACGCTGTCGAATAAATAAGAACATTTAAACTGGCTGGTAAACACACTTTTTCGAGTTTGTAAACCCTGTGCCTATAAAACACATATGGTCGCCGGCTTGCAGAAATAATCGGTGGGTCACGAGCATGGCTACCTTTCAAGTTTATGAATATTAAAAATGGCCATTGTAGTTGAGTTGAGAGATCTGGGCGGCTCTTAACATCGAGTTCTTGAGAAAAGATGAAGGCGAAATGAGGTGAGAATTGAGCAGTATCGGAACGCAAGGGCGGGGGACACGGGAGAGCCCCGAGAAAACCAACTGGCAAGATTCCCACCAGCGAAAATCAAGTTACCCAGCCAGGGATTGAACCCAGTCGCCTAGGCGGGAGGCGAGAAGTATAACCGCTCAGCCCCATGGCCGTTGCATAGAGGTATTGATCGAACATGAGCCATGGTCAATTAACTCCACGATCAAAATTCCTGAATCTTGCATCAGAACTTATCATATATTTGTATGATTTTGTGAATGTCAGCTGGCTTTTGATCCTGTGCTCATCGGTGTTTTTTTTTATAAGTACGTCTGGATTTCAGTCCCGCCGCCATCAAGCTCCTCAGATTGTTACTCGAGCTACCAGGAAAGTGTGTGGCATGTTTTAGTTGACTGGTACACTTGAAAGGAGTCAACTGTGCCTAGGTAATATGACGATTGTCCTCGTCTGCAGTCGACACCCTCATGAACCCGTTCATCCGCGACGCATCATATCACCCATGCCCTGGAACTGTCATACCCATCGACATGCAGTGCTCTCTGCAACACCATAACATTGGCCTGTTTCAGTGGCGGATAAACCTGCGGCCTCAACAAGGCCTATGAGTCTCTCCCATACTTATTGGCTGTGGTGAGACATTAGCACACAATAATGTTAATTAAATCGGTTGTATTTGCCTGTGACATAGAAGATACGCATGCCCAGAGTCAAATGGGACCCAAGGTTTGCGAAATGTGTGTGTTGCCAAAGGACATCTGTTCAAAAATGGAGGAGACCATAAGGTGTGTCCGAAAATTAAATAAGTTTCTCAACTGATCATGTGATGAAGTTCAGTGCTACAAATACATCGGCAATCAGGAAGAAACTCTGTGGCATTGGAGAGGCATGCTAAATACCCAAAACGACCATCAAATCATTTGATTCTCTTTACTTTCGTTACCCGTTGCTTGACAATACAAACACAGAGGTGTATAAAACACAAATATGAACATTAAAACACAGACATGTTATTTTGTGTGAGAGTAACCCTTTTGTTTGTGAATATATAACTTGTATTCTATTTTGATTTATTATATGAGACACCAACATGACAGCTGATAAATGTAGTATTATTTGCCAATGACCAAAAATACACGAAGAAATTGATTTCCTACAGATAATATCGACTGCCTACTTCTTGGCCCTGCGACCCTTATCATCGTCAGGGGTGAGACATGTGTTATGAATTTGACAGCTATATCTTATGCAGTAAGGAAGTAACAGCTAACTATGAAGTAGATATAGGGTATCATTAACCCTATGACCCTTCTTGTCATCGTAGATGATGTCTATGTATTGAATTTGGCAACTACATTTTACATGGTTTGGAAATTACAGACAACTATGCTTATAAATAGACATAGGGTATACTTAGCCCTGCGACCCTTCTCGCCTTCTTTAATGATGTCTATGTTATGAATTAGGCCACTATATCATACATGGTTCGGAAATTACAGCCAACTATGCTTATAAGTAGTTATAGGGTATACATGATCTTGACATCCTTTTCTTCATTGTGGATTATAGTCATGGTATTAATTTGGCAACCTTATCTTACACAGTTCAGAAATTACAGTCATATGTGCTTATAAGTATATGTAGGTTATAGTGGACCCTGTTACACTACTCGTCATCATGGGCGATGCCTCTGTTATGAATTTAGTACTACATCTTACGCAGTTCAGAACTGAAAGCCAACCATGCTTATAAATGACATTGGGTACAATTAGTCCTGCAACCCTTCTAGTCGTCGGGTGTGATGCCTGTGTTATGAATCTGAAAACTACATCTTACATGGTTCGGAAGTTACAGCCAACTATGCTTATAAGTAGACATAAGGTTATCATTTGCTTTGCGACCCATCTCTTCATTGGGGGTGATGCCTGTTTTGAATTTGACATCTATATCTGATACATTTTGGAAATTACAGCTAATTATGCTTATTAGTATACATAGGGTCTACTTGGCCCTATGATCCATACTCATAATTGAATGATGCGTATGTTTTGTATTTGGTAACTATAACTTATGAGGTTCGGAAATACAGGCAACTTTGTCTATAAAGAGGCATACAGTTTACTTGGCCCAGCGACCTTTCTCGTAGTGGATAATGTCTATCTTATGACTTTGGCAACTGTATCTTATGCCTTTTTGAAAATTATTGCCGACAATGCTTATAAGTAGACATATGGTATACTTGACCCTGTAACCCTTCTCGTCATCAGGGGTATTGACTGTGTTATGGATTTGACATTTATATCTTACACATTTCAAAAATTACATCTTGGTATGCTTATAAGTAGACATTGTGTATACTTGGCCCAGTGACTGATTCTTGTTGTCATGGGATGATGCCCTATGTTATGGATTTGGTAAATATAACTTATGTGACTCGGAAATTATAGCCAACTTTGCTTATAAGTAGACATAGGGTATACTTGGCCCTTCTTGTCGTCATGGATAATACCTATCTTATGAAATGAATTTCGTAAATTATTTCCGACTATGCTTATTTGTATACATAGAGTATACTTGCCCCTGCGACCCTTCTTGTTGTGGATAATACCTATCTTATGAAAAGCATTTCCGAAATTATTACCGACTATGCTTATTTGTAGACATACATTATACTTGCCCTAGACCCTTCTTGTTGTCGTGGGTGATGTCTATTATATGAATTTGGCAATTGCATCTTACACAGTTCAGAAATTACAGCTGTTTATGCTTATAAGTAGACATAGGGTATACTTGTACCTGCAAACTTTCTTGTCGTCATGGATTGTGACTATGTCATGAATTTGGCAACTATAAATTATGCAATTTGGTATTTACAGCCAACTATGCATATAGTTAAACAAAGCGTATACTCGGCCATTCGACAATTTTCATTGTTGGGGTTGAAGCCTGTGTTAGAATTTCACAACATTATCATACAAATTATGGAAAATACATCCCATGGGCCTTATAAGTAGACATATAGTTATACTAAGCCCTTCGATAATTCTTAGAGTCGGGGTGATACCTGTGTTTGAATTTGAAATCTATATCTTACATGTTATGGGAATTACAGGTATCTATGATTATAAGTAGACATATTATTATACTTGGCCTTGCGACCCTTATTGCCGTTGTGAATAATGCATATGTTATGAATTTGGTGACTATCTTACAGAGTTCGGAAATTACAGCATTCTATGCTTATAAGTAGATTTAGGGAGTACTTGACCATGCGACCCTTCTTGTCGTCATTGGTGATTTCTATGTTACGAAATTGGTAACTATATCTTGCATGGTTCCGAAATTATAGCCAACTATGCTTATAAGTAGACAGAGGATATACTTGGCCCTGCGACCCTTGTCTTATCCGGAGGCATGGTTTATTTAATGAATTTTATAATTATATCTGCTGTGGTTCGGAAATTACATTCAACTATGCTTATATGTGGACATAGGTCTGGCGAGTGTGTAAGCCAATGATGGTATTAGGCGCCACTTTACGATACTAGGTCGACAGATCCCGAAAGGAATGACAGACCATGAGTCTCGGCACCACCCAGGATGCTAAGTGAAAGGGTCCCAAAACCCTGGCATCGGAATGACAGAGCATGAGGTAGGGATCCAAGATTCACAAAATTTGCAAACATTAAGGGGCTTGAGCCACAGCATAATGCTAAGCCAACTTGAACACATTTTACAGCATATCTGTTTTACTTCCAAAAAATTAAAAATCATGAAATAATAACACACAAATTCGTACAGAGCTCTTTTCTATCTAGCCAATGCTGAATGTAATTTCGTAACATATCCATAGTTGTTGGCAAAGATAGTTTTGATCACATAGAATTCTTGAGTTGTGTCTCTTGTCGAAATCATCAAACACAATACGGGGCAGTGAATAAATTAATTCTAATACTGAATAATGAATTTAAAACACTTTAAATTTTAATAATGCTATATTAAATGATAAAGGAATATCTAGTACAATCACTGCTAGACAATAACACTAAATAGAACAGAGAAAACAATAAACATATATTTTTATTTTCAATTTTTTATTCCAAAGAAAAGAGAGATGTATGAAAGTTAAACTAAATTTTAGATGTTTTAAAACAATGTCCAAAACTTTGCCCGCATTTTCTGCATCTAACTTATCACAAATATAGACAAGCGAATACCAACAAATGTGGCAGTGAATTATAGGCACAATGTGGAACAATTAATAAAATATTACTTAAAATGTGACTTAGAAATTATCTCCAATGAAATAAGCTGCTTTTTGTTCACTTAAAATAAATTTTTATAACCACTGACAGTGTTCTGGTTGACCTATTGGCTGTCCCCTGTGGCGCAGTCGGTTAAGTGTTGAGCGTGAGTGGTTCCGGTTTCGAATCCCGGGTAGACAAAGGGTGTGATTTATGCTTGTCCGTAGGAGTCAACCTTTCTTGATAAATGTCACTTCCAATATTAGAACTACGAAAAAAAGGTTGTCACGGAATAAAAACATTAGTGGAAATGTGTGTGCATTTTATGGTACTTTTACAAGTAAAACCTTGAAAACTATTAACCAAAAGAACACTTGCCTTTTCTTGTAATGAATATATTATCCAACTAAGAGGACTTGTAATATATAGATATTTATCTTTACAATCAAATTTGTATTTCAGTCACATATTTAAATTGAGAATCTAAATTAATATATAACATATTTCCAAACATAAATTCATTTATGCCTCAAATATAATACAAATATTATATTATATATTATATTTAAATAAATACGTTACAATTAGAAATCGAACCTACAACTTCTTGAGTAAATACGTGTGGCCTAATCTTCAACAACAAAAACAACAATTATAATTTACTTATTACTATAACGATAGCATTAGTTTATAATCGGTTTGTCTAATAATTTGACAGGCATGTCATTATAAACTGCTAATGTTTTAGTTTTTAATGCCTTTCAAATAGGATTACACATTTGCACATTCTTTGTTTCATAATCAGGAAAATATTTTCTCTTGATGAACATTGCATTTGGAATAACATTTACTGGCATGCATTATAAACAAACATTTATTATGGTCTGTTAAATTAGTACAAATAAATGTATCATAAATGCTACAGCAATATTTTTATATTGGATACACTGTCTGCTGAAGCCAGCATTAATTAAAAAAAAAAAACATCTGAACAAGTGGCATTAATTTTGCACGCGAATCGGAATTCTAGAAACAACACATAAACCGACAATATAATTAACACCTTTTTATATAAACTGTAAATGTTTACTGTGATTTTCGTGAGCTTTTAAATTTGAACAACCAGGCGTGTGTAGACCACAATTTCACATTAACTACCATTTAGCACGGCAATAATGCTTACACGCAGATTAATTGGGTGGAATTTGTGAAGTAGATGAACATTATGCTGTAGATTATAATTTTATTATTTTATTTCTTGTTTTATAGACACAGTGTATAGGCTATGCATTATTTATAGTGCGGGTCAGCCTACTATGAGTAAAAACACTTATTTTCACGAAATTGTGCAAATATTGTTATAAAACCTTTTCTATAGTTTCAAAAGAAAAGCGCTGGCCTGAAATTACTGTTTTGTTATACTTTGATAAACTGTATGCATAAATTATCCACGCGAAATTGCACCGAGTGTTAAAAACCAAGCATTATTCCAGTTGTGTAATTTGTTTTTATGATATGTGGTTTTATATAAATATTATGGTCAAGTGCAATTTTGTAACACTGAGGATAAATTTCTTGTATGTCTGCGAACGTCCTTCATCCTCCATTGCCTTACATATATCTGAGCCCATCGTAAATTATGTTTTTGGAATAACCGATAGTACAGCCAGACCTGCGTGCGCATCTCTCCACCCCCCTCGTCAATCTTGATCAACAAAACACACTCCGTGTGCTCAGACATCCACAGATGTCTGCCGGCTACAGTAGTTAGTGCGAAACCTGCGTAAGGATTCGATTTGGCAGCATAGAAATTGGCCCGATTAAATAGGACGTGGATATTCATGCAGACAGCAGCTAGTTGCAAAAGAAACATTCTTGATGTGCGCATACAATAATTACATCTGCAACATGCGATGATCGTTTCATTAATGTTCAGTGGCTTTAGTTACTTACGAATATAGGCATATATTCCGCTAAAGTGTGATATTCGATTTTCGCAAATGCGTACGACAGCAGGAAATTCAGTTCTATGTATTGATAATAAAAGACAAATATTGTAACTACTTAACGTCTCACATAGAATAGGGTTTATTTTAATTATTAACAGAGGAATTCTGCAATTCTCTTTAGAGTTATCTGCAATTATATTAATTTCACATACGTTTACTGTTTCATTGTTTGAAGCATCGAATGTCGCGTACATACCTCGAGACAAGCTATATTGCACAATACTGTAGCTCAGCTCGCCTTTATGATTGGTTTTCTTTTTGCTATGTGTTACCCGGTTGCACGATTCGCGAACGCTTAGTGTGGAGCTCGTGTGAGGTAATCCTGCTAAAAGATTTCAGGACAAGCTATGTTGCACAACACTGTCGCTTAGCACGTCATTTATGACTGGTTTTCTTTCCGCTGTCTATTTGCACGTCTCACGAACATTCATGTGAAGTAATTCCGTTAAAATATTTCAGGATAAGTTATGTTGCACAACACTGTAGCTCAGCTCGCCTTTAAAATTGGTTGTTTATTCCCCTAAGTGTTATCTGTTTGCGCGTGATACACGGACTTTCAGTTTGGAGTTTGTGTGAGATATAACGTTTTTGCAACAACTTGATAAATCACAGGTCGAGTTACTTCATCCAATTAAACATGTTATATTCACTTGGAGAAGCCGATGTCAGAATGATGCTCCAATATAAGCTAAGATATTCTTGGTGAAGTTCAAACGCTGAATGATTGGCCGGATAGTTCTGTGGTGCTGGTTGTCTAAGAGCCAAGGCTATACATCTTGTCTAAAGCCGAAGATTGCCTAAGGGGACTTTAACTTTTTCCATCGCTCATTTATTATTACGGGAAGTGTACATTATTGTTCTCAATGTATGTTTATCTCAAATACTTGCAGCCTATCAGCCATTTATAGATACGTAACAAGCAGATAACTCTGTGGCTACGAGGAACAGTCAACAAGAACTTAACTGTCATATAGTGGTAATTGTATACAAGCGTACATTGTGCAATAATGGCTCTCAATTCGTTGTCGAGCATGGTGGAAAGCAGATCGTTATGACTACATGCATCTACCGCGATCGTGTATGAAGTTACAATATGAAGACGGAATCAATGGTTGAAGACAAACCATCTGTAACAATGACTGCATTTCCAACAGCTAGGGACTCTGGAGATTCGATCCTTTCTTCACAACGACATAAATGTAGTTGTTGGATGTTCATCATTGCATACACTACGAACTCCTTTTGCTTTGCGGATTTCGACACTTCATCATCAGTAGAATATGCATATTTCACATCATCACCAGCAAACTTCGAAGTCACATGTTCTTTCTCGATAGTTGTAACATCTTCGTTTTTTACTTCACATGTTAGTGGTGCATGTTTGTGGTTCCCAACTTCCTACTATCTGTATGGCTAGCACTCTTCATTGTAAATGTCTGCAACACTCGTACTTTCTTCTTCACACACTGTTTTGGAACATGATGTAGACTCGTGTAATGTTAAGGGCACTTGAACATTCGTTAGTTTACACGACGAATCACCAGGAATGCTAACAAAAGATTTGTCATGTGGCAATAAGTTCAACGCATGCTGTCTTGTGACAAGCAAATGTGTGATACCTTTACACGCATCTGTGTGTCTCTTTAGATTATTGCAATATACCAAATGCTGTCCCACAGCTAGTAAATTATAGTGATTAGGAAGTCGGTCCTTTTGAACTCTTGCTTTTCTCATGGCGGTGTGCTTAACTGTTTTTGCTGAAAATCTTTCCACAGTAGTAATACAGTTTCCTGGTAATTTTCCTGCCGTGGAGGAACGTGCATCCATAGATGTAAGCTATGCGGTAGGCTTCCCACAATAATCATCTTGTGCCATATACATGCAAAAATGGAAGTTATTTCCACAGTAGGAGCACGGTTATATACTGGGCCTTGCATTAGTTCTATATACATAGTTACTAACACATTCTCTAGATGATAGTTGAACAAACAATCTTGGACAGGGTGGAGGTTTGCTATTCTGCTGTACTAACCAAGGCTACCACGTCAGTTTTCAGACACATGGCCTTGTATAGGAGCAACTGATGCGATGGGCAGTGCTCGTCGCTTGTGCAATATGTGTTGGTTGGTAAGTGTTTATAATATTTTTATGTCTGCTGGCATCGGTGAGTAGCAGTGCAATTTCCTTATCGCTCCAGTGATTCTCGACCATAAGTTTTAGGGCTTACTTAACATAGGGTGCTCATGTATCAGTCTCGTCGTCTCTTGTAAGGCCAATGGTTTATATGCGTGATGTTTAGTAGCAAGTAAAGGAACACAGCCTTTATAATTCGTGTAATGCATCTTCAAATTATTACTGCTGCTAAATGGTGCCCTGCAATTTAAATTTTATAATTTTTTTGAGGGTGGTTCTTTGTGAACGTATGCTCTTTTCCTGTTGTAAAACATTCCGGCTTTTTACTAAATTTCTTGACGTAATAGTAACACTGTGGAACTATTCTGTATTTCTTTATATGTACTAGAGTTAAGGTATGACATTGTGCTCGCTGCACATTTACGTATATGTTGCTCCTTTGTTATTTACTGTATTATACGAATTTAATTTTTCATCTATGGCATGGTTTTATATGTTGTACGCATTCCTCCCCCCCTTACTAATCGTTTAATGTTGACGCTGCAAAGACGGAATAGGCTGGCCGGCTCAGTTGCTATTCAGACTAAAAAAAAGTGAAGAGTGAGTATGGAGAACATGCTCTTCTTCGACGATAGAAAATACACAGGAAGGTTATTTGTGTTGCTTGTTCAGAAAAACATTTTCTAACATAAACATCTGCAGACAGCATAAAGCTAGTTGTCGTCAGAATGCAGAGCATACTGTATTTACATGTAAAAAGCGTAAATCATGGTTTGGACATCGTAGCAGCTTGAAAATACATATTGTAACATGTAAGGGCCCCCTTGCACTGACTGCCAAGCGATATCTACGGATATTATCAGGTTAATGTAAGAGTTTATCTACAAATGTCGAGAGCAGTTCTTTACTCCCGCCAAGACATCGATGCAACTATTGTGTCAAGAAATTTACATACACACACGATGCATGGATGCATGAAAAAGTTCTATTGTGATGAGAACCATTCGTATGACATATCGATGTGATAAGTGTTAAAGAATGTATACACGTGTTAAGGATTTAAATAGTCATTTGAAACTCCCTATGACGTAGACGTAAAATTTCCCTCAAGCTGCCACTAATAGTATATCCGATACTACACCTGGCACATCATCATTGTCATCATTGCGTGATTGAACAACACGGTCTAAGTCACTGCTATGTGAACCAAAGCTAATGTTAATGGCTTTTTCCTGAACCAATCTTCATTAATGGTGCTTCTAAAAGATTATGTTGCACCGAATATGACAAATACATCAAAAGATGTTTGCTCTTTCCTGTCGAGTGTGAAATTTAATATAATAAACCAACTTATCAATAACGTAGAAAAATATGGTCCTCTCAAAAATATAATATGTTGCTGCACGTAACGAGAGCCCCACGATAGTGAATATTGTACCAAAGCATTAAAGACCTCGAATGTAGCTGTGTATAATGCATCTGAAATAGCAAGCTCTGTTGTTGATAGTATACACAAGCTCTGTCAAGAGGAAGAAGAAATTGTCACCGAGTGTTCGGGTTGGACCCTATCTTCAGCAAATCATCTATAGCTGAGAAATTGTGTGCAATATCTGCTTACCTATTAGGCACATACTGAATTCTCTCTACTATACTATGGAGAATTTCAGCATAGTTTCATCTTCGACCAGAGGTATGGTGATATTAATTATTGCAACCACAGAAAACTGTCTGGTTGTTAAACCTAAATGCGCGGCCTTCGGTACTGCATGAAGATCGTCGATATGTCAGTCATATACTTTTACAAAGTCGCAAAGCAACTACTTTATAATCAAGTTATGCACTTTTTTCCTTCGTAAAACCAAACGTAAACTAAACTCAAATAACTATTGAAACTCGTTGATTTAACATTTATTTCAGTAGTTTTGAGCAAATCTTAGAGGTATAAGCAGCAAAAAAAGCCTATCTACCTTGTATTTAGCCTATTAAACCAACTATGAGTCCCTAAATTATTTCACCGGGTGTCACTCTTTCATTTGTGTAGTGTACAGAGCGTCTGTAATCAGTTACTGTTTGAGTACTTATCGTTGCAATTGACGCAACATTTAATAGATAATATAGTGATTCCAACTGCTCTAAAGTAAAAGATAGCCTATAGAAAAAATTAATTACGAAACACGCAAGCCCGAGAGTATTTTATCTTAACATCGAAAGAGGAAAGGGAGGAGGGCTGTCAGTGTATATCTTGCGATTGCTTGAAGAGTTAATAAGGCGACCGGAGGAAATAACCACTCATTATCTGTGTAGTGCGTCAGAGGAGCCGCCCGCCTACGCACACCATGAGGACCGTATTCCTGCTGTGTCTTTTCGCCATTTGTGTGGATCATTTCACGGCTGACACAGATCCGTGAGTTACTGGCTTCGCACCTGATCTTCGGTTGGGAACGTTGAGCCGTAGTGTCCCATCCTCTGAGGCGTTGTATTCCGAGCAAAGTCTGTATCACAATTATTGTCAGTATATACTTGCTAACTATCTTCACAAGCTGATATACACTGTAGAAATATCCCTGGCAAAACTGCTAAACTGAAATGGAAGTATTCAAACTATGCATTTGATGGAAACAATGCAACAGACCAGGAATGTTTAGCATCGCTATTATATATTGTTGCATACCTTCCCACAGATTTTACTCTTTCATAAGAATTTATAGAAATATTCTCACAGGTTGGTATGGGAATAAACATTACCATACACAATGTTTGACGTGAATAAGTCTTTAAATATTCTCACAGGTTGGTATGGGAATAAACATTACCATACACAATGTTTGACGTGAATAAGTCTTTAAATATTCTCACAGGTTGGTATGGGAATAAACATTACCATACACAATGTTTGACGTGAATAAGTCTTTAAATATTCTCACAGGTTGGTATGGGAATAAACATTACCATACACAATGTTTGACGTGAATAAGTCTTTAAATTTGCGGCCGAAATGGGTGGCAATCCCGAAAATCCGATGATAACAAAATCGGGGGATAGAGTTTGGCATTACTGCTCCGAATCTATCGTCTACATTCCAAATTCAATTATAGTTCTTGATTGCCAAAAAGTTCAAATAATATGTGTTACGTTGAGTGAGGACTGCGAATCATCGCTTGCCCCTTGTGCGGTGGGAAGGGGGGGGGGTGTGGCAATTTTGAGTTCGTTTTGCAGCGTTTCATAAATTCGGTGTAGTATATATAACTTTTGACTAGGAGAAGCTGCGACGCTCGTTTACGTTTCAATCGACAGATCTCATCAAGGTAAATCGATTGCGCGTATAAAAACATTTGTGCGGCATAGTTATGGTGACATTGTATGAGTTTAATGAAAAAATTAAGAAAACTTAATACAATTTTGGCCGATACTCGCCAAAAAGCCAAGTCGAAATACAGAAATCGTATACGGTTGTAAATAGCACCTCAAAAGCAAACCAGTAATTCCCATAAAATCCTATATGATCGAGTGAAGCGGTGCCGGGAACGTAAAAAAAAAAAAAAAAAAATTCCTCAAGGCGTCCAAGAGCGTCAACATAGACGTATTCACGCAAAACAAACAGCCGTGTCCGCAACACAGGCAAGCCCAATTTTTAATATACGTATAAACTGATATGATAAAATTGCGAAAGATTTCTCTGAGTGTATACTTGCCCAAACTATTCGGACGGGTCATCGTCTCTTCATGCTACACTCGTCGCACACATTTTTGCATTAATATCATAAACTACTAGTGGAGTGCAATGGAGAGATTTGAGGTGCTCGAAACATCGATGTCTTGAGCGACAATGAGGGTGACACGAGGAGAAGCGCTGGACCGCAAGGACGGGGAAAACGGGAGATCCCGGAGAAAACCCGCCGACCAGCGGAATCGTCCTACACGACTCTAACATGCGAAAATCCGAGAGCGATCCCACTCCAAATCGAACCCGGTTCGGCTAGATAGGAAGTGAGTACTCTGACCACTACACTACCGCGGCTCCCACTCTAATAGAGGCCTACAAAATACTTTCATATTAACAAGTAGCTTGAACCACTCGTACGAACTTTAATTATATACTCAAGTTTTTCGTGAGAGACCAAGAGAAATAGGTGACCTAAAACTTTTATCTTACAATCGAAAGGCATTTCGTAAATAATTGTTAACTTTTCGCCCTGGAGTTCTAGGATGCCTCCACAAACGTCCATAACTCAGAAAAAACAGTGACCAAAGTAAGTACGCAAATACATTCAGCAAGTACCAACTTAGTATACTTACCAAGGCTACAGGGAATTCGGACATTACTAGTATGTAATACATGGTGACTTCACAGGCGGTGCCCAGTACGGCCATGTGTTAACTAGCAGAGTATTCTGACAGAGCATAAACAGGTATTCATTAGTAAAAACTTCACAATTGAAGACAGAGAATCCCTGAGGTTACATCAGCAATATAGTTTTACAGATTTTACCAATTGAATTCTTTTTCCTATTTGCAGTGAATTATACTAGCAAATTTCATAATTTTGCCCACTGGCTGTAGTTACATCTTCGTTTATTCAAATTAGTGTGGTCTTTAAACAAACGGGCAGACACGATCAGTGAATAAAGGAGAAGTATTTTATCAGGCCTACATCTTGACGCAATTTCAGCACAAAATATTTGCGGCATATTGCGGAATGCATGCAAACTTCCACTGAAGTACAATATGCATGTATGTTTCACGGTAATCTTATTACGTGTCAGTGATCTTAATAGTAACCTGTCCCCTTCATAAATGACGTGGAATACTGAAAATTTGGTATGCGGGCAGAATACTACAGCAACTATCTCTGATGACCGAATTTAGTGTTGCCTAGTCGATAAAAATTGTAGCTATTTAATTGAGAGCAACTATTGAGCAAATTCCTGGTGCTTTCATAAGTAAACATTTATGAATTATATTTATACCCTGTTAGTAAAACATATTTTCTTATAAAATACAGATCTCTGTGTGAATCATATTTTTAAAAAGTTGCCAGTTAATACTAGCAGTTACGTTGTATAAAATTATAAAGCACTAATATCAGTATTTAGTAACAGAAATGCTAGAAAATCGATTAGGTAGATATAATTTAGGTAGTTGTAGAGTGAAATCTTTGTAAGAGATTATTATTTCTCGTCCCTTCTAAAGATATTTGAATTTGCAGCGGCCTGCCCCTGATAATACTGTTGTATGAACTATTTCGGAAAAAGCCATTATTATTTTCCAATTAAATTGATTTTGAAAGAGTGACATATAAAGTGGTAAAGCTATTGCTTCCTAAAATCGGACAGCGATAATTTTATCGGAGGTTGTAATCAAAACATTTGAATTGAAGTGTAACTCTGGAACAAGCAAATCCCATCTGGGAAAATAATATTCGCTAAGGGTGTAAAGGGTATTCACATCAATTCATATTTTGGAATAAGATAGCGTCACGAATAAGGAGCACCCGGAGGAAACTCAAACTCCTTGGCAGAGACCACAGTTCACACCAACTGTCATACCAATCACTTGCACAACACAAATGATTATTCTCAAGATATTTAGTAGAGTTATTAAAAATATGTTCAGCAGAGTACTTAAATAATAAAAGGTTTTCAAATCCCGTAGATGCTAATTGCAGCATTAACCCCCAAAATTGTGAGGAATAAACAAACACTAAAATTAGGTTACTTTTCTTTATATTGGGCTCAGTGTTTTTTCTTTTAAGTATAATGCCACAAAAATAAGTGCAATATATATATATAGATAAAAATGCCCCAAAACAGGCTTAAAAACACATTAAATACAAAATTGTCAAAAGGGCACGTGATTATAAAAATCCGTTACAATCAATATATTTTCCAATGGGATTACAAACAGAAATTTGTACACAATTATAGCTTTTCCAAAATATATTACAAAGTTTCCAAAATACTTAAATTTGAAATATTAACACCCGAAAGAGTGTTTTGCACTGTATAGTAAAAATTAATTGCCCACATTATAAATCCTTAAAAACATGGCAGAAAATGCCGTCTGTCTGTTCCCTTCACATAGTAATGTGAGTGTGGTATTTGTTCTTCTCCTGTCTAGTGTCTAGTGCTGTATGTCCTCTGGGGTAGCAACACCCCTCAGTTATATTACAGGCACAGTGTTTCGTTTCGGGGATGGAGGAATATTACCTACAGATCATGGTAGAATATTCGCCGGAAGTACAAATTCAGTTAATTAAAAACCTTGATGGCGTAGTCTGCCGCGTCGGACGGTTGCGTAGAGTAGGCCAACTGCGATGAAGGGTGGGAGCCATTGGGTGGACGCGGAGAGGGGGGAAGTCAGCTGGCGGCTCCACGCTACCCTCCGGCTACTCCGATCTCCGTCGAAGAGGGTAGCATACTGGTGATGTCGGAATCACACAGCTCCGACCAACACAGCACGACACGACCAGAAACGCAACCACGACACATTTCAATTTGACTATAGTCTGTTCACTATAAAATGAGCACTTTTGAAAGCCCTGCTTAAAATCTACTTGTGTGCACGTTGTGTATTCCTTCGCCATATGTAAAATTAACATCATCATTTGCCTCATCACATTATTCATGCGTCGGTCAGGTGAAACTGTGGAATTATAAGAAAAGAAAATATGTTACTAATCTGGTCATTTTCACACCTCAGTGCATTAGAAAAAAAACAGAAAGCGAAATAAATTATTTAAATCGTCACAAATGGTTACCTAAGACTTTTTATTCGACTGTAAGTTATTAGCCATCTATCATTACCAACTTCACTGGACGCGCGACACTCAGTGCGCCCGTTAAAATATATGCAGGCAGGGACCGTAACTTTTATCTAAGGTTGATTTCAAAAGTGCTCATTTTAATTTGAACAGCCTTTAGTTGAATTTACAGCACTACCGACACTACGCTCTCGGCATTTAGCCTAAGTATTTAGAAGGCGCTGATAGGCTACGTTAGTTTCAAAGGTGGTGAACAAGAGGGAAATTTGTATTACATAATGGTACCAATTGGTATCGCTAATGCATACAAAGGTAACATTATTATTTTTAATAGTTAGATAAAATAATTTTCAATTTATTTTTCTTTTAAGCTGCGTATTTACCGCTGTAGGGGAATCTTGCAATACAATTTCATTTTGCAATGTTGTACATTCTGTGCGTCGTGTCGCACGACATGACGAAGAATAGAAATAATTTCTGATCCGAAATTGCTGCTCGGAGGACAAAATCGGTCGGGCTTACGACGCTCTATCTTGTATTTCATTGGCTGTTGGCCGTCGTGTCGTGAGCGTCGGGGCTATGTGATTCCGGGATAAGTCTTCATAACCTTGGTAGCTGATCATTCTCAGGTGGCGGATAGCTGGTTAGGTGGAATATATGCTGTAATCGAACGGTGTTAATTTTAACACCGTTACAATAACAATTACGTATACAACCCAAATCTAAAAAGTGACACAACCAATTAAAACTTAGGTGATGACACGGAATATTAACTATTTACTTTTCAATTTTTAAGACTTTTTTTCATATCACAGCTGTTTCGAATGAATCATAGTACAAATCTTGTGCCTTAAAGAGAATAAATTGGTAATATATGACAGTTTGTTAGTTTTCCCTTTCTAAATGGAAGCCAGACGGTATTCTCGTCTACATTATGCAAATTCTGAATCTGAAGAAGTTTTACATACTCGCAACAAAATTTATTATACTGGAAGTGGATAAAGAGAGCTAGTATTCATTTAATTTTCTACCTGCCCTGATTTCCCATGTAGGCGTCAACGTAATAATATTTTGGTTTTGTTTAGTAGAGAAGTATTGGTTTCCACCAGATTTGTTCTTTGTTGTAACGAAGTACAAAAACGTTTGTTTTGTTAAATTATCTTCGACGAATGTTTCTGAAAGTCAGTGGTCTCTTCGTCCAGTTGAAAGTATAACATTTTACTTAATATTATTTCATTTAATGTGGAATAATAATGACTGAGAACAGCCATGTTCTGATTTAAAAACAATATTATTTATAAATATAGCTAACAATTATAATATATTACTCATTCTTTCTTTTAATATTTATTTTATGTGAACAGCGACAAACATAATTTCGTTAAGGTATAAGTATGTCTAAACAAAAATTTTGATAAGACTTAGGTCCCACAATCGTTTTTAAGTTTTGCATGTGACTAAAATTTATTTTTGGTCATTGATGAAGTTCATATTTCCTCAAAAAAATAAATGCGAACTAAGTTTTTAAAAATATGTTGCATGCCAAGTAGATGCTTAAAATATTTGGTCATCAATTAATAATAGTTTACAATTTTTCCACGTTGAGGTAAAATAGCAGACACAGACATGTTTCTTAAGGAAACGCAAAACGTTCATTTTGCAAATAAGAGAACTTAAGTTAGATGTGGCTGGAGTTAATACAGTAGATTATTTACGAGGTAAGCTTCTACTTGACGGGGTCAGTACTTTAAACTTACTTTGTGTGAAATAGTTGTTTGTGATTTCGCACCTAGAAGCATTTCTACTTTTATATTTTTTTCCGTTAGATAATAGAAACGAAAAAATTTCCTAATCAGTATATTCCTTGAAATACAAATATCCACAGTTATGACGTTTGACCACAATCACTCATAATTAAATATGTGAAGTCAATACAACAATTAAATTTAATCAAATTAAATGTGAAATGGACATTGGAGATTTTAGAAAACGTCTTCAGATTTTGGAGTTCTGATTTACATGTTCCTGGTTGAAATTGGCTGTTTGTTTAACTCTGCTGTATCTATTCCTATATTTTATAGTTTTTTGTTTTGTTAGGTAGAACTATTAACTGGCCAAATGGAACATAATATTTGGTGTAAAATTGCCATTATAATAATGGTTTAATCTATATTCTTAGTGTTAATTTTATATCCGTTAACCCTTGTAATACTTCTCCCAAATTGGTCAGTATCCATTTTTTTGCACATGTAAAGCTGCATAGGTTAAATTCGTTCTATATTTAACACTACAGTCTCATGTAGGGAATTTTATTTAATTTATACCCGAGATATCTGGCACGTGCAGCCTTTGTGAATTTTTGAGGCTTGATGAAAACATGTACTTCGCCAGTCGAAACGAGACGCTAAGAAGTAAATTTGAAATAGCATTCGCTGTGCCAATTAATGGAACACAGTACATCATAAAACTCGTCGTTCTGATCGGTAACTGAAAATAAACAAGAGAAATATTGATGCAGAAATTAATGCATTTATTGCATTAAAACAGAAATATTTTTGAAAAAAATATCAAGGTTATTAAAAATTTTATTTTATTAATTTTTTTGCTATCTATAAATATCTATGATAACTCTGAATAACTTTACGTTTTGTTTAGTGTTTAAAGTGTTTGGTGCCAAGGTTTCACGAACTGTATATGTTGTTTTCCACAGCTGGGTTACGTTCTTCCGTCAAACACTTGATGAACGTCTTAAAGAAGCAAGTGAGAGCTGGCCCGACGAAGCAAATATTACAAATGCTACATTTACGCTTGTTGAAGTGAGTGTTCTTTATGTAACTTGTGCTCTGTGATTTGTGTAGTTTCTGTACAGTACGTAATTTGTCGAATGCGCCGTGAATATTTAAATTTTCGTTATCGCGAAATCGTAAATAAAAACACAATTATTCATTTCAGCATATGAAAAACTGCAAATCTGACTGGAAAACTTTGAAATGTTCGCACCTTGGAGTGGAGTGAGGAGACTTGAGGGACTCTTAACATCGTGGTCTTGGGAGCCGATTAAGGGGGAACGAGGTGAGAATGAAGCAGCACGAGAATGTAAGGGCGGAAGAAAGTGGATTTCCCCGAGAAATCCCGCCGGCCAGAGGTATCGTTCGGCGAGATTCCCATGAGAGAAAATCCGGGAGTGACCCCACTGGGAACAGAACTAGGCACGCCTTGCCGGGATTCGATTAGTCCGACCACTTTATTACCGTCACCCCAGGAAGTTAGTTTATAAAGGCCTTTACGATACTGAAAAACTTTAACTTTGGAATTTCAAGTTCCCTTCCCTTTTACCAAATCACCGACACACAATACAAACGTACAGTTAAGAGTATAGATAATTGAACATGGTTTTTGTAGTTTACGTAAAACTGTTTTATTACATGGGAATGTAATATGCATATGTTTCTAAAATACGTTAAAAGTTTTATATTTAAAATTTTATTTCAAAAAGTTTGCTTCGATTTTTATTTATTAAAAAACATTTAGTCATAAGTTTTCTATGCACATAACAATCTTCTATCTTATCACCACTTTATATAAGACTATCGCGAGCTTCGTAAAAAATACCGATATGTAAATCGTCTTATTGAAGACTATTATATTTGTTTAATCCACCTAATCTCTGATAAATTATCGGCAGGATGGCTCCGTGACTTTGACTTTTTAGTTTCAACTGTTCAAAATCCTTAAGTCAATAGTGTTTGACTTTAATTATGGTAGTTTCATTGTGACTAACTTCATCGGAAACAACACTTCGAGAAGCAACCGAAAATTCAAACTTAAAGTCGAATGCTGAAAAGTTGTCAATTGTGCAGTATAAAAATATACGTTTAAATCTTTCTGTTTAGCAAATAAAAGCATTTTTTTTTCAAGCTGTTTTCTTTGCAGTAACATTTTTTTTCTTTAAATTCAAAAGGAATAATAAATATACCTAGTTTGCTGTTATTAAATTTTTTTTTTTATAAATTTTTGTTTTTCCGGCAGTACTAAGTTTCTTTATAGCAAAGGAGAATACTAACTTGATTTTATTTTGTGCACAGTACATAAATATTTTTATGTATTAAATAAAATTGTTACGTGATATTAATTTATTTGTTACGTTCATTGTAGCTTATAGTATCTAACAAAACTTTTTAAATACTATGTTACCAAATAACAAATTCTCAGATCACCTAAATGATGGTTTAACATTTGTTAACACAGAAATTGCATTTATCACAATGGATGTTCCTGAACTACTGTAACATTATTGTAAGTTTATAATTTGTCATTGCTGTACAGATCAAAGAAAAATGTCGTGGCAAACCTTCTTTGCGGTGGTTCATACTTAACGATACATTTGATTTCTGCAGCAACAAAGTATGTGTTTCAGAAAATAAATAAACTTTTTTTAGAGCGTATAACGGCCAGGGTGGGGTTTGACAATCGGGATATATATATATTTTTTAAAGTTAACATTTGGTTTTGTGTGTGTGTGTGTGTGTGTCAGCGTAGCGACGGTTGGCTGTCGCTGAGGCAGGGCTTGTTGTACAACCTCTCGTCGTGGAGTCTCCAGCAGAACGTCACTCTCCAATGTAACACAACAACAAACACATCTAACGTGACTGCCATAATCGCCTTCCAGGACTTGCCGGTAAGTCATCCGCCCTCCCGCCAAACCTAACGCCATGGGAGTACAGGGAATCAAAGGTTAAATTCGGACAAAGATCTCTCACGTCATTTTTTTTTTGTGATAGTATTTTCAACTAAGATTTTTTTTTTGCTAAAGATTGAACGCATCTACATTTGATAACCACAAAATTTAAATTTTTAAATTTTAAATGGACATTTAAATTTTTTATATAATGTCACAATTTTATAAATAATGAAAACGCACTCTTGAAATAAAAAAAAAAAAATAATATTTGGAAGGTTTACAAATCTAGATGAGTTCAATTTCTAACGAAAAATCTTTAGTTGAAAATAATATCACAAAAAAACAACTGAGAGATCTTTGTCCGAATTTAGCCTTTGATTCCCTATAAGCCCATGCATAGTGAAGCCTAGTCTTAACAGCGCCGTACTCTGAAAATGATAAGTGATTCACGTCTCCTGCACTATGTCTCCTACACTCGTCCGCTGTTTTCCCTCACAAATGTAGAAAACCACGTGTTCAAACAGCGGTGTGGATATATAATTACGTTTCGTTTCTGAACGGACCAGTGCGTTAAAACTTGTGTGTGATTAAGTTGTTTTAAATTTTTCAGAAATGTTGTTGTCTGGGGAGGATCGCTGGCGTTCTACAGGATGTTCGCGACTCATCCGACATACTTCGTCAACGTATTATACAGATCATTGGCAACATAAAAAATTATATGCACAAGTATGCTATGCAACCCCATTTCAGCCGTAATTGCAATAAAAACACAAATTGGAATTACTGAATGTATTTAATGTCATTGACTACATTCATGTTGTAAGTGCCACACAAGATGTTCAAAATGTGCTCAATCGGATTGTAAGCAGGTTGCTAGTATGGCTGGCGTAACCAGTCTTTGCTAGTGTGTCGAGGCAACAATGCCAGGGATGTTCACACGTGCAGAGTACGCACATTGTGTTTGTTTACGGATACTCTGGTGGAAATGGGCGCGGTTCAGCAGCTGAGTATTAGCGCAGGTCAATTGGAGGAGGTGGGCCAGTCCCATGCCGACGCGTTCTCCCCACCTCTCCCTGTTGGACATTTATTCTGAGGTTGCATGAAGAGTAATGTTTACAGCGGACGGCAATCAGACACACGAGACAAACGTCATTTATCAACTCAGAAATAAACTTGCAGGCATGCAGAGGCAACGCGTCATTGGAAGCTACAACGTATCGCAGCCTCGTTTCGGTCAGATGGTGCACATTTTGAACAACTCTTGTGAGACATTCAACATGAATGTTGTCGGTTACACTAAAGACATTCAGATATGCCCATAGGCACGAACTAGCAAATTGAGTAGGTATTGTACATCCCACACATACCATAATTGTGTAATGCCACTGCATTATTAAATATTCACAAAAATAATTACCATAATTATCTGATACACCCGTCGTGGCATAGACCACATATTCCACACTGTAGGCCACGACGGGTGTATCAGATAATTACGATATTCATTTAACATTACTTAATTTCCTTGAAGTGGCAAAATAAAAGAACTGCGAAATCGCAAAATAAATGTGTACTGAGCAATAATTTCCTAAAAGTTTGATTACAGCTTTTACTGTAGAAATGCGAGTCTATAGAATCGAAGGAGACTGTGTTGGTGTATAATTGGTTAAGGACGTTTGGGTTAGAAGGTGTCCACCAGAGTAATGTGGGTTTTTGTATTGTTTCAGTGTGTGTCAACGACACTTGTAAAATTAGCAATTTTCTTGACCAAGTTGTGATATGTTCATGGCGATTTTAATTTGGCATCGAGAAAAGTATCGGTATTGAGTATCGTAAGAATGCTTTTGTATCGAAACTGGTATGGAGTGAGTATCGAGAAAATGTAATTTCGACCCATAGTAGTATAGAAATGCCGATTCGAGCACAACCCACAGTTATCAGAAAACCAACAGCAAATTGAATGCCCAAACCATCAGTAAACCATCAGAAAAAATTACCGTTTGTTTTCCTGATCCAAATCACCAGCTGCCGGTTCGAGCACAGCCGTAAAAAAGTGACTGCAAAAGTTGCGTTAGAGTGCAACAGCAAAAAGTGATTGCAAAAAGTTGCATTTGGGAACAGCTCCCCAACCATCAGAAAACCAACAGCAAATTGAATGCACGAGCCATCACAAAACATCAGCTGCCGATTCATGCACAATCGCAAAAAGTGACTGTAAAAAGTTGCGTTACAGTGCATCCACAAAAAAGTGACTGTAAAAGTTGCGTTTGGGTTCATCAGCAAAAAGTGACTACAAAAAGTTGTAAAAGCGACTCAAGAAAATTGAATACGCAAAAAATAAAATATTGTCCATAATAAAGATGGACTAGTTGCTAAATTTAATTGAATGGAACCCAACAATTTTAGAAATATTCCGAACTTACAATCGGACAGACCTATTCCATAGACCATGCTGAAATATCTGATACATGGTATGGATACAAAGTGGTAATTTCTTCTGGAAATTTTAAAATAACCCTGCCAGACAGACATCTTCATATTTTCAGCGAAAAACTTTTAAATAGTGTTCATCGTGCTGGCATAAATTTTGCATATGACGGAATGGAGGATTGTGGCGTTAAACAAAGCCATTCTATTCGGCTTTTAAAAGAGTAAACGACCGTCGTATTAGGCATCAGTTGATTTTTATTTATGCTCATATCTCTATAAAGTTGTAATGGTTATCCAATCATTAAAACACAATTATCGCTCTGACTTCGGCAATGTGCTACAACATAGTCTAATTTGGGGATGTATGTCTAGTTGCGTTTGGGTGCATCCACAAAAAAGAGTGGCTCAAGAAATTTGAATGCGTAAAAATTAAAATATTGTATATAATAAATGAGCACAAATAAAAATCAACTGATGCCTAATACGATGACGGCTTTGGCAATGAAAAAGGCTAACGGAGTTGGTAATGTTTGGAAAGAATATAAGTTTAAGAAAGACGTCTTTGCGAAAAGAAAGAAGAAGAAATCTCAAGAGAAACAAGTGAAATGTGAAACTTGTAACCACTATTACAAACCGTCTCTCATAAGAAGTCACTTGAGAAGTAAAATTCATAAGTACACAACCATATTCAGTGTAGAAGAAATCGAAACAGCACTTCAAAGTAGGATCAAGACTTGTGCTGTAAATAATGTGAATGCCTACAAGGATCCAAATCATTTCCTAAACGATGTAAAAGAAACTGTCACGGGGCTAATTAGTAAGCATTCAAAATCATTCGAAGTGAACACGAAATTCTTTACTGAGTACAAAAGGGGAATTGGCGAGAATATTGAATATGTAGAAAGCTCCTTTAAAACAAAGAACGAAATTATACTGAAATCGACTAATCTGGAAGAATATTACACCAACAGCATATCGAAAATCATAACTGAGATGGGAGCATTCGAAGCAAAGGGATCTCAGTGGGTACTCAACATAATATTTAAACTAGAAGTGCGAATAAATAATTATGTGCCATTCAAGGGCAGTTCTTATGTTGATCTCCCAGAAAAAATCAAAACTAAGCAGGCGGTAATTAATGTTAAGAACGATGATCAAAATTGTTTTTTGTGGTCTGTTCTATCTGCATTGCATCAAGTACAAAGAAACCCTCAAAGAGTGAATAAATACGAAGCTTACGAACATGAGTTTGATGATGCACTTAAGGGTTTGGAATTTCCAATGAAATTGGATAGCATACCAATCTTTGAGAAGAGAAGTGGAATTTATATTAATGTATATCCATACGAAGAAGAAGATGGCGGTAAGATATATATAATCTGTCCATTAAAAATAACAAAAAATAAGATGGATAAGCACATAAACCTACTCTATATCAAAGACGAAAAGAACGACCACTACCGCTGGGTAAAAAGTCTTTCGAGACTTGTCGCATCACAAGTAACGACAAATAGTCACAAAATATTTATATGTGATAGATGTTTGCAACATTTCTACTCTGTAAATAAGCTAAAAGATCACGAACAAGACTGTCGAGATCACGATGGTGTTAGAGTTGAACTACCATCTAAAGGAAAAAATTACATATTAAGATTTCAAAACCAAAATCATTCTTTGAGAGTTCCGTTTGTGATATATGCTGATTTTGAATGTTTGTTGACTAAAATCGAAACTTGCCAACCGAACCCCGACGAATCCTACACGAAACAATACCAAAAACACGAGCCTATTAGCTTCTGTTACTATGTAAGATACGAACATGGATACTATAAAACCTCCAGTAACTTATGAAGTGCCTGATGCATCATTTTTCGCTGAAAATCTGAAGATATCTGTCTGGCAGGGTTACTTTAAAATTTCCAGAAGTAATACTACTTTGTATCCATATCGTGTATCAGATATTTCAGCATGGTCTACGGGATAGGTTGTCCGATTGTAAGTTCGGAAAGTTTCTTAAATTGTTGGGTTCCGTTCAATACAGTTAGCAACTGGTCCATCTCTATTATGGACGATGTTTTATTTTTTTGCATATTCAATTTTCTTGTGCCGCTCTTTGCAACTTATTGTAGTCACTTTTTGTAGATGCACCCAAACGCAACTTTTTGCGGTTGCACTCTAACGCAACTTTTGCAGTCACTTTTTACGGATGCACCCAAACGCAACTTTTTGCAGTCACTTTTTTTTGCGGATGCCTCAAACGCAACTTTTGCAGTCACTTTTTGCAGATGCCTCAAACGCAACTTTTGCAGTCACTTTTTTGCGGATGCACTGAAACGTATCTTTTTGCAGTCACTTTTTGCGGCTGTGCTCGAATCGGCAGCTGATGTTTTGTGATGGCTCGTGCATTCAATTTGCTGTTGGTTTTCTGATGGCTGGGGAGCTTTTCCCAAATGTAACTTTTTGCAGTCACTTTTTGCTGTTGCACTCTAACGCAACTTTTGCAGTCACTTTTTTGCGGCTGTGCTCGAACCGGCAGCTGGTGTTTTGGATTAGGTATATAAACGGTAATTTTTTATGTTGGTTTGGGCATTCAATTTGCTGTTGATTTTCTGATAACTGGGGGCTGTGCTCGAATCGGCATTTCTATACTACTACCCATCCCTAGTTTAGACCACACCATCCAATGCTGTTGGGAGCAGTGGATGAGTGAAGGTGCCAACACACGGAGAACCAGCTCAAGACGGACGAGGACGAATACCAGACGAGAGGTTTGATGGATCGTGCAACAAGCACAGAGGGATCCCAAAATGACCCCGACCACACGATACTCTCCAGTGTTAGATGATCTGCCTGCCCACGAACCATTTACCGATGCCCTACGGAGGCGAATCAGTAATACCAGTGTCTGTTACGTACACTGTCATTAGCTGTGCAACAGCAGGAGCCCCGTGTGCAGTGGTGAGACGCCAGAGCGATGTGGAATGCCTCAGACTGGTAAAGTGTGATGTTTAGTGACGCAAGTTCCGCTTCATTATGGGGGTTGAAGGTCATCGTGCTGGGGTGGGAAGGGCCACAATCTTAATCTCGATACCAAGCGGAAAACTTTCCCAACAGCAGAAATTATATCCTGGGGAGCATTAACCTACAATACACTGTGAAAAATAACTCGAAAATTACCTGACAAGTGTAAGGTATTATTCATAAACTTGTAGGGGGAACATAGATTTCTTACAGGTTAGGTAAAATTACCGTACTCTGTAGTAAAATTCACGTACATGGTGGTGGAAAATCCCATACATGGATGGGAAAATTACCTCACGACGAGTGCATCTCTTAAGCATTCTCAACAGCTAACTGGAAGAGTGGTAATTTTATTTTACTTGTAAGGAAATCTATGTTTCCCCACAAGTCTGCTAATATTACCTTAAACTCGTCAGGTAATTTTCCCACGCGCTTATATTCACTAATTCTGTCACGCTGTCGTCGTGGTTTAATGGAATTGGCCTATCTTGATAGAGGACCTTGTTTCGCGCCAACCCACTAGTAAGTGTTGAGGATGTTAGCGTTGCTGTTTCGGTTACTAACCAGCCGATGATATAGAGAGTAAAAGAATTACAATTACTATTGCTCGGGGTTAATTTTAAATGTAATTTTATTATATATTAAAGACTCACAAAATGTTGTATAAGTCACCATTAGAATAGTGTATGCTTGAAACACGATATAGTACAGATTGTCGCAATATACGACTAGCGATTCAAATCGTGTTGCTTTATTTTAGTTAGAAAACATCTGATGACTCAAGTTAATGTCTACACTATTTTTACATTTATTACAGAGAAAGTTTTAAAGACTTTCTGATGTGACTGCGTGAATTTGATGTTATAACGAAAATGTTGGGTATGGGCGAACATATGTATAGGCTATTCAATGTAAAATGAGCACTTTTGAAAGCCCTACTTGAGATATACTTGTATACACGTTGTGTATCCTCCGCCTTGTGTAAAATTAACATTGCGATGGGCTTCATGACTTTATTAATGCGTCGGTCAGGTAAGACTGTGGAATTATCAGAAAAGTAAATATGTTACAGATCTGGAAATTTTTACACTTCGATTCATTAAAAAACCAGAAAGTGAAAGGAATAATTGATTTATAACATACGGTTATCTAACACAATTTATTCGACATTAAGATATGGAACTATTTTTCATCCATCATAACCAACTTGAATGGACGCATGTCACTCAGTGCGCCCGTTAAAATATATGCAGGCAGGGGCAGTGACTTTATTTTTGGTTGATTTCGACAGTGCTAACTTTATCGTGAACAGCCTTTAGCAACTATAATGTTGTCAGTTATTTTTGCAGCTACGAGTGACAGAACCAAACTGTAGAGGACATGGTGGAGGTGACAAGTTTTATCTTGAGCAATTTAGGTTTCTTTTGCTTTATTGGACATGCAAGAATTCGACTGATGTGGAGAGACTATACGGAGGGCAGGATTTAATACTGCATCACCGTTAACATTAACAATGATATGAGTACGTGATAAGTTTGAGAGAGACGAAACTGTGTGTGCTGTGAAGAAAGGACGGTGCGGCAAAAGAGAATGGTTGTGTTGCACACATTCACACATTCCCCAAGGAAGAAGTCCATACAGCCAACTGCGCAGTAGTTATATGTCTGTAAATAATGTGTCAATCGCATGCTAAAGCAAGTAAAGTGGAGGTCCTACAGGCCCACATTAATTCACGCTACGAACGACGACAACCCAGATTGACGCCGAATTATGAGAGTGGGTTGTGAACATCTGCAGGGTGAACGAAAATTTGCTGACGCGATTGTTTGTTCCGATGAGCTAACCTATAATTTTAATAAAACTGTCAACCCACCACAACTGTGTGTACCAGTCCGATAAACATCATTACACTGTGGAAGAGCAAGCAGTTAAAATTCCGGAGTTAAGTGTGTGGTGCTGTATGTCTGCCAGAATACTTTGGGGTAGTTCTTCTTGGACGTAATGGTGTCAGGTGAAAGTTACCGTACCACGTAGCTTAGAAATATTATGCCAGCTGTTCATCAATTCTGCCTAGATGGCGATTTCTTTACCCAGCAGGACCATGCACCACCACATTACGGTCTCTCCTGGATGAAACGTTTGTCACAAGGTGGGTTTCGTCGACATGAGAGTGTTTATATCAACCCAAATCTCCAAATTAAACACCATTATATTTTTTTCTGTGGAGACCGTTTCTGTTGCTTGTCGTATTGTTTAAGATAGTGACAAACGTTAACTTGCTGCTGTTGGCGGACATTTTGAACATTTGTAACTGCTATTGACATTTGAACACGCTGAATGCTGGCCTAATAGTGCCACATAAAAGTAATCTCTTAAATTGTATTTAAAAGTTTCTTTGCCGCTCTTTGTTCAAAGAGTGTAAACATTTATTTGGGACAACAACAACAACAACAACAACAACAACAATCTTTAAGCTCTTGACACTTCTTAGCACTTGGCCATACCGGAATATTTCGGTTCTCTTATGAATCTCCCCACTTTGTGGCTTACATCAGCACATGCTGCCTCGGATCGAGCAGTGGAAATGCCCGGCCCTTGGGGCCCCATGTCGACTTCCACCACCCCTCGGGGTCATTCTCTTTTCAGCAGTCTGTCTCCTGACCTTTGCTTTCTCCTGAAAAGGAGAAAAACCATCTACAACCATCACGGATACCTGGAATAAAAACCCGAGCACACCCCACTGCTAACACGAGTTCTTCAATTTGATCTCTGGGCGGCGGAGGAAGACGGCGAATCCAAGGACACAAACACCTTTCTTCATGCTTCAGCATGGTGCTCCCCCCTTGCCCAGGGCTAAGGTGACCACTATGGGAAAATCGAGGTCATCCCGTGCTCCTCCTTCCTTTCCTCACGGGTTCTCCCCTTCGGTGGGCTAATATCCCAACCCGAGAGAGGTTCATTTCCATAACTGGAATTTCTTCACATTGAGAGTCAGCTTTTGGGCCCCACTAACTGTAAAAGAGTCAATCGGCCCTTCTCCAGACACCAACATCATGACCGCCTATGATTAAATCTTAGCTTAAGAGACAGTTCCCCCTTTCAGTTGCAACCAGGCATAGGGAACGCCTGGGGTTTTTATGCTTTTGCTAACCTTAATTAAGGGGTTACCCAGCGGTACCCCATGGAGGCAACATGTTCCCTTAAGCTAGGAGAGACTATTAGAGACACATCAGTAGCCCTTTAAGGTTTCATACTTCAGCTTTCTCTCCGATGCTAGCTCTGGCAAAAGCTTTAACTCTTCACTGATCAACTGCCTCTTGCACCAACCAGTCGCCAGCCACGCCAACCATTGCAATCAGAAGGAGCAAGCTTTCATTGAAGTTAACAGGTCTCCCACCAGGCCTCAAGTATTTCGGCGGTCCACCGGAAGCAGAGCCGTACAAGGGAGAGATTTCCAATTATTAACCATATCCCAACCAGCCACTAAAGTGACACACCACACGATCGTGAGCAGAGCAGAGTGAAGAGGGATTGTGCTTCCCGTAGTCAACACAGATCCCACCAGGCATAGCTTTACACCCATTATAGGCTGGTCCTGCTGCTCTGGCAGACGCCTCCGACTCCCAGAGGGCGGCCAAGACATGTGTTATTCCCTCCCGCTGTTTATTTGGGACAGCCGGTATATGTACGAATATTGCCATGTGTGTAGATATTTTTCATTTGTGCGTCCAGGTACAAAGAATGTAGTGATAGTTACATGCCAATGTGAGTTCTGCGGAATAAATATGTGTTTGCCGAACAAATATTACGAAATTGATTACAAATCT
Source organism: Dryococelus australis (assembly GCA_029891345.1). Lineage (NCBI taxonomy): Eukaryota > Metazoa > Arthropoda > Insecta > Phasmatodea > Phasmatidae > Dryococelus > Dryococelus australis. The sequence goes on from CM057002.1 coordinate 128,767,012, forward strand.
ACAAATCGGTCGAAAGGAAGAGAGAGAGAAGTCAGCATGATTGTGCAAATAATGTGACTTATGATTTCTGAGCGGAAAGATTTGTGGAAAAGACCATACCCTGTGCGGTTAGAAAATTTATGTTTTTATTTTGTAATAAATTTTCCTACTTCCTTCCTTCAAATGGGCGTCATGCCACTAATTCGGTTAGTGAAAAATAATAATGAAGTTAACATTTCTTTGAGAGGGCAATCAGCAAATATGATAACACTGAAATGAAAAATGTGTTTAAAATATGCCTTACTTTTTCCTTTGGTTGTACTATCAGTAATGTAGACGCAAGCGACTGTGGTGTTTAACATTACAAGGAAGAGGTAAGTATTTGCACTGTGAGGTCCAAACGACCGAGTCACATTATAATCACCTTCCGCTACATTTAAGGTTAGCAGCACAAAGCCAATATAAGTGAAATGTCCCGAGTATACTTTATGGGTATATAAGGCATCACCCTGAAACATATGAACCTATGCCAACCTGGATAGGATGTGCAATTTATCAGACGTTGAAAATCGCATGATCATCTTTCAAGCTAAAGATGATAGTATTTCTGCAACAGTGCAGTTTGTGTACTCTCTGCGTTGTGCTGTGGTTGCAACTGACTGGACAAGCAACACCGCTACTAATAAACGACATGTAAACTGTGGAGAACCACGGCTCTTAACATCGCACCAATGAGCGTGTAGCGAGGTGAGTATGGAGCAGCGCCGGAAAGTAAGGCGGGAGAAACGGTGGAAGGATCCCCGAGAATACCCACCGACGATCGGCATCGTCCGGCGCAATTTCCACGTACGTAAACCCGAAAGCGACCCCGCCGGGAATCGAACACAGCTCGCCTAGGTGCGAGGCGAGTAATCCGACCATTGCACTATCGCAACTCTCACATGCCGTTGAGGTGAATATGTCAGCTGCGAAGGTGAGAGAGGTTTGACTAACACAGTAAAGTTTAGAAACTTACCACCCATATAAACAAAAGGGCTACAAGATATGTATCTAAAACAATGGTATGCAGAATCCTGTCGAGTGTGGGGCTATGAAGGAGAAGGCATGTTTCCTCATCCGTGCTAACAAAGATTAGTTGGTAGACATGGCACCACGGACGTTGCATGAAATTTACAGAACCGTACCTCCTTTGTCTTTGTATTAACTTATCCAGTAAGTCAAAATTTCCTGCCCCATTGAACAAATGGACAGGTGATGTTTTCGAGAAGAAACTAGGTGCAACCATTGTTTGAAGAACACGAGTTGGTGGCCAACACATCTTATTGGGTAGTTATATTTGGGTTCAATTTAGGCTTACTCATAACTCTGGAATATATTCTAAACCAATTTGATTTTCTACCTCCCTTTGGAGATCGTGTACACCCATACATGTTGGCTGTCTTCCCTTGTAAGAATGGGATCACGCAGAAAGAATATTTGTAGTGATACTACAAAATTATTCGGGAATGGTTGAATGAACGTGACTTGATCATCAAAGCACATCTCTGGCTCCCTAACTCCCCAAACTTGAGCTACATCGAGTAGCTTTGCAAAGCCCTCGATCGTCATGCTCTGTTTATGAATACCACACAACGCACCCTTCAGCAGATGTCGAATGGATTTCGTTCTACATGTATCCAGATACTCTTAGCAACATTTCAGCTTGTTACTGAATCACTAAAATGCTGTCTAGCTACTGTCCCTGCTGAACACGGCATATATTCTCAATAACAGCGTATAGTCATTATTTTATGCAGTTGCGAAGGCGACGAAAGTTTGAAGGTTTTTGGGAATTCCAACATAGTCGCTTCTTATTAAGAAAAGACCAACACCTTGTTCCACACTGGTTATATGTGTGTGTACTGTCTATATGTGTGTACATATGTGTATACACACAGGCAACCACACAAACATTCCTCAATTCATTTACAGCAAGGCATTTATTAGAGACTTGCTGCAATGTTTGACTTCTAAGATAGTTATAAAGGGACTGTTTGAGTGAAGGAAATGGTATCATAAAATCTGACAACGCTGTTACTTGTGTGCGAAGGAACTTGTATAGCCCTCTGGTGTCGTGTTCGCAGTTTACCTTCAGCTACTGGTTCGACAATGGCACAAGCTTAGCTTCTCCTCGAGACTTGGCGGGGACTCTACGTGGGCTCGCAGCGCAGCTCGTCTTCACAGTGCAAACATTTCCTCAATATTACTATTCCACCACTAACTTCCATCTACAGAAGCAGTAAGTAGTGAATATTTGTGACTCATTTTCAGCTCAAAGCTACTATCGGAGTTACGCATACAGCATGTGTATTTCAAATTGTTCACTTTACGTATCTAACAACGAAAAATAAACCCGCCCTTAAAAACATAATATAAATGCGGACATAACTGGTTGGCAGCGAATTATTAAAAGTAGTTCCAATTCATAACGTCGTAATTTAAATGAAATATTTTATTCCGCGGACAGTTTAGTTGGCTTTGCACCTTCTTCTTTTTGTTTTATGTAGCATTTATTGTGGTTAGAATGAGTGTAATTGTTATAATTTCAGTTTGTTATAATTTAGATACTGACAAACTCGAGTTTATGTATGCAGCTCGTTAGATGCCCAGAAAAGTTAATTTTTCCACACGGTGGAGGAATACACAACTAGCAGGAAACGTAAAAGAAGAAGGGCTCTAAAATCATGTTATTACCCGTTAACCAACAACACCAGGTATTCATATAAATATTTTATAATTATTAACATTAAGACTTACGCCTAGAGTCTTGTTCAAATCCGCCACATAAGATTTAATTTCCACTCTCGCAATCTCTACAGCAATGATAAAAGGTAGGACATGTGGACGAATTATTAATTATCAGCATTTAAAAGTTCTTTCCCCACCTTCAGCAGGTTCTGCTACTTCATATCTATTAGGAGTATTATTGCGCAACAGATATCGATACCTTGCTTGCGCAAACAGATAAAAGGTAATTACTCTACAAACTGTTTGTTGTGTTTTCTAGATGATAATAGAGTAATGGTGATATGATTATCAGTGACACTGACTGCAGCTGCAAAGCATACTCTCAGCAGTTTTTTTTTTTACGTGGTCAAAAACAGCACACGGAAACGTGGTGGAAATTTAAAGTAACAATTATCATAGCCGCAGCGTAAAATGTTGGAAGTGTTATATTTTTGTCTATGTCTCACATACCTACTATACAGTAAGTTGTAAAATTTGCATGACAGCACTTCGGGGAAACATTCCTCAAATCTGGAGGATGAAAAAAATAGTACATGAACGTTGTTTTGCAAATGCTTCGTTTCTTTACTACAACCCGTAATACATAACGTGGAGTATATGGCCCGCGGGCTGTATCATCTAGCTGTGGAATCCCATATCAGTTCTAACTGGCAGCCTCACACCAGCCCCCGAGGATCCCTGATTTAAATCCATTGGACATTTTAAAAGCACTTGTGTATGCAATCCCAGTGGACGATGTGGACACTCTCCGTTCCCGTGTTGTGGTGGGTCGCGAAACGATCAGGAATTTCCCAGGGATTCATCAACGCCTCCGGGTGTCCATGAAACGGGGGGTTGATGCATTAAGTTCGTGCTGATGGAGGGCATTTTTAACATTTCCTTCTGTGCTGACGTTAAGATTTCACACATGTGTAACAAATTCCTGTGCAGTTCCTAATGTTCTAGGGTTAGTGTCGCAGTGCAAGGTGTCGTGTATCGTGCAAACGAACGCTGCAATGGTATTTCACAGTAACGTGATCCATCCCGCGTGCCATACACTGTGCATTATGTATTAAGGGCTGTAGTAAAGAAACAAAGCGTTTGCGGGCAAATTTTCATATAACATATTTTTTCATCCTCTAGATGTGAGAAATGTTTCCCCGAAATATTTTCATGCAATATTGCAACATGCTGTATAGTAGGAAGCTGCTCAAATGTGGGTCATGAAAACGTCAATTGAGAAGTTCGAATACTCGAAAATTTTTTTTACTGAAGACTTTTGAATATGTGAAAAAATCTCATTTTGGTTAATAGTTCTTATGTTTTATTTTTTAACTGAACTTGGATTATTATTATAAATAAAGTAATCTTCAAAGTCGTATTTTTCTTGGATTTTTGAAGCGGCATGTAGAAAAATATAATAACAGTTTTGCTAGGTTATATTTGAAACTAGTTTATTTAAATAAATACTATTTGTTTGTATATTTTTAAATTTATAAAAATATTTTCAACCAATTCACATAAACATTTCTTACTCTGTGGAATTTCATATATATATACATAACCTGCTAAAATATATCACAAAAATATCATTTTAAATATTTGCTGTCACTGCCATCATACTGTTGTTTATAAACATTTTGCTACAGTTAAGCGAGATACTCTGATTTTGAACGAGCTATACCTATACTATAATCACAATTGTCAACTAAATCTATATACTAAATGCAAAATTACTTTCCTTGGCTTGTACAACTGTCCTACTTCGGAATTCAAACCAAGCACCACGCCATCCTCATGGATGTGAATTTTTCCATAGTGGAAATACGCAAGTTCGAAGACAAAATGAAACAGTCACTATTCTTTTTTTCAGGAACACTTCAGTGGAGCTAACAGATTTCAATCCTGGGAACGTTGCACCCTGGAAGTCAGAAGTGGTTACCACCGTCGGGAGAGCACTGGGCGAAGACATTCTCACGTTAGTGGAACAATTGGTCGGGAAGATATTGGAATACACGACTTCGGAAGTGAACATATACGCCGTGTCAAATACTTGCACACCTCCGAGTACAACAACCGCTCCCGCCACTGCAACACACACCAGTGCCACCACAGAAACTACAAAATTCACTGACACCACCACAAACGCTACAAAAGAGACGGTCACCACCACAGGAACTACAGGAACTACAAAAGCTGCTGCCCCTACCACAAGAACTACAAAAGAGACTGTCAGCACCACAGGAACTACAAAAGCTGCTGCCCCTACAACAAGAACCACAGAACGGAATGCTGCATCTTCAAAGACTACAGAAACTACTGCTGCCATCAAAAAGACACCAGTTAATGTAACTACAAAACACGTTACATCTGCTACTACACCACCTAGTAACCCAGAAAAAGAAATTATGGTTGACACCGCAGGAAAATTTATTAAACTAGGGTCGGAGGACGAGTGCGACTATGAAAAACAAGAACTCAGCAGCCATGACAAATTCGGTGATTCATCCTCAGACACAATTACTGTACTCAACAGTATTATGACTGATATGCTGCAAAAAGCTGGTAAACGTTTCACTGCATGGGATTTACTGCCTTACAAAATGCCAAACACAGAAAATGAAATTTATCAGGTAAGGATTTTTTGGTTGTTGAGATATTATTTTCATAGCACCCTAGAGAGTTTTCTGTAATTAAAATTTTGCGGGGCTTAAAAAATACGCTTGTCTTTAGATGGAGGCGTTCGAGGATGTGTACTGTTTTTCAGTAGAGTAAATTTGGAAGATTTGTTATTTTCTTCACGTCATCGCCATATTCTTCATAACTATAGCAAAAGGAGGTGAACTTGTTGAAAGTTATTTCACTGCCAAGTGTAAAGAAAATAGTTTCGTACACGCAATCGCGCACAAATAACATGGCGTGTGTACCAAATCTTAGCACATCACCTAATGTCCTCGAATTGTGGAAAAACTCGACTGTTGAATCATGGCATATAGACCAATTATCGTAATCTGGTATAGACATATTTAATATTATATACGTGGCTGGCGCTCTTTTAGAGCACAACAGTTTGTAAGAAACGGAAGGGGGGGGGGGATAAGGGGTTGTCTGGAGGTCTTAACTTATATTCCTCTGGGTGGGTTGCTATGGGTGTCCGTGTAAGGCGATCATTCTCGCCACCTTCACATTATATTGAATATTAAATTGAGATTTAGATATAGTTTGTCTAAAGCTGTGGAATGAGAAGTACTTTAAATGCAGTTACCTTGATTATATTTATTGATTAATGGCGAACTGCAGCAACGGCCAGATACTTGGAACAGTCGATTACACTAAAACAGTACGCATCCTTTGCCAATATTTCAAACTCTTATATTTGAAGAAATCCACAGGTGCCCAGTGACTTCTGCTGCTTCTTTGCTACGGAATATGTTCAGTTTTTTTTTTTCTGGCAAGAAGTACAAGAGAGTAATAGAGTCTGAAAAGAAAGATCGTCCGCCATATATTGTTTCTGTGTATTGAGACGCCATTTCCCTGCTAGGGTGCAGGCTACTCAAAAATACCTCACTCGCGCATTGACCACAAATACTCGTGCACTTAATCTCAGGGCAAAAGCGATCTCGGCTTCAAAGCTTTGAGCACAAATTTCACGGCTTATTCTCAATAGAACATTATAATTATATAAATATATAAAGTAGCAGAGTCTTTCTTCGTCATCTAAAAGAAATTTACAAGAGGCTATCACTACCCAACATGAGTCAATTGAAAGTTTTATTTTATTGAGAAAACATTTCCTTTGGATTACACTCATTTTTCATCATTACAATAAGGTTAAATGGATACTATAAATAAAAAAATATCTGGTCTCAATGTTACTGTTCCGTTCCATTCTTTGTACGGCGTTGCCAAGATTTTTTAGACAACACAATCACTATCACAATACCTACAACAGTTTAAAATATTTGAAAAAATAATATACCACAAATAAATGGTAAACACAATTAATAGCAGGCACGTCACTGAATGTTACAACACCTGAATTAATACTCGGTTGACGGTTCTTGCAATTTAAGTCGTCCCCGGAATGGGCCTCGCACGGGCGGTGAAAATTTTTATATTTATATCGCTGAAGGGGCGCAGAACATCTCGTCGTCTCGTACCTGGTGGAATTTTGGCGCAGCAAAAATGCGACGTCTCTGAAGGAAACCTCCAGCTGAGTACTGCCAGAGTCGGCGATGTTCGGTGCCCAAACGCACCTCTCCAAATGAAGCTACTAAATCGGTACCCGGTCGGCAGCGGCAACATTTGGTGACTCACAGAAAAGTCCATTCTTCGGGCATGCAAGATATTAGGAATTAACTGTACACGTCCAATAATGACAGTTTATAAAGCTTACCACGCCGGCAACCTATCAAACAGCCCCACATGCATCGGCGCAATTTTAAAGCGAGCATAGTTCCACTCGGCAAACCAATCTCTCGCGAAATTTTGCCCTCGCCACCCGTCCACTTTACGAACACAAAGTTTGCATACTTTCACAAGAACGACTCCGTTTTAACACCGGCGTTTTTTCTACTCCGTGGCAAACAGCGTAAAAAATATACTTTTCTTAACCCGCTCCTATTCAAGTCACTTTCAGAAAAGGTGTTCAAATATTGCCACAGTAAACTATTAGCTGGGTGCGCCCCCGGGACGCCTTCTCGTTAAAAATGTTCCCGTCATATTTGCGAAAAATATTGCGTCAGCCACGCGCGCACACATGCACCCAAGACAACCGGGGACTCGCAGCTTACGCCCGCCAGCACGGAACAGCTGAGTACTCCACCCCTCCCCTCGCGGCATCCCCCCGGCGTCATGCGGTCGGGACGTTTCCCCGAGCGATCAGCGTATTCTGGGGGCGGCTTTCACAACTAAACACGCACTAAACACTCTGCGTATCGATTATACATATTCAATAGTACATAAGAGCAGCACCATATAAAATATATAAAGTATTTCCAATAAATAAATACCAATTAATTATAGTAGGAATATGCCGGCCTTGAATATAGCAAAATACCATACGATAAAATATGCATATTATGAATACTTTTCAATACATTTTCCGTACTGCCCAAGTTGCCAACTCAAAAATTACTAAAAACCCTAAAAAAATAACCTTAGACGACCATACTCTTCTTAGTATTAACCATTTTTTTTCGTGTAGTTGTGAGACGTTTTTACACACAGCCGTGACACGGGGAATAGAAACTTTACACGATCAGTCGGATTAATGATTACTCTGGGTTGTAGAGGAGAGTTCCAGATGGTTCAAAACAGTCGCTTGAAAATAATAGCAAAATAGGAAGTTTTGTTACCTACTTCTCCAAGGAAAGAAAGGCTTTTGATATCACTTTCCTGTCTATGTTTCTAGGTGTGTGTGTGTGTGTTGGAGCGTGTGCGTGTAGGTGTCTCCCTTTTAATGTCTGAACGTGTAAACCGAATCTCACCGAACTCGATACACATATAATACTAAGTAAAGACACCTGACTTCTATAGTTTTCGATCTTACTGGGACTGAGTTCTAAAATGGCGGCCATTTAAACATTTTGGGTTATATGTCATATCTCGGAAACCATTGAACCGATTTAAACCAAATTCCGAAAGCTCGCAGCGCTCGTTGTAAGTATCTAATTCAAGGGTGAATATTATCTTCCGTCAGCCATTTTGGAAGATAGCTAATAATGAAAAATTATACTTTTACAATATATTTTGAAATACTCAACCATTTTTCGCCAAATTTGGCATTATGTCATGCTATGACAGACCAGACATATGAAAGTAATTAAACTCAATAAGGTACCTATTTCCAGAATGGCGGCTATACAACTATTTTTCTTTTATTTAGTATAACTTCCATAGAATTTGACCAAATTCAACCAAATGTTGTGCACTAACAGTTTGTATACAGACATTCTATTAGGAAAAAAAAAAACTTTGGTTCACCATTTTGTAAGATAGTGCTACATGCATTTATAATATTTTTGTGTAATATATCGGGGAAACAATTGACCGATTCCTACCAAATATTGCAAACAAGTATTACTGCAGCAGGTGATGTTAGCTGAAATGTTTTAGGTATGTGAGGAACTTATTCTCAAAATGGTGGCCTTCGGGCATAACGCCACAGGACGTTAATATATCCTTTCGTATCCATATTACGAAATATATACGATCAGATAATCCAAAAGATCCAGAATGATTTCAGTATAGTGTGAATTACCTCTCACTGCTCACAATGTCGGCCATAAGTGTGTTTACAACGGCAACCTGTTCACGATCGTGGACACTTCGGGTGAACGAGTAAAATATATTTATAGGGTTAGTACATAAACGAAGTTTAAGTTTGTAGCTTACTGTTTAACTGAACTAATTACCTCTGAAATGGCTAATCTTTCCAGTCTGTACAAATAGTGTATTTGTGAGATATGAACTGCGTGTGTTTCCTTTACAGAAGGCTGAAGGGGCTGGGGTGGCAAATGTCACACTCAAGGGGCTGAGGAACTTAGCCGTCAGCGGAGACCCTGACGTCGAGAGAGCGAACAAAACAGCCAGAGTGTCAGCATACCTGGTGTTCAGCGGAGTCACGGTAAGTCCAATGACTGCAGAAGGCAACTGGGTAGCAAGCACACTGATAAGTCTTATGTTGTAAACTGCTTTGCATGACTTTAGAGCTGGTCTAAGCTAAATTTCGTTATCATTCTATGATTTAAAATTTAAATATATAGTGGTTTTATTTTACGAGGTTATCGTTGTTAACTAGTACCCGCCAATTTACAGCATGAAATAAGTGAAAAATAGTGTAAGCTGGAAATTAATTTAATGTCGCAGTAGCAGAAAATGTTTCGTTTTTCGTTTTATTTATAGCGAAGCGGCAACATTACTTACATTATTTATTAACATTAACACCGCAACAGCATATTTCTGCTACTGTATTATAAGACTTAGTAAATGGTTAACATTATTAACTTTTTCACAATATTATTAATTTTACTTCAGTATACACGTTTCAATAAATTCCCCAACTTTAATTTTCTTTTGTTTCAAGAAAATTAGACTTCCCTCTGTGCAGGTTGTTATATGATCTATGATTCTGAGACAACTACAAGAAAATCTACGCGATTTTGT